>OX465190.1:12913789-14163789 GCA_949987655.1 Polymixis flavicincta | reverse complement strand
CCTCTTTCAGCGAAGCAGTAATGCTCGCGAAGAGGGAGGCGGCGCACGTGAGGGAGAGGCAGCATATGGGCGCATATGCTGCCTACACCAGGACACCAGGGCCTGAATTCACTACGACCACTTAACGGTTCCTTACTTCTGCCAGGGGTGCGGGTTGTTCGAAAGAGATACCGCAGCCCCTGGCATACAGACTACTGAGGGAACACGGGTGGGTTTTAGTCAATAAAAGTCTGACACGCTCCTGCTCCACCCAGAGTGGGAGAAGTTATTTGATGATTTCCCACAAAAAAAAAAAAAACGGTAAGGTATCGAAATGTCATATTCTGTATGTTCCAAGACAATTTGTTGATATAATTAATACGATTTTAGCAGATTTCGTGTGTGATTGTCGTGGTTACGAGTAAGGAACCGTTTTTTTTTTTTGAGGTTGGGAAATCGTCATACTGCGATCGCCAACCCGCCTGCCAAGCGTGGCAGGCGGGTTGGCGATCGCAGTATGGTACTCAATGTGCGATTATGGCAAAACCACCCCTTGAAGGGAGGCCAATGCCCAGCTGTGGACTTTTTCGGCTGAAATGATGATGATGACATTATGTTCGAAAAATTTGTGTGCCACCAACGTAAATAACGCAATGAATTTCATTGAACTGTCAAAGTTACAGTAATTCCTATTCTTAGTGTGTGACGCAATTACCCCGACGGGGGGTTAACTAGACTTAAGGGGAATCTAGTCGCGGGCTCGAACTCACTGGTGGGCCTGGGTAAAAAGCACAAGCTGTCTCACCAGGCATCATGTCCGACAGAGATAGAATCAGTGATGAGCAGTTTAGACCCTAGTCTAAACGCACAACGTTATTCAGTGAGATGAGGGATCATTTAAAGTAAACCAGGCGCATAAAAAATAAGAAATGTCCTCCGGAAGATCGGGTTTTATGTAAAAACTACTGTATAAATCAATGACCAATAAAGTTTATTGAACTTTGTCGGTACCGACTTAGTTTTCGAGATTTTCCTTTTTTTTTATAACTTAAACACGCCCAAAACGAATCTTTGTTGGCTCATTACTTTTTAATGGCTTTTTATTTTAGTATTCTGTTTCCGCGTCGACAATATTAATAACCAGCTTTTGCCAGCGGCTTCACCCACGCGGAACTTTCATCCCCTATTTAACTCCCTTAGAGGTTGAATTTCGAAAAATCCTTCCTTATTCCTTGTCTACATTATAAAGAGAACCTCAGCTTCGAAGAAGAACTTCAGAAAATTTCAGCTTTCTAGGTCCAAGGGTTTGGGCTGGGCGTTGATGAGTCAGTCAGTCAGTCAGGACTTTTCTTTTTATTTATATAGATAGATAGATAGATGAGGCAAAACCATATCATGTTTAATTTTTTATGTACATTTTCTAGCAGTGGAGTAATACTCTCCCGAAGTTTGTATTGAAAAAATGACGACAAGATTTACCTTAAAAGTTATAAAAACTCCAAAATTGCATAAAACAAACGAGACACGCTCCAGATATATCAACATAATAATGAATTATCATGCCTCATTTGCAATAGGCTTTTACTGCGTCACGCCGGTTCTGCAGTTAGACTTGGCATGAACAAGAAGTTAACGTCACATAAATCGATGATGAGAGATTTAAACATATCATTAATTATTAACCTAAAAATATCAGCGGAACAAAATTTAAAACGTATGTACGAATATGTATAATTTTTACTTTAAAAGAGACTGCGACCTCTGAGTTTGTTTCGGCCTTTCTTCTCAGAGTAGTCAGATAGGAAACGCCGATCTCATCTAGTTTAAAAAATATGATTGACGTGTAAAAGTGTTTGTACGAACCTACTTACAGACTTAAAATCATTTATCTTTTATATGACAAGAGTTCAACGCACGCAGGAGTCCAGACCCCTATGTAAAGATGGGCACCCATCGAGGGTCCGACCGCGGCAAGCGTAGTTTAACCTCGTCATAAGATCTATCCGTGCAGCTGTTATTTCTAAGCCATGAGTCCTTTGCTGCTTAAGTGTAAATATAACGTACCAAATGCAAAGAATTCAAAATCAAAATCAAATCAAAATCAAAAGTCATTTATTCAAATTAGGCTGAGAATCAGCACTTTCGAACGTCAAAATATATAAGACAGTCCCCCAAAAACGCCCACCCTTCGACGAATCGAATTACGTTACTGTTCAGGCTCTATATTTTGTAATGTTAATTACTTTGTAGGTAATATTACAGGTAGATACTATTGTAGGTACTAATAAAGTTCACACAGCTGTGCTGCTGGAGAGTTCTTCCCAGCTAAGGCACTATTAGGAATTGGTGAAGGGCGTTTCGGGAGACTGTCTTAAATTTGGCGTTCCAAAAATACTGAATGTCAGCTTAATTTGAACAAATTAATTCTCTATATCTCTCTATATTTACATACAGGAAAAGTTTTTATCCAGTGCGCAAATTTTAACCATGAATCCAGCATATCATTCTAGATCCCCTACCACAGAAATTATTCGCTGGTTATACAAAAAAAAATCACCTGTTCCATACATTTTGACCGCGTAGGTATTGCACTTTTCTATGAAACTGCTGTTTTTTTTTTGTATAACCGGCGAAAAATTTCTGCGCTAGGGGCTCTAGAATGATATGCTGAATTCATGGTTAAAATTTGCGCACTGGATAAAAACTTATCCTGTATATATTATCTATACAGGAAAAGTTTTTATCCAGTGCGCAAATTGTAACCATGAATTCAGCATATCATTCTAGAACCCCTAGTGCAGAAATTTTTCGCCGGTTGTACAAAAAAAAATCAGCTGTTTCATAGAAAAGTGCAATACCTACGTGGTCAAAATGTATGGAACAGCAGATTTTTTTTTGTGTATCCGGCGAAAAATGTCTGCACTAGGGGTTCTAGAATGATATGCTAAATTCATGGTTATAATTTGCGCACTGGATAAAAACTTACCCTGTATAATTAATCTATTATATATTAGGTCTTTACCTATGAAATTGCCGTTCTGCAGTACTGGCCATTTCAAATCAAAATAATTTTTGTTTGGCTAAGAATTCTAATTTCAAATTAATTTTATTTTAAAAACATGGATTTTTTTTTTCTAAAAGTAGTCATTTCTTTATTGATTAGTGTTACATTTTCATCGCATTTCAATCTTTTTCGTCATCATGGATACGTTAAAAATTCGAGTAATTATGGAATATGAGTACCGTCGTGGCAGCAACGCGGCACAAGCGGCACGCAACATCAACGACGTTTACGGAGCTAACACTACAAACCAACGCACCACCTGTTATTGGTTTGCTCGCTTCCGTTCTGGAAATTTCGACCTGAAAAATGAACCTCGCGGTCGTCCGAAGACTTTGGTCGACAATGACGAATTAAAGGCGATTGTGGAAGCTGATGATACACAATCTACGGCTGAATTAGCAGCAGCTTTCGACGTTAGCGTCAAAACAATATTGGTCCATTTGCGTCAAATTGGCAAGGTAAAAAAGCTTGACAAATGGGTGCCCCACGAACTCAATGATCGCCAGCGCGAAGTACGCGTCGAGACGTGCCTTGCACTGCTCAACAGACACACAAATGAAGGAATTTTGAACCGCATTGTTACCTGCGATGAAAAATGGATTCTGTTTGATAACCGTAAGCGCTCAGCAAGTTGGTTGGATCCTGGTTCAGCACCTAAACAATGCCCTAAACGAAAACTTACCCCTAGAAAAGTGATGGTCACTGTTTGGTGGTCTAGCGCCGGTGTGATTCATCACAGCTTCTTACCAAACGGGGTGAGCATTACTGCAGATGTGTACTGTGAAGAACTGAACACAATGATGGAGAAGCTGGCGCATCTCCAACCAGCATTGGTCAATCGCTCGTCTCCGCTGCTCCTGCACGACAACGCGCGACCTCATACTGCACAGCAGACGGTCTCCAAGTTGCAAGAACTGGGGTTGGAAGCTCTCCGTCATCCGCCCTACTCACCAGACCTTGCGCCTACAGACTACTACTTTTTCCAGAATTTGGATAACTTCTTGGCGGGAAAAAAATTTAATACCCGAGAGGCAGTACAAAATGCCTTTGAAGAATTTGTTGCCTCCCGTCCAGCTGATTTCTTTAAGAAGGGCATCAATAAACTGCCACTGCGATGGCAAAGATGCATTGATTGCATGGGTGATTACTTCGATTAATACAAATAAAAAATTCATGAAAAAAATTCGTTTAAATTTTTTCATACAAAACGGCAATTTCATAGGTAAAGACCTATTATATTATATTATATTTATCTATAAAATATGGAAAGGGAAAGAAGACTTCCCGTAGGTGTGTACCTACGGGAAGTCTTCTTTCCCTTTCCATATTTTCACAGGGTATTTTACCCATTAATATAAACAACTTTCACTATGGGACGAACTCTGCAATCACAAACAAAAAGGAGCAGTAGTTTCATAACTTTTGTATGAAACAGCAGATTTTTTTTTCACCCTTGAAAATTTTGAAAGTGATAAAAAACGTATCCGTAAGTGTTGCACGTGATGACACAAGATAAGATGAAATCTAAAGATTTCCATTTCTGTCTGTCTCTCGATGAAATCAAGAAGACGATGAAATCTAATGAAAAATTAAACCACTCAACTCACGCTTCAACGGCTTTGCAGGTGTGACCGCAGCGGCCGCCTCAGCATCCACAGACAACGTCTTAGTTGTGCTCTCCACAGGCTTGAGCTTCTTCTGCATCCAAGGAGGAGGCGCCTCGACATCCTTGTCCTTAACCCAGGGAGGCCTGAAGGATTCCCTGCGAGGCCCGCTGTCTTTACTGACGTTTCCGATCGGCATTGTGATCTGGAAGGAATGTTTTCGTAATGAGATAGGTATGTACTAAGATTTTCGTGGAGTGTTTTCTTTTTTTTTTTGTCATGTGGTTTTTTTTATTGTGTTTTTGTTTATGCTATAAGTAATTTAAGCTTTCTTTCTTTATAGAAATCGTTGCATAACAATATCTCTACTCTCTCTCTCTCGCTTTTAGTGTCTGTACGCCTAGATCTATTAAATTACGCAACGGATGTTTATACCGTTTTCATCAATAGACAGAATGATTCAAAAGGAAGGTTTACATGTATCATACACTAGCCTCCACGTGGGCGAAACTGCTGGCAAAAGCTAGTTTTTAATTAAAAGAGTGTGTCCGTGAAGTGTGTTGCCCGTTCTTATCCATAGGAACCTGCTACGAGAATGGGCAACTATCTTTATATTTATGCCACAACTCTTTCTTTCTCTCTATAATAAATGGTTTCGTAAACAAGACACTATAGGACCTTCTTTTGTACCATGAGTGTGTTTTTTGATGATGTTTATAGACTCATATGTAACGTTATTTTTCCTTTTTTAAAGTAAGGTCCTTTATCAATTGGTAACACTTTATTCACATTATAATCTAGTCTGCAAGCATTAGATAAGGTTATATTTTACATCACGCTATATAGATGATGATTTTAAAAGAGTAACCGTGGAGTTTCTCGTCGGCTCTTCTCCTTAAGAAGCGACAAATTGGAACCGTGCACCTAGCTTCTGACGTTGGATAAGTAAGCAGGTTAACGTGAAATAAAATATTTTGATTTTTGATTGAGATAAAATTTGGCACACAAATAGAATAAAACCTGGATACTTTTTATCGAAGTAATACGTTCCCGTGGTATAATGTTTGACCTCCATGCGGGCGAAGCAAAAAGTCTAACACACATCATGTAAAACAATAGGCGGTCAATGATATTTAAATGACAAAAAAAAAAAAACAAGTTATAATTAGTAGGTATAATAATGGTAGCAACCTAAAATATTAATTACACCTACCGGAAGATTAAAACAACAATCCACCAATATCAGAATAAAGCAGATAGATCTTCATAATTAGGTAATTACTTGATTAATCAATATTGACGTTAGTCTAGGCGATAAGGGGACTTCACATAGGCAAACAAGGGGAAATGCGTGTGTGATTTAGTTAAGCGTCATTCTCGAAATAATTTCTATCTGCATTATTCGATCACATCACGAATATAATTAGTGTTATCTGGAGGGTACGGTAGACTACTGAAAAATCGCACTCTAAAAAGCATGAAACAAGAAACTATTGTCATCTGAAAGCCGTGGATTTTTAGTTTTGGAACTAACTTACTCGTATTATTTAAAATTGTTTTATGGTTACCTCATAGCATTTTTTTGAAATGAGCAACTATTTAAGCCCTAGTCAACTAATATCGAACACACAAACAAAATCATTTTTTTTTGTTCGTCACTCTAGAGGGCGAAAATAAATTCTGTAAAATTAATTTGTACACAATCACTTACGGGAAATGAATATCACACTCGTCTGTATTTAGGTTTCAACTTTATGTCTCACTACATTTTCTTGTATGAGTAAAATTATTAAATTATTGAGAAATCGTTGCGCTTATAAAATAAGCCTCAATTATTAAAAACATTAAAAAGAACCTCTGATTATATAAAAATACTCTTTTACTACATTATTTTAACTGGAAAATCATGTGAATTATTTACTAGCTTTTGCCAGCGGCATTGCCCGCGTGGAGGTCGAAAATTATCCCACAGGATTGTTTACCGAGATAAAAAGTATCCAGGTTATAATCTATCGGTGTACTAAGTTTTATCCAAATTGATCAGCCGTTGTTGCATGATTGAGTAACAAACATCCAAAATCCAAACACACAAACATTCACATTTATGCCGAAAGACGTCCACTGCCGGACATAGGCCTCCCCCAGGCTCCTCCACTTCGACCGGTTTTGTGCTTCCCACATCCAGCGGATACCCGCGGTCTTCGCAAGGTCGTCGGTCCACCTTGTGGGAGGCCTTCCCACTCTACGTCTTCCGGTACGCGGTCGCCACTCCACAACCTTTCGGCCCCATCAGCCATCTGTTCTGCGAGCAATGTGTCCTGCCCACTGCCACTTAAGTTTGGCAATTCTTCGGGCTATGTCGGTTGCCTTGGTTCTCCTGCGGATCGCTTCATTTCTGATTCGATCGCGTAGGGAAACTCCGAGCATAGCCCTCTCCATTGCCCTTTGGGTGACATTAAGCCTTCTGATAAGGCCCATTGTGAGCGACCACGTCTCTGTACCATAGGTAATCACTGGCAACATACACCTGGTCAAAAGACTTTCGTCTTGAGACACTGTGGTATTTGGGACGAGAAGATATTGCGAAGCTTCCCGAACCCTGCCCAGCCGAGTCGGATTCGACGATTGACCTCTTTCTCGAAGTTGGTTTTACATAACTGGACAGTTTGTCCTAGGTAAACGTACTCGTCCACAACTTCGAGTGCAGCACCTCCGATCGTCATGGGAGTGGGTGTTACATGGGCATTCAACATGACATATATAATATTAGGTATTAATATTAGGATTTTTTATCTTTCTAACTGACCGACTAGCGACTCCTTGACTATGCAAAATTATCTCTAATTGATTTACTTGAAATAAATGGTTTGTGTTCGATTTTATCGATATAAAATAAGTTATCCTACCAACATTATAAGTTCATGTTATAGTTTGGATGTTTGTTACTCAATCACGCCAAAACGGCTGAACGGATTTGGATGAAACATGGCACACAGATAATTTATTACCTGGATTAACAAATATTACACTTTTTATCCCGGTAGTGCGTACTCCTGGGATAGTTTAAGACCTCCACGCGGGTGCAGCCGCTGACAAATCTAGTTTGAATAATTTCAGCAAATGATAACAGTTTATTAGTAAAGAAAGTGATAACGAATTCTCATTCTGACTTTCTTTATTCATATGATAGTAATTTTATCTTTCTACGTGAAAATATTTTATTTTGGATTTGGAGATATCGTATATTTTTGTTTTAGTTTTGAACAAAGGTACTCATTATTTACATATAACAGCCAAGTGTGAATAACTCAAACTCAAAGCATTTATTTCATTTAAACCATTCACAGACACTTTTGAATTGTCAAAAAGTTGAAGTTAGTCGCCCATTCCAAAATGTAGATCTAATGGAGAAGAACGGGCAAGAAACTCCACGGATACTCTTTTAAAAACATACAAAATAGCATATTCAGCCTACAACGTTCCCACTGCTGGGTCACAGGCCTCCTCTCTGTGACAAGGAGTGGGCCGTACCTAATCCACTACGCGGGCCCAGTATGGTTTGGTCGATGTATTCGAATTGTTGGTTCGAGGACATGACGGTTTCCTTACGATGTTTTCCTTCACTGTTAAAAGAGCAGCTTGACTGGGTTCGAACTTATACCTACAACTCGTAATCCACGACCTTACCACTGAGCCACCACTGCTCTTGCTTAGAAATACGTGCGCTCACTCATTTACCAAATATGGCATATAGTGGTACGATACGATATTCAAAACAATATGACTTTGATAAAATAATATAAGTAACATCCCATTCACACTGCCCACTTCAGTGGATATGACGGAATAATTATATACTTATCTTTATATAATTACCCACTTCTATGATACATGTACTTTACATTCAAGTGCACCTATTATAGGAATAGTCCATGATTCTATTAACATTTCCTAGAGCAGAGATAGCGACCCTATGGCACGCGTGCTACGGATGGCACGCGATTGAAAGTGTGAACACGGGAGAATTTTGGAACGGATAGATTTTTGAAAGAGGTACAAACCAATTTTCATTTTCTGGGCCCCAATTCTGTATGGTTATAATGATTCCCCGCGGAATCTTTCTACGTTCAAACCACGTACATATCATGTCTTGTAAAAACCAATATAGCGGTAAGGAACGGAAATTTAATATGCTGCATGTTTTTTTTTTTTTTTTTGGTTGGGAGTGGGAAATCATCAAATAACTTCTCCCGCTCTGGGTGGAGCAGGAGGACGTGTCAGATTTTTACTGACTAAAACCCACCCGTGTTCCCTCAGTAGCCTGTATGCCAGGGGCGGCTGTATCTCTTTCGAACGAACCCGCACCCCTGGCAGGCATCGGCCCTTGCGGGCCAATATTCTGTATGTTCCGAGACCACTTATCGATGTTATTAATGTGATAATTATCCTGTGTGATCTAAGGAATTGACGTCGTTTCGAAGTAAGGAATCGTTAAGTTGCCACGTGTTAAAATAAATGAGTCACTCCGCAACAGAGCGCGCGTGGGATAGATTTTATCCCGTGGCCGCTCAACGGCATTTTGCGGGTGGGATTAAATTTATCCCGTGGCCGCTCAAGGGGAGGGCCCGGTTGTGCATTGCTTAGTTTTATTTTAAATCGGCATTTCGCAGGTCAACCTTGGAAGTTGCAAGCTGTTTCCTGTGGCTGCAGATTACACGCTAAGGGCACCCCTGCGGGCTACGGACCTCGGTTTAAGGCGTCGCTGGATGAGAGCAGCAAGGGAAGGGATGTATTAGATTTTTTATTATGTGACCAATTTAAAGCTACAGGCTCAGCGGCGCAGGCTGGCTCTCGCAAGGGTCGAAGCGGACATGCAAAAATCAAAAAATCAAAATCAAAAGTCATTTATTCAAACTAGGCTGAGAGTCAGCACTTTTCGAATGTCAAAAAAATAAATAAAACATAAGACAGTCCCCCCAAAACGCCCACCCTTCGACACTTCCTAGTGCTTTAGCTGGGAAGAAGAAGTGGCGCAACAAACTCCCCAGCAGCACAGCTGTCTGTTCAGTTAGAAGAACTTGATACTGTACAATACAATAGTAAAAAATAAAATGATTTAAAGAGTCTAATAAAATAAACAATTAAGTATATGAATGTAATTCATACAACCTGTCATTAAGTAAGCTAATTCTGGTGAAAGAACACAAACATTGTCTTGAGTTAATCACAGCGACCAACTATTCTTATCGTTTAAGTAGTCATTAATAGAATAGTATGCCTTAGAACAAAGGTTGGATTTTACTTTGGCTTTAAACGCACTAAAATGTAAATCTAACAAAGAAGAGGGAAGCTTGTTATAAAAGGTTATACCAAGCCCAACAAATGAGTGAATGAGTTTATATATAGCAATAGGACGTCGCGTCGCGGGTCGCGTGTAGCGGGTGGCTGCCGCAATCAGAGAATTTGAGTGCTTTTGTAGCAGAGTCGAAAAAACGCTTGTAAAGGCGTGTCAAGAACTGCTGAATGATGTGCATTCTGAGATTTCTGAAGAGGTTCTTAATTCGACTGTACTTTTTTGTTTGTATGTTCCGCAATATCTCCTGCAATATAATGATCTATTTCGACTTTCAATTCTTTTTTTAATAAGTAAGTAAGTAAGTAATACTTTATTTTCCAAAATGTAGGTGTACAAAGTAGTATGCTGTTATTAATAGGTAAAGTATAGATCCAAAAATACTGAAATTAAAGTTATTGTAACTTTGATCGATTGTTTTTTTTTTCCATTCGTCTTACAAATCTTAGCTGTATTTAGAGTTATGTCATCTTGAAAGTCACTTTCCATATTCGATCACTAGGTACTTGCCAAGTGAGTGACTAAGAAGTCTATATACATCTCTAGGGCAATATCTATGCTCAGCAATGTAAATTTAGGAACAAGAAGCATTCATAGTTGAAATAGAAGGGTGATAGATACTTTGATAGCTTGCCAGAGAACTTAATTAGAATAATTAAATGAAGGCATGCAAGAATTCACGATTCCTCTGTATTATTCCTTATTTAACTCCTTTAGGGGTTGAATTTCTTAAAGTCCTTCCTTATTCCTTGTCTACATTATAAAGGGAAACTATGTGCAAAATTTCAGCTTTCTAGGACCAAGGGTTTTGGGCTGGGCGTTGATGAGTCAGTCAGTTAGGACTTTTCTTTTTATTTATATAGATAATAATGGATGTAGCATTAAAACCTACTCATAATTTAACTGAATATCTTACATATATTGAATATACCTACAGGATAAAACTTTAACCAGTGCGTAACTGTAACTCTGAATTCAGAAAATGATTCTGGAAACTCTCTTTTTTATAATGGGTGGGAAATCATCATGTTCTATTCACTTCTGCCACTCTGAACGGAGCGGGAGAGCGTGTCAGATTTTTACTGACTAAAACCCACCCGTGTTCCTTTTGTTCCAGTTGCCTGATGTGTGCCAGGAATACGTATCCCCGCACACCTGGCAGGCCTCGGCCCTAGCGAACCCCACCAGTTGGTGCTGACATCTCTTTGAGGCGCGCGTGGTACACGACCCGACCCCCTGACGTTTTCGTCGATTCTCAAAAATAAACCAGATGTTTAATAGAAAAGTGCGATCGACCTACTTGATCAAAATGTATGGAACAGCTAATTTGTTTTTTTTTTTCCTGTGTATTAAGCAGACCTTTAACAGTTGTGGTCTTAATTCATATTATTTAAAAAACTTCTGGTGTTGTCATGCATGGTATTTTGTTTGCGTATCGATGGGATAACATTGAAATCTTACATGGTAGGTAGCCTACTAAATGTTAAACATCTCTGACCCTGAGTTTTTAAAACATCTGACATACGATTCGGCTTTTGGAAAGCAATCAGGAAGATAAGTAATTCTCTTTGCAATGAAACTCATTTTAAATTACGTATTCCTGAAAACCGGCCGTTTTATCAAATATTCAACTGACCTCATAAGCTGCAAAAAATCCCTTATCATATGTTGTTTTATAAAATAAATCATATAATACATTGCTGATAGCTATAACACACGTTAGCAGCCGCTGAAACGAGCCAAACATCGCATCCATTCATTCAACAAGACTAGATATTTTTAACGCGCTCGTCATGAGCTCTAGTAGACTTAAGGCTGGTGTACACGAACCACTTTAGAACGCATTTTATCTCAATTAGATAGATAGATAGATAGATAGATAAATCGTTTATTTGGTGCATATAAAAGACACAACACAACAAACAAAGCACAATGAGAATAAAGTTACGACCAACATCAATTTAACGGTGAGATAAGGTCTTGTGTAATAGGGTATTTTCCAATTTAATAAAAACTATTTTAATTTGAAGATTGGGACGGTACATTTAACAGAAAAATAAAAAATAATTTACTTTTATCTTTTTTCTCAGTTAAAAACGATTAAAATCAGATTTGGTTTTCGTTGTTTTGAATTTGCCGCCAAAACGCTCTTTACGATGAGTTTTTTTATCACGTGACATCGTGACGTCAGCTTTGTGTAAACGGCATGGGTACAAATACTTAGTTTGGCGCAGTTTTAGAAGTATTTGTGCACAGAGACACTGCACACAGTAATATATGACTTTCTATCCAATAAAAATCTTATAAACTCGACATTTGTTTACTTACTAACTACTTTAGTTTACACAAAGTTGACGGCACGTGTGGTCACGTGATAAACATTCATCGTAAGGAGCGTTTTGGCGGTACCTAAATTCGAAACGAAAAATAAATTTGATTTAAATCGTTTTTAAGTGAGAAAATGGATATTAATCAATTTACTTTTATTTTTCTGTTACATGTTACGTCCCAATCTTCAAATTAGAATAGTTTTTAATAAATTGGAAAATACCCTATTGCGCGTTAGGCCGTTGGTCCTGACTGTCATTCCTAGATCATCCTCAGTCGTTAAGGGTTATCAAAAGCCAGAAATTCTAACAAAAAGTCTTGCAAATCGGTATCGATTATCCAGTAACTGGGTTATGGAAGCAGGTAGGCAGTCACTCAATATAAAATCACCGTGTTCAGCTGCATTCAGTTAGACTGGAAGCCAATATATTTGAGAAAAGGCTAGGCAGATGATGACAACCAGTTTTTTAAACATATTATCAGGTAGGATAATAATAATAGGTCTAATTTCTTTATTTCCCAAAAAACAGAGAATTGAACGTTAAGTTTTCAATTTTTGAATTTATAGTAGAGATTAATCACATAAAACATTCGGAAGCTGCAGAAATCTGTACACCATTTATTAGACTAATTAATTAGTCTAATAATATATTTTTTGTTAATATTTTTTTTTGGGAGTGGCATCTCGAAATTGATATTGAGAGGCCGTGACTTCTTAACCGGACTTTCCTGTGAAGGCATTTTTAGTGAAACTAAAAGCCTCCAGCCAGGGCATAAAACCTACTTAACTAAAGCAACTGCACGCTGAGGGCACCCCCTGTGGGGTACGGACCTCGGCTCAGGGCGTAACTGGTGGCGGGGGGGATAGCAAGAGGGGACACGCTGGATCAAAATATTTTCATTATTATTATCATTCGGGGAATTTAACTCTACTGGCTCAGCTGCGGCGCGGGCTGGCAAATCAACGAGCAAGGGACGGTCGGGGGTTTCATCGTTAACTCGGTATCTTCGCGGGGCGCGAGGACTTCGGCGACTAGGTTGGAATTTTGTGTTTTGTGTTTTTGTGTGCTGTACTGGTGGCCCTATTGCTTTCTTGGAGGAGAGTAATGGGGACATCTGGATCTAAAAGAACATGAATTCTACTAATCCTACTGGGGACATAACTGGCGGCCTTCACAATCAAGGGATTACGATGTTTCTCGGCTTTATCGAAGAAACGCTTCGAGTTGCGTTTCAGAAATTGAGCTATAGTGGGAATTTTGAGGTCGAGATGGAGGATCTCGTTCAGTGCGTACCATGGCGAGCTGGTGGCCTGGCGGCGGAATCGTTTTTGGAGGGTCTGCATCCTAAGAATGAATCGGGGTTGTCTCTTAAACTAGGAGATCCTGTATCTTAAGAGACAGTGTTTGGCAATGAGGGTGCAATTGCTATACGTATGAGGGGACTGTCTCGATATACAGAGAAGGGAAAGAAAGAACTTATAATTTATATAGGAATCAAGCCTACCTGATGATAAATTGATAAGTGTTCACCACCGCGATGTGTTGGCATTCCAGAGACAAAGCTGAAATGTTTTATGTGCCTGTACAGTCACGAGCAATAATATCTATACACTTACCAACTTTTAAAAGTAATTTTTTCCACTTTTACTAATTGTAATCTTATTTTATTATGAAAATAATATTTTGGACCTCACACTGTAATGAAATATCTAAGTTAATCGCTATTTAAAAGAAAATCGTTTTTGAATTTGGCGATGTGTTTACATGTTATTGCTCGTGACTGTACTCTGGTACCCACAACCTGCTTCGTGGCGGAATAAAGTGAAAAACAACTTAAAATTATTTACAGTGTTATTTAGTTTTTTACAGACTTAAATAAACTAACTTTGGAAACTGCGTGACATTCTTCGTTCAAAATCTGAGGCCAACATCTCTCTCTGTACAAATTAAATATCTAGACTAATAACTTGTTGTTCCGATGTAACAGGGTGTGACCAAGCTGCGGTATGCGAAGGTGTGTATCTACACAGTCGTCTATCTCAATCACCAATAGCAAACCTTCACACCTTGAGATAGGCATCCTAGTTGATAAAACTGACCCGTGTATGTGATACCATACTAAATTATCAGATAATTCTAATTTATTGATTTGAATCAATAAAATCGTGCACTTCCACGAGTAACGCTATCTGAGGTGCACCTTGGACAGCCACTCCCATGGTTAATGTTATGACCATAATTTCCGGTAGATGTTATAAATTATGGATGATGCATACCTACTAGATATAGAAAAAAAAACCGTCTTCCAAAAACAAACGAAACTTACTTTAAATTTCGGAAGTACGTGTCATTGCTTTTGTATTTTCGTTGTTTTGCCACCGACTTCCGAAATTAAAGGAACTTTTCAGTTTATTATAGTGTTTGTTTTGTAAGTCGGTTGTTTTTTTAAAAATAAACGTTGTTTTTTCAACTTTTTTGTTGTGATTCCTACATGCCGATCGTATACTTTACGGAAATAATAGTGAAATCACCACTGCTCTCAAAAACGGTGAAGGTAAACATCGAGAGGAAACCGGCATCTCCTAGAACCAAAAATACGAAGACATGTGACATCTACCGAACTGCACTGGGCTCGCGTGATGGATTATGGCGCGCTCTCATAGAGAGGAACCCTGTGTCCCTACAGTGGGGACATTATAGGCAGAATACTTAGTTGGCCCAGCTTACTTGTCCTGCCGAGGATACGTCCAAATTATGCCAAAAAATATATTACCAATGAAGGAGCCAAAATTTTATAATAATTTTGTATCGCATAGAAAATGTAAGCTCTTTCAGTGGTTTTAAATCAAAACTGTCAAATTACATAACTCAAACCACTCACTAATAATGTTACTAGACTACTAGTTGAGAATAAAACCGTTGAAGGTGTAACCCAACTAAAATAAACACAAAATAATTTTAATACTATTGTATTGCATCTGTACAATTGTATACAATATGTTGTCTTATGTTCTCATTTAAGTGACTCTTTTGTCTTTTTGAGAATAAAGTATTTAAAACTAAACCTGAATACACTTACCTACTTATATTTTCTTAGACACATTCCTCGACGTTTAAAAGTGGTTCGTCTAAACAGGCCCTTATCGGAACACTTGTTAATATTAAATCTACATTATTATTGTTTCTGTTATTATTTTATACGTTGGTTTATGTGGATTCCACGACTGTTGAGTCATTGAGCTCTATTTCGGGTATTTGTTTAGAGTATTAGCTACACAGAAGCTGGTTGAGTGATAACTAGAATTTGGCGAACATTGTATTTTAAGAAACTTTAAATTAAGTATGTGTTTTAAAACATAATTACGTAAATAATATACAGGTATACCATATACCAAAAAATCGCATTCGTAGAATTAAAGCCCTCTTTGTTTCTTTTACCTAGTTTTTAGGAGCGTCTTCGCTCGCTTGATGGTTGAAAATTATCCCACAGGAATGTCCTACTGGGATAAAAAGTATCATAAGTGGTTATCTAAGTTATTTAAGATATGTTTTTAACCAGTGCGCAAACTGTATCCATGAATTGTGTATGTGTATACAGGGTAAATTTTTAACCAGTGCGCAAACTGTAACCATGCATCCAGCATATCACCTAGCGTAAAAAGTTCGTCGGTTATACAAAAAAAAATCTACTGTTATAAAGAAAAGTGCATTACCTACGCGGTCAAAATGTATAGAATAGCTGTTTTTTTTGTATAACTGACTAAAAATTTCTGCACTAGGGGGTCTAGAATGATATGCTTAACTCATGGTTAGAGTTTACGCACTGGTTTAAAACGTATCCTGTATAAACATCGGTGTGGCAAATATCATCCAGATGGTTCAGCCATTTTTTCGTGATTGGGTAACAAGCATCCAAACATCTAAACAACCACCCCCATATTTATAAATGCTACTTAGAGTTAAGTAATGATTAGCGTTTGTTTAACTATAGGTACATTTTGACGTTTAAAGATATCTTAACTTTAAGCAACGTTTATAAATAAGGGGCCCAAAAATACAAACTTTCATATTCATTATATTATTTAATTAATACTTAATTACCTAATAGTAGGATTACTTTGCCGTGTCCGACAGGGTCTACAACAATCATTACTTTGTACCTACCACCTTAGTTAAAATTGTGGAATTTTAGTAAATATTGACCTATTGTTCATACAATAGGTCAATATTTATTGCAACTAGAAATTGGAATATACTGAAATTGTTTTTTTTTGACTTAGTAGGTATTGTATCATCAATGGATGTTTATTTCCAATTTCAGAAAGACTAAATGTCAACAGAACAAGATAAATTGCATTAAACTTTCAATACTACGGATTTAAAAACCACAGTGCTAAATAAACTTGCTCTGGTATAAAAATGTTCGTTGTAAAATAGTATCTACTAGCTTTTGCCCACGGCTTCGCCCGCGCAGAACTTTCATCCCCTATTTAGTTAAATATTGGAGGGAGTTCCCTCAGAGGTTGAATTTCGAAAAACCCTTCCTTATTCCTTGTCTAGATTAGAAAGGGAACCTCTGTGCAAAATTTCAGCTTTCTAGGTCCAAGGGTTTGGGCCGGGCATTGATGAGTCAGTCAGTTAGTCAGGACTTTTCTTTTATTTATTTAGATACATTTGTTTGGTAATAAAAGCTATTTATATTTGAATCTATTAGCCGTACTACAAGGCGTCGCAAGTGACACTAGTTGGGCTTTCCATAAGGCGACAATAGATGACAGCTACCCTACAGCGATGCACTGCCGCCCGTCACGCGCAAGTGACCCCGCCTCAACGCGCATCAAGTTTTTCGAAAAACAACCCATGTTGATTTATCAAACACAATTCAAAGAAAAACCGTATTCTAAATTATGGGTGATTAAATTGTCTTTTAGATGGTGAAAGTTTCATGGAAATACACCCGATAGTTTTTGCGTCATTATCGTTTTTATGTCCGCGATAGACATTACTTTACCAATTAATTACATTATGTTATAAAAATATTATTTAAAATATTCACATATCAAATGACGAAGAAAATTGTCTAGTTTCACATTTTTTTTTTCAAATACATAAGACCAGCCTTTTAGACGTGATCTTCAATAAAAAGTCCTTAAAAGTCGGCTGTCTGCGCCTTAAACAGTTAGGCCCACGTCTAACTGTGGACTGCTTTGTGAGATTTTAGCTAGCCAGAAAATATACAATGGCGAATTTATAGGTGTGTAGATAAAATTCATATAGGATTCATCCAAAAATAAACTCTGAATTTCGCCCAGGTGTTTGAAAATAAAGGTTAATAAATCATAAATCTTGTGTTCAAATTGTAACTGCCGATCCATTTTACCCTAGGTATGTACATTTAATTTAAATATATTCCACACATAATCCCGTTAAGCTACCATTTTTATTTCAACGCGATATTTGAAATTTATACATTTAGTGGGTGTCTTGGCATACACTCGTAACCTTTTAGTAGTGATAAATTAGAGTCACATTCACAAAACGAGGTGACTTCTTGTTTAGTTTACGTATTTATGAACGCACTCTATGAAATATTTTAACAACTTTTCGACTTATTTTTAATTCTATATGTCACATCCACATGTTTCGATACGAGTAGTCGAATAGGACATTTTAACGTACGCTACACGTGATGATGTCAAATCCTGCATATTTCACACAATTATTTAGAAATCTTGCACTTTCTATCATTTTTATCTTGCTTTAGGGAAGGAGAAGGAAAAAAATAAGAAAAGTGTCGGTTTATTGGTAGCGAAACAAAAAATAATAGGTCTTTACCTATGAAATTGCCGTTTTGTATGAAAAAAATTAAACGAATTTTTTTCATGAATTTTTTATTTGTATTAATCGAAGTAATCACCCATGCAATCAATGCATCTTTGCCATCGCAGTGGCAGTTTATTGATGCCCTTCTTAAAGAAATCAGCTGGACGGGAGGCAACAAATTCTTCAAAGGCATTTTGTACTGCCTCTCGGGTATTAAATTTTTTTCCCGCCAAGAAGTTATCCAAATTCTGGAAAAAGTAGTAGTCTGTAGGCGCAAGGTCTGGTGAGTAGGGCGGATGACGGAGAGCTTCCAACCCCAGTTCTTGCAACTTGGAGACCGTCTGCTGTGCAGTATGAGGTCGCGCGTTGTCGTGCAGGAGCAGCGGAGACGAGCGATTGATCAATGCTGGTTGGAGATGCGCCAGCTTCTCCATCATTGTGTTCAGTTCTTCACAGTACACATCTGCAGTAATGCTCACCCCGTTTGGTAAGAAGCTGTGATGAATCACACCGGCGCTAGACCACCAAACAGTGACCATCACTTTTCTAGGGGTAAGTTTTCGTTTAGGGCATTGTTTAGGTGCTGAACCAGGATCCAACCAACTTGCTGAGCGCTTACGGTTATCAAACAGAATCCATTTTTCATCGCAGGTAACAATGCGGTTCAAAATTCCTTCATTTGTGTGTCTGTTGAGCAGTGCAAGGCACGTCTCGACGCGTACTTCGCGCTGGCGATCATTGAGTTCGTGGGGCACCCATTTGTCAAGCTTTTTTACCTTGCCAATTTGACGCAAATGGACCAATATTGTTTTGACGCTAACGTCGAAAGCTGCTGCTAATTCAGCCGTAGATTGTGTATCATCAGCTTCCACAATCGCCTTTAATTCGTCATTGTCGACCAAAGTCTTCGGACGACCGCGAGGTTCATTTTTCAGGTCGAAATTTCCAGAACGGAAGCGAGCAAACCAATAACAGGTGGTGCGTTGGTTTGTAGTGTTAGCTCCGTAAACGTCGTTGATGTTGCGTGCCGCTTGTGCCGCGTTGCTGCCACGACGGTACTCATATTCCATAATTACTCGAATTTTTAACGTATCCATGATGACGAAAAAGATTGAAATGCGATGAAAATGTAACACTAATCAATAAAGAAATGACTACTTTTAGAAAAAAAAATCCATGTTTTTAAAATAAAATTAATTTGAAATTAGAATTCTTAGCCAAACAAAAATTATTTTGATTTGAAATGGCCAGTACTGCAGAACGGCAATTTCATAGGTAAAGACCTAATATGTATTACTAGCTTTCGCCCGCAGCTTCGCCCGCGTGGAAGTCGGAAATTATGCCGCGGTAATGTACAACCGGGATAAAAAGTATCCTATCTGTTAATCTAGGTTATATAATCTATCTGTGTGTCAAATTTCATCAAAATCCGTTCAGCCGTTTTTGCGTGAAAGACTAACAAACATCCATACCTACATACGAACTTTCGCGTTTATAATATTAGTAAGGATGGCTCAAATGAAAACAAACGGAAACCCATAAGGGCTCGGAAAAATTTATGAAAACCCTAGAATCAGTAGGTACAGTCACCAAAAGAGATAACTGACCAGGGTCGTGGGATATAGTTGAAGTTTAGTATAAGAATCGGGTGGATTTCTTCAATTGGAATTTCATTTGGTAAAAATACACTTTGTTTTCTATTATTATTAACTAATTTGAAACCTTAATCGGTTCCTTATATCCTTTAAACTTCAAGACCATCACACTTATTTCTTTTGGTGACTGTACATGGGTACTAAGCATCGACAAAATCGATATAAAAAGAAAACAATCTATTTAGGTAATCCTGCTTATCAATTAGTATTATTTCAGTCTGTTATTCAATTGTTTCGGAACACAAATTTTGTACTAATAGCCGAACATATGTATTAATCATGCATTACGACAACTGCTTATCAAACTAGATCGTCAGTGAATGTGAATTCCCTGAATTGACGTCATTAGTAAAATTCCTTTAATTGAGTAGGTAGCTAATTTACATTCAAAAGAAAATCGAGATAACTTTGTTTAGTTGTGCTAAGAAAGTGAGAAGGAAACCGTACCTAACGTCTCTAATACAAAACGCGATCTAACTTTGCCAGTATTTGCATTTACAACTTTATTTCGTTTCGGGTAAAGTTCTTAATACAAAAATGACAATTTGGCACCGAACTTAGTAGTCAGTTTTTTAAAAAGAATTGTATTTCGCTTTCTTTTTGTTGTTATTTCAAAAATAGGCTCGATGGTTTGGACCATAAAAACTTTGTTTTGCAATATGATCGAAAAAGTTTTAGGAGATTCGGACTCTCGATTGACAATCTTTAAACAGGTTTAGGCATTGATCTAATTGTTTTAGGAATTACAACACCTACCCAGCGCGACATAAGTTTGAAAACATTGAAAAAAAAAAACTTAAAAGCACGAATTCTATTAAATTTTTCCAACCAGCGAGCCCGAACAATTCTACAGAGCTTTATCACTTCTATTCTAGTTATCTACGCAAATCCCTATTTCTAACTGTTCTTCAAATAGATTAATAATACTTTCACCAAAATCATGATTTTGTCTTACATTAAAAAATAAACTCCGTGTGTATGTGTTATGTTATTCTAATCACAAATATACGCACTTTAAAATTCGAACACCGATCACTCGAATCAACTGATCATATTTTTTAATTAATACAGTGTGCCTCGGATATTTCGGGGACGCGAAACCGGGAGCGCGTATAGCCCGCGACTAGCATCGGAATTTCATCTGTGAACAATTCCTCTGGAACTTATAAATAGGTGCGTTGAAGCGGCGTGTACCATGAGATTTAGTTAACATACACACTGTCTTAGTTGTGAGGTGCACGCGGATTATGATGCGCTCCATTGATTAGCGGGAAAATGAATCGTCCATGCTTTTTCAAGTTCTTTTTTTTTTCAAATAGTGTCGGTGGCCAGAAGCGGATGTTCTTTTTTTGAATAGCAAGGTGGCCTAACGATGTTATTTTTTTGTCGTATCATTGGCGGGCTCTGAATTTTCTTGGCGGTATGATGTGTCCAGTGGAAATCGAGAAACAAAATTGTTTTTTTAAGTGTAATACAATAGTATAATAGAAACGTTTATCAAAGTCGGTTTTCGCGGCTGTCTGTGTGACCGCTTGGATCTTCTAAACGACACAATGGATTTTGTTGCGGTTGCTGCAACAATTTGGAAAACTGATTGCAGAAGGTTGTTCCCCCAATGCCTAGGTATTTCGTTTTCACTTTGAGCTCTTTCTCCCTTTTCTTTTTTGCTCGTCTCCTAATGTAATCGTAGCGTGACGTTATATAGCCAATAATCCGATGGCAGGACTGGTCCCCTCATTCTCCTGTTCTTATCCCAATTTATTTTGGGTCGGCGCAACATATCCTTTACCTCTTTCGTCATGATTTCAGCCGAAATACGTCCACTACTGGACATAAGCCGCCCCAAAAGGGGGGTTCTGCAATGATCGCCACGCGTGGCGGGCAGGTTGGCGACCGCAGTAACATTGTAAAATGCATAGAGAACGCAGCTGCCCATTCTTTAGTAAGTCCCTTAGTCGCGTTCTAGCGCACCTGCGGGAAGTAAAAGAATGGTGCTATTCTTTTACGTCCGGCACCACTCGGTAACTCTTTATAATATAGATAATTAAAGATCCAATACCTTCAAACGAGCAATTCTTGTATATATTTATATAACCAGAATCTCTGAAACGGCTCCAACGATTTTCATGAAATTTAGTATGCAGGGGGCTGCGGGGGCGATGAATCGATCTAGCTAGGTTTCATTTGTAGAAAACGTAAACCAAAAAAAAAAATGTCCTGTAGCCACATTCGTAGATTGCACACTGGGTCTAAAATAAACAATTTAATAAACTTGGAATGCTAATCCATCGTTTTATTTTACCTGAGTTGTCATGACCCTCGTGGCTTGCTCACAGCTAGAAAACTGCAGCCTCCATAACACTGTTGTCTATAGTCACTACAGCCAGTCGCAAGTAGATTACGACTTCCGGTTGGTATATCAGGGGTAGGCCTGCGGAACTACCCGCCATCCTGCAATTAGGAAAACACACCATTTTAACAATAATTTCATTGTAGATATCAATATCGGCTTGCTTATTGTAAGGTAGGAAACAGTAACAAAGCCGTAAGCAGCTGCTGAACGTACGTAGATACTTAGTTTCTCTCAAGTTGAGCTTTGCGTTTGCATTAGGTATGTCAAAAAGTGATGGAATATTGGACCTCTCGTATTAACGCTGCCATATGAAGCCGGGGTGCTCATTTAAATGATATGGTATTCCATACCTACATAATGCTCAAACGTAAGCCTTCAAAAAAGAAAATATAATCTACCTAATTGTTAACTATCAATGTGTTTTTATTTCAATTCAAATGTACCCGGTCCTTATTGAAAAACCCTGTCCCATAATATCCATGCTTTCGGAATTCAGTAACGCTGCTTAGCAACAAAGATGTGTGTGTAGGTATAATCTTAGAACTTCCCCGAACGGGCCACGAGCCCCTCAGATTTGAATTAATCGATATAAAAGGTAATATAATACCTAATAATCTCAGATTCTTTTACTGTAATCTCAGGCAATACTTTAAGTTACTCAATCAAGCATAAATACCAGATTATTATCAACGTTGCATCGATCATAGCTGAGATTGTATCACAAGTCAGCGCCCTTAAAAACTTAATTAATTTAATTAATATTTTTTTTTAAATTAGGTAATTTGTTCTGAATGGCCGGCATAGTGAACAACGGTCTATCCTGTAAAAATCGCACCGTTAAAATTTAGGTGAAGTGAGCTTAAATTCCACCTGATGTTAAGAATTGCGCCTAAATGACAGCTCGATGCTGTATCCACGGGTACGTCACGAATTCACGATTGCGGCGGTAAGTCCCCTCTTTGAGGAGTGGATTAAGAGGCGCCACGGCGTCCTTACCTTCCGCCTGACGCAGGTCCTCATCGGATATGGTTGTTTCAGGAGGTTCCTGTTTCGATAAGGCGGGAGGAAACGCCCTGCGGTGTTTCCACTGCTTGATCGATCGTCCTGAGGACACGGTGGAGCTTACGGGGAGGTCTGCCCAGCTTGGGCGGAGCACCGCGTGTCCTTGTGGAGGCGATCGGTGGCGACGATCTCTCACTTCCGTCCTTGGTCCAGGCCATGGTTTGGAGCGAGAGTGCATGGGTAGCCGTTACCTCCTTCTGCGAAGCAGTTATAATCGCGAAGAGGGAGGCGCCGCACGCGAGGGAAAGGCGGTATATGCACCCTCCTAGCCCTAGTCGCTGCAGGAGACGCCCTGGGTGTCGGGAATTCCAGGCAGATTCCCGGCCACCGTAGACGCGGGCTTGCGGATGACCAGTAATGGGTAGCTCGCTGTTCGGTAAGGACCAGGCCCGGGTCGACCGCGCGTGTTCCACGCGCGCCTCAAAGAGATGTCGGCACCAGCTGGTGGGGTCCGAAAAGGCCGATGCCTGCCAGAGGTGCAGGTTGTTCGAAAGAGATACCGTGGCCCCTGGCACACAGGCAACTGAAGGAACACAGGTGGGTTTTACTCAGTAAAAGTCTGATACGCCCTCTTACTCCACCCAGAGCGGGAGAAGTTATTTGATGATTTCCCACCCTCAAAAAAAAATCCGTAAAGAGTTTTTTTTTTTTACTTTTGCAATGGCATAACTACATTTTATTTCATTGGGTATTTTATTATAGGTATAGGTACTTGTGGAGAAGGGATAAGCTTTCTTCATTAGAGAAATTTCCATTTCACAGGGCATAATTTATTCATGCTTATATTGAGCATATATCGGTGGTTTCTTAACGGCACTTAGCTAAGCTCAAAAATGCATATACATTTCTAACGAAAACCAAAACACTTATGAGTCAGCTACAGGAGAAATTTGGCCGTCTTATAACAAACAGAAAAGATCTAATAAAAGTAGCTACAAATTTCTACAAAAATCTACATAAAAAAGTAAGTAAGTAAGTAAGTAATGCTTTATTTGCTAAAATGTAGGTGTACAAAGTAGTATGATGTTATTATTAATGTGGCCCATTTACATTCTACCATTACATGTGGTGTGCAAATATCGGTAAAAGGCAGCGATCCCACAGAAGAAGCACAAACTAATCCTGTAAATACAGACAACGTACCAGAATTCTGTACGTGGGAAACTGAACACTCAATTGACAAACTCAAGTGCGAAAAAAGTCCATGCCCAGATGGCATAACAAATTAAATGATAATACTTGGAAGAAACAATCGAACTAAACCACTAACGTCACTTTTCAATTTAATACTAGATCAAAAGGAAATACTCAGACAATGGACATGCTCAAGCATCGTACTTTTGTTTAAAAAAGGAGACCCGAAACAAATATCAAACTATAGACCCATTAGTCTCATGTCAAATCTCTACAAACTATTCTCGGCAACTCTACTAAGAAGATTGAAAAAACCAATAGATGAAAATCAACCAGTAGAGCAAGCAGGATTTGTGAGTGGCTTCTCTACCAAAGACCACATACACTCCCTGAAAATGGTTTTGGAAAAATACAACAAGTATGACAAAGCTCTTTATCTGTGCTTCATCGACTACAGCAAAGCGTTCGACTCAATTTCTCACAGCTCTATATGTCAAGCTCTATCAATGCAAGGAATTAACAAAGAGTACATTGATCTAATAAAGGTAATTTACAAAAATAGTAACTCTAGGATTATGCTCGAGAAACCAGGAAATAGTTTTAAAATCGAAAGAGGAGTAAAACAAGGTGACCCACTCTCCCCTAAAATATTCATAGCGGTGTTAGAGCAAATATTCAGAGCGATGAACTGGGAAAACAAAGGCCTAAACCTACACGGAAAATACTTGTCTCACTTAAAATTCGCTGAAGATATCGTGCTGATATCAGAAGACCTAAATGAAATGCAGTCTATGTTAGAGTCGCTATTTGAAGAGAGCAAAAAAGTCGGCTTAGAAGTTAACCAAACCAAAACAAAACTTATGACAAACAGACACAAAGAACCAATCATAATTTCATCTACCAACCTAGAATACATTGAAGAGTACATCTACCTAGGACACCTAATTACTTTTAAGAACTGCACAGAAAAGGAAATAGAAAGAAGAATAAAATCTACCTGGAAAAAATATTGGACTCTAAAAGAAATATTCAAGAGCAAGATGCCAACCAAAATAAAAACAAAAACCATGGAAACATGCCTACTTCCCACACTCACATATGCCTGTCAGACATGGCCCCTGACGAGACGAAATACAGAAAAAATCAAAGTGTGCCAAAGAGGAATAGAAAGGAGCTACATGAACCACAGACTTAAAGACAACACGTAAAAAACACTACAATTAAAAGTAAAACCAAGGCAAAGGACGTGGCCATAAAGGTACTGTGATTGAAATGGAAATGGGCTGGACATTTCCAAAGAGTGCCAGATGAAAGATGGATGAAAATCACCACCAACTGGTACCCACTGAACAAAAAGCGCAGACAAGGTCGACCACAAATGAGATGGAGTGACGATATTACAAAAATAGTAGGTAAAATCTGGAGTAGAGTAGCTCGAGACAGAATAGCATGGAAACGAATGGAGGAGGCTTTCACCGCTATTACTAGCGGTCCTTGTACATAATATTTACAATAATGGAACAATAAACAGAAATACAACAAGAAACATAAATATTATTACTAACATTAAACGAGTCTTTGTAACACTAATCATTAGTTAAGTCAAAAAATTGTAGAAGGAAAATGAAGCTATTTTATTTTATTATTTATTTATAGGTACTTGTGGAGAAGGGAGAAGCTTTCTTCATTAGAGAAGTTTCCATTTCACAAGGCATAATTTATTCATGCCTATATTGAGCATATATCGGTGGTTTCTTAACGGCACTTAGCTAAGCTATATCCACAAAATTTGCATGGGCAGAACGACTCCACACGAGGCACACGAATCCACCTGCAGAAAAAAAAAAAACCGCCGAAAAAACTGAAAAGCAAAAAATAATAAACCTTAATAACTAAGTTCAGAAGGCGGTGACATAAAATTAAAATACATATCCACAGTTACTGACTTAAGAGGTTAAATAAAGCAGGTTTATTATATTTTGCTTTTTTTCGGCTGTAAATTTTTTCTGAAGAAGTTTTTATTTATATTTTTTTGTGGCTATGATCTACTAATTCCTACATGCTTAATTTTTGATTACTTTTTGTAATACACAACTCAGTATCAAAATCTATGAGTAAACAATCAATCATCCCCTGTTTTCCTACCCTGATGGAATTTTTCGAAATTTCTATGGGACGAACTTCGGGGTATAACCCTTTCCAATAAAAAAAGAATTCTCAAAATCGGACTACTCTGAAAAAAGTTA
The DNA here is from genome assembly GCA_949987655.1 of Polymixis flavicincta. NCBI lineage: Eukaryota > Metazoa > Arthropoda > Insecta > Lepidoptera > Noctuidae > Polymixis > Polymixis flavicincta. The sequence goes on along the minus strand of OX465190.1, from coordinate 14,137,186 downwards.
TGCGTGCTCATACATAAAAAAAAGTACGCGTCGACATGAGAATCTCCTCCGTTTTTTCGTCGGTTAAAAAGATAGTGCCAGTCCAATGGTCCGCATAACGTCAGGCGAAACACCCCTCTTGGATGAGACTAGTTGCTGAAGAAGACTGTTGCGAATGTGCACCTTTTGCTTGATGTTCATGCAGTTTTTGCTGAATGTTAAAGACTTTTTCACCAACATATCTAAGGTAGTTACTGTGCTCAATGAACACCCCAAACCATTAACTCTCATGAGTCAGAACTCAAAATCTGCCAAAAACAAAAGAAGTTCGCCAAACAAATTCAACTGTCCCCAAACCCGAACGAAATTAATCAAACCCAAAACAATGTACCAAAGTCAATAAATAAAATAAAAAACGGCCAAATTGTTTATAATTTATCGCTCTATATTTGAATATGAGCATAAATTAGTGCGCAAGAGTGTATTCCTGACAATGGCGGCGCCTGCCTTCCGGACGACGCTCCTTGGTTGCGTAAGCGCCGCTCCCAGATGTTAGGTCAAGTGTGAAATTATTATATGTAGGTATGTTACAAGGGCATCAGTGGACCGGGAAGGAGACACCGAGCTGACTAAAGATGACATCGCTTTTGGAAAATAAGCTAGACTAATCAGATCTTCTACTAGAAGTCTTCAATTTACTCACAGACACAATGCATAACCTACACCGCTAGAAACATTAAATCAGGTCTAGAAGCATTAGTAGTATTTCTTGTAACTGAACAGACAGCTGTGCTGCTGGGGAGTTTGTTGCGTCACTTCTTCCTCCCACCTATAGCACTAGGAAATGGTGAAGGGCGGTTGTTTTGGGGACTGTCTTGTCTCGTATTTTGACGTTCAAAAAGTGCTGACTCTCAGCCTAGTTTGAAATAAATGATTTTTATTTTGTTTTGGTTAAGTTTCGACAAGGGTTCTATCTACAGGGTCAAATAAAATTAGTTGGCAAAGCTTTACCCATGTGTTGGGTATGGATACCGAGAGAGGACGAAACGAATGGAACCGTTCCATGTTCCTTTGTTCAAAACTTTAAATAACACTGACATTAAGGAAACCCTGATAAGTTTTGCTTATGGGAAATTCATCTATCGATTTTTTTTTTTGCTTTTTCTTTTGTTCCATGAATTTTTGATACCGATATGGACACGTGGGTAAAGAATTGTAAGCGAATTAAAAAAAAACATGCCCTCAATAAGAATCAAATTTATGGAAGTTCGCTTAGCCAATGGGTGATCATGTGCCATGCACAGCTTATGATATAATATATTATTAATAGGGGGCTATAGTCGGGTATCCGCTGGATGTGGGAAGCACAAGACCGGTCGAAGTGGAGGAGCCTGGAGGAGGCCTATGTCCCGCAGTGGACGTCTTTCGGCTGAAATGATGATGATGATGATTATTAATATTATAAAGCTGAAGAGTTCGTTTGTTTGTTTGCTTGAACGCGCTAATCTCAGGAACTACTGGTCCGATTTAAAAAATACTTTCATTGTTAGATAGCCCATTTATCAAGGAAGGCTATAAGGTATAATATATATATTATCACGCTAAGGCTTTTAAGAGCCGAGCAAAAAGAAAAAAAAGTCACGAATACGAAGTACTCGCACGGCCAGGCGATTCGATGCGACGGGGTGGGTCGGGGGGCAAGAAATTTGAAGCAGGCGAAGTTGCGGGCAGAAGCTAATAAGATATAAATCTTATTGAAGCATGGACACTTACCTGAAGACTGTAATTCTGGCTGTAATGGAACAAAGCAAAGTAAGCAAGGAATGCTCAGAGAAGCTCCCTGAGCATTCCTTGCTTACTTTGCTTTGCCTTCTAATGTTTTATTCTATTCTCTTCTCATTGTGAGGACCACAGGAATCCGCTGGATGCGGGAAGCACAGAACCGGTCGAAGTGACGGAGCTTGGGGGAGGCCTATGTCCAGCAGTGGACGTCTTTCGGCTGAAATGATGATGATGATGATTCTCTTCGAGAAGATAACTTATATAGCTTACAGCTAACATAACTAGCTAACATAGTTAGCTGTAAGCTACATAAGTTAGCTGTAAGCTACATCTAGCTAGCATCCTGTATATAAATAGAGTTCATAAACAATATGAAATTGAAGACCACTTTCAAGTTTCCATTGCTAAACAAGATAAAACGGCCACCGAAAAATTGATGTCAAAATCTTCTTTAATGATTTCTTGTCAGCAAAGTCCAGTAGTTAGTTTGTGTAAGAAATTAAGAACATTTATTTCGATGAAACGAACAAAATATTTGCAGAAAATACAACTCTAGGTATACTTTCTTATTTTTCTGAGATTGCAGGGGCTTTACAAAATCAAGATTGACATCTTAATTACGAAGATAATGGGTACTTTTTTAATGAAAAAGTTTTATCGTGACGTCATAGATAAATACTTACCTAATAAAGTTCCCAAAGATGGCAAGTGACAACGCAGAATTCATTATTTAACAATTTTGAATGCATCATATTTATCTATACATACCATTTCTTTTTGTAGATAATATCAACAAAATTCAAAGGACTAATTAAGTCAATTTCATAGTACAATACATTTTCCTTTATTGCACAACAAAGATTAACAATAATTGAATACGGAAAATGGCGGTATTATTCCTCTTTCTTGCAATTACTACAGTCAGTACAGTCATCTGGTACTTTTTATCGTCAAAAAACTGCTTTACGACGCCATTTTTCCAATATGGCGGCGCGTGCTGCAAAAATACAGAGTTGGCAAAGTGGAAATTCGAAAAGAGCACCTCAATATCTATAAAATCACCCATTTTCAAAACTCCCGGAAAACTTTCCAGGTAATCCCTTTTTTGACCAAGTGACTGTACTACTCAGTGAACTGAAATTTTAAGAACGAACGACGAAACAATGAGCCACTGACATTTTCATGTCATAATCATCACAATCAGCATATAACTTTCCCACTACTGGGACACAGGCCTCCTCTCGGTGGGAGGGAGTGCCCCGTAATCCACCACGCGGGCTACGGCCACGGTTGGTAAAGCACGTCGTACAGTCGCCAGCAGGTCAAGCTATCCCAAACTGTCAAATTTTCCCAATTGAACATAAACCTTATTCCTTTGCAATAAAGTTGAAAAACTATCAAAGAAATTTGACAGATTGGGGTAGCTTGATGTGCTGGCCTCTGTACATCGTCATACGCATGTCTTTTTGGTTTTGGGACATGCCAGTTTCCTCACAATGTTTTCCTTCCACCGTTTTGAGAACAGTGATGATGATACAATTTGCACAAAGTAAAGCGCCTGTCAGGATTTGAACCTACGACCTACAACTCGTAAGACACCGGGGTTATCACAGTGCCACCACTGCTCGTTTCTGCACCGTTTTCATTTACCTGCAGCGAAATCCTGAATATTTGAATTTCACTGCACATAAGAGACTACATTTCTTAGACATTAGATTATATTCAGATCTTTGTTGACAATTCAGCTGAAACCCGTCTCCGCTAGACATAGCTCTAGTCGACAGTTTTCCCCTACAAACTTCGGGACTGTATTACTCCACTGTTCAACAATGTTAATCAAAAATTTAACATGATTTGACTCATTATTAAAATTGTTTGTGCGGATACAGAATACTAAAATAAAAAGTTAGGAGCCAACAACGATTAGTTTTTCTTGCTAATTTAAGCTAACTTTGGGCGTGTATAAATAATAAAAGAAGTGCAAAATCTTCAAAAACCAAGTCAGTACCGACAAAGCTCAAATATCGAAAAGTTCAATAAATTTTATTGGTCATCGATTTATGCAGTGCTTTTTCATAAAACCCGATTTTCCGAAGGACTTTTCTTATTTTTTTACGAGGCTGTTTTACTATAAAATTAAATGATCCTGCATCTCAATAACGTTGTGCATATAGACTAGAGTCTAACTGCTCATAACTGATACTACCTCTGTCGGACGCGATGCCTGGTGAGACAGCGTGCTTTTTAGCCAGGCCCACAAGTGAGTTCAAGCTCTCGACTAGATTCCCCGCCACAACGAGCGGTCCTGCATGCTGCTTTCAACGGTTTTCAGAGATGTTCAACATTCAGTGGTGGCTCAGTGGTTTCAGCCTCGACTTAGGAATGGTCGTGATTTCGAATTCATGGCACTTTACTGTCTATTTAATTTCATTACCACTGCTCTCAAAACGGTAAACGAAAATATCAAGAAACAACCAGCATTTCCTAGAACCAAAACTTCGAAGACATGTGACATCCACGAACCCACACTGCACCCACGTGGTAGATTACAGCCTGCGCCCGCTGTGTCCCAACACTGGGAACATTTTAGGCCGATTATGCTATACTTCTGCGAGCAATGTGCCAGATGGCCGATGGGGCCGAAAAGATCTGGAGTGGCGACCGCGTACCGGAAGACGTAAAGTTGGAAGCCATCCCACAAGGTGGACAGATGACCTTGTGAGGGCCGCGGGAGTCCGCTGTATGCGAGAAGCACAGAACTGGTCGAAGTGGCGGAGCTTGGGGGAGGCCTATGTCCAGCAGTGTACGTCTTTCGGCTGAAATGATGATGATGATGCTATACTTAGGTATGCATCGATGAGAAAAAGATTTTTAATCCAAGTTCTTTTTCAAGATTTCCGTTTGCATCTGTCGTAAGAATATGTGAATTAACTCATTTTTTGATTTATGTGTTGCATTGTCAGTTATAAATTATAATATCTATAAATAGAGACCGATGACCTCTATAGGTGATCGGCCTCTTTTTAGGGGGTCTACCCACAAGAAACCTCAGAAAGAAACACATCCTGCAGACAAGTGTTATGTAGGTTGTAGGCAAAATTCATGTAATTCACCTATAAATTGAATGGAATGCAATAAATCATAACTTATTTCATTGAATAGATACATATTATTCGTCACAATAAGTCCCTTATTCAATGAACCAATTAGTGTAAGGTCGTAACACTGCTGTAAGTCCCCTAACATGCCATTGTTTATTGTTATTGCATATTTCAATAACATATTGTGATATTCTAAGAACTAGGTTATCAGTAGGTGTTGTGGGTTCTCATGTGAGGGTGTTGACGAGGCTAAAGTTCAATTCAAACATCACAAACTACCAAATAGAGTAGAATAGATTACTCTTTCATAGCTATACCATATAAATTACTTAACATCACGCATGTACCTAATCCCCTAATGCTTAGACACAGGTGTGCTACAGTACATCCTCAAATTCAAATTGAAATGAATAGTGACATTTTTGAAGCGAAAACTTCTTTAGGCGCGTTGGCCATTTTTTGAGATGGGAAAAAACAATTGAACTCGCGACACTGTTACCGCTACCGTTACCGACACCTCTGTATATTCAGAACTGGTCTGTGAAGATTCATAATTTTACACCTCTCTATATAAGTATGTACAGACGCCAGCACATCAAGCTACCCCGAACTGTAAAAATTTCCCAATTGAACATGAAACTTATGCTTATGTTATATAAGTAGTTGAAACTCTATCAAAGAAATTTGACAAATTGGAGTAGCTTGATGTGCTGGCGTCTGTACATAAATTGTATATTTACGCACATAGATACACACGCATGGTGGCATTTTTTGAGATAGGAAAAACCATTGAACTAGCGATACCTTTACCGTTACCTTTACCGACACAGATATTGAGTTTTACGTTTATTGTTTTATTATTTGTACCTGCTTGAGTTTAGTTACCATATTTTGTTGGTAATTTGACATAATTAAGGCTACCATCTCAAAAAATGGTTGAAAACAGCATGCAGATGAAACCACTCTTCGTCGGCATTTACAAAGAAATTACATTAAAAAAAAATAGTTAGTAATCTACATAATATGATACGTCATTTGGTTTAGGCATAACTCTTCTATGGGTATCAAATAATAAGAAAAAAAACACCAAATCACCTCCAAATCGTTGAGTTGAAACCATTTTACTCCTTTATTTTGTAACAAAAGAGTTAAAAAAAAACTCTCGTAACAAAAGAGTTTAGAAACCGCCTACCTTGCACAGATGCTATCTCTTTTTAAGGGGCTTGAGCAAGCTATCAACGTTTCGGAACAACGACTATCGGATCAGGAGTCATCCAGATCATATATTAGATGACACGGTACTTGATCGCCTACGAAGTGAGATAATGAGAGATTAAATTTGCGGTTACATATTTATGATGTACGAATTAGGCTCCGTGCAGGCTGTGTATTAAACAGACTGTATGAAAAGCCATACAAGATGCACTTATTAAGGTGAAGCTAGTCCACATTTTTCCCATACAAGCTTCGGGAGTGTATTACTCCATTGTTCGACAATGTACATCAAAATTTTTACATGGTATGATTTTGTCTAATTATAAGTATTGTCTGTGCCGAAACAGAATACTAAAATTAAAAACCATTAAAAAGTTAGGAGCCAACAAAGATTCGTTTTTCTTGCTAATTTAACTTAACTTTGGGCGTGTTTAAGTATTAAAAGAAGTGTAAAATCTCCAAAACTATGTAAGTCGGTACCGACAAAGCTCAATTATCTAAAAGTTCAATAAACTTAATTGGTCATTGATTTATGCAGTGGTTTTTTCATAAAACCCGATCTTCCGAAGGACTTCTCTTAACTTTTTACGCGCCTGTTTTACTATAACTGATCCTGCATCTCACTCAATAATGTTGTGCGTGTAGACTAGCGTCTAACTGCTCATCACGGATACTACCTCTGTCGGACACGAAGCCTGGTGAAACAGCGTGCTTTTCAACCAGGCCCACCAGTGAGTTCGAGCCCGCGAATAGGTTCACCTTAAGTATTGTTACAAATGCAGGTACTACTGAAAGCTGCCTTGATACAGCAGCTTGAATGGCTGCTGAAATGTGTTTTCTTACACTAAGTGACTGGTTAATGTTTATCTAGTAGGTACATTTAGGTACCACCTAGTGTTAGAGAAGACGGGCATAAAAAGTAACATACCTACGCACGACATAGACATAGATAGGAACGTTCACAGTCTGATTTCAGTCTCAATCTGTCAAAAAAAACCGCGAGTTCCCATACATTTTTGACAACTTTTTGACATTTCATTGTCGCTGAGATGAGACTGCGACTATATTGTGAACGTTTTTAATTACGAGAATTGGTCTTCAGATTACTGACAATTAGCTGACAAGACTTCTCATAAATACAAAATAGTCGTGCTTCTCATATTCTCATGAAACGTTTCTGAATGACGTAAGAAATTGTAAAATGTGTACAAAATCAATAGCCACACAGAATTGCAATGCCTTTCATTTTGATAATTCAACAACATACATCGCGTTGGATTAACGTTGTTGAGGAATTTTTCAAATAAGTATATGAAGAATTGGATAAGTAATTTCCTGAAAATCCATAGTTTTTTTATTAAGTGTGTTTGTGCCTGGATCATAGCAATAGCGCCTTGTTACTTATTGTGAGATTTATACAATCAATACATCAAAACAAAATATTTTATTTCACATGAACCTACGAGTACATTAGCACTTAGGTGCACGGCTCCATTTTGTCGCTTCCTATGGCGAAAAGCCGGCAAGAAACACCAGGGCTTGGCACAAACTGGCACTCCTGTACGGTGCCACTTTGTAATTTCTGTTTCTTTGTTTTGGTAAGTACTAACAATAGCTTCATAAGATTTTTTTGTTACTAACAGTATATTGACTACGTCTGAAATAAATATCTTAATAATAATAATAATAGGCTCTCTCTTTTTCAGGTGCTTGAGCCAGCTGTTAACGTTTCGGCACAACGACTTTCGGATCAGGTGCGGGTCATCCAGCGTAACCATATGTTGGATGACACTGTGCTTGATCGCTTGCGAAATGAAATGCAGAGTAGCCATGTCATCGTCCCCCCGTCGCAGACAGTTGTGGTACCACCACGGCTCAACACAAGGCACGCGCCTGTAGCTGACGAGGGGAGTGTTGACAGGGCTACAAACGTAAGTACCCAGTGCAGTGACGAATTGAGGAGTGCTTTGGAGGGTGCGATTCGAGAATATCGGTTCATCTCGCCCGAGCTTAGGCCACGCTTACCTCGTTTGCCCATGCATAACAAGAATAGGGTGCTGGTGGCGGCTTTGGATTCGCAGTTGTCAAATTATTTTGATGACTGCGAAGACCTCACCGATACTCATTCGATCCTGTACTGCGCGGCTGTGGCGGCATGTCGTGTAGCTCATGTCAAATTCGCAAATGACTCTAGAGCTACGCGACCGAAACCAGCCGTACCAGCTTGGCAGTGCAGGATTGAACGTCGTATTGGTGGGGCCAGAGCCCTCATCGGCAAACTAATCTGCTTCAGGGAGGGCAACACTCGCCCTAGAGTGATGCGCTTTGTGAGGCGGGCATTCTCAGGGACTGATACCAGCCCTCAAGATTATATGTCCCGTGTCACAGAGCGCATAGACTTCCTGAAGCAGAAAGTGTATGCATGGGCAAACCGCATTCGTAGGTATAAGCAGCGAGTAGAACGATACACTCAGAACCGCACCTTCCAGAGTGAAAGGTGGGTCTATAGGGCTTGGGAGCGACCGGAACAAGGTGTGGCTGATACGCGCCTACCGGATGATGACGCCATGTGCTCTTTTTGGCGCAATATCTGGTCGGTGCCTGTCAGTCACACCGAAGGTGATTGGGCTCGAGAAGTCGAGCGAGCCTGCAATCCCATACCAGAAATGGGGGCTATTACCATCTGCCCCCAAGACGTAGCTCGTGCAGTCCGTCCACTGCCCAACTGGAAGTCTCCAGGGCCGGACGGGCTGCACAACTTCTGGATCAAATGGTTCATGAGATCGCACGCTCGCTTGGCAGCTCAGTATCAGGATGCTTTGGAGTCTGGTCCGCTACCCCAGTTCCTGACAACAGGAGTTACCCACCTGCTCCATAAATCAGGTAGTACCACGGAACCCAAAAATTATAGGCCGATCACGTGTTTACCGACGGTCTATAAAGTTCTTACATCCATTTTGAGAGCTAAAATTTACAATCATATAGAGAATAACTCCATCATGTCTGTCTCTCAAAATGGATGTCGGAACCGGTCCCGCGGTACTAAGGAGCTGCTCCTCATTGATATGGCCATTAGCCAACAGGTTCGCCGTTCCCGAAAGGATCTTTCGACATGTTGGATAGATTACAAGAAGGCCTATGACTCAGTGCCACATACATGGCTCATGAGGGTGCTAGAATTGTATAAAGTAGATACAACTCTGCGCACCTTCCTGATGTCATGTATGAGGCAATGGAGGACGGTCCTTCGATATCCAGGATGTCGAAACATCCAGAGGAATAGCGAGCCGATAAGGATCGAGCGAGGTATATTTCAGGGCGACAGTTTGAGTCCGCTTTGGTTCTGCCTAGCCTTGAATCCTCTAAGCACACTGCTGGAGGATTCAGGTATAGGCTATCGGCTGAGGAGAGGTGGTCAGGTTATATCTCACCTCCTCTACATGGATGACCTAAAACTCTTTGCCCCCAACAACTTGCAACTGATGGAGCTACTGAAAGTAACTGAAACATTCAGTAGCGCCATCAGGATGGAATTTGGTGTGGACAAATGCGAGGGGAGATTGTGGAATCCGTGGGAACCCAACTCTCGGATTCCATAAACCTTCGAGCCCTCTCCACAGCCGAAACCTATAAGTATTTGGGTATGTCGGAAGCGTTGGGCATCAATGTTACTGACATGAAGCAATCGTTGAGGGAGCGCTTCTTTGGCCGCCTGAAAAAAGTATTTAATAGTCTTTTATCAGGTGGAAACAAGGTACGCGCCTTAAACGGTTGGGTCATGCCGGTTTTGATGTACTCTTTCGGCATACTCAAATGGACTCAGACCGAACTCGACGCCCTGGATAGGAGGGTCCGTACGCTGCTGACTGCATATCGAATGCACCACCCACGGTCATCGGTAATGAAACTGTATATCCCGCGAAAATGTGGAGGTCGAGGCTTTTTAAATGCTAAGACTCTCCACAATCGCGAGATATGCAGTCTCAGGGACTATTTCCTAGAAACCGACGTGGGGATGCATCGAGATGTAGTTGCGGTGGATAAGGGCCTCACCCCGCTCTCCTTGGCAAAAGAGAACTGGCGCAGGCCTGTAGTGCTTGACACTAAGGATCGCATGGAGGTATGGCAGAGTAAGGAGCTCCACGGACGCTTTTTTCGGGCCCTACATGGACCCGATGTAGACTTACTAGCGTCCGTAGCCTGGCTGCGTTTCGGTGACCTCTTTGGGGAAACCGAAGGTTTTGTCTGTGCAATTATGGACGAAGTTATCATGACGAACAACTACCGGAGATTTATTGTGAAAGATGGTACGGTTGACATCTGTCGGGCATGCCACCGCCCGGGAGAATCAATCCGACACATAATCTCCGGTTGTTCTCGTCTAGCTAACGAGGAGTACTTGCATAGACACAACCTTGTAGCCAGGATTATCCACCAGCAACTTGCTCTAAAATACAGCCTTGTGGAATCAGAAGTGCCGTACTACAGGTATGTGCCCGACCCAGTTCTCGAAAATGGACATGTCACACTGTACTGGGATCGATCCATCATCACTGACAGGACTATTGTTGCCAATAAGCCTGATATAGTGGTGGATCGACTAGAGCGGCGTACAATGATCGTTGATATAACGGTCCCGCATGACGGGAACCTCGTGAAAGCCGAGAAAGATAAACAAATCAAGTATCTTGACTTGGCTCGCGAGGTTGTCGATATGTGGGATGTGGACTCAGCTATCATTGTACCGATAGTTGTTTCAGCCAATGGCTTGATAGCCAAGAGCCTCGACCAACATCTGAGGAGGCTCTCGTTGGGCAGCTGGGTCAAGGGCTTGATCCAGAAAGCGGTACTCCTGGACACGGCTCGCATCGTTAGGAGGTTCCTCTCTCTGGAGCCCTGACCGCCGGTAGCTTGGACCTTGTTCCCGATACCGGTGGGCTACTATTTTTTATATTTTTAAATGTTTTTATATTTTTATAATAATATTTAAAAATGTAATTTATATGTATATTTAACGGAATAAAGGAAATAATAATAGTAAGCCTGTTAACAAGTATCAGGTCCTTAATCAAATAGAAAATGGTCTACAAATCTAAATTCTACAATACTGGTGTGCAATAGGTGAAACTCTGGCAACCCTTCGAGAAAAATAAGCGTGATGGTAGGGTCACACACATCACTTCAGCCGAAAGACGTCCACTGCTGGACATAGGCCACCCCAAAAGGGGGCGTTTTACCATAATCGCCACGCTTGGCAGGCGGGTTGGCGATCGCAGTATGGTGGTAAAACGCATAGAAAACGCTGCTGCCCATTCTCTAGAAAGTCCCTTAGTCGCCTTCTACGACACCCACGGGAAGAGATGGTATGGTGTTATTCTTTTACGTCCGGCAACACACGGTATGTTAAATCATCTAAAGTAAGAAACTAAGTTTATGTTTTACCTACATCTAGAAAAGTCTCTAACTCGTAATCTTGAACAACCATCATCATCATCATCATCTGCCTAGCCTTTTTCCCAACTATGTTGAAGTCGGCTTCCAGTCTAACCGGATGCAGCTGAATACCAGTATTTTACATGGAGCGACTGCCTATCTGACCTCCACAACCCAGTTACTGGGTAATACGATACCCCTTGGTAAGACTGGTTGTCAGACTTTCGGGCTTCTGACAACCCGTAACGACTGTCAAAGATCCACAAATGACAGCCGGGACCAACGGCTTAACGTGCTTTCCGAGGCACGAAGGGGTCTTGGTATGTAAAGATGGTCCAATGATGAACCAAATAGGCTTATTAATACATTCAAAGGACATTTATTACTTATTACCCGACCTAAGTCTCATGTCTCATTGAATATTTATATAAACAACAATTATTATTACGTTACAAATCACAGCTGATAAGAGTATCACCGAATTAGGTACTTATCTTGTATGACTCCGATTATCAACAATACAATTTAACATAATATATGTAGACATTATGTACCTACAACTAGTCATATAAATACTACAGTCTTTCATAGAAAGATCACAGTCGTTTTGTATTTTGTTAAAATTTGTTTTGTGATTTCTAAATTGTATTTTAATTGTTAATTATATAAGGTAAGTCTGTTTGTTTATTTGCTAGAAAAAGCTTTTTAGGTACTTACCGGTACCGGTAAAAATAGTATTTTTAAGTTTTAAATCTGATTTCTGTGTTAAGAATTTGCCATAGTGTGATAGTTCGATTTTCTACTTTAACCTAGCAAAAAAATACTCAAATTGCATAGGACTCAAAACGTGCCAATTGCTTCAACATATTACTGGAGCTGTCGATTCACCCATAAATACAGACTAACGATAAATTTCTGCGCTGAGGAGTATATGGGGTGAGTGGTAATTAGTGACCGACATTTAAACACATGATTGTACTCATCATTACGAACAACTTTTACTATGGGACCAAACCCGAAATCGCGAAAACAAAATCAGCTGTTCCCTACATTTTGAAGAGATATGCGAACATTAATGTAGGGAACAGCTGTTTTTTTTTTTCGCGATTTCAGGTTTGGTCTCGTAGTAAAAGTTGTTCATAATGATGAGTACAATCATGTGTTTAAATGTCGGTCACTAATTACCAGTCACCCTATATAACGATATGCTGAATTCATGGTTACAGTTTGCGCACTGGTTAAAAACATATCCTTTAAACAAAGTTCATGCGAATCGCCTACAGAAAATAATGTAATATTTAAAAAGTGTCGATTCGCCCAAATTAACTTTAAGTATTGATGATTTTTATGATTATAATTCTGTAAATACATAGTTGTTACGATCGCAAATCATATTTTAATCAACACACAACCTGAAATTTACCTGCAAAATTGGAAAATACGTACGAACATTTTAATTTCGCGGAATATCCTGGCGCTTTCATCTAAAGGAATGTGCGCATTTGAGTCCAAAATCTTCTAAAATAGGTATTTCAAGGCAGGTTTTTCAGTAATACCTACGTTTTACATCACTAACCTTAGTTATAGGCGCTGTACAAACTGTGTAATAGAAAGAATAACTTATTACTCTTTCTATTACAGTCTGTACATAGCCTAATTCGTAGTTCATCTGTAACCGCAAAAAAGTAAGTTTGCACATTCTTAATTCTCAAAAACTTATGACAGTGCAAGTAGGTACTGAAATGCCTAAGTTTGATAGGTAGTGAGTTTTTGCTGAAAACCACAAGTTCAAATGTCAAACGAATTAAGACCAGGAAAAGCCTAAGCACATATATGTATTTTTAATTGCAAACAATTTAAAAAAAGCTACTTAAAGCTACTAGCTAGCTAGCCATAAAAACTGCTTGTGACTTTAAAATTTAAATTGTTTATTTGTCCAGGATAATTTATTGCATTTGCTTCTTTTTTGACTAATCTGTTTATGTTTTTTTTACATAGGTTACCGCGATTTTTCGGCTCTTCTGCAGTTTCATAAGTGCCCATGTAGTTTTGTGTAAAATAAAATATGTTGAATTAGAATGAATTATTTAAAATCTTAGGTACCTAGGTAGATAAATAAAAATGCCGTGCGTTAGTCATAGGTACACAGGTTCCGTAAAATCGGCAAATCATCTTGGTAAACATTTTTAAGCACTTATCATTGTCGATAATGCATCAACTTCAGTCATAAGTCACCATCTGCCTAGCCTTTTCCCAACTATATTGGGGTTGGCTTCTAGTCTAACCGGATGTAGCTGGATACGCGGCATTTTACATGGAGCAACTGCATAACTAACCTCCACAACCCAGTTCTACAGCGAATTGGATACCAAACCAACCTAAATTGTCCGTATATTCAAATTACAACTGTTATTCTTTGAAAGTTACACTCAAACTCAAAGCATTTATTTCAATTAGACCTTTCACAGGCACTTTTGAATTGTCAAACAAAAATCGAAGTTGAAGCTAGGTTCACTATATGGCTATAACACGGCAAATTAGAGAAGTGTATGATAAATAAATCAGTTTCACCGACTGCATTTACCTTACTTCACATAACATTATGGCTATGCTTGGAGACCCGCAGGAGCACCAAGGTAACCGACATAGCCCGAAGAATTGCCAAACTTAAGTGGCAGTGGGCAGGGCATATTGCTCGAAGAAAAGATGGCCGATGGGGCCGAAAAGTTCTGGAGTGGCGACCGCGCACCGGAAGACGTAAAGTTGGAAGGCCTCCCACAAGGTGGACCGATGACCTTGTGAGGGCCGCAGGAGTCCGCTGGAAGCGGGAAGCACAGAACCGGTCGAAGTGGCGGAGCTTGGGGGAGGCCTATGTCCAACAGTGGACGTCTTTCGGCTGAAATGATGATGATGACATAACATTAGAATCCGCCCATCAGCCTGCCTAGCCTTTAACTATATTGCGGGTGGCTTCTAGTTTAACCAGTATGCTACCCAGCTGGGTACCAGCTGAGTTCTAGTATTGTACATACATCGAGCGACTGCCTATACAGGGAAAGTTTTTATCCAGTGCGCATACTGTAACCATGAATTCAGCAAATCATTCTAGAACCAATAGCGCAGAAAATTTTCGCCAGAGATACAAAAAAAAATCAGCTGTTCCATACATTTTGACCGCGTAGGTATTGCACTTTTCTATGAAACAGCTGAGTTTTTTTTTTGTATAACCGGCGAAAAATTTCTGCGCTAGGGGTTCTAGAATGATATGCTGAAATCATGGTTACAATTTGCGCACTGGATAAAAACTTTTCCTGTAGGTACCTATAACCTCCACAATCCAGTAACTGGGTATTAAGATACCCCTTATTATCTAAGACAGATTGTCAAAGACCACAAATGACGTAAAGTGCTCTCCGCGCAGATTGCGACCCGCAGATTAGTCATACCTGCGTGCGGGCGTGCCAGCCAAAAAACCGGCTAGAAGTCAACGAATTCCGTTGACATAATTATTGGTATCATTGTGTAATGTTACAAATTGGAAAAATACCCGATACCCGTAACTGAGGGGACGTTTACTTTCCTTTACGCAATTACGCATTTGACTCATCCTGCCGGCCTATTTTGTAAAAATCTTATCGTGAAAACGGAGGTGAAGTGAGCTTAAAGTGAGCTGTTATTGCTAGGTAGGTATTTATAGTATTTTCACGGAGAGATATTACAGAATAGCACCACAGCACTGTAAAGGTTGTCTAAAGATGACCTTACGTTGTAGGAACAGGCTGGCTATAAATCAAGTGTCAAGCTAATTTAAAAGGAGTATAGCAGAAAAATCACTAGGGCTGACAAGCCCAAGAAAGAATATAAAAAAAGAATTGTAGAATGCTCTTCTAAAAATCATGATCCGCATAACAAACCTGTTTTATAATCAGATCCTAGTACCTACAGGGAGACCTTAAGGCTTATAGTACTTACTTAGATAGGCCAAGAAGATTTTCCGTGTCTCTATTAAATTTTACATATTTTCTACTATTAGATTAGATAGCTGGGTACTTGTGAATATTATAGATACGAGTACGTTATCTGCCTATCCTTGATTGCTTTTTAAGGTTACTATTGGCACGTGATCTCAAGTGTGCATGATTCAAGGTTACAAGGTTCTTTTGGCGCGTGTTCAAAATCGGAAATTCGGAACCAATGCCGCCGCCATCTTGTTTAGTGAATAAAGTTTCTGTGACAGTAAAAAAAAAATCAACAACCCGTCAATGTCATTCAAGCGCCAAAAGATAAAAAAAACACGTCTTCAGACTTTCAGTCGAATACATTATGTAGATGGGTTTTAACTTAGATGAGAGATAGTTGAAGCACTGTTGGTGTTTCGATTTCAAAACTTGATATCAACGTTACTTTTTTCTGCGGATTAAGTTTCAAGATATTAGGCACATATATACCTATGATAAAAGCATTTCAAATACACGAATGGAAGAAAAGAGATAGGAATCCATATGAAACAGTTTATCTTAAACATTACCTAAACAATCATATACGTAATTTTGGTGCGAAGTAGGTTTTAGCAATTTCTGATTTGCACAGTAATTATAGTCTAGGTGGGGGCATTTTGTGCTCGGAAGCTATAGAGTCGCTACTATTATAGTATTCCTACACCTCTGCCTATCCTCATAGGGAATACTGGTCCGACTTTATATTGTGATATTAAAAACACGCATCTTCACCTTGTAACTCAAGGGGCCCACCTGTCAGTTCCGTTACTTGAGCACCTAGTCAAACGTTAAATGCAACGTGATGATACTTTCATTAATTTAATAGCACGTGCCGCGCCATACCTATATAAGTACCTACTTGTCGTTAATATTTAGACACGCCCGATTTTGTTCTTTTTTGTGGATCAGAGTTTAGCGGAAGGCAGTTAAAACCGGAGATAATGTAATAAGAACCTCCTTTTAAAATATAATTTCCTACAACAGAAGGTTACAATATTTTTCTTTGCTTGAAAGTATTTTGTCTTGATTTTTCAGTAATTTCCGGTACTTAAATAATATTTAAAAAAATACAGCTTTATTAAAACCGCCAGTTTATAAATAGTCATTATAAAGGGTTTTAACCTGACTTTAAATGATTTCATACAATCCGTACCTATTTATTACATACATAGTACGTAAGTATTGCAGAACGGCAGAGTTCCGCAGTTGTCTTAAATAATAATATGGTTAAGTTCGGGGATTTTGTGTGTTTTACTGTCTATATAAACTTGGACCTACAAAGACGTAGCTTCATTGAACTGGTCGAATTCCTACCGATATCAATATACAAGTTTTGGCGCGAATCTTGTGGGTTCTGTGGAGTTCGGAATTCAAATTAATTATACGAAAAACCAGATTCTAAAAAAAAGCTATCGATTTGTTTTAATCTGTTTCGGAAATAAAATCATTTGAATAAAAAGGTTATCTGACCAGACACAACAGGTACCTGCTACATAACCGTACTAATTTTTTTAAGTTAATTTATTATTTTTCTGTAACGTTCTTAGTTACACAAATGAATAATTTAGTTTTGCATGATTTCGTCTTTATTTTTATTGTCATTTGGATATTATTTATTAACCTATTATTATTTTTATTCCTAGATACCATGGCCAGTTTAGTCCACATTGTTTTTGCTTGCTTGCTTGCCAGTGTTGCGGCTCTCCCATCATCCCGAAAAATACGCAGTCCCTATGGTATGTTTCCACGTTTCCACATTTACTACAAACATTTTGATATCGATATAATAAAAAAAGTTAAAATAGATAGATATGTATTCTATCTATTTTAACTTTTTTTATTATATCGATATCAAGGTTGCTTCCAAAGCTGGCGAGTTTACCCATCCTCCTTTGTCTGCGCTGAAAGCTTGGGGCCTATCATGATGAAGCAATTCGTCTTTTTTTTTTTGCTTTATTTCTATCCCACATTGAAGTTAGATTAAAATAATACTGCTTTAAGAGGTGGTGGTAGGCCCCCTGTACAAATAACAGTAGGAATGATTTTCATTTTGACAGTTCAACAGCATCCATTGCCCTATTTACGTTGTTGAGCAGACAAATTTTTCGAACATATAAAGCAATGGATTAGCAATATCAATCAAAATGATTCAGATTGTGTATGATAGTGTGATACGCAATTATGGTGTAGTTTTGCAGTCGAAATAGAAGGTACGTCCCCAGTGTATAGCCATCCATTTCGGTGGATTCAAGAAAGCGAACATTTTAATATCAATATATTCGCGAACTCTTGTCACAATATTCACTCACAACGGCGAATTTTTGAGCGCGCACTCATTGGATTCTTGAAGAGTTAGACTCTTGAAAGCGATTACGTAGGTCTTTCGCACTCATTCTCGCTTCTGCTGTCATAGAGGACACATTTGAACGCGTTATTTCGCCATTGATTTTATAATGGAGCGGCCTAGAGAAGTCCGAGTGAAGTTTCAGCAAACTGAAGGTGAACATATTGTTCGTGTCTAACTAATAGTGCGTCGTTGGCTTGATAAAAGTTATCACGCTTCATCAGATAAGTGGTGATTGAGGAAATTGCAGCTCAGTATGCACACCCTTCGTCGATGTTCCTATAACTTGAAAATCCAGTAAGCGACGAAATCCCATCGCAATGTTTTTGCGTCCGTCGACTTAAGGTCCAAACGTTCAAGGTGGCAAATAAAAATTGCCCAAAAAAGTGCATAAGCCTTTAATTCCTCGACAGTACGTAACCTAAAAATAAATCACTGTACAGATTATCCCTTCAACTTCGTGGCTCGAGACACGTGGGGCGCACGTCCCCCGAATGGAGTCACAAGCCTCAACTTGCCGGTGCCCTACGTCATCGTGCACCACAGCTACATGCCCCCGGACTGCGAGACCAAGAACGCCTGCAAGCGGAGCATGAGGCTCATGCAGGACATGCACCAGATCCACAACGGGTGGCAGGATATTGGATATAAGTGAGTTGAAATGCAGTTCTTAATAATGCTCTTGGTTCAAACAAATTAATTCGTAGTTTTGGCCGAAGTTACGGGGTTCTCCTTCCCCGTGTCACCTGCGGACATAACATTCGTTTGGAGCCCGAACCAAGAATGAAAGACAACACGAGTTCATAGCCTATTTGAAAAAGTTAATTAATCGAAAGTAGGGTTCACTACGAAGTATCGAACTAGTTGTGGACAGGCCCTATCTTTGTTGATGGATAGATGGATAGAGAGTGGCCTCCCGCACGTATAGTCTTTGTGTCTGTGGCGGTGTCCGTTTTCCGTGTGGTATTCACTCCGTATGGGGCCAGCTTTTTCTTTTCAACTACTATTTAATGCCCGTTACAATTTTCGAAAATCATAAATCGATAGATCTATGTGAAGCTAATAGAGGCGAATTAAAAAGCGGGCTTATTAACGGTCTATGTGGAGCTTTTGGCGGGATCGCGTAGGAACATGTCGCACGAATTTTCATTTTCATGAAATTTCGTGAAATAGCGAATTAAATTTTATAATTTTGGTAGAGAATTATTCAATTTAGTTACGTGTGAGTGTACAAGTGTGGTGAAGGTGAAAATAAGTAACTAACGTAGTCTTTTAGTGTTCCCCCCAAAACTCCTAATAGGTTGTTGTAAAGTTACTACCGCTTTACAATAACTTTGAGTTGACTGACTATGACTTTTTGTAACTTCGTGCCTGATATCGGGCCATTTACTTGATTGAAAATTAAAATTACTTGACACTGGCTAAATGCACAAACCGTGCGAAGCCAAAACCCAAAAGAAAACGGTCTATGTAGATGGAAACTGGCAAAATGCTATTATCAATACTTTGAAAACCGAAAGACATTCGGTAGTAAACAGGATGCATCAAATCGGTGGCAGTACTATGAGCCGCGTACCTGTACACTAATTATATCTTACTACCGGGCGCCGATCTTGCCAAATACTGACTAAGGCAAAAACTATGAAAGTGCACCTGCACACATGTCAGACATAACAATGTGTACACGGCGTTATATTAAGCTATACATTCCCAGCATAAGCTGACTTCTCATTGTGAGAAAAGCCTATACAATGCGAGGTCAACTAAAACTGGAAATGTTTAGCTTGGTAGCTGTGTACATACGATTTGTTTTGCAGAAATTATAGTACTGTTTACACCCGATAATGCAGTCGACAATACATTATGCAGTAAAATATCATTATTCTCTTGCCCTTACACCAATTTGACGCAACTCAACAGAACGTTACACTTGTAATTCCCCACAAGTTTGGCAATATTCCAATTATGTGGAGTATTATAATTTACTATATTATCTCATGCAATCCTACAAATTTTATCAATGTTACAGTTTGTTTTTTTGGATGTTTATTACTCAATCACGCAAAAACGTCTAAACGGATTTGGATGTAATTTGGCACACAGATAGCTTATAACCGGGGGTAAAAAGTATCCTATTAGTTATATACTTATTATCCCGGTCGTATGTTCCCGTGTGATAATTTTCCACCTCCACGCGGGCGAACCCGCTGGCAAAAGCTAATTTATTATAATTTATGTAAACAAAAACCAATTAAAATAAACATTAGCTATCCGGGAGTGCCAACAGAAGTGAAAACTTGAACAATTACGTGTGTATTTTTAGGGTTCCGTACCTCTAAAGGAAAAAACGGAACCCTTATAAGATCACTTTGTTTTCCGTCCGTCCGTCCGTCCGTCCGTCCGTCTGTCAAGACCGTTTTTCTCAGGAACGCGTGGAGGTATCAAACTGAAATTTCTATATGATACTTAGTTCTACTGTCCCTGGAAGCTGTAGAAAAATCAACCTTCTAAGTCAACGCAATCAAAAGATACAGCCATTTAGGCCGCAAAATTCCGCAAATTTTCGAAACTCGCACGGGAATCAAAACCTACAGGGTACTTCCCGTGAACTTAGAATCTTGAAATTTTGTACGAAGTCACGTCTTATAGTACAGATATAGGAAAAATTACGAAAAACGAAAATTTTTAGTTTCGTCATATAAAAAAAAATATTTTTGACAATTTTGAACTTTTACTTATATACCCACAGGTTTGTACGGAACCCTCGGTGCGCGAGTCCAACTCGCACTTGACCGGTTTTTTTTTTAAATCGTCAATACAGGATTTCACATTGGGTCCTTGGGTCCTGCACCCTAATTGCGTAACTCACGATTAATCATAATCTGTTTCGTTTTGAAACAGATTGTTAAACCATAGCTTCATATGTTCGAAAAATGTGTCTGTTCAACAACGTAAATAACGCAACGAATACTGTTGAACTGTCAAATTGAAACCGATTATGATTAATCGTGAGTTCCACAATTAGGGTGCTGATTGCTCTCGGCAAAAAATGATAAACAAGCGATCGACTTCAGCCATTAAGTACAGATTTTGACGATAAAAATACAAAGGTAAAGAAAGGGTTAAAAGAATGAGAAATTCCTAATGGTAATGAAAGAAAGGGACTTTTCCAAAAGACATCAACGCGCGACTCATCCGTGTGCTCGTTCACCCATTTATACACAGTATACGTACTCGTATAGCTCATGGAAAGCGTTCGGTGACGATGACGCGAGTTCCATGATTTTTGTTCACCCAAAAAGTGCTAAACGCGTCTAAAGAAGTTTTCACTTCAATAAAATAATTCGAATACCTGGTCAAGTTCACCATAATTTTTTTTTTTTACAAGAAAAGGTTCATCTTTATGGCCAGTTTTGCACCATTCTAAAGTTTCATCAAAAAGGTTTCAAAGTTCAGCAACATTCTATATTGCCCAATTCTCAGAATTGCACCTACCACCAGTGTTTCTCTTTTTACCACCTAAAGGTTGATAGTTGACTGCTAAAAATGCATATGGTATTAAGTCCGCGTCTGTACATTTGCTTACAAAATAAATTAAGCAGGTGAAAACCGATAGTATATTAATAATAGCGGCAATAGTTTGGTAATAATGATACGGAAAAACCTACAATCTGTATTCCTCTCGCCAGTCCTTAGATGATACCTTCTTACGTACCCACTATATCTTGTATACCTACTAGTAGTAGCCATTAAACTCAATTGATAGAACGAACTTCAAACGTCACGAATGAAGAGTGTCATGTTTTTCACCGCATGCACTGTGCGCGTGAGTTTAGATGATAGTTTCAAGAGGCACTTCAGTATTTCATTTATTTGCTCACCTTAAATGGTTGTTTGCACTTAAAAAGTGCCTAACAGTAACTTGTCAAACTCTTATTTAAGGTAGGAATCACCTTAAGAGTTTGACAACTTTTGAATGTAGCCCGTGAAATCCAAAAAAATCTTTGCCTTTGCAACAAAGTTTTGAAGTACTTAGAGTTGATAAGTTAGAAGTTAAAAAACCGGGAGAAATTGATTTAGATAATCGAGAAATATAGTCGTTTTTGTATAGGTTAGGAAACTCAAAGACTGATATCTAATAACTGTAACTGTTGATTAATATCAATAGTTATCTATTTTTAAATCACTGCTACCTATATCGAAACAGTGAGTTTCTGTGACTGTATATTGCGTTAAGGGTAGGTAATTCTTTAGTCACTTGTAGGTACTTACGTTTTCTTTTATTTGCAGTTTCGCAGTTGGCGGAGAAGGCTCCGTATATGAGGGCCGCGGTTGGAACGCAGTCGGCGCACACGCAGTGTCATATAACGTGAAGAGTATCGGCATTTGTATGATTGGTGATTTTGTAGGTAAGTCGAGTTTGTCCGTCTCAATTTCAGCAAATTTTACGTATAGTCAAATCACAACTGTCATTCTTTGGCACTCGAATTTGGATACTAATTTATTTCCCAGACTGTACAATGCCCTGGCACCATTAGATATTGATATGACACTTAATAAAACTGCCACAATTGTTTGAATTATAGAAACGAGACTTTAAAATGCCAAAATTATCCGAAAAAATTCAGGTAGTTATATCTGCAATTTATTCGCGGATAAACTTTTTGTTAAAACAACTCATTGGGGGAACTTCTGTCTTAATTTTAATTTATGAAGTCTAATAAAACATTAAGCTTGATATGAATAAAGTCCCAATAAATTGGCACATGGAAACTTTTTATAAAATAAAATCAATATAGTTTTCAAGTGATATCTTAATAAACCCCCGAAAATTAGTCCCCGGGCGTAGGTTGTGCGTCGAAGTCTCTGATGATCAGCCCCATTGCCAACTGTGCCAAAATCAGGTTTATAGAGAATGGCAGGGACAACGACGTACAGATCGCGGCACGTAAGTTGAACTAAACAGTCGGATTTTGATCCAACTTACTAGTACCTGCGGCGATCTGTAATTTATTTCAAAACTTCACGTTACATCAATTACTATGCTTAAGGTGACCCCATTCTTTTTCCGTGCGAGGCAACGAGTGCACGAGCTCCTGCCTTCGGTTGTTGTTCTGATTTTGTTTCAACTTACGTGCCGCGATGTATACTACCTGTTACCATGGATCCTATAGGTATAATATGATTCTGAAGGGCGTTGAAATTTTTCGTTAGTTATTGAAAACAAAATTAGCTGTTCAGTACATTTAGTAGGTATTGCACTTTTCTATGAAACAGCAGGTTTATTTTGATGACAAACAAAATGTTTATACGCTATGGGGTCTAGAGTAATGTGCTGAATTCATGGTTACACTTACAGTTTGCGCGTCGGTCCCTGCCACACTGTTTATGACACATCGATCTCAAAACCCCATTTAAATAAATCAAAAATCTTAGTTCAACTAAAATCGACAGCTCTTATTTATTTCCGGCTATTTCTTGTTTCATTAGAAGAAAAAAGATAGACTAAATTAAGTTTAGTTGTACAACAAAACCGTCACCAATAACATATGTAACAGAATGTCTCCAAAAACTAAACTCTCTCTCTCATTTTTTCCCAGAAAACCTTCCCCCAAGCACTCAAATTCAGTCCCTCAAGGAGCTGATAGCCGCTGGAGTGGAACTAGGCTACATCAGTCCAGACTACAAGCTGATCGGCCATCGCCAAGTCTCCGCGACCGAATGTCCTGGCCAGGCACTCTACAATGAAATCTCCACCTGGGACCATTTCGCACCTTCATAAAGATTGAGGACTAAAGCTCGGTTGCATCAAAAATCACTTAAGCTACTGTTTAATAGAAGACCAGTGGCCGCCACATAACGGCTGCAGTGACGGACGTCACGACTTTACGGTCTCATATAAGGCGCTCTAGTGAAACAAGCCAATTTACTTTCAAAAATAACGTTTCACTGTCGTCGTTCAACGTTAAATGTACGCTATGTGGCGGCCACCGCAGTTTTAGGAAAATTTAGCTTAAGTCAATGTTCACACGCACGTAAAATTCTCGTGGTGGGAATTTTCGCGCATTTGATTTTGAACTCTTGGTGTTGAACCGAACATTGAGAATCCAACAGAGTGTATCTCAGCGTGTCGAAAAGACACACTGTTCGATTTTCTATTCTCGGTGCTAAGCAGTGCGTAGAAAATCCAGTGCACGAAAAAATGTCGCCGCCATATTATTACGTTCGTGTGAACGTCGACGTGTGAAAGATTAGTTTTGTTTCTGTCAATCGTTTGAAGATGACAGAGACAGAATGATGATTAAAATCGTTTATTATTCCGTCGATAAGAGAATGCGTTCTTGATACCCGCCAGTTTTAAACACTCCAAGGAAAGTGCTGAATGAAAGTGCCAAGCTCGTAACCAAATTCTGGTCTGACTGTATTTAAACTATGTTTCTTCAAACGAATACGCGTTTTGTGAATTTGGTCTTTATTAGTTACTAGAATTGTCTCACTAACAGGTGTCAGCGACGCATTCTCGCAAAAGCCGGACTATAGTGTTAAAATGTGTAGTGATTTTTGGTGGAAGCGGGCCTAACTCGCACCAGAATTGTAATTGATGACTACTTCTGTATAGTCAACTTCGTAAATGATTCACTTTCGACAGTAATTCCCAGTAAATTCAACCGTCATTAAAGTCTAAAATATCTAACTGTCACGTATACAAATACACCATGTGGTTTTGTAACGTGCAAGCGACATTCAACCTTAGGTGGTAGAATCAAATACGAGGTTGACTGTATCGATAAAATTATGTTTGAGGACTGCCGACCAATTTGTAAATATTAATTTCGGACCAATACGTACAAAATACTGTGATTTTATTGTTTTAGTAAATGACTGTTGCTGTTATATTTTGTTGCTTTTTATTATTTACTGTAATTTCGTAAAGGATGAAAGGGGTTTTTTTTGAGGGTGGGAAATCATCAAATAACTTCCGCTCTTCTCACTTCTCCTGCTCTGGGTGGAGCGGGAGAAGTGGGGTGTCAGACTTTTACTGACTAAAACCCACCCGGTGTTCCTTCAGTTGCCTGTGTGCCAGGGTTTACGGTATCTCTTTCGAACAACCCGAACCCCTGACAGGCATCGTCACTTGCGGACCCCATAAGTTGGTGCTGACATCATGATCTTTGAGGCGCGCGTGGAACACAACGCGCCGTCGACCTGGGCTTGGTCCTTACCAGACACCGAGCTACCCATTACTCGCCGTTCGTTCCCCGAAGGGTTAGGCAGAAGTGTACCTTTAGTACCTGCAGAGGCCAGAACATCAAGCTACCCCAATCTCTCAAATGTCTTTGATAGTTTTTCAACTTTGTTGCAAAAGAATAAAGTTCATGTTCCATTGGGAAATAACTGTTTGGAATAGCTAGATGTGCGCTCGTCAGTACACTGTACACCCACATTTCGCCAGTTAAGTATCTTTAAGTCCCATGTAATAGAGAGCGAACCTTTAGCCATCAACCGGGCAGAAATCCAGACACTGGGTTGCTACTGAGAAATTCCAGCTAGAAAAACCCAATAACACTTTGCCCGACCTGGGTATCGAACCCAGGAACTCATGCTCAGGCAGTAGCGGTTGCAACCACTAGACCAACGAGACAGTCAGATACACAATTCAGTATCATCATCTTGCCCAAACTTTACCCAACTATGTTGCGGACAGTTTCCACTTTTCCAGTTCAACTGAATGCAGCTGAATACCAGTATTTTATTTTATTCAACAGTTTTTTTACTGTTCGATTTCAACTGTCAACGATAAGCGATAAAAAATCCCGCCATATTTTTCTTAGGTCCGTGTGAATGTCGACTTAGTTATGTGTCATGAAATAAACTTTTCCAATAAATCTTGCAAAATTTTAACTACCTAAGTCTATAAACATAAATATAGTAAAACAATCGCAATTATACAGGACTAGCTTTTGCCAGCGGCATCGCCCGCGTGGAGTTCGAGAATTATCCCACGGGAATCCAGGTTTTAATCTATCTGTGTGCCAAATTTCATCCAAATCTATTCAGCCGCTGTTATGTGATTGATTAACAAACATCTAAGTATCCAAACATACAAACTTCCACATTTATAATATTAATAGGATTATTTTAAAATGGGTAGCTGAACTCCGCAGACGCGATACGTATCGATCGATAGGTATCTAAACACGATAAAATCAAAAGTTGTTTTTTGGGGGGTTAACGACCTCTATTAGCGTTTTTACTTGAAATGTGAGTTTTTTTTTAATGTTTAATCATGTTAAGATTACGATACTCATAATAGAGTCTGAGAACTATACACAAATAGATTGTAAAACTGATATTTGTAATGACTACAATAACTGCGGTCGACGAACACGCATAAAAAAAAAAAAAAAAAAAAACTTTTACAAATAATTGTGTATTTAACTTTACAGTTCAATAAGCTTTCCCAAAAGATACATATTAGGGGCCGTCTATTAATTACGTCAGGCGTTTAGGGGGGAAGGGGGTCGAGTCGAATCTCACCCATTCTCACGTGGGAGACAGGGGTCTTAAATTTTTTCGCAAAGAAACAACATAAAATTGCGAGAAAACCGGGTTAAATTAAGTAAACATGTTTTTCCGCCAATATGGCTAAATCCTATCGCGGTTACGCGAACGCTACCAAGTAGCACAGTAGCTCCTCGATTGTTAAACCACCACCGGCCAGCAGCAATAAGTACAGATTAACGTTTTTACAAAAAAAAAAGAAAAAAGATATGCATTCTGAAATATCTCACGTGAGATTATGGAGTGGGGGGAGGGAGGGTCATCTCGATCATCGAAGGACATCTCACCAGAGCGGGGGTGTGGGTCGAAAAATCGCCAAAATTGCCTCACGTAATTAATGTACACCCCTTACTAGGAAAAAAGTCCTCAAAATTACTGTATCACACAGAGATGTTTGTCGCATTACGGAGGCATAAAAAGGTAAAAAATAAAGAAAATTAAATTATGACATTCTTCATACATATCGAACACTAGCTTTCACCACCGTCTTCGCCCGCGAGAGCGTCGGAAAGTAGGGTACAGTGTGTATCAGAAAGCTGTGGTCATATTTTAAGGGTCTGGTACAGACCATCAAACAGTACCATTATCTCCATGGGAGCAACACCGTAATCAAGAAGAAATAATCAGCCGTCCCATACATTTGAATTGAGAAGGTATTTAAGTTTTGTATGGGATAGTTGATAATTTTTTTACGTTGGTCTCTTGGAGACAGTTGTTCAGTTTGATGGTCTGTACCACAGGTGTAAAGAAAAGGGTAAACTACACAGGGTGGCAGGTACATCAACGCGAAAACTGTAACCATGGATTCTGCACACGATTATAGACCGATTTCGCTGATTTCCGTGAATTTATCGACGCGATTTTACAGTTCAAATACTGTATTTCTATTAGGTCTTTACCTATGAAATTGCCGTTCTGCAGTACTGGCCATTTCAAATCAAAATAATTTTTGTTTGGCTAAGAATTCTAATTTCAAATTAATTTTATTTTAAAAACATGGATTTTTTTTTCTAAAAGTAGTCATTTCTTTATTGATTAGTGTTACATTTTCATCGCATTTCAATCTTTTTCGTCATCATGGATACGTTAAAAATTCGAGTAATTATGGAATATGAGTACCGTCGTGGCAGCAACGCGGCACAAGCGGCACGCAACATCAACGACGTTTACGGAGCTAACACTACAAACCAACGCACCACCTGTTATTGGTTTGCTCGCTTCCGTTCTGGAAATTTCGACCTGAAAAATGAACCTCGCGGTCGTCCGAAGACTTTGGTCGACAATGACGAATTAAAGGCGATTGTGGAAGCTGATGATACACAATCTACGGCTGAATTAGCAGCAGCTTTCGACGTTAGCGTCAAAACAATATTGGTCCATTTGCGTCAAATTGGCAAGGTAAAAAAGCTTGACAAATGGGTGCCCCACGAACTCAATGATCGCCAGCGCGAAGTACGCGTCGAGACGTGCCTTGCACTGCTCAACAGACACACAAATGAAGGAATTTTGAACCGCATTGTTACCTGCGATGAAAAATGGATTCTGTTTGATAACCGTAAGCGCTCAGCAAGTTGGTTGGATCCTGGTTCAGCACCTAAACAATGCCCTAAACGAAAACTTACCCCTAGAAAAGTGATGGTCACTGTTTGGTGGTCTAGCGCCGGTGTGATTCATCACAGCTTCTTACCAAACGGGGTGAGCATTACTGCAGATGTGTACTGTGAAGAACTGAACACAATGATGGAGAAGCTGGCGCATCTCCAACCAGCATTGGTCAATCGCTCGTCTCCGCTGCTCCTGCACGACAACGCGCGATCTCATACTGCACAGCAGACGGTCTCCAAGTTGCAAGAACTGGGGTTGGAAGCTCTCCGTCATCCGCCCTACTCACCAGACCTTGCGCCTACAGACTACTACTTTTTCCAGAATTTGGATAACTTCTTGGCGGGAAAAAAATTTAATACCCGAGAGGCAGTACAAAATGCCTTTGAAGAATTTGTTGCCTCCCGTCCAGCTGATTTCTTTAAGAAGGGCATCAATAAACTGCCACTGCGATGGCAAAGATGCATTGATTGCATGGGTGATTACTTCGATTAATACAAATAAAAAATTCATGAAAAAAATTCGTTTAAATTTTTTCATACAAAACGGCAATTTCATAGGTAAAGACCTATTATAAGTTTTAATGCACCATATGAAAGATAATTTCAATTAGGTATGATCAAATAATTGAGCTACTTTTATATTTATATTATTTGATTTTGATTAATCGACCGAAAAGCAAACCAGATAACTGACGATTTGACAACAGAAAAGTGTACCTACGACGTCAAAATATATCAACATCCTCATGCCAGCCAAAAGACGTCCACTGCTGGACATAGACTCCTCCAAGGTCCGCCAATTCGACCGGTTTTCTGCCTTCCGTATCAAGCGGATGCCTGCAGCCTTTACAAGGTCATCTTCAAAATGTATGAAACCGCATTTTTTTTTTAAACCGACGAAAAATTTCAACGGTTCAGAATTCTGTTCGAATTGGTCGTGCGTGTGCGTGTTGGTGCGTGCCTTGCCACCCCTTTTTTTTTGGCTGGGAAATCATCAAATAGCTTATCCCGCTCTGGGTGGAGTAGGAGGGCGTGTCAGACTTTTACTGACTAAAACCCACCCGTGTTACCTCAGTAGCCTGTATGCCAGGGGCTGCGGTATCTCTGTCGAACAAACCCGCACCCCTGGCAGGCATCGTTGTGTGACATCTCTTTGAGGCGCGCGTGGAACATAACGCTCCGTCGACTTGGGCTTGATCCTTACCGGACAGCGAGTTACCCATTACTCGCCGTCCGCAAGCTCATGCCTACGGTGGCCGGAAATCAGCCTGGGATTCCCGACGCCCAGGAAGTCTCCTGCGGCGGCTAGGGCCGTGAGGGCGCATAGACTGCCTCTCCCTCACGTGCACCGCCTCCCTCTTCGCGAGCATTACTTCTTCGTAGAAGGAGGTGCCGGCTACCCATGCCCTCTCGCTCCGTACCATGGCCTGGACCAGGGCCGGACGCGAGAGATCGCCGCGGGACTTATTTTCGGGGGTTAAGATAACTATTGATTCGTCATAGATAGGTAAGTAGGATACTAGAAAAACAGTCTTAAAAAGATTAGTGTGTGTTTTGTTTTTCACAATATAAATATATATTACTCATGAATAGACATGTTTGACGAAGTATCTAAATATCGAACGATAGGTACCTACACAGATAAATAACAGCAACTAACTACTTGCTTGATTTAAGTATGTACTACCTATATCTAAGAGGTAGGTAAATAACAAATAACTACGATGTACTTTTCCTCTTGTGTGATTGTTAGTACGAGCTACACGCGGCGGAGACAACCATATTTCATCACTACTGCTCTCAAAACGGCGAAGGAAAGGATCCTGAAGAAACCGGTATGTTCTAGAGCCAAAAATACGAAGACGTGTGATCAAACCGTACCTGAGGACCTAATCCCTAAGCTCGTAGTCCGTCGTTTCGGTCGAAGTAACGGGCGTTTCCAACTCCATATCACTATCGGACAGGAGATTAGTTTGGAGCCCTAACTATGAATGAATGACAACACGATTTGACAGCCGTCCCTACTCCCGATATGTTTATGCTCGTCCAAAAAAGTTAGTTAATTGGCTGTAGGATTCACTAAGAAGTTTCGAACTACTTTAGGACGGGGCCACATCTTCGTTGACGGAGTTAGAGAGTAAGGTCCCCTGGCCCGGGTGGTGAATTTCATCCCACTCACAGAGAGGAGACATAAATGTGTCCAGTACACATATAGGTTGATAATGCTTAAAGCTATACAAGAGTCGTAACTGGTCGTCCAAAGCCCGAAAGTCTGATAACCAGCCTTACCAAGGGATATCGGTACATAACTAGGTTGTGGAGATCAGATGAAGCAGGTCCACACACTTCTCTATCACCTCTAAATGCCGGTAAATTTGTTATTAAAAAGATGCGAGATTTATTATCAGACAAGTGTTATTTTATTATAAATTACACTATTTGAATTTTTGGTATTTTTTTCTTCTATTTTCTTTTTTTAATTTTATATTTTCTTTAATTTTGTGACATTTTATGCTTAATAAATTCTACTGACATATTTTACTGACCATTGTGTACTTAGATTAAAGTGCTTTTACTAATTTAGTTTTCAATTTGTAATTACTTTTTTTATTATTTTGTAAATTTTATATATTTACGCCATACCGGTGAAACATGTACGCACGAAATATTAATATTGTGACATCCTGCATGCTTAATTTGCATGTATACACATGTTTTTGACAAATAAAATTATCTTTATCTTATCTTTATCTCTCGCCACTACCCTAAACACATTTTCGTTTGTATTTTGGCTTTTGTTTACTTCTCGTTGATTTTATTTTACTAAATTTTCATACATTATTTGTGTTTTTTTTTTTTTTTTTTTTATGTATATTTAATACAAGTTATCCTGATAACTTAGCAAGGGTGCGAGTTACGATAACTTGTAGTGCTATGCTTACAAATTAAGTCATATGTATGTAACTTTATGGCCATGGTAATTTTGAATGTACTCGTCGTATTGTCGTTATGAGCGATAATAGTTCTTACTGCAATCTGACACGGGTTAAAATCAGTTGATATAAATTCAAATAATAAATGAGTAAGCATTGTGGTAAAAATGCAAATAAAATCGTATAAAATTAGATATTAAAATAATCCATCACTGGATGCAGTTTGGCATTTGGAATTTTATAGGTAGATATATTTTTAATTAAAATAATAATTGTTATTGAAGGGATGAACTGGTTTTAAAGATAAGTAAGAGGTGACTATGCATTAGAATATGTTTAATTATGTTTTGAGTTCCATCACTGTATGCAAAAACGACTTGAAAATATAATATTTTTCTGCTTTCAAAATTATTTACGGTTAAAGAGATACACTTGGTTTAGAAAACCATCCTTTTGAGCGTTTTCAAGAAATCTCCGCCTTAAGTAGCTGTATTTGTTGATACGAATAAATACTATACTTCTATACATACTAGGTACTATAGTTGGGAAAATGTTGGACAAATTATGATACGAGAGTGCCAGATATTCAGAAGGCTCGCTCCCTATTACATGGAACTTAAAATTATTGGCGAAATGTGTGTGGGTGTGACCTATTACACAACTGCTTGGCATGTTATGTATAACTTACATGAAGGGAACCAGATACTGTATAGTCCGTATCAAAAGTATCTAATAAAAGTGTAAACAAAACCTGTTCAGGTTAAATTCTCACTAAAGGAAATTAGTAACACATGTATCTGTAAATGATACAAAAACTTTATATCTTGCCCCTTATTCTAACAATTATTATTTGATTATCATTATTAAATTGTAATTGAAAAGTCACTGACAAAAACTGACGTTAAAATATATTTTCATCGTCAATTGGGTTGTTTTAAAATAATCAATTCTAGCTAAGCAATTAATTTGTGAGTGGCACTACACTTCATGCCATTATTATCCACACTTCCACAGATACGTTTTGTGATTCATTTGTATGCATTTCCATTAAATACTTTTAGAACAGACCATAGTTTGGACAGACCATAACCTACAGTCATGTGTGGGTATTAATGTCGGCCTCCACTGTAATTGTCATGTTCTTCCCCAGAGGAGAGCGTTCAACTTTTTGTGCCAGTACACTCGAGGTGCACAAAATGTGGTTAACCGAACCACGTATTTACTTTTACATATTATATTATGTTGGCATAAAATGCGATTCCGGATTTGTAAAATAAAAGAAAAATAATGGCTTATCTTCATATTACCTCATAACTCATGATTGATGACGCTGGATTTTGGCAATGTTTGGGGGACCCGCTTATTTGGTCAGACGTCATTCGGCTGAATAAAGACAGGGTGAAATCTGCATGAAACCCTTTGCCTGCCAATTTTATTTAGGTACTGTAAAAATAACTGTTAGGGTTAAGTGAAGTCAAAACGGCTCAAATTCTGACTAATAAGTGTGTTACAGCCGTCGCGGTGACGATATTTTTTTAGGAGGTTGTCGGCTGCTTGACCGGATTTGCTCGTGGTTGCCTCAATAAAGTAAGGCCGGGCAGGGCTTAAAAACTAAGCGACTACACGCTAAGTGCATGCACCCCCTGTGGGATACGGACTTCGGCTTAGGGCGTCGCTGGAGCAAGGACCAAGGGACGGGCTAGATCGAAATTATTTAGGGACGAATTTAAAGCTACAGGGTCAGCGGCGCAGGCTGGCTCTAGCAAGGGTCGGGGCGAGTGCCGTCGACAACGTGCCGCTAGTGGTTTTGATTACGGTGCTCAAATACACGGGAGGCAAGTGACACGCGTTGACGATGGCCGTCGATGCTCGTCGACGGCTGTAGTTATCTCTACCGTTGACGCGTGTCGCTCTTGTGTATGAGGAATTGAGCACATCGTTTCATGTCTAGTGTACATAAGTAGGTTCCTACAATTACCTTTTGTACTTTCATTACTTATTTCAATCAATAATAACAGTGGCGGACTAACAGGGGGGCGGAAGGGGCGGCCCGCCCCGGGCCTCCAGTCTTGGGGGGCCCCCAAATGCCTCCGCGTTCCCCTGATCAAATCCTAAACAAGATTAAAAATGTGCTTAGTACAGTCGCCAGCAGGTCAAGCTATCCCTAACTGTCAAATTTTCCCAATTGAGCATAAACCTTAATTAATGCTTTGTTATAAAGTTGAAAAACTATCAAAGAAATTTGACAGATTGGGGTAGCTTGATGTGCTGGCCTCTGTACCTTCATAGTATCATCAAGATCAAAACACTACAGTCATCTACTTTTTACGCGGTACTAATATTCTTTAACTTTGCTGAACGCGTCCAATACGCTGGGGGAATTCCCGTCTTTGTAGCGGGTACTTATGAAGTGCAAATAATTCACTCTTTTACGCCTACATTTACATTCTATTTACGTCGAAGAATAATCATTGGCCTCATTTAAAATATATTAAATTTCGTTACGCTGATATTTAATAATTTATTAGTGTGTTCTGATATTCTCGCGTTTTAAAGTAATAAACGCGATCTTATCCGTTCAAAGTAATTATCATTAAAAAAAAAAAAAAAAAAAAAACCCCGACCCAAACAAAAACTCTAAAAAGTATAAAACTTGGCCTTTTAATTTGAAGGTAACATTTTGATCAAGACCTCGTCATGTCGGGGGACGGTCAATGAAAACGCCAAACAGAGGCCTAGCATTTTCATTAGTCGTCCCCCGACTTGACAAAGACTTTGACAAAAAATTAAAAAAACCCCGACGCAAACAAAAACGCAAAAAGTAAAAAAAAAAATGGCCTTTTAATTTGAAGGTAATATTTTGATCAAGTCTGTCAAATATAAATATTTTTAACTTTTTAGAGTTTTTGTGTGGGTCGGGGGTTTTTAATTTTTTTGTTTTTTCAACTTTTTAATCTTAATGTCTCGCTTAAATCTGCGCAGCGTTGCATATTTTTCCCACAGTGAAGTTTGTTACTAATGTATCCTCATTCCTCGTCCTGATCACCATTTCACATTATCTATAATATATTCATTCAGACCTTTTCAATGAGCCCAAACACTGTTCTTCTGCTATTTATTGGTGAGTAACTTGAGTATCCTGGAAATTCCAGGTGTTGCTCTAACATCACTTTTTTCGTTTAATATAATTGAAGTAATAGAATACCAAATTTCGAGTTGATCAGACCCGTAGAAGATGCTCGAAAATCCTTTCATCAACCAGAAAAGAGCTGATAATCTTCCAACGGCTGAACCGATTTTGATGAAATATGTTTAAGAACACTCTCGAGTAATTCACCTTTCAACAAAAAAAAAATCAAAATCGATTCATCCGTTTGGGAGCTACGTTGCCTCAGACACCCACACACACACACACACACAGACACGTCAAACTTATAACACCTCGTCGTTTTAACGTCGGGGGTTAAAAAGTGTAATAGTGTGTTTAATTTTTGTTGCGATACAAAAGTAAATGAGTTCATAGTTGAGTTCGACAACTTTTTATGGGACCAAACCTGAAATTGCGAAAAAAAAAAACTGCTGTTCCCTACATTTATGTTCGCATAACTCGTCAAAATGTAGGGAAAAACTGATATTTTTTCCGCGATTTCAGTTTTCGTCCCACAGTAAAAGTTGTTCATAATGATGGATGAGTACAATGACCCCTTAAGAGGTTGTGCGTTATTTACGTTACAACTTGTATAGACGGATTTGCAAAATTCTTTTTTTGTTCGAAAGGGGTTTATTTTTCATCAACGGAACACACAACGGAGACAGACAACGGAACTCTTAAAAAGTTGCAGCAACTCAACCGCGATTGCTGCTATCGCAAAAATATGCATCTATCTTTGATTCATTATATCTATTATTTTTTTCGTTGATCCATTCTTATTTTATTTACCTCACCCATATCCATTTTTTTTCCATATTTTAGCTATGTATATTTATTTGGCCTAAATAATTTAAGTCGAATTTAAATTTCACTTGCCAGATTTTAACGAAATAAACATAAACACTTATTTAAACATACAAATGTGAACTGAATAAAAAGCTTGTAAAACTACATTTTTTTTTTTAAAGCTGGGGGCCTCATTCAGCTTTGCCGCCCCGGGCCTTTGGCGGGCTTAGTCCACCACTGAATAATAATATGTAAGAAATATAAGCTAATTGCATTACATTTATACATTGATAAATAATACCACTGACATCATATATTATACAGATATATCACTGAAAAATCTAAAAGTACCTAGCTTATTTTGTAGAATCATCAATAAGTGATTTAAAAAAAATCGATCAAAATAGAGAAAGACAAAGAAATTTAAAGATAAGATTTTGCCATAAATGATAACAAACGCAGAGATAACGGTCTCTTTTAAAGCCCAGAACTAATTTTGTGAAGTCCATGTAGATTGGTGTCTGAAATGGTCTTTTGAGGAAAGAATCACATAGATTTGGTGACCCTGTCCAGTCACTACACCGACTACACGCATTTATCAGTAAACGTGCAGCCTAACTCCGAACTTAAGTTCAACGATTTGACGAACAATACCAAAAAAAAGGACATTTGAGTAGGCCGCATAAAATGCTCAAACTGGCAGATTCTCATTAAAACTAAATGAGAAAGAAAAAACAAAATAAAGCCCACAGAGACCTTATTCACATTAATCAAAAAAAGAATAATAAACATCTCACAGTAAATATTCATGTCATTGTTATGTGTGGTTTGTATGGTAGGTAACATAACTCGGGTGCTAGGTAAAACCTATAAGGCTAGGTTGCTAATCAGTTGGGTCTTAGATAACTGATAGATACTAGGCTCAATTGTTTCAAACATAGCCACACTGTACGTGATTGGCACAATAACAGCCGCAATAAGCGGTAAGTCCCAGTGCGTACAGCTTATTCATTAATCACTAGGTTTTGCACGCGGAGTCGCCCGCGCGGAACTTTTATCCTCTATTTAACTACCTTAGGGGTTGAATTTCGAAAAATTCTTCCTTATTCCTTAACCTCTGAGCAAAATGTCAGCTTTCTAGGTCCAAGGGTTTGGGCTGGGCGTTAATGAATCAGTCAGTCAGGACTTTTCTTTTTATTTACATATAGACATAGATATAAATGACAAAGTGAAAAGTAAAAATAAGGCAGCAAATTCCCAAGCCTTTTTGTCATCAATGTAATCATTAACGGAATAAAAAAGTTTCTGGCACAACTTACGTTTTTGATCTGCGTTTATTAAAGCGATCTTGAAAGTGGATTGGAAGCGTATTATAAAAGCGCATTGACATTGACCGAGCCACTTATTTTCTTGAACCTTTATGTAGGTACAAACAAATTGTGTTTGTTTCTACTATTACCATCAATACCATCATCATCCTAGCGGTTCAGCTTCCAATCTAACCCAATGCAGCTGCAACTGCAATACAGATGCAACGACGAGACAGCAGCACATGATGTGGTTCTATACAACCCGGTGGTCGCTTCATACTGGACAAAGTACTTGGGTAGCCCAAGTACCCTTCGTGAGATCGTCAGTAACACCACCGCTTTGCTGGCCTTCCTTGAGGAGCTGGGGTGGACAAATAACTGATTTTTTTACTACCCCACGCAAAAGACGCGTATTGAAGTGAGTTGCGGACTCTCCAGCGCGTAGTTATAAAATGTGATATTAAGGAAATTGAATGTAATAATAATATAATCTGCCTAATAATTATGATATTTAAACACCTCAGATTATAAAACAAAGGCAGATAGACTGCGCGGAACACCAAGAGTGAAGCCAAAAAATCAAATACTAAAGCGTCGCATTGTATTTAATGCGAGGCTATAGTATTTGTTTTTTTGACTCTTGGGTGTTCCGTGCGATCTATCTGCCTTTGTTTCATAATCTAAACCAAAACAGAAACAAATACTAAAGCGTCGCATTGTATGTTACATAAAATGCGACGCTTTAGTATTTGGTTTTTGTTTTTATAATCTGAGTTTAAACACGAATTGCACGCTTGCTTGCAGGCAGAGTACAATGAATTTATGACTGTAAGATCTTCTCTTGTAAACTAAGTTATACCTATGTATTTTCTTGCAAGTAAACCTTTTGAATTTGAATTGATATTACCTATTACTTACGTAGTAGTTACCTAGAGAAAGTACAGCTAGCTTACCTAATCTTTAAAAATCCGTCAATAATACTTATAACTGAAGCGATCTAATTCAAATTCTCATTCATATTTTCCTAATTCAACCAATAATCGACTCTTTCTCCGAAGACCGATTCAGTTTGTTGACAAATAAACATTAGAAGTCACTAATTCCTAAAATCGTCAAGCGTGTTCCCAATAACCAACAAATACATAAGTCCGCCTATGACCGAGCTCTTATCGTTGAACCGTTGGGAAAGTACCGCGGGATCGAGACGTATCTTAATATAAAGAACGGGGTGCGCATACGCTGCTCACTGGTCAGACGGCCTAGCTCGCTAATACATAACACATCGTGATTGTTTTATCGATTAATTAATTTCGCACAAAATGACGTCATTCCAAGTGTTAGTGTCTTTTGTTTTAATGAGCGTGTTATCTGCGTACGCGTCGCCGAGATTTGTGACAAGTGAGTTTCTTTTGTTTGTTTTAATTTGAAGTTTGAGGTCGTTTTGGTTTTGTCTGCTATGGCCCAAGTTATAATAAGTATAAAGCAGTTTATACAACCCAAAGTCGATTTTTAAAGCTTTTATATTTTGTAATATTTTTGTAGATTCATTCTAAATAGGCCTTTTGTCTTCAAATTCAATAAGCGTAAGTACTTGTTTTAATATTAATTTAAAATGTTTAAAACATTTAGAATGAAAATTAATCAATCATTAATTAAGATACAGATTTTTTTTTTTAACCATTAAAACAATATACGGTCAACCAAAAGAGACAAGTTAGGTACCGGGGTCGTCAGATATAGTATATGTTTAGGAAGAAACCGATGAATGTTTTAGAATAAAATTTAATTAAATTAAATTAATAGAAAACAAGTCAGTGCATTTTTCAAATAAAATTTCATTCTTAAAAATCCAGTAAAGTTTCTTAGCTAACTTCAAATATAAATCCGACGACCTTTTTTGGATGGGAAATCATCAAATAGGTACCTACTTCTCCCGCTCAAGGCCTGAATTCACTATGACCACTACTCGTAACCACGTCAATCACACACGAAATCTGTTAATATCGTATTACTAATATCGACAAATTGTCTTGGAACATACAGAATATGACATTTCGATTTTTTTACCGTTACATTGGTTTCTAAAAAACACGATACTGACGTAGTTTGACCGTAGTAAGATTTCGCGGGGCATCATTTTAACCATAAAAAATTGGGGCCCTGAGCGGAGCGGGAGGGCGTGTCAGACTTTCCCGTGTACCTTCAGTTGCCTGTGCCAGAGACACGGTAACTCTTTCGAACAAATCCGCGACCCTGGCAGTCATCGGCCGACGATCCTGGTTATCTCTGTTGGCCACTGTGTTAACCTACTGCTTTGTTCCAGGTCCACACTCCTTCCCGTTCTACAGCAAATCCGATTGGCTTGGCCTGCCAACCGCTAGACCTGAACCCCTGAAGCTGCCCGTACCTTACGTGGTAATCCACCACACATACATCCCAGCGGCCTGTTACACCGTAGCGGACTGTTCAGCCAAGATGCGGTCCATGCAGAGATACCATAATAGTCTCGGCTGGGGCGATATTGGTTACCAGTAAGTGTACATAACTAATAAGCCTTTTTAATACACTTTACACTTGAGGACACAGTTACTCAACCACATTAATACTGACTCTTAGAGCTGAAGAGGGAAACGTCAGGGTTGAATATTTCATGAAAAAGTCCTTCATTATGATTTGATTAACTTAGACTTTTGAGAGTTGTATCGATGATTTTATTGACTATAGTTATTACATAGACGCATGTTACGTTCGTAAATCCTATTTTATTCAGCATACAATCTGTCAATGACCTGCAACTTGCAAAAAACTTGAATTTCGGGAGCTACATTATCGCATCCATCTCTACTCGCAATGTTGCGAGCAATGTAGTGTTTTTTCCGGAAGTCTGTTGTTTTTTTTTTTACTTTTTACTGGTTAGCATGTGCTTACCCCTTCACAGCGTATCGTAATGTTATGTTATAGACTGGTGTAAACAATAGACAGACATAAGATTTCAGCAATCCCAGTCCATTTGCTATCATTTATTGAGGAAGATCTGATGAAGAACTCCGAGAAAGTACCCTTCCTAAAACTACCCAAATTGCTTGAAGTGTGCCTATAAAATTTGCAGAGTTCTCTCTATTTCTTCAGGATCCCATCATCAGATCCTGACTTGATGATCATGGGATTCCCACCTGGGAAATCTACCCTTTCAAGCAAAAAAAAAATCCAAATCGATCCAGCCATCTTCTAGTAATCGGGGAACATACATAAAAAAAGAAAAAAGAAGGTTCCGACGAATTGAGAAAAAGGAGTTTTTAAAATCGGTTAAAAACTAGCTACATTGAGACCAACCTAGATCTCATTTGGACGAATCTGGTCTCAGTTGTATGTCTGGATGTTTTTAAATTTGGAGTAACAAACATAATAACGATGATTGTCACTCAATCGAGCAAAAATGGCTGAAAGGATACCTATGGATGAAATTTGGCACACAGACAGCTTATAACCTGGATTAACACATAGGTCACTTTTATCCCGGTGTAGTAGGATGGGTGAAGCCGCTGGCAAAGCTAGTAATTTTATAATTACTTACTAACGGAACAAAAATCTACCGAGCGCTAGTTGTGATTTCTTTTTTTTTTTTTTCAAATTTTCTGTGGATTTATTTAGAGGAGTATTTTAGAGTGTCCATTTGTCCAGCGATTTTGCCATTGTATTGGCCTAAGGTTACACGTGCCTTCATGACGATATGCTAGAGATGATAAGTCTTATCAAGGAGATAACTGAACCCTATCGTATTTCGCATCACCCGGATTTTGTTCCGAATCGTGAGTTTTGTGTTTTTTTGTATTTATGTATTGGTTTCATCTCCTCACTCCTTTATTATTGTGACACCTTAAGGTATCTGCGCTAAGGTAAACCGCAAAATACAATATTTCTTATGTTTTCTGCAATTTGCAGGCCTCTAAAAAGTAAACAAATAAAATGTATTCGCTTTTTAAGTTTATCAAGAAGTTATATATGTAGTATTTTGATCAAAGCATTGGCACTTCGGGGGACGGCTAATGCAAATTTTATGTCTGTTTTGCGTTTTCCGCTTGCCAAACGTGGCGATGATGACAAAACCCGTCTTTTGGGGAGGCCTATGTCCAGCAGTGAACATCTTTCGGCTGAAATTATGATGAACGTAAACGAGGCAAAAGGAGTATCATTAAAGATCGTAACAGGTGGTGTTTTATAGTTTCTGCCTACCCATGGGAAGAAAGCGTAAGTTTATGTATGAATGTATGTGTCACCGTAAGATTGTGAACACCGTTAGTTTATAATCTATCTCGCGAGGTTATAAACTGTCGATAAATTGTGATCTGCAAAAACTATTTACAATTTAACGCAATATTTTTCGATAGTTTAATAATCTGTCCGTCAAATTGTGAACTGGGGCCTAAGTCTACTAATTTATAAACGTCACAATGGTCTCTCAATGGTAAGTTTTTGACAGATTTGCCATACAAAAACTGTCAAAAACACACCATTGAGAGACCATTGTAACGTTTATAAATTAGTAGACTTAGGCCCCTGGTATCATGACGGATAGTACCTTGCGCTATTACAAAATAAAGCTAAAGTAACTGCCACTATCTTGAAAGTAGCGCTCGCTCGGCTCGCGCGCGGTTGGTCGTAGTTCTAACCTGAGCCGTCACCTCCTCCTGCGAAGCAGTAATGCTCGCGAAGAGGGAGGCGGCGTACTAACTAACTAACGTAATTTATCTACAGTTTATAATCTTGCGGGATCGATTTTATACTAACGGTGTTCACAACCTTACGGTGACATAACTATGCCCACTTCATGTTAAATAATAGGTGCGTCCCCGTAGTGATTTAAATCAACGAACCTATGTGAACAGTACAGAGCAATCACTTACTTATTTTATATTGTTTACCTTTATCTCTATAAAGTGTGACTGATTGACGGCGAAAGTGTCTATTAACCAGACATGGCAAACCATGTCTGGTTAATAGACATTTTATCAACTGCATAACGTACACTGGTAGTTAGTTATATAATAAACAAGATGCGCCCCGCGTTTTCACCCGCGTAATATCCCGATCCCGTGGGAATATCGGAATAAAAAGTACCATATGTCATGGGCTACCCAAATTTCATCCTAATTCGTCCAGCCGTTTTAGCTTGAAAGCGTAACAAACAAACATACTCAAAATCAAATCTTTGTAATATAAAATAGTAGTTTAGATTAAGTAATCTAAACGAATACCAATTATATTAAAAGAGCAAAAATATTAATTGTTCCATAATTTCTTTACACACATAAACAAGAAAAATTGTTAGTCGAATGTAAACTCGATAGATTTGTGTGTACATCGTATACATATGAGTATCTGATTTTAGGTTATCCTTAAAAAGTAAAAACCCAATTTACGTACTTTTTATGATGACGGGTTTTCTTTATGTCCGTAATTAACCTACGCATATGTGCAATATTTTGCTCAACTAAGTATCCTTGTGTTTCAAAGTCTTCAAGTTAAAAATAGAGGAAAAAATATCAATTTCCCTATATTATACGAGGCCAAATGACTGAAGTTGCCCTCCCTCATTCATACTAGCAAATAAATAACATAAGCCCCGGCTGATACGTACATACTTACTCATGTAGGTACCTACACTGTAGTACACACCGCAAAATAGTTGAGCGTCCACTCAAATGTAAAACATGTGTGCAATGCGTTGGAAATGCAATGAGGCGGGTATTTTTGTATCTTTAGGTAAATGCATATTTTGTAGATCATGACATCTACAAGTATAGATTTGTGGTTTGAACAGAGACGCCGTAAATAATTAAACAGTATAGAGTGTACCCAAAGAGATATAAAGATACTTAAATAATGTAATGTTTTGAGTTACTAAACGCAGATAATAGCGGTGGATCACTTTTTATCGTAATGCCTAAAGCAGGAAGGTTGAAAAGTGGTCTTAAACTAGTGTCCGCGATGGGATAGGAGACTTTGGCTAGGCTTTTTATAGTTAGGTCACCCAGACCAACACCTAGAAAGCATCGAACTGTGTTTGACTATCTTTTGTAGTTTTATTATTAGTGAGTGATGTAGATCATTCGGTTTGCTCTCACCGTACTGAGTCGCGCGATATATTAGTGTCTGTCATGGTAAGAGTGAGCTCACACAGTAAAAATGGCGTTTCCATGACGATCAAGTCAAGTCACTTCGTCATTGTTTGTATTTTTCAATTTTTACATTGTGTCGAAATGTTTTACAGTAAAAGCTAAAACTACATGAATACATATAACATAAAGATAAAAGAAAAGATAAAAGAATTTATGTAATGATTATCTGGATTTAAAACAATCTTCGTAGTTAAAGAATATTTGAAACATTCTGCAAGTTCACTGGTTATGATATGAGAGAAAAAAAAACAATTTAAGATACAAACCGATATAAATGTCAAGAGAAAGAATAATAATACAATATTAATTAATGTCAATTATATGTTCAAATCAAAAAATAAGTAAAAAAGGGTTAATAATTATAAACATCTAGATCTGTACGTCATCGTCACCTAGAAACTCATCAAGCGTATAATAGCATTTTTCTATCAGAAATGA
The DNA here is from genome assembly GCA_949987655.1 of Polymixis flavicincta. Taxonomy (NCBI): domain Eukaryota; kingdom Metazoa; phylum Arthropoda; class Insecta; order Lepidoptera; family Noctuidae; genus Polymixis; species Polymixis flavicincta. The sequence goes on along the minus strand of OX465190.1, from coordinate 14,094,371 downwards.
CTTAAGCTGGTTCTTGAACTGATTTAAATTTTAAATTATGAGTAGACTTTAATTCTAAAGGCAGTTTATTAAATAATTTAATTGGTTGAATCTTATTTTGTAATTAGGTGTTCAAACGATACAGAAACGCGACGGGTGGCTGGTGGGTGACCGATGACCGGTTTGAAGCGATCGATGGGTCGAATCTAACGACTTAAATCTTTGGGGCAGATTTTATCATGCTCCATTTTGCCAACACAATCTCTTTTGCGCACAGTACAGTACTCGCTCATTAAAGATAACAATACTCCTGAACTTGGCACTGCGCAATCTGCTCTTGAAATTGAATTAAATGTTTTGTTTATAAAACTGCTATCTATTGATATCAGAGGTCACGCTAGGGAACCACCGCAGCTGTTCGAAACTACTAAGCTAATGAAATAACAATGAGTCATCGTCGAACATTATGGGACTCCCGCGCAGATTTATGTGATAAAGTAAATGTCAAGCGCACTCGCGATCAAGTTTTGGACCCGTGCCATGTCGCGGCGATTTTCTGACTCATTGTTATTGACAGTTTTCAAGACTTGATAAAAAATGAAGATTTATTTGTAACTAGCTTCCGCCCGCGGCTTCGCCCGCGTTGAAGTCGGAAATTATCTCGCGGGAACGTACTACCGGGATAAAAAGTATCCTGTGTTAAATCCAAGTTTTAAGATGACACTTGTCCACATTTTTTCCATACAAACTTCGGGAGGGTTTTACTCTACTGTTCGACTATGTACATCAAAAATTAAACATGGTATGGTTTTGTATCATTATTAATATTGTCAGTACGGAAACAGAATACTAAAATAAAAAGCCATTAAAAAGTTATGAGCCAACAAAGATTCGTTTTTCTTGCTAATTTAACCTAACTTTGGGCGTGTTTAAGTAATAATAGCAGTGTAAAATCTCGAAAACCAAGTCGGTACCGACAAAGCTCAATCATCGAAAAGTTCAATAAACTTTATTGGTCATTGATTTATGAAGTGGTTTTTTCAGAAAACCCGATCATCCGAAGGACTTTTCTTAATTTTGTACGGTCCTGTTTTACCATAAATGATCCTGTATCCTCACTCCTCCTCCTGGATCCTCACTCAATAATGTTGTGCGTGTAGACTAGCGTGTGAACTGCTCATCACTGATACTACCTCTGTCGGACACGAAGCTTGGTGAGACAACGTACTTTTTAGCCAGGCTCACCAATGAGTTCGAGCCCACGACTAGTGTACCCTTAAACTGTCTGTGTACCAAACGTTTGTCCAAAAATTGATCTCAACAATCGACTTCTTCAATATGGATCTTCTATAGGTATCTACATTGATAATTAGGATGGTTATCCGTGTGGTGCCGGACGTAAAAGAATAGCACCATGCCATTTCTTCCCGTGGGTGTCATAGAGAGCGACTAAGTGACTTACTAGAGAATGAGCAGCAGCGTTCTCTATGCATTTTACCACCATACTGCGATCGCTAACCCGTCTGCCAAGCGTGGCGATTATGGCAAAACCCCTCTTTTGGGGGAGGCCTATGTCCAGCAGTGGAGGTCTTTCGGCTGAAGTGGAGGTGCAAGCTTTTAAATAAGATCACCTTCTAAGCACATTAATAATAATAAAGCCTTTATTAAACAATCTTATAAAACATATTTCTTACGAGTAGCATACGCCTCCCCTAAAGCTTGCCATAAAGTGCGGTCTCGTGTCTTCCTTCTCCATGTGGCGCCTGCTATTCTGTTTAAGTCGTCTTCCCATCTCCGAAGCTGTCTCTCTCTCTTTCTTTTATGTTGTCTTGGACACCATTCGGTCACATCTTTAGCCGACTTGTTTTTTTTGTTCCTCATCATGTGGCCTGTCCACCTCCACTTTAGTTTCTTGACACAATATGTCACATCCGTAACTCTAGTTTGTTTCCGGATTGTTTCAAGTTTTATTTTATTTCTTAGCTTAATATTGAGCATACTTCTTTCCATCCCATGTTGGCAGGTCTCTAATGCGCGTATATTTTCTTTTGTTATACTCCATGTTAGACACATCCATACGTCATAACGGGCAGAATACATGAATCGAATAATTTTTCCTATATTTCGGTGGTATCTCTGGGTTTTTTACGATATCTTTCAAAGACCAGTATCTTTTCCAGGATGGATTGATAATTCTGTTGTTTATTTCTTTCTTTGTCAGGTCTTTTGGAGATATAATTTGTCCAAGATACGTGTATTCATTCACATATTCCATCTGCATACTATCAATTTTAATAGGAACTTTTTCTATATTTGTCATTCGTTTTTGAGGTGTTCATTGACAGACCAACATTTCTACTTTCGAATGTAAGTTGTTCGACATGTAAGCACATTACTTTAGTTAGATTATGGAGGATTTTGATATCGCCCGTGAAATTCCAATAAAATTTCCTTATCTACATGTTTTGACTTTTTCATGATCATAGACCATTCAATGGGATTACATAAACCTAGAGGGTTGTATTGATAATTTGAATGATTCTGTAAGTAATACGTGTTACTTTTGCGAATCATGTTTTGTTCAACATACCTATAGCCTGACACTGAGAAAAAACTTCGGGAGTTGTTGAAATTGTTGAAAAGTGGAGTAGTAATACACTCCACTTTTCAACAATGTGCCTACGTCAAAAATTAAATAATAGTATGGTTTTGTCTCATTATTAATATTGTATGTACGGAAACAGGATACTAAAATAAAAAGCCGTTAAAATGTTAGATTGAATTCAATTACAAAGATTCGTTTTTCTTGTTAATTTTAATTTTACGTTGGGCATGTGAAAAGAAGTGTAAAATCTCCAAAACCAAGTCGGTACCGACAAAGCTCAAATATCGAAAAGTTCAATAAACTTTGCTGGTCATTGATTTATGGATTGCTTTTTTCATAAAACCCGATCTTCCGAAGGACTTTTCCGCGCCTCTTTTACTATAAATGATCCTGCATCTCACTCAATAACGTTGTGCGTTTAGACTAGCGTCTAACTGCTCATCATTGATACTACCTCTGTCGGACACGATGCCTGATGAGATAGCGTGCTTTTTAGCTAGGCTAGTGAGTTCGAGCCCGCGACTAGATTTCCCTTGAATTATTCTCTGAATATCGATTCAGATTCGTCAACGAAATTATCAGTAGCGTAGAGCTTCGTCACGCTACGTGTTGAAGGACCAATGACCTCATTACTCCTAGTCATCATGACTGACCACAACATTGGAGCCCATTTTTTCGCAAAACATCAATTATGTATGCGTATCATATAATAAATGTTTATGAGCAACCAATGAGAAGAGAACATTGAGCATAAATGTGACGTCATCGCGGTAAACCACGCCCCACAGAGTCCTGTAGGTATTACTGATAAGTTCTAGAGACAATACCTACTGTATGTACTTTGATACTCAAATACGGTACTTATGGCATAGAATAAAGACGTCTAATTGAACTGTTTTTCTGTCGTTAGATACTTAATATTATAAACGCGAAAGTTTGTATAAATGGATGGATGGATGTTTGTTACTCTTTCACGCAAAAACTACTGAATGGATTTGGATGAAATTTGGCACACAGATAGATTATAACCTAGATTAACACATAGGATACTTTTTATACCAGTATTACCCAGTATTACGTTCCCGCGGGATGATTTTCGACTTCAACGCGAGCGAAGCCGCGGGCGGAAGCTAGTTTTGAAAATATGCAAAATTGCACATCAATTTCATACAAATAAATTTAAACCATTAAAATGTCAAGTACTTGCAAAAACTATCGAAGTACAAAGGGGAATCACCGCTGCAACTGTTTATACGAAACAATAATAAAAAAATATCATTACCAGGACATATCCGGTTCCATCGTAAAAAAGCGGTTACTGACATTAGCCAAATTGTGTGTAATCAATTTAATTCTATTTTTAAATTCTCGTGGACGAAAAAAGGAAGGTGATTTGCGTACGCGCAGGTGTAATATAAAAACGAATCTATTATTTAAAGATGTGATGTCATGTTTGATTAACTTTTAAACAGAGAGGCAGGGACATTGACGTGCAAACTGAAACCTAAAATTCAGCACATAGTTCTAGACCCCCGCGTAGAAACTTGTCGTCGACTATCAAAAAAATAAAAATGCTGTATCATTTTGACCGCATAGGTATTGCACTTTTCTATGAAATAGCTGTTTTTTGATACTTAACCAACGAAAAGTTACTTGTCTAGAATGACTGTCTCCCTGCCCTGTATTGCGATCAGAAATGCCATGTCCGATGGTTAAAAAAATATTTTCTTAATATTGAATGTATTCGTCGTATTGTCGTTATGTGCGATAATAGTTCTTACTGCAATCCGATACGGGTTAAAATCTGTTGTAATAAATTCGAATAATAATTAATGAGCAAGCACTGTCGTAAAGATGCAAATAAAATCGTATAAAATTAGATATTAACTATTTGATAAAAAATAATCCATCACTGGATGCATTTTGGCATTTAGAATTTTATGGTATATTTTAATTATAATTATAATTGTTATTGAACTGATAAACTGCTTTTGAAGATAATTAAGACTCGACTTTGATGATTTTTTTGATGCATTAAAGTATGAGTTCCATCACTGTATGCAAAAGAGATTTGAAAATATCATATATTTTTTTGCTTTCCAAATGATTTACGGTTAAAGAGATACACTGGTTTAAAAAAAAAAACACCATTTTGAGCGTTTTCAAGAAATCTCAGCCTTAAAATATCCCCACGCCTTTATTCCGCGAGGGGCTAGGCAGATGTGCACTCTATATTGGGTATATTAGAGTGCACATCACACATTTAGCCAGTTAAGTTCCGGCTGCTACTGAAAAAACTACTCCTCGGAAATCTCGATAGAACTTTGCCCGATAAAACTTTCTTCGCGAATCGAACCCAGGTCGTGATATTCGGCAGTGGCGCTTGCGAACACAAGACCAATGAGGCATTCGTTATCCTTCATTTACCTCAATACAACCTATGAATACATTGCTGTAATCCTATCTAACTGGTGTCGGTGTATTTTCGTTTTCGTGATAACATCCAAGTTCAAAGCAAGGATTGTGACTGATCATTTCCTTGTGATAAACCAAAAAGATTACATAGTAAAAAGGCCACAGGCTGTCAGTTTTTATATTGTCTGTGGTTATTGTTATAAAAAGTAAACTATGACTGGTTATGGTAAATAACTGGTCAACTCTAGGTTCTTTTTTTGGGTGAGAAACCATAAAATAACTTCTCCCGCTCTGGGTGGACCGGGAGGGCGTGTCAGACTTTTACTGACTAAAACCCACCCGTAATCCTTCAGTTGTCTGTGTGCCAGGGGCCACGGTATCTCTTTCGAACAACCCCAACCCTTTTCAAACAAGCACCCTATAATTGCGTAACACACTATCAATAAGAATCTGAATCATTTTAAAGGCTATTGGTAATCCTATCATTAATAGAAGAGTAAAAAAAAAAATTTTTTTAACTTATCGTCAAATTGGAACCGTGCAAATTTAAATTCAAATCTTTATTGCACCTAGACCTGACGTTTCATAAGTGCCGATGTAGGTTTATGTGAAATAAAAAAAATTGATTTTTGATTTTCATTTGTGGCTTTTCTAGTACGCTAACCTCATTTGATCTAGACGATTATTTTAATCCTTATACGAATCTGCATTGATTGGCAACATACAAAAATGTCATTTATTATTTACCTGACCGTACTGTATTTTCAAAATCTGTGAATACAGAAAGATATATCGTTTTCCTGTAGCTGCAACGATTGACGACTTGGCACAGTCCCCTAATGCCGCATCCGATAAATCTAATATCTCTGTAAATATTATATCTTTTGCATGCCGCTTTTGTCGCGGCTTCATCCGCGTTGAGATCAGAAATTATCCCACGGAAACGTCTTACCGGGATGAAAAGTATTCTATCCGTTAATCCAAGCTATAAACTCACTCCTCCTTATTACAAAACAAGGTTTTTCTTTAGGTAGGTATGGTTTAAACCATCGGGCCTGTTTTTGAAATAAGAACTTAGAACTGAAATAGAATTACAGTTCCTTTTCCAAAACTGACAATTTAGCACTGGACTAACTTGTCAGTTTTGTAAAAGGAGCTGTATTTCGATTTCAGTTAGGTTCTTATTTAAAAAACAGGTTCGACGGTTTAAACCATACCTAAAGAAAAACCTTGTTCTGTAATAAGGGAGTCTGTGTACCAAATTTCAACTAAATACGTTCAGTAGTTTTTGCATGAAAGTGTACCTAAGAAACCATCCATCCTCAGATCATTTTACATTATGTTAGTAGAATCTACCAGTCCATTCGAAAAAAAAGCGCATTTAATGCTGTTTATTAACACAGAATTTCTCTTTGTCATTAGTTTCTGCGTGGGCAGCGAAGGTGGTGCATACGAGGGTCGCGGCTGGGACACCTTTGGCATCCACGCCACCATTGCCAACAGACATAGCATCGGCATCTGTCTTATTGGAGACTGGAGAGGTAAGAACATGCATTGACACATAATTTTAATCAAGTATTAATGTCATTTAAAACCACAAAGAGAAAACCCTAATTTAGATATAAGAAATTAAAGCATTAAAGTTATGCCCCCTTATTACAATAAGTTTTTATTTCGATCAGGTTTAAACCGCCAAGCCAGTTTTTTGAATTATGAACCCAATACGTATGGAAATGCAGTTCTTTTTACAAAACTGACAACTTGGTCCCATGCTAAGTTGTCATTTGTGTATTAAAAACTTTTACATTAAACTTAACCTTATTTAACTTTAAATTTATTCAAAGGTTCTAATGAAACACGAAGTAGACTTCAGAGTAAAATAGCAATTAAAGAATATCCTGGCTTGTCGAGTCAAATTACCGTAGCTTAAAAACCAAGCAATATAACATTGCTAAATAATTCCATTATATGTCCCCACTACCCCAGTAGGCCTTCTCTCTTTAAGAGGGAGGGGGCCGTAATCCACCACGCAGGCCCATTGCGGGCTGGTATCAGACTCAACCGTTAAATCTGAAGATAGATGGTCTCCAGTACATAATAACATCTTCTATTTCTTCCATAGTGGACACACCAACAACAGAACAGCTGGAAACAACAAAAGCTCTCATCGCAGAAGGAGTAAAGCTAGGCAAGATCAGTGCTGACTACAAACTGATCGGGCACAACCAGGTCAGCGCCACGGAGTGTCCAGGAGGAGCTTTATCTGCTGAGTTCTCCACCTGGGACCACTTCGCACCTGGCAAGCCCGACTTCCCTGAACGTTTACCTACTACGGCAGCACCATCGACAGTGGACGTCTTGTTAGAATGATTTTTTCGTAGCTTAATGGCCATTGGACCCCTTTTCGATTTCAATGCCTAAGTCCTAACTCGCACTGACGTAAAAATATCCCAACGTGATTTATTCGCGCACTACATCTTCAACGCTCTGCTAAACACCGAAAGTTGGAAATCCAGTGTACGATTAAATCCCACCACGATCTTTTCACGTCCGTGCAAAAGTGGTCTGACTGAAGCTTGATTTACATTGTGTCTTTTAATTGCCTATGGCAAACCATACGTTGAAGCAACAATAACAGTTGCTCTATCTATACAAACAGTGTTTACCTAAACGAAATAAGTAATTTCTTGCTTCAATTGCATTGTATGCCACAGGCAAGACACTTGAATCGTGTAAATGAGGCTTTATTTTGAGTTAAGTTGGTGTAGTTGTTAACTGTTGAATATTCTGTTCAAAGAAGCAAAATACAAAATGTAGGCAATGGAGCTCTAATCTAAATCAAGCCTTGTGACGTTAATTGTTGATGATTTTGGTTAATTTTAATCATCAGTTTATTAAAAATCTAAAAAAATTCAAATGTCGATATGTTCTTTAAAAGTTTTATACCTGTAATGTATCCATTTTATCTCTTGCCTCTTTGAATGGACTATAGTTGGTTTTATTGAATAACGATGCTTGATGTTGGATCTCGATTTAAAATGTGACTGCTTTCTCGAGTTTCGATGTATAAAATATTATGATTAACTTTTGCTTTAGAACATTCAATTGAAAGATGCGCTACAAAAATGTACAATGTGGTGCGCTAAACAAAATCATAAAATGTAGGTAATTGTTATTTTGTATTATTTAACGGTAATGTTTTATTTTTAATTATGTAATTGTAAATATTGTCATATTGATTATTAGTTACAATTTGTTTACCTTTTTACATAAAAGTACAACATAAGAAAACAATTGTTTTATTTTTTTCCAATATTGTAGAAGTCTGTGGTGAACCACAAACCGCAAGATGATAAACATCACAAAAAAACGCATTTTTTTTCTCGCGTTCTGAAACCAGTAGACTACAATATTAAAAAACGAAAATACATTTATTTAGCACAGACTTAAAATACACACAATACAGAAAAAGTAAAAAAAAAAAACAACAAAAAGTGTAAAGTGCGCTGTCGGAAACTAGCATCAGTGTGGCTGCGTTAAAAAGGCCTAGCTAGTTCAACAAAAATGCCACACAATTAGTGTCTGACGCTGGTTTTCAACTGGACCTGACGTAGACATATAGATTTAGAGGTACATACTACTTCTTTAAGAAGCCATTCAAATTTCCATACGTTTTGCAATTTGCAAAACAGTAAATTTCGCGTGCCACCCGCGCTACCCCTTAATGAATATTAATGAAACTCCTAAGGCCGTGTCTATACGAGCCCAGTAACAAATGTGATAGTAGGTACTTACAGTAAGCTTGACGAACGACAACCTCTCAGGATTAATCTGTGTATTGGCGAGCCACTACCTACATACCTAGGTATATAAGTAGAAATGTTATATAAGTAAACGTTTGATCGGGAACGACAAAATTAAAAATTTCAATGACATTTCGGAAAGATTCTGTAAAATAAATATACACTCGGCATTCACCCTGATTAGATACTGTTGTTTTGGCCCGAATTTTACATATTTTCTACGCTCCTCAGCTTTATGGAAGCATCCACAGCTCTTGGACAAAATTGACCAAATTATTCGCAGCACACTTTCATCCATTTTAAATGTGGCCTTGGACGACCGAGCATGGCTTCAAGCCACTCTACCCATCCGTTTTGGTGGCCTCGGCGTCCGTAAAATTACTAGTATTAGCTTACCGGCTTTCCTGTCCTCTGTCCACAGCACTGAAAAGTTGGCTGGGAAAATTCTAGCCCCTTGCCTGGCTGACTCTGAAGTGCCGTGCTTGACCGATGCAGTGAATGCCTGGAAAATGGCTTGCCCGGACTCAGATTGGCCCGTGAACCCATCTTCCCAGAGACAGTGGGACGAGCCGCTCTGCAGGTTGGTACGGAATAAACTTATTAATACGTCCACCAATGCTGCTGAGCGTGCTCGCCTTCTGGCCGTGGGTGAGTGGGAGTCGGGCCTCTGGCTGCAGGCACTACCGTCACCCAACATAGGCACCATGCTGTGTGACTCGACCTTCCGGCTCGCTACATGCCTTCGTCTTGGCGCTCCTTGCGTGGCTCTGCATCGCTGTCAATGCGGTGAAGGTGTCGACTGCCTCGGACACCATGGCTTATCCTGCAGTAGAAGCGCAGGCCGGATAGCACGGCACGCCAGCATCAATGACATTTTCCGTCGTGCTCTTGTCACCGCCGGGGTGCCAGCTGTTCTAGAACCCAATGGCTTGGCACGCGACGATGGAAAGAGACCAGACGGAATGACCATAATGCCTTGGAAGTTAGGTCGGCCTTTGGTGTGGGATGCAACATGTGTCGACACCCTTGCGCCATCCCATCTTTCTTGTACGGCGGGTTGTGCTGGGGCGGCTGCTGCAGGTGCGGAAAACCTCAAACGGCGCAAATATTCCAATCTTATTGGAACATATATGTTCGAGCCGTTTGGGGTTGAAACTCTAGGGCCATGGGGTCCGAGTGCCCACTTAGTTTTCCGAGACATTTCCAAGCGGTTGGTCGACTCTTCACGTGACCAAAGGGCTGGCCTATTTTTCGGCCAAAGAATCAGCATTGCCATACAACGTGGCAATGCTGCCAGCCTTTTGGGCACTTTTCCCATTGATAACGATGCGGACGTATTTTTTGATGCTTTATGATTATTTTCTTTTTATATACCTGTACATATTAGAATAAAAATATTGCATATTTAATTAAATAAAATTGATCGGGTTGAAAAAATCGCAATAAGCGCAATATGGAAGGAATGGAGCTAAAGAGAAGTGTCTTGTCGCTGCGTGAGCATGCTTGAAATCTATCGCCGTCCGTTCTATGTCCACCGCGCACAGGATGGATGCAAAGCAGCACATGATGTAATTTTTTGCTCCGTTGGTGGTGAAATGCGAACAATTGGGAGGATAAATATCTACCTGCTTAAATTATATTTTAAAAAATAATGACGATCAAGCTAAGTCTATTATGCGACACTGTGTGTCAGATGTGTCAAAACGGAACAGGGCCTAGAGACAAAATACATTTCTGTTAGCGTTCACGCCAAACGCTACGCCAAAATGTATGGCAATGACATTACCTGCGGAAAGATTACGTCGTGTTCTTACCGTAGGTAATGTCATTCCCATACATTTTGGAGTAGCGTTTGGCGTGAACGCTAAAGATAATGTGTTTTGTCTAGGCCTGCTGAACCATTGGTTCAAATCAAAAAATCTTTGATCAGGACTCATTATTCTACCTCGTGCCATCTATAGGAGCTTGAAAAAATGATGATTAATGGCTGCGTGACGTGACAAATGATATAGAAATGCATAACATTGCCATCATCGTTATTAACTATAAACACTAAAACGTTTCCGGTCAATCATTTCAGTAGCCACGTGCCTAACTAGGAAATAAAACTAAATGATTAGTGAACATTTAGACATCATTCAACCGAAAGACGTCCACTGCTGGACATAGGCCTCCCTCAGTCTCCGCCACTTTAATCGGTTTTGGGCTTCCTGCATCCAGTGGATTCCTGCGGTCTTCACAAGGTCATGGATCCACCTTGTGGGAGGCCTTCTAACAATTTAGTAAATCGTCATGATAATAATTCACCACGCGGGCCCAATGTAGGTTGATAAATGTCACACGTCTTCGAATTGTTGTTTCTAGGACCTCTTTCCTCACGATGTTTTCCTTCACCATTTTGAGAGCAGGGGTGCTACTCACTAACTCCGTCAACGAAAATATGGGCCCGTCCGAAAATAGTTCGAAAATTCGAAGCGACTCCTACAGCTGATTAATTAAATTTTTTGTACGGGTAAAACCATAAAGGGAGTAGGGACAAACTGTCAAACCGTGTAGTAATTCATTCTTAGTTTGGGCCCCAAACTAATCTTAGGTCCGTAAGTGATACGGAGTAGGAAACGTCCGTTCGACCGAGATTACGGATTTCGTGCTTAGAGAGTATGCTCCTGGTGATGATGAAATAATTTACAAAAAGTAAAGCGCCTGTCTGGGTTCAAACTTACGACCTACAACTCGTAAGTCACGGCTGGTACCGGTCGCAGCCTTTACCGTTATCATCATAATTACTCGTATATCATCATCATTTTAGCCAAAAGACGTCCACTGCTGGACATAGGCCTCCCCCAACCACCGCCACTTCGACCGGTACCCTAATTGAGTAACACAGTGCAAACTCAATCTGAGGCTTTAGTGAAAGTTTCATCGATCAAACGCAACGAGCGCGTTTGGCGCTACGATTGGCCCTGGATTAGTGACGGACCAATCGGAGCGCCGAACGCGCTCGACGCATTTGATCGAGATGGTTAAATGAAACTCACACTAGGGCCACAGAATCATTTAAAAGAATTTTGCTAATCGATTGCTGTATTCGAAAAATCGTTTGCTACGTAAATAATGCAATACGAGTTTGTGTTGTTGCACTGAAAGACTGCAAAATGAAAGCCAATGCAACAACTGGTAGTATGTTACCGTCAAATCGGGTCAAAGTCAACGCATTTATTTCAAATAGGCACTTAGAAGGCACTTTTAAACGTCAACATCTAATACCTTTATATAAGCAATTCTTGTATACATACATAAAATCTGAATCACGGAAACGGCTCCAACGATTTTCATGAAATTTAGTATGCAGGGGTTTTCGGGGGCGATAAATCGATCTAGCTAGGTTTCATTTTTAGAAAACGTCAAACAAACGTCTTGTTCTTTTTGAACAAACAAAGCTCGGTCATCAAAATATTACATTGACTCTAGTCGCCCCTTCCAAAATGTAGTTTCGTATCGAGAAAAATGGGCAAAAAACTCCACCGTTACTCTTTTAAAATGTTTTAGGTGGTGTTTTTAAGTGTTGAGGGTGAAAAGGGATGCAGGGGTGAATCGGAACGAAACTATAGAAGGGATTTTAACATTTTATTCACATAGTTTGTTGCCAAAAAGAAGAAACTTTGTTATTTCAACTTTAAAATCCGTGTTATAGTTTTGTCCCCATTCACCCCGTTTGCCGGTAGATACGCAACTTACGTAATAACTCCGCTGTTCTGTGCTCCTCGCACTTGATTATATTATGTAGTAGCTTTTGCCAGCGGCTTCGCCCGCGCTAACCAGTTTACACAAAACCTAAACAAATTATACACCTAAACTTTTCTCATTAATCACTCAGCAGTTTTTGAGTTTATCGCGAACAGACATACGCGGTGGGGGATTTTGTTTTATAAAATGTAGTGATTGTACAATGAACGTCCTTCATTATATTGAGGAAACTTAGAAGAAGAGGAGAAGGTACCTACTTAAATAGTTGAAACCTACTCGGTAAACCGATTGTGAACACTTTTTTCCTTCTATCATTCTATGATTAGAAGAGGACTTTGCCCTGTTAATCATAACGGTAAGTGTTGTTGGATGTTATATCACACTGAATCACTCGCAATTATCTTTAGTAGGTACAGTCGCCAGCAGGTCAAGCTATCCCAAACTGTAAAATTTTCCTAATTGAACATAAACCTTATTCGTTTGTAATAAAGTTGAAAAACTATCAAAGAAATTTGACAGATTGGGGTAGCTTGATGTGCTGGCCTCTGTACCTATCATTTTGTTTAAATAAACTGCAACGTTTAGAAGTTTCATGAACTATGATTATTTATTTATTTATTTTACTTACTGGCTTCTGCGCGCGACTTCGCCCATGATGATGAAGTCAGCTATAGGTACATAGTGTACCTAGTCCGATCTCTAGAGGTCCGATGATTTCGTTTTGTTTATTGCAAGTTTCGTAAACTGTATGGCGACCTCTATGATTATTTTAGGCTTTCCAAACCCTTATCTGTACAGTTATTAGGAAGTTTTTCAAATTCACCAGGTTTGCTATTAAATCCATGATCACAGAAACTGGTTTGTATTAGATATAGTCGTAATCTTAATTGATAGGAGAAGTTGTGGCTTCGTGTCGGCCTTCCGATTGTCGTTATCTTAGGCAGAGAATGCGCTACCAAGGCTAGACCACATCATCAAATCTATCAACTCAGCAATCGCAATCCACTGCTGGTATTAGGCCTCTCTCAAACTGTGCCACAATACCCTGTCGTCCACCTTCCGCACCCAGTCTGTCCCAGCCACTATCTTTAGGTCATCGGTCTATCCAGGGCAACCGCGTATCGGCAAGCGTAGCGTAGGACGCCCCCCACACGACGGCCGATACACGGTCTCCACTCCAAGACTCGTCTGCTGCACCGGCTATCGGTCCTTTGACGTACATAGCCCACTGCCACTTCAGTTTGCTTACGCTGCAAGCTATGTCGGTAACACCGGTTCTTTTCCAGGTCATTTTATTTCTCATTTTAAAGGTCTAAGAAATCGTCAAAGACTAAACAAAATTGTTATGCATATAGTGACTGCATCAATATAGTTCGGCATGGATACGTAAGATCTTCATAAAACGAATTTTAGCAATAAATCTGAACGTCATCCAATAACTGTCAGTGTCAATATTCCACTACAATTTTGACACTGACAGCTCATATACGCGATTGACATGTGTTGATCGCGTTTAGTTTCATTGGTGCAATTCGCCTAAACAATTGAAGAGCGTTGCCGCGTTCTGCGCCGAAATCCTGTCGAAAGACCATCACGTGTTTATTACAAAATCGCAGGTTTATTAGAATGCAATGACTGATAGTACGCTTCATTAACCGTTATAAGCTTATCCGGCAGAAGCTTCACGTCGGGGAATCACCTTATCGAAAGAAATGGAATAAATTATAATACCTTTCTTATCAATAATGTAATCACAGATTACATCATTTGGGTAACTTTAGTGTTGAATAATAAGTACCTATTAATAGGGAATGTCCTCTTGTCTGATAATAATCGAATGTAGTTACCTATTAAAATTAATCTCTCATACGAGTGTAATCATACTAATCATTCAGGCGATTTTAATTGACAAAAGGAAAGTTTTTTTTTTCATACTAAGCTTGTACAGGTCCACTCAGTCTTTTTGGTTCATTCCTTAAAATACCATTTCAGACACCAATCCACATGGTATTCACATTCATGATCTGACTAAGATTACCCATGTCTGGAGTTTAAAATAGACTGTGACCTCTGAGTTTGTTCGGCCTTTCTTCTCAGAGTAATCAGATAGGAAACGCCGACCTCATATAGTTTAAAAAATATGATTTACGTGTAAAAGTGTTTGTTGTACAAACCTACTTACAGAAATAAAACCGTGTATCAATTATCAAAGGCTCTTCTAACAGTTTTCATTCACAAACGATCGTCGGTAGTACATATAGCAAACCTTTCACAAGCACACGGCTACAACTAGTTTCCACATTCGGGTATTTTTCAAAGAAGGTATTGAGGTATTAAGGCTTAGCACAGACACCGATTTTATAGCAAACCTTTCACAAGCACACGGCTACAACTAGTTTCCACATTCGGGTATTTTTCAAAGAAGGTATTGAGGTATTAAGGCTTAGCACAGACACCGATTTGCCGATGAAAGAATTGACATACTAATAACTAAATGATGTAGGTACAATAGGAAAAGATGGCTACTGATCACAGTTATGCGTTCTAAACGAATCATGATTTTGTATATATGTAGTCGTATATATACTTTGTGGCCGTCGAGTAGAATTTTTGTTGTCAGTGTGATTTTTACAGTTTGGGAGGAAATATTCTTCTGAAATACCTAGGCAAAGATCGTTAGAAACGAAAGACAAAATGACAGATTGTAGAAGGATATCTACGGTACGATGTCAAAAATGGAGAAACGGAATGTCAGTTTGTATTGAAAAAGCACTGTCTATTCTTCGTAGAAATAGAAAGCGTCATTAGCATGAAACTTTCTATTTGTTATATAATAAAAACTTATCCTGTATAATTATGAAGCAAAAGATTAGCACCTATATTACAAAATTATTCAGAATGTGATTGAGACAGTGTGTAACGCTAACGTTAGGGAGCACCGTCATCAGACAGAGCAGACGGCTCGCAACTCGCACTTGGGTGGATTACGGCCCACTCCTTCTCAGAGAGAGCCCTGTCACAGGAGGACTGTGTCCCAGCAGTGGGAACATTATAGGCTGATTATGCTTTATGATGCAATGTCTCAGAAAGGATGCCTAAGTCCCAGATGTGGGAATGATAGACGCTAAGATACATATCTATATACATACACATGAACATACATATGTAGGTGTTTAAATATGATGTATAACCGACGAGGGGCAGGACCGCGATTGTATGGAGCTCCACGGCGACCTATGTACATCACGCTCTTGGCGTGTTCGCGGTATCGTGTGAAAACTGCCTTTATTATGTCATTTTTAACTGGTCATTTATATAGATTTAAATCAAATCTACACACTACGGAATTTATATGGTTCTTTGCT
The DNA here is from genome assembly GCA_949987655.1 of Polymixis flavicincta. NCBI lineage: Eukaryota > Metazoa > Arthropoda > Insecta > Lepidoptera > Noctuidae > Polymixis > Polymixis flavicincta. The sequence continues at coordinate 14,078,457 of OX465190.1, read as the reverse complement.
CAACGATGTTTTGTAGCTCATGGGTAACAATAGTTTTTTCGTAAGGATGCATATCCGGTAGGCTCGCAATCCTTTCCTATCCTAAGGGCACGTCTACCTGACCATTACCGCGCCCCTCGGTCTACTTCTTGATATGCAATGGCCTCTGTAACACCATGAAGCATGAGGCTCCAGGGGCTAGTGCAAATCTTGGCGTTCATTCGATTAATCGAGTCTGGTCAAGCCACGTTGGGATCGGTGCATTACATTACATTCATTACATCATGGGTAAAAATTGTTTTTCCGTAAGTAGTAGCCATGTAGTTGTATCTACATAACATATGCAAATTAAAAAAAATGAAGTGTTTTAATAAAATTTAAATTCAAAGTGTCAAAATATCAGCTTTATACTAAACGCATGTGATATACGATACCTATAACAAAAATATAATTTGTCAATTTGAAAATGTTTGTCTGTCTGTTTGCTCTTGCTAATCTCCGAAACGGCTGGACCGTATTGACGGAATTTTACTGGCAGGTAGCTGATATTATAAGGAGTATCATCATAGGCTCCCGTGGGATAACATCCAACATCCATGCGGCAGAAGCCGTGCGCACAGCTAGTTTCCAATATGTATGATCCCTTAGATGATGAAGTTCATCACAGTTCTTATCGCCCAGGACATTACCTATTAGAATCAATATATTTTATTTATGAACACGCATGACGTAGGTATTTATACTATTTAATCTCAAATGAATGTGTCAGATCATTTGCAAAAAGACCCCTCGAAATCCGGTATGATAACTTTGGAGCTTTTTTTCTTATCTTTGATCTTGTTTTGATAAGCGTGCCTGCGTGTCGAATTTAGGGTTACTTAAAAAAAACGTCAATAGGTACCTAGTTAGTTCAATAAGAAGTAAAACAAAATACCTAGTATTGTGTAGGTATATTTTAGTGTATAACTAGGTACACATATTGTTATTTTTCTCTTCATGTTCTCACAGAAAAACACGAAAGGAGTAAAAAGAAAAAAGGTTCTTACATTTTGTTTTAACCTATACTTTCGTATGTCTGCATGGAGATTTTTTTTTAAGAAACGCTCAGTACCTTTATACTCAAATATATTAACACAATAAAATAAAAACAATCCAGTACTTCAGGTAAAAACACTACCAACGGTCGCTGACCCCAAAATAAAAACTTAAACACAATTATTTTTTTTACGTCTCCAGAGTTTTACTAGATAATTTAATTTGACCCTGTACAGTATAACGTTCCAAATTTTGCTATTTATGTTTACGTTCTATGTAATAGAGAGCAAACCTATACAGACATATTATAAGTACTCATTGATATACAAAAAACCCAAGATAATGAGATAAAAGTCAGTGATAAAAATTAACACTCAAAGCTGTCCCCAACTATAATACGTCGCAATCTTCTACTATGTATATAAAAATAAGTCGGGTTTTCCTTCCTGACGCTATAACTCCAGAACGCACGAACCGATTTCCACGGTTTTGCATTCGTTGGAAAGGTCTCGGGCTCCGTGAGGTTTATAGCGTAGGTAGGGTACGTAGGGTAGGTAGGGTACGTAGGGTACGTAGGGTACGTAGGGTAGATAGGGTAGGTAGAGTACGTAGGGTACGTAGGGTAGGTAGGGTACGTAGGGTACGTAGAGTACGTAGGGTACGTAGGGTACATAGGGTACGTAGGGTACGTAGGGTAGGTAGAGTACGTAGGGTACGTAGAGTACGTAGGGTACGTAGGGTAGATAGAGTACGTAGGGTACGTAGGGTACGTAGGGTACGTAGGGTACATAGGGTACGTAGGGTACGTAGGGTAGGTAGAGTACGTAGGGTACGTAGAGTACGTAGGGTACGTAGGGTAGATAGAGTACGTAGGGTACGTAGGGTACGTAGGGTAGGTAGGGTAGGGATTCTGTATGAATGACTATTGGACGGACAGGACAACGTCTGTCAGGTCAGCTAGTTTATGGTAAAACTATATTTTTTTTGCAAATTCAACCATAAAAAGAAATGTCCTAAAAGACTAACTGAAAAATAACTGACGAAACTATTTCACACCTGCGCACGTTGCGCCCTATTTATGCGGAAGTTTTTGAGACGCTGATTTTGTATCTTGTAAACCTACTCTATAATAATATTTTCTATAGCCGGGGCAACGCAACGGATTATCGTGCTTTCTGAAGCACGAAGGAAGGGGTCTCGTTATGTGGGTGGCCATGGTTAACGTAACTTATCTCCGATTGACTCGTGCAAAACAAATTAGCCTATCATATTCCCACTGCTGGGACAAGGCATCCTAAAGTACACACATCTTTTATGGGGTAGGTACTGTGTTAAATGTTATATCAAAATACCTTGTGATATATTGCACTTAAATGAAAGGAAATTTAAAACTCATATTAAAAGTAAACTTTGTAAACTAGCGTATTAAAAATTAGAGGATTATATCAAAGATAAGAATGCTTGGAAACATGCTGGTCCTGCTCCATAGGACAATCTAGTAGCAGTTTTGTCTAGTCTAGAAAAAATCAAACTGGTTGATAATTGAATTGTATAAATAATAATTATTATGAAATTGGGTTACACGCAATGATTACTTTAACTCACACACTGACTTATTACCTGTTAATACTCTAGGAAAATCGTATACTTACTCTTACAATGTTTGTAAATGTGTGAGCACCATGTAGGATCGTTCATAAAATTAATTTATATGTATTGCTTCAATTGCATTCTTTTTACCTATTTTGGTATAGTAATTTTGTTCTGGGTGCATTGTTTTCACACATAATTATGAATGTTTATGAATGTATGTAAAAGTACTTAAAACATTTTAAAAGAGTAACGGTGGAGTTTCTTCTTCTCCATACGAAACTACATTTTGGAAGAGGCGAGTAGAACCAATTCTATTTTTAACCGACTTCAAAAAGAAGGAGGTTATCAATTCGACATGTTTATATATTATTTTTTTATGTATGTTCGGGCATAACTCCGTCGTACATTGACGGATTTGCAAATTTTTTTTGTTCGAAAGGGGTTTACTCCGAAATGGTCCCATTCAAATTTCATATAGATCGATGATGCGTTTCGAAGACAGACAACGGAACTCTTCAAAAAATTACGGCAAATCAACCGCGAATGTTGCTACCGCATAAGTATGCATTGTTTTGACCCCAAGGATGATGAAATTTCGAATTGGTGTGGGGTAGGTAATTAAAAAGTGAAAAATAAAAACTTTTTTCAAAAAAATAACAACCGACTTCCAAAAAAACACTACAAAGTGCAAAATAACTTTAATTTCGGAAGGCGGTGACAAATAATTAAAATACACATCCAAATTCACCGCCTTCCGAAATTAAAGTTATTTTGCACTTTGTAGTGTTTTTTTGGAAGTCGGTTGTAATTTTTTTGAAAAAAGTTTTTATGTAAATGTTGACGTTCAAAAGTGCCTTTTAAGTGCGTAATTGAAATAAATGCTTTGACTTTTGACTTTTTTTTGACCTCTCTGTGAGAGGTCACTGGGCCGTAATATACCACGCGGGACTAGTCCGGTTTGGTTAGCCACATAATTATTCGTAATTTCCTGTTTCTTTTGTTTGGTGTATAAATGACTGATTCACCGAATTATCAATGGTCAGTTCAGCTGCAGGCTTAGCACGAGATCCGTAGACAAGCATTTTGTCGTCGGAAGAGTAGACAAAAATCACGTTTCCGTATAGACAGCTGACAGTTTTTCACCGAGAAATGTAGACATGCGATTTCTATTCTACAGTAGAGTAGAAATAGAAAGCGTCATACTAAGCGTGCTGGAATGACATGTGACAAAAATGAACACGCATTTCGAATTCGGGCGTAAGTCATCATCATCTGCCTAGCCTTTTCCCAATCACGTTGGGGTCAGCTTCCAGTCTAACCGGATGCAGCTGAATACCAGTATTTTAGATGGAGCGACTGCCTATCTGACCTCCACAACCCAGTTACTAGGTAATACGATACCCCTTGGTAAGACTGGTTGTCAGATTTTCGGGCGTCTGACGACCCGTAACGACTGTCAAAGATCCACAAATGACAGCCGGGACCAACGGCTTAACGTGCTTTCCGAGGCACGGAGGGATCTTGGTATGTAAAGATGGTCACCCATCCACGGACCAACCGTGGCAAGCGTAGCTTAACCTGATCGATCGACCCGTGCGGCTTATGTTACTTAGCCACAAGCCCCCCGAATTCGGGCGTAAGTACCTAACTAATTAATTCATTTTTAATTTAGCGGTACAGACCGTGTCATTGATTCACGTTGTCAAACCAGTTTGTTCCTCCAAGTACCTGCCTACTTATTATTATATCCGAATTTGTTTTGCTGGTGGTACAGCTTTTTAGAATTCCGTAAAAACTTTGTTGCCTCCCGTCCAGCTGATTTCTTTAAGAAGGGCATCAATAAACTGCCACTGCGATGGCAAAGATGCATTGATTGCATGGGTGATTACTTCGCTTAATACAAATAAAAAATTCATGAAAAAAATTCGTTTAAATTTTTTCATACAAAACGGCAATTTCATAGGTAAAGACCTAATAATATGCATAGCTACAATCAATTCGAAATTTAGATTTAGATTTGATTGTACCTGCAGTCGTTACAGGTCGTCAGAAGCCTGTAAGTCTCATAGCCAGTCTTACCAACCCCTTGGTATATTTATTTATTTGGAAACTCAACAGCTTTTATTTAATTTACATGAGTATGAATGTGAATGTTCACCTCAATATCAATGAACAGCTCAATGCAATTTGGTCAAAGTTACTAGCATCTAACAGTTAGCTTACACTGCTCAGTGATAGATATCATTATGATATCACCCAATAACTGGGTTATGGAGGTCAGAAAAGCGTTTTAGCGACTGCTCCATGTGAAGTACTAGTATTATTTATTTATTTGGGAAAATAAACAGTCAGTATTAAGTTTTATCCGGTTGGATTGGAAGCTGACCTCAACAAACTTAGAAAAAAACTGGGCTGGTGGTATAGTCAGGCGTGCATAATCGGCAACAAAACCAGTACGTATAAGCTGGCCTCTTATTCTATAAAACAAAACACTCAACCAACATACAGTTCTCATAGAGAGAAACATTTCAATAGTTATTCGTTCAAAGAATATCAGAGATCCAGCTACTCATATATCCTAAACGATGTCAATGCAGCCCCTATAGTAACTTCCTCAAAGTAGGTAAACATTGAAAGACTAGGTACCTAATCGTATTTGAGGAGATCTAGCGATTCATTTTGTGTAAGTGAATGATAACGGTTGGCCTTTTTACTAAACCCCTATGCTTGATTCCAAGGGCCCGACGATTACGTTTTAAATAATTTGCAATGCTTTTGGAGGACCAGGAAGGAAAAGTGCTTAGCCCTGCAGTGAGTCAACGTAGGCTAACCATGGAAATAAAATAAAAACGCTATTGTAATTTCGGCGGAATGTGTCCTCATCCTGTACTAAGATATCTATAACATCCTGCACTAAGATATTTATAACATGCGGTACTAAGATATCTGTAACATCCTGCACTAAGATCTGTAACATCTTTCAGATATCTGTAACCTCCGGAACTAAGATATCTGTAACATCCGGTACTAAGATATCTGTAACATCCTGCACTAAGATATCTGTAACATCCGGTACTAAGATATCTGTTACATCCTGCACTAAGATATCTGTAACATCTTTCAGATATATGTAACATCCGGTACTAAGATATCTGTAACATCCGGTACTAAGATATCTGTAACATCCTGCACTAAGATATCTGTAACATCCGGTACTAAGATATCTGTTACATCCTGCACTAAGATATCTGTAACATCTTTCAGATATATGTAACATCCGGTACTAAGATATCTGTAACATCCGGTACTAAGATATCTGTAACATCCTGCACTAAGATATCTGTAACATCCGGTACTAAGATATCTGTTACATCCTGCACTAAGATATCTGTAACATCTTTCAGATATCTGTAACCTCCGGAACTAAGATATCTGTAACATCCGGTACTAAGATATCTGTAACATCCTGCACTAAGATATCTGTAACATCCGGTACTAAGATATCTGTTACATCCTGCACTAAGATATCTGTAACATCTTTCAGATATATGTAACATCCGGTACTAAGATATCTGTAACATCCGGTACTAAGATATCTGTAACATCCTGCACTAAGATATCTGTAACATCCGGTACTAAGATATCTGTTACATCCTGCACTAAGATATCTGTAACATCTTTCAGATATATGTAACATCCTGCACTAAGATATCTGTAACATCTTTCAGATATATGTAACATCCGGTACTAAGATATCTGTAACATCCGGTACTAAGATATCTGTAACATCCTGCACTAAGATATCTGTAACATCCGGTACTAAGATATCTGTTACATCCTGCACTAAGATATCTGTAACATCTTTCAGATATATGTAACATCCTGCACTAAGATATCTGTAACATCTTTCAGATATATGTAACATCCGGTACTAAGATATCTGTTACATCCTGCACTAAGATATCTGTAACATCTTTCAGATATCTGTAACCTCCGGAACTAAGATATCTGTAATATCCGGTACTAAGATATCTGTAACATCCTGCACTAAGATCTGTAATATCTTTCAGATATCTGTAACCTCTGGAACTAAGATATCTGGAACATCCGGTGCAAAGAAATCTATAACATCCTGAACTAAGATATCTGTAACATCTTTCAGATATCTGTAATATCTTCCAGATATTTAACATCTATAACACCCAGTACTAAGATATCTGTAAACTTCTATGAAATATTTTTTTTGCAAGTAAAGCTGACGATGATAATAGGCTCACCATTCATGCAGGGTCTTAAACATAAATGGCGAAATGTGGGTGTACTACAAGTACCTACATTTCTGCGTAACTCTTCGGGGATTACAGGAGTGATTATGTTGTTGTATATTGTATGTACTAAAGGATAAGCGTAGTTTCAGTGATAATTTCTTATAAGTAACCATAAAACCACCTGCTGCCGGCTGTTTGTGTATGTGAGTTTAAGGGCCGAAACTGCGTTAGACGCCCGCGCGGTTTCATACAAATGTGCCCCGTCGCGGTCCCACGCGCGGGCGTCCGTCGCGGGTTAGGCTACTTTAAGTCGCGGTAGCACGTTCTCGTGGGATAATTTCCGACATCCACGCGGATCCCGCGAAGCCGCGGGCAGCAGCTAGTCGTAACGATCCCACCTCGCGTGTCCACGCACATAGACCAGGGTTCCTGGGTTGCCTGGAAGAGATCGCGGAAAGCGATAAGGCCGCCCATTGTATATTTTGTAGTGTACCTTGTTTCTTTTTTATAATGATTTTTTTTTGTGGTGTACAATAAAGTATATATAAATAAATAGACCCGCAACGGTTGACCGTCGCGGCCCGCTTAACGCAGTTTCGGCCCTTAAGGGCACACTTTGCGCGGGCTCGAACTCACTGGTGGGCCTGGCAAAAAATCACGCTGTCTCACCAAGCTTCGTACCCGACAGAGATAGTATCAGTGGTGAGCAGTTAGACTCTAGTCTCTACACGCACAACGTTATTGAGTGAGATGCAGGAGCATTTTTGGCAAAAAAATCGCGAAAAAATTAAGAAAAGTCCTTCAGAAGATCGGGTTTTATGAAAAAACCACTGCATAAATCAATGACCAATAAAGTTTATTGAACTTATTGTTAATTGAACTTTGTCAGTACCGTCTTGGTTTTCGAGATTTTACACTCCTTTTATTACTTAAACACGCTCAAAGTTAGGTTAAATTAGCAAGAAAAACGAATCTTCGTTGGCTCATAACTTTTTAACAGCTTTTTATTTTAGGATTCTGTTTCCGTACAGACAATAATAATAACGAGATAAAACCATACCATGTTTAATTTTTGATTTACATAGTCAGACAGTGGAGTAAAACCCTCCCGAAGTTTATATGGAAAAAATGTGGACAAGTGTCACCTTAATGTTTATAAACGCACTCGTGTGGTGCCGGACGTAAAAGAATAGCAACATCCCATTTCTTCCCGTGGGTGTCGTAGAAGGCGACTAAAGGACACTTACTAGAGAATGAGCAGCAGTGTTCTCTATGCATATTACCACCATACTGCGATCGCCAACCCGCCTGCCAAGCGTGGTGATTATTGCAAGACCCCCCTTTTGGGGGAGGCCTATGTCCAACAGTGGACGTCTTTCGGCTGAAATGATAAAACGAACTCGCAATACAGGACAAATTCCTAGAGTGGGGAAACGTTTAAAAAAAAAACCATGTAACCATGAATTCAACATATCATTCTAGACCCCCAGCGCAGACATTTTTCATCGGTTACACAAAAAAAAAGAATCAGCCGTTTCATAGAAAAGTGCAATACCTACGCGGTCAAAATGCATGGAACAGGTTTTTTTTTTGTATTACTGAACTGACGAAAAATGTCTGCGCTGAGGGGTCTAGAATGATATGCTGAATTCATGGTTACAGTTTGCGCACTGGTTAAAAACTTATCCTGTATAGCGACTGGCCGCTGCCTCGGCTAAGGGTATCGCTGATAGAGGGCAGCAAAGGACAGACTGAGAAACACTGGATCGGACTGGGATCAACGATGGTTTAAATGTATCAAGGGATATATAAATCCCAATCCCTTACACTTTTGAAATTTTTATACGTCACAATTTCGGCGTTTCCTATCGGTACTATGAACTCAAGACAGTTACATAAATTAACCGCAAAGGCCTAATACTGTTGTAAAACGCAACAACGGAGGAGATGACAAATGATTATTTGTACAAATAACTGCCATTTAACCTAACGAGGTGCTAAATTATGTACTATAATCTACATCCATTTATATAAGACAACCACGACAATTTACCTAACGACAACGCTTCAAAGCAGAACACTAAACATCACTCAAATTATTTGTTCTCATAATTTGTGCAACAATAAAAAAAACGATATACAAAACCGTCATCATCTGCTTGCCCTCGTCCCATGTTACGTGAGGTCGGCGAAACACGTTTTCTTCTTCCATTCTCAGATTATAAAACAAAGGTAGATAGACCGCGCGGAACACCAAGAGTAAGGCCAAAAAACCAAATACTAAAGCGTCGCATTTTATGTAACATACAATGCGACGCTTTAGTATTTGGTGTTTTTTTTATTTCGATTATAAAACAAAGGCAGATACATAGCGCGGAACACTCAAGAGTTAAAAAAAACAAATACTAAAGCCTCGCCTTAAATACAACGCGACGCTATAGTATTTGGTTTTTTGGCTTCATTCTTGGTGTTCCGCGCGGTCTATCTGCCTTTGTTTTATAATCTGAGCTTCCATTATCCTCTGTCAACCGTCAAGCAGTGGTGGCCCAATGATAACGACCTCGACTTACGAGTGGAAGGTCGTGGATCCCGAACCCAGTCAGGCGCTTTCCTTTGTGTAAATCTCAAACAGTGAAGGAAAACATTGTGAGGAAACCGGCATATCCTACAACCAAAAATTCGAAGAGATGTGACATTTATAAACCCGTACTAGGCCCGTCTGGTGGATTATGGCCCGCTGCCTCTATCGTAGAGGCCGCTGTGTCTTAGCAGTGGGGACATTAGAGGATCATAATGTTAACCATCAAGCTATAGTTCACTCTCTTCTCTTTCATATCATCCCCACACCATTCATCTATGGCTTTCGTCTCAGTTTCCATCCATAAACATTTATATTCATCACTCTATTACTCACATGTATTTTTTCCCTCCTCAGCACATTAACAAGCCAAACGATCTCCTTTCGACTTTTAAAATAAAACGTCCTAACTCCTAATAAAATATTTTAAAAAACAATCGACTTCCAAAAAAAATACTACGAAGTTGAAGTCGGTTAATAATACACTTTGACCAATACAAGCGGAACCACGCGCTTAACTTGACCGCTGTTTCTCAACGCGGTCAGGGGATTCACCTGCGCTGCGTCTGCGCAAGGAAATGGCTATATAAAACACAGTGCAGGGTGAATTATACATTTATACAGCGCTCTAACGTTGTGTTGTGAACTTATGAATACGCGTGCCTTATTATTAAAAAAAACTTGTTTTACTATAAGGATAATTTGTGGTCTAAAGTGTTTATTACTAAGACATCTGTGTTACGATTTAATTAGCAAAGGTGAGTCGACACATTTTTATACATGTTTATTTTCGGCATTTTTATTAGTGGAATATATTATTCAAATTAATGAATTTAGTGGGGCATGTACATATTTAGTAAATTATGGTTCTTCGGAGACGTCAACATAGCCATAGATTTATAGGGAATTCGGGTTATTTAAAAAAGGAAACGTTGTGGATTTTTGATATTTATGTACGTAAAACATAATTCGTAAAAGTCATGGTTATATGCCGCATTAGTGGTCTAATAGAGTACAAACCTATTAGACATTAAATTCCTTTAAATATTTTTACAAAGGATTACAAAATTCGGCGGCGTCAATATGGGTCAATATGGGTGGTACGGGTACCCATATTTAACTTTATTCATTTGCATACCCATATTGAATGGGTATGCATAGAGTCATTAAGTGTGAGGATATCCCTGTGTGTCCAGCAACAGGTTATTTTCTACGAATTTTCAAATTAAAAGTATTTCAAATAAACGACATGCTCTTGAGATTATTTTCTTTATACAGTTATGAAACTTACACCACAAAGTTGCAGTAGAAAATTGGTTTTCAATTTCACTAAGCTACCTTCATCTTACCCTATATCGATAGCAAAAACAACCCATTAGAAAATGGAACATGAATGAATCAATTAATTGCTAGATAAAATGAATCATACCAACACATATTAGTTGTCATTGTACGGTATTCACATGACAAGTTAGCTTATCGTCACACCACATAATATTGCTGTGTTATAATGTACACGTGACTACATATTAATTTCGTCGACATTTTTAATGTAGAATCCTTAGACGAGGAACCAGTAAATTATATTTTCCAGTTATCCTGTTGGATTTATTTGGTTGTGTGGGATCCTTGCCATACTTTGGAATTTATCCTGAAATGAAATAATTCAGCATATCAAAAATCAGCTGTTCCATACATTTGCACTTTTCTATGAAACAGCAGTTTTTTTTTTTTTTTTGTATAACCGACGAAAAATTACTGCGCTGGGGTTCTAGAATGATATGCTGAATTCATGGTTACAGTTTGCGCACTGGTTAAAAATTTACTCTGTATTATAAATCATTGCTCTGTATACTCACGTCAGAGATTTGATAGTTATATGAATTAGGGTTCGGGTTGTTGAGCTCCCTAAAATAGTGTTGAGCTACAGCTTATGAAGGCTTGTGATGGAGCTCAACGACCCGTCTAATGACTCTACCAAATCTGCAGTATCATGCCGTGCCTAAACAGTGTACCTATACATAGCCAACAACCCAAGATTGATTGATTTACTTACTTATAAATTATAATAGGGCAATAATTATTATAATTTATTAGCAAATTATTAACAATAAATTAAGTGAATCCCGTCACTCACAGAACCGCAAAAATCCAAACATTTATGTCGTCTTTCATTCATAAGCAAATAAATTAATCACTTTTCCATTCATCAACAAACCATTAATTTTGTTGATTGAATGATTTTAATGGAGAAAACTTGAGTGACGTATTCTTAAGGTAATATCCCGTCCATATGACCGATTAGGTGTTACTAGATTAATTTAAATTGGGTTCAGATTTAGTTGTGATAAGTCAAATTTGAATGGAAAGCACCCTAGCATAGCAAAGTAGAGCACTCTCAAGCGTCGTGGATTAGAATTATGAGATGATAATGTAGCGTTAGGTGTCAGCCGTACAGATAATTTGTCGTGTCTAACGCAATGGCATACGTAATTCTTAAAATATTATAGAGACGGATCATGAATTGGTAATGACATTTCGTATTAAGTTTGATTCAGAGTTGCTGGCGCGCTTTACACGTAAATCGTTACCTACATCAAAAGGGTCTTCTAAGTTTTTATTACTCTTTTTTATTTGACGAGGTCAAAAAATTGCAACATTTTCTTTTAAGGGGACACTTTTCGCGGGTTCGAACTCACTGGAGATCCTGGCTAAAAATCTCGCTGTCTGACCAGGCTTCATATCCGACAGAGATAGTATCAATGGTGAACAGTTCGACGCTAGTCTACACGCACAACATTATTGAGTGAGATGCAGGAGCATTTATAGCAAAACATTCGTGAAAAAATTAAGAAAAGTCCTTCGGAAGATCGGGTTTTATGAAAAAACTACGGCATAAATCAATGACCAATAAAGTTTATTGAACTTATCGATAATTGAACTTTGTCGGTATCGACTTGGTTTTGGAAATTTTACACTTCTTTTATTACTTAAACACGCCCAAAGTTAGGTTAAATTAGCACGAAAAACTAATCTTTGTTGGCTCATAACTTTTTAGTAGATTTTTATTTTAGTATTCTGTTTCCGTACAGACAATATTAATAATGAGACAAAACCATACCATGTTTAATTTTTGATGTACATTGTCAAACAGTGGAGTAAAACCCTCCCGAAGTTTGTATGGAAAAAATGTGGACAAGTGTCACCTTAAGGGCTGTTGTTAAGCTACCTTATCCAATTAAATTTAAAAATGGAACACAATATAAATGATGAATGAATTTAGTTAAGTTCAATTAAATTGTGTCCCATTTTCCAAATAAGGTTACCAGGACTCAAGAGGTGATTTTGCCTAATCAAAGAATGATTATGCATTGGAGAAAAATAATAATCATCATCATGCCCAGCCTTTTCCAAACTATGTTGGGGTCGGCTTCTAGTCTAACCATTCCACACAAACGAACTTTCAGAAAAACTTATTTTACAACCTTCTTTTCATATTTTTTTAAAGTCGGTCTGTACCTGGTACTCTTACTCTTATGCTCAATTAGGCTATCTCCTATTCTACCCGTGCTTAACTTTAAAAAAAAAAATGAAATGCAAGAAAAAAGATCCCCAGTGCGCAAAGTGAAAATCATGAAATAAATGAATTAATCTAAAAAAATCAGCTGTTTCATAGAAAAGTCAACGCAAAGTCAATGGAATCTCACGGTCTAAATGTATAATTTCAACAAAATATGGGTCTGGACACTGGAGTCCAGAATCATATTTCATTCTGATTCTGGAATCATATGCTCATTTCATGGTCACCTAAAGTTTGCGCACTGGTTAAAATGTTATCCTGTATCACAAACGAATTGAGAACCTCAAAATTTTTAAGTCGGTTAAAAAGAGTTTCAAAGAAAATCGTTTGTGGCAGTTAAATAGAGACCTATAAATATATTCTTATACCCGACTGCGGTAAACCTGGGCTCCCGCAGAGAGGCGTGACGCCACAGCGCGACGCGACCTAAGTAGAACAATTTCTATGAAAACTTCATAAAAGTTGTTCTACTAGACTCGCGACGTACGCGACTCATCGCACCTGTCTAGGGAGCCTTTATGATATAGAACAGGAAAAATGAATGGACTATAAGTAGACATTGTGCTCTTCTAAAAGTTAAGATGGAGCTACTGACCTCTTAACCTGCTAATGACTCGTAAACTTCAGCTTGATGATAGATAATTACGTAGGTATAGATAATAATTGATCCCGCGTCACTATGACGTGTGTGTGTGACAGTAGTCACGACGCTTATGCGCATGCGTAACTACAACTAGTTATTTTTAATTACAAACTGCGCGTGCGGCTTTGTTTGCGTAGATGATGATTAATTAGTTAACATTCAATGTTGATGACAGTAATTTGGGTTAGAAGAATATCTTAAAAAATTGGGATTTTGTTGTTAACATCAATCGTGCTTAAATTTAAGCTGTGTTGCAAACTGCCGCGAATCCCACGCGAGATATTTATTATGGGGGAAGAAATTCGCTAACATGATTGTGTCAACTATACTTGGACTCTTAATCTGCCCTCGTAGTAGCAAATGCAGTAATCGACATTTTTTCGATTTCTCGTTTTTTTCAAAAATGGAACCTGGACGCTTTCAGCTACACGTAGATATTTTTTTTGTCTTTTTTCTGGTACCGGAACATGGTGAAACAACAAGGAATAATGCAGTATTTCCTGTGAAATTATCTGATATTGTTAGTATGAATGCAGCAATGATCATAAACCAGATTAAAATGCAGTAATCACGTTTTTAGTACCAAGTTAGAATGCAGTATTCGTCTAAATACTAGTAAGAAACGCAGTACTCGCATTTTGGCTGCATTTTAATTTCCTTCGCCGCAGTTTGGCATGAAGCTACTTCAGGCAGGAAACAAGAAGACATCATCAGCGCTTATAAAGCGTTTTTTCTCAGCAAACGTGACTATTCCGATATAGTTGTGTGGACAGATAATTGTTCAAGTCAGAACAAGAACTGGGCTTTTTGTACATTTCTTGTGCAGATTGTTAACAGTTCTGAAATATTTGCTGAAAACATTACTATCAAATATTTTAGAACCTGGACATACTTTTATGTCAGCTGACAATTTTCACCACCAAGTCGAAAACCAACTACAAAAAGCAGGAAAGGTATACACCTTTCAAAATCATACGATTTTTCTGATTTCATTGATTGTGTGCAGTTAGCGAATTCAGGGAAAGTTACAGTAGAAGCTATGGAAGTTTCAAATTTCTCTAAATATATGGATCATTCATCTCAACATAGACTTAAAAAGAGCACAAATAGAGTAGGTATATTTAAAATATATTGTTATTGTGGAGGTACACAGAAACAAAAGTAAGTTGTTTGTGAAAACGGAGTATGATGGAACGCTACATGAAATTGAGTTCCTGAAAGTAAAATACTTGAAGTCATTGTCAATTCCTGATCCCATCAAAAACACTTATCCAAGAGGTATATCTAACGACAGAAAATCAGCTATTCTTGCTACAATTTCCAAAATAATTCCCCAAAATAGATTACCATTTTGGCAAAACCTCCATATCAATGATTCTTCGGCTGATCTTGTGAATAATTTGGAAGCAGGAGACTGTGATGAAACATGAAACAAATGCTGTGATTTATTAATTAGTTTTAGTTACTACTAAAAGACTGTTACTGTGCCATTATTAATTAAGTACTTAAATACATAATTATATATTTTTTGTTTTCTACGGATGCAGTGTTCCGTTTAAATAATTTAATGCCTTTGAGGAATGATCTCATTTATTTTATGGTATTAAATCACATGTGACACACATGTGAATCACATGTCACATGTGTGATGATTATTAGTAGGTAATATATAGGTATTCCTAAAGATATACATGTTCTATTATTTTAGTTAAACAACGTCCAGTATGTTTTAATTACTCCACGTCGCAACATAAACACTGTTTAAATTTATTATAAAATAAAAGATTTTCATAATCCCCAGGACTTTCCCTTTTTTCCCTATTTTATTTATTTAAATTATAGGTCAAGACTTATTTACACTGCATTATGTCTATTAGTTTAGTTGTCTTCAATTATTAACGTTGCTAATGCTAAATGCAGTTAATGTGTTTCCTAGAAACAAACGCAGTAACAAACACGAGTACTGCATTTTAATGCACTACTTTGATATATTTGTAAATGGCGACACAAGGTTTAAATGCAGTATTCAAGTTTATAAAGACCTACATTAGAAAAAATACTGTCAAAATCAAACTAAATAATAATTTGTATTTTTTGTACTTCTTCTGTAACAAAACATATGAGTTTTTTAATCAGTTGTAGTAGAGATTCAAAAAAAATACTTAACCGCGTTTTTCTCGAAACTACCATTTTGCAAGTACTGCATTTGCTGTTACGAGGGCAGTAATCGTATTCAGTAACTTGCCAGTTCAAAGAAAAACAATATTACCATACTAAAACTAATAGTGTTGGGGTAGTGAACGATTTTGCGTAAAGAACGAATGATACAAAATGGTTTCATTTTAATTTCGTTGTAAACTTTAGAAAATCGTTTATAACATGTGGAATATACAGCAAATTCTACTATTTTTAATAGTGCATAATATATCATGTTTTTAACACAAGTTATTGAATCAATTTTTTTTTCATGTAAGTATTTTAAGTTCATTCAAATTCATTCATTCTTACACCTCCTCACTATCTTTTTTTTGCATTCTCTGGTAACCCTTCAACCGTCTAGTTACTGAATATGATTTTGAGTCAAAGTACTGTGGGAACTCTACTGATTTCCCAAGGTACCGGGTGTAATGCTAACTAATAAATGAAATACTAGGTGGTCTTTTAACGGTGGGACTCCACCTTTAATCAAGAATTATCTCAAATCAAATCAAAATATTTTTATTTCATATAAACCTGCATGGGCACTTATGAAACGTCAGAAGCTAGGTGCACGGTTCCAAATTGTTGTTTCCTATGGAGAAGAGCCGGCAAGAAACTCCACGGTTACTCTTTTAAAAATAATTGGCTTTAACAATATTTTCAAATTACAGAGATTAAATGTATGGGAGGACAGCGCAGGCCTGTCAATAAGTACCAGGTATTTAGACGAATACAAAATAGAAAATCGTCTACAAATCTACAGTCAGTAAGGCCTACAACGTTCTCTCATTCACATCTCATGCGGACGTCGCGCCTGACAATCGAATTCTGAAGCTTCCGCAACAAAACCTAAGTAAAATAATTTGACATTCCAAAGATAAAACCTTCTCGATTATTCGAACATAGACACAGCCTAACTATTGGCTGCCAGCAAGAATGTGAGATCGCTCGGGAGGCGGACAACCTCTACAGTACCTTTAATATGGAGTTGTTCAAATTGGCGCGAATAGTCGGGTGACCAATCCAATCTGTAACTTCACGTTCGCACGGGCGTAAAAATATCGCGGTAGGATTATTTCGCGCACTGGATCATCAACACACTCATTAGCGCTGAGAGTGTCAAAATCCAACAGTGTATTTTTCGACACACTGGATTGCACACTATTGGATTCTCAATGCACGGTTCAACAGCGGAGCTGAAAATAAGGGGTAAGAATGCCATGACCTGGGCACAAATCCAGAATCTGGGCTGCTAAGCCTTAAAGTCGGTCGCACAGGTTCTGTGTCAGAAACGTCTATAAAACTGATTATTTTCTAAATCTTGATGAGCCAATAAGAAGTATTAGCAAATTCGTTTACGGATAGGTTTGCAGAATTAATTTGGAATTAAATACCTGTACATATTATAATTTTAAGTTTTAAATAAAATGTTCCTTTTCCAATTTAAAAAAAATGGTTTGCCAAACTAGCCGAGTTTTTGATTCTTTTGTATCTAAATAATGTAATTATTTAATGATTTTTCTCCTATCTCTGGCAAACCCGCTTCAGATGAACTAGTTTATTTAGCCTAGGACAGAATAGATCCGAAAATCGGGTTAGGAAGATCCAGTATTATACTGTTCTTAATTTGTCTTCGTACAAACAAACCTACACTCCCTTTCAGTGAGTGTATAGATAAGCGACGCGACCTTCTCTAGATAAAGAAGCATTGAAATAGACTTGAAAAACAACCTATGATCAATATACTATATACTAAAATATATGTCGTGGTCCCATTGTGGAAATGGCCATAGCCTGACCTGCCTAGCCATTTCACAATACGCCGCCATTTCATGATTTGACTGGTTATATCACGAAGCGCCTTATCGAAAGCCGGCCGGACGGGGACATATTGCAAAGTAGTTGCATTTCACGCCGCTAATGGAACCCTGACCCAATGAGTTGTGATAGTTTAGGACTGTGACCAACCAAGCGCGAGCCGAGCAAGCGCAGCGAGCGATGCCGTGGCAGCGGTCAGTGAGCGCTACTTCCAAGATGTTTTTTTTTTTTTTTTGGGAATAACCTCTCGTAGGCAATCGTATGAGGTTTTCGGCTGTTTAACCGGGCTTGCCTAAATAAATTAAGGGTTCCAGCCAGGCCTTAAAAACATAACAAAAATCGGTTGTCTGTAAAGTCGGTTTACTGACGATAGTTGAACGTGACAACGTCATAAGATAATAATATTGTTTATTATTGTATAGCAGCTGTCCACGCAGACGCATCGCTTACTCAAGTAGGAGAGAGACTGATGTCGAACGCTGCTGAACGCGGAGGCCGATTGTGCCTCTTTGTCGCTCGTTCCGCGCTCTCGCTTGCACTTCAAGCCTTAAATGGAACGCCTCAGAGCGAGGTAACGCCGCATGAGTCATGTTTTTTCGTGCGTGCAGCCGGCTCCATCGAATTATAAGACGTTGTCACGTCAAAAAGAGCGATTAGTCGCTAAGGGCCCTGTGGGGTACGGACCTCGGTTTCGGCGTCGCTAGGGCAGGACAGCAAGAAAAGGGCTGGATCGAACTGAACCTGAAGTTGGTCCTTACTTGGCTTTTTCAGCCCATACTCACCAACATTCAAACCTTCACCAGTTAAGGATTTAAACAGTTGGTTTATATAACATTTCCCTAAGGCGATTAAAAAATAAAACTGTCTAAATATTTCATCAGTTGATTTAAATTTTGGTGATGGCTTAGTATGTTTATGACCTTAGGGTCATAAAAATCAATTATAGGAGTTATCCGAGTAGGAATAAGAATTATTACCTGACTGCGCGTCAGCAGACAGGGTTATGTTTTTACACGTATCTGCGTCGATATGCTCAAATATCGCTGGGCTAATCGTCGAACGCTGACAGTTGAACATTATGGTGGATGTTCGATGATGAAATCATGAAAAGGCGGCGGATCGTTAACTGGCCAGGCAGATCACGATAGTGCCAGTTCTACGATCGGACGACGACATAGAGTATTATTATAAACAGTGATAACCACGTGATAACGAACTTACAGTGTGTTTTGTTTCAGTGTGCGCGGCAAACTGATGGGTGTAGTGTTCAGCCGCTACATAAGCTGATGATGTTGTTTTTTGTGTTAGTGTTAAGCTGCGTGTACGCAAGTGTTGTAGCCATGCCTAGCATTTATAATACAGGTAAGTTTTTTTTATAAATCTTGAAGAAAATCTCTGGTTTTCCTTTTTTTTGCGTATGTTACTTTAACTAGGTAGGTACTTAAAATGGTAATGAAAAGTCCATATTTTTCATAATTTTACGTATATAACGCAGTTTTCATCAGGTCCCTATACTTAAAATGGTAATGAAAAGTCTATATTTTTCATAATTTTACGTGTATAACGCAGTTTTCATCAGGTCCCTATACTTAAAATGGTAATGAAAAGTTCATATTTTTCATAATTTTACGTATAAGTAAGGTATAGGTAATAATGACACTGACAAAACAAACAAAACTTTAGATTATACTATTTGTTAAATAAAAACCGCTTGATTTACAATCGGATTTCACAATATACCTGATTGAGTACTTACTAAGTTTCTTTTTAGTTCTTTAACTTAAACGAGATTTCAATGAATTGACGAAAACATTTCGACCACCTCCATATAAAAATCACCACTCTAATAATACCAAAAAATCATTTCAGCTGAATCCGTAGAGAATGAGGTCCACACCTACAATTTTCCGTTCGTCACCCGAGAGGAATGGCAGGCAAGGACCCCAAAGAAGACAACCCCACTTGTCACCCCGGTGCCTTTTGTGGTCATGCATCACTCTTACATACCAGCAGCCTGCTATGACAAGGAAAAGTGTTGTTCCGCTATGAGGCAGATGCAAAACTTCCATATAGATGACCGGGGCTGGTGGGATATTGGATACCAGTGAGTACTTTTTCACATTTCACACAATCCCTTCGCGGTAATTGCAAAATCCACTATTATTACTGTTATCAGTAGGATATGGGTTCCATTTTGACAGTTCAGCGACATTCATTGCGTTATATAAGTACCGTAGACTGGGATTACTTTAAACAATATTGCACTTTGAAGGTCCATCTCTTCCAGCTCTTAAATTTGTGGTTATACAAAAATACAAAAAAAATCTAATAATCTGTTTTTTTTTATAACACTCGCTTCCTGTAATAATACTAAAAAAAATATTGCTATAAAATGAGAAAAAAATAAAAACTGACTGATCAAAGTTATACTTAAGATGTAGGGTTACTTTGATACCCCCCAATTTTATTGCGTAGTTACAAAGTAACCCCAATTATAATGCCACTACAATTTAAAAAATCAAAATCTGCCAACAGGAAAAATAATTAACTTTTCCAATTAAAATTGTTAGTGAATTCTCAGCATGTCCTCAGGAAAGGATTTGACAGTTCTTCAGTGTTGTTAACCTAGAAAAAAAAAACTACAATGTTGCGTTTCCTTTTACGCAATTAGCGATTTCATATGAAATGGAAGTTTTGATCAATATAACTCAAACTCAAAGAAGAGTGCGCTCTTGGTGTTCAGAGCGCCTAAACAACGGCCCTGCCGTGTACCTCCGGTATATCTCAACGGCACAGAACTCAAAGTGGTAAACCATTTTAAGTACCTGGGCCACGTTGTCACCAGTGACTTACGGGATGACGAAGACATTGAGCGCGAACGCAGGGCGTCGGCGGTGAGGGACAATATGCTTGCCCGCAGGTTCGCTCGATGTACAGTAGACGTTATAATGTGAGTTTATTTAAGGCGTTCTGCCAGTCTTTTTACACGAGCGGCCTGTGGGTTTCGCACACGAGCCGAGCCTACAACGTCCTGCGTGTGCAATATAACAACGCCTTCAGGATGCTATTGCGGTTGCCGTGGCGTTGTAGTGCGTCGGGTATGTTTGCGGAAGCTCATACAGATGGCTTTCATGCCATCATGCCAAAGAAAGCAGCATCCTTACTACAACGTTTACGTAACAGTCGGAATGGCATCCTGAAAATGATTGTTGCGAGACCAGAGGCACCTGGTGGAGGTGGCTATAGGTTTAATTATGTAAATAGTATCTAATTACTAACATAGCAGATAAGCACAAATTGTTACTAACTAATTACTAACAATCTATGGACTGTAACGTCTGAAATAAATAATTTTTATTTATTTTATTTTATTTAAAGTCATCCCGCGAATCAATGTAACCCTGGTTTACCAGTAAGTTTAGAATCAAAATTGTGACTGATTGTGTGTTACGCTTTTCAACTAGCCATCACTGGCCTAACTGCTGTCAGGCATGTTACAAATAGTTGTTCTATTTGTCAATGTTTGGGGTGGAGCGATTACGACCCAGTCTAGGGATAGACCAATCGTACTCTAATTGTGTACACTTTCAATCACAATTCTGAGGCTTCGTATGCTTGAAAAATTCGTCTGCTCAACAACGTATATTACGCTATAAACGTGGCTCAAATGTTAAAATGAATTGCAGAACCATAGATTGTATATTATGTGTGTTACGTAATAGCCCCGTCGGTTTATTCTATATCTCACCAAGAAAACTTAGACGAAGTAGAATCTTCAAGTGAGCCATCATTCCACCTTATGCTAGGGACTATCAATGAACTCAGCCTATCGCAGTCCACTGCTGGACATAGGCCTCTCCCAAGCTGCGCCCCAATACTCTATCCTCCGCTAGGGACTACAGCCAGCTCATTGCAAGTCTTCACTGTGACCTTCTCACAGAATAGTTCGCGCATTTATTGTCAATGTTTTGGCCTTCCAACAACTCGTAAAGACCGACAGTTTACCGTGTCCTCTGAGGCAAGACGGAGTGTCAACTACACAATTCATTTACTGCATGCACACCAAATTGTAATGCTTAAACAGTCCATGAATGTCCATTAGAGAATACCAACTTTTATTAATCGGTGTAGTCACCGTTATCTTATTTGTACAACCTTGTCCGTATCACTATCAATGGTCAATCGATAAATTGTATATTTATGGGACTTTTGACACGTGTGGCGATAACTCTACGTTAGAGCAAAATAATATCTTTACACCAGCCAGTACACCCATGTAGTACCTTTTGATTTTATAAAAAAAAAAAAACTAAAAGACTATACCTATAGGGTGACTGGTAATTAGTGACCGAAATTTAAACACATGATTGTACTCATCATTATGAACAACTTTTACTATGGGACATAACCTGAAATCGCGAAAAAAAAAATCAGCTATTCCCTACATTTATGTTCGCATAACTCTTCAAAATGTAGGGAACAATTGATTTTTTTTTTCACGATTTCGGGTTTGGTCCCATAGTAAAAGTTGTTCACAATGATGAGTACAATCATGTGTTTAAATGTCGGTCACTAATTACCAGTCACCCTATTTAGGAGAACGAATTATTGCCGATTCCTATAAACTACGTGCCGTTTTTTGACCTCATAGCTTTGCACTGTAGACCCTACCATAAGGAAGTAGTTATCAAAGTTAAATTTAGCTTACGAGTCTATTATGCCCAATTTGGAAATCAAAAATACTACCATTCGTAACCTAAACGACTCGTTTATGTTGAACCAAGCATTAGTCAACATTATTCAAAAGAGAAAATTAGCCAAGTATCATCTCATGTACACACAACTCCACAGAAAACTCATCCCCTACAAATGCATGTCACCTTTGTAGGGGATGAGTTTTCTGTGGAGCTGTGTGTACCTACACTTATATGTAATAAATGAATTTTATATCTGTGCCTAATTTGTTTAAAAAAAACAACAGTTTTACAAATCAAAAATTAACAAAGTTTTAAAACTAGATAAATTCGGTGTTTCCTACTCTGAGACAACAACAAAAAAGACCCAAAGTAACCTAGGGTAGTGTCTTATAAAATCAGGACATAATCTTGGTCAGATCATTGAGTAGTGTCCAGATTAGTGTACGAGATGATCTTATGAAGAAATAATCATAGAGATTTGCTACGCTTGCCGCGGTTGGTCCGTGGATGGGCGCCCATCTTTACATACCAAGACCCTCCGTGGGTCGGAAGGTAAATTCAGCCGTTAGTCCCGGTTGTTATTTGTGGGTCGTCGTCGACAGTCGTTACGATCGTCAGAATCCCGAAATTTAAAACCAGTCTTACCAAGGGGTATCGTATTATTCAGTAACTAAGGTCGTGGAGTTCAGATTGGCAGTCGCTCTATATACAATACTGGTATTCAGCTGTATCCGGTTAGGCTGGAAGCCGACCCCAACGTGATTGGGAAAAAGGCTAGGCGGATGATGATACAAAAAAAAAATCTGCTGTTCCATACATTTTGACCACGTAGGTACGAGTATTGTACTTTTCTATGAAACAGCAGATTTTTTTTTGAACGATATGCTGAATTCATGGTTACAGTTTGCGCACTGGTTAAAAATTTACTCTGTATACTCACGTCAGAGATTTGGTAGTTATATAAATTAGGGTTCGGGTTGTTGAGCTCCCTAAAACAGTGTTGAGCTACAGCTTATGAAGGCTTGTGATGGAGCTCAACGACCGTCTAATGACATTGTATTTATCGTGTCTCCACAGTTTTGGCGTGGGAAGCGATGGCGCAGCGTACGAGGGCCGTGGCTGGGAGACATTGGGAGCACATTCACTACACTTCAACTCTGTTAGCATTGGCATCTGTCTCATTGGTGATTGGAGACGTGAGTATTGAGATATTTTGACTTCATTATGATCTGAATTAATCGCTAAAAACGTGAACATTTTTGGAAACGTTCAAAGGTAAGAAAACGAATGGTTTTTCACTTGCCTAATGGGATGTAGTCATCAGGAACTAATCCATGTATCGTCTTCACAACGGACTTGGCGTGGTACACACATACATACACCACGCCTTGTTGCCCCGAAAGGTTTTTTTTTTTTTTGAGTGGGACATCATCAAATAACTTTTCCCGCCCTGGGCGGAGCAGGAGGGCGTGTCAGACTTTTACTGACTAAAACCCACCCGTGTTCCTTCAGTAGCCTGTATGCCAGGGGCGGCGGTATATCTTTCGAACAGCCCGCACCTGCCCCGAAGAGTTGGGCAGTCCCCCCTTACGTTATAGAGGGGCGAGCCTATTGCCATCAACCGGGCACAAATCCTAACTCCGGGCTGCGACTAAGAAATTTCAGATGGAAAACCTCAGAAACATTGCCTACCCTGGGATCGAACCCAGAGCATCATGCTCAACAGCAGCGCTTGAGACCAATAGATCAGCTAGGCAGTTTGGTGTGGTACATAGACTACTATTCCAATTTAGTAAATGTCATACCGCCCACTTTATCAATACAACTCTTACGCCACGGTAGGAAGATCTGGGCCTGAATTCACTATGATCACTTAACGATTCCTTACTCGTAACCACGTCAATCACACACGAAATCTGCTAATATCGTATTAATAATATCGACAAATTGTCTCGGAACACACAGAATATGACATTTCGATTCCTTACCATTACATTGGTTTAAAAAAACACGATATTGACGTAGTTTGAACGTAGTAAGATTCTGCGGGGAATCATAATAACCATACAGAATTGGGGACCAGTCCGATCCAGTTTGTAATTTGCTGCCGAAGTTCGTACCTACCCCACAAGTCTTAGCGAGCAGTCGCTATAGTTTAAAAATTTTGAGCCCTGGCTTTTGTCCTGGCTAAAAAAAAAACATGGTAGGAAGAACCTAGGCTCTTGGTCCTGGCTGAAACAAAAACATGGTAGGAAGAATCTAGTAGGCATAGACAAACAATTTACGCAGACCATTGAACCAAGCGCCTTTCTTCACTCCCCTGGACTCATGTATAACAACCCGTCTGTCTTTCCAGATGAATTACCACCACCTTCACAGAGAAAGACAGCAATGGCTTTGATAGCAGCGGGCGTAGAGCTTGGCTACATAAAACCAGACTATAAACTAGTTGGTCACCGCCAAGTAAGGGCCACGGAATGTCCTGGAGACGCTCTCTTCAACGAAATCAAAACTTGGGACCACTACTCGCCATTCCCGAATTCTCACTTAGATTTGCTAGATGTTGCAGAGATACCGGATGTGGTGAAAGATTTAATTAGAGGAAATGGTACTACGATATCTGCCTAATGGAAATTGTAGTTTTTGTGTAGTGTTTTGTACGTATGGACGACTTGCCTCATGATGCAAACATTAAAATTATATACACCAATAGACATTTTTTTACATTGCGATGATCTGGCTTGATGCTTGTCTATCAGCCTATTTTGGGCAGTGATTTCATCTAAATGAGTGAGCATTACCTATGCTAGTACAAACCATAGAGATTTAAACCGATTTTCAACCAATTATCCCTAATTGCAGTAAACGCTAAACGTAGCGATGTAAAATGATGTTTTATATACGTCTTTGTCATCTTTGAACAATTATGAGAAACTAAACGACGTTTTAAATTCTTTTAGCGATTTGTGGTGTAAGTGTGCCTTAAGGTAGGTAATTTTAGTGTTTCAATTTAAGTTTTCTGTTTCTAAAAACTGTTATTTCGGGTATAACGAGACTTTGCAGTCTCCAGTTCCTTTTAAAGAGATTATTTATAGGTTCTTTTTCCACACGATCATTTGTGGAATTTTGAATGTCAAATCATAAATTACTTACAAACGTTGTTTTGATAATAAGTATTGTAATTAATTCTAAGACTTTGTAATACCTGCTTTGTTTGTTGAAGTTTTTTTTATGAATTTATAACCCGTTTTCAAGATTATTTCTTCGCTTTTTATTGCTAGTTCATTAAGTATGATCTTCTTGTAAGTTTTGATTAAAATTAGTAATAACATCAACTAATGGATGTGTGTTAACATGATTTATATTATGACAAAAAGGTGTGCATACGTGTAACATAATTGACGACCTCATACACCCCGTATGAGGTCATGCATGAATTAAAGTATTGAGTTAAAAGCATAATACATTGACCAAAACATTTTTTTTTTTTAATGTAACTGTTATTATTTTGAAAATAGTGTTGACCCTAGCATTACTTTATGCATTTAAAATTGAGCCTTATTGACTTCAACTAAGATTTAATTTTCTTTTGCTCAATCGGCGGTAGACATGCCAAAATACGTAATCTTTGAAAAAAAAAAACCTATGTAATAATGGGCTGAAATTGATTCAGTAACCAATTATGAACAAATTACTTTCAGGACATGCGTGTATTCTGTTAAACCTTGTATGTGATAGTTATTTTTTTACTATGATTAAACTCTAAGTTATTTTTATTATAGTTAGAAAGTAGTTTAAGTTAGTTAAGAGCGCTGTCAGCTGTGAGAGCAGTGGTGGCCCAGTGGTAACGGCCGCGACTTACGAGTTGTAGGTCGTGCGTTCGAACCCAGCCAGGCGCATTACTTTGTGTAAATAATTTCATACCACTGCTCTCAAACTGTGAAGGAAAACATCGTGAGGCAACCGGCATTTCCTAGAACCAAAAATTTGAAGACATGTGACATCTACCAACCCGCACTGGGCCCGCGTGGTAGATTACGGCCCACTCCCTCTCATTGAGAGGAGGCCTGTGTCCCAGCAGTGGGAACATTTATAGGCTGAGTATGTATATATGTATGCTGTCACAGGTCCACTAGCGCCACTACTTTAAAAAAATATTATCTCGTGACCGAAAAGGAATTATGAAAAACGGCTCAATCAGCTGTCTCGGTAAGTGTGTCTAGAATTTTCTAATACCTTTTATAAAGTTAAATGTTGAGCCACGAAGCAACAAAATTCGATCTAAAGAAAAACGGCCACATTCCTCTAGATCGTATTTTGTTGCTTCGTGGCTCAACATTAAACTTTATAAAAGTTATTAGAAAATTCTAGACACACTTACCGAGACAGTTGATTGAGCCGTTTTTCATAATTCCTTTTCAGTCACGAGATAATATGTTTTTAAAGGAGTGACGCTAGTGGACCTGTGACAGCGCTCATAAGGCTGTGATTCTAATAACTTCGTTTTATTAATAGCATTTTACCCAGTGAATTTATAGTTCGATTTTTTTCCATTTAATTGAAAACATTTTGATGAAACTATGTTACAGGATATTATAATCATACTTCAGAAACCCAACCATAATTTTAATTATATTTTATAATCAAATAGGTAAATTATAAGCGATTGTAAATAAATGTAATAATTGTAGATAAAAAATATGTTACGATAATCTCGAGTTTCATTTTTAATCATTTACAGGCAGCTTAAAAAATATTTCCAGAAACTTTCAGAACAATATTGTGCTATTTACACAGTATCATTTATTTATATTATATACAGGATAAGATTTTAACCAGTGCGCAAACTGTAACCATGACTTCAGCATATCATTCTAGACGCCCCAGCGCGGAAATTTTTCGTCGGTTTTACAAAAAAAAATCTACTGTTTCATAGAAAAGTGCAATACCTACGCAACGTCAAAATGTTTGGAACAGCTGATTACACGGTTATATTGTCAACTGCCATGGCTCACCTGGAAATCACTTAATCGACAAAGGTGGGCGCTGCTGGTACAACTTTGTCAGGTGGGTACTCCGATGAAATGCAGTGCGACTGGAGTTGGAGTTTGTTGCGCCACTTCTTCTTCCCAGCTAAAGCACTAGGAAGTGTCGAAGGGTGGGCGTTTTTGGGGGACTGTCTTATGTAATTTTAACGTTCGAAAAGTGCTGACTCTCAGCCTAGTTTGAATAAATGACTTTTGATTTTGATTTTGACTGTGGAGCCACATCGCAAACTATGCCCCACCTCTTGTCGTCTTCTCTTTGCAATAACACCTGCACTATGGAAGACCTTTGCGAGGCAGAATTCTGGTCGAAGTATGTTTAAACCCAACAACTGGAATCATCGACACGACGAAGACGAAGAAGATATTATATTGTGCTTACTGTCGTTTGACCTACGCACGCCAGCACACCAAGCTATCTCAAACTGTCAAATTTTCCCAGTTAAACATGAACCTTATTCATTTGTGATAAAGTCGAAAACCTATCAAAGAAATTTGACAGATTGGAGTAGCTTGATGTGCTGGCGTCTGTACTTAGTCTTATAAATTTGTATTTGCAAATCTATATAAATAAAAGTCGTGACTGACTGACTCATCAACGCCTAGCCCAAACCCTTGGACCTAGAAAACTGAAATTTTGCACAGAAACCTCTGTAACCCTTTTTCATGTAGACCAGGAATAAGGAAGGATTTTTCGAAATTCAACCCCTAAAGGAGTTAAATAGGGGATGAAAGTTCAGCGCGAGCGAAGCCACTAAGCAAGAGATAGTATTCCATATATTCAAGAATTATTTACTCACATCGAAATACGCAAATTTACATATCGAGCCCTTGTTATTGTTTATCGGATAGCGTTGATAGATAGGTAGTATGTTCCTTGAAATTAATGGAAAATTTCAATTTACTTAGTAATAAAGATAGATAACCCGTTGTTTTTAAAAACAAATATTACATAATGTTAAAAAAAAGACGTACGATAGATAATGTACCTATTTAGATACAGAGTAGTGGTGGCCCAGTAGTATCGACCCCGACTTAAGGTGCACTTACACGAGCAACTAAATTTGCTCTATCCTGGTCAATTCTCGTTAACTATGGCGACTACATCCAGCTATTTAGAGCAATGGCAACATGTAGCAACCTGTTGCCAGAGATACGGCCATACAATACCATACAATATGGAGCAACTTAAAAAACTAGGCAATACCG
Organism: Polymixis flavicincta; assembly: GCA_949987655.1. NCBI lineage: Eukaryota > Metazoa > Arthropoda > Insecta > Lepidoptera > Noctuidae > Polymixis > Polymixis flavicincta. The sequence goes on along the minus strand of OX465190.1, from coordinate 14,049,813 downwards.
CCCCCTCAGCCACCTCCGTCGCCGGCCGGTTCCTCTCGCAAAAACAAAACGTAGTTATACGTACAAACAAGATATAAAGAAAATTGACAAAAAAATTCCAAACCGATTAGAAATTCGGCAACTCATGAAATATAGATGAAGATGGAGCAATCGAAGAGCAGCAATATTCCCGAAACAATTTCCGCATTTATTGTTGTTGCTCCAGATTGTTACATTTAATTGATCCAGATTGATCCATTGGTATTGCCGAGCAATAATTGCTCGAAAAGTTGCCCGTGTAAGAGCACCTTAACAAATTATACACCCAAACCTTCCTCGTGAATCACTCCGTCTATTGGTGAGAACCGCATATCCGTTTACACAAATCCGTTCAGCACTTTTTGAGTTTATCTCGAACAGACAGACAGACGCAGCAGGGGATTTTATTTTATAATATGTAGTGATTATGTACAACATAGTTTGATGAAGTATGATAATGCGGCACGGCATGCATTTTCACCTGCATCAAACTATGTCAATTTAAACCAGAGTACATTATTTGGTACCTATTTTTTTACTGGAGCGTCGTAATTTTAATCAACTTAGTTTAAAATGCACTAATTTCTATTTTCTTTTAATCCGTGAAACGTAGTAAATTCTAAAATAATGAATGTAGTAATTGTGTTGCAAACAATAGGAGGTACCTCCAGTCAAAATCAAACATTTGTTTTAGTAAGATCTCTGCTCTCGAGAAGTAGTTTTACGTTTTATGTTAACACATTACTAGTTTGTAATTATGTTACGAAACATATTAATTTTAGTCCTCCTTACTTCAAGTCATGTAAGACTAGCAAAGCCTTACAGACTAAATCATAAGTACAGACAGACAAATTACGACTTCCCATTCGTGAAACGCGAAGAATGGCACGCCAGAGGACCCAAGAATGTAACTCCTCTAGTAACACCAGTGCCGTTTGTGGTCGTCCACCACACCTCGACAGTACCCCGGTGCTATGATAGGGAGGCATGCTGTGAATCCATGAGACAGATCCAAGATTATCACATGGATGACAAGGACTGGTGGGATATTGGGTACAAGTAAGTAAGACCTATTTATTTCTTGGTAAACTGCGACTTATTTCTTTGTAGGATGTAGGATCTTATGGCGCGTGGCTAAAAACGCAGTTAATGCCGCCATCTTGGTTTTGCTGTTACAATTCCACAAATTTTATTTCTTACTCGAACTTGTTGTTTCTTAAAAAGTTGTATTATTTGGACTCTACAATCGGCATTATGTTTTAGTTTTGTTTGTTGTCATTTGCCAGGATCGCAACGTATCTCAGCGATCGCGGCACGTAAGTTGAACCAAAATGGGGGATTTGTTTCAACTTACGTGCCGTAATTTATTTCCTAACTTCAGTACACGTTACATCAATGATCACTAAGCTAGAAGGTGACCTCATTCTTTTTCTTCTTTTCTTAATGTTTACTGTCTATATAACTTGCGGCAAAATTTAATTATGTGTTTCCCTTATCTGTATACTTTTTATATCAAATAAACTATTATTATTAAAACTAAAAACCTTGTAGCATTGAAGCAAGTTTCTTAGAATGGTCGCCATATTATAAAGTAATCACAGGCAGCATTGTTTTACCAATTACATGCATGCTGGCGTATCTCGGGCAATCAGCATAGTAACACATTTACAGGCTAAACTTTCCACTGGACTGGCTAAGTCTACGTTAGCCGAACGTAATAATATCGCGGCGGTATTTTTACGTTCACTGGATTTTTAACACACTGCTTAGTGCAGAGGGTTGAAAATCGTGTGTTTTTTCGACGCGCTGGGATGCACTCTGTTGGCTTCTCAATGCTGGATTCTAAACTAAGAGTTGAAAATCCATCGCGATATTTCTACGTCAGTGCGAACGTGGTCACAGCTATAAGGCGATTAACATATGGTACCGCGCACAGCCGCGGCGGCAGTGCACTTGACCGCGCGGTCGGGCGCGGGGCGGTATACGCGTGTTAAGCATCAACGGATTTATTAGAGACCAATGCGACATGAGATCTGCTTCACCGCCTACCGCGGTGGTTCGCGGTGCCGTGTGTTAATCGCCTGTTCCACAAAAGGCTGACTCAAAATTAAAATAATTACAGACCCATTATTTGCTCATGTCATATCTTAGACCTGTTACAGCTTTGGGGTTGGCAGCGACGGAGCAGTATACGAGGGCCGTGGATGGGATCTCCTTGGAGCACAGTCGCTACATTTTAATGACGTCAGCATCGGTATCACTTGCATTGGAAACTGGACATGTTAGTCTGCCAAATATTTCTTAATCTTTTTGCATAAATGACACAAAAGGGAGGATTTTACTTGGGATACGTATGGTAGGTAGGCCAAGCCGCGGAAAACGTAAACGCAAAACTATCTTGGCTTGTATGGATTAGGAATCACTGTAAATCTAAATTTATATTCTGAGTCACTGCACACTAGCTTTTGGCCGCGGCTCCACCCGCGTGGATGTTGGTTATCGCGTAAAAAAGGATCCTAAGGCCTTCTGCATATTCCAAGCTACACATACTCAGCCTATAACGTTCCCACTGCTGGGACACAGGCCTCCTCTCCGTGAGAGGGAGTGGGCCGTAATCCACCCAGCAGGCCTTGTGCGGGTTGGTAGATGTCACACGTCTTCGAATTTTTTGTTCTAAGACATGTGAGGAGGTGTGAGTTCCAAGCTATATCTCTGCTAAATTTCATGACGATTGGTTAAGTGGTTTAGGCGTGAAAACTTAACAGACAGACAGAGTTACTTTCGCGTTTATAATATTATCTATTAGGGATAAGTAGGGATTTATAATATTAGTAGGGATTAAGAAAGTAGTTCAAAATCGTTAACTGAACCATTTCTGCCATTTTTAATATTCTTTACGCTACCCCAAAAATAATTAAAACCACGGAAATTACCGTCACACGTCCGCTTTACGATTAAAACGAAACAAAATGGACAAAGTACGTACCTACTCTAGGCCAGGCCCTTGGCTGGTGAGGCTGTGTACATACGTACGTAGATTTCTAATACCAATGGCCACAATTTTCTTCCACAATCGGCATAACTAATTTAGTTTCAAAAAACAATGTTGTAAACATAATTATGAAAATTCAGTGTATTTATTGTGATTTTATCATAATATTCTAATTGGGTTGTTTGGTGGTGTGCGTTGATTCCGGGACATGTTGTATACAAATTCAGCCTAATATATTATTACCTATAACCCCTAAAACGAGGAGTGTATTACCCCTAACCCCAGCTTGGGCGGAGCACCGCCGTGTCCTCGTGGAGGCGATCGGCGGCGGCGATCTCTCGCGTCCGGCCCTGGTCCAGGCCATGGTACGGAGCGAGAGGGCATGGGGAGCTGTCACCTCCTTCAGCGAAGCAGTGATGCTCGCGAAGAGGGAAGCGGCGCACGTGAGGGAGAGGCAGCATATGCGCTCTCGCGACCCTAGCCACCGCAGGATACGGAGACGCCCTGGGCGTCGGGAATCCCAGGCCGATTTCCGGCCACCGTAGACATGATCTTGCGGACGGCGAGTAATGGGTAGCTCGCTGTCCGGTAAGGACCAAGCCCAAGTCGACGGCGCGTTGTGTTCCACGCGCGCCTCAAAGAGATGTCAGCACAAAAAATGATGGGGCCCGCAAGGGCCGATGCCTGCCAGGGTGCGGGTTTGTTTGAAAGAGATACCACAGCCCCTGGCATACGGGCTACTGAAGGAACATGGGTGGGTTTTAGTCAGTAAAAGTCTGACACGCCCTCCTGCTCCACCCAGAGCGGGAGAAGTTATTTGATGACTTCCCACCCAAAAAAAAAAACCCCTAAGACGACCCACTGACCCAGGCTTTCTCTCGGTGGGCAGTAATCCACCATTAGGGCCTAGTGCCGATTGGCAGACGTCATATGTTTCGAATTTTTGGCTGTAAGACTTGCCGGTTTCCTCACGATGTTTTCCTTCACCGTTTTGAGAGCAGTGGTGATGAAATAACTTATACAGTACAGCGCCTGTTGGGTTTGAACCTACGACCTACAACCTATAATAAGTCGCGGCCGTTACCACTGTTGTATGTTGCTGTTGTATGTGTAGGTACCCATAAATAGAACAAGAATAATAAAGAGGTACTCACGAAATTGTTCAAGTCCAGCTGTGGATCCAGCACGCACACCACATGATGATTGTCTGAGGTTCCACGTATCACTGAACACTTCACTATCCTATAAATTGTCCATGGGTTATCGCAATCAAAAACTCCTTACTTCAAAAAATATCTAACCTACATTCAGCGTTGGCGGGTACAGTTACCAATTCGATAACAAATCCTTGACAGTTCAAAACTACCTGCAATTGGTTTATCTTACTAATATTTTTTAACCGACGAAAAAACGGAGGAGGTTTGACGCGTATTTTTTTTTTAATGTATAACCACACATATCTTTTTACAGAGTAGTTCGATTTTGATAATTCTTCTTTTATTGAAAAGGGTATACCCCGAAGTTGGTCCCATATAAATTTGGAAAAAAAAATCTAACCCTAAGGGTAGGAAAACAGGTGATGATTGATTGTTTACTCACAGATTTTAATACCGAGTTGTGTATTACAAAAAGTAATAAAAATTAAGCATGTAGTAATTAGTAGAATATACCCTCAAAAAATTATAAAATAAAAACTTTATAACAAAAAAATTTTACCGCCGAAAAAAACTGAAAAGCTAAAAATAATAAACCTTTTTGATTAACCTCAATAACTAATTTCTAATGTGAAAGTTTTGATGTTTAGAAGTTTGTAATGTTTTGATGTTTGTTACACAATCACGCGAAAACGGCTTAATGGATTTGGATGAAATTTGGCACACATAGATTATAACCTGGATTAACACGTAGAATACTTTTTATCTCGGGTAATGCGTTCCCGTGGGATATGTAATTTTCGACCTCCAGTCGGGCGATGCATATATAGATATACTCGTAAATGCTTTGAGTTTCAGTTTTGAGCTTGAAAACGTCATTACTTATTCATCATCATCATCTCGCGTCAATCACATACACTATTACACCAATGGTTTTTAGCAACGGTTAAGTAGTTTTTAGCAATGCAGGTCTCGACGGTCTAAATGATCAATACGGTTTGAATAAGATGAAAAAATAAAACGATTGTTGATTTCAGAAATGACTAACACAATCGACCACCTCATTGGTCCCATGGTCGCAAACGCCACTGCAGAGCATGAGGTCCTGGGTTCGAAACCCCCGTTTTTCTATTTGGAATGGATTGGAATTTCTCCATTAGCAACCCGGAATTGGGATCTGTGACTGGTTGATGGTATAGGCCCTCTCCTATTACATGGGACTTAATCACAACTGGGGAAATGTGGGTATGCTACAGATTCATCTCTACCCTATCCTCCGGGGAAACATAGCTTGATGTTATGTCACACTATCGAAAATTCATATTTTTTTTGCATGTAAAGTATTTTTTTTTTCAATAATACGTGTTTGGAAACTAAATTTAGAACGGAGCAGAGTATGTACCGAAATCTTGTATTATTTCCAGTTGAAGTTCCTCCAAAAAGGCAACTGGACACCCTGAAGGCTCTCCTGCAAGCTGGCGTGAACCTCGGCTATGTGGTACCTGACTACAAGCTCTTCGGCCACCGAGATGTCAGGGACACTCAATGTCCTGGAGACGCACTGTACGGCGAGATACAGACCTGGCCTCATTATTGACTTGAACAAAATTCGGGTCTAACTCTGCGTTAACACCAAGGTCTAAAACATGTCTATTTATATGTTGTTTTAGTTTATCAAACACTCCTTTTGAAAACAATTTGTAAAGACTATCATTATTACTATTTACAGAACTGTCACAAGGAAAGAGATTTAAGATAGGTACTATAAGTACAAGGTTACATGGACATCGACGTGCAAAGTGTAGCAAATGATTCAGTATAATAGAACACCCACCGTTAAAAATTTTCGTCGGTTAATAAACAAATTGCTGTTCCATACATTTCGATCGCTTAGATATTGCACTTTACCCTTAAAGTGTAATGTCAAAAAAAAAAAAAAATGACCTGGTGCTAGCTGACTCCAAGATGGCGTCGATTAGGTCACGTCCCCTTAGGTCCCTTGGGTTAAAACCCCGATTTCTCGCTATTTTACTATGAAACTCATATGAAACTGTAACTTTTTCGGAATTAGTACATCATTTTTTATTCAGTGTATGACCTATGTGAAATTGGGTTTACAATAAAATGAGTAGGTTTCAAGTTAAAAACGAGTGCTGTTATTTGTCTCCCACTTTATCATTCAAGGCCCCAGAAATAGAAGCAAAATACATATTTTAATAATAAACCATTTAATAGTAATCACTATTACACTACAAAAACGATTACATAATAAACATATTACCACCAGGCAGCCAAAACATATAAAAAAGGACGTTAATCTTATCTTATCTTCACGCGACACAAGTGGCCACTTATAACTGTTACGTAACTCGACACTCATTCATTTTTTTTTTGCAGTCGTGAACATGACGCAGTTTGACAAATGTTTATGTACTTAATCAGTTCAAGACTGTTGCTAACTATAAATAAATACTTGCAAGTGTTCACAATGAAAGGAGTTCGTAAATTAATCCATAAAAAAAGTCTATTGTTTACAAAAACTTAAGAACACGTGACGCTGTATGCGTCACGTGTTCGGGTTTTTTCTTATGAATTGCTTAATCGATTGCAAATGTGAAAACTATTCCAGAAACTACATTAAATTACCTCCTATTTAAGTGTTATGGCAAAGTTTTAATTATTTTTAATAATTATGTATTTTTTTCGAGAATCGGGCGACGACGTAATTCGGCCCTTAGCAACAGGTCGGACTGTTGCATAGCAACGGAGGAATGACATGTTAAAATTGCAATTTTGACTACTTTATCTGAATTTTCATACACAACATCGTATATTTATGGATAGTTTATGAAATTTTCTTACTACTTTAGCAGTATTTTAGCCATTTCATACAAAATACGCACACGAAAAGTCAGCGCAAATATTTTATGATTTTATATGGCGGCCATTTTTTCACCCCGTGGAATTTTTTCCGTAAAATATATGCGTAAATATATTAAACTGCTTTTAACTAATACATAAATAGAAAGTTGATCAACTTTACATACGTATTCATGCTTGAAATATGCACTTTCACTTCAAAAACACTCAGCACAATCGATAAAACGAGTAGCACGGATCCGCGCCATAGTACTGTCAAAGTACTATGTTCTGCGATGAATACCGCGAAAATTTGCACTATGAAGTTGGCATCAGTCCAAGAAACATATCTAGCCTTGTCTATCCTGATCATTTTTATACAAGAACGAAAGAGATAGGTTGCTTAGTTTCATAGAGAAACGTAAAAAACCGCTCCCACCGGCTCCCACAGATTACGTGCCGTGCCACGGCACATAGCAAACAACTGCGATTTTTTTTCCGCCGTGGACCGGCAAATGACATTTCGCCGGATATGAAACATCAGATTGTTTTATAATCGCCGTAATATTTCGATGCTAGGTGGTGTAATGTGCTGAATTCATGGTAACAGTTTGCGCGTCGATGTAAGTATGTCATGTAAGGTCGATGTAAGTGAATATTTAATTGTCTTTGGCCACAAATGTCCAAAACGGTGATCACCATTTTAACAAAACATGTCTGAAACAACGTCATTACTAGGTATGACAAACCTTCATGTTCTATACAACGTGTTGTTTTGCATCCTCGTCAAATTCAAGGAGGTAACTATGCTAAAGATTCTCGACACGAATCAATAATAAAATAAGTAGTTTTTTTTTTCTTCATATTTCCGGAAATCGGCATTTGGCAGTTTTTTTTTTTTCGGACACGCATGTTAAAACGCGGCCCGTGTGATACCGCACTGTAACACACAGCGATATAGTCGTGCAACACTGCCTACCGCATACGGAACGGGGCGATTCTGTTCTTTGAAAGAGGTGTTTTCTGAAATACTGTTAAATTTAAATAACGAAAAAAACAAGTATGTTTTCATTAGTGAGCAAGTATCGTAATTTTATTTGATTATTAATGTCTTTCATAACAGCCTCCTGAAATTTGACGAGGATGCAAATCAACACGTTGTATACGACATGTTCCTGACAAGTCCTTTACGAGTATTGTAAAAAAAAAAATGAGATGTGTTTTTTTGGGTGCAAACTTTTTAACGATTTTAACGATTTTTTTACGTCCATGTGTACGTCGACTAACAAATTCTTGTGTTCGACGGGGTGAGGGGTGAGTACTGCGCAGTGAGTATAGATCGCGGCACGTAAGTTGAACCAAAATCGGAACAAACAACCGAAGGCAGGAGCGCGTGCACTCGTTGCCTCGCACGGAATAAGAATGAGGTGTACTGAAGTTTGGAAATAATTTACACATTTTGGTTCAACTTACGTGCCGTGATCTGTAGTGCACTTCAGAGCTGCCGTGACATTTTATTCAACTTTAGCTACTTATAGTTAAAAGAATATTAAAAGCTTGACAAACATTATACCCTGTTTCCTTTGAAAAAGATACCGCGATACCTTATTATTAGGTACAGACCAGTACATACAAGAAAAAAAACATCACTATAGGTCATGTCCGATAAGAAATATCAAAGTGTACAAAAACCGGGAATAGGCCAACATTCAAACTGTTGTGCACGATAACACGCATAGATAAAAAATTCTACGTAAACATAAGCATAAGTACCTAACAACAACATTATTAGGAACCTTAACACTATCTACAATCACGGAAACCTACCTAAAAAAATTTAGGACGAATGCCTTTTATATCGTGAAGTGATCTGTAAACAAAGATTAGACTTGCGACAAATTGCGGCAGGTCATGTAAATGATGTGGCGTCAAGTGGCACAAAAAAACTTTTTGACAAAAAAAAAATTTATTTCACCGCCTTCCGAACTTAGTTATTGAGGTTAACCAAAAAGGTTTATTATTTTTTGCTTTTCAGTTTTTTTCGGCGGTTTAATTTTTTTGTTAAAAAGTTTTCATTTTATAATTTTTTGAGGCTATAATCTACTAATTCATCATTTCAGCCGAAAGACGTCCACTGCTGGACATAGGCCTCCTCCAAAAGGGGGGTTTTGCCATAATCGCCACGCTTGGCAGGCGGGTTGGCGATCGCAGTATGGTGGTAAAATACATAGATAACGCTGCTGCCCATTCTCTAGTAAGTCCCTTAGTCGCCTCCTACGACACCCACGGGAAGAAATGGGATGGTGCTATTCTTTTACGTCCGGCACCACACGGAACTACTAATTACCACATGATTAATTTTTGATTATTTTTTTTGTAATACACCACTTACCATTAAAATATGTGCAGTAAAAATAATTATCAAAATCGAACTACTCTGTAAAAAGATATCCGTGGTCATACATTAAAAATGTACTCGTCGAATTGAGTAACCTCCTCCGTTTTTAGGTCGGTTATAAATAGGCCCTACACGTAAGGCATAAACCGACACAGCCGACTTCAAACAATCCTATCGCAAAACGACTAGCTCACGTGCGTAGCCTTTTCTTATGTTGGGCTCGGATTGCAGTCTAATCGGATGCCGCTGAATACCAGTAGTTTTTACATGGAGCGATTATCTATCTGACTAACACAACCCAGTTACTGAGTATAGAGGCATGAGGAATATGGTCTAAACTTCACTCCTACTCTATGAAAAAGACCAGACGGGCAGTAGCCCACCAGACACAACACCCGTCTGGTCAGAGGATCCTCCCTTTTCCATATTTCTCTATACTGGTGACTCCAACGTGATTTTCGTGCTGCGTTCTAGTGTGCGAGTTTATTTGCCTACTCGCCAAACCACTCTCCTGGTGTGTCGTAGCCTGGCTACGGATCTAACTGCGCCCGCTTCTCGTTTTTTTTACAGTGACCTGGTCTTCTGGAAGTTGTTGACGTCACGTCATAACAGGTTTGCTCATTGGTCATGAATGACTTTGTCAAGTGTGACTCTTTGCGTCTTTCCCTTTACCTCGAGGTTGAAAGTCATCTGGTCTCGATGCAGGACCCTGTATGGTCCTAAATATGGTGCTTCCAGCGACTTTAAGAAAATATGGGTAGCAGTCTACGAATACCCTTGCCGATTACCCTTGGTAAGACTGGTTGTCAGACCTTCAAGTTTCTGATTACCCGTAACGACTGTCTCGATATTTTATGGTTGGTCACCCATCCAAGAAATGACTGCGGCAAACTTGGCTTAACCTTCAATCAACCCGTGCAGCTGTTATTACTTTACCACGAGCTCCGTGCGCAGTGCCAACGCAACTTATGCTTCACATAGTAACGCAAGGAAGAAATTTTACCTGTAGGTGTATGTGCTATGAGAAGAGAGAGTGCACCTGTGTACGCTGTCGCTTCCCGCGCCGAAGACTAGTCTGTGTTGAGATTGACCGTCTTGACCGTAATACGGTCTACAGAACAATATTTACGGAGGTATTTAAAATTAAGAACAAATAAATCTCAGTTGCGTTATGAGTACTTTACAGCAGATTTACACTGACATTAAGGAAGCGCAGCGGTGGAAAATGTAACATTAGGACCGTTATGAATGTTGTGCAAAGAAAAGCCTCCAAAATAAAGCGTTATTACATAATATTTTTAAACTTTCCAATCAAAATATCAAATTGGACGTGGCGTGAAAAACTTCTGTAATTTCTTTAAAGAACGGAGTTGTGTACCCAAATACAAGAAGAGTTATCATTTTATTAGTAAACATTACAACCTGCAAAACAAACATTTCATAGAAAAATCCTACCTTTTATGTAAACATGGTGAAATCTTGATATTGTGGTCAAAAAAAAAATATTGAGTATGCCTGGAGTGTTGATTTTATTAGATAGGAATTTGTATCGCAGAAGTTTGTGTTAAGTTCAGGAGTAGACAACAATGGATCCATTAGGTAACGCCTAGTCGGTCAAATGTCACCGACTGATAAGCAATGAAATTATAGGCATCGTTTTTTTTTTTTCGTTCGGTAGCTATTTCCTTATGATAAGGCGATGCACACAGCGAAAAATAAATAAGATTACAGAGATTACTGCCTCGTTGGTGTAGTGATCGCAAGCGCTACTACTGAACTCATGTTCAGTTGTGGTCCTAGGGTCAATTCCCCCCCCCCCCCCCGAGTGGGTTCCCGCTTTGTCGTTGCGGGGGGGCTCAGTAACCGTGGATTCCAGCCACGGTGAAGCCAAGAGGAACCCAAAGGTGGGGCCGCTCGTCAGGGCTTTTGCCTTCAAGCCATTGACGTAGCGGTCAAAAAGTAGGTTGCGGTGAGGTGCACCGCAACTGAGGTGGGCCGCGATGTCGAATGGGAGACATCGCGGCTGAGGGTTACGGGCTGCGGTAGAGGAGGAGTGCCGGTGCTTCTGAGCAGCGCTCTTCCCTTCCGTGGCCTGGACGGGGTCGCCACCGTTTGATGGCGGACGCGGTGGGGCCACAGGGGAAGAGGAGTGTCGGTATAGCGTCAGCCGCTCTCCCTATCCCCTGCGGCCGAAAAGTGGTAGACGGGACGGCGCGTTGTGTTCCACACGCGCGCCGTCAAAGATGTCAGCAACCACTGGTGGGGTCCGCAAGGGCCAATGCCTGCCAGGGGTGCGGGTTTGTTCGAAAGAGATACCACAGCCCTTGGCATACGGGCTACTGAGAGAACTCGGGTGGGTTTTAGTCAGTAAAAGTCTGACACGCCCTCCTGCTCTACTCAGCAGGAGAAATCATTTGATGATTTCCCAAACAAAAAAAAAAAATTAAAAAAAAAGGGTCAATTCCCAGGTCGTGCAAAGTGTTATTGAAGGTTTTTCCATCAAGGAGTTCTCAATAGCCAGCTTGGAGTCTATAGATTTGTACACGGTTGATGGCAATAGGCTTGCCCCCTATATCTTAGGTCTTAAACATAATATGGCGAAATGTGGGTGCTATGCGTGATGGTTTTGTTATGATACGATAAGATTACCGACAAAAACAATTTAGTAATAAATAATGAACTGACAGATGTATTAATACTTCGGTCAACGTATCGAGTGACTCACGCCGATTCGATTGATTACGTTGTTTTTATTTATCCCGCTCCGGGGAAAAACAATAGAAAGATGCCAATACATTGATACAAAATCATAGGCATTTTTTTTTTAACTTAATCTTTCATTTGCCTACATAGTCTTATCCGATTACGTTAAGTGACCCACTAGAAAACAAATATTGTGTAGGTACAGATGCCAACACATCAAGCTACCCCAATCTGTCAAATTTCTTTGATAGATTTTCAACTTTATGACATAAGTTTATGGTTCATGTTCAATTGGGAAAATTTGACAGTTCGGGATAGTTTGATGTGCTGTCGTCTGTACATAAATCGACATTACGATTTCCTCCTCGCAACAAAAAATATGTTGTAGAAATAATGATAAATGATTATGTAAGTAGGTTCCTTTGCAACAAACACTTTTACAAGTCAATCTTATTTTTAAAACTAGATAAGGTCAGCGATTTCTATCTGACTACTGTAAGAAGAAAGGCAGAAACCAACTCAGTGGTCAGTCTCTTTTAAAGTCCAGACATAATATTGGTCAGATCATGTGAAGACCATGTAGATTGGTGTCTGAAATGATCTTTTGAAGAAAGAACCAAACAGATTGAGTGGTCCTGTCCAGTCCGTGCACTCATTTTTCAGTAATCGTGCAGCTCAATGATTTGACGAACAAACCCAAAGAAAGGACATTTGGGTAAGCCGTATTAATTACTCAAACTGCCAGACCATGATTTCAAACTAACTGAGAAAATATAAAAAAAACATGTTGGCCCACTTTGTTTCCCTGTGGATACGGGGCATATCATGCTACTCGTATGTCCTGCCTAACTGAACGCAATAATGTTAGACTAAAGTGTAGATATGTTTTGCTACCCCGAGATACATGCTTTGTCTTCGAAAGAGAGTGAGTGGGCCATCCCATAATCTCCCAATCAGGTACAGTGCGGGTTGTTCCTAATGACTCAGGAGAATGCTCCTCAAGTCGGAAAGATTAAATTGTATAGTAGTAAAGGATTTTTCTTGCAATCAGAAATAGCGTGGAACTTTATGGACAAAGGTCGGGTACTATGACGTTCAAAAGGACTATGTTAGGGAACAATTCTAGCATGTTGTCTCCCAATGCTGAGGTATGGCCACTCCACAATGTTGTCTGGTAGTGTCATACCTACATACATTTAAAAGATACCTTCTTCCATATAGTGAAGGAATATTATGACATTTTGATTTAATGTATTCGGAAATTAAATATTTGCACACCACATGTAATGGTAGAATGTAAATGGGCCACATTAATAATAACAGCATACTACTTTGTACACCTACATTTTCGCAAATAAAGCATTACTTACTTACTTACTTACTTATACAAATTATTTTCGTCTTCAGGCATTAAGAATCCTACGACCGAAGCTCGCAACTAGGATTCGGGCGGAGACAATATTTCGTCCGAATATTGCTATCGTTGCGCTAGTGTTAGTACCTGTCGAGGATACATACCTACAGTGAGCAGTACGATCACACACACATTGACAATGGCTTGACGCGATAGCGCTTGAGCGCTACTAGCTACTGACCATTTATGATGAATTTGGATGTGTTCCGTAATACCAAAAATGATGAATGAAAACTTATTGTATTTTAATATTTTTTTCGACATTTTACAACTTGATAATATGAGCTATGCTTCTGACACATATTACGGAAATTGTTGGTTATAATACCAAAAAAACAGTGAGAAAACATGTCATTTACGCTGTAAAAATGTGCAAAATGCAATTCGCTTAAACTTCATTTGAGGTACCTAAGTATTTTGGAAAAAAAACCCCTACGAGCCTAGATAAATACTGTCTGAATCCGAATATCACCATAATATGGTGGAAATATGCTCAAGTTGCAAATGATTAAGGTATTACGTTTGTATGGACAGTTCATTGTACGTAGGCCTCTTAACCTCTAAGAAAATTATCACTCCAAATTATCAATGAGACTGAATCAAGTACACGACAATATCAGCAGCAAATGCAGTATTTTTAACAATGCATGTATTAATTTAATTAATGATGACTTTCACACGTGTAAACCTCGTTAATGAACGGATGATTTTACAGATGTTATGTACTTTTTATTAATAGATATCCTCTGAACAATCATTATGTGATGTGATGATCACGTTGGCTCGCTGTGTGAATCCACGAAGGTGAATACCCTAATCAGTCATCTGAACTAATTTATCTAACCGTATCTAAATCTATACATACCTAATATATTTAAATTAGTTCCGTGACTAACTGATAGACAAGGTATACTGCCAGCCTATCGCTTATCTATTACATATTATCTCGCAGATATTCTGTCCAGTGGTAATCAGTCGTTAGCTATATGCATAACTAGCTTCCGCCCGCGGCTGCGCCCGCGTGGAAGTCGGAAATTATCCCGTAGGATGGTACTACCGGGTTAAAAAGTATCCTGTGTGTTAATCTATGTTATAATCTATCTGTGTGCCTAATTTCATCCAAATCTGCTCAGCCGTTTTTGTGTGATTGAGTAACAAAGATTCAATCATCTTCACAAACTTTCATATTTATATTACGGACTACCCTTTTTTACCCCTTTAGGGGTAGATTTTCGAAAAATCCTGATACACGTTATTCTTTATTCTTCCTTTTAGGTATAAATACTGAGTTTCATTTTTATCAGACAGCGCGTTAAAATTCTTCCATACAAACTTTGACACCCCCAATCCCCCTGCAGAGGGTAGTTTATAAAAACAATAAATGAACAACTTTATAATTTACTTAGATAAGTATTTGTGCCAAGTTTCAAGTTTATTCACTCAAGGAATAAGATTTTTCATACAAATAAAATGCCCCTTTTCACCCCCTTTTAAGGTCGAATTTCCAAAAACCCGTTCTTAATACTCCCCTACATTATAAAAGGAACCCGTGTGCAAAATTTCACGTTGCTAGTCTTAGTAGTTTCGGCTGTGCGTTGATTGGTCAGCCAGTCAGTATCTCCTTTTATATATATAGATAGATAGATAGAAGATTGATAGATAGATAAATCATACCCCCTTTTTTCGATCGTTTTTGTTTTCATCATGGGTGTCGTTTTCATGGTTTTCGAGGGTGTTGAAGCCGATAGTGAGGTCAAAATATAGTATGAATATTTTAAAGATAGAGCAAACGACTTTATATTCGGAGTTGAAGAAAATCGTAAGGAACTACGTTCATGACCGGAGTCCCCCCGACCACACACGTTTTGCTTTTATAAACTAAAGTATGTGTTGTAAAAACAAGGGAACCAAACTAAGATCAATAATTAAGAAATATGTACCTTGGAGAGCCTATTGTCTTTCACCAGACACATATGACATATCTGAAGGCCAATTCTCGTAATTAAAAACATTCAAAGTCTAGTCGCAGTCTCATCTCGGCGACAACGAAATGTCAAAAACTTGTCAAAAATGTAACTCGTGGTATTTTTGTCAAATTGAGACCGACATCAGACTGTGAACGTTCTTAAAATTACGGGAATTGTTCCTCTGGGGTCCGCTTCGACGGCTTTAGCGTGGATTCCTGAAAAGAACAACATAATTATGCGGTGGATATTTTAGGAATTATATTTTTTTAAACTTTACTGCTGTGCTGGAAAAACGGATAGTCGACGTTGCTACGCGTTAGCAAACTAGCAGAGAACAGCTAGATTCCACACATAGGTGAATAAACTATAGGTACCTACTTATCAAGAGTCATATTCACTACCTCTGACAGATGATGGTTATATTAGGTGCCATAATGACTATAAGCGGGCAGTACTTATGTGTTTAGCGATCATCATGGTGATTGTGGCTGGTCGTTAAGTGGTCTTGGACAGTGATGAGCCATGACCCTGAAACAGACGTCATGTCAATAAAGGACACTGTTTTATAAAAAAAAATATTAACATAACATCACGCCTGTAATTCCCGATGGATTAGACAGAGGTGTACCTATGTTCTAGTAGAATGTTCTAGTTTCTAGTACACCCACATTTCGCCAGTTAAGTTTAAGTTCCATGTAATAGGGGGCTAGCTTATTGCCATCAGCTGGGCACTAATCCAAACTCCGGGCTGCTACTGAGAGTTTACAGATGGTAAGCCCCCGGGATTCGAAGGACCTCATGCTCATCAGTGGCACTTGCGACCACCAGAGCAACGAGGCAGTCAAAAACTAATATTTTTAGTTATAACAGCAGTGAAAAACTATAATACTATTTTATTTTATTTACTACTATTTTATTACTATAATATAATATACTTAGTAATAAAATAGTAGTTAATAATTATATAATTTATTACCATAACATATTATATCTACTATAATACTATTTAATTTACTACTAAGACTATTAGATAAATACAAGAGGTAAAAGAATAGACGCAAGATCTAAAAGTAGTTTGTTCATCCACTATGCTCCACCGTGTCTTCCAGGCGATCCAAACAATGATGACACCCGGGTGTTTCCTTCCGCCTTATCCGGAACGGTAACCTCCCGAAGCAGCCGTGTCTGGTGAGGACCTGTGTCAGGCGGAAGGTGAGGCCGCCGTGGCGCCTCTCTAACCACTCCTCAAAGAGGGGACTTACTGCCGCAAGGGTGGCGTGCGGCCGCGTGCCCAATACTCGACTACATAGGTTTTTTTTTTTTAATAGTTATGTATTTTAGCCATGCCTACAGCCGTTTGAGCCAAATTAAATTCAATCTTATGTCAAGAGAATAACACGATTTTACTAATAATAACAGTTAGCTTTAAAAATAAAAACTTTTTTCAAAAAAATAACAACCGACTTCCAAAAAAACACTATAAAGTGCAAAATAACTTTAATTTCGGAAGTCGGTGACTTTGGATGTGTATTTTAATTATTCGTCACCGCCTTCCGAAATTAAAGTTATTTTGCACTTTATAGTGTTTTTTTGGAAGTCGGTTGTTATTTTTTTGAAAAAAGTTTTTATTTTTCACTTTTTAGTTACCTACCCCACACCAATTCGAAATTTTATCATCCTTGGCGTCAAAACAATGCATATTTATGCGATAGCAACATTCGCGGTTGATTTGCTGTAATTTTTTGAAGAGTTCCGTTGTCTGTCTCCGAAACGCATCATCAGATCTATATGAAATTTCAATGGGACCATTTCGGAGTAAACCCCTTTCGAACAAAAAAAGAATTTTGCAAATCCGTCAATATACGACGGAGTTATGCCCGAACATACATAAAAATATATATATAAACATGTCGAATTGATAACCTCCTTCTTTTTGAAGTCGGTTAAAAAAGAGTTTTCGTCATTCAATACTACGAAAACTCGTTTTGTTAAAGCTAGGTCTTGCGTCAATTATATTACACGTTGTAGATAGATAGAACATTATTTTAAAATTGTACCTATACTAAAAAAAAACCGTGTGGTGCCGGACATAAAGAATAGCACCATCCCATTCTTACTGTGGGTGTCGAAGAAGGTAGCTTAGGGACGTACTAGAGAATGGGCAGCAGCGTTCTCTGTGCTTTTTACCACCATACTGTGATCGCCAACCCGCCTGCCAAGCGTGGCGATTATGGCAAACCCCCTCATTTTTATTTTTGGGGAGGCCTATGCCCAACAATGGACGTCTATTGGCTGAAATGATGATGAATGATGACTGAAAAAAATACAAATATAACTGTATGTAATGTGTGATACATAAAGTTCCGGTTTCCCATGGGGGTAGGCAGAAATTTCAAAACCATGAACCATTAATAGTAATGGTTCATGGTTTTGAAATCTGGTGATAATTTGACAAACCTATAATTTGGTACTCACATGGCGTTGGATAAACAGATTACAAATTAAACACCAATAATTGATTTCCATACTAACAAATGGATAACCGTGGAATTTCCATCTTGAGTAGGTAGGTACCTATGTTTATACGTAAAAGTAATAGGCAAAATCAAATAATACAGCATGACTCTATTCGTCCATTTTCCTCAATTTACTATAAATTGCAAGTTAATTCACACAGGGATTTAACCGTAAGAAAAATAAAAAAACAACATAAAATGGAAACACATTTTAATGACAAAGATGACTTTCACAAAAATAATTGTTTACTATAAATCGTTCTTAACTACGCTTTAATGATTAGGTATTCATTTTATTTATTGATAGAGTACTATAATTTATTACACATTTAGACTTTTTACTGTGGTTTTTTTTACAATGGCAACATAATAAAGTTTTGTTATTTTATTTGTATTATAAATAGTCGGATGAGTTCGTTTTTTAAAAAAAAAGAATTGAACAGGACACAACTAACAATAAGTTATCTATTATTAATTTTGAGTTTTCATGACGGGTAGCATTCAGTAAAAGTAGCGCCTTTTGCATGCATTTTTTTTTTCAAATCTTTAACATATTTTATGGTTCCTTACAGTTTGATGATGGAGATGAAAACGACTAGGTACATCTAAAGTTATAACTCCTCACGGATATCCACTAAATGCTACAACGACTGTACATTTATTATTTTGGTAAATAAAACTTTTCAGTTAAAAAGTAGGTATTAAAAATGGTAATTACATAGATTCGTACAAACATTTATTACTTAATTTTAGAACATCAGGGACATTTTTTTTTTAATTTGACAATTATTTTCTAAGCAATTTGATTTTCCTTTTTTGTTATGGCATATACCTAATGGAGCTGTAGGCTTCAACAATGACATATTTGCCAAAAAATCAAGTAGGTAAAAAGTGTTATTATTTATTCTGGAGTATAGAATACTATACTCCACAATAAATAATAACACTTTTTTTGTGCTGAATAGGGTGCAATTTATTAAGACTCCTGAAAGATTCCCAGTTTTAAGGCTCCCGCAGACAGGCGCGACAAGATGACGCGACGTAACGCTAACGAACAATTTCAATGAAAACTTCATGGAAATTCATCTAATAGAATCGCATCGCGCCATCTGCGCATGCATGTGTAGACATAATTTAATATAGATACATTTGACACTAAACGTGTTCATAACACGGATCTGAATGTTAAGCTTGGCTTAGTTTGGACTTAGGCCTGTATTATAGTACCTCTAGGTTTGTCGTTCACACCAGGGCATTTTTTTTTTACAGTTACGCATAAAAGGAAATCTCACTGCCACATTGTTGTTTAGTACTTAAAGTAAAAATCGTAAAAAAATAAGAGTTCAACTCAAAATCTAGTAGCTAAATTTTTTTTTTTTTTTTTTTTTAATTTAAAATAAAAAATAAACGTAAAAATGCCCTGTATCTTTTTGTCCCTCGTGTGAACCATGAAGGTAGGTATTATTAAGCGTATGATAATCACAATAATTTGATTTGATAGACATCGATATTAATAACAGCACAAAACATCTAAGAAGCCTTAACGGTAAAATTACAGTATACATAGAAATGTATTTATAAAGACAATATCAGAATATAGTAGCTACACCCAATAGAAACATTAAATAAATACGCTTTGTTCTCGCTTACTTAAGGGTTATAATTTATAAAATATTCTTAGATTTCATAACAAATTATTTAATGGATCACTCGATGGTAATATAAAACGTGCTTTTTACCATTTTCGTGGAGTAATCTATTAAATATTACTTAACAATAAACCAACTTTGGAAGCGCTAACTATAATTATATATATAATTTTACGATTAAACCTAACTTTTGGATTACAGTAAATTAATAAGGAATATTAATTTGTGAGCTTGTACCAATACGGACGAAATATAAAAAGCGCGGACACAATAAATATTAGCTCATAAAAATCTATGTCGAAGTCTTTGACTATATAAAATGCTCTTTTAGTTTTTTTTGTAACATATTTTTCCGCGACATTCGAATTCTCGAATTTCGAATTCAAATATATCGGTCATAATAATTTTTCCTCCCGGTTTATAATGTTCCCTAAATTCATTTTATTTTCTTAAGTTTTCTTGCCGTAGGTATATATGTATATTATTAACGCCATTTCCATTTTTTGAATTTGCATGATATCCTTTTGAAGTAAAGTCGAGTAGTTGTCCATGACATACTATTTCTATAAAAATAAATAACTAGGTTTTGGTTCAAATATTTAAACTGGTTCTCCGAGTTTATAATCTTCTCAGATTTATCTGATAAATAAGTTCATATGATACGTATTTGATTTGGGTTTTAAAATCTTCCGAATTTGCTTGATCGCATCGACAAAAAACTAAAAGTTTTGGGTAATTCCAAAACATACGAATTCGCCTCTATCTCCAAATACAGAAGGTAGTCAGTTGGGCACACCATGTACATTCATCATCATTATCATTTTCCACTATATTCTCCCAATTTATTTGGGGTCGACGCAACATGACGTATTTTCTACCAAACTTCAACACCCTAATTGCGTAAACACCATCAATCACAATTTGAATAATTTAGAAGGAATCAAAATGACGGATTATGAGAGACTAATTTGCTAACCCATTGCTTCATATGTTCGAAAAAATTGTCTGCTCAATAACGTAAATAACGCAATGAATGTTGTGGATCTATCAAAATAAAAACGATTCCTATTTTTAGTGTGGTACGCAATTCATCATTTCAGCCGAAAGACGCCCACTGCTGGACATAGGCCTCCCCCAAGCTCCTCCACTTCGACCAATTATGTGCTTCCCGCATCCAGCGGATTCCTGCGGCCTTCACAAGGTCATCGGTCCACCTTGTGGGAGGCCTTCCAACTCTACGTCTTCCGGTACTCGGTCACCACTCCAGAACCTTCCGGCCCCGTCGGACATCCGATCTGCGAGCAGTGTGCCCTGCCCACTGCCACTTAAGTTTGGCAATTCTAGCAATTACCCCGGTGTATTCGTTCCTCGTCTTGGTAATTACCCTTTCTAACTATAGCATCTTTGTAGTTTATTATTAACACAAGAACCAGGTAAGCTGACTCTTGCACAACTGGAATGAAATCCAAGTTTATTTTACAACTAATTTTCATTTTTATCAAACGACAAGTGCATCAGTACTTATTGTCCTAAAAATGTATTCATTGAAACTAAATCAGCATAAATAAACAACAAACAAAAGTCCGCATATTCGGCATAATCTATTGATAATAAATTTCTCAGTATAGGGGGGTAGGTATCTAAACAAATTATTTTGGTCAGACAAGACGTAAGTCAGATAAGGGACTTCCCACCGCTAGAAAGAAAATTGCGCAAAAAAAAAACCTTATTACCTAGGTATCTTTTACGTAAAGCGAACAGATTTGCACCTAATCTTGTTTGTCCAGTCACTTGCTGTCGGTATCAATTGGTAGGTACTACTGATTTTTTTAACAATCATATCAGTTGCAAATCTATAATTTGCTTGTAGGTACCGACTAGTGAATTTTAGGTATTACTGATTAAAAACTTTTCTTAAGTCCGGCGGAATTTTGAAAGTGAACTCAGAACATAACTATGGGCTAAGGTGGCTTGCAAAATTCAAATTTTCCCATAGTTGTTCAGGTTGTATTGATGATTTTATTGATTATAATTCTGTAAATACATACGTGTTACGGTTGCGAATCATATTTTGTTCAACATTTGCAAAAACGTAAGAATATTTGAATTTAGCGAGCTACGTTAGCGCATCCCCCCTAAGAGGCCTACGTACAATGAACTGTCCATACATACGTAATACCTAAATCATTTGCAACTTGAGCATATTTCCATCATATTATGATGATATTCGGATTCAGACAGTATTTATCTAGGCTCGTAGGGGTATTTTTTTTTCAATATACTTACCTCAAATGAAGTTTAAGCGAATTGCATTTCGCACATTTTTACAGCTTAAATGACATGTTTTCTCACTGGTTTTTTGGTATTATTACCAACAATTTCCGTAATATTGTTGTCTCAGAAGCATAGCTCATATTATGGAGTTGTAAAATGTCGAAAAAAATATTAAAATACAATAAGTTTTCATTCATCATTTTTGGTATTACGGAACACATCCAAATTCATTATAAATGGTCAGTAGCTAGTAGCGCTATCGCGTCAAGCCATAGTCAATGTGTGTGTGATCGTACTGCTCACTGTAGGTATGTATCCTCGACAAGTACTAACACTAGCGCAACGATAGCAATTTTCAGACGAAATATTGTCTCCGCCCGAATCCTAGTTGGAGCTTCGGTCGTAGGATTCGTAAGGTGAATCTAGTCGATTTTTTTCCATACAAATTTCGGGAGTGTATTACTCCACTTTTACAACAGAATACTAAAATAAAAAATCATTAAAAAGTTATGAGCCAACAAAGATTCGTTTTTCTTGCTAATTTAACCTAACTTTGAGCGTGTTTAAGTAATAAAAGAAGTGCAAAATCTTCAAAACCGACAAAGCTCAACTATCGTAAAGTTCAATAAATTCTATTGGTCATTGATTTATACAGTGGCTTTTCATAAAACCCGATCTTCCGAAGGACTTTTCTTGATTTTTGATGGGCCTGTTTCACTATAAAGCGAGAAAGCAAAGCCGCCGACCCGCCGACACAGCCCGCCGACACAACCCGGCGGCTTATGTTGAAAGAAGCATGTCAATACTACATTTCTATGTTTTCCTATCGGTTTTCGTTATTTAAAACCAATATCATTGGTAACATCAATTGTATTTCGATTGCATTTATGGCCTCAATCAGAGTTAAGGCGGGTGCGGGCGCGGGTGCGGGTACGGGTAGATTAAATGTATCTAGACGCCTCTCGCTTTCATAGTGGCCGCGTGTATACACGTCTGCAGGGCGCAGGTGCGCGACTATCGCGCGGGTGATTCTATTGGCTCAGTCCGCCTGTCTCTTTCACAGTGCTCTGACGTCTGTTAGTGGCTGACGCGTTTGATTCTAAAACTTTTTGATCCACCCGCGACAACATCACCCGCTCTGCCACTGTGAACACAGTGACGCCAAGACCCCCGCGGCCGCCCCCGCCCGTGCACTCTGAATAAGCACTAAGTCTGTACAGGGGAAATAAAAACAAGACTCGTGGTCGTACAGCGCGCGAGGACATGACTTGTGTTGTCTAACTCTCACGATTTATGACCGCATCTACCACAAACGTTGACATATAATATGTAGGTATCGCATTCTCAGACATTCATGAGAATAGACTTATTTTTTAGATTTGATGCAAAAAGGAATATTTTTTAATTTTACCCATACATATAATAAATATGTATGTTTAAATATAATTATGTAAATGGGTAAGTAATTGAATTATAGGTACATTAAAAAACAGCTTTTATAGGTTTATTTTTGATATGAACAAGGCACGAGGAAGGGTGAATTAAACACGTAAATATATAATTATAGAAATATTTTCGATAAATATACATATTATAGGTAGCTATAATTATGTTTGCAAATAATATTACAGTAAATAGATCTCTGATTTTTATTTAAATTGTTATTTAAAATATGTATATTTATACGTAGTACTCATATGCATAAAGAATGTGTAGGCATGACGTTTCTCGCTCTGTCGCTTGCGATTATAATATGAGCGACTGAGATGCAAATAGTTAGATAGTTTAGATAGTTGAACATTCTAAATACATATTCCAATTTAAGAAGGAGCCAGGGTAGCTCACGAAAATCAAATTTTCTTAAATTTTTTTGCTATTTTCTGATCAGTGTCAAGCTGTACAGTCACCAAAAAAGTAACCAGGTACGTTGAATATAGTTGAAGTTTAGTGAGAAACCGATGGATGTTTTCGAAATTCAATTAAATTCATAGAAAACAACCGTGGTGGGTACCGTGTGGTGGCGGACGTAACAAGAATAGCATCCCATTTCTTCTCGTGGGTGTCGTAGAAGGCGACTAAGGGACTTACCAGAGAATGGGCAGCAGCGTTCCCTATACATTTTACCGCCATACTGCGATGGCCAACCCGCCTGCCAAGCGTGGCAATTATGGCACCCCAGAAATGACAGAAGTGGACGCCTTTCGGCTGAAATGATGATGATGATGATAGAAAACAAACAGTTCATTCATCAAATTAAATTTTATTCGAAAACATCCACCAGTTTCGTACTTAACTTCAACTATACCTAATGGCCTTGTTTACTTGACTCTTTTGGTGACTGTACGCTGAACAAAATAGCATTCGCAACCGTTACTCTAAATTCAAATCATATTGATTGGTAGTCATTGAATCGGGTTATACATAATGTACTTGAGAAGTTCGTTTTGATGATTTTAATTATTATAATTATGTAATAACTTACTTGATGCGGTTTCGAATCATATTTTATTCAACATAAAACCTGACACTAACCTGCAAATTGTCGAACAAATTGCAAATTGTCAAACAACAGAAAATTTGAATTTCAGGCTATCCTGGGGCTACCCCCATAATAGGTTAACGTTTTGTATGGCGTTTGAAGCGTGTTCCCACAGTGAGCATATTTTTGTTTTGTGAAGTGATATGGTATGATAATAGCCCCAGTATTTTGCTTGGAGCAAATAAATAAAGGGACTGGTCCGACACATTTAATGTTATGTCAAGTTCTCTCAGTAATTTTTTTTTTTGGTAGTGACATTTTAAGATTTTCGTTTGATATTGTTGTGTCATTTTAATATTTTCGTTTGATATTTTTGTGTCATTTTAATATTTTCGTTTGATAGTAGCGTTTCAATAAATTTTTCCGCGAAGTATATTTATTTATATTTATATTATATATATATTTAAATATTTGGCCTCTCATTGTGTAGGTAGGTACTTTTAATCGGCAAGAATTTTTATTTTTGATATATGTATTAACATTGATAAAATGATTTAAAATGTTATTTTTTCGTTAAACCCTCATTGATTATAATTTTGATATTTAATATTCTGGAACGATCTAAAAACATGAGGCAGACCTAGATAGTTATTAAATTTTGATTCGCATAGGTAAATAATTTTTTATTTCAACTTTAAGTATTTAAATTCTTTCGGGTATATATTGACGATATCGATACTATTTATCCTAATATATAGCCGATATTAAATATTTTGTCTACTTTATAAATTTAAAAATATTTTTTTCTATTACACTACTTATGCCTACATTTCTGTAAACGCTCAAAGTGCTATCGGCTGTCAAACTGGTAGAAAAAGCAAGGCTATCAAACTAAATAGTTAAATCATTCAAGGGTTTTCAATGATGACATCTTCCAGAAGATTGATACATTAAAAACTTGAACAATATTAAAACTTTTTAAAATATTTTCTCTTGCAGTCTTGCACATTCTACCAGTAGGCCAGTCATAGAGATTATCATAGTCTACATAGATGTATTGTTCTAAAGTGATACTTATTTGTTCTCTATTAGAGTCTGAACTTGTAGAACGAGATCCCTCGCCAGGGACAACACTGCTGATGCGTCGTGTCGCTCTGCCATTTCTGTGAAACCAATATATATTTTTTGAATAGGAGTATAATAAGAGAAGGCTTCTAAACTCCTAAGTAACGTTATTTCCATAAAAAAACATCATAAATAGGTAATCGAGAGAAATATCGCAATTTCCGAATGTTTCTGTGGTTGCGGTTCGATTCTAACATTCAATGTAAAGTTTTTGGGGTTATGTATGACATATTATTTGAATGCCGTAGAGTGGCAAACAATAAAGTTCATCTAAACAATAAAGTGTATCTTATGTAAGAAGGTATATTAAAAAATCTAATTAATGAAATGCACCGACCCCAGCGTGGTTTGACCAGACTCGATCAATAGAATCAACGCCAAGATTTGCACTAGCCCTTAGAGCTATATTTCATGGTGCTACAAAGACCTTTGCATATCAAGGAGTAGATCGGGGGGCACCGTAAGGGTTAGAAAGACATGCCCTTTGGATAGGGAAGTATTGTAAGCCGTACGGGATATTCATTCTAGAGTAGGCAATGGACTAGTAGAAAGACGGGTGATATTTATTTATGATGTCTTATTACGAAGTAAATTGTTTTGAAAGAAAGAAAATCTAAACTGACCATTGAAAAACTTGATGATGTCAGTAAAGTCCATGGTGTTCGCGAGGATGACGTCACGGTAGGTCTCGAGTAGAGCCAGAGCTATGAACAGCACCATGTGTTCCGATGCGACGTGCCGAGCTGCCCAAATCAACTCCCATGCTGAGAATACCTGCAATAATGATTGCAATATAAATCAACGTAGGTGTCGATAATAACGTATAGTATCCTCCTTACAAACTGAACTTCTAGGGAAGTGAGCTACTCATCTCCGTTCATCGACCACATGTCACATATATGTATAGATAATACCAGACTACAAAATATTTCTTCTTCAAGAGCTCACGACAGCGTAAAAGGAAAGTATTCACCAGCAATACACACGCATCTTCAAAAAACATCTTCCCAATGAGCTTGTTCTCCTTTACCAAATGCTATTTTATCTTTGATGGAAAAGAGTTCAAAAACCTACCTGTGAAAACTATCATTTTTCATTAGGTTCGAAATAAAGACAAACTACATACCTATTAGAAGACCAATCCTCTTACTTATAAACGTTCAAAATCTACGCGCAGTCTCACCTCGGCGAGGACCAAATGTTAAAAACTTGTCAAAAATGTAGGAAAACTCGAGGTAAAAAAAACACCTATTTGTCTTTCTGTTCTTCTTAAAATTACGAGAATTGACCCTCTGAAGCCTGCCCATGTCAGACTTGGCCTCCTACCTGGTTATTATGCATTTATGATGACTTGGCTTGAATCCTATTTTAGCTCGCATCTCGTTCGCTAGACATGATTCTCTTTTAACTTGTGTTGCCGTGACCCTGAATCTGAAAGTTTACCACCATACAAAATAAACTCACGTCTTGATAAAGAAGTTCCCTCTTGAAGTCCAGCAGGAACCATCGGTAGCAGAAGTAGAAATGTGTGTAGTCTCCGTGAGCGTGCATCAGCTCGTACAGTTCGCAGTCCAGAATTTGGATCAGGGACCTGTCACAGTAATGTGGTGAAATTGGGTGGTATATGTTGATAATATGGTGGTTAGTCGACCAACTTTAATTTCGTTAAAGTGGTTACAGCTGGCTATGGACATCGTCAATACTAGAGGCATCGGAAGAGTACTGTAGAGGTATCATATGAGGAACAGGGTTTAAACATCAACTTGCATAGAAAATAATATCTGCTTAATATGGGTGATTCTATATTGAGATATGGTCTTATTATCTGGGGTTACTCCAACAGACAGTCAGCGCGCGTTCCTTGCACAGAAAAATGGTTATGGTAATGGTAATGGTTATGGTTGGGTATGGTGGTAATGGTTTTTTATATTTTTAGGGTTCCGTACCTCTAAAGGAAAAAACGGAACCCTTATAAGATCACTTTGTTGTCCGTCCGTCCGTCCGTCCGTCCGTCTGTCAAGACCGTTTTTCTCAGGAACGCGTGGAGGTATCAAACTGAAATTTCTATATGATACTTAGTTCTACTGTCCCTGGAAGCTGTAGAAAAATCAACCTTCTAAGTCAACGCAATCAAAAGAGACAGCCATTTAGGCCGCAAAATTCCGCAAATTTTCGAAACTCGCACGGGAATCAAAACCTACAGGGTACTTCCCGTGAACTTAGAATCTTGAAATTTTGTACGAAGTCACGTCTTATAGTACAGATATAGGAAAAATTACGAAAACCGAAATTTTTTAGTTTCGTCATATAAAAAAAAATATTTTTGACAATTTTGAACTTTTACTTATATACCCACAGGTTTGTACGGAACCCTCGGTGCGCGAGTCCAACTCGCACTTGACCGGTTTTTTTATTATTTTGTTGTATATTGTGTGCCTTTTAGTCTGTGCTTAATAAATGTATTTTCTTTCTTTCTTTTTTTTCATAGCAGGAATACGCCCATGGGATCTTGCAAACGCTTTTTCAAAAAGTTCAAGATACTAACCCTGCCAAGTCTGTATATCTTTGAATGCGCTAAATTTGTTAAAAATGCACCCGGAGCTATTTAAAAAGCTCATGAAGTGTTTGCAAAAATTATTAGGCACGGAAATAGAATTGTTTTGCCCATAATTCCTAGGACAGCATTATATGATAAAAATTGCTATGCAATGTGTGATCGCATATTTAATGCTATACCTGACAGCATTAAAATCTTACCAGCTAATAAATTTGCAAGGTGTCTCAAACTATGGTTAAAGGAAAAGAATTTCTACTCGGTAAGCG
The DNA here is from genome assembly GCA_949987655.1 of Polymixis flavicincta. Classification (NCBI taxonomy): domain Eukaryota; kingdom Metazoa; phylum Arthropoda; class Insecta; order Lepidoptera; family Noctuidae; genus Polymixis; species Polymixis flavicincta. The sequence goes on along the minus strand of OX465190.1, from coordinate 14,021,442 downwards.
ACATAATATTTAATAAGAAATGGAAAAATGAATAAGAATGATAATCTATCACCTGACATTTTTTTTAAATGTGTTACATTATTATAATATTGCTACTCCATTTTAATTTTAATTGAAATATAACTATAAATAAGTATAATTTATTATTGTTTATGTATAAACTCAAATGTTTGCATGTCACAGTATTATAACTTAGTGTTTTGGATCTGTATAATTTTTATGTTAAGACCGAAATTCTACCAACACTTATGGCAAATGAATTGATTTGATTTGATAAAGAAGGAATGTTCGACCAAACGGGTGTTGTGTCTGGTAGACTGCTGAGTGTCTGCCATGGGTGCGGGTTGTTCGAAAGAGATACCGTGGCCCCTGGCACACAGGCAACGGAGCACACGGAGGAACACGGGTGGGTTTTAGTCAGTAAAAGTCTGACACGCCCTCCTGCTCCACCCAGAGCGGGAGAAGTCACTTGATGAATTCCCACGCAAAAAAAAAATATTATGCTAGTTTCGCGGTGAAGTCTGCTTGCGCGATGCAGCTCGCATGTGGCGTTATAAATTAACACATTCTTATAGCAGAATGTTGTTAATAAGCATTCCAATACTTCTTAACTTTAAAACCACTACGACCACAAAACAGGGAAACCGTTTATGATTTCCCATATCAGTTTTAAGCTTACCTCATATCAGCAAAGTGTGCGTCCATAGCCTGTCCTGAAGGGAAGTTGTCAGTAGCGCGTTGCATGAGGCTGTTGAACAGTGCATGCGCGGAAGCTTCCTCTCTCATCATGACCAGAAGTGGAGCCGCCAGGTCACACATGCCTTGCATGTAGCCTGTTTCTAGGTGCTCCCATACGTATCTAGAATATTAAATAACAAAATGAAATTTACGTTTTGATTTTTAAAAGCTATATTTGTATAAATGTTAGTCATATTTGACGCTACTTGGGATTTTGGATTTGATGTCACCATAAAAAGTTAAGGTTTGAAATCTATGATTGAGATTTTTTCAATAAAAATTTCTTCGAAAGGCAAGCAATTGCAGTACTTATAGAGGTCATCGGGACCATCTTTTAAAATATATTTGTATAACTAAGTAAGGTCACAGAAAGACGCAGCTACGAGCAAAGGAGCAGATACGAGTACTTACGTGCACATAATATTTCTGAGTTTGTCCAGATTCTCGTCCGTAAAGAATGGATAGTTCCTATCACATCTCTGAACATCCTTCTCTATGCGATGCAGATTTAGAGCGAATGATTCCACCAATTCATTCTGAAATATCAAGAAGTTAAATTATGTGCATGTCTTTACGAGGCTGTCTAAGAATCAATTAGGACGTCATCTTCAAAGAGTGACATATATCTATAGGACTCCCGGAGGTCTCACAACAAGATCATTAATCATTGTGTTTATGCGTGAACGCTTCCTAAATTTCTGCATAATAAATCATATTTTGTTTAAGTTTATTTATATAAGTAGATCTTATAAGACAGTTTTACACATCAATATTTTATTGATCCACCACATTATTAAACTAGATGACGCCGGCATTTCCTAGCTATCTGATCTCTGAGAAGAAATGCCGAGACAAATTCAAAGATTGAATTAATATTAGAATTGTATTTGACTCTAAAAATGTAGGGTCATATCTGGAAGCGCCTTTTGAAGAAAGAGCCATTGCAGCTTTGAGATGACATGTTCCAACAGACGATATCCATGTATCAGAGAATGGAATCTAAATAGCAAGATCGTGGACCTTTTAATTAAATGTATTGAAAGTCTTACAACTAAACGGAATGTGAAGGAGCATTGAAAATACCTTTATCAATATCAAACATAATACTCACAGAGTAAACGCCACCATTAGAGCTAGCAGGTGACACACAATTCGATCGATTATCCGGTGCATTCCTATCAGCCGGCTCCAGCGTGTCGAAGCTGGCGCCAGCTGACTGCGACTCCTCACGCACCACGCCAAGAGGACTCCGGGCAGGACTTACTGTTGCTGAGACAAATATCTAGATTATCATTTATCTATTCACAAAACTTTTTTCCTGCAATAGGCTCTTCCCCAAAACACATGAGACTTGAAAATAACTGGCAAAATATGGGCGTACTATATGTGAACCTCTACCTAAGTGTTCAGAGAATATAGGCTTTACTTTATGTGTTTTACTAAAGTGTCATCACTATACTTATGTCAACCTGTTTTCTTTTTTTCGTAGTGTATTGGCACCTTGTTATTTTCATGTAATTAATTTTGATCTCATTGTGCTTTGTTTGTTGTGTTGTGTCTTTTATATGCACTAAATAAACGATTTATCTATCCATCTATCTAGATTAAAAAAATAAAAGAAAGATTGAAGAATTGTTTAATTTCCACAGAAAAACATGTATTTGAAAAGATAACTTATTAACAGCCACAGAAATGAGATTTACTAATTTACCCTCATATTTATAAACTTTGCTTAAAGTTAAGTAATGATTAGCGTATCCATACATTTTTGACGTTTAAACATATCTTAAATTTAAGCAACGTTTATAAATAAGGGGGTAAGAGAAGTAAGACGCCAGCTTCTATAATATAATTAACGATGACAATAATATTATTATTATTTATATATACTTTATTGTACACCACAAAAAATACATTACAAAAAAAACAAGGTACACTACAAAATAGACAATGGGGGGCAATAATATGGTATCTGTAGATAGATAGATACCCTGTCAAAAAGTCTAAGAACTGGATAATAAATTCCAACAAAAAAGTCTACCGTTAACGCGGATAGATTGCAAAGCTTGTTGTTCATCCAACGCAATACAAGTGAATGAGAACGTGATTAATGTTAATTTGATTATCAAAAAAGTTTTTCACATAGAAACCTAGCTTTAAACTACAAGATGCATGTGTTTTCAAAACATCTGGAGGAAAATTTGTTAAAACGCCATAATCACGTACAAGCGTCTGTATGAGAATTAATAATTTAACGCATTGGCCCCACGTAAGATGAATATCTACTACAAAAAACTAAACTCACCAGTAGTCCCGCCAGAAACAGGAGAGTTGCCTGCCGCCAGATCAACAGACGGATTCGTTATGATAACACTCGTGTGCTGTTGATGAGGACTCGGCTGACTCTCATCTAACGACGACCTGAATTCACTTCCATTCAATTGCGCACTATCAACACTGCATAACAGCCCTCGACCATCACCTTTCTGCACTATCTCTTCAGCAAGCCTCTTTATCTCCGCTATGCTCTCTCGACGCATATCAGGGTTTTCGACAACGCTCTTCAAATGCAAATCCTCATCATCTAAGTCTTTCAGACTGTCTACATCTACATCCCTACTATCACCATTCTCAGTCTCTCCGTTCTGTTTCGATTCTTTGTCTCTTTCAGAGTCCAGTTCTATATTGTCGACCTCGTCTATGCTGGGAGCTCGCGATAAGACGGGCTTGTCCGGTCGCTTCTGTTCGGTATCGCTCGGTTCGGGTGATACGATTGGTGGGTTATCCGAGATTACACTGCAGTCGTCTTCGAATACCTGAGAAAATTAAGAAGTGCATTTATTTGTAGTACAAAAAATATTATTTCAATAGTTCTGTCAACCGCACGTCTCTCTTAGCAGTTTTTGTAGTTCTAAGTGTTAACGTTGAACTTTCATTGGTATGTTGTAGTTCACTACATACAAAGATTCTCCAAAATGAGAAGACCAAATCAAAATATGTATACCATTAAGTTAGATTGATTCGGTGAAATCATACTTATTAAGTTACATTTTGCATACCTCACTAGTATCATTATTGTCTGTCGGCTTCAGTTTCCCGGAGGCCTCGCTCAGCCTGGCGATGGACGCGGCCGTAGCCTCCCGGTCCCGTTGTCGCACGATGGCTTCCACACACAACCACTCCGACATGGTCGTCTCGTACTGTCTACGGCAGGCCGTGTCCTGTTCCGCCCGCTCCTCTGCTGTAGAACCGAATCTGTGGAAAACAAATTGTACGTAAAGACTCATGGGAGATGTTCGCATTCATTTTCAATTTTCTTCATTGCTTCATATAATTTGCTTTCTCAGTAATTTATAAAAGTAAAAAAAGTGAACAGATTTTAGAACAGCCAAACGAAATGAACATACTACTTGGAATACCGAAGGGACCAGCTGAGGAAATAAAATCATTTTTACTTTTCCTTGTATTTCTATTGATTTTTGCAATCAAAACTCAACAAGGTAACACGGTAGTCATTATGATATAGGGATGTTATAGGTTCTATTGATCATGTTGCTTACTCATAGTATCCAAGCAAGTATGGCCACACGTGTCGCCTAATGTCATGTTGTACTCCTCCATAGTATACCAGCCGGTACACCTCGTCTTTATCGCGAATCGCGCCTTTCTCATCTGTCATTGCTAGCCATCGTTCATCCGTAAGACCGCCATCTGCGTTCTCTGCAAAGTTGTTAGTACGAACTGAGCTAGTTGAGCAAAACAAATCGTTATTTATGGCAATTCCGTAAATAACGATTTAAAAAAACCAAATAATGTAATACAAGACATTTTTGGGTCTCGAAATATTTTCAATAAGAATGAATCTTATCGTACCTCTAGGAATAATGTTAGGATGTACAAGACCGCTGAGATGTGTCCGGACTGTAGACAAGTGGCGACAGTAAGCCAGCCAGCCATAAAACGCCCGCGATATTATCTGTCGACGCATTGTACTGCACACTAACTCGATTGACGCAGACTGAAACATAACGAACGGTAGATTTAGCTGAGTCCCTTGCTGGGCGCCACAAATCTTTTATCCAAATATTGAGACCTTTTCAATATATTTTAAATTAACGAAACTCATCGTTTGACTTACGTACTTACTAAACATAAAAAAATGTTTTTAAGAAATGGCGCCCACCTGGGACTAAAATCTTGAGATCCGTGTTGGGCGCCAATACACATTGTTACCAAAACTAAGTAACTTTAACGATTAAACATGAACTATTGTTAACGATTAATTTATTAAATTCGGATTACTTGTTTACTAAAAATCAATTTTGAGATTTATTTAGGTAATTGAATCATAATTGGCGCCCTAACACGGAAATAGATTTTAATCTTCGATCCCACGTTGGGCGCCAATTCACATTAAGTATCACTAAACCGTTTGTTTTAATTAACACGATTGTAGCTACTGTTTTATACCTGTTCTATGGGTTGATGTGGAATCGGTGTCAGCGGTTGTGGTGGGAGCCCATTTATTCCAGCCGATGGTGGACAGTCAACTGACATTGTCGAGGAGTCTGATGATGTAGTGGATGTAGAAGCTAGTGGGCGACGCGGCGTGCGTGGTGGTGATTGTACTCCACGTTCTAGTAGTGAATGCCGCATCGCTGAAAATAATAATTAATACAATCTTCAAAAGACCTGCAAAGTTCATTATTTTTAAATCTGTAAATTCTGCAGCAGGTACAAGGTAGTCATAATAATTCTATGAAGACCTTATAGCAACAACGTGTTATTTAAATGCCTCAAGTTAGACCTTAGACATTCACCTCGGGATCAAATATCTACGCTACATTTCTCAGATTATGAAGACAAAAAAGGAACTAAAACAACTTTTAACTGAACTACCTTCTCTATCAGCTATAGCGTTGTTCACGATCCGGAACACATAGTCTCCTGCGGTTTCTTCCCACTCAGGCTCCTCGGTTTCACCACTCTCGCATAGACTTGGTAGTGGTCGCCGTCTTGATTTACCACGACCAAAAACCTGCACGAAAATTGACAGTTACATGTAAGAAACCCAAGTAAACGCTTTTAAATACCTACATTTTACGAAAATTAATTTTATAAGATGCGTCGCGCAACTGATCCTTCGTCACCACCAAAATCAATACTGGCATTCACAAAAGAAGCAAGTGCTATATTAATAGCAGAAAATGATATCAAGAAATTGATCAATCCCATACTTTTCCTGTGCCTCGTTGTGACCAGAGTGGTGGGTCCAGTTGACCATGTGGTAGTAGTCCCGTTTCTAAGTTGCTCAGGAACGAGAGCAGATGGCCTCCTAAAACAAAATCAGGTTTTCAGCTCCATATTTGTGTTTGTAAAAGCATATGTAACATCAGAATTGAAACTTATATAATGTTAAATACATTTTATTATTATTGAGAAATTGGAAGCATATGGCATTAGAGGTAATGTCTCAAAGCTTATTGAATCTTATTTAAGCAACAGAATACAATTTACAGAAATATCAGCAGTAAACAAAAGTAATAAACAGGAAATTATGTATAAGTCAAAAGAACGTGTAGTTAAATTTGGCGTACCGCAAGGTACTGTCGTGGGCCCGCTATTCTTTATACTATACATTAATGACCTACCCAGAAGTATCGACCACCCTATGACACTTTTTGCCGACGACAGCACCATTACAATTGCTTACAGTGACACCTACGAAACTGACATTAACGATTCCATAGAATCAATGGTAAAATGGTTGGAAAACAATAATCTTAAGATAAACCTTGACAAAACTAATATTCTGCATTTTGCCCTAAGATCACCCATACCAAGTGTAAATGTCCATTATTGTAATAACAACATAGAGAAAGTCAACACAACCAAGTTTCTTGGTGTAATGATTGATAGCAAACTAGATTGGAAAGCGCATACGGAAGCATTAAGCAAAAAAATTTGTAATTCCACTTATGCCCTGTATAAATTGGCCCCCATCTTAAACGCTGATGCACTGCTAACTGCTTATCACGGCCTGGTATCCTCTAACTTGAGGTATGGACTAATTTTTTGGGGAAATTCAACAAATAAGGAAGTGATTTTTAAAACGCAGAAGAGGTGTCTGAGGGCTATGTTTGGTCTTCATGTTACAGAGAGTTGCAAAACATTTTTTAAAGCATATAAAATATTAACCCTTCCGTCAATGTACATTTTAGAGACCATCATGTTTGTCAAATCGTATCCACACCTATTCCCCTTAGTGTCAGATAAAGTAGTTCGAAATAGACGCGACAATAGTAAGCTATGTATCCCGAGATCCAGGACAACTTTAATGCGTAAAAGTATATTCTGTATGGCGCCAATTCTGTATAATAAGTTGCCAAAACATTGGAGAGAACTGACCACTGAAAAATTAAGAAATATTTTAAAAAGCCTTTTGTTAGAGAAAGTCTATTACAGCACTGACGAATTTCTAACGGACAAATTAATTTGACTTATTTATTGACATCCTAATTTTATTAATAATTGCTTTAACATTTGTATTTTTCTGATTTGTATTACTTACTATGATGAGTCTATGACACTATTTTATTGTATTTTTGTTGTACCATTTAGTTAAGTATGGTCTAAATTGGATTGTTAATTAATATATTATTTTCTGTGTCTAATGGACGAATTTAGATTCAATTGATGCTGTGTAGCGTCCGACATCTCATATTTGTACGCCGTTCAGGCAAAACATGACTGTCTTAAACATAATTTGACGTAACATCTTGCATGCTATGTGTGTATACTCATGTTTTGGACAAATAAAAAATTATCTTATCTTATCTTATCTTATCTTATTAATGACTAGCTTTTTCCCGCGACTTCGTCCGCGTAGAAGTCGAAAATGGTTCTAATAGGATTTTTAATTGTTTTTTTACTTTATTAATTTTGTGATAACATATAAATTATTATCTTAAAATGTAAGCGCTTTTTAACTGTCACATCAACCTAGTATGTCAGGTGTGCTCCTACCGAGTTATGACAGCCTCTAGCTGACAAAACTATGTTCATCTATGTTAGATATGCTCCTACCGAGTTATGACAACCTGGTACTTCGAAGGCATAAAGCGTTTAAAAAGCTGACTAACAAAATGTTTTGAGAAAAAAAAAAAAAGGTGTGCTCCTACCGTGTTATGCCAACCTGGTACTTCGAAGGCATAAAGCGTTTTTTAGCTGACACACCTGTTTTGCTACTTTAGATTAAGTACATTATTGCAATTTTCATAAGGATCTCAATTTAAAAAAAAAATTATAGGATATGTTACTTCCTGATAATTTAGCTTTCTATTGGTGAAAAAATTGTTAAAATCGGTCCAGTAGTTTCGGAGCAAACAAACAAAAAAATGTTTCCTCTTAATAGCATGATTATAGATCTCTTCAACAATTTTCTCATTGGAAAATTTCTCCATATAATTAGTCTAATTTAAAAACCTTGACCTTGAAAACGCACATAATTAAGAAAAGTTCCAACCCACTTCAGTTAGCATTTGCCATCAATTATTTCTTGAAACTCGAGCGCGAATAATTCATGATTTTATTACCAAACTTTCATTTTAATGCTCTCAATTTAAAACTTAACTTGGCAATCTCAAAAGTTATTTTGATTGATATTGAATCCGTTGGATCTATAATACCTTTTAAGTCATATCCAGATGGGGAACGAGATAAAAGATTACCTACTTTATGAATACTTCGAATATTGGATAAGTTTCAAAGTACGAACATTGGGTAAGTTTCGATTTACCTTGTGGTGGACATAATGAGTTCTAGAGACATCTTGTGCGGTAGTTATGTTGGATATTTGATCTATATCAAAATGAAGCAGGGCTAAATACGACTTTGCGTTTTAGTTCAACTCAGTAGGAATATAAAAATTCACCTCGTTTTCTTTCTGAGTCTATCTTTATTATTGACATGACCCTTTGTTTTTGACAGGCGTACTCTTCGCATGTTAGACCCATGTCATATTCAAAGAGTTTCCGAAAACCTTCCAAAGCATCGAACATTATGTTTCCATGGACCTTGACTGATCTTATCGCTGGCCAGGACAAAATAATGAAACGGTTTTTCTAGTTACACGTACCCCGACTCCCCCGGTATTTACTTACCTTTTGGAAAATGTATGGGTGGTCGCTGAACTCCGTCCTGGCCAACCAGTATGAGAGCATCGCTGGCCTGTGATCGATGCACGTGGACGTACACCACCTCCCAGACGCATACTTGTAGGGACATTGCCCAGTACACACTGTAATACGAAAATGATACTCTAAGTAGAAGAAATTCGTAGAGAATACCGAAAATATGAATGTTTACCGCTGTTTGGAATTTTTTGTTGGTTTTAGCCGATTTTACTTTTGCCGGGAGTATATTGTTTGAGATGCCCCAAATATGTACAGACACTAGCAGATCAAGCTATCCCTAACTGTGAAATTTTCCCAATTGATATAAACCTTATTCCTTTGTAATAAAGTTGGAAAACTATCAAAGAAATTTGACAAATTGGGGTAGCTTGATGTGCTGGCCTCTGTACGATGATAAAAGTACGACGATAAAGTTTGACGTCGTGTATTTTTTGAGGTAAAAAGAATACGTATTTTCGGCCAACCTTGAAACAGACACCTAAAACCTTGATTCTGAAGAAAGCTATTTATTAATAAAAACATTTTATGATATCAGAAGTAATATCACTGATTGGCTACTAAAACACTTTTTCCCGAATTGATCGTTACTGGAATCCCATCGCTATCCAGCAATGTAAAAAACGTACATAACATAGGTACGTCTCGGTAACTACGCTTCAACTGCGCGTCCCCCATTTTTTTTTTTCAAGTATCTTTGTAGGTTTTACGTGTTTTTTTATGCGAGCCTTTAATTTGAAAACTTAGCCCTATAGGGCTACGGTGAGATGCAACTTTTTTTTAAATACATTTAAAAAAAAAGTTGCGTCGTATGCCTTAAAACCGTAGGATTTTAAGACTCCCATCTCAGGACAGGCAAGGTGGCGAAACTACTCTCACCACCTTGCCTACTGTGCTGGACAGGGTCCACAATGATCATGTCTTCCTAGACCGACTACCTAAGTTCACATTGAATGTAATAAATATATCGAGTATTCAAAATCTTAGCCTAGAAGAGTCATAGAATATAACATATACATACACTTAGCTCACAATACACAAGCACAAACTAAAATCAAATACATACCAATCAATGCACAGAGGGCCGGCACAGCGGCGCCTATACACTGTGCAGGTCGGCGCCAAGCTGCACAGAATATACGTGTGTTGGCACGCGGAGGCATGCACTAGGTGACAGCGGAGAGCACTACACATAGGCACTACATCGATAACACAATCTACGAAGCGACACAGAGATGATAAAGAAAGCAGAGGGGCTAGCACTAACAATTTGACACTAAAAAACATAAAGATTTACAAAAGAAAGCCCATATTTCATTTTGATTTAAATTTTGCATAAATTTAAATCAAAATGAAATATGGGCTGATCATTGTAAAGTCATAATGACACCATTTTATTAGTAGATTACCAAGTTTGTCAAAATCAACAATTATGAAATCAATGATAGACCATTCTGACACTATTGTAATAGCAGACTTGAGGACCAGGATGTATTCAAAAAACAAAGTTCAGATAACATACACAATTCTCAGAAAAAAGGCTTACGGCGACGGCATAAAAAAAAGAAGAAAGGCAAGTTGAGCAAAAGCTGGAGGTGTTCTAAGGAAAGAGAAGGGAAATGCTTGGCTATTTAAAAACAAACGCTATAACATTCAATATATGTATAAATAGAGTTAGGAAAGTTATACTTCGGCGATAAAAACAGCTACAATAAACTTTTACTTTCCCCGTACACATAACTTTGCGAACATTTACTTGAAAGGGCTTATTTTGAGGGGCTACGCCTCTTCGGTAATAATGGGTGAAGTAACGAGTTCTGTAACAGTTACGGTACTCATTTATATTGTAACAAACGAATGAGTTTGTTCCCAATTTTAATTATTGCTGTTCTCAATATCAATCGTATCGTAACCTATCTCAGTTGGCTGACGAGATTTTGATTGTACAGTAATTTTGACAGCATCATAAATCAGCACGCCTGCTTTCCCCGAAAGTTTGGTAGTGTTCGGTTCCTACATTTCACCAGTTATGTTTCATTAAGCATGTAATTGGAGGCAAGCCTACTGAGATTTTCCTGATAAAAACCCAAAATTGCTTAGCCCGACCTCATGTTCAGCATAATCAATGTGGCAGACAATTTTTAAATCATTCATTTAAACTTTTATCAGTCAAAAAAGTTATATTTAAAAAACTCCCGACCCAAACGAAGACCTAAAAGGTAAAAAAAATGGCCTTTTAAGTAATTGTAGGTCATATTTCAATAAAAGCATTGTCACGTCAAGGGACGGCTAGTGAAAATGTTATCCTTTCTACAATAGCATACTACATATATTCATTATTGCTGGGCATCACCTGTGTGGCGTTTTCTATTATTTCAATTTATTTGGTATCAATATACTCAGTGCCCTCATAATACACTACGTAGAACATCAAAATAATAATTACCTACTACTACCATGCCTTAACATACCTAATTGCTTCAATTTCAGTTTACCTTTTGTCAATTCCTTCGCTCTCTGCATATCCATTCATGAGTTGGTTTGGAGTCCATTTAATGACCAGCCCCGCAGCTGTCTGATGGAGACTCAAGTACCCAGGCATCGGCTCCTCAATGTCCTTCTATAATTATAATAGTTCAAAATTCTTCAACGTCAGTTCCTAAAAGTGTCTAGTAAAATAATCATTTCATATTCCTCTTTGAGCAGAATTTTATGAATACTCCAATTTCGATTATGCCTAACTAAATTAATATAAAGTTTGGGACATTTATGAGAGGTGGCTCGGCAGTAAAATAATACCGAATTACGAAGATGACAAGTAATGAGCTTAAAAGGTAGACAATTTAACTTTGTACGTGTCCTTGGAAATATTCCTTACACCGTAAAAATTTACTCAATTTCAATACAAGTATTTTTTCCGTCAGCTCCTGCCTTGTCTTTTCCCAACTATGTTTGGGTCGGCTTCCAGTCAAACCGAATGCAGTACAATACCAGTATTTAACATGGAGCGACTGTTTATCTAATCTCCACAACCCAGTTACAGACTTTCAGGCTTTAGACGGCCCGTAACGACAAAGATCCACAAATGACAGGGACCGGGACCAGCGGCTTAGCGTGCTTTCCGCACAGAGGGGTCTTGGTATGTACAGATGGTGCCCCATCCACGAACCAAACGTAGTTTAACCTGTTCGATTGGCCCTTACAGTTGTCATTACTAAGCCAAAAAAAACCCTCTATTTTTTCCGTAAGAACCTAAAAATAAGGTCCTGATTAATTCAGCCAGATAAATAAACACATAAAAACGTACGACGGAACTACGCCACACAATATTTACACAAATTGAATAAAGTACCCGAAATCCAGAACATACGAGTAATTCCATGTACCCGCTCGTATGATTGGGCCGTTCCCAAAGGACCAGCGGTTCCGATCCGTTTCCCAAATTTAATAAAACTCAACACACATCATAAACAAGAGCAAATAAATCTATAGGAAAAAGGTTTTAGTCTCACCGGCTGAACTCTAACGTTGTTTTTTCCGTACAAAAGCGTGGCTGTGGAGTTCTGGTGTAGGCTCTCAACGTAATCTTTGGCACTCGAACCGGCTGCTTTGCCCGTACCTAAAGTAAAAGTTTCACTTTGTAAGCTTCTCTTGAAAGAAAAGTAGATTTAAAAAAATGTAGCGTGTTTTTCATGAAAAACTTGGATGAAATATAGATATATTTATAGTTTTACGAGATACAAAGTTGTTCAAAGAGTCTTATATGAAATGCAGATATTTTACCTGGATTATTTGAGCTCCCATCATCGGATGAAGCGTTCAAACTTCTCTTAAAATTCAATATTGGCCTTCGAACGGAGGGCGGTGTTGTGGTTCCCGCAGACATTCTGTGTCTCTGCACCTGTTATTTTAATAAGACCACTTATTAAAGCTAAAACAATGGGAAATTGCCCTCTTCATTTAAAGAAAGATCCACACATAACTACAAAAAATGACAGAATCCAGATAGTTTCATGCGACTTGGCAACCGATTTTTTTCAGAAAACTTAAAACTTTGGGGACTTCATCATAATCAGAATACTCACAAGTTCGTCTGCAGGAGGATCCGTCCAGAAACAAGCCGGTGGCTTAGCCTTGGAGTACTCCAAGGCACAGGGACCAACCAATAAGGAGCTTAGGATGCTCCCGTAGTCGGGATCTGCAACCAAGGCGTCCCGTTCGTAGTAACGGTTCGCGTTGCTGACCAGATGCTCGATGATCTTCGCCAGCTGACGCTCGAATAACGCTATGCGAATCCAAAGGTATCTGTGGACAAGTAAAATTCAATAAGTAGTAGTAAAGTAAAGGAGTGTAGCGGCATCTACAACGCTACATGCGCACTACGCATCAGACTGACGTCACACAAAATCCTGCATCGCGCAGGCAGAGTTTTCCGCGCAAGTAGGATATACAGGATAATTTTTTATCCAGTACGCAAACTGTAACCATGTATTCAGCATATCATTCTAGACACCCTAGCATAAACATTTTTCGTCGATTATACAAAAGAAAATCAGCTGTTCCATGCATTTTGACCGCGTAGGTATTGCACTTTTCTATGAAACAAGAGCTTTTTTTTTTTTGTATGACCAACGAAAAATTAGAATGTTATTCTGAATTCATGGTTACAGTGTGCGCACTGGTTAAAAATTTACCCTGTAACAACGTTCTGACATCAATTGTCGGGCAGTTGCCGATCATACACAATACTCGTCTGATCGGAGGGTTTTCTCTTTTCTATAGAGGATGAATGAACTAATATGAGGAACTGGGTGTCCTGTTCCTCATGTCTCTAGAGTAGTATCTATCGTATCTATATAAATAAAAAGAAAAGTCCTGACTGACTGCCTGACTCATCAACGCCCAGCCCAAACCTTTGGACCTAGAAAGCTGAAATTTTGCGCAGAGGTTACCTTTTTATTTTAGACAAGGAATAAGGAAGGATTTTTAGAAATTCAACCCCTAAGGGAGTTAAATAGGGGATAAAAGTTCTGCGCGAGCGATGTCGCTGTCAAAATCTAGTTTATAATAGGGTGTTCATCATCATCAGCCTATAATGTTCCCACTGCTGGGTGCTGGGACACAGGCCTCCTCTCTGTGTGCGGTGTTCATAAAAAAGAGTTATTCTATCTATGAAATTCAATACATTTTTAGTGAGGACATCCCTAATAATAAGCATCATATTTGCTTGAACAAATTATTGTGTGTACCTATATGGCAATTTCTTTATTTCATAAACATCATTATTCTTGTTTTAATCAAATCCGACGCACATAACAAGTTTCCCAAGCTAAACCAAATATGAGTAACGCAGCGAAGTATTGGAATTTTTGACAAAGAAGGATTACAGGTAGGTACAACACCCGTCAACCGTCGTTACCTTGAATTCTAAGTACGCAAAATATATTATGTACTAGATAAACGAACACGGGCAGAACACATAAATCTTGTCACATATTCCTAAGCGTAAACTCAAACAAGAAATGGTAATATATTTCTTTTGCAACGAAAAAATCAAAGAAATATGAGAGAGAAATGGAAGCTTTCAGCGTCCGTCCTAAGCCTGAGGAGGCAGCCATTAATAAAGATCGCTGAGACACAATGACTCATCAATATCTTCTTTTATTTTTTGCTTTGAATGCCGTCGGTTTTCTTTTCCCTTGAGAAGTCTTAATGGAGAACCAAACGTTTTTATAATGATTAGTGAAAATATATGAACGAGACAAACCTAAAGAAAAATGCTTGTGTGGATAATAGATAATACGGCTATGTAGTAAAGTTACAACAGTGAGAAAACGACTAGGACGAATAGGATGAAACTACGGCCTCAAATAAATTTCCTTGGTTCACTCCCTGAGCACGATATCCGTAGTTTTGGCCGAACTTACGGGCTTTCCCGACTCCGTAGTTCTGTAACACCTACGGAACCTAAGATAGTTTGAAGCCCAAAGCCAAGAATGAATGACAACACAAATTGACAGTGGTCCTTATTCTCGATGTGTTTTGTGCGGCCGAAATCAGGAGTAGGGTTTATTCGGGTATATTGTTTTCGGCTGACCCCTTATCTTCATTGACGGACTCAAAGTAGGTTCCCCGGTACGGGCCCGGATGACGATAATGACTAGAATGTTTCTAATATAGAAACCATGAACCAATAGGACGTTTAAGTAGCATAGATTTGATAAGTACAAAAACTGATGTTTTCTCAAAGACTGCTTTTCCTAAACATGCCTTTTTGTTTTTTGATAGCAAACAGGTGAACGCAGATGCGCATCTTCTTTAATCGCCTTTAACGACGCTGAATAGCATAGCCGATCGTTCGATTTCTTAGGTTTATGAGTACTTTTCATACTGATTGTCTTTTTAAAAGGTGCTTGCATCTTTACTGTCGAAGTTTTTAATGTGATCGGAGTATCTAAATCGATTTTACTATAGTGAAATTGAAGTCTCCTTAAGTAAAACCAACAAACAAACAAAGGACAAAAGGACTTCGGTAATGGAAAGGAATAAGGTAAGGTACCAACAGCCACAAAACGAGGAATAGGTACGGGGACAATACAATCGAACATTCATCAGTAAGGACTCGTAGTTCTATTCTATCCCTTGGGGTTTCGGGGATTCTGTTAAATTACTTTCTAGATTGTTCCTTTGATATACAAATAGGACATTATATTTTAACGAGAAGGATGTTTTCATCATTTCCGCCGAAAGTCGTCCACTGCTGGATATAGGCCTCCCCCAAAGGGGAGCTTTTCCACAACCGCCAAGCTTGGCAAGCGGGTTGGCGATCGTAGTATGGTGGTAAAATGCATAGAGAACGCTGCTGCCCATTCCCTGTTGTAGTAAGTCCCTTAGTCGCCTTCTACGATACCCACGGGAAGAGATGGGATGGTACTAGTCTTTACGCCCGACACCACACGGAACAAGGATGTTTTAGCATCAATTTAATACCTTAATTTTTTAAAGCTTATACTATCCCACTGCTGGCCAAACGTCTTCTACAAGTCCTTCCGAGAACTCTTTTCCCGCTGTTTCGAGGAAAAGAGTTATTTCATCATTATCATTAAAAATTTATATATTTCGATATTAACATAGGTGGATAAGTACTTGCATTTAACATCGGGGCTCATGGCTAAATGATATCAGCCGGGTCAATCGAAGGTTAAGCTACGTTTTCCGCGGTCGGTTATTGGATGGGTGACCATCCATTACATAGACCCGTCCGTGCCTCGGAAAGCACGTCGACAGCAGCCTAATAGTCTTACAACCAGTCTTACCAACAGAAATCGATCGTATTACCCAGTTACTGGGTTGTGGAGGTCAGTGGGGTTCACATACGAGTATATCAAGCCTAGCGGGAAGGCTCAGTTCGGCCGCCTACGCCGTCATGAAAGTAAGACAATACACTGACGTTGACACAGCGCGGTTAGTCTATTTTAGTTATTTTCATAGCATTATGTCCTACGGCATTCTGCTGTGGGGCAAAGCCGTAGATATTCAAAATATTTTTGTTCTTCAAAAACGAGCTGTTCGAGCAATTTATCAACTAGGTGCTAGAGTTTCTCTTAGAGAATTTTTTAAAGATATTGGCATACTCACCGTGGCATCGCAATTCATCTTGGCCAACATCTTATATACACGGTGAAATTTAAATGGTTGTTTTCCCGCAGCGAAATGGGTTTGTCTTAGTAATACAATAGTTTTATAAACAAATAAAATATTAGAAACAAAAAATGGCAGATTAACCATTGTGAAAAACAAAACTCGAAAGCGACCACGAACCAATAGTTCCGATACCTACGCTCTGCGCAAGCCGGGCGCCGCCGCCGAGCGGCCGCGCGGCCGTTGACCCGCGTGCGTTTCAATCAGCTGATCGTATTCTTGATAATAAGCTGTACCCAACAAGCTATTCAAATTTTCCCTTCATACTTTTACGAGCTTAGGACCGTCATAAATACTTTTTAACTGCAATTTACTGAACAAGAAATTAACATAAAAAATAATTAATAAAAACAAGTTTATCATAATTTTCGGACTTAGATACCTAAAAAAGTTTGAGGCGTCTTTCAAAATTTGAATCAACTTATTTACAATAATTTTAATTAATTTGACTACCTACTTTTAAATGTTCACAATTTACAAAAGTACGAGTAGGTACTTACACTTCACGGTAACGGAGTAATTGTTCGTAGTGCAAGCAGTGCAACTGCAAGCCACTAAGTTGAATTCACAATGGAGCACGTTTTAATTGATTGCCTTTCAATTTTAATAAGGTGTCTCTGTCACTTCTTACGATATTGAAATGAGGTGGCCATTAATTAGCCGGCCCACACATTATCACTAAAACGCTCTTGATGCGCACACTCGCGAATAACATGTGGGTTATTTAACGCCCAAAAATGTTCGAGTCTAACTCGCGTAAAAGTTCCTTCATCTGTCCACAAAATGTTCGCATTTTGACTGTCGATTAACCACTGACAAAAAGTAATTCTGTTCTGCGCGTCGCTTTCATGGAGGGCATGAACTCTGCGATAATTATAAGGATGAAGTCCTTCAGAGTTGAGTAGTTTCCAGACGTAGTATTGGCTCACGCCAAACCTAGCCGCAGCCTTACGTGTACTTCGCCAAGGATCCCGTTCGAAGTACTCGATGATCTATTCGTCGAGCTCTGGCGAAATAACGGCCGATCGACCCCTGCCCTGTGCAACTGCTGATGTCCGGAACTGCTCATGATCGTCAAGTAGCCGCTGTGTCGCTGCTACGATCGTCCGGGCCGATGGCGAAGACGAAGCGACTCCAAGTGTGGCAGCTCCGCGTAAAGTCGACGGGCATCAAGGGTGTCATAATCAGCCCTAGCGTACAGATGCACCATAGCGACGTAATCCAAATTGCAATAATTGTAATGGCGATCCATTCCACTGATAACGCGTGTTTCACGTACGACATTCGCGGGAAAACTAAGTGCGCCGCCGCCGGCGCCGCGCGCCGTCCCGCTCAATGGGAAGCCGGCGCGCTGCTTGGTTTGTAATTGTTGTTAGTTTGTAGTTTATGCCGTATCATTACACGCGAGAGCTTATTTTACTTTGAAAATTTATAAATCGGTCTTTTCTTTGTCGGCGCCGCGGCTGTGTTTTGTGTTGTTGCGTGAAAACTAATTTATGACTTAGTACCACATGCGAGAGTTTATTTTGCTTTGAACATTTATGCATCATTGTTCCTTTGTCGGCGCGGCGGTGCGGCGGCGCGTCCGTTTCGAGTAATACCTACAAGTTACCTCCAGTTGCAGTGTTACTATTGATTCGCACGCTTTCGAGTTGATGAATATTTTTTTAATTATTTCAAAACAAAAAACATTTTCATTTTTTTACTTTTACTCTATGGTTCGAAGGGACTCCTTATGGCAAGTTGTTCTGCCGCGGGAAAACAACCATTAAAATTTCAGCGTGTATAAGGCAAAACATACACTTGTACACTAAAAACAGTGATTTTCATATTATTAATACTAGAAATAAGGACAAACTACATGCTCCCTTTCACCGGCTTCATAACTCATTTATTGGTCTTGGTATAACCTTTTATAACAAGCTTCCCTCTTCTGTGCTAGATTTGAATTTTAATGCGTTTAAAGCTAAAGTAAAATCCAATCTTTGCGCAAAGGCATACTATTCAATCAACGACTACTTAAACGATAAGAATAGTTGGTCGCTGTGATTAACTCAAGACAATGTTTGTGTTCTTTTACCAGAGTTTCCTTGCCTACTGACAGGTCATATCTTTATTAACTTAATTGTTTGTTTTTATTTGACTGTATAAATTCATTTGAATTTACTTAGTGTTGACATAATCTACTCATTGTTTTTTTTTTTAATAATGAGTTAAATTGCAAGATATAGCTAGCTAGCGACCTCGATAATTGGTCTATTATATCTAGAACAACTTTAATTTTTTATATTTCGTATCCTACCATTGTTTATATTCAAGTTCTTTTAACATAACAGACAGCTGTGCTGCTGGGGAGTTTGTTGCGCCACTTCTTCTTCCCAGCTAAAGCACTAGGAAGTGTCGAAGGGTGGGCGTTTTTGGGGAACTGTCTTTTGTTATTTTTGACGTTCAAAAAGTGCTGACACCAGCCTAGTTGATTTTGTAGTTGATTTTGATTCAGATACGCGGTCGCTCTGTGAAATACTGGTATTCAGCTGCATCCGGTAAGACTGGAAGCTGATCCCAACAAAGTTGGGAAAAGACTATAGGCAGATGTTACTTGCATTACGTGCAATATAGCGAATTCAAAACTACCTTCGATGTGTGTGTTATGAAGGAGATTTTGACAATTCGCCTATAATCCATGACAATCTACCAGACCTACTTTGCTCTAACCCAAAAGGCTAACAATACTCCTAACCTTTGTTGATTTAGGTCCAATATGGGACGGCACGTGCCCATTATTATTTATCGAAGAAAATTACAACGGTGTCTCTAGAGAAACATTTGAGAATTCGGTTACAGAAAAACCCAACCCCACTCAAGGGCTAAGCATACAGGAACTCACTAGAGAAATCCATTTTGACTATACCTAACAAAAATATTGCTTCCAATCAAACGAAAGTACTCAAAAATCCATTAAAGGATGATTTTCACCAAACGGTTTGCATCGCATCAGATCGGAATGGATTTTACAATCTGTATGCGATATTAAATCGTGTACACAGTGTTTAAAGTCTACAGGGTAAGTTTTCATCCAGAGCGCAAATTGTAACCATAAATTCAGCATATCATTCTAGAACCCCCTAGCGCAGAAATATAGAAAAGTGCAATACCTACGCGGTCAAAATGTATGAAACAGCAGATTTTTTTTTTGTGGATCCGGCGAAAAATGTTTGCGCTAGGGGTCTTGAATGATATACTGAATTCTTGGTTACAATTTGCGCACTGGATAAAAACTTTTCCTGTATATCACCAAGCCGCGCAAAGCAGCTCGAACGCGGGCGTCTTCCGCGACACGCGACCGTAGCCGTAGTATGCTGCGACGCGCGATCGGCTCCGTTCGCCTATCATCGTATCCGATCGGATCAATTTCAAACATTTTGAAAAATTTGAATACGTCAAAACGGTAGGAATTGAACTATTCGACTAGGTGCAGAAACGGATACGTTTGCAAGCGACGCTACGGAGCCGATTGTATGCGTCGACATCTTGCCGGACGCGATCGGCTGTCGTCGCATCCGTTCGTATCCTTTCCATTCCGATGCGATGCGAATCATTTGGTGAAAACATCCTTAAAAGTGCTTATTATTATATAAGTTACGAGCCACCATAAACCGCCTATAAAGTCGGTCGGTGAATGAAAAAGCCACTTTATCACCCCGATATAAGACTTAAAGCTACAACAAAATAATTATGTACATCTATAGGATATAAGATGATGTCATAAACCAGAAACAATCTCGTAAAGAAGGAACATTACTAAGGTACACAGTTTTTATAACGTTACGAATAAAATTTGCCCTTCAGAAGGTTGTTCAGGTACTTATTCAAAGTTATGAGGATTCATTCTTTTGTTTTTGAGCTAACTGGGGCTGAAAAACAAAGGAATGATATTCATTATGCCACATTGAATGTCGGGTCCTTTATTTACTTTAATAAATTGGTATTTTTATTCGAAAATTGTAGAACAGGTGAAGGTATATCTATCATTTACATTTGTTTTCCAGCATCACTTCTTAGCTTTTGTTTCTTTCACTGCAGTAGGAACTTTATTGATATCGTCTGGATTTTCTGCTGCATCCTTCAGACGCTTAGCGCGAATTCCGACAAGTTTAGCAATTGAACGAGTCCCTCTCAGGTATGTGTTTTGTTTTTGGGTGGGAAATCATCAAATAAGTTCCCCTGCTCTGGGTGGAGCAGGAGGGCGTGTCAGACTTTTACTGACTAAAACCCATCCTTGTTCCCTCAGTTGCCCGTGTGCCAGGGGCGACGGTATCTCTTTTGAACAACCCGCACCCCTGGCAGGCATCGGCCCCCTCGAGGGGGCCCCCTCGGTCACCCTGTGACGGGTCAGCACAGTGGCCCCGCCGCCTACCACTTTTCGGCCACAGGGGATAGGGAGAGCGGCCAACGCTATACCGACACTCCTCTTCCCCTGCGGCCCCACCGCTTCCGCCATCAAACGGTGGCGGCCCCGTCCAGGCCACGGAAGGGAAGAGCGCTACTCAAAAGTACCGGCACTCCTCCTCCGCCGCAGCCTGTAACCCTCAGCCGTGATGCCTCCCATTCGACATCGCGGCCCACCTCAGTTGCGGTGCACCTCACCGCAACCTACCCTTTTTGGCCGCTACGTCGTCGGCTTTGAGGCAAAAGCCCTGACGAGCGGTGACGCTGACGAGCCCCACCTTTGGGTTCCTCTTCGCTTCACCGTGGCTGGGAGACCAAAGCTACTGAGCTCTCAGGTATTGGTATGCCTTGAAGTCCTTTTCTTCTTCAGTAACAGCACGAGCATCTACCAGTATGTAACCTACTTTCAGGCAATACTTTTTTCTGGTAAATCAAAACGTCTTTTAGATTGTATGGATACCATTTTTAGTAAATATGTATAGGTGAGTTGCGAGTATCCAACGTAAAAACCACTTATCTACGCAGAAAAATCCGTTTCATAACTCAAGAACCTAAGTGGTACAGCGGATTTATTTTTACCGTTTCAACATAAATCTATTTACAAATCCTAGATACTATTTCATTCGGCTTACCCAGATAGCTTACAGCTTTACAGACACAAAGTTTTACATTTATGTTTTACCTACCCAGTAACAGGGTTGTGGAGGTCAGATGGGCAGTTGCTCCATGAATAATTCAGCTGCATCTGGTTGGACTGAACGCTTTTATCAGCTTTTTACGACATAGGCAGAAACTACAAAACGCCACCTACTACGTTGCTTACATCATTATTTTGCCTCTTTTAAAAGAAATATAAATAATAATTATTTGCATAAAATATATATTAAGTTGTTTTACGGTACATTACAGAGCGTACATGTTTAGCTTATATCATAGCATGCAAATATTGTTGGTTACATTTAAAAATGTTTCCCGTCAGTAAATTCTTTAATGTTGTAAAAGTTATTAGTTTTTACCCGTTCATATAGTTTTTTTTTTTTTTTTAACTATCTAAGATCTAAAGTTTTTTAAGTCCTTTGGAATTTTATTGTACAAACATGACTAAACAGCTTTTATTGTATTTAGCCAGTTTCGGTAAGTCACTTTATTTTAAGCCTGGTCATACATACACGCACGCCGGTTGCGAGTACTACGCACCTGTTCAATCTGAAGCACATCACCAATAAGATGTCACTATATGTCCTCCTAGAACGTCCCCGTCCCGGCATTTCCAATCACGTCATCTGCCTTGTTAGCCACCATTCATTGATCCTCTCAACATGACAAAACTATCCAAGCATACTCTTTTTTCGTCATGCTCTTTCTACAAATTTCAAAACATCTTAAAACGCTCTTTTCTTTATTTTTCTATTATATATTTGTACTTATTATATAAATTTTAGTGTTAGATTGTATATTGTATTTAAGATTTGCCCACGAAAATAAAACTCCAGGTGATATTTACGCTGGTACTTCAAACGAAAATGTCCACCAACATACTATACAGTCCTCAAACTTTTGGTTAACAATAAATTCTCAGCACGTATCCGAATGGTTCGCATAGTAAATTGGCAGACTGTGTTTTGAAGTTAAACAGTGTTGAGGCGTAGCATGGAATGCGATCAATTCAATTTTACGCCCGCTTAGTTCAATGATCACACGCTTTGTAAGTGGTTTTATCGTGGAGTGAAGAGCTTATTGGCTTTCCATCTTTATTGACAATAATAATAAATTTACTTCTGATTTACAACTTTTGAAATCCATTTAATATTCTTTCTCGGTTATATTTATTTTATTTTCTTAAAAATTTGTAGGTTAAGGAATATATTTGGGGACTTAGATGATAAGAGCGAAACCCCGGTTTATATTAAACACCAATATATTTTTGTGATACGACAGTGTTTATAGAGCGAGTTACATTCATTTAACGCTGTTTGTTGTACCGTCATAGTTGGCAAAATTGTTGATGCCACTTCGCCGAATAATTTGTATCTTACTCTACACCACATAAGAATACATTTAGAATAATTATTTGGGAATCGGTAAATAAAACAGCTTAGTAGGTCCAACACAGAAAGGTGAGCGTGCTTTCCTGTAAAACCGCGTCTTTAATAAGTTCATAATGTGTAAAACCAACGCTGGTAAATACCTTTTATTATTTACGTTTTCATTCAAAGTAAACGAAACACCACTAATGCCTTATCAAATCTTCTAATAGAATTTTCATAACGTAAAATCACGGCTTTACTTATAAGGTACCCATATAAGTAAGCAGAGGTATGGTATTGGTTTCCATGGAAACCGTAGCCAGCGAGAGTATTATCAATAAGAGCAAAAAAACATGAGTTTTTTGCAATCTGTAGGTCGGTATTTACGTTTTTTGTTGAAAAAAATATGATTCACGAACGTAATAACTATGTATTTACAGAAATGTTATCATTAGAATCAGCAATACAACCCCAGGGGACCCCAGGGGTGCGCGTTGTTCGAAAGAGATACGGTGGCCCCTGGCACGCAGGCAACTGAGGGAACACGGGTGGGTTTTAGTCAGTAAAAGTGTGACACGCCCTCCTGCTCCACCCAGAGCGGGAGAAGTTATTAGATGATTTCCCACCCAAAAAAACCCTCTAAGTTCATATATATGGTCCCATTGAATTACTATTTCATGAAATTATGCGGGATTCCCTTAACTGGTCATCCAAACTACGGGCTGCTACTAAACAAATTATAATCATGAAATAAGATAACATAAGACATTTATTTGTGGAAACATGACTATACATACTAGGCATGCAGGTTGTTCATAAACAAAAAAGATCCGTCATATTCGGCCTTTGTGGCATACAAATATAAAGGTAAGAACAGTATTTCATGGGTAAGAAAAGTAACAAAGCTAAAAACATTATAAAATTTTCACACAAACTAAAATTAAATTTAAAACATAAATTATAGATTTCAATTAAATTTTCCTGTAATCTAAATTATACAATGTCAAAATTATAAAATGCAAGTAAATATTTGTTAAATTCGTAAAACTTTGTCATTAAAAAATTCTAAGATACTGTAGTATGCTTTCCCACCTAGATAATAATAATAATGGAAAACCTAATAAAATAATGACGATTCATGACCTATGAACCATAACCTACCAACCAACTATAAACTATGACCATAATCTGGCAGTTTGAGTACTTTATGCGGCCTACCCAAATGTCCTTTCTTTGGTATTTTTCGTCAAATCGTTGAGCTCCTCAAGTTCTGAGTTGAGCCGTATGATTACTGATACATGCGTGCACTGAATGGACAGGTCCACTCAACCTGTGTGCTTCTTTCCTCAAAAGACCATTCACAGACACCAATCCACATGGTCTTCACATGATCTGACCAAGATTATGTCTGGACTTTAAAAGAGACTGTGACCTCTGAGTTTGTTTCAGCCTTTCTTCTCAGAGTACCTACTCAGATAGGAAACGCCGACCTCATCTAGTTAAAAAAAAATATGATTGACGTGTAAAAAGTGTTTGTACAAACCTACTTACAGAAATAAAATCATTTACCAATTATAAAATCTCTTACTCGATACTTTTACCACACTATTAAGTATCGAAGTTACGTTGTTGTAATAATTGGGCTCACCTATGAGGTTAAGGTCTTACCCTTACCCCTATTACCCCATATAGGTAAGGTTACCCAATTATAACTCGATACTAATAAACTGTACTAATCAATTATTGATGTTCGCAGGCTTGAGTTATTTGAGATGGGTATTTGGGGTCAGTTTTAGTTTGACAATCTCAGCGATCACGATTTTCAATCATCTTTTGTTTAGACAAGAACCTTTTAGGTAAATATTCTTATTTGGCCAGACATCGTACACACAAAAATGGCGTTAGGTCGCAAAAAATTGCACTGTACTGATTTTTTGGGACCAATAGTGTTAAACCAAGTTGCCAGCTTCAAAAGACTAGGAACTTATACTTAGAATAACGAAAAAATTAAACCGCCACAAAAACTAAAAAGTAAAAAATAATAAACCTGCTTTGATTAACCTTAATACCTAAGTTCGGAAGTCGGTGACTTTTGATATGTATTTTAATTTTGTGTCACCGCTTTCCGAATTGCTTTTCAGTTTTTTCGGCGGTTTTTTTTTTGTGGTTATACCTGAAATCGCGAAAAAAAAAACTGTTGTTCCCAACATTTATGTTCGCATAACTCGTCAAAATGTAGGGAACAGCTGATTTTTTTTTCGCGCTTGCAGATTTGGTCCCATAGTAAAAGTTGTTCATAATAATTAGTACAATGACCCCTTAAGAGGTTGTGCTTTATTTACGTTCCAACTTGTGTATGCGTTGACTTGAGAACCAGCTCCGTTTTTTCCTCGGTTTAAAAATACACAAAATCTTATGTAGGTACCAAAATTATATTCCGGCTCTGTAACCTGCATGTAAATAGAGACATAAAGAAGATGGTCTTCCTTTTTTCCGCTTCCTTTCTCAGGGATACGATATTCTGTTACGTATCTAACCTTCCTTAGCTACACTTACGTTCGCACAAGATAAACACCAAAGCACCTCTCATAAATGTTTGTTTACGAAATAAACCACAAGACATAAACACAGCGCCCACAATTGTATCTACTAACAATTATGTAATGACTTCTAGTCGTTAACACGAACAAACTCACTAATGAACGCTTCATGTTCAAACTGGAAACCTCTTTTCAACACACATTTAAACTACTTTAGGAGCTACAACTTGAAGTTGTAGGTGTATCTAACTATTTATTTATTATGTTGGAAGTTTATTAACTTCAGCTTAACTAGCTTTTTAAACATTTTTTTTATTTATTTACGAAAATATTACGTACAACTACCATTACAGATCTGCGATCCAATGCGATAGTGTGGCCTTACCTACATGCTAAATCCTTAATCTACATCCATTACAAACTATATCCTAAATCTTAACCTACATCTCAATAACATATTATGTATAATGCATCTTTTGCGAATTCACTCAAATTGCAACACAATACATCAACCCTCTCGTGAACCTCGTTCACCAAACGCATGGCTCTAGTGAGAGGAGTCCTCGCCAGTAAGTCGGTTCTGGCTGTAGGCACAGCAAGCAGGGGCGGGTGTCGCCGCCTCCACACGTACCGGTCAGGCACGCAGTAGCTACCATACCCAGTACAAATTGCGTAGGATACATTAATTGGTAAAATGCAAATACCCAATACAGCTTTTTTTTTTTTTTTGGGTGGGAAATCATCAAATAAATACAAGTGAAATACAAGTGTCTAGTGAACTTATTTTGAACACGTTCTAACATGACACTAAATATCGCGTCATGTGGCGAAATATAGTGAATGGTGGTGATGGTCACAAATCACAGTAACCATCAAAATCATCTGCCTAGCCTTTTCCCAATTATGTTGGGGTCGGCTTCTAGTCTAACCGGATGCAGCTGAATACCAGTATATTACTTACATTACAGTAACCAATAATACTAATGAAATTAAATTAACAAATAATTGTTGACCAAATACTTGTTAGTTGTATACATTTTATAAACCCACCATTTTATAACTGCGTAAAAGTTTGTACATTTGGCTCAAACATGTCAGTAGATTCAGATAGCTTAAATGTATGTAGTAAGAATATAACTAATCACATTTATTTTTGTGTACCTACGAGTCTGATGAAATTATAATTGCTAATAACTTGACTGATCTTATCTTTTCATAATGATATCTGACGGATGCCATAATTGTCTGATCTCTCTTTTCATACCTAATAATAACTGATAAGGATGACAAATCATCTCCAATAGACACAAGTATTTTGTAATAAGAAAATGTATATAGGTAGGTATAACTAATTTTTCTACAAACAACGACAAATAATCCATACCAAAACATTATGCAAAAGCATGTCTGGAATTATTTACTTTACGTAATACAAGGACATATTTAAGACGGCTTCCGAATTAAAGCCGAAACCATAACAATACACAATGTTTCGGTTCCCACAGATTCCGCTCGGAATTATATTATTCGATTAATCGTATAAATGTATTGTTCGATTAATCGGAAAGCAGGACGTAATCCGGATTCGCAGTAATGCGATTACGTAATAATAGGATTGCATTATTTGCATGTTATTAAGAAGATTTCCATTTTAGTAGCCGAATAACCGATTTGAGAATTCTGCCACGGTTATACTAAATGTATACCCGTGGTCGAAGTTTCAAATCGGTAAAGAAAAACATCATGGGGAGACCGATATGGCACCAAATATTCGAAGACACAATGGCCGATGGCGCCGAAAGGTTCTGGAGTGGCGACCGCGTACCGGAAGACGTAGAGTAGGAAGGCCTCCCACAAGGTGGACCGATGACCTTGCGAAGACCGCGGGTATCCGCTGGATGTGGGAAGCACAAGACCGGTCGAAGTGGAGGAGCCTGGGGGAGGCCTATGTCCAGCAGTGGACGTCTTTCGGCTGATATGATGATGATGATTCGAAGACACTATAGCCCCACTCCCTCTAACAGAAAGGAGGCCTATGTCCCAGCAGTGGGAACATTTAAGGCTGATTATGCAAAACCAGAGCTTTACTTGTGAAAAGCTGGGCTTCTGATTTGAATCGAAATCGAAATAGAAAAATCTGTTATCTACTGGATAAAAAGGAAGCAGTATTTATTCTTTTTTGTATGTATGAATATATTACTGTTAGCTTTGCAAAATGGTTTCATAATAGATACAACAAGTGGATTTTCGCAAGTGAAGCTATTAAAAAAAAAATGCCAAATATTTTTCTTACAAAAATTCCCAGTACAAAAATACTTTTATATTTTTCATTCATGTCTATAGTATACACATGGGTCCCTTTTCTTAAACTGATTACGTTTTACGGTTTCTTTTTCCTCCCTTCATAATAATAATATTATGTTATGTGTGGCTCTCATGGGCTATTACAACTTCACTCAAATTTTGTGAGAGGACATACATTTAGGTTAATCAAACCAGATAAGAGGTAACGTAACAAGGGTGGCCTTCAACGTAATGGTCCATAAATTCAATTTATTTACGAATTTTAATGAAAGTTGGATTTTTATACGCTTGAAAAGTGTGTAGGCTGATTTTCCAATGGAAAATGTTTTCTATTGGAAAATCAACATGTTTTACTTCCAAACTGATATTGTTTAGTATAAAGGTTAAACCGTTAAGTTAAGAATCTTTGTGTTTCTATAGAATAATTTTCTATAGGAATTGTCTAATTAATTGGAGCAGCCGACATGGGTTGCAGATCGTAGGTTCGAACCTGAAAGGCGCTTTACTTTGTGTAAATTATTTCATCACCACTGCTCTCAAAACGGTGAAGGAAACCATAGTGAGGAACCCGGCATGTCTTTAAATCAATAATTCGAAGACATGTGACATCTCCGGCATGGTGGATTATCTACGGCCCACTCCCTCTCTCAGATAGGAGGCCTGTGGTCCTGCAGTGAAAACGTTATAGGCTGATCATACGAAGTGTCTAATTTAACTACAGAACTGGCAAAACTTACAATTTAATTCTCAATTTATCTCTCAATCCTTCAAACACTCCGGCGAGAATTTCTCAGAATCGGCAGTTTCCAATTAATCAAAGAGTTTATGCAAATTTACCATTTCAGCCGGAAGGCCTCCACTGCTGAACTCCCTCAATTGGGGCAGTTTTGCAATAATCGCCACGCTTGGCAGGTGGGTTAACGATCGCAGTATGGCGGTAAAATGCATAGAGAACGCTGCTGCCCATTCTCTAGTAAGTCACTTAGTCGCCTTCTACGACACCCACGGGAAGAGATGGGATGGTGTTCTTCTTTACGTCAGGCACCACACGGAAATTTACTATGTAAACAGAGAACTCATGTTAACTTTTTATAATAGTCTTGTACTCATAAATCGCTACAGAAAAGTCAAAAAACATAAGTTGTTTTGAAACGGAAAGTTGCGTCATCAAACGAATGTTACACTGTTAAGTAATTGTACGTTGATTGATAAATGGAAGACCCGAAAGTTTAAATAATTAATGCTTTTCTGTCAGGAATTTCTCAGTAGAAGCCAATCTGACAGCTGTCAGATTTGTTACCTAGTAATGCCAACAAAATGGACGTCAGATAGGCAGTCACTCTATGTAAAATACTGGTATTCAACTGCACCCGGTAAGACAGGAAGCTGACCCAAGCATAGTTGGAAAAAGGCGGAATGAATTAAGGTCACCCCCTATTTCATGGAACTAACAATATGAAGCTGGTACCTGTCGACCTCATCGGTGAATGCAAGCAACATGCTATGTTGTGTTTGCTCTCACAATAGAATCATTTCATCGTGTAGTGTAGACTCTCTTGAATACAGGGTGGCCACCTGTGACCATAAATTAAATAAATTATTCTGTAACCCCCTGGATAGATGTCAGCACAAAGTAATGAGGCCCGCAAGGGCCGATGCCTGCCAAGGATGCGGGTTGTTCGAAAGAGATATCGTGGCCCCTGGCACACAGGAACACGGGTGGGTTTTAGTCAGTAAAAGTCTGACACGCCCTCCTGCTCCACCCAGCGAAGCGGGAGAAGTTAGTTGATGATTTCCCACCCAAAAAAAAAACCTGGATAAATTTTCGTCAATTATTTTAAAAAAAATCTGCAGTTTCATAGCAAAGTGCAATTCCAACGCGGCAAAAATTATGAAATTTCTACGCTATTGAGTGAACAAATCTACGCTAGGGGTTAAACAATCATGTGCTGAATTCATGGTTGACATTTTCGCGTCGATGTCCCATCAGCTTAATAGACCTAAACCTAATATAATGAGAGAAGGCTTTGGTATATAATAGGCAAACTTTTCCGTCACATTTATTATTATGTGCCTTCCGAAGTATCAGAAAGTAAATTACGATGAAAGTAGCATAATGCCTAGGGATGAAAGAACTCTCAACTTTTTCTAACAAAGTTATAAATCATTGTTATAAAATAATTTTCAGTGAAGTTTGGCAGTTCATCTCTTCAAGAATTACATGGTGGAAAAGTGTTTTTATGGATTTCATTATGATCTTAGCAAATAGGGTCCAGAGACCAGAGTCAATAAATGCATACTCCCGAACATCATTGCATGTGTCGTGCGTAATCCATTTGTCTATGGTCGGTCCCAAGCCTTAACTGACACTATCAGTCAAGTCAATGGACAATATTGTAAAAAATTATCGACTTGAATACGGGGCTTTTGGCCACATTGCATGTGTGCATTTTATTTCATAGTTTATTTTATTTTATGTAATGTGCGTTTTGTTTGTGCAGAATAAACATTTTTTCTTTCTTTCTTTCATAGCAAGTAGGTACCTTTACTGGTAAATAAAACGGTTTCTGAAATCAGAAACCAGGGATAATAGTGTCCAATTATACTGGAAACAAAGGACATCGTCGGAAATGGCCCCAGGACCAACAAACATCTGACCTACATAATAATTATAAATATATTTTATTAGACTAATTGCGAGTATCTGTATGAAACGGACATTCTGCGTTCCATAATGAATAATTAAAAGAGCGACTATTGACATCATATACAATATGCCGCCATCTTTGGCCACATTCCGAATTAGAAAAATAGCGCTGTAAGCGCTCACATCGATATTTTGCGTTCCGAGTTAGATATCACGATTCTGAAAGCTAGGAACCGTCATTTTTGTCATCAAAACGGAACGCTCGTGACTATCTAAGTTAGCTAAAGATTCGATGCGACTCAAAACAAAACACCACAACTGTCATTTTTGACACCGCTCACGGTGATATTAGTATCGCAAGATGGCTCATGTTATGACGTCATCTATGACGATTCGCGGGACATCGTTATCGCACTCACGCCATGCCAATTCGGAAACGGCGTGAGCCCGATGAAATCGATATTTTCGTAACTCGGAACGTGGCCTTTGACAATTAGATTAGATGACAATTAGTGATGTCCAATCTTTCATTTCACACACATCGAAAGCGAGATTACTTGTGTTCGCCACCTGCTCAAGGATTTTACACGCATTCAAACGTACTTTCTTTTCAACCTTTTTCGCTGTAGGTTGGGTGACTCAGAAGTGTATGACGCTTCTGTAGGAACTTTTGCGCCGCTTTTATTGGTACCGTACTATATATTCTAGGTACGAAAAGAATTCAACGACAAAACCAATTTTCATATCTTAATCCATACATCCTAAATAATAATCCTTAAAAACAATTACTACACATAATTGAGATGCATTGTAATATTCCAAATAGAAATAACACGCTGGGTACTAAATGGTATCGATTTTATTTGAAATAATCGATCTAATGTATTGGCATCCCTAATCATTGTCATATCTGCCAATAAACTCAACTGTCAAAAGTGTCAAAGTGGTAATGCAGTCAAGTCACACTCGCGCGCATTTCTTCGTGATTGCTTTGTGTACCTAGTGATTTCAATTTGCTTATATTTTCGGAATACATTCGACGACCTTGCTATTTTTTACGGACTCTGATTGCTTTCACTAACGTGTTACAGGCATTTACTAGCATGTATGTCGAAGTATTGAAAGCATTGTTTCTTACTAAATATAACCTCAAAATCTTTATTTTCTTTTGAAATTTATCCTTTCTGCAAGTTGTCCGTCATTAAACTTTGTCTTCATAGGCATATACTTGTAATTTAGAACACGCAAAGTAATTTTCCTTTGCTGTTGGTTCTGGGGCGAACGATGTATGGATGCAGAACAATCTCCTTTAACAAATAAAAAGCGTATTTTATGTTTCTTGAAACAACATTTTATCTTCTGCATCAAAGCAAAGAAATCTTCAGAGACATTCATCACAACAAAACTTAAAGATATCCCTAGCGAGTCCTTGAGGTATAAATAGACAAAGATGGATGCCCCGTTGGTCCGTTGAATGAAATTAATGAGGTTTCCAAGATGAAGCGGTAGAATTCTTCGTGTCCCCGAGGGAGATAGGTAGATAAGAATCACCGCAAACCAGCTAGGTATAATATCCACAAAATGAGAAAATTGTTACGAAGATAATCTGAAATTGCCGGCTAAAAAGATCTAAAATAATGTTGTGTTGCTAAAAGTGGGTAGGATTTAGCTCTGTTGGTTCTCAAATGCATGGTAAACTGCCCACCAAAATCAAAAACTGTTTTTCTAACACTGTCTAACTAGATTCTTGCCGGTAGAACTATCATGTGCCTCAGCAACCTAGCCATTGTGACGTCACAAACATTTGAGCACCTGAATAGTCATAACCCAGCCTATTGCAGTCCACTGCTGGGCATAGGCCGCTTCTAGGCTCCGTCTCAACACTCTATCCTCCGTCTTCCGCATTCAGTCTGCCCCAGCCACCTTGTTAAGGTCGTCGGTCCATCTACTATAACATCTTACGCATGTTAGTCACTCATCTAAATGTATGCCAAACGCATGGATAAGTTTGGTAGCTTATTTAATTACCTTGGTATATGTCGCTTTATCAAGGTCAGTCATACGAGCCATACATTCTAGCTTGCTATACCTACAACAGACTACAGACAGTATCATTCATGTGAACTCGTGTAGAAGTGACGCCTATTGTTTCAGATATGAGCCAGCCTTTGTGGTTGGCTTCATTGTGATCCTGTGTCTCCCTTTTAGTACATGTCTAACTTTTAGTTTCACAATACGTACACGTGTTACCTTGATGTATTCCATGTCTACTTTAAAAACAAATCAAATATTGAAACTTTCATTTAAAAAACCTGTTTTCTTTAATTGTTTACTTTTGAAAATAGTTCAGAAGACTTTGCTTGTCATTGCATGAGTAAGGTGCGGAGAGAACATTGTACCCAATAATCAACATTCTTCGTAAACGTGGCTAAGGAGGTTAGGAGACATTGGTGGAACGTATTCTACCGGTCTCTTCTTACGGGTATTGGAGGAGAAGTTGTGATCGAAGAGCGGAAGTGAAACTCCAACTTGCAGTTAATAATATTACAGTTGCCACACCACACATGCATTATCATTTATAAAACTACAGTTTCATAGCAAAGTGCAATTCCTACGCGGCAAAAATTATGAAATTTCTACGCTAAAGAGTAAAAAAATCTACGCAACGGGGTTAAAAATGATGTACTGAATTCATGGTAACAATTTTCGCGTCAATGTCCCTCCAGCCTGAATAGTACCTACCTAAACCAAATATAATGAGAAAAGGCTTAGGTACATAATAGGCGAACTTAGATACATAGTTTAAAGTGAGGTACAACAGATAGCACAGTCATATAACTATTTATATAGCAGTGACAAAATAACATAATGACTTAAAATCTAGTCCGTGTCCCACGAAGGTTGACAAGCAAGAGAGGAACGGGATAGCGCCCCAGATTGGATCCCGGATCCACTTAACAAGGGTGCGTTTCTGACTAATTGACAAAACTTATAGCAATTAAACGGTTTTAACTAAAAACTTTCCGTGTAGAACTTCTTTTAAAGCGTTCCGTGTGGTGCCGGACGTTAAAGAATGGCGCCATCCCATTTCTTTCCGTGGGTGTCGTAGAAGGCGACTAAAGGACTTACTAGAGAATGAGCAGCAGCGTTCTCTATGCATTTTACCACCATACTGCGATCGCCATCCCGCCTGCCAAGCGTGGCGATTATGGCAAAACCCCCCTTTTGGGGAAGGCTTATGTCCAGTAGTATTTCGGCTGAAATGATGAAAGGTTTAAAAATAATTCTGTAAAATAAAATCGTGGGGCGCGTGAAATATTTTTACTCAGGTTACGCTATAACCTGAGTAAAAATATTTCACGCGCCCCACGATTTTATTTTACCAAACATTTTTTTAGCTTTTAGTTAAAACCGTTTAACTTAAAAACAATTTTAATGATTTTAATTTCAAGTTTTTATTTTGTTACTTAATATTTCTCATTATATTTCGTTTTTGTTAAATTGTATTGTTAGGTGTGTACCAAATATCAGATCAATCTGCTAACAGGCAGGGCGTAAAATTTAAAGCACTGAATTTGACCCAAACAAACAAAAAACAACAACAAACAGCGCAAACTAAATAAAACCGTTTAATAAAACACTCTAGGGTGTATTCATAAACGATGATTAAAGTTACGAGATGTTTAAACGTCAAAAATGTATGGTTAATGTCAGAGTTAACCATTAAGGGGAATCTAGTCGCGGGCTCGAACTGACTGGTGGGCTTAGCTAAAAACCACGCTGTCTCTCCAGGCATCGTGTCCGAGAGAGATAGTATCAGTGATGAGCGGTTAGACGCTAGTCTACACGCAGAGGATTATTTATGGTAAAACAGGAAGAAAACTCCTTCGGAAGATCGGGTTTTATACAAAAACCACTGCATAAATCTCGAAAACTAACTTTTAGATATTTGAGCTTTATCGGTGCCGACTTGGTTTTGGAGATTTTACGCTTCTTTTATTACTTAAACACTAACAAAAGTTAAATTAGCTAGAAAAACGAATCGTTTTTGGTTCCTAACTTTTTAATGGCTTTTTATTTTAGTATTTTTATAATGAGAGAAAACTATACCACGTCCAATTTTTGATGTATACATTGTCGAATAATGGAGTAAAGCACCCCGGAAGTTTGAAATGTCGACTAGATTCACCTTAAAAACCAATACGGACTGTCTATAACTGGCAAAATTAAGTTACCAGATATTGACAGATCAGAAACGCCCGCGCCGGTAACTAAGTTAACTGCTTGCTCGATAACTTGACAAGTACTTACCGACCGGTTGAGCATTAACGGCGTTTAACTTGGTAGAGGTAATTGAATACTACATTTCCGTGTTACGAAGTAGATGTGTAAATAAAATCACGATTGGGAACGAAATCTATCTCGATTGTATAGTATTTGGTCTATTAGTACAGAATGTATTTGAAGCAGTATTCTGGAGCTCGTTCTTCTTTTTCTTAGCGTGTCTATAGCAATCTAAATGAACTAGGCTCAGAATTCCGCTACGTGTTCGGCGCTATGACCAACCTCCATCAGTTCCTGTTATGTGCAGACGATAGGACACGCTGGACACGATATTAAGTTACTCATCTTTTGTGGAACAGCCCTGCATTTGCATTCCAAGGCGGAGCTATCTATGAATCTCCATCTGAGCAGGCGTTTTTTTGAGGTTGGGATATCATCAAATAAGTTCTCTCGCTCTGGGTGGAGCAGGAGGGCGTGTCAGACTTTTACTGACTAAATCCCACCCGTGTTCATTCAGTTGCGTGTGTGCCAGGGGCCACGTTAAGTCTTTCGAACAACCCGCACCCCTGGTAGGCATCGGCCCTTGCGGACCCCACCAGTTGTTGCTGACACCTCTTAGAGGTGTGCGTGAAACACAACGCGCCGACGACCCGGGCTATCCACAAGCGCGCGCCTCCGGTAGCCGGGAATTAGCCTGGGATTCCTGACGCCCCGGCGTCTCCTGCGATCTGAACCGGTTTTCCATGCTTCTGCCAACCTGGGTCCAGTTCTTTGAAATTAGAATTGATATGGTGTAATTTTGGTCTGGTGTGAAGCTGTGTGAGATAATATCTACCCAAAAAATATTTTGCAAGACGCTTGGTTAATTGGCTCGATTCCTAAGCTAGACATTTTTTTTGGGTTTTTCCATCACCAATGTTCCGGTAACAGCTGAGAGTCCGGATATGTGCCCGATTAATAGCAATAGGTACACCTCCTATTACCGTGATATAACCCTTTTCCTTAGCAGAATACACGCTTAATGTTGCGTTAGCAGGGCTACCTTATGTAAAACGTTGTAATATGATATTAATGAAATTAACTCACTCTAACAAGGCCCAACCTTCTAAAGATTAGCTAATTATAGCACCCTAAGACGTTACTAACTATCCTATCACACATAAACTCACGCCATTTGCTCATGGCGGTAGGCAGAAACAAAAAACTACAGAACACCACCTACTATGATTCTTACATACTACCACTACTACATTTGAGCTACGCGATTGCTAACAAATGCTTGTACTGACTAGACAGGTCTGCTCAAATCTGTGTAGTTTTTTCCTCATAGACCATTTCAGACAAAAGATTTTACCACGATTGTGTCTGGACTTAAAGACTTAGCGTTGGAAGGCCTCCCACAAGGTGGACTGATGACCTGGGGAAGGCCACAGAAATTCGCTAGATGCGAGAAGCATAGAAGCGGTCGTTATGGCGGTGCTTGGGTAGGCCTTGACTTGGCCTATTGACTGAAATCATCATTTCAAGTCTTTTGAAGTCCAGACATCTTCATCATCATGAAGATGTCTGGACTTCAAAAGACACCGATCTCTTAGCTTATTTTGTACTTTCTTCTCAGTGAAGTATTAAAGTGTTTGTACAAACCTCCTCACACTACAGAAATAAATACATTTATCATTTACCATTCCTCGTTTATAAATCCACAAACATATACAAGATCTTAACTTAAGCCATTTCTCTTAATCAGCTACAGTAACTACATCAAATAAACATGTTTCTAAGATACACATATACAGTTGGTACTGTAGTTGATGTCCACACTTACACTTGGATGTTGAAATGGACAGATATAAAGAAACAAACGTATCGCGGAGGCGGTACATTAGTTGGTTATAAAGAATTCAGTACATGCGTGCATTGCTCAGAACAAAGCGACACGTGACTGGGTTGCACTGAGCTCCTAGCTATTTTTGTGGTCCTAGTACTTCGTGGCACAAATGTTATGCCTTTTCCCAATTATGTTGGGGTCGGCTTCCAGTCTAATCGGATCCATTAGTACAAGTTTACATAGAGCGACTGCCCATCTGATCTCTACAATCTTATCTATTACTGTGCAATGCGATACCTCTTGGTAAGACTGGTTGTCAGACTTTCGGGCTTCTGACGACCTGTAACGACTGTCAAATATCTAAGAATTACACCAACCAACGGCTTAACGTGCTTTCCGTGGAACGGAGGGGTCTTGGTATGTAAAGATGGTCACCCATCCACGGACCAACGACGGCCAGCGTAGCGAAATGCTTATTTGACTTGGAGGAACGGTCTATCTGACCTCCACAACCGAGTTCCCGGGTGATACGATACCCTTCGATTAAACTGGTTTGTCAGACTTTCGGGTTATCTAAACTATCTTATAAGCTTATAAATAGGTAAAATTGTTTGTTTTCAAAAAAGGTCTAATTATGAAAAAGTCTTAAACTGATAGAAATCTATCATTCACATTCAGAATTAACAGCTTATGATTATCTCAATAAAATCACAGTTCTTCTACATAGTATAGCATAAAGGGGCATAATTGGACTTAGTTTAGATGTAAGTTTATCTACTTATTTATGGCTTCCTCTCTCCTACTATTTTTTGCTGTGCCCGACAGGGTCCATAATGATCACATTTTTTTATTATTTACCACCTAAGTACACATTGTGGAATGCAAATAAAATTTGAGTATTGAGTATTGAAGCTACACTTTTTTGTAAGTGTCGTTTTATGTTTTATTCATTTCTGCCTGTGATTTCGTCCACGTAAAATTCCTTGCTCCCCCGACCTACGCAGTCACATCGTTTTCACTCAGCATTCTTTCTGACTGTTTTTCTTAATGCTCCGCTCCGCTCCTAGCGTGATGTTAAAATCTAATTCTTTTTCATGATACCTCCCGCAATTGTTGCAAAATATTGCCAACGAATGAATAAATGGAGGACTATCATTCATTTAAATTAATGCCATTAGCATCGCGCGTTGCGTCGCGGCAGATAACACGGGTGCGTAGGGTTGTCAAATAATGAAGGATAGATCAACTAAGAAGGTTTTATTTTCGTGCTACAATCACACGTTTGTGTTGTCGGTAGAAACCATGTAGTTCTATAATTCATCCATACTTAATACCGATAGTCCCTAGGTATAATCCCCTAACTACAATTGACAAATTTTACAGGAGAGCTCTTCAAAGTTTCAAACACGCTTATAGCATGTTCTAGTTAATGTAATTTCATGATGAATTTAAAGTAAATTTTGCCATCTTAGACTTATTTTTGTTAAACTAAACGATAGTATAGGCTGGCCTGAAGAACACGAAAAAAAAACATGCAAATCACGTATCTACCACTTAGGGGATTGTACGTAGGACCGGTGATATTATAAAAGCGAAAGTAATTCTGTCTGCGTGTCTGTTACCTTTAACGGGTTTGACACACAATTAGACCATGTCCTGAGTTAGGGCATACTTTTTATCCTGGTAGGATTCCCATGTGATAATTTCCGACCTCTTCGTCAGCAAAACTAGTTATAAGTACTAAATCGCAAAAAGACATGCCTATATAAAAACTTTTTAATAAAAAAAATAAACCTCCGAAAAACCGAAAAGTAAAAAATAATAAACTTGCTTTGTCCAACCCCAATAACTAAGTTGGGAAGTCGGTGACTTTGGATATGTATTTAATTATATGTCACCGCCTTCCGAACTTAGTTATTTTCGATTTTTCGGAGGTTTAATTTTTTTATAACCTCCTCCGTTTTTTCGTCGTATTAAAACCGGTGCTGCACTAGAATGTTTCCCATTACCTAAATAGTGAATATTAGTAACAGTGATGTGCTATACATGTAACACATGAACAAACAGTTTTTTATTAATTATACAGAGTCTATAAAGTGCTACGGAATTGTGTAAAAGTGCAAAATTACATTATTCTTAGCTATAACGTATTCTACCATGTAAAATATTAAGTTAGAGTTAAATTGCTTATTAGACTTATTAGGCTAGATTGTAATAAATTACTAAGAACTTTAGTTCTTACTAATAAAGAAAAAGAAAGCGTTGCTCAACTAGAATGTTTCCCATAACCTGACGAAAAATGACATATAATTGAGCAACTTTTTGAAATTATAACTCTGGTGCAAACACTCGGTTACAACACTTGTATAAGATGTTATTTGGATCTATGGTTGGAGACTTATTTAATAAGAATCTTAAATTCACTGACACTGACACACAGACTACACCGCTGGGCCTTCCATCCTTAAAATTTGCATAAGCATTCCATAAATGTAACGAATGTGAACACTCGAGAACGGATTCGTGAAAATTCATCCCTCTTAAATGGGTAAAAGTTTGTATGGAAATAGGCGATGAAAGTTTATCATTTATGCCTATGGCAAATCCCACACGGACACACGGTTTGCCAAACTCAAAGCATATAATCCAATTTCAATTAACTACTTACAGGCACTTTTGAATTGTCAAGAGCCACTCAAAAAGGCAAAGTTGCCCATTCCGTTTTTGTGTGTGCTTGTTTTGCTTACTATTTTAAAAGTCATTGTCAATGTCAAAATGTGAATTTGATAGCACATTTTCGACCCCTGTGGCAACCCTAACGGTAAGCCAGGAAATATAATCGTGATGGATTTTTCCGAGCGCCATGGCTCGGCCTCTCGGCTACAATTTAATTCTCCTTAATTCTTCCTGATCTGAGCCAAACACCGAATGTAAACGAATAAATATATTATAATATTAAACATGGAAGGCTGTTGTTGTGTTTTGGACCCAATCAGCTGTTGTTTATTATTATAATTTGACAGGTGTTGTGATTGTTCCGGGGTTCTGTTTATCTCCTCTATTGAATAGATAAACAAACATTAAGAGGACGGGGATATTAGGTTATTAAGCGAAAGGTGTACCAATTGAACAAATGGAACTAAAACTTTTAAAGTTAACGTAACATCACTACTGTATTCTGGGAAAGATTTGGCAGAGGCCTACATAAAGTAGGTACACTCACATTTCGCCAGTTATGTTAAAGTTCCATGTTATAGGAGGTGAGCCTAATGCCATCATCACTGAGAAATTCCTGATAGGAAAAACCATCAATCTATCAGTTTATTTGTGCAACATAAGTGTTTACATAAATAGGGGGGAGCGCTATGTTTTGTCATAATTAAGACATCCTACAAAGAATTGATTAAACACATGAAAATAAAAAAAAAAGAATCATCAAATGCAATAAAATCAATAAATAGTCATAGTACTTATTATCAAAAGGTCAAAAATGCATCATTATAATAATTAGTCGTACAAAAATTCGTCTACAGTATAATGATACTTTTAAATAAATTACAAATTGTATCTTGACTGGTTAAACATTTAAAACACGCCCTGTATAAAAAAAGGATGGCTTCCTTCATTCCTATACACGGGGCCGTTTCCACGTGTTTCAATGTAATATTGCAGTGTCGTGTATCCTTGATACATTTAAGTTAGCCGACTCAAGATATCAGTGTGTCTAACAAATTGGCTACTTTTCAACGCGCTTGAAATTGATCCCCTATAAGTAGAGTAGAAATCCAGGAAATGAAATATACCTATACTCCATTTGAAATAAGGATGGCATTAAAAGCAAAAAAGTGGTTACAATACCAACTTTTACTGCAGATGCCATCAATCGTGCTCCCAACGCAATAGAAGTGAATATCAGTTGAATAGACTGTATCATCATCATTTCAGCCGGAAGACGTCCACTGCTGGACATAGGCCTCCCCCAATTTAGGGGGGGGGGGGGGGCTTGCCATAATCGCCACGCTTGGCAGGCGGGTTTGCGATCGCAGTATGGTGGTAAAATGCATAGAAAACGCTGCTGCCCATTCTCTAGTAAGTCCTTTAGTCGCTTTCTACGACACCCACGGGAAGAGATGGGATGGTGCTATTCTTTACGATAGAATAGAATGTATAGTAAAAAAGTTATATATAAAATCTAATCTTATTTCATGCGAAGTATACACCACTTTACTATCGCTCGTGTAATCATTCCTATAATAGTTACATTGGTGTAGTTCAAGCTCGTGGCTATTATTATGTAATGTAATTAGCTAAAGAGTTGCAAGTCGGTATGAACTTTAATACATTGTACATGAATATGATTATAATTATCTACGGAATAAGCAAAGTCGCCAACTGCTTGAACAACATGTAATTAAAAACATGTCATGTTGTCTTTGGAATAACTAAATTTTCATGAAGTTTGCTTATTAACTGTATGTGTAGGGAAGCGGTTTTACAAAGCTATTAAATTATTTTTACGAGATGGGCATGTGGTCACGTAGTTATCTGTAAAAAGTCGATTAACACATAAGTTTTCTAAATCTAATTAATGAGCACAATATTTAATTAAAAATCGTAACAGTAAACATTATCATTCTCCAAAACTATCTTATTATTACTAGCAAAAAATAATAGGGTAAAATAGCTTTCCGGAGTGACAGCTTAGCTCTTGACTGTAGATATATGTTGCGAACCATTTTTTTCTTTAACATACTTATACTCCACGCCATTTTATTTAACATACTTATACTCCGCGCCATTTACCTTTTATAAAATCTAACCCACGTAAAGCAATCTTTACTGCGAAGTGCAAAAATTACTTCGTGGATCATCCTGGGTAAAACGTTCTGTAACAAACTTTTCAATCTAGACTAGAAAACTAACCATGTTAAAACTTCGCACGTCCAAGTCGTTCAGGTAATGTATATAGACTTCCAGAGTACTAGGAGTACACAGAACTTTCTGCTAGTCTGCGTGTACACATACATACACAAGCTTTGTATAATAGCGAAATGCCCTTGCTTCGCACGTTTTTACAAGCTGATGAAACATGAGATTTATTTACTACTAGCTTTTGCCCGCGGCTCCGCCCGCGTGGATGTCGGTTATCGCGTAAAAAAGTAGCCTATGTCCTTACCCATATCCCAGGCTATATCTCGGCCAAATTTCATGACGATCGGTTCAGCGGTTAAGGCGTGAAAGCGTAACAGACAGACAGACAGACAGACAGAGTTACTTTCGCATTTATAATATTATTATATATTATATTATATAGTAGGGATAATGTGAGTTTAATAATTAACGCATTGTATATGTCACCGTAAAATTGTAAATACCGTTTGATTATAAATCTATCTCGCGAAATTGTGAACTGTCGAAAAATTGTGAACCATAACATACTGCTTACAATTTAAGGCATTATTTTTCGGTAGATTATAATCTATCGAAGTGAAACCGTTAAATTGTGAACCGACATCAAGACGGATAGTACCTTGCGCTATTACTAGATAGTCAAGTAACTGCCACTAACTTGGAAGTAGCG
Organism: Polymixis flavicincta; assembly: GCA_949987655.1. NCBI lineage: Eukaryota > Metazoa > Arthropoda > Insecta > Lepidoptera > Noctuidae > Polymixis > Polymixis flavicincta. The sequence goes on along the minus strand of OX465190.1, from coordinate 13,979,151 downwards.
CTCGCCGGCCGCTACCGCGGCACCGATCGCTTCGCTCGCGCGTCTCGCGCGCAGTTGTTCTCAATTCTAACCTAACCTATTCGGTCAGTAAGCAGTATGGTGCAGTTCACAATTTACAGTTTATAATCTCACGAGATAGATTATACACTAACGGTGTTCACAAATGGGCACGCCATGATTGCGGTGGTAAGTCCCCTCTTTGAGGAGTGACCTCACCTTCCACCTGACTCCGGCCCTGGTCCAGGCCATGGTACGGAGCGAGAGGGCATGGGGACCCGTCACCTCCTTCAGCGAAGCAGTGATGCTCGCGAAGAGGGAGGCGGCGCACGTGAGGGAGAGGCAGCATATGCGCCCTCGCGACCCTAGCCGCCGCAGGATACGGAGACGCCCCGGGCGTCGGGTATCCCAGGCCGATTTCCGGCCACCGTAGGCATGGGCTTGCGGACGGCGAGTAATGGGTAGCTCGCTGTCCGGTAAGGACCAAGCCCAAGTCGACGGCGCGTTGTGTTCCACGCGCGCCTCAAAGAGATGTCAGCACAAACGTGATGGGGCTCGCAAGGGCCTATGCCTGCCAGGGGTGCGGGTTTGTTCGAAAGAGACACCACAGCCCCTGGCATGCGGGCTACTGAAGGAACACGGGTGGGTTTTAGTCAGTAAAAGTCTGACACGCCCTCCTGCTCCACCCAGAGCGAGAGAAGTTATTTGATGATTTCCCACCCAAAAAAAAAACCTTCCACTTGACGCAGGTTCTCACCGGACACGGCTGTTTCAGGTGGTTTCTGTTTCGCATAAGGCGGGAGGAAACGCCCGGGTGTTTCCACTGCGTAGATCACCCTGAGGACACGGTGGAGCATACGGTGGAGGTCTGCCCGGCTTTTTTTTTTTTTTTTTTGGGTGGGAAATCATCAAATAACTTCTCCCGCTCTGGGTGGAGCAGGAGGGCGTGTCAGACTTTTACTGACTAAAACCCACCCGTGTTCCTTCAGTAGCCCTTAAGCCAGGGGCCGTGGTGTCTCTTTCGAACAAACCCGCACCCCTGGCAGGCATCGACCCTTGCGGGTCCCATCACTTTTTGTGCTGACATCTCTTTGAGGCGCGCGTGGAACACAACGCGCCGTCGACTTGGGCTTGGTCCTTACCGGACAGCGAGCTACCCATTACTCGCCGTCCGCAAGCCCATGCCTACGGTGGCCGGAAATCGGCCTGGGATTCCCGACGCCCAGGGCGTCTCCGTATCCTGCGGCGGCTGGGGTCGCGAGGGCGCATATGCTGCCTCTCCCTCACGTGCGCCGCCTCCCTCTTCGCGAGCATTACTGCTTCGCTGAAGGAGGTGACGGCTCCCCATGCCCTCTCGCTCCGCACCATGGCTTGGACCAGGGCCGGACGCGAGAGATCGCCGCCGCCGATCGCCTCCACGAGGACACGGCGGTGCTCCGCCCAAGCAGGGCAGACCGCCACCGTGTGCTCCACCGTGTCCTCAGGGCGATCTTCGCAGTGGAAACACCCGGGCGTTTCCTCCCGCCCTATCCGAAACAGGAACCTCCCGAAACAACCGTGTCCGGTGAGGACCTGCGTCAGGCGGAAGGTGAGGACGCCATGCCGCCTCTCAAACCACTCCTCAAAGAGGGGACTTACCGCCGCAATCGTGGCGTGCCCAGCACTGGGTTGCGACAATCGCTCTCTCCATGTCACCATGAGATCCCGCCGGAGCTCTGTCGGCTGTGCCGCGATTTCCCGCGGCAGCGGAGTTACGCCCCGGCGTTTGGCCTCCTCGCGCCATTCCCATATCTGCGCGAGGACCTTTGCCTCCAGATCCCATGGCGGTAATCCGGCAAGGAGGCCCGCCGCCTCGCCGGAGATCGTGCGATATCCTCGGATCATCCTGATCGCCATGACCCTATGGGACGCCCTCAGCTTGCGAGCTGGTTGGCGCCTCAATGTAGGCGCCCACACCGGCGCCCCGTATAGGGCCATGGACCGCACGATCCCCGCGTAGAGCCTCCGGCAGGAGGCGTTTGGCCCCCCTAGATTGGGCAAGAGCCGCTTCAACGCAGCCCCGGCCCGCTCCAGTCTGGGAGCCAAACGGCGGAAATGCTCCGCGAAGTTCCACCGGCTGTCGAGGACGAGTCCCAGGTACTTCATCGTCGACTCGACGCCGATGTGAACCCCTCCCACCGTTATCTGGGAACCCGTCGGTGGCGCATTCCGAGGACCATGAAACCACATGGCCTCGGACTTGTGCAATGCCACCTCGAGTCCCAGTTGCCGGATCCTATCCACGATTGTCGCAACCCCTTGTGTCGCTAAGTCGGCCGCCGCCTGGTACGACCTCCCTTGCGCCAGGACCAGCGTGTCGTCAGCGTAGCAGACTACACTGACGCCGCTAGGGAGGTCGGCGAGGTCTGCCCGGCTTGGGCGAGGCAATGCAGTGTCCTTGTGGAGGCGATCGGCGACGGCGCTCTCTCGCGTCCCGCCCTGGTCCAAGCTATGGTACGGAGCGAGAATGCATGGGTAGCCGTCACCTCCTTCTGCGAAGCAGTAATGCTCGCAAAGAGGGAGGAAGCGTATATGCGCCCTCACGGCTCTAGTCGCCGTAGGAGACACCCTGGGTGTCTGGAATCCCAGGTTTATTCCCGGCCACCGTAGGCACGGGCTTGCGGATGGCGAGTAATGGGTAGCTCGCTGTCCGGCAAGGACCAAACCCAAGTCGACAGCGCGTTGTGTTCTGCGCGCGTCTCAAAGAAATGTCAGCACCAACTGGTGGGGTCCGCAAGGGCCGATTATCGTGGCCCTGGCACACAGGCAACTGAAATAACACGGGTGGGTTTGTGAAGGCCGCGGGTATCCGCTGGATGTGGGAAGCACAAGACCGGTCGACTTGGAGGAGCCTGGGGGGGGGGCCTATGTCCAGCAGTGGACGTCTTTCGGCTGAAATAATGATGATGATTATACACTTTTATACACTATTTTATCCTACTCGTGCAATTTCATCAAAAACACCCTATATATTGTAAATATGACGCGCAAATCCCACACAACAACATACTATAAACTTCTCGTACATAACAACATACTATAAACTTCTGTACTTTGCCCCCGGGCACAGTACAGAACTTTATACATATAGTATGTTGTTTTACAATGTTGTTTGCGTTGTGTGTGTTTCTTTTTTAGCCTGTTATGTCTGTTACCACGACATGCCGCCAGTCTATTATGCACATTACTCAATAATTTTAGACTCGGGGATTTTACAGAAAACAATTGTTTTTAGTGTTATAAGTTGTATTTTGTTTGTTTGCTCTAAATGAATGTACATTACTGTTACTTATTATTCCACTACAATATCTCTATTATGTTGCGTAGTTGAAATATTTTGATCATCAACGGCAACTTAATCTTAGAAGTCATTGGTCGAGCAGTTCTTAAATCGTTTTTATGGCAAAAGTTTTCTTACGAAGTTTTTGTTGAGTTTCAGTTTGAGTTGAATTCAGATTATTGCCCGGTTAGAACCTAGGTCTCTAATGACTTGCTTTATGTTAGGTTTGCATTACATTATATAATTTCATATTAGCGAGCAGGTGATGTCAAAAATCTCTAAATGATGGTAAAAACCGCACATAAACCCGTTGTGGAGTTTAGAAGAACAGCGCGAGTAAACAAACACGAAAAGCGACTTCAATTTATACTATCCATAGAAGTGTGGGTGGGTTCGTCTACGAAGCGCTACGGCGTAGTCTCGTTACTGAGCTACGAGTCTACGAGGCTACGAGCTTTGTAGTTATAAATGGCTACGTGGTTAAACGAGCTTTGTAGTTATAAATGGCTACGTGGTTAAACCTTTCAGAGAGATGCTTGTGTTTTCTGTAGAAATTAATAAGATTGGGATGTGAACGTCTACGTATCTGGCTTGTTTTGTCTGCGAAATGCTACGGCGTAGTCTCGTTAGTGAAAACGCTACGAGGCTACGAATAACATACATATAATGGCAACAAGGTTGTACTTTTCTCGGAAATACTGTTATTTCAGTTGAATCTAGTAATGAGAAACGTTAAGCTGCCTTCTAAGTCGTTTGTATTTATGCTATACTAGGAAATATGTCTTTAGTAGATAGATATAAAGGAAACAAATTCCATTGAAAACTCGGTGTTGGCTACGTACCATTCGTATGACAAGGTCTTTCATAAGGTATACAGTTTAATAACGAAGATAAATCTCATATTAAATGAGGGATCAGGAATACATGATTGATTAGGCGGTAAAACTTTTTTTGATTATTCTCGGTATGTCAAACCTCGACCTTAAAAGTCAAAGCATTTATTTCGAGGTCAACTAAACACTTTTGAAGTGTCAAGGAGTCGAAGAGTCAAAAAGATGAAGCTAATTGCCCTTTCCTAAGCGTAGTAGGTGCTAACTACTAACTTACCTTGATGTAGGCGGCGACCCTGACAGCAGGGATCCTGAACCCCTCTTGCACAGTGGAGGCCTGGGGACCGAGGGTCGTCGCTCCACTCCGGACGCGGAACGTGTGGCTGGGGCCCCTTCAGCCGCCAACACCCTCGCTGACACCAGTGCTGCTTCAGGGCAGTGCTACAAAAAGGTTCTAATATAAGGGAAACAATAATTACACTGCTAAATCTGCAATGGAAGTAAAACATTTAACGACTTCGGACGGATTCCTTAAAATTAGCACCATGGTCCAGGCCAAGAACACAGTATTTGAGAAAAAATGTAGATTGCTAGTTACCCTTTACGGCCACCATTGAAGTTGGTTATTTAAGATTTGGTTTGACACGTGCATATCTTTTTATGTCGTAGAAGTTGACCAAAGGAAAGTATTATAGATAAAAGGTTTGTGGCTCTTGTGTGCGTATAAAGAAGGCTTCCTACGATCCGTGATATTGTGGACTATCTTGCACGGTCGACGACCACGAACAGCCACGAAGCGTAAACCAAGGCTCTTCAAACAGTGCGTGTCGTTCTATGAGACTCTTGAGATTAGATCCATTTTGTTATTCCAAAATGCAAAGTACAAAAGAAGCTCGCCGCAGCTTCAAAGTTACCGACTCGCCGCGGATAGGACGCACCACGATGGACGTGTCTGCGCTATCTCTGACGATTCTCTTCCTACGGTGCGTCGATACGGGCTGGTCCGCGTCCGTCAACAATATCACGGGGAAGCCAGCTTTACACTTAACCGCTATCACCAAATCATTTGTTAAGCGGAGAGATATTGATATCTCACTTTCACAATAACCACGTGTATGTATTAATCACTAGTACGTATGTTACTGGTACATTTCTCGCAGAACAGATGGCCAATAAGTTTGGAGTGGCAACCGCGTACCGGAAGACGTAGAGTTGGAAGTCCTCCCACAAGGTGGTCCAATGACCTTGTGAAGGCCGCAAGAAGCCGTCTCAAGACGAAAGTATTTGACCAGTGCATGTTGCCAGTGATGACATATGGAACCAAAACGTGGTCGCTCACAATGGGCCTCATAAGAAGGCTTAAAGTCACACAAAGGGCAATGGAGAGGGCTACGCTTGGAGTTTCCCTGCGTGATCGAATCAGGAATGAAGAGATCCGCAGGAGAACCAAGGTAACCGATATAGCCCGAAGAATTGCGAAACTTAAGTGGCAATGGACAGGGAACATTGCTCGCAGAACAGATGGCCGATACGGCCGAAAAGTTCTGGTGTAGTGACTGCGTAACGGGTCCGGAAGACGTAAAGTTGGAAGGCCTCCCACAAGGTGGACCGATGACCTTGTGAAGGCCGCAGGAATCGGCTGGATGCAGAAAGAATATAACCGGTTAAAGAGGCGGAGCTTGGGGGAGGCCTATGTCCAGCAGTGGATATCTTTCGGCTAGAATGATGATAATGATGATGAGGTCTGTTACTGACATAACTACACACTGTCTTATCCTCATATGATAGGACACTGGATGTTTCCGAGCAGTGTATAATAGAATTACTAAGTAAACAGCCAAGCTCACGCTCCGGACAATATGTAGGCCGAACAAATACTGTGAGTATTTGTTCGGAAGGTTTGCTATCTAGGTCGATAAATAAACAATATAAAGGCAGGTGGAAAGTAATGAAATATCAATCATTTATGTTTTATCAAAGCAGTGGTCGGTTAGTGATAACGCCCCAAAACTTCGAACGGGTTCAAACTTCTTTTTAGAGTGTCGATAGCAATCTAAATACACTCATCCTAGAATTTGGCTATGATTTTAGCACTTTCAGCAGCGTCCATTAGCTCCTGCAGTGTGCAGACAGCAGGACACGCTGGACAAGATTTTAAATGCCCCATTGTTTGTGGGACAGCACCACATTTACACTCCTGCACCCTAATTGCGTAACTCACGATTCATCATAATCTATATCGTTTTGAAACGGATTGTTAAACCATTGCTTCATATGTTCGATAAATGTGTCTGTTCGACAACATAAATAACGCAATGAATATTGTTTAACTGTGAAGACGAAACCAATTATGATCAATCGTGAGTTACGCAATTAGGGTGCAGGGCGGAGTCATCGGTGAATCATACTATCCACCAAATGCTCAAACGACGGGTACAATCATCTGCATCATCATCTGCCTAGCCTTTTTCCCAACTATGTTGGGGTCGGCTTCCAGTCTAACCGAATGCAGCTGAATACCAGTATTTTACATGGAGCGACTGTCTATCTGACCTCCACAACCCAGTTACTGGGTAATACGATAGCCCTTGGTAAGACTGGTTGTGAGTCTTTCGGGCTTCTGACGACCCGTAACGACTGTCAAAGATCCACAAATGACAGCCGGGACCAACGGCTTAACGTGCTTTCCGAGGCACAGAGGGGTCTTGGTATGTAAAGATGGTCACCCATCCACGGACTAACCGCGGCAAGCGTAGATTAATCTGATCGATCGACCCGTGCAGCTATTGTTACTTAGCCACAAGCCCCTCCTCAAACGACGGGTACAATGACAAATAATAAATGATTTTATCTGTAAGTTGTTTTGAACAAACACTTTAACACGTCACTAATATTATTAAAAATAGATGAGGTCGGCGTTTCCTATTGACTCATGCAGCTCACCTTTCTATCAACATCCTCATCATCTGCCTGATTTTTTACCAACTAAGTTGGGGTCGGCTTCCAGTCTGACCGGACGCAGTTGAATACCGATATATTAAATGAAGCGACTGCCTATCAGGCCTCCACAACCCAGTTACTGGGTAATACGAATCCCCTTGGTAAGACTGATTATCAAATTTTCGGACTTCTGACGACCCGTAACGACTGACAAAGATCTATTAATGACACCCGGATCCAACGGATCGAGGCACGGAGGGGTATGTAAAGATGGTCACCCATCCACGGACCAACCGCGGCAAGCGTAACTTAACCTGATCGATCGACCCGTGCAGCTTTTATTACATAGCCATAAGGAGCCCCAACTTTCTATCAACAATCATTCTAAATAGAAAGAAAGAAAGAATACCGTTTATTTGGACACAGTTCGTGTAACACAAAATAAATAGCAAAAAAAAGTGAAAACCAATAACTAGGTACTATAATATGTGCCTCACGGCTGCGCCAAAAAGGTTCATTTCAGCATTAATGCCAGACAGATGCTGCCTGACGCTGGTTTTCTAATGAACCTTCAGGGACAAGTGACGAGGAGTACAAACAGTTTCAACATAGGTAAATAAATATTTTTATACTCATAAATAAACACATCATAGAAACTTACAAAAACAGAATAAAACGAAAACAACAGGAGCTCAGCGAAACATATGTATACATTGGATTCGTACACGATGCACTCACAAAGCGCTGCAAGCCGCCGCACGCGGCGGACATTACACTGTCAGATAATTCGCTTTTACAAGAAAAAAATAAAATTTCAGTGGGTTATTTGAATAAAAAAAATTAAACATTGAGGAGTTACAATAACAATAGACACTAATAATTAAGAAATTAAATAAAAATAAGTCGCAGTGACTTTCATACTATTTTATGAAAATGAAGTAGGTACCCACCTACCTATAACAATGGATGAAGTAATAATTAATTGAAAACGTGCAGGGTGTACCTATTATATAATCTCGATGCAAAAAAAGGCCAGGCACGATGGGTTAGTACATGAAAACAATGCATTAAAATTAAACAGAGTAAGTACGAGATGGAGATGAAAAAGAAAAATAAAAAAGAAGTAATGTATTCGTTTATGTTTCCCACAGGTCTCACAACTGCGACAGCACATAAGCGCCGCGAATAGCACAGCAACATCATCGAGTTGAAGGCATTTGGCAGTAAAGGATGGAAACCGATATATAATATAATCGTTGTACTGTTTACCGCTAGACTGATATACTACGCAAGTTTGACTAAATGAGTCACGTGACATGTGGATTTGATGGTTTTAATATAACATGGATGATTTTCTCGAGTTTGAGCAATAATGTAACTAGGTTTAGTATACAGGGTGTTTGGCAGAACGTTGAACATACGAAAATGGTAGATAGGTGGGGTCATCTACTACTTACTCAGCCCTAATTTATTTGGGCCTGGCCCCCTGGATATTTAAATTTTTTTTTTTTTGCTTTCTTCTAGTTTCACCACTTTCTTAACTTTGAAGTGTATTTTTTAATATTTTTTATTAAAAATGTGTAAAACAATTGCCTGTTTTACACATTTTTAATAAAAAATACACTTTAAAGTTAAGAAAGTGGTGAAACTAGAAGAAAGCAAAAAAAAAAAATTTAAATATCCAGGGGGCCAGGCCCAAATAAATTAGGGCTGAGTAAGTAGTAGATGACCCCACCTATCTACCATTTTCGTATGTTCAACGTTCTGCCAAACACCCTGTATATTGGTAAACTTTCAAAGTGACATATTAAGGGCACCATGGAGAATAAAGTGGCTTTTGACTTCATAGTGGATATTAATTTATGCACCCGTCTGCCATTAACAAAGACCGTTTCGTAGTAACAAGCCGCAATCAAACGTAGTTTACCTATATTGCGTCTCAAACAAATACGAGCTTTTAATGAAACTCGAAGAGATTTCAGTGCTTGTAGAATTCAAAATTACAAACCAACAAGTCTGGTTTGGATTACCATTAAGATTCAGCTAGTCGTCGGTAATCAATGTGCACCCCTTAAATTATGTAAAATAATTCAACAACAAATGGTATTTATCAAACTGTAATTCCGCTAACAACTGGAAATGTTCGCTTTATTCACATTTCCTTTACAAACTTCGCTACGGTGTGGCGCGGAGCCGAGCGAAATCGCACAAAAGGATTTCTTTTCAAAACTTTTTTTATGTAATTTTAATGATCACGTAAAAATGCTTTTCTTTGTAGCCAGTATTTTTATTCAAACTTTTCTTTGACAGAAATTAATAAAATTCATAACTTTCATAATTTGGAGTTCTCCAAATTCGAATTCATTTAATTTTGTCACTATTGACGAGTTCGCAATTAAAACTTTTTCAATTAGGTCCCTCTTGTTTTTGTGAAACACGTTCGAACGATTAATACATTTTCCTGCAATAATCATTAAGAGGCCGTATACGAAATTACGGGAATACGATTTACGGGATTGTACAGACGTGATTTAACCGTTAATATACTATACAAGCTTTTGCCCGCGGCTCCGCCCGCGTGGTTGTGTATGTCCTTCTCCATATCCCAGGCTTTATCTCTGCCAATTTTTATGACGACCGATTTATCAGTTTAGGCGTAAAAGCATAACATACAGACAGACCGAGTTACTTTCGCATTTATAATATTATTAGCGATTTTATACAAATGCTAATGCACACCATAAAAGATCTCTTCAATTATGATCTAATGAATGAGCTATTTTTTTAGACTGCTTATAATGCAAAATCGATTAAACATAGTCTTGTAACAACCAATATCAAACAAGCAAATTCCTAATCATCGTGTTTGAATTTTCCATTTACTCAATACTTACACTGAATCCTTCACCGAACTCACCGAATCCTTTTGTTACATGGCCTTCATTACTTAACAAAAGAATTTAAAGACTACTTAGTTTCATACGACGTTGTCTAGCTGGAAGGCGTTGTCAACTAAAAACGTCTAAAACAAACGTAACAATAAGCTTAACTTCGAAGCTTGTACTAGATTCGCCCTTGGCATTTAGAAATTAACAAGAACTAAATTCTATGTAATTTATTGTACGCCATTATCCCGCGACCTCGCTGCTTTGTGACAGTACATGAGTACCATCAAAATCCGCACAACAGTTCTTTTGTTGTTGATAAGGAGGCGGACAAATGAGAAATAGACGGAGAACTGTATCTATAGGTATAAAATCAAGTTCATTATATGACTCATTATCTATACTAATATTTTAGAGTAGGTATTTTTCTGAGTTTCTGAGGTTGTAGGGGGTAATATCTGGATCTACTAAACCGATTTTGAAAACTCTTGAACCAATAGAAAGCCACGTTATTTGTGAGTGTCATAGGGTTATAGCCTATTAACCCGAAAAATGGAAAGAACTTTTTTTGATAGTCGGATTTGCAAAGTAAATCGGAGAAAAAACGGTCGAACGAAAACGTTTCTTACGAACCCTGCCTTAACGATAAGAGATATATGATTGAGTTCCGGAGAAAAGTTGCAGAACTTGATAATGCCTACAAAAAAGTCAACGACAGCATATGTCTAACTTTTATATTTAAGTCACAACAAATAGTTTATTATATTTAAAAAAAAAAATCGTTAGGTCATGTTTATTGGTTATATTAACAACAATTATGAATGCTAATCAAAATAAGTAAATTTACCGTCTCAATTTAAGTGTTTAAAACAATAGAATTTTCCCTTTTACTTCATTTAATTTGGACCAATGGTTAAAGAGATAATACGACATAGGTATGGAACCGCGACAGTATCGTAATCTATTGAGCGATTTAAAAATGTTTACCGCCCAACGATGTGGTGTGGTCAGCTTTATTTATATCAACTACTTTATGGTGTTGGTCGTGTTCTCTCGTACTGGAATTAACTAGGTACACTAAAATAGCTCATTATTTTAATGGCTATTTGGAGGTGTTGCAAGAAAGAAAATATTTAATACTATGTTGTATGGATACAGGATATGCAAAATTAAAAAAGAAGCAACAAAACCCCGAAAAAGACCTGTGCGAGGCCAAAAAGGCTCTTATTTCTGCTTAAGAGGTACCGCGATATTTAAAAAAAATATCTAACGCTTGCATTATGATAGGGCCCACTGTAAGCTTAAGGCTGTAGGCTAAAATTATTGTAATTCGTTAACATTTCAAAGTCAGACCATTAAACTATGTTTTGATTAAATTATTTATTTCATTCAGACCTTTAGTCCGTCAGTTAATTAGAAATAGTTGCTCGTTCAAAAGGGTTCGTTTCGGAAAATTACGGACCGAAGCCTTTATTCAACGACTAAATTACAGCTATGTGTGCATTCATGCTTACACACACATAGTTGACATATACAGGTTGGCAGGGACATCAACGCACAACATGTTGCCATGGATTCAATACATCAATTAGTTTTTTTTTTAATGTTGCCCAACACCAGGAATTTCTCCTGTATTGTGGATGCGTTTTAGAAACATTTAAACTCACATACACAAACAGCCTGACCCGGAACAACTATTTGTAGGCCGTACAAATATTTGTTCCGTGCCGGAATATAAACCGCGACACGCAGCGCAGCAGTCAATCGCCCAACCGTGCCGTCATTCTAGACCCGTTATTTGAAAAAAATAACAGCTGATTCCAACAAAAGTGCAACACTTACGTGGTCAAATGTATGGAACAACAATTTATTTAATAACCCCCGAATTATTCCAACGCAGGTAAACGCATGGTAACGGGTTGTGAGTCGATGTCCCAGCCATCCTATACAGTATAAGTTTTTAACCAGTGCGCAAACTGTAACCATGAATTCAGCATATCATTCTAGACCCCTACCGTAGAAATTTTTCGTAGGTTATACAAAAAAAAAAATTGCTGTTCCATACATTTGGCCGCGTAGGTTTTGCACTTTTCTATGAAACAGCTCATTTTTTTGCTGCAGCTACTAAGTATGTATCCTAAGATATTTATGTAAAACGTTAATTAAAAGTAAGCTTGAACAATAATAATGGCAATGCAAAGACGCGCTGCTCAAGGTCGAGTGCGTCGTACAAGTATCGATTCGACTCAATTGTTTGTGTTTATACTGGCGGGCTATCAACTGAGAGACGCAAGGTATTCAATACAAAATGATTATACTTTATAACATGCTTTTCAATAATAGAGTTTAGCAAATTAAGATCTTATGTTTGAATTTTGGTTTAAAACTCTTTTAACTAATATTCAGCCTTTTAAATCCTACTAATTATTATAAATGTGAGTTTGGATGTTTAGATGTTTTTGTAGTCAATCACGCAAAAACGGCTAAACGGATTTGGATGAAATTTGGCACACAGATAGTTTGTAACCCGGAATAATACATAGGATACTTTTTATACCGATAGTACGTTCTTACTTAATAAAAATCCCAAAAACAAGACAGCGGTCTAAAACACGCCTCGGTCTCCCTATATACCTCGCTAGTTAAGTAAATTATGGAGTGAACCTATTGCCATCAACCGGTCAGTAATCGAAGGTAGCTACTGAGAAATTCTTGATAAAAAAACCGTACGACATTTAACCCAACCGGATGATCCAACCCTAGGCTCAAGGCAAGCAATGGCGGTCACAACTGGTCTCTCAATGAAATCTTTGGCTTTTTTGTATAACTTTTAGATATAGGTAATATAACAGATGGCCGATGGGGCCGAAAAGTTCTGAAGTAGCGACCGCGCACCGGAAGACGTACCTAAAGTTGGAAGGCCTCCCACAAGGGGGACCGATGATCTTGTGAGGGCTGCAGGTGTGCGCTGGATGCGAGAAGCACAGAACCGGTCGAAGTGGCGGAGCTTGGGGAGGCCTATGTCCAGCAGTGGGCGTCTTTGGGGTTGAAATGATGATGATGATGATAGGTAAAATAAGGCAGTTGACTGATGTAGCCACAGCTAGGTTAGTTTACTTTGCTTATTTTCACAGTATTATGTCTTATGGCGTTCTGCTGTGGGGATCGGCAGCTGACGTAGATTCAATTTTCATTTTACAAAAGAGGGCAATCCGCGCAATCTATAAAATGGGGCCTCGCGAGTCTCTTAGAAACAAATTCAGCGAAATTGATATATTAACTCTGCCTTCTCTTTATATCCTAGAAAATATCTTATATGTTCGCAAAAACTTAGGCCTTTTCAAAAAACGATGCGATTTCCATAATCTCAATACACGTAGTAAAGATGAAATTGTGATTCCAAAATTTAGACTGACTAAAACTAGCAAGTCATTTCTAATAAACAGTATCCGCTTCTATAACAAGTTGCCAAAGTCGGTTACAGAACTTAGCGATGGAAAGTTTAAAACGCACATCAAACGTGTCCTTATCAAAAAAGCATATTATAAGATAAAAGACTACGTTGAAGACAGGGAAGTTTGGCATTAATTCCTTCTGCACACGTGGCTTCCCTGGTACCTCATTAACAGCATAACTATGTGAAAGTCTATTAACTGCTCTCAAATACAATGTTCTTTTTTATTCTTTTTATTTTCACAATGCTGACATAATCTCGTCATTAATTGACATTATACATCAATTTTATTTAGGTTCATTTTATTTATGTAGATTATTTTACATATTGTGAATGAGAGAACGTTGTAGGCCTTACTGACTGTAGATTTGTAGACGATGTTCTATTCTGTATTCGTCTAAGTACCTGGTACTTATTGACAGGCCTGCGCTGTCCTCCCATACATTTAATCTCTGTAATTTGAAAATATTGTTAAAGCCAATTATTTTTAAAAGAGTAACCGTGGAGTTTCTTGCCGGCTGAAACAACAATTTGGAACCGTGCACCTAGCTTCTGACGTTTCATAAGTGCCCATGCAGGTTTATATGAAATAAAAATATTTTGATTTGATTTGATTTGGTAAAATAACGTAACATCACGCCTATAATCAGCGAAGGGTTAGGCAGAGGTGTGCCATCTATGGATGTACCTATAGTTCGCTCGTTCAATTTACATGGGACTGAAACACTCATCATAATCAGCCTATAATGTTCCCACTGCTGGGACATAGGCCTCCTCTCTGTGACCAGATCCCGTGGGGTCCAGACCCTGCTGAAACGAAGAAATTCCTAATGTAAAATATCAATAACACTTTGTCCAACTTAGAAATTAAACCAAGGTCTTAAGGTGAATCTAGTCGATATTTTTTCCATACAAACTTTGGGAGTGTATTACTCCACTGTTCGACAATGTACATCTAAAATTAAACATGGTATGGTTTTGTCTCATTATTAATATTGTCTGCACCGAAACAGAATACTAAATTAAAAAGTCATTAAAAAGTTATGTGCCATCGAAAAAAAAAATTCGTTTTTATTGCTAATTTAACCTAACTGGGCGTGGTTAAGTAATTAAAGAAGTGCAAAATTTCCAAAACCAAATCAGTAACGACAAAGTTCAAATATCGAAAAGTTCTTTATCGAGATTTATGCAGCGGTTTTTTCATAAAACCCGATCTTCCGAAGGACTTTTCTTAATTTTTTACGTACCTGTTTTACTATAAATGATCCTGCATCTCACTCAATAACGTTGTGCATGTAGACTTGCGTCTAACTGCTCATCACTAATACTACCTCTGTCGGACACGATTCCTGGTGAAACAGTGTGCTTTTTAGCCAGGCCCACCAGTGAGTTCGAGCCCGCGACTAGATTCCCCTTAATGCTCAGCAGTAACGCTTACGATCACTAGACGAACAAGGCAACCTTTACATATACTCAATTAAATTAAATATTCATAATATATCGTTCAATAAATATCAAAAGGTCATCGGTCAGCTTCCGAGCTTCAGTTTAATTAAGACCATATTAATTGGCATCTGTTGTAGCCTGACGTGTACACTCCGTGTACCATACCAAGCAATCTCCGAGCTAACAGATTGGCTATTATAATATGCATGTCAACAGGAATATAAATTACTACTGCATAATGTAACATCACGAATATATAGTATAACCCAAAAGGAGTGAATAGAGGTATTTTCGTAGCGTACAAATATTTCCCAGGCCCCCAACTTATGGCAGTAGAAGAAACAGTGACGTTTTAGTCGGAAGGAGCCAAAATAACCACCTGTTCTCCCCAAACTGAGGGTATCAAAACGGATTTTCCCAAGAAAAAAGAAGGGTAAGTAGAGACGCCACCACATCAAGCCACCCAAACTTTAAAATTTCCCTAATTGAACATGAACCTGAAATTATGTGATAAAGTTGAAAATCTATCAAAGAAATTTGACAGATTGGGGTCGTTTGATGTTCTGTGCGTCTGTACACCACCATTTCACCTATTCCAGATTCCGGGCTTATGATAATGGGCCGCGTGGCAGGAAACCGTGGTCAAGGCAGACCACCGGCAAGGTGGTCAAAAGCGATCAAGAAGGCTGTTGGAGGCAGCATCTACGGAGCGGTCCACTGCAGAAGACCGCAAATCTTGGAGACGGGTCGTGTGTGGTCGCGATCATTGAGGGAACGACGTAGAAGAAGATTTCTGACAAGTTCCCGATAGAAAAACCAAAACCCAATAACACTTTGATTGATCTTTGAGGTCCTAAACCAAGGTTCCATTCAGCAGGAGCGTTTGCGACAACTAGATCTAGACCGGTCAAGTTTCGTACCACAAGGCATTATCGCCGAACTTGTATAGAAACCCCCTTTCATTTTAACAATTGAACTCGCAACACTGTTACCGACACCACTGACAACACGAACGTACGAACGAACAACGTTGAACGTTGTTTAATCTGACGTTTCAAAAAATATTTCCTGACGATTCAAAAAATACACACGTAATTGTTCAAGTTTTCACTTCTGTCGGCATTCCCGAGTGCCACTGTTTTTTTTTTTCTTTTTAATTATAAATTGCTGCTACAGCAGCGGCAATAAAATACACCACTCTATCAAAATTTTAACCGCCATCCTATTACGTTTCATAAGATACAGCCCGCTGACTGACAAACGGATGGTCCTCAGAGGTTTAGTAATAGGGTCTCGTTGGCACCCTTTGCCTACCGTACCCTAAAACGCCTCGTCTAGCAACCCTATTCCAGATTAAAATAAACAATTTATTAAATTGCAACTCAGACAGACTAGTCATTTGACAAAAGCGAAATCCTCTGTACCGCCAGCCCAGGTTAATCCCTGGGGATAAAGTGAACTTTGGATGTAACGTTGGAAAATACTGCTAGAAAACAAGGTGACAAATGCGGGGGATTCCCCTTTGTTGGATTAAAGATTGAACGTACCAACGTAGGTCATGTAGATGAACAAATATTGAAGGTATATAGAAGGTTTTTAACAGGTTTTGTTTAAATTATAAAATGGCTTCTTGCTCGCGGTTTAGCTCGAGTGGACGTCGAAAATTAGCCTACCGGGATAAAAGGTCTGAACACAGGTCTGACTTGTGTGTCAAATTTCACCAAAATCTTTGTAGCCGTAAGATAACAGACAGACAGACAGGGTTACTTTCGCATGTTATTATTACTCGTATTTCCTTTATTTCAACAAATATGTACATACAAATTAAATTTTTAAATATTAGAATATAAAATATGTAAAAATATTTAAAAATATAAAAAATTGTAGCCACCGGTATCGGGAACAGGGTCTAAGCTACCGGCGGTCAGGGCTCCAGAGAGATGAATCTCCTGACAATGCAAGCCGTGTCTAGGAGTACCGCTTTCTGGATCAAGTTCTGATCCAGCTGCCCAACGAGAGCCTCCGAAGATGTTGGTCGAGGCTCTTGGCTATAATGCCATTGGCTGTTGCCACTATCGGTACAATGATCGCTGAGTCTACATCCCATATGTCGACAACCTCGCGAGCCAAGTCAAGATACTTGATTTGTTTATCTTTCTCGGCTTTCACGAGGTTACCGTCATTACTTTCGCATGTTTATTATTAGTATTGTTAGTAAGTATGGATATTTATGAGGCAAACAAAAAAGGTATCCTATGTTGGGCTTGTGGCTGTGTTATTACAGGCACACAGGTTCATTGATCAGGTTAAGCTACGCTTGCCGCGGTTGGTCCGTGGATGGGTCATCATCTGGACCCCACCATGCTTTGGAACCAATCTGGCAACCAATCTTACAAAGGGGTCCAGTCTTTTAAAATTAAGTAAATATCTATACAAATAAATGTTTTCAAAAGCTTTTCTTAAACAAAATTATTCAACGAAAAGGTTCTTTGTTTCGCCTATAAAATTCTACGTACATAAAAAGATTGATTAAGAAAATTAAGAAGAACGAAGAAAAAAAATTCATAAAACGGCGTGCGTATCAAAACACCTCCAAATACTCAATTAATATTCCTATTTTGAGTGTCATTAATCCTGTCTGATCCCTGTAAATGAAATCACAGCACATTCGCTTGGAAGTTTATATGAAATTCTATATCAAGTAAAATTTTCACGCAGTCGACGCGGGTAATTTAATCTTTTAGTAAACTTATTATGCTCTGTTAATTTTCCACTGAATTTATGTTCCTCCAAAATTTGCCCTATGCAGAATATACTAGGACTTTTTTATTTTTTGAGGAAAATTTAATAAGCTACACATTCTAGACAAATCCCAGGCTGATTCCCGGCCACCGAAGGCGTGGGCTTGCGGACGGCGAGTAATGGATAGCTCGCTGTCCGGTAAGGACCAGGCCCAGCTAGACGGCGCGTTGTGTTTCACGCGCGCCTTAAAGAGATGTCAGCACAAAGTGATGGCCAGGGGTGCGGGCTGTTCGAAATAGATACCGCCGACCCTGGCCCACAGGCAACTGAGGGAACACGGGTGTGTTTTAGTCAGTAAAAGTCTGACACGCCCTCCTGCTCCACCCAGAGCGGGAGAAGTTATTTGATGATTTCCCATCCTTTTCTTGCCCATTCTTCTCCATAAGATACTACATTTTAGAAGGGAAGACTAGAATCAATTCTATTTTAATGTAAAAGTTGACGTTCAAAAGTGCCTTTCAAGTGCCTATTTGAAATAAACTGGCCAAATGTAGGTGTACTGTTGGTACACCTCTAGCTAACCCTTCAAGGATTACAGGCGTGATGCTATGTAGCTACAGATACTAACAATCTAATATATACACTCTGGATGGTTGAGGATTCTTCAGACAAGCACGACGCTAACACTTGTAGAACAATTTCCATGAAGTTTTCAAAGAAATTGTGTCGCTGTCACGTCGCGCATGTTTGTAGCTTTCATTCTCTTCCTCACAACCGTACCTTATCCTATTTACAACCGCAAATAACAAAAATCTAGGCCTGAATTACCAGTATGACCACTCAACGATTATTTACTCGTAACCACGTCAGTCACACACGAAATCTGCTAATATCATATTGGTACTAAAGACAAATTGTCTTGGAACATACAGAATATGAAATTTCGATTCCTTACCGTTACATTGGTTTCTAAAAAGCACAATATTGACGTAGTTTGAACGTAGGTAAGATTCCGCGGGGAATCATTATAACCATACAGAATTGGGGCCCTGTATAGTTTTAAGCGACAGCAAACAAAAATAGGTCCTCCTTTTTCAAACTACCCTATTCATTTCTTCCTCCATCTCAAAAGCATATCTATTTACTTAAAATCTTTTAAAGCGCAGTGAATAAATCTTTTCGTTTTTACTCTAAGATCAAAACACTTAAAACTCTCCGGCGAAGTAGAAGCACTTAAAAGAATTAAGTCTATAAAAAACAGTTTGCTGAAGAAAAACGTGTGACCTTCACGATGACACCGGTAGGTACAATCGATGAAGTAAGTCCAGGTTTGCACGGGCGATTTTCAACGCACTGTACGTGGCTCCAAGAGTTGAAATCCAACAAGCTTTTTTTTATGGCCGCGCTTGATTGCGCTCTGCTGGATTTTCAATTCTCGGCTCAGTACCAAGAGCTGAAAATCCAGTGCATCATAAAAACCGCCCATGAAAACCTCGGGTAAAGGAACGTCCTACAAAAGATTGGTAGCAATAATAATTTATCAAGGGACCGAAAAGTACCTTTTGGAAATCGAAATGGTAACAAACATTGTACCTCGTAGTGGTACAATCACAATAAAAGTAGGGTAGACAACTATCATCGATTTGATGTAGGTACGATAGGTACATAAGTGCCTATCATCCCATTCTTTTGTTGCCTCGAGTTTTTGGTTTTTGGGGTTTAAATCGATACGCAGATCGTACGCCCTTGACCGTACCGTGTCGCCGCGGGCTTTCCATCCCAATGTAATGAAAATATGTAGGTACATAACAGACGTCTGTAAGGGCGTTTATCTTTTTTATACCCAAGTTGGAAAACTGTATTCTAAACTAGCTTCCACCCGCAGCTTCGCCTGCGTGGAAGTCGGAAATTATCCCCCGGAAACGTACTACTGGGATAAAAAGTATCCTATGTGTTAATCTAGGCTAAATTTCATCCACATCCGTTCGGCCGATTTTGCGTGAAAGAGTAACAAACATCCACACATACATCCATACATGCAAACTTTCACGTTCATAATATTAGTAAGGATACTTTGCTATTAGGTAGTCAGTTGGTAAATTTCACAGACTGTATGTCTATTACTGCTAGAACAACAAATTAGAAAAAAAAACGTAAAACATTGAAGTCCCCATAGAAGAAACATGTTTTTTTTTTTTTCATTTGTTGTGAAAGATCAATATTGTACGGTGCTATGGAACTGACTCGCACTTAGCCTATTTTTTTCAGTCCCAACGGTACCAGGTTTACGCGAAGAGGGAGGCGGCGCACGTGAGGGAGAGGCAGCATATGCGCCCTCGCGACCCTAGCCGCCGCAGGATACGGAGACGCCCTGGGCGTCGGGAATCCCAGGCCGATTTCCGGCCACCGTAGGCATGGGCTTGTTGACGGCGAGTAATGGGTAGCTCGCTGTCCGGTAAGGACCAAGCCCAAGTCGACGGCGCGTTGTGTTCCACGCGCGCCTCAAAGAGATGTCAGCACAAAAAGTGATGGGGCCCGCAAGGGCCGATGCCTGCCAGGGGTGCGGGTTTGTTCGAAATAGACACCACAGCCTCTGGCATACGGGCTACTGAAGGAACACGGGTGGGTTTTAGTCAGTTAAAGGCTGACACGCCCTCCTGCTCCACCCAGAGCGGGGGAAGTTATTTGATGATTTCCCACCCAAAAAAAAAATACCAGGTTTGGGAAATTAGGTGCCTTTCATTTTGTCAACAACATTTTTTTTTTGTCTTAGCTTATAATTAATAACAACGTATTATCTACCAGTGTTCATTGTCTCCTACATTCCACATTATTACAAGCACTTTGCCTGCCAGTGGGACTCGAGTAGCCCCAATTACAGCCTAACAATATAATATAATAAAGAAATCTCCATGTACTGTCACATCGTAAAAACCGTGCGTAGCAGGGGCGGGCTAATTGTACGAGTATAAAATACAAGATATATCCAACATTACCAACTGTATCAACAAAATCGACCCAAAATATAGGTCACATCAGACAAACACTAATTTCTTTTCATCCTCTATAAACATAAGCACGAGGCATGACTGAAATATTTTTAGAATAAAACTTGCTTGAAAAATAAACAAATATTTCGTAAACGGGTTTAAAAATATAAATCTACAAAACCCATATCAAATATAATAACGTCCCTACGATCCTAAACATACATCAAAATATTAAAGAAAGTAATGGATATTGGACCCTCAAAAATTGTATTAGAATAAACATTTTATACAAATCCCAAAATAATTCACGAATAAATTTATTTTTGAAAAGTTGTCTGCAAAGAGAATATTTAGAATAACTTGGGTATAAAAAAGATAAAAGCCCTTACAGACGTCTGTTATGTCCATATTTTTATGACATTGGAATGAAGAGCCCGCGGCGACAAGGTACGGTCAAGGGCTTACAATCTGCGTGTCGATTTTAAAGCTCGTGGTCTATTCAAGCATAGAGCAAACTTTCTCGTAAGTTTTCTTCAATACCTAAAGTAAAACTAGATACCACTGTTCGCCAGTGGTACAAATTCGACCATAGTTCATTTGTATCCTAACTAAAATTAATGCGAAAGTAATTTTGTTTGTTTGTTACCTTTTCACGCCTAAACCACTGAGCCGATCATCCTGAAATTTTGCATATATGTTGTCAGGTGTACAGAAACGAACATAAGGTACCTTTCTTATCGAAAATAAATACTGTTCCCGGGGAAAACAAAAATAACGTTCTCATGATCGAGGTCTTCTGTTACAGGTATCTTCATACTTAAAATAAGGCCTCTACAACTAATTTGTTAAACCTTTTGATTACGAAATAAATAATTTTTAATAAAAAAAAATATATTTAATCATGATGAAAAGATGGCGCCACATGTCTTTTTAATCATGATTAAATTATAATTATTTCAGAAACTTTAGTAGTGTCAATAGACCGGTTTTTCACTGTCCTAACTATACTGAATATTATAGATGTGAAAACAGTTTTGATACCGCGTAGCGTTTTTGTAGCACACTTTCAACTTTCATAATTTACTCGATAGATGGGGTTGTCGTAGTTTAAAAAAATCAAAAATATTGTTTTAATCATTTGCTTTTATTATTTTTCGGTTACTTTAGATAGTTCGCTAGTTTCTAAAAAAAATTGGTATCTGCGCTCCTTCTTGACATAAAGTTTTTTAAGTTTTTGTTTCACGTATTATTATATAATCTTCAAATTAGAATAGTTTTTGATAAATTGGAAAATACCCTATATTCACACACTCTTCCCTCCTCTGTTATATTTCACTGTACTTTATAGATTACGAGAATACCATTATACAGGGTGACTGGTAATTAGTGACCGACATTTAAACACATGATTGTAGTCATCATTATGAACAACTACCAAACCCGAAATTGCGAAAAAAAACTCAAGTGTTCCCTACATTTTGACGAGTTATGCGAACATAAATGTAGGGAACAGCTGATTTTTATTTCGCGATTTCAGGTTTGGTCCCATAGTAAAAGTTGTTCATACTGATGAGTACAATCATGTGTTTAAATGTCCGTCACTAATTACCAGTCACCCTATATATGTAGTCTTATACAAGCAAAATTTCATGACCACTGCTCTCAAAACGGTGAAGGAAAACATCGTGAGGAAACCGGCATGTCCTAGAACCAAAAATTATGTGACATCTACCAACCCGCACTGGGCCCGCGTGGTGGATTATGGCCCAATCCCTCTCACCGAGAGGAGGCCTGTGTCCCAGCAGTGGGAACATTATAGGCTGAAGATGATGATGATGATACAAGCAATTCCAACAAAAAATTGTGAAATGTGTTCTTTGCACTTATATTGTTATGTTCCATCTCTTTATTTAACATTCTTGGTGGGGTCCTGGTGTCCTAAAATACAGGCTTCGGCTTAGTTTAGGCGCCAGTCTCCAACAGATAAAATATTTTGCCTTTAAGTTAAATTAAAATAATTATGTCCTAAGTTCGTTCCTTTTAATTGTATATATTTTGTTTTTAGGTACTTGTGTTATTTGTGGAAGAGAAAATAAATAATAATAAATAACTATATTATATTTATCTATAGAAAAGTGGTAGCCCAGTGTGACCACAATTCATTTGAATTTTAAGTTTGACCTAATGCAGTATTATACAAAAATATTCGCTTGCTGCACTTCTTATCCATGTAAACTTTATCTTTGGCGTGACACGCATCCACGTGTCTAGATTCTCTTGGGCAAGTAAGTGGCCCTGCTCTCTTAGTAAAGACACAGTAAGCTGTAGATAGATGTGTATTTTTGTAATATCGCTTGTCTTAAGATTGACGGCAACTTCTCCGTCTTATAAGGTATGTTAAAAGAGTTATAGGTTTATCGTCGTTTCGGTTAAACATTTTGTAGCTGGAAAGTGTTGTCGTCGAAAGTAAGTGAAAGGTTCTGAAAAATGTCCGTAGGTGAAAGAATCTGCTGGGAAAACGGAAATAATTGAATAACCTGTCGATGAACAGGGCCTTAAGTCTGCTATTACAATAGTGTCAGAATGGTCTATCATTGATTTCATAACTCTTGACTTTGACAAGTTTGGTAATCTACTAATATAATAGTATTGTAGTAGTGTCATTTTGACTTTTCAATGGTCAGCCACTGACACTCCATTGAAAGAAATTACATTTATTGGTAATCTCGTACATAATGACAAATAAATGTCTGACTTGGCAGTAATTTTTGACAGTTCCTAAAATAATGTGTTAAAAAACAATATGTAAGAATGTATTTATAAAAATGAAATCTGGCATGAATAAATGTTCAAATACTAACGGGTCTTATAATAATGGCAATACGACAATGCCATTATAACACAATTCTATTACGAGACCACTGATCGACCATTATGAATTTAGCAGATTACGAACTTTTAGCAAAATGACAATGGGATCGTGTTGGAATGACAAATTTATAAAAATAGCAGACTTGGGCCCCAGTTCAATGGCGAATCGGTCTTAGGAGAACGGTTGCGGAATCCAAATATCATAACGCGTAATGGTCGTAAAAAGGGGAACAAAGTTTTTGCTTCACGCATTAATACATAGATAGATAAGCAGCTAAGTAAATATTTCTGAATCTCCCATAGCTTGAGCTAACAAAATTAGTTTCAGAAATAATTATCAACAATTCTGATATTGGTGCAATGTGGATCAATCATAATACTTTAAACAATGATTTAATGTCTTTCATGCGTCTACCTAGGCAACTCTGTATACCTACCTACTGAAAACTGGTAAAATAATCCCTTTACCTTCAGAATATCGAATACCACCACAAATCCTGAATACGGGTAAAATACATAGAATATATCGTTTAGTGTTAACATAAGCGAAAATCGAAGTTTCGCATTACCGGTATGCCCGGCTTTTGAAGCAACCGCAAGCTTTTCTCTGACCGGTGTCACTATCCGTACCTACGATACCTACATATGAGCCTACATAGTCCTCGCCGCGCCGGTTTGTCTGTTCGTGATAAACATAAAAATTAAATAAAAGATTTAAAAAACCCCCGACCCAAACAAAAACTCAAAAAAGTAAAAAATAATATTTATAGGCCTTTTAATTTGAACGTAATATTTTGATCAGGGCATTGTCAAGTCGGGGGACGGCTAGGCATCTGTTTGGCGTTTTCATTGACCGTCCCCCGACTTGACAATGCCCTGATCAAAATATTACGTTCAAATTAAAAGGCCTATAAATATTATTTTTTACTTTTTTTGAGTTTTTGTTTGGGTCGGGGGTTTTTTAAATTTTTTATTTAATTTTTATTTCTTGCTTTTTAAACTTAATGTCTCCCTTAAATCACCATTTATCTATAATCTATTCATTGAGACCTTTTCAATGAGCCCAAACACGATACTGCTGCTGTTTGTTGGTGAATAACTTGGGTTTCCTGGAAATTCCAGGTCTTGCTCCAGCATCAGTTCAAGGTTATTTTATTCGTTTAATATCATTGAAGTAATAGAATCCCAAATTTTGAGTTGATCAGAGGCTAAAATCCATTTTTCAACCAGAAAACAGCTGATAATCTTCAAACGGCTGAACCGATTTTGATGAAACATGTCTAAGAACACTCCCGACTAATACACCTTTCAAACAAAAAAAACTAAATCAAAATCGGTTCATCCGTTCGGGAGCTACGTTGCCTCAGACAGACACACACACACACACACACACAGACACGTCAAACTTATAACACCCCGTCGTTTTTGCGTCGGGGGTTAAAAACTACTGAATGGATTTTCATGCAGTTTTCACCAACAGACAGAGTGATTCATGGGGAAGGTTTAAGTGTATAATTGTTTAATGTTTTGTGTAATGGCCGAAGCCACCGGCAAAAGCTAGCAGACAAATAAAGAAAATAAGAAGCCTTGAAATTTGTACATACGTGACGTATTGGGGAACTCTATTAAAGCACGTAACATATTTCCCATCTAGTTTCGCAGCAAAAAGGTTGTCTCATCCGTCTTTAATACGGGTGTCTAAAATTATATTTGTGGAAGTAGGTAAGTGTATTTCTTCTTAGCGTGTCGATAGCAATCTAAATACAGTCAGCCCAGAATTTGGCTACGAAATTGGCACTTTCAGCAGCGTCCATCAACTCCTGTAGCGTGCAGACAACAGGACACGCTGGACATAATATTATGTGCCCCATTGTAAGTGTTCTGAACAATTATAAGTCATTGTCAACTTCTACAACTATACATATACACAATTATTACAAACTAGCGGCCCGTCCCGGTCTTTACACGGGTGGACATTTTCTAGTAATAAATATAGCCTACTAGGTTTTGGCAGTGGCTTCGCCCTCTTAGAAGTCAAAAATTACCTCACGGGAACGTACTACCGGGATAAAAGTATGCTATGTGTTTATCTGGGTTATAAACTATCTGTATGCCAAATTTCATCCAAACCGGTTCAGCCGTTTTTGCGTGAATGAGTAACAAACATCCAAATATCTAAATATCCAAGCATACATACTTTAACATTTTTAATAGTATGGTTTACGGTTTAAGACAATTTATTTATCTCAAAAAGAATATAATATTCACTTCTATGAGGAAAAACATGAAAAATTAGTTTTGCGACGTTTTCGATGGGTTAAAATCTAAAATGAAGTTATAAAATAATAGTATTAACATAAAATTTAAACACTATTTAAGACCTACAGGATGTTTTAATAGCCTTTTAAAAGCTGGAAGCGATTTGGATTCTTTAATGACTTTAGGTATAGAGTTATAGAGTTGAGCCCCCTCATATACGACAGTCTTTCTACCGTAGTTTGTCCTCGCTGCTCTCAAGATTACATGGTTGGCCTGCCTCGTTACGCGCTTTTGAATTTGCATTCATATTAGTCGGGTGTTACTCAGGGATAATGTAATTTTTGAAATGGGTGTTGTAATTTTTGAGTTTATTCGTTACAAACGTACAAATCTTTCCTCTCTAAAATATTAGTGTAGATTTAAGTCGTTTTTAGTATAATCTATCTGTGTGACCGTTTTTCTTCTAAACTCCACAGCGGATTTTAATGCGGTTTTCACAGTCATTTAGAAAATTTATTCCAGAAGATTTGTGTATAATAATTCATTAATATTAAACTAACATGTAACAAATTAATTGCGATGTTTTCTCAAGTCATAACAATCTGTCCTGACGTGAACTTTAGCAAGGAGTATTCGTTACCGTCGGAGAGAGTGATCGAGGATTTCTAGTAGTTTTCTTGAAAAATCTTAAAACCCTTTTCATTTTGTCGCATTGGTTTACTCGCTAAAGTTTAATTTCTGTAATCATAGACATAACTGGCGAAATGTGAGTGTGGGTGCAACTTTAGCCCTACGGGGAACACAGGCATGATATAATATTATTATATTTATTTCGTTTATAAATTAAAGCGTCAGGTTCCACACATAAAGAGTTGTCTACCTAAACTAAATAAACGAAGCATTGAAATTCAAATTCCATTTCGTGTTTTCATTAAAACGACCTTCTTCATTTTCATATGAAGCCGGTGTGAATTTCATCCCCCACTCACATCGTCGAGGGCCACTCGGACAGACAACATATTATAGAACCGAGTCCAGATATGCCTCTATTTAATTTAAAAAGTATTTTAACTGGCCTATATCTCTCGTGTCCATGAAAACAGGGCAGCTGTAAATAAAATGTTTTATTAGATACTGTTGCTATACGAGCAACTTTATCATTCATGAATTTTCCATTGGACAAAATACAGGCATATATGAAACTTAGTTTGTTTTACTAATTAAACCTTCATTCCGTACATAGAGGTCCACATCAGATCAAGATAATGTTGAAACTAAAATTCTGGTAGGTTTTGATGTCAGTCAAAGTTCAGGATGGCTTAGTACATCAGAGAAGTGACTTTCTAGGTATGCAAAGACACACTAGATTTTCAACTGTGCCTGCCGATATTGAAAATCCAACAGAATGTACATGAAAAAATTGGCAACCTTCATGACAGTTAACGCCTGTAAGCCTCGAAAGAGATACCGTGGCATACCCTGGCACACAGGCAACTGAAGGAACACGGGTGGGTTTCAGTTAGTAAAAGTCTGACAGGCCCTCATGCTCCACCCAGAGCGGGAGAAGTTATTTGACGATGTCCCACCGTCAAAAAAAAAGAAACGCCTGTAAGCTGAAGTGTGAAGGCTTGGTTTCAAGCACAAAGTTTGATGAAAATGGTAAAATACATCCTATTTAAGTTTCGTCACGAGAACACGACAGTCCTACTTCTGAGGAACCTTGAACAAAATTTTCTACGATGACTGTTCTGACAGAGCCTTTCTGAACAGCTATGAAATCAATCAACACCTAACTATTCAGATGGGAGCTGGAGTCCCGAAAAATCGGGCTTAAATCAAACATTGTATCATCATCAGCCTATAATATTCCCACTGCTGGGACACAGGCCTCCTCTCTGTGAGAGGGGTTGGGCCGTAATCCACCACGCGGGCCCAGTGCGGGATGGTAGATATCACATGTCTTCGAATTTTTTGTTCTAGGACATGCCGGTTTGCTCACGAAGGTTTCCTTCACCGTTTTGACAGTAGTGGTGATGAAATAATGTATACAAAGTAAAGCGGCTGTCTGGGTTCGAACCTATGACCTACAACTCGTAAGTCGCGGACGTTACCACTTGGCCACCACTGCTCAAACATTGCGTATCTTCTTCAAAATGCCAACAATTAGTTAAGAGTTTCAGTTTTATACATAAAAGCTAAGAACAGTTGACAATAAAACAATCCACCATCTGCAACACAACGACCCCATTTCCTGTTACATTTCTTTCTTTCTCTGTTTGTTACCGCATCCAATTGCTCCGTAAACCTCATAATTGCTTTGTTACAAGAGAAACACTACAACACAATGACAAGGAAAAGACTTAAGGTGAAACAAGTCCACATTTATTTTTTTCCATGCAAACTTCGGGAGGCTTTTACTCTACTGTTTGACAATGTACCTACATCAAAACTTAAACATAGTATGGTTTTGTGTCAGTAATAATATTGTCGGTACGGAAACAGACTACTATAACAAAAAGCCATTAAAAATTTATGAGCCAACAAAGATTCGTTTTTCTTGCTAATTTAACTTAACTTTGGGCGTGTTTAAGTAATAAAAGAAGTATAAAATCTCCAGAACAAAGTCGGTACCGACAAAGTTCAATTATCGATAAGTTCAATAAACTTTATTGGTCATTGATTTATGCAGTGGTTTTTTCTTAAAACCCGATCTTCCGATGGACTTTTCTTAATTTTACGCTCCTGTTTTACTATAGATGATCCTGCATCTCATTCAATAACGTTGTGCGTGTAGACTAACGTCTAACTGCTTATCACTGATACTACCTGTCGGACGCGAAGCCTGGTGAGACAGCGTGCTCTTTAGCCAGGCTCACCAGTGAATTCGAGCCAGCGACTAGGTTCCCCTTAAGAGTAAATAAATGTAACTTGTGGGAACATTTTTTTAGGCGGGCTTTTCAACATCACCACAATTCAGCAACATATCACATGTCATAATCTGCCTAGCCTGTCCCAACTATATTGGGGTCGGCTTCCAGTCTAACCGGACGCAGCTCAATACCAGTATGTTACATAGAGCAACTGCATAACTGACCTCCACAATCTCGTTACTGGGGAAAACTATACCCCCTTGGCTTCCCAAGGGGGTATAGTACTGGTTGTCAGATTTTCGGGGTTCTGATGGCCCAACCAGACTGTCAAAGATCCATGAATGATAGCCGAGACAAAGTGGTCTGCAATAAAGATTTTAGCTGTTGCCCGCGGGTTCACTAGCGTGGATGTCGGTAACTATCCTACGTGAAAGTACTATTTGCACAAAAACTGTCTTATGTTTGTCCTAACACCATCCGCCATTGAAAGTTCCGTTAAATCCGTCCAGCCTTTTCGAAGGACAAAAAGAAAACAGACATACAAAAAAAAACATTGTATTTTTTTTTTATAAGTAGGTACCGTATATACTTTCATCTGCATTTAGTACATACAACAACAGAAGCTGTTATTTTGCATTAAATTTAATTTATTTGTATAGATGTATAGATAGATTAAAAGGCACTTTTGAACGTCAAAATTGTGAAAAAAGTGGAATTGATTCTGTTTGCTTTCCAAAAGGTTTCTATCTTATCATGTTGCAAAAGGTTGCTTAGCAAAATTAAGCCTAGTGTGGATTTCCTTTTAAGGCTGCCTGTCTATTGGAGCGGAGAGGAGCGGAGCTGTGCTCATAATAACCAATAGAATTCGAACTCTGCTCCGCTCCGTATGGATGGAAAAAGTTCGATTGGTTAATATAGACACAGCTCCGCTCCTTTCCGCTCTTATCCGCTTCAATGGACAGGCGACACGAAAGCCTTTTCCTGCATTATTAACTAGATCTTGCTTCAACTAGCTTTCAAGACTGTATGCAGCTCCGAAATACGATCGCAGCTAGATTAAATTTAATGTTGCAAGGAGTCCGTACTTTATTTACATCTAAGGGCCTTAAATTCAATTTGCAAGTCTAGTGAAAACATAATTATTGTGGGGAAAATGTTACATTGAATTTAATTAGTAATGCATTTTTGCCTTGAAGATATCGATTTCAGAAGGTTTTGCAAAAAACCTAACACTATGAACTTGAAAAACAACAAAATACTTTTTTGATGTATGCAAATATTGGAAGTCGATATCAACGTACTTCTAATTGTCGCATCAAAATGAAACTTTGTATGTATATGTGTAGTTTGGATGACAGTACTATAATTTGGAATCTTGGAGCCGATCTGTGATGAATCTAGGAGGTGGAAAGTGGAACTCTTCAGTGTCTATTAGTAAACTCCTCGAGTTTGGGCACATATGATTCGTTTTGACGAGTTCAAAAGATTGGGCTTGATACGATGTGATGATGAAGCTAGGCGGTGGATAGTGTAACTCTTCAGTTGCTGCTAGCAAACCCCTCCAGTGCTGGTTCATATAATTTGTTTAAAAGAGTCCACTGACTTGATTACAAAAGGCTGATGATTGATAGTGGAATTCTTCAGTGTTTAAACACAACCCTAAACATAAATATAAATATTTTCACTGTCGGGTAAAATGAACAAAAAATCTAAGCGTCTGATAGCTATTTTTCCTGAGACGAAAACATTTATAAGGCAGTTTTACCAAACTGAGAATACAAGGTGTTTCTTTTGATATCCCACAATTCTAGGGTATTAATGAGACCATGATCAAGAATCAACTGGTTTATGCTGTTTTTTTTTTTTTATTCTTTCGTTTCTTTTCTCATAAGTACATACAATATAATTCAACGTCACGATTATGTATGTAAAACGGATGTTTTTACGTTGAAAATTACAACGTCGCATTTTCTTAGCTTTTTTGAATGATTGGTTTGACAAAAATGACCGTGTTCAAGGTATTTTTTTAACACTAAATTAAAAAAAAACATGCTTGTTGATTCTTTGACATAATCTCAATAATACCCTTTTATATGCTTGTTAGGTTAATAACAGAGTCAACTTCATTTTTATTTGTTTTATTTATTTTTATTTCTTTGGGACAACAAACAATTGCGTAATAATGCTTAATACTACTACATAGATTATTATAGAACAATTAGGTAATAACGCAACCAGCACCGTTATCCAAAAAATAATACATAATGCTCTAAACTAACGACTGCTCAGTTTACAGTGTACCTACACATAATAATTTATGTATACAATATGTACAGCAAACATTATAACATTACGGTAAGTTTGTGTTGGTAGATCAACACGCATGTTTGCCAACTTCAATAAATTTACGTCGAACTGTATCGAACATCGAGTACCTACCTACTCCACTTAGTCAATAGCCATCAAAAATTGGTACTTAGTTAATTGTTCCAAAGTCCATCAAAAATTGGTACTTAGTTAATTGTTCCAAAGTGTCTAATGGATTAATTACAAGTTTGATTGAAGTCTGTCTTACTTAAGGCATTATCACATAACTGAAAAAGAATATAGCAGTTTCTTTTGCTTTTTTTTTAACTTTCATAACGATTTAGTTCTTTTTTCTGTATTTTTTCCTTTTTATTGGCTGGCCCAACGTCGAACAAAATTGATTGGATCAATCGAACTTAATAAGTGTTCATTTGTATTTGTATGTCGCGGATTTATGTAACAATAAACTGACTATCTAAGAGGGGCTTGTGGCTAAGTAACAATAGCTGCGCGGGTCGATCGATCAGGTTAAGCTACACTTGCCGCGGTTGGTCCGTGGATGGGTGACCATCTTTACATACCAAGACCCCTCCGTGCCTCGGAAAGCACGTTAAGCCGTTGCTCCCGGCTGTGATTTGTGGATCTTTGACAGTCGTTACGGGTCGTCAGAAGCCCGAAAGTCTGACAACCAGTCTTACCAAGTGGTATCGTATTACCCAGTCACTGGGTTGTGGAGGTCAGATAGGCAGTCGCTCCATGTAAAATACTGGTATTCAGCTGCATCCGGTTAGACTGGAAGCCGACCCCAACATAGTTGGGAAAAGGCTAGGCAGATGATGAAACTGACTATCTAAATAAGTTAAATCTGTTTTGTCACTGCATTTACTCCTATGTTTAATTCATGCCGTTGCAGCCTTTAATTAAGGCTACACTAAATTGTAAGATTATAAGTGCTTTAACATGTACTTTTGGTGTAAGCTTTGTTGGCTGTCCTTAAATAAATAAATTATCGCAGAGCATTTTGGAACTAGAGAGCTTCATCCGCGTGTCATAACTCTGAAATTATGCCCACTTGACTGAGGTACGTTGAAAATATAATGAGGAAAAAACGTGGTCGGCGGCATCTGCTTAACGTTCTTTTTTTGTTTTTATGGTGTGAAATCATCAAATAACTTCTCCCGCTCTGGGTGGAGCAGGAGTGCGTGTCAGACAATTTCTGACTAAACCCCACCTGTGTCCCCTCAATTGCCTGTGTGGCCCCTTGAGTTGGTGCTGACATCTCTTTGAGGCGCGCGTGGAACACAGCGCGCCGTCGACCCGGGCTTGGTCTTTACCGGACAGCGAGCTACCCATTACTCGCCATCCGCAAGCCCGCGCCTACGGTGGCCGGGAATCAGCCTGGGATTCTACATAATTATCTAACGCAAGCAGACTAAACGTTTCATTTTATTAAGGGGAGCCTAGTCGTGGGCTCGAACTCATTGGTGGGCCTGGCTGAGAAGAACGCTGTCTCACCAGGCATCGTGTCCGACAGAGGTAGTACCCGTGATGAGCAGTTAGACGCTAGTCTACACGCAAAACATTATTGAATGAGCTGCAGGATCAGTTATAGTAAGACATGCGCGTAAAAAATTAAGAAAAGTCCTTCGGAAGATCGGATTTTCTGAAAAAACCACTGCATAAATCAATGACCAATAAAGTTTATTGTACTTTTCGATAATTGAGCTTTGTCGGTACGGACTTTGTTTTGGAGATTTTATACTTCTTTTATTACATATACACGCCCAAAGTTAGGTTAAATTAGCAAGAAAAACGAATCTTTGTTGGTTCCTAACTTTTTAATGGTTTTTACTTTGGTATTCTGTTTCCGTACAGAAAATGTTAATAATAAGGCAAAACTATACCATGTTTAATTTTTTGATGTACATTGACAAACAGTGGAGTAATATAAGTACTCCCGAAGTTTGTATGGGAAAAATGTGGACTAGATTCACCTTAAGAACTCCGGGAGCGAATCTTCATAAGTAAACTCTTTACTTTGCACTTTTACTTTTAAAACTTAACATAAGTCACTAATCCAGTGAAAGGAGTTAAAATTAAGAAAATATTAAGTAAGCAAAACTTAATTCATTAGCGGAGTTACACTTAGTAATGTCTAGTTCAACTTGCTATAGTGAATAAAACGGCTTTATAACTTTTAATTGGATAAAATGTACATACCTACTGTAATCAGTTGTTTCATACCGACAGTCCTTACGTGTACTTCCCTAACTACAAATGACAAATTTTACAGGAGAGCGCTTCCAAGTTTCAAACACGTGTACATCATGTTCTAGTTAATGTAATATCGTGATGGATTTAAAGTTCATTTTGCCATCTTAGGCTTATTTTTAACCGACGAAAAAACGGAGGAGGTTACTCAATTCGACGCGTATATTTTTTTTTGTTTTTATTTATGACCACGCATATCTTTTTGCGGGGTAGTTCGATTTTGATAATTCTTTTTTTACTGGAAAGGGTATAGTGGAAAGTGTATCCTCGAAATTGGTCCCATATAAATTTGGAAAAAAAAATCTAACCCTAAGGGTAGGAAAACAGTGATGATTGATTGTTCACTCACTGATTGTAATGTAAAACCACGCATTACTGCTTACAGAGTAGTTCGATTTTGATAATTCTTTTTTTATTGGAAAGGCTATACCCCGAAATTGGTCTCATTTAAATTTCGAAAAAGAAATCCAAACCTAAGGGTAGGAAAACAGGGGATAATTGATTGTTTACTCACAGATTTTAATACCGCGTTGTGTATTACAAAAAGTTAAAAAAAAATAAGCATGTAGTAATTAGTATATTATAGCCACAAAAAATTGTAAAATAAAAAACGTTTTAACCAAAAAAAATTAACTTCCGAACTTAGTTATTAAGGTTAACCACAGCAGATTTATTATTTTTTCCTTTTCAGTTTTTTCGGCGGTTTATTTTTTTGTTATTGTTAAACTAAACGATAATATAGGCTGGCCTGAAAACCAAACATGCAAATCACGTATCTACCACTTAAAGGATTGTACGTAGGGACCGTCGATTACAATATACCAACTTATACCAAAATATATAATATGGACGTAAGTAAGTAGTAGTAAGTACAATAAAAAAAGAGAAGAGCACATTGGGCATAAACAAATTCGTCTGCATCGCTGTCAACGAGGTAAGTACCAAAAGACTGGCAACATAACCACTTAAGTTAAAATGGAGAAAATATTAAGTAAGAAAACTTAACTCATTATCTGAAGTACACTCAATTATCTTTAGTTTAACTTACTACAGTACATTTAACAGTTTTGTAACTTTATTTTACATATAAATATAAGCTTGCAAAGCCCCTGGATTCTGGATTCACTCGTGCAAAAACGTTTCATATTTTACGCACTATTTAATTAAAAACTCACTTGTTGACTTATGTACCTACATTTTAGGGTCCCGTTGTAAAAGAAGAAAACCCTATATAGTTTCGTCAAGTTCTTCTGTTGGTCTGTCCGCGGTTTATCTTAAAGAATCTCTACTCTTGGTACTAAAAATTTGTAATATGGCACTCCCTTGTAAAGTTGCGAAACTTACCTTCCTTACATGTAAACCGGATGATTTTTTGACTCATTACTTTTTTTAGTTAGTATTCATTTACTTTTTTCTTCGTTTATTTATTGTGACTACTTCCCGCGAGTTGTTTTGTAAAAAAAAATCTGCAATACTAAGTGCTAAACCGAGTAACAATAGGATAAAACAACGGTATAGTCCTGCTGCTATCACAGACCTGAACAAATGCACTTATGTGTAATACAATTAAGTAATTAGGGTAGATAATGTCATAAAGAAGTAATCCATTCTTCCATGTCTTTCCTTTCAATCCACTTTCTTCACAAGGTTACACAGATAGAAAATGTCGACTACATCTAGCTTATTTATTTAATAATACTATCTACAATTAAAATTGATTCCGATATTCTTTTTCGAGAAAAGAAAATCCCGTTAAAATTAAATTAAATGAAAATGTAAATAGTTTGATTTCATTTAATTTAAAAATTTAACATAAATCTAAGTCTGCTGGGCACGTTTCCGGATGACGGCGATGCGGACGATTACTTCGATGCCTAAATATCCTCTTGTTTTTATATGTCATCATCATCATCATTTCAGCCGAAAGACGTCCACTGCTAGACATAGGCCTCCCTCAAAAAGGGGGGTTTTGCCATAATCGCCACGCTTGGCAGGCGGGTTAGCGATCGCAGTATGGTGGTAAAATGCATAGAGAACGCTGCTGCCCATTCTCTAATAAGTCTCTTAGTCGCCTTCTACGACACCCATGGGAAGAAATGGGATGCTATTCTTTTACGTCCGGCACCACACGGAACGGTTTTATTTACGGTTTTTGTTTGCTGTTTATTTACTTAATTAGTCATTTAATTTGGGACCTAGTACCTAAATAGTTAAATGTATATACTCGTAAGTGTATATTTTGTCTCTTAAATAAGATTCAAAAATTCGACAGCGAACCAACATTTATGCTTTGCAGTGCCCTGATATGTACAAAAGCCGACAGTAATGTATTGTAAAATGTGTAAATAAAAATAAAGGTAGGACCTTTTTCAAACCTTTTATTTTAGCGTTTCCAATGAAAATGGGTTTCCAAAGTATGTTAATATTTGCGATAGGCGCGTTTTTCGTATCGATATATACCTACGAACCTTTTGTGTCACTTTTAGGCGAGGTATGCATAATATTCAGATAAAGTATTCAATGCCTTAATCTTACCCACATTTATATACCGTACAAACGCGTATTTCATTTCGGAGTACATCAAAAACTGTCGTGTGGTTAGCAACAAGGAGATCAACCGAATCTGTCCCTCCAGATGCCCATTGTGTAGTAATTAGTCGAAACTCCTTAATCCCTTAAAGCGTGTAAAGGATAATCTCACTTGGAGCCGTTGGTCACAAGTTGGTATTTAAGATAATCTTCACCCAAATGGTGGACTAAGAGAGGTCTTTAACTATCTGTGAATTTTGATTAAAAACGAAACATATATAGTGACAAACATCATAATCTAACGCTTTTTTTTCCCACGGGGGTTGGCAAAAAGTACAGAACGCCATCTGGAACGATCCTCACATCCTGCCAGGGGTGCGGGTTGTTCTAAAGAGATACCGTGGCCGCTGGAACACAGGCAACCGAATGTTTTTTTTTTTGGGATTGGCATCTCGCAGTTGACCTTGAGAGGCCGTGACTGCTCAACCGGACTTTCCTGTGAAGGTTTTTAGGATTCTAAAAGCCTACAGGCAACTGAAGGAACACGGGTGGGTTTTATAGTCAATAAAAGTCTGGCACGCCCTCCTGCTCCACCCAGAGCGGGATAAATTATTTGATGATTTCCCACCCAAAAACAAAAAAATCCTCACTTACTTATTTTGCTTCGTTTAAGTTTAGTAAATCACCTTAATAGAAATCTAAATCCTGTTCAAGGCTATTGCTAATCCATTGCTTCAAATGTTCAAAAAATTAGTTTGTTCAACAACGTAAATAACGCAATGAAAATTGGTTATTCTGAACAAACACGCACGCCGGTTGCGAATACGCACTTCGCCTTTCTGAAGAACAACCAATAGGTAAGGTCATAAATGTAAATTCAAGTTTATTGTTTCGCACAAACAACAAAATTCTTGAACAGACTCCTCTTTACGAGGTAAACTTTAAAGGTTAGGAGTTTTTAATCTTTTCCACCTAAGTAGTCTCCGGCGTTATTAATTTCATTGATTAAATACATTTTCATTAGCATAAATCAAGTCCCAACAACCCCTTTCCCTGGAATATGGGTCTTCCTATAAACAGCCATAATAAAGAAACTTTATGGTACACACGTATTCCCATTTGCCATAATCACGCCTCGAGCCAGTCGGATTGCCAATCGCCATTATCACATACTCACAGAGCTATAAAAACTAGAATTTTATGAGTGACAATTTTCTAATTAAACTCTTGCTTTCATTTTATTAGCGAAATCCCTATTAAAGGAATCAATAACAATAAAAATTCGAAATTTTGAAACACTGGTAGAATAAAACACACAACAAATAATAATTTATTCTAATTTTAAAATTAAGTAACGCACTTCATATTGCAACTATTTGTTTGTTTTTCGTCATTATATTCACAGACTGCACACATCATATACAGTCTTTTGATTATCCAGCTTGTATGCACTTTGAATATAGAACAGAAGGCCAATTCTACTAATTAAAAACGTTCGCAGTGTCATCTCGGCGACAATCGAATTTCAAAAATTTTACAAAAATTTATAGGATTTTTTGACAGATTGACACTGAGATCAGACTGTGAACGTTCTTAAAATTACCAGAATTGCCCCTCAGATCGTCAACTGCTCTATTTTACTTTTTATTCCGGTTTTCCTTTGAGCGCGCTTTCGTATTTCAAAAAGAGAATCGGTTGTTTTTTCTTAGTTAATAAAAATGAAATGCTGTTCGGATGATGTTCGAAAAATGAATGGCTGGACCAATTTGGCAATTTTTTTTTTAATGTACATAATAGGTCGGAATAAGGTTTTTGAGAAAAAAACGGAAAAGATTTTTCTATGGGAATTGAAATTTGGATAGGATAACGTCTGTCGGTCAGCTACTAAAAATGAGTCTAACAATAAAAGATTTCGACTTCAAACGCTAGCTAGGATTCGATAAAAACATTAGGTAACAAAAAATAATATTGAGTGTGCGCCAAAAATAGTGTAGACTCAATTTTCGCACTGTCACCAACAGGAAATTGGTTTAGTCAGAATAATAGACTTTTTGTCAAGGTCTGCTATTGAAAGTAAAGACAAAATATATCAAAAATAATTTTCCCCTCTCACCAACACGGCTGCACGGCTGTAGGAAAATTTCACGAAACCGAAATCCAATTACGTGTGAAAGCATTTTCGACACCTGATATTTTGCACAAAGGCCTAGGACACAACAAAGGGATCTGGACGCTAACCAAAAACGGTGTTAGCTTCACATGGTACGAAAACACAAAAGTGTTGATACGATTTTCACGGATTGTGTCAAATCGGGCTAACGGGATAACTGAATTTACAAACAATGGGAACGAAATCCATTGTTCAGGACGACAAAGAGGTTTTTACACGTGCATGAAATAATGTTTGTCATGTAAATGACAATGTTAAATGATAATGAAAAATGATTTTGATTTGTTCCGTGTTATGCCGGACGTAAAGAATAGCACCATCCCATCTCTTCCCGTGAGTGTCGTAGGAGGCGACTAAGGGACTTACTAGAAAATGGGCAGCAGCGTTCTCTATGCATTTTACCACCATACTGCGATCGCCAATCCGCCTGTCAAGCGCGGCGATCATGGCAAAACCCCCCAAATTGGGGGAGGTCTATGTCCAGCAGTGGACGTCTTTCGGCTGAAATGATGATGATGATAAATTATTTTATTTCTGTAATTAGGTTTGTACAAACACTTTTCACGTCATTTTTTTTGCATTCATATCTAAGTTGACTGCCTCGTCCTAGTTTCGATACACAGGATGGGAAAAGTGTTATTGGATTTTTCCATCTAGAATGTCTCAGTAGCAGCCCAGAGTCTAGATTTCTACCCGGTTGATGGCAATAGGCACGCCCCCTATTACATAATACTATCTCAACCCAACCGTTCAGGGAAACAAGGCGTGATGATATATTATATTTAAGTTGAAGTGATGAAAAATACGACCGTTTAGTTAAAATTAAGCACAAATTCACGCATTTCACGGGGCTTAAAAAAGAGATTGTATTCATTTCAAAGTTTTTCCATGTTTAAATCCCATAAATACTCACAACTTTTATTTTTCCCTCTCCTAAATAACTTTACAAACAACAACACAAAAGTGCGTCGAAGAAAATCGATAAGGAAAAGGGGTCGCATTTTATCTGGTGACACTTCTCAACCGACAACCGGCCGCCATTGCCGTTCACACAATAAGGCTAGCATATACAAGCGGACGGCACGGCTGTGAGAATTATTTAGAAATTGTATTGCTCGGAGATAGATCTTGGAATCGGACTATCGTGATGATAATGCGAACTCTACGAATATTTTTTTTAGTTTTTGCAAAACCCACGGCTGGCCTGATGGTCAACACCGCACTTATCATCTGAGATATCAGAGTCATTATTGATGTCATCCCAGAGACAACACTGAAATGTCCGAGCTTTGCTCAGTTTTTTTTTTTTTGACGTTTTCTAAAAACTAAACCTATCTAGATCGATTTATCGCCCCCAAAACCCCCTGCAAACAAAATTTCATGAAAATTGTTGGAGCCGTTTCCGAGATTCAGATTATAATCACATATTCAAGAATTGTGATGTGATAATAGTACATTATGGTACAAGTGTGTAACGTTGGTGATTATCGCTGAGGCGCCATTGAGTCTGGTCTTAAGAGAGCCGAGGACGATAATCATCAATACACACGTGTATCATACGACGTTTTTCAACACACTTGCGAAGAAAATAATACTACAAAATCATCATCATCATCATCATCGTCATCATCATCGTCATCGTCATCGTAATCGTCATCGTCATCGTCGTAATCGTCATGTCATCGTCATTGTCATCGTCAACGTCATCGTCATCATCATCGTCATCGTAATCGTCATCGACATCGTCATCATCATCGTCATCGTCATCGTAATCGTCATCGTCATCGT
Organism: Polymixis flavicincta; assembly: GCA_949987655.1. Taxonomy (NCBI): domain Eukaryota; kingdom Metazoa; phylum Arthropoda; class Insecta; order Lepidoptera; family Noctuidae; genus Polymixis; species Polymixis flavicincta. Next base: position 13,939,483 of record OX465190.1, on the reverse strand, counting down.
CGTCATCGTCATGTCATCGTCATCTTCAACGTCGGCATCGTCATCGTCATCGTCATGTCATCGTCATAGTCATCATCGTCATCATCATCGTCATCGTCATCGTAATCGTCATCGTCATCGTCGTAATCGTCATGTCATCGTCATTGTCATCGTCAACGTCATCGTCATCATCATCGTCATCGTAATCGTCATCGACATCGTCATCATCATCGTCATCGTCATCGTAATCGTCATCGTCATCGTCGTCATCGTCATGTCATCGTCATCTTCAACGTCGGCATCGTCATCGTCATCGTCATGTCATCGTCATCGTCGTCATCGTCGTCATCGTCGTCATCATCATCGTCGTCATCGTCATCATCATCATCATCATCATCGTTGTTTTTAAGAACAAAGCAACTCAACCAATTAAAAAACAACCTACAACTCACTAAGAACAAAGCAACTCAACCAATTCTATAACTCACTAGTGAATAATAGTAATGAAAAAGTCACAGTTTGATAATAGGTGTCATTATGTGCCTAATTGCAGTGAAATTAGAGCCATTTTATGAGCAAGTGTGTTGAAAATGATTTTTTCACTTCTCATGCTCTGAAAGTGCTTCTTTGTGCAGGGTATAAGCTGCACAAAATCGAATTTTGTGCACAAGGGCATTAACGTATCTACTCATAAATGTATTATATTAAGGCAAAGAAAATGAGCCATACAGCGAAATGCAATAAGAAGTTCATAGATAGAATTTGTTATTATATAATATTTACTTTAATTTATTTGCCTTATGTGTTTTTTTTTAAGATATAATAGATATTAAAATTTTTATTCAAGTACGGTAGGTTAGTTGATTTAAGAAAATTATTATTACAAAATTAATTTAATAGTAGGCTGTATAGGTCTGCAGCCTAATATCAATGTCGTAAGATTTAAAAAAAAATAAAGCGGCGGGAAACAGCTCTTGTTCTTTTTTCGTGCATTTATTAATTTCTTCAATTTGCTAAAATTGTTAAAAATGTCCAGTGAAGAAGAGGATTTAACAGTCTCTCCTAATACGCTTATGGAAATAAATGCACAGAGAGTTGTGCAACAGATATTACCGCCAAAGTCTCGGGAAAAATATCTCAAAGTTTACGATAATTTTGTAAATTGGAGAAAAGAAAAACTAGTAACTACGTTCTCGGAAAGTGTTCTTTTGAGTTATTTTGATGAATTATCCAAAAAACTTCAGCCGTCTACACTGTGGAGTATATATTCCATGCTGAAAGCAACATTACAAATGAAGGACAATGTTAATATACAAAATTATTCGAAGCTTACATCTTTGTTGAAGAGGCTTTCAAGTGGGCACAAAAGCAAGAAAAGCAAGGTCCTTTCAGCTAATCAAGTGGAAACCTTCTTAAATACCGCTCCAGATGAAATATATTTGGCCACAAAAGTACGTAATACACATTCCTTTCATATTTTATTGCTCATATACCTATTGCTCTTTTGTTCTAAAGTGTATAAAAGTTATTAATTTTGTTTTAGGTGGCACTTATATTTGGTATAAGTGGTGCGTGCCGGGGCATTGAACTTGCGAACATTACCGTAAATGACGTAAAGACGGACACGCTTTTGCAAGCAATAAACTTACCCGACACAAAAAACAAACGGGAGCGAACATTTGTTGTCAAAGGAGATTACCTAAAAATAGTTAAAAATTACCAAGCTCTACTTCCTCAAAACGTGTCGACTAATAAATTTTTCCTCAATTATCAAAATGGGAAGTGCACTAAGCATGTTATAGGACGCAATAAATTTGCAGCCTTTCCCAAACAGATCGCAACTTTTCTAAAATTAGAAAATCCCGAAAATTACACGGGTCATTGCTTCCGCCAGACCTCAGCCACCCTTCTAGCAGATTCGGGAGCAAACTTAACAATGCTGAAAGACATGGCGGGTGGAAGTCTGATCAGGTTGCTGAGGGATACATTGAAGAATCCGTACAGAACAAAAGCAAGATTACCGACCGTATAACAGAAGCCATTAATTTAATCCCAAGCGAGCCCGTCCCTTCTACATCCAGAGATTCCTTGTTGTCGTCAGAGCCATCTTCTCATAATATGCCATCGTCTCACAATATGTCGTCTTCACAAATTCAGAAAAATACCGTTAATATGCCGGGAAAAACAATTTCCTTCAGTATTCAAAACTGTTCTAATTTTACTTTGAATTTTAATTAAAGAAATGTTATGTTATACTACTGTTTTATTTCCTCGCAATCGAAGTGAAAAGCAGAGTTTATAACTCGTCCACAAAACCATTTTTATCCTCGACATTACTATCAGCCCTCGCCTTCGGCTCGGGCTGCTAAAAGTCTCGGATAAAAATAGTTTGTTTTGTGCACTTGTTGTAAAATCTACTATATTTCTGTAAGAAGTTTTGTACTTACTGTTTTACACGTTCATAAAAGCAATTATGTTTTTAAAACTAGATAGTTCGGATGATGTTTCATATCCGATTTCTCTTAGAAGAAAAACTGGAACAAACTCAGAGTGTACACGGTACAGTCTCTTCTAAAGTCCAGAAACACCATCTTGTTCAGATAAGTATGGCGGAAATACTTCCCCGGACGAGCGCCTTCATAAAAATATACTCTACTAGCGATTCCCCGCGGCTTCGCCTGCATGGTGGTCGGAAAGTATCGCACGAGAACGTATTACTGGGGTAAAAAAGCATCGTTTGTGTCAATCCAGATTATGAACTAAGCGTGTGTCAACTTTCATTTAACCGCGTTCAGCCGTTTTTGCGTGATTGAGTAACAAACATCCAAACATACCTACAAAATGTTTCCCATTTTTTTTAATTTTAGAAGGATAGTTCGATCACATGCATTGATTTATTTATGATATTATGCCCCTGCCGTACCGTCCGCCATTGTGCACGAGTCCTAACTCAGTAAAAGTTACCGTGTGTTACCGGGAACTGTGATCGCAATAGCTTATGGGAACATTTCGATATTACTTTTTCCTTAACGGCTTAGTAAGTAGGTTAGTTGGAACTCCTTTATCTTTCAACTAGACAACAAACAAATGGCTTTCAAAAGGTTTTCCACACATTCCATAATGCTGGTAGTTTGCAATGAAGGTGGGCTCTAAAGCTAACACCCTCGAAAACCATGAAAACGACAACCATTATGTTTATTTTTTTTCGCAGCCGTTTTTCAGTTTTTCATTTTGACCTCACTATCAGCTTTAACACCCTTTAAAACTATCTCTCTTTCAGAGAGAAAAAGAAAGTCGCATGGAGGACGCTTTTTTGTAACGTGACTATTTCTACCAGTCAACTCCTACCTCAAGCCACGTGAAAGAACTTCATTCCAAAAAACCAATTACATCAAAGGTCATGGTACTAGCAATACAGTTATGTATATTACTGGCAACGAAGTCTGTATCACATCTCCTCTGAAACTTTGTAATTAAAAGCGGAAGCCATACCAGGACCCGTTAAGTGGTTTTCGTAATTAACTAGACTCTAGAGCCAACATAATGCTATCCAGTTGAACTGTAACACAACATTTTCATGCTGTTTTAATGGAAAACATCATAAAAATAAGTGCTACAGTTGTAAATGCACCGGTTTTTCTGCTACGTGGTGTTTGTGTGCCCTCAAAGTATCTAGTTGCTGCCAACAAAATCGCGTAGCTTTTCTAGTGAGTTATGAAATGTTGAACTACTTTGTAAACAAGATAAGACTGGGTACCGTTTTCCTGCTGTAATTTTTTTATCTTGTTCTTCGTATCCCAATTTATTCAGGGTCGAATCAGAAATGAAGAGGTCCACAGGACAACCAAGGCAACCGACATAGCCCGAAGAATTACCAAACTAAAGTGGCAGTGGACATTCGCAGAACAGATGGCCGATGGAGCCGAAAAGTTCTGAAGTGGCGACCGCATATTGGAAGACGTAGAGTTGGAATGCCTCCCACAAGATGGACCAATGACCTTGTGCAGGCCGCAGGAATCCGCTGGATACGGGAATTACAAAACCGGTCGAAGTGACGGAGCTTGGGGGAGGCCTATATCTAGCGGTGGACGTCTTTCGGCTGAAATGATGATGATGATGATTTGGGGTAAGCTCTTCTAGTACTTCTGCGCCACACCGTACGGTTGTTTTTTTTTTTTTTTTGGGTGGGTAATCATCAAATAACTTCTCCCGCTCTGGGTGGAGCAGGAGGGCGTGTCAGACTTTTACTGACTAATACCCACCCGTGTTCCCTCAGTACCCTGTATGCCAGGGGCAGCAGTATCTCTGTCGAAAGAACCCGCACCCCTGGCAGGACCGTACGGTTGTGGGTTGTCTCTTTTGTAGTGTTGCTCGCTATCATGTAATTTTGTACTGTTCGTAGCCAAGTTATTGATGGTGGTTCGCGGCGTCTTTTCTATATTCAACACTCTTTTAGTCATATGGACAACATCTCGCCTCATCACATGGTTGTGCCTGCGCAGGTGGTTTTATTCAAGTTTTTCGTGTATTTTAGGTACTGCTGTAAAAGTTATATGCCCTCCAAAAATAAATCTTAATAATAATCCCTCAATCAAATCAGCACATCGGTGTCCACTGCTGGACATAGGCCGCTCCCAGGCTGCGCCACTCCCAGCCACTTTCTTACGGTCCTCGTCCGATCTAGCTGATGAGCGTCCCACGCTACGCTTGCCGATACGCAGTTTAATCACAAATCTTGCTACAAACGGAATGGAAGAGACTACTAACATTATTTCGCTTACTGATTTAAAAAAAAATAAGAGAATAGCAATCCAAATCCACACACCTACCAAGTGTATAGAAAAGGAATAAGTATCAACATCGCCTCTGAAAATGACTTCCGAAATGACGTAATAAATGACGTCACTACTGAACTGAGTGACTCGTAATGAACTAATGAGAATTCATCGCGAAATGTCAGTGCACTCCGAAAGAAATGTGTCGGTCATTGACCCTGTTTACATAGGGGTGTCGTTATACTCACTATGAATACCTACATACGTTTGTACACTATTCTATGGGTATTCGTTATTCTTATTATGTTTGGGATTAATAGTTTTGTTTATATGTTATAGCATGATTATTTATATGTGTACTAATATGTTAATTTCTTGCAGTATATGTGTAGGTACCTACTTAAGTATATTTCAGTTTAAGACTTCACATACCTATTAATATTTTTTCTTAATTATAAAAGTTAAAAAGAGTAAGCGCCTTTGTACTCAAATTATAATTACGTCGCATCACTATGTATTTTACTGTGTACTTACATACATAATAAAATAAATAAATAGTAGTTCAGATGTGAGTGGAAACGCGAAGTGACGCCCTAAGAGAACATTAAGGTGAAACAAGTCCACATTTTTTCCATACAAACTTCGGGAGGGTTTTACTCCACTGTTTGACAATGTACATCTAAACTTAAACACGGTATGGTTTTGTCTCATTATTAATAATGTCGGTACGGAAACAGAATACTAAAATAAAAAGCCATTAAAAAGTTATGAGCCAACAACGATTAGTTTTTCTTGATAATTTAACGTAACTTTGGACATGTTTAAGTAATAAAAGAAGTGTAAAATCTCCAAAACTAAGTCGGTACCGACAAAGCTCAATTATCTAAAAGTTCAATAAACTTAATTGGTCATTAATTTATGCAGCGGTGTTTTCAGAAAACCCGATCTTCCGGAGGACTTTTCTTATTTTTTACGCGCCTGTTGTTGTTGCTTTTTACCCAGGCCCACCAGTGAGTTCGAGCCCACGACTAGTGTACCCTTAAGTAACCTTATTGGTGCTGTGTAGTATTTGCAACCGGTATGAAAGTAAACGACAGCGGCGAGGTGTCAATTTTTCTAAGAGAGAAGCCGGCGCGAAGCCCGCTTTAACTTACAGACTTATCAAAAAAGAATACTTACTATCATTCTAAAATTTTCATAAAGAATTAAATACAATAAATTGAACAGCTGAAAACCAAATAAAATATGCAATACTCCTCCATCTCGTTCTCGCTAATGCATTTTTTCTATATCCGTCTCTATCGTAACCTGTTGTACATCGGTTTGCTCTCATCCAATATCAAGAAGCGGTGCCACGTCACCTAAAGTGACATCATTACGGAATCGCTGTTGTATGAATTTTTAGTTCCCGATTATGACGTTTTGGCGCCGGGTTAATTTAGACACGATATTTTTGTTGTTGTAATAGGTACAAAGGTAAAAATAAGCGTCTTTGTTGTTCGAATCTTATGGCGAATTAAATACCCGTACTGTCACTATATTTTTCGCCAATAGTAGACTCACTATTGACGTGCCATTTTTTAAAAGCTGTAGATATACGAATCACCGAAGGGAAACCGGTAGGAATCGTGTTATGTGGTGCTTTCTCCACTGGTAAAGGAGTATATAAGAATCGTTGCAGGTGGGGTGGTGGTTTTTTAGTTTCTACGTACCCCCATGGAAAGAAGGAATGAGTTTATGTAAGTCTCATAGTAGTTTATTATAGTCTGCCGATCTATTCTGTAAAAACCTCATCGTAAAAACGTAAAGTAAAGTGAGCTGTCAATAGTGTAAATCTCAGCATCAAGTGGAATGACAGCTTACTTCAAACTTACTTCACCTAAGTTTACATGTTAAGATTTTTCCGGAACAGAACATAACTGTCTTCTATTGCTTTTTTTTTAAGTGAAAACTTCCACAGGAAAAGTTTTTATCCAGTGCGCAAATTGTAACCATGAATTTACCATATCATTCTAGACTAGGGTTGCCACCCGTACTTTATAATAAAGTATTGTACGTTATTTCTGGTAATTGTACTCTATACTTTTTGAGAACAATAAAGTACACCAAAATATTTTATTTCACATGATTTGAATTCTTTGGGATTTTGAAAAGTTTAGTCGTAATTATTTTTTCGCTAAACGAAATTTATCTATTGGTGCTGAATCGATGTCGCCACTCGCCAGCGCCACATCACAAAGGCACTCTTATTTAACAATTTTTAAACGCAACGTAACCTCAAATGTACACCAAAATAATGTCAGTGTCATTGTCACAATTTCTTGTTTGTTTTGTGCGAAGCGGTTTGAGTGCAATATTAATACGATTTAAAGTTTTATAGATTCATGCTATAGTAAATCATGGATAGGAATACTCCACAAACACCCACAAAACGTAATTTTGATAGTGCAACGGATCTGCTGATGCTGTGCAATTATTTAGTAGAGATACTAATTTGATACAAATTGCAAAAAGCAATAAAAAATATGTTTTTAATCATAATAATATCTAAAGAAAAATAAATTGTACTTTATTTTGATACTACGTACTTTTTTTTTCTTACCTATAATAACCAATGTACTTTAACTGCATGAATAAAAGGTGGCAACACTATTCTAGACCCTCTAGCGCAGAAATGTTTCGCCGGATACACAAAAAAAAATCAGCTGTTCCATACATTTTGACCGCGTAGGTATTGCAGTTTTCAATGAAACAGCAGATTTTTTTTTATACAACCGGCGAAAAATTTCTACGCTAGGGGTTCTAGAATGATATGCTGAATTCATAGTTACAGTTTGCGCACTGGATAAAAACTTACCCTGTATAGGTGCGTTGGGCATTTTTTGAGATGGGAAAAACAATTGAACTCGCGACCCTGTTACCATTACCTTTACCGACACCTCTTTACCTACGAATTTGAAGTGAAAACTTCTATAGGCGCGTGGGGCAATTTTTGAGAATTGTTCAAATTTTCACTTCTGTCGGCACTCCGGGAGTGCCACTGTTTTTTTTTTACTGAACCGAAACTATCCCACAGTTAAGCATAGACCTCCCCTAAATCTCTCCAGGGATCCTTTTGGAGAGTCACCTCGATCCAACCCTTGCGGTACGCATCTAGGTCGTTTCTAACTGTCTTCATTCACTTTACTCTTAATTTATTTTGCTAATTTACTTTTCACGTAAGCAGGTTGAACTAACACTGGCTATTAAATTAAAGAGACCAAATTATGAAAGCTCTTGAAGAATTAAGATTATTAACTTTTACTGTTAAATATAACCCGAGCACGTATAATTAACTAGATAAAATTACACTCCAAATCATTTAAGAATTCACAAGGAATGTTCGTTCAAAGTTACCGAAGGCTTTCACGCGAAGGGAAATTCCGTGTGAAGTAGAGTGGAACCGACATGGTTTGCGAAGCCTTGCGATCCAAATGTGAAGCCTGTAGCGAAACTTATTAGTACTGTGTTTATGAACAAGAGACGAGAGAGGTACAAGACAATGTGGCAGAAATCTCTTCTTAAGGTGACACTTGTCCACATTTTTTCCATGCAAACTTTGAGAGGGTTTTACTCCCCTGTTTGATATGTACATCAAAAATTAAACATGGTATAGTTTTTTCTCATTATTAATATTGTCTGAACGGAAACAGAATACTAAACTAAAAAGCCATTAAAAAGTTATGAGCCAACAAAGATTAGTTTTTCTTGCAAATTTAACCTAACTTTGGGCGTGTTTAAGTAATAAAGGGAGAGTAAAATCTCGAAAATCAAGTCAGCACCGACAAAGCTCAATTAACAAAAAGTTCAAAAAACTTAATTGGTCATTGATTTATGCAGTAGTTTTTTCAGAAAACCCGATCTTCCGAAGGACTTTTCTTAATTTTTACGCGCCTGTTTTACTGCAACTGATCCTGCAGCTCACTCAATAATGTTGTGCGTGTAGACTAGTGTCTAACTGCTCATCATTGATACTACCTCTGTCGGACATGAAGCCTGGTGAGACAGCGTGCTTTTTAGCCAGGCCCACCAGTGAGTTCGAGCCCGCGAATAGTGTACCCTTAAGCGCTTTCAATATTGCAAGGGAAGAAAATCCTGGAAACTTTTTTTTTTGGAAACTAGTTGATTCTTCATATTTACGTCTCAATTTGACTCAAATGTCCGAAAATAATGTTACGATTTTATTTCTGTAATAAGTTTACCTATACAAACACTTTAAACGTCAATTATATTTTAAAAACTAGACGAGTTCGGTGTTTTCTATCTGACTACTCTGACAAGAGAGGGCGTAACATACGCAGAAGTAAGTCTCTTTTAAGGTCCAAACGTAATCTTGGTCAGATCATGTGAAAGCTATGTAGATTTACTGTCTGAAGGGTCTTTTGAGAAAAATACCGTGCAGATTGAGTGAACCTGTCCAGTCAGTGCACGTATTTGTCAGTAATCTTGTAGCTGAACTCAAAACGTGAGGAGCTCAATGATTCGACGAACAATACCAAAGAAGTAATACTTGGGTAGGCCGCATAAATTACTCAAACTGTCAGACCATGATAAGCCACCTGGACAGCTTATTGGCTTTTTTAAATCCTGGAAGGTGCTGGTGTTTGTGCATGATAGGCAGGAATGGAAGCTAGTTTAAAACCGGTTGATTTATTCGATTTGGAAAGAAAACGCCATAAAAAGTATTGACGCACTCGTTTGAATTTGAAAAGTCCTCTTTTTACAGCAAAATAATCTAAACAAGGTGAATATAACAATGAAAGTAATTATTTATTTAATACTCTTTTATTAGTCGTACCCATTATAGGTTCCTAACTTGCAGGTGGAGTAAGACAGAGTGGCGTTCAAAGACTGGAAGACGAGATGTCGGTCGTCCGGCGACGAGATTGGCGGACAACATTGTTGCCATCGCGCGCAAAACCTTGATGAGACTGGCACAAAAGCGTGGGGATTGGCACACGAAAAGAGAGGCCTATGCCCACTAGTGGGTGAAGTCGGGCTGTGGATGGTGATGATGATAATTGTAACTTGTTAATGTGATTATTTAGTCGTAATACTTCCAACAAAAGCACAACTAGATACAAAACATATTCTTACTCACAAAACATTCCCTACTGCATAACATTCCAGTAGCTACGCTATAGTGGCAATACAAATATTTTCAGAGCAGCGATATCTGTCGCCCGCAGCGAAAACATTTTGCATACTTCCATTTCACAGTGTGATATCGAAAAATTCTCGCACTTACAGAATTTACACATGAGCGATTTCAACGCGGCGACGAACGGGACACGTAAAATTATGAAGATTGAACGACACATTTTCACACGTCCCAAAAATATGACAATATGATCGATGAAATTTTTACGAACGTAAGGTTTCTCCATTAAAACCAATCAATCAGTATGATGAAAACACATAAAACCTTTCAGACGTCGATTATTATTATGATCTATATATACATTGGTACAATAAAATCGTAGCGATATCAAAACTGTACTTACCTACAATGAATACTTTGGAGAGTTATTGCTACGAGATCTGGGAACAATTCTAATACCGATAGTATAGTTTTTTGGCCCCATGCTTTACAACTATATTGTCGACATTCGACATCGAACCGTTCATACAGTTTCCGGCCACCGTAGGCACCCAGCCAGCACAAACCTTCTGAGTAAGTTTTGTTTAAGAGCAGTCTTAGAAACTAATCGCTGAATAAGACTACCATAATTAGCTGATTTGGCGCTTACTCAGACGTTATTCAAGCAATTTGGGCACAAAATTATAATGCTAATAGCTGTGTAATAGCAACGTAACAGATGAATAAGTTTTGAATAATTGTACGACAAGCTGAGTATATTTTGCATAAAAGCATTTTGTTCTTTAAAACAAGTATTACAGCTCTGTTAGCCAGATGATGAATGAATGAATGAATGAACTATGGTTAAGTCCTTCAAAGCTCAGATATTCAAATAATACACAGCGTTTAGCTTATTTCAGTATATTTTATCAAGAAGTTTTACCAAATTAAATTGAAATTGACAAATCCGAACAGCGTGACTGCGACATTGAAATATATATGGCCAAATTATATTACCTATCATAACTTAATTTTACCCTTATTTATGCAATTGTTGGTGCGCATGCAACTTTACCGTGTATTTATATATACATTTCGTGTAAAATTTTCACGCGCCACCTGATAAGCCGGGTTTTAGAGAAATAAACAACATTTCGTCTATTGGTGTGTTTAACGTGTGAAAAGTTTTTTTTATGTTTTATGCAGTTTAAGGGTTCAAAAATAACCTTTTGATACTTTTATAAGAATATTATGCCGATTTCGTTATTAAACTTGAGTATTTGAGTATAAAATTCCACATCATTAGAATAGGTTATGTTATTCGATATGGCGACGCTCATTCTGAATAAAATCTGATTGCACAGCGGCTTATCGTCTTATGTCTGCATAACAGATCTGATTGTGTCCACTTATTAGGTTGTGGTCTGGTTAAAAGCGGTCTGCACTCATCATTTTTCGATTAATGTTCTATAATCACACATATTCGTACTGTAAATCAAACAATTAGGATTCAGTTATGTAGTAATAAAAACCCACCGTATAGGTGTATTATTTGCACAAATAGAGTTTTTTATCTTTTCATACTCTCGCAAGCACTTTCTTCGTATGTCTCCCGTTCTTTTCTATTTTTCCATGTATTGGAGTGTATTTTAACATTTTTATTATATGGAGGCATATTCACACAACCACTACAAAATAAAGCGCAGTTAGCCGCTTAAATGCTGACTAACATTCCAGAACAGTTCTTCTAGCTTAAGTAAATGTCTGCTTTTCGTGAATACTCAGCAAACTTCTGCATAAGAATCTGTTACTATTGCTTTAACACAGTTAGCTGCACATGACGGTAATTTTGTATTTAAAGCGGCATAAAGTAGTTATAACAGCTATCGTAATTTCTATTAAGTTACTATATGCTTCATAACCGAAATAACGCCTATTTTATAAAGCAGCTGAATAATTATCAAGATGTGGTGTGTAATACAACTAAAAGAGAACAGAATATAACTTATCCAGTATCATGCTTGATAATAGAATTTTATACCCATGTTATATAAAAGGTTACACAAACTCTTGAGTAACAGGTCTTTTTATGATGATTATTCAGTTTTAAGAAATAAAATCCGCAAATTACTAAACTAACTCAGCTAATAGTATTATTATAGCAAAAAAAAACTTTAATACAGAACTTCGTAATACACACAGCTTCTATAGATATATAATAAAGCTTAACCCTGCATAAGGTTAAATTGTTGGCCAGTTATCTGACTTGCGTGCTGCCTGGGCATGAGCTTGCGGACGGCGAGTAATGGGTAGCTCGCTGTCCGATAAGGACCAAGCCCAAGTCGACGGCGCGTTGTGTTCCACGCGCGCCTCAAAGAGATGTCAGCACAAAGGGACGGGGCCCGTAAGGGCCGATGCCTGCCAGGGGTGCGGGTTTGTTCGACAGAGATACCGCAGCCCCTGGCATACGGGCTACTGTGGGAACACGGGTGGGTTTTAGTCAGTAAAAGTCTGACACGCCCTCCTGCTCCACCCAGAGCGGGAGAAGTTATTTGATGATTTCCCACCCAAAAAAGAAACCGTTCATACAGTTCTATAATTTACGAAAAAGAAAAACCTCACAAGCAATGAGAAATCGCTACTGAAGGCTGTCGACATCAGGACGAGCTGCTGCAACTCGCCACCACACCAGCAGGTCTATTTTGTAAAACCTCACCGTGATAACTGAGAAATAAGCTATAAATGAGCTTTTTTCTACCTGTTGCACGTATTGACACTATTGATAGGTCACTTCAAGCTGTTTAGGTACGTGAGTTATCACGGTGAGAATTTTCAGAATACATCTGCTGTACGTCGCTTGCTCTCGCGTCACCAGTCCTGAGTAGGTAAGCTAGCCTATACTACATATATTAGTAATGTTTTTTTGACGTGACAACGTCTTATAATTCGATGGAGCCGACTGCACGCACGAAAAAACATGACTCATGCGGCGTTACCTCGCTCTGAGGCGTTCCATTTAAGGCTTGAAGTGCAAGCGAGAGCGCGGAACGAGCGACAAAGAGGCACAATCGGCCTCCGCGTTCAGCAGCGTTCGACATCAGTCTCTCTCCTACTTGAGTAAGCGATGCGTCTGCGTGGACAGCTGCTAAACAATAATAAACAATAGTATTATCTTATGACGTTGTCACGTTCAACTACCGTCAGTAAACGACGACTTTACAGACAACCGATTTTTTTTTAAACTATGTTTCTTCATTGACCATGTGGTATGTAATGAAGATTATCTATACTAAATAATCTATACTATAATACTAATAATAAACAGGATTGTTTTTGTTTGTTTACATTGAATAGGCTCCGAAACGACTGAAACGATTTTAAAAATTATTTCACTGTTGGGAAGCTACACTATCCCCGGGTGACATAGGCTATATTTTATCCCCGTATTCCTACGGGAACGGAAACTACGCGGGTGAAACCGCGGAGAGCTGCTAGTCAGAAATAACGCGCTTCAAATCTACTGCCACGAAGAAATCGATAGTGTTGATAGCTATAGCAAAGAATTTCCATGACTATAAAATATTTTAAACATATTCTAGACTATGTACCTTTGACATTTTGCTGCGAAAGATCGCACACGATTGCTTCGATGGCTTGTGAAATCGACTGAATAACGGAGTAAATAAATTGCCTCTCCTTTTGAATCTGGAGAAGTGAGTTACATCTAACAAGACTTTTATTGACATAAATACCTACATTCATGTCTTTATCTAATCGTTAACTCGAAGACTACAGTTTAACTTTAAGGTCGATAATTTCTAAACGAGGCCGAAATTTAGATTTGTTCGCGTGTCTATTTCGCACTTGTAGTTGACAGCTGTGTGACAGCGACAAGAATAACACTTAACCAAAATGGCGGACAAAGTAACATCTATAGATTTCGGTCTTTAAGTCAAGCTGAACTGTATTTAGTCTTAGGGCCCGAACACACGTACCACAATGACACTGGACGGGCGCTAATTTGGATGAAAATGTCTATTCACACGCACCACATTTCACCGTTAAAATAAACTGTGTGGGTGATACCGACCACATCAAAACGTCACAGTCTCAGCTGTTGTCGAGTTCAAACTCTCACAGCGTAACGAAACTGCATGAGTTGCAGCGCTACTGTTCACATATAACCACTTGCTCACAATTAACCGCTACGATGTGGTGTGGTCATGGACTTATGGTACGTGTGCACGGGTATTTAGCCAAGACCGTAGGTAGTCATATTCTAAATACAAATAGTAAATGATCGATAGTTGATTGATATACATCTACGATACTAATTGCAGATATTTTTCAAAAAAAGAAGAGCGAAAATCCACAAGATGTGCCTAAGTCTCTTCTCATCTTAATTTACTTTATTCTTTTCTAAAACAATTTCTAAAAGAATCTCCGTATGAGTAGTCTTTAATAATAAAATAAGAAAGGTAGCAAACTGCTAAGCGTTCCGGCCAACCAACTAACCTATGTCCAAGATCGTGACATGCACGTAGGCGGAGAAAGTAGGCAACTCGCCACTGATAGCAACCATTTGTATCTCTACAATTGTATCTAATGGAACACTTTTATTCGAGAGAACACTAGTTTGTGCCATTAACCCTATTAGAAATGTGAGCATTCTCAGCATAGATCTTGAAGCTTTATTGGTCTAAACTTATACAAGGTTCTTGGAAAAACACCAACAACCTCTTAAGAGGTCATTGTACGCATCATTATGAACAAGTTTTAATATAGAACCAAAGATAAAATCGCGAAAAAAAAAATCAGCTGTTCCCTACATTTTGATGAGTTATACGAACATAAATTTATGGAACAACGTAGATTTTTTTTCGCGATTTCAGGTTTACTCCCATAGTAAAAGTTGTTCATAATGATGAGTACAATCATGTGTTTAATTATCGGTCACTAATTACCAGTCACCCTATATATGCGATAGGCTGCCGTTTCTAAAGATCGAAAGTTCCGTGGGTAATCTAAATATACCTATGGAAGTTTCGACCTTACAAGTAATGATATTAAAAGTAGTGACCGCTTAATTTTCGGCTATTTTCGCCCTAAAAACATGATTCGGCCATAAACTATCCTTCGGCCAAGTCGAATATCGTAAAAATCCTAATAGTTAATATAATCAATCAATACAACAAGAAATAGGTACACTAATTTTCAACCCTCTGATGAAATTATCGTGTTTTACTTCTCTTAATGCCTATATTAATTGCTTTTCCCCCACCTAGGTGTAAAAAAACCTAACAAGATTTTAGTGTACCTACAGGGGAACTACTGATAAATAATGTCCAAAAATTTTCGTTTTCGGCCGAAAATTAGACTAAAGCCGAAATTCTTCTTCGTTTTCGGCCGAAAATAAGTCTAAAGCCGAAGTTCTTTTTCGTTTTCGGCTGAAAATCCATTTTCGGTCGGAAATTTATTCAAATAAAATTGGTAAATTCCTATTTGTACTTAGACCAAACCTAAACAGTTTTGAACATAAACATTTCCAAATTGTCCGGCACGATTATTATCTTTGATCTCTCAAGAGTCGGAGGACTCTTGAGAGATCAAAGATAATAATCATCATTAAGCCCTAACAGTATCCTGAGCGTATTGTCCGAGCGATGGGACTCGGTGTTGTTGGAGAGATGGATGCACCTGCATGCCAGTTCGTCACCATTTATTAAATGCTTAAGTATTGTTTTTTAAAAATTATTTAATTGAATCGAATGAATTTTAACGTAATGAATTGTGAATGTGCTGTAACTTTATTTTTATTTTTTATTAACTTTAATTTATTATATTATATTTGTAATGCAATGTTTTTATGTGTAATATTATTATAATGTACTTAGAATGTAATTTTTATTTATATTTCCGTGTAATTTGTAACAAGTGTAACTTAATATGTGAATAATTTCCTGATTTTTTTTTATTTATTTTTTTATATTACAAAGAACCCGGTTCTTAATAATTCATTACAATCTAGTCTATAAGACTAATAAGCAATTTTAATCTAACTTAATTTTATACATGATGATTATTTTAAAACTTAGAATAGTGTCCTTTGTACTTTACACAAGTCCGTTCCACTTTCTTAGAGTCTGATAAGTTGAAGTTATAAACACTTTGTTCATGTGTTGTTATGTGTGTCATTGTCACTATTATTTCTACACTTTTTACACTACACTAACTCAAAAGGTTTTGTTCGTTTTAGTCTTCGCACTATATTTGTTTGGTCTAACAGCTGAATCGCCTCGATGTTCACATGTTGATGGAGTCGTTGTTCATGGGCTTCAGCAAATTTTTGGATTATGTTGGTGACTGGTTCCATTTTTAGGTCACGATGGAGGTCGTCATTTCTTATGTACCAGGGAGCATTAACAATACTCCTGAGTACCTTATTCTGGAATGTTTGTATGATTTTGATATTAGTCGGTTTAGTACAGCCCCACAGTTGGATGCCATAAGTCCATATTGGCATAAGAATATGCTTATATAATAAAATTTTGTTATGTATTGATAGACAGGAATCCCGTCCTATCAACCAATACATGTTTTTAAAACGCATGTCTAGTTCCTGTCTCTTCTTTTTGACATGCGCTTTCCAGCGCAGTTTCGCGTCAAGCGTTATACCAAGGTATTTGGCTGTATTTGCGTATGGCACTTGTTGGCCATTTATGAAGACCGGGTGGTAATCACAATTCCTGTTGGTGAAATCAATGTGAAGCGACTTTGATTCATTCAATTTGATTCTCCATTTTTGTGCCCAGTTGTGAACTTTATTTAAAGCGGTTTGTACCTTTTCGATTGCTTCCATATGGCATGACCCTGTAGCCATAATGGCAGTGTCGTCCGCAAAGGTTGCAATAGTATTATTTTCTAGCTCTGGTATATCATACGTATACAACAGATAGAGCACTGGACCCAGCACACTGCCTTGAGGTACGCCAGCTTTAATATTTTTTAGCTCGGAAAAAGCATCCTCGTGCCTTACTCTAAACATTCTATTCGTAATGTATGATTGCAAGATATCGGCAAAATCATTAGGTAGCATTAGTCTTAGCTTGTATATTAGACCCTCATGCCAAACTCTATCAAAAGCTTGTGCCACATCTAAAAATACGGTGGAGCAGACTTTTTTTTCTTCAAGCGTTCCCTCAATGATGTTGGTAATTCTATGTACTTGGTCTATTGTTGAGTGTTTCTTCGTTCAGAGAGAAACACTCAGGGATCAGGTTACTCTCGTTTACAATCGATTTTAGGCGTTTTAATAACAATTTTTCAAACAGCTTTGATAGTATCGGCAACAGGGAAATGGGCCTGTATGATGATGCCTCGTGAGGTGGTTTACCGGGCTTTGCAATCATAATCACTTCAGCAACTTTCCATGGCTCAGGAACATGTTTTAGCACGAATGCAGCATTGATGAGCCTGGTAAGCTTAACGATGGCTTTACGTGGGAGATGTTTTAAGATTTCACCCGTAATAAGGTCATATCCTGGGGATTTCTTTTTTAGGCTTATGATTTGAATTTCCTTTGCAACTTCTTTCGGGGTTACAAGCTTAATTCTCTGATCTTGCAGAATATTGGCAAACTGCAGGTTATCTACAGACCCGTCATTTGGCTGAAAAGTTTCTTCTAAATGACGTGCAAATCTTAGGGCTTTTTGCTCGTTGCTTATGGCCCATTTTCCATTATCATCTCTGATAGGGGGAATTGATGTGATTGGCCTTTTCAGTGACTTTGTTGCTTTCCAAAGAGAGTATTGCGTTGTATGATCGCTGCTTAACTGTCGTAAGTTATTATTGAGAGCCTCATCTTGACAACTTTGTATTGTTCTCTGTAGTCTTTTCGATAGGTTATTTAACAGTGTTTTATCTTTCGGAAATCTAGTTTGCTGCCATATTTTTCTTTGATTCCTTTTTTCATATAATAGGTCTATTATTTCCTTTGGGTAGGTGGTTCTGTTGAGAGTGTGGTCTGAAGAATCAAGTTTCTAAATAAATATGTGGAAATAGGAGAAAGAAAACTCAGTAAACGTTGTTAGACGGTTGCTATTGAAACTTCAAGTGACGAGAGCAGTATTTTAACATTGGAACGTCTTTTTATCTTCATTACAAATGGCATATAAAACTTAACAAAAAGTAGGTTTTACAACATCCGCCCTTAATGGAAATAAAAAGTTAAAGTAGTAATGCTAAACACAATAGAAAAGAATAAAACATTACTACCAGACTATACAGAAATACAAAACATAAACCGACGAAAAATAAATAAATAGAAAATTATTCTACCTATTTATCTCTAAACCCATATTAACAACGCACCTATGATGAGCTATGCGCCTTAAGGGCTTGGTTAAAACATCGGCTGTCATTTTATCCGTAGGTGTAAACTTTATATCTATAAAACCCTCAGTAACCTTTTCACGAATAAAATGATATCTCGTATCAATGTGTTTTGTTCTATTATGGTGGATCGGATTTAGCACAAGTTTCTGTGCACTTTGACTATCGTTGTATAGCAACACCCTGTCAGCAAAACCAGTAACGTCACACACTAACCGTCTGAGGAAAATAGCCTCCTTTGCAGCACTTGTTAAGGACATATACTCAGCTTCTGTAGACGACAAGGCTACCGTCGGCTGCTTCTTACACTCCCAACTAATAGGTCCACCTGCTAGCGTGAAGTAGTAACCAGTGTACGACCGACGGTCATGTACACAGTTTGCCCAGTCAGCATCCGTGTATCCACACACACGTCTACCAACTTTCCTGTAAGTAATACAGTAATTCATAGTACCTTTCAAATACTGTAACACTCTTTTAGCGGCCAACCAATGCCTCTTATCATAACAGTTATTGAACTGACTTAAATAGCTTGTGGCATAGGCTATATCGGGTCTCGTATTTACAGCTAGGTACATGAGGCATCCTATCAAGTTTTGGTAAGGATATTCACCAAGAGATGTTGGATTACCTTTCTCCAACTTGTTATTCTCCAAAGGTGTGGACATCTTCTTGCAATCTCGCATATTAAACCGCTCCAACACTGCCTGGATATAGGTCTTCTGACTGACCATGATTTTACCGTCAACACGGTTAATATTTAAGCCTAAACAATACGACAATGCACCCAAATCTTTTAGCGAGAAAAAATTTTCCAAGTCATTTTTGACAGAGTCAAATGAACTTTTTTCTTTGTAAAAGACAATTAGATCGTCAACATACACTGCAAGTATTATGGTTTCATTACCAAACTTTTTCAAGTAAACACATGATTCCGAAGATGTTCGTGTAAAACCAGTTTTCGATAGAATTTCATGCAATTTGATATTCCAGGCTCGAGCTGCCTGCTTCAAACCATAAATGGATTTTCTGAGCAAACAGACTTTACCTTCTGCCCCGTGCTCAGCGAATCCCTCAGGCTGCTGCATGTACACCTCCTCGTCTAAGTCCCCATTGAGGAATGCGGTATCGACATCAATGTGTTGGATCTTTAAATCCATTTCTGCTGCCAACGCTATAAGGGTACGCAGAGATGAATTTCGAACCACAGGGGCAAAAGTCTCGTTATAGTCAGTCCCCCAAACTTGACTAAAACCTTTTGCAACTAGTCGCGCCTTATACTTGACTATTGCACCGTTCACATCCCTCTTTATCTTGAACACCCATTTACATGGAATAATCTTTTTATTTGGTTTATCCACTAATGTCCAAGTCTGCTTATTCAATAAGGCATTGTACTCATCCTTCATTGCGGAGATCCAATTATCTTTGTCATCGCTATTAATAGCTTCACGATAACTTTTCGGATCATCATACAACAAATCAACACCGTGAGTGCCGTATGAATAATAATCTGGAGGTTTACGTACTCTTTCAGGATACCTTCTTTGAGGACATACATCGTTGGGTTCATCTGAAGGAACCAGGGACAGATCACGTTGTTCACCCGAATGTAGAGACTCCGTGTCACCAACCCCACCAGCTTCATCAGTCGCGTCCACAAAATCGTCAACTTGCTCTACCTCCATGTTCACACTTTCTGAAGTACGTGAAGAAGTAGAAGCAGATGAGATAGAAATCTCCTGTGGCGATGCTGTATCTGCAGAAGTTTGTGAAAAGAGATTAATGACATTAGTGCTCACAACAGCTTCAGGCTGAACAGATTTATCCTTCAATCCTGAAAAAATATTTTCAAAAAACGTAATATCCCGTGACTTAATCAACCTCCGAGGGTTTTCAGCGCTACGGAAATAATAACTTCTTCGATCATCTGAATATCCAACGAAGATATGTTCAGAAGTTTTTATGTCTAGCTTAGTTCTCTGGCATGAAGGCACGTGAACTAAAGCTCGGCAACCAAATACCCTTAAATGAGACAGGTCAGGTTTACTACCATACCACATTTCATATGGCGTCTTACCATCAAGTGCACGATGGGGTGACCTATTCTTTAAATAAACACTGGTCTCAACAGCATCTTGCCAAAAAACTTTCGACAAAGAGCTCTGTGCCAGCAAAGAACGGGTCTTCTCCACAATACTACGAATGCAACGTTCACTTATCCCATTTTGTTGGGGGCTGTATGGTACAGACGTTTCATGTCGAATCCCTTGAGCCTGCAAATAGTCTGTCAGCTCCTTGTTGACATACTCAGTACCATTGTCTGACCGAAGGGTTCGAATCTTATTGCCAGTCTGCCTCTCAACAAGTGCTTGGAAAGCACAAAAATACTTCTGAACTTCTGTCTTAGATGACATACAATAAAGGGATATAAAACGTGTATAGTCATCTACAAAAATAATAAAATATTTGTTACCTTTAAAAGATTCAGTGGTCAGGGGACCACAAACGTCCGTATGGACTAATTCTAATGGTGACGAAGCCTTCTTATACTTTATCCTTTTGAAAGGCTTCCTGGACTGTTTACCCTCTACACAAGGTACGCATGGTTCTTTGTCAATCTCAGTATACTCCACACCAACAGCTAGACCTTTTTTGAGTAGATCCATACCAATACGGCAGAGATGTCCTAGACGCTTATGCCAAAGCTGAAACTGGGACAAATCAGTGTGAACATTATAAGCTGAAATACCTTTTGGTTTTACTGTACAATCTAAAGTGTACAATCCACCATAAGTAGAACCATGTAAAATAGGATCATTTATCAAAGAAACATCATTAGAATTATAAAAATTACAGCCATTCGTATCAAAAACAATCGAGAAACCGTTCTCTACTGCCTTTTTGACTGAGAGTAAATTACAATCTAGTCCAGGAACATGTACAACATTACAAATCTTCTTGAAATCGGTTTTTGTGTCAATAGCGACATCTCCTAAACCCACAGCCGGCAAACTTTTACCATTTGCTACAGTTATCTTCCCATCACAGGGTCGGTAACTCTTAAACCATTCAGCATGTGGAGTCATGTGGGTAGACGCACCAGAGTCGATAATCCACTTCTCAGACATCTGAACACTAGGTGCAGACAAAGCCAGTCCTGTGACACCATCCAAAACCAATTCCGTGATACACGCATCCATATTCCCTGAACTAGAAACAGTCAGTCCCTTATCTTCACAACAACTTTCTGCTGAGCACCTTGCCTTTGCCTTTTTCTCCTTCTTTTTGAGAGGACAATTAGGACTCTTGTGCCCTGGCTTCCTACATCGAAAGCAAATAACCTGCTTGTTAGTATGCAATGCAGCCACATCATCTTTAGTCTCCTTCGTCATTTCACTCAACAACTTAGTCCTCACCAAATCTGTTGTGACTTCAACGCTCCCATTCTCAAGCGCCATTATCATGGGCTCATAGCGAGAGGTTAGACCTCCCAATATGATAGCTGCTAAAGAACTATCTTCTATGGTTTTGCCAATATCGGCCAGGTCTAGTGCTGTTGTGGTTATTGCCGTTAAGTAAGCTTCTAAATCAGAAAAATCAGATAAGGAGTACCTGTATAACTTCCGTTCCAACGACAGTTTACGACCCAAACTTCGATCCACGTAGGATTTCATAAGAGCATCCCACGCTTCCTTTGCGGTCTTAGCTGGTCGAACAATCGAAATAGCAGCGCCATCCACAGTAAGGCATATTTTAGATAGAGCCTTTTCATCCTTTCGTACATCGTCGGGCGTCTTATTCCCTTCGAGAACTACTCCGCTTACGGTTTCCCACAATCCTTCATGCATTAATAACATTTGCATTTTAAATTTCCACACAGTGTATCCTTCTTTATTATAAAGTATCGGAATACCATTTAGTGACATACCAGAAACTGCAGACGACATGTTATCTACGTATTTACTATTTCACTAATAATGTAGATAAAATATACAGAGCCTCGTGCTGATAACGTGTTGAGAGTGTGGTCTGAAGAATCAAGTTTCTAAATAAATATGTGGAAATAGGAGAAAGAAAACTCAGTAAACGTTGTTAGACGGTTGCTATTGAAACTTCAAGTGACGAGAGCAGTATTTTAACATTGGAACGTCTTTTTATCTTCATTACAAATGGCATATAAAACTTAACAAAAAGTAGGTTTTACAACAGGTTCCTTTGCATTTTTTTATAAACTGTGGTGTGTTGTTCCATGCACATTGTTGGATATTGTTGCTAAACTTGTTTACTTCAGAATCGAGCTGATCTTTGCTTTTTAATGCAGTTTTTAGGTCAATAATATTTTGTAAGTCTATGCTAAAACTTTCCCAATCTGTAAACTTATTTCCCAATGTCATGTGATTTTGTCTCAGTAATATTTTGTGACTTAGTTGTAATAATATCGGAGAGTGATCGGAGTTCATGTGATACCCCTCTTCCACACTCATATAATTGGTGGATATATTTTTGACAATGAAAAAGTCGATAAGGTCTGGAAGTTTCTGGGGGTCAGTCGGCCAGTATGTGGGTTTTCCAGTACTCATGACCTCACAGCGCATATCATTCACTGCACTATGAAGCTGTCTTCCCTTAGTTGACGTTAGTCTCGATCCCCAATGAGTGTTCTTAGCGTTAAAGTCCCCGCCTAATATAAATTTAACGTAATGAATTGTGAATGTGCTGTAACTTTATTTTTATTTTTTATTAACTTTAATTTATTATATATTTGTAATGCAATGTTTTTATGTGTAATATTATTATAATGTACTTAGAATGTAATTTTTATTTATATTTCCGTGTAATTTGTAACAAGTGTAACTTAATATGTGAATAATTTCCTGAAATAAATGATTATTTAATTTAATTTAATTTAATTAAAAAGGTTGGTTAACCCTTGAATGAGATATTTCTGAAGCTCCGTTTTAGAAATATGAAGCAGAAAATGTAATAAACGTAAGAATTCCATTTTAACTTAGTCAGTTTATAAACAAAAAGGCTAGAGAGCCGACAATATGGGATCAACCTGTTGCTAGGATCGTCAAAATCTTGAACTTGTGCCATAGAAGTACCGATCGTAATCGATAGAAGAGCCTTGGCAATGTCTTTTATATTCCTTTGTGTAATAAGATAAAAGTTCGTTGATTTCTACGTAATATTCTTAGCTTTAGAAAATGAGAACACTGAAGGAGAGGCCATTGAATTGAAAATCATAATTACAAAAGTGTACGATGAAGATGTATTTATTCTTTGTCTCTCCTTTCTTTGAACTATCATAATTAATAAATAACTAGTTTTTGTCAACGGTTTCGCCAGCATTAACCAATTTACACAAAACCTTAACAAATTATACTCCTACACCTTCCTCATGAATTACTCTGCCTATTGGTGAAAATCGCATAAAAATCCGTTGAGTACTTTTTGAGATTATCGCCAACAGACAGACAGACGCAGTGGGAGTATTTTCTTAATAATATGTAGTGTTCAACATTTATCATTAGTAACAATATCAATACGATGTCAAAAGGAAATTCATGTCGCTAATGTTAGTTGAAACACAAACAGTGAACGCTGTAGCTAAAAAGACATAGAGGAAAAGGTTTTATCCAGTGCGCAAATTGTTACCATGAATTCAGCATATAATTCTAGACACCCTGGGGTGGGGGAGGGGATCGTGTTGAATCTCACTCAATCTCACGCGGGGGAGAGGGGGGTCTACGCAATTGTCATGTAAATTAAAAAAAAAACCGCAAAGAAACAATGTAACATTACGAGAAAACCGGGTTAAATTATGTAAAACATGTTTTTCCGCCAATATGGGTAAATCCTACAAAATAATACTTATCGCGGTTATGCGAACGCCACAAAGTAGCACAGTAGCTCCTGGATGGTTAAACCGCCACCGGCCAGCCAAGCCAGCTGAATGCAACGCATAAATCCAACGCAAATAGGCATAGATTAATGTTTCTACACTAATAGCATGTATTTGAAATATCTCACGTGAGATTATGAGGAGGGGGTGAGGGTCGAGCCAAAGCTCACGACATCTCACCAAAGCGGGGGTGGGGGTCGAAAAATCGCCAAAATTGCCTCACGTAATTAATGGGCGCCCCCTAATTATCCAAACTTTCACATTTAAAATACTCTATTAGGATTAACGTATTTCTCAAAAAATAACCTTTAATAAACCCGTACTAAGTACATCTAAATACTCTAGCTATATTCAGAACCGCTCATAAGCCTATACGTATGCGGGACAAAATTTAATTAAACTACGCCTGACTGATACAAAAGGAACAAGTAACACTTTCGCAACGTATAGTGCACGTCACCCGCACACCGAGTGGACAAAAAATCGATACGAAGCGATACTGTGTGAGGGAAACGCAGTAAACCCACTCAAAACAATGTACGATCGGCTGAATGAAAAAAGTATTAATTAACCTAACGATTTGCTTGGTTGGTAAGGTGAGTACTTATATAGGTACTGAGACTGTTAGAGCAAACTTACAGACAAAGATAAAACAACATGAGATAATTTTATATAGATAGTAGGATCAGTATGCCTCCTCAAAAAGTGGCAAAATCGCCGAAGAAAGTGGCTTTGGTGGCTTTCCTAATGACATACGTAACTGCTACGAAGCTACGATATTTTCGTAGCACAAATAATTTACGTTCGTAGCACAAAACTTATACTTTCGTACCATAATTATGACATTTTCGTTCGTAGCACACAACATTTATGTTCTTAGCTGAAATGATTTATGTTTGAAACGCATAATATTTATTTACTAGTGAGCGCCCCTGCTTCGTGCAATTTTATGACTTGACATAACAGTGAGATTTCATTATTATCTAGTTCAATATTAATATATTACCTATACATATAAACGTTCAGGTATAAATTCGCTAAAAGATGAGGAAAACCACATCAAATTCCAGTGTGAATTTTAAAAGAACATAAAGGCGATCACGCAACCAGGTACGAAAAGCGACTTCATTTTATAATATGTAATAGAAATAGATGTACCTACACACAAAGACTTCGTAGCTCGTAGCTTTATCGTTTTCATTCATGGCACATTACATTTACGTTCGTAGCAGAAAACATTGAAGCGACCTTCATTGCTAGCCTTCTACCTCTCTGACTGTCACACAAACTATAAACATAAACACAGTCTGTTCATATTATGAAGCGACACTCCGATAGTCGCTTGTTAGCACTTTGTTATTCCATCTATTGTTGCAATGTCGGTCTAGGGCACCTGTCCCACCGCCGACGGCGAAGCGACTAGCTTTCAACGGTTTTCTCGCTCAAGAAACGTACAAAAGATTGTAGGTTCCGTGTTAGTAAAAGACATACATAGACACCGTTACATTTTCATCATTTTAATCCTTTATAAGTGTCGTTTTACTGATAGTTATGAACATCTTTTACATTGGGATCAACCCTGAAATCGTGAAATAAAAATGAGCTGATCCAAACGTTCTGTCGTGTTCATCATTATCATCATCATTTCAGCCGACAGACGTCCACTGTTGTAAATAGGCCTCCCCAAAAGGAGGTTTTGCCATAATCGCCACGCTGGACATAAGTACAATACATAAACAACGAACATAAATGTATGGATCAGCTGATTTTTATTTCACGATTTCAGGGTTGATCCCAATGTTAAAAAAGTTGTTCATAATGTATTTTTTTCTCTCTCGAAATTGACCTTGAGAGGCCGTGACTTCTTAACCTCACTTTCCTGTGAAAGCATTTTTAGTTAGACTAAAAGCCTCCAGCCAGGGCATAAAACCTACAGTTTACACCAAAAGCGACTGCACGCTGAGGGCACCCCCTGTGGGGTACGAATCTCGACTCAGGGCGTCACTGGCGGGGGGGGGGAGGACAGCTAGTGGGGACAGACTGGATCAAAATATTATCATGAATTTCAGCATTCGGAGAATTTAACTCTACCGGCTCAGCTGTGGCGCGGGCTGGCACATCAACGAGCAAGGGACGGTCGGGGTTTCATAATGATGAGTACAATGACCCTTTTATAGGGTTAAAACAATCAAAATGTAACGGTGTATAAGTAAGAGACACCGTCGGCGAGTACTCGTTTGTCGCAGCGCCAAGAGCTTTCAAAGAGAGTACTCATTAAAAAAAGCATAACCCTCTCCATTGCCCTTTGGGTGATTCTAAGCCTTCTTATGAGGCTCATTGTGAGCGAACACGTTTCGATGCGTACGTGTACTAGCGTCATTATAGCTAGTCGCCGTCGCGCACTCGCTGCTCGTGTTCCTCACCAATTCCTTTCTAGCGTCTAGCTCTAACGCTTCTCGTTAAACGCCCGTGGAGCGACAGGAGCCTTGATGGAGATAGTAGTTCGTATTCAGTAGTAGTTGGAAAGCTCTTTACGATCCTATCTATTTACTAACACGTCTGTGCTAGCGTAGTTGCACAGCAGCTTATACGTTTTTCATTTAAATAGAAAAGGTAATGTTATATGTACATAGGTGAAACAGTTCAGAATGCCAAATCTCGCAATCAAAAACGTTCAAAATCTAGTCGCAGTCATCATCTCGGCGACAATCAAATGTCAAAATATGTTTGGAAACTCGAAGTATTTTTGACAAACCGAGACTCAGATCAGACTGTGAAAGTTCTTAAAATTACTAGAATTGCCCCTCTGGAAGTACAGTTCGGATCTCTCAAGTCTAATATTGATAGCCCAACTCGCTCCTGGCTGGTTATTTATTTGGTAAATTAATATTTTTGGTATAAAACTTTTTCATGCGAAACTTTTTAATTACATAATCGTGTACAGCAGAGGTTCCCAGTTTTATTTGGCCATGGAACCCTAATTGATCATAGTTTTTTTGGAGGAACCCTCACTGGTTATTTTGATAACTAAAGTATTTACCTTGTAGTTTGAATAAGTTCATGTTAGACTCGAAGATAGAACAATTTAAATATTAAAATAATTAAAATAAGTCATTATATGTATTGCAAAATATTTATTGTAACAAAGAAATACAATGCAATGATTTATTAAATGTGAAGAATGATTTTTTTTCACTTATCTTCTAATAATAGCACTAATATCAGGCTTTGTGTCTGACAATTAAACACGAAGATCTAGAGCTCTTAACTCTTGGGCAGACCGTGGAACTCCTGTGACCATTTGACGGAAACCCAGGGTTCCGCAGACCACCAGAGAGTGTTTAAGGTCACTAAAAACACACGCTGGACGTTTTCATCTCAAAATAACCACCTCCAATACTACACTTTTCATCTTAATTATTGTCACCGTCGCGGTCACTGTCAAAGCCAACGAACATAACAGCCAGTGCTAATGAGACCACATATAATTAATGTTAATTCTCTTTACTGCAGACCACGGTAGGTACCCAGGTTGTTAATACTTTGTGAGCTGTGCCCGCGCTAATCAAGGGTTTTTGTTAGGTCCCCTGGATGTAAATAAAGCGCAAAAAGGCTGCCCGAATATTTTTTATTAAATTTAGAAGTAGGTAATAAGTACGTGGGTACAGTTGAGGAATGAAAAGTATTTATACGTCTTTTAGAACCATTTTCACTTGAACATTACCTGTATATGTACGGACTGCTAACAGTATTCAAAATCAAAATGACAGAATTAAAAGTTTTTTTTTTTGGTTGGGTAATCATTAAATAACTTCTCCCGCTCTGGGCGGAGCAGGAGGGCGTGTCAGACTTTTACTGAATAAAACCCATCCGTGTTCCCTCAGTAGCCAGGGGTGGTGGTATCTCTTTCGAACAACCCTCACCCCGCAGGCATCGGCCCTTGCAGGCCCCATCAGAAAAGTTTTATTATAAAGATCTAAAGATAAGAGATGATAGATAGATAAGAGAAGATTTATCAAAAGAGCGGTACCGTTATACGTCACAAACGAAAATAATAGTTTAAAAAAACGAAAAAAACACGCTTTTATTGCTGACCGAACTAAAAAGTAGAAAATATTTTTTAATTACAAAGAGTTTATGTTACAGTAGTAGGAAGTCAATAATTCAATTCAGAGTAAAAATCGAAATTTTTGGAATTTTTTTATCGGGTTATTGCATTGTCATCGGCCCTTAAGACGTGTTTAAAGTTTCAAGTTGATCAGACGTCTAGAAACCAGTGAAAATTAGACTCAAAGATTCCGTTACATACATAGATACATACATACATACAACCTGAGTTAATAAAAGCGTTATAAATACAACCCGAGCTACTAAAAGCGTTATAAAAATCAATGGAAATGTAATCTACAAACCACTTCACGTTTATGATTTACGAGGTCTTCTTTCTTTCGTTCTGTACAATATGCATCAACGTGCAACTTGTCACCGCAGATTCATGTCATGATTCTAAAGCCTCTAGCGTTGCAATATTTTGACGAAATTTAGCTGTTCTGTTTTGTACTTTTCTATGAAACAGATGAAGTTTTTTTTCGTAACAGAAACCAACCGTTTGTCCTTCAAAATTAAAGTTCGCGAGTACATTTGCAAAAAGTTGGCAGTACTCGTATCATTACAACGGTAATGTTTTCTCATTGTTTTACTCATTTGTTTTTAGTTATTTCGTTTGTTTATGTATATTTATTTGTGCTTATATTTATATATAGTTAGGTATATATATTATATTTATAGTTTAAATAGTTTTATGCACTTAATTTCTTCTTATTTATTGCACCTACCACTGTTTATCTCTGCATCACCTAAAGGTCGACTGGTAGAAAATACCTATGGGATTAAGTCCATAAAGTATAAATTAATAAATAATAACACGACTTTCTACTCTGGAGGGGTCTAAAATCATTTGCTGAATTCATAGTGACAATTTACCTTGAATATGCCTAAGGGGAATTACTCTAGGAATTTGAAAATTGTTTAACCATGTGTTCTTCTACTATACGATAGCAGTAATGGCTGTTACTAGAAAATATTCTGCCACGTACTCGTACTTATTAAAACTTTCCATCTTGATTAAATTCTCCAACTTTAAAAGCAAGGAGTTCAGAAACTTCATATTTCTCGACTGAGAAGAACTGCTTCTCTGCGTTATTCGACAACTTACAGTCGTACTGGGAGTTTGAAAGGAAATGCCAGTTCGGAACTACACAAAGCTATTATAATTTACGTCTAACGTTTGCTTCAAAATGAAATACCAGTACAATACACAGTAAAAGTTTGAATACTTCAAACTATGTGCTGAATTGTGTTAATAGCCAACTCAAATAATGATGTGATAATGTCTGCAGACATTGTCACATCATTATTTGAGTTGGCGCTATAGGAGGAGATGGACGCTGCTAAAAGTGCCAAACTCGTAACCAAATCCTGGGCTGACTGTATTAAGATTGTTATCGACACGCTAAGAATAAGAAATAATGTTATGATGATGATGATGATGGAAAGCCGTACAGTCGCTCATCAGAAGTCACAAGTGAAACCCATTTTCCCCAGTAGAAAAGGTTCTCTTAGCCACCTTTGGCAAGTAATGGGATAGCCGCTATTCCAAAAACCAGACGGCAGGCAGCAATAGTTATCCCTTAAACACGAAAAAGTAATTTAAAATGGTTGACATAAGGTTCATTTTATTTTTTTTCATTTTATTTGTGTCCGTAAAATGAAATAAAATTAATACCAAACTTTTTAGGGTTCCGTACCTCGAAAAGAAAAAACGGAACCCTTATAGGATCACTTTTTTGTCCGTTCGTCGGTCTGTCTGTCAAGTTTGAAATTATTTTCTGCTTTTTGAGTTTGGTTTTAAAGCGAGTTTTTTCTGACTAACCGGCCCCTTGACAATTCAAAAATCCCAATAATAGGGTATTTTCCATTTTTTCAAAAACTATTATAATTTGAAAATTGAGACGAAATATGTAACATAAAAATTAAAATTATTTGATTTATATCTATTTGGCAATTAAAAACGATTAAAATCATGTTAATTTTTCGTTGTTTTGAATTTACCGCCATAACGCTCCTTACGATGACTTTTTTTATCACGTGACCACACGTGACGTCAGCTTTGTGTAAGCTAAAGTAGTTGTAAGCAAGTGAATATATCGAGTTTATAATTTACAAGATTTTTATTGGATAGAAAATGTTATTACTAGTGTGCGGTGCCTCGGTGCACAAATATCTACTTCGAAAAGTGTGCCACCTGTGCTATAGTATTTGTACCGGTGCCTTTTACACAAAGCTGATGTCACATTGGTCACGTGATAAAAATTCATCATAAGAAGCGTTTTGGCGGTAAATTCAAAATAACGAAACATAAATTAGATTTTAATTGAGAAAATGGTTATAAAACAATATTTTTTATTTTTCTGTTACATATTTCGTCCCAATCTTCAAATTAAAATAGTTTTTCATAAATTGGAAAATACCCTATTGATTCATTAGAAATCTTTGCTTTGAGTTTCAATTTGTTCACCAAATGAAAAAATATATGAAACTGTTAAGGTAACAAACCGTTTTCCAAGCTCGCAATTACACTGAAAGCCGTGAACCCATTTTCCCTATCCTTATTTATTTTCCCCATTCCGTCGCAGACCTCATTTCATCGCGTACCTGTACAAATACCGTACGTTACCTCAGCTGTGTGCTTTGACGTTACCCTGTTTGTGTACTATCGTCTTCGGTGTTGAAACGAATTGATTAGACGGTAAAATAGAGGGATCATCTCAGGGTTGTGGCTCATTGCGTTTGCTCGTAGAAATTGACGGTTTTAAGTTCGTGTTTAGTTTTATGAGTCCTTCTATAAAGCTATGGTTTTCTAAAAGACAGCGATGGCCGCCACATAGTATAATCAGACTATAATGCAATGCTGGGACACTCCTGTGGTGGCTCAGTAGTAACGGCTGACACTTACGAGTGGTCGTAGGTTCGAATCCTGTCCATAATTCATTACCACAACTGTCAAAACGGGGAAGGAAAACCTCGTGAGGGAACCGGCATATCCTCATCATCATCATCATATCAGCAGAAAGATGTCCACTGCTGGACATAGGCCTTCCCCATGCTCCTCCACTTCGACCAGTCTTGTGCTTCCCACATCCAGCGGATACCCGCGGCCTTCACAAGGTCATCGGTCCACCTTGTGGGAGGCCTTCCCACTCTACGTCTTCCGGTACGCGGTCGCCACTCCAGAACCTTGGCCCTTCGGCCCCATCGGCCATCTATTCTGCGAGCAATGTGCCCTGCCCAATGCCACTTAAGTTTGGCAATTCTCGGGCTATGTCGGTTGCCTTGGTTCTCCTGCGGATCTCTTCATTTCTGATTCGATCGCGTAGGGAAACTCCGAGCATAGCCCTCTCCATTGCCCTTTGGATGACTTTAAGCCTTCTGATGAGGCCCATTGTGAGCGACCACGTCTCTGTACCATAGGTCATCACGGGCAACACACACTGGTCTCAAGACTTTTGTCTTGAGACACTGTGGTATTTGGGACGAGAGATATTGCGAAGCCTCCCGAACGCTGCCCAGCCGAGTCGGATTCGACGATTGACCTCTTTCTCGAAGTTGGACTTACCTAACTGGATAGTCTGTCCTAGGTAAACGTACTCGTCCACAACTTCGAGTGTAGCGCCTCCGATCGTCATGGGAGTGGGTGTTACATGGGCATTCGACATGACCTTTGTCTTTTCCATGTTCATTTTAAGACTCACTCTTTCGGAAGCTCTACTGAGGTCATCGAGCATTGCATTGAGGTCCGACATGGTCTCAGCCATGACGACTATGTCATCGGCAAACCGAAGGTGAGTGATGTACTCGCCATTGATGTTGATGCCAGCCCCTTTCCAGACCAGAACCTTGAAGACATCCTCCAGTGCAGCGGTGAACAGTTTCGAAGAGATAACATCTCCCTGTCTCACACCTCGCTACAGAAGGATAGGTTTCGAAGTCCGGTCCTGGAGTCGGACTGACATAGTGGCGTTTTCATACAGACACTTTAGCACCTCGATGTACCGATAGTCGATCTGGCACCGTTGAAGAGACTGCAGTACAGCCCATATCTCGATCGAATCGAAGGCTTTTTCGTAGTTCAAAAACGCTAAGCAGAGAGGCAAGTTATACCGGCATATCCTAGAACCAAAAATTCGAAGACGTGTTCGATCCAGCAACTCGCATTGGCCCCGCGTAGTAGATTACGGCCCACTACCTCCCACAGAGAGGAGGCCTGTGTCCCAGCAGTGGGAACAACGTCAGCTGACTATTCTGTTTTATACAAGAGTCTTCGGCAGATGTAATTGAACAGTTTCCAATAGTCTAGTATGATTAAGAAGACGTAAGTAAATAATCACACCACTATTTGCAAACGAATCTATAATCCTAATAATAATCTACATTTTTAATCAGCCGCCCACAAACTCCAGCAGTACGCGAAACTGATACCCAAGACTTATAATACCAATTAATAATTCTATCTGATCGTTCGAAAATTCTACAAATACTCGCTTAACTAATCCCGTTAACGCTAAAACTTCGCACGATCAATTTCCCGAAGTTTATTAAATATCTATAGAAGATAGAAGAACTTTGTTCGCAGTAATAATAGGCGGGTCTCAAATATAATCCTGAGTTAGGAACCCAATATCGGATCGAAAATCCACTCTGAAACTACTTTACTATGGAAACTATAAAATATCTCGTTATTGAACTTGGTATAACGTACTAAAGAATGGTTTACGACTGTCTATCAAGTGTTTATTTTATGATTATTTTCTCTTCTTTTCTCTTATTTCTGCGTTGTACACTCACAATTGTATTGTAACAATAAAATAGTTTAGTAAGCTCCTCATATTATAAACATAGGTATAAGCTGCTTTGACGTAACCATAAGGGCCTAACGTGCGTACTAAAAACGACGAACATATTTTTTTTTTTTTCAAAAAATAACAACCGACTTCCAAAGAAACACTACAAAGTGCAAAATAACTTTAATTTGGGAAGTCGGTGACTTTGGATGTGTATTTTAATTATTTGTCACCGCCTTCCGAAATTAAAGTTATTTTGCACTTTGTAGTGTTTCTTTGGAAGTCGGTTGTTATTTTTTTGAAAAAAGTTTTAATTTTTCACTTTTTAGTTACCTACCTCACACCAATTCAAAATTTCATCATCACAATGCATGGTGAAAACAATGCATACTTATGCGATAGCAACATTCGCGGTTGATTTGCTGTAATTTTTTGAAGAGTTCCGTTGTTTGTCTCCGAAACGCATCATCAGATCTATATGAAATTTCAATGGGACCATTTCTGAGTAAACCCCTTTCGAACAAAAAAAGAATTTTGCAAATCCGTTTATATACGACGGAGTTATGCCCGAACATACATAAAAAAAATATATATATAAATAAACATGTCGAATTGATAACCTCCTTCTTTTTGAAGTCGGTTAAAAAGCCATTACTGCTATCGTATAGTAGAAGAACACATGGCTAAACAATTATCAAATTCCTAGAGTCATTTCCCTTAGGCATTTACAAGAGTTCCGTTGTTTGTCTCCGAAACGCATCATCAGATCTATATGAAATTTCAATGGGACCATTTCGGAGTAAACCTCTTTCGAACAAAAAAAGAATTTTGCAAATCCGTCTATATACGACGGAGTTATGCCCGAACATACATAAAAAAAAATATATATATAAACATGTCGAATTGATAACCTCCTTCTTTTTGAAGTCGGTTAAAAACGTCGTTTTTAATACGCGCATTCAACGTGACGCGTCGCCATGTAGTTTTCGCGTCGTCCATACGCACTGCAAACACCACTATCGCTGCTTTTTCAAGGCAGAAAAGGCACACAGATAGCACCTTAATTAACACATAACATACTTTTTATTCCGGTAGTCCGGTCCCGTGGAAAATTTCTAACAACCACGCGGGCGAGGCCGCTGTCAAAAGTTAGTATAAAATAAATTAACCCCGTGGCAATGCGAAACCACAAAACTAGCAGGATTGTATGTACTTAGCATACGTAAGCAGTGGGCTTAAATTATACGACTAGATAGTCTCCTAATTAGACTTATTATCGCCTTATTACACCGTAATATAATAGAATTCCAGCTTATGTTTTAAAAAGAAGGAAAGAAGAAATGGTTTATTTATTACAAAAACACGTGTATATAAAATTTAAAGTTTAAAAAACCCTGACCCAAACAAAAACTAAAAAAAAATATATGATTAACGTTTTAAGTTGAACGTAATATTTTGATCAGGGCATTGTCAAGTCGGGGGACGGTCAATGAAAACGCCAAACAGAGGAGGGCCTAGCAACTTTTATTTCCTGCTTTTCGAACTTAATGTCTCGCTTAAATCTGCGCAGCGTTTCGTTTGCTTCCCACAGTGAAGTTTGTTACTAGTTTATCCTCATTCCTCGTCCTGATCACCATTTATCCATAACCTATCCATTGAGACCTTTTCAATGAGCCCAAACACGATACTTGTGCTGTTTGTTGGTGAGTAACTTGGGTATACTGGACCTTCCAGGTGTTGTTCCAGCATCAGTTCAAGGTTACTTTGTTCGTATCATTGAAATAATAGAATACGAAATTTCGACTTGATCAGACCCGTGGAAGATGCTCAAATCTCAGACAGAAAAGAGCTGATAATCTTCAAACGGCTGAACCGATTTTGATGGAACATTTCTAAGAACACTCCCAACTAATTCACCTTTCAAACAAAAAAAAAACAAAATCAAAATCGTTCACCCGTTTGGGAGCTACGTTGCCTCAGACAGACAGACACACACAGACACGTCAAACTTATAACACAGGGTTAAAAAAATATAAATGAACTCAAGTAAATGATACAATATTATGATACATATAGGTATGAAGATGGAGGTAATACGTTAGTTATTAGTTTTACAGATATACGCTGAATCAACCACTCTTCCAATATATGCCAATACACTAAGACTTCCAATCGATCTATCTCAGTTAATATTTAATATCCATTGAGACTGAGGCGAGGCGAACTGAACCAAGTTTACCGCAGAACGTTCATCGCTTTGAATTGGGAGCTTATGAAACTACGTGCAAATAATAATGGGAATTCAATATTCCAATATGAATGATAATAATGTCAACTCTGGAGGTATTTTAATGGATTGGTAGGTGCTGAAATTTAATCCGGTAATGCTAAATGATGTTGTCAATTCACTTGATGTTCTTGATCAAAGAGACGTGGCCTACTCTATTCTAATAGATACAATTACTAAACCAAATAGTAAGGTTACTGAAGTAAGCACAGGTAGGTAGATGTCTCGGCCACTCAGAACATATACCTACGTCTGGCGAAGAATGACGAGGAGCCGTCTCCAAACGCAATGGCATAAGCATAGTCAGAGAGAGAGAACATTACAGTAACAGTTGCTATATTTAGTTCACCCCAAGAAAATTCCACTAAACTACAGTTTAAAATCATCATTATCTAGCCCTTGGCCAATATTACTTGGGGTCGACGCGCAACTCATATTTTTCTTCCATATTCCGGTGTCACTCGTCACTATATCATTATCCTTTTTTATCTTCGTAACACTCTTGCCAGAGCAGTCCTGGTCCTCATAAAATTTATTGTCTAGGGGCTGATGTAATTCGCCTCACGATTTCTCGCCATCTACTCCGATTTTTGGAATGTAATATGCACTTATTCAAGGGATCGCCCCCTGCTGATATTATTTGGTCAGGCCATCTCATGGGTGAGCGTCCGCGTGATCTAGTGCCTTCCACTCTACCCTGCACGACAAGGCGCTCTATAGAGTCACCGTCACGCCTCGAGACATGGCCGAAGTATTTGAGGATGCGCGTTTGGACCAGAATAGATGGATGTTTGATGTTGAGCTCTTGGCGTATCGAGGTGTTGGTGCGAATCTCGTTGCACGATACCCCAAGCATTTTTCTCCAGCACCACATTTCCAGAGAGTCTATCTTTTTCTTCTCGACGTCGTGAAACGTCCAAATATATCGATCGATTCGATCATTTGCTCCTTTTCAATTCATGTAGGGAAAATATTACAAACAGCATCCATCTTTTCTTTAGTCTTCCTGTACCTCTCCATCCATTAACAGTTATAGGTATTCATCACTATTTTAGTTACGGTTAGTCACTGTTTTGTGGAGGATAGATAGGCAGTCGCTCCATGTAAAATACTGGTATTCAGCTGCATCCGGTTAGACTGGAAGCCGACCCGTAGTTGGGAAAAGGCTAGGCAGATGAAGACCCTTTTAGTCACATAGGTTTCATCATTTTAAATTTTCCCGTGAAACAAATGAGCCACTTAAACCAGTAAATCGATATGTCCTTGATCCGAAAATCGCTTGACTCACATAAGTATGCATGACATTGAAACTGATAACAGGCAGAAGCGGAAGACTACGTAATGTCGGATAGCGAGTAAACTGGAACAGACTATCGTAGTCGACTGGTTACCAATACCAATGAGTACTAATGCGATAATAACACAACATCGCGACTGTATTACGCAAAGGGGAAGGCAGAGATAAAACCAACAGCTACTTACCGGACATGCATACGTAGCAGGAATGAAATCATACCATCCTTTGTTTGTTTCAGTCCAGTACTAACCCCACAAGATCAACAGTTAAGCCCAACTGAACCATCGAAGATTATTATCGTTCTTCTTAAAACAAACATTGTAATGATCCAAACATGCATTTCCAATTCATTTTAGACATTGGCAGAATAGTCGACATCGGCTTTGCTTGCCATAATAAAAAATAGAATAGAATAGACCATTACCTTTCACATCGAGATGATTTTGGCTCCAAGTTAAAATTTGACAAAATTACAATAGTATAGTTCTAAGGTGTGTGACGGAGTAACCAAGTGTCGTAACAGCCAGCCTATTTTGTAAATATCCCGCCCTAAAATCTCAAGTGAAGTGATCATGCAGTGAGCTATCATTAGTGTTAATACCACAGTCATATAAAGCATTGCCGGAAAATTTGTTTAAAAAGAAAATGCAAGATTCATTAACAGACAACAGGCAAGTGATTATTATAGTTTATATGACTTTTTAAATGACACTATTTGTTTTCATATTTTTTATACTTTCTTTATTTTTTATTTTGCCTAGTTTTTGTGACATTTTATGATTAATTAATTCTACTGACATATTATTGTTTACTGACCATTGTGTACTTGGATTGAAGTGCCTTTATAGTAAAGGCACTTCAATCCAAGTACACAATGTAATATGTGTAATATTTAGTTTTTATTTTGTATTTATTTTTATTTTTTATTGTAAATTTTATTTTGTACGCCATACGGGTGAAACATGTAAGCACGAAATATTAATATTGTGATATCCTGCATGCTTATTTTGCGTGTATACACATGTTTTGATAAATAAAAATTATCTTTATCTAGCATCAGGTAGTTTGACAGTACACTTCAACCCCACTTCACCAAAGATTGCACGGTGAAGATTTTATAGAATAAGTCGGTACCAACATCAATAAAAAACACACCCACAAAAACCCACTCCAATAACATTATCTTTCAGCTATCTCCGGAGCTGTCTCTCCCATAGATCATGCTGCAAACTTAAAATAATACACCGGGACAGTACTAGCTCATGGAAACTAA
This sequence comes from Polymixis flavicincta, assembly GCA_949987655.1. NCBI lineage: Eukaryota > Metazoa > Arthropoda > Insecta > Lepidoptera > Noctuidae > Polymixis > Polymixis flavicincta. The sequence continues at coordinate 13,901,554 of OX465190.1, read as the reverse complement.
CAACTTAACTGGGCAATCGAAGCAAATCAGCCAGATCGATAATGTTGCCACTCTAAATTTAGCTGGGACTGTGCGTGAGAAAGACCTAATGTTTTGGCTATAAACAATTTAATACCCTAACCTTTTGTGCGTGACTAGAAACGATTACGACGATATTCTTCATTCACAGAAAGTCAGAAAGTATGTGATTTCATTCAACAGCATGAAACTTAATTACTGTTCTGTAAACGTCTAGACTTGCGTCCGCCTAAACAACAGCAAGTTGGAAAGATGATTTTGCTAATTCAATCCAGTAACAAGGAATTATTTAACAGATACTATTTAACAGGTATTCATTTTAGTTGGAAGTATGTTTGTATATTCTCATATTGTATGTGTATATTTAAATTAGAGTATATTTTTTGATTTTTTTTTTTCTACTATTACACACGTTGTCTATATCTCTTTTTATATTCTCACATATCACAGGTGTGCTGATTCTGTAGATATAAGTGTGTGCATGAATGATTATGAAAATAACTTTGGCGTTAGAACGAAGAGAACTTTGTGTGAGCAAATTATTCAACTCAAAAACATGATTACCATCTTTGCCATTATCAACATACTTTCAAATATGATCAATGACCGCAAAGGTATACGGTCATACGTATTGCCAGAAGCACAATGCCTGACAAGAAAAACATATCATTGCAGAAATAATCATAACTCAAAAACCCTAGAAGGAAACCAAAAACTTTTCATTTTCTCAAGCCAGTTTTTCTCTCGTAAAAAAGGAGCCAAAATAGAAGCAAGTACCGCTAACCTCTAAACGAGTTTGCATGAAGTTGAGAGCTATTTAAAAATATCCATCTCGCCCCCATCAAACCGTGTTACATGAGAAAATATTACGAAAACCTATTTTTTTAATGGTTTTAAAGGTTATTCCAAGATATATAGGAATGCTCAAGATGGTAGAAGCTCTGAAGTGAAAATAAGTAATAATAAAAATGGGAAGGACAAGTATGATCTACATAGTTATCATTCTTGGCTGATTCCCGGCCACCGTAGGCGCGGGCTTGCGGATGGCGAGTAATGGATAGCTCGCTGTCTGGTAAGGACTAAGCCCGGGTCCACGGCCTGTTGTGTTCCACGCGCGCCTCAAAGTGATGTCAGCATCAACTGGTGGGGTCCGCAAGGGCCGATGCTTCCAGGGGTGCCGGTTGTTCGAAAGAGATACCGTGGCTCCTGGCACACAGGCAACTGAAGGAACACGGATGTTTTTTAGTCAGTAAAAGTCTGACACGCCTGGCTCCACCCAGAGCGGGAGAAGTTATTTGATGATGTTCCAAATAGGGAATTAAAAAAATCTTTACAAAGCTGATTTAAGATAAACCATTCTCAAATCTTTCATGCTGATACAAGAGAAGATCATAAAATCTATTGACGTAGAAAATCTAAGCATAGCTCGAATATATTCAAGATTGTCACGAGCGAACAGCCACACAAGTTTATGAGTAACAACTTCTGGCAGTGACACCTTATTTACATAATGTTTTATGGAAAATACTGATGCAAGTCGTAACATACCTAGTCCTTTTATAATGTTTCGACCTGCAGACTTAACACGAGAACCATAGAGAAACGTTTTGTCGACGAAAGTGAAGACAATAATGACGTTTCCGTGTAGACAGTTGACAGTTTTGTACCGAGAAATGTAGACAAGCGATTTCTATTCTACGGTAGAGTCATCATCTGCCTAGCCTTTTCCCAACTATGTTGGGGTCGGTATCCAGTCTAACCGGATGCAGCTGAATACCAGTATTTTACATGGAGCGACTGCCTATCTGATCTCCACAACCCAATTACTGGGTAATACGATACCCCTTAGTAAGACTGGTTGTCAGACTTTCGGGCTTCTGACGACCCGTAACGATTGTCAAAGATCCACAATTGACAGCCGGGACCAACGGCTTAACGTGCTTCCTGAGGCACAGAAGGGTCTTGGTATGTAAAGATAGTCACCCATCCACGGACCAACCGCGGCAAGCGTAGCTTAACCTGGTCGATCGACCCGTGCAGCTATTGTTATTTAGCCACAAGCCCCTCTTAGACAGATATCAACTTTATATTAGTATGAATTCACTTTTCAAATTGTCTGATGTCGCTTATAGCAGTTGTTTTAGTTCAGATTTGATGCCACCAGCTGCAATATTGTATGTATATATTGTAGTGACCAAGGCAACCGACATAGTTCGAAGACATTCACTGACGTAGACCGAGTCTGCGTCAGTGAGCGGAGTTAGCGCAGCTGAATTTTGAGCCAAAGATGTTTTTTTAAGAAGCCTTTTCGGTAGGTAAAGAGCTAATGATGAGTAAAGAGGAGATATTCCCTCTTATATATACACGCTGCTTAAACTTAAGAGATGCCAAACTTAAGTGGCAGTGGGCAGGGCACATTGCTCGTAGAACAGATGGCCGAAGGAGCCGAAAACTTCTGACGTGGCGACCGCGTACCGGAAGACATACAGTTGAAGGCCAGCAGTGGACGTCTTTCGGCTCAAATGATGATGATATTATAGTGACTGTTAGCGAAATGTGGGTGTACACCTCTGCCCAATCCTTCAAGAAAAGAAGGCGTGATGATATGTTATGTCTATTAAGCAAAGACGAAGAAGAGAAAATAATGTCGTTCTCCTTCTTGTTACGTGCCTATAGGAATGTATTTACAATCCAAATATAGCTGGCACCAGGAAGAGTGAAAACGAGAGAACGAACCGTCGTCCATTTACTAAATAAATCAGCCCAAGGCCGTTTCGAGCCTAATTTGTTTAAGCAAATTACGAATCTCTCGTCGAAATTGGCATTACAAACAGAAACGGGAATAAAATCAAAGGCGAGGGAAGGCTGAGCGAAATCAAAGACTTCGAAATCATATAAACTAGCCGAAGTAGACTGTTTAATTAGTTTTTAATGTCTGGTGGACTGGAGCTAGGGTTGTAAAGGATCTACAACTAGGAGAAAAAAATACGACGGTAAATGAAAACTTAAAACTCAAAGTATTTATTTCTAGTAAAACCAAATGCAGTTTTGAATTATCAAGAGGTCAGTCAGGTAAAAAAATTAAGCTAGTTGCCCATTCCGTAGTCATCTATAAAACGAAAGTCCACTGTTGGACATAGATCTCCACCAAACATCACCAATAGGACAAATTAAATTCTATCAGCGATAACGATGAGGGAGGAAAATGATTGGATTGACTTTTGCCATCGACAACTTTATGTCAATCATGTTGAAAGTTGTTGTAAAAATTCGGAACGTTTTGCAAGCGATGGCCGAAGGCCCTCAGTCTGCCTCGGCGTTTATTATCTTTTCATTTAAAATTGTCTTCTTTCACGTCCAAATGTGGGAACTTTTCATACAATTTACAAGATATTTTCGACTAGCTTTTGCCAGTAGCTTCGCCCGCATGAAGATAAAAAAATATCCCAAGTGAACACTACCGGGATAAAAGTAAGTATCGTATGAGTTAATCCAGTTATACCGTGTGACAAATGTCATCCAAATACGGTCAGTAGTTTTAGCGTGGAAGAGTAGCATACATCCATCTATTCATCCATTCATAAATGTGAATTTATAAAAATAAATAATTTTAAAATAAAAATTAAAATTTATAATATCAGTAGGATTAGTAGGTATATCTTAGAAGCTTGCATGTTCGGAGCAAAGTTTAATGTCCATACGATGCGTTTGAGAACCTCACTAATTTTCAAGCCGTTAATGTCCATTATAATATCCTTATCTACAAACTTCACTTTCACATCCCTATCCTCATTATCCTCATCCACAAAATCAGCCAATTCCTCTCTAGACTAAACAAAACATCTTGAACTATGTCTGAACTCCAATCTGCGGCCATCGGGCCATGTCTCCCTCGACAAAAACAAATCTAACTAGTGGAGTCCCTCGGGGAGGGTATTAACTCAGGAGTGAATTAGAAAACTTTATTAAAATAAAACCCAGAGACTGTGGCGTACTGCGATGTTGCCAGCTGCTGTTGGTGGAGAAAAAGGTTTTAATCAAGTAGTGACGTATGTCCTACTTATACTACTTTAGTTAAACGCCTGGCCATTATATAGCATATACTAGAAAGGTGTGGCCAAACAAACTCATGGGTGTGGTACAAAAATCTTTCTTCATGGGACCAATATCGAAATCACGAAAAAAAAATCAACTGTCCCTTAAAAAACTTCAAAACCTACTCGACCCAAAATAATGTATGAGATGGCTGATTATTTTTGATCGTTCACAATATTAGTCCCATGGATAAGTGGTTCAGTTATGGGATGTACCAGTTACCTCAAATTTCACCACACCTTACCGATATTATGTGGAATATCTTTAATTCTTTTCCATAATAATCCATCCATAATGTTCCCACTGCTGGGACACAGGCGTCTTCGAGGGGGCGTGGGCTGTAATCCACCACGCGGGCCCAGTGCAGGTTGATAGACGTCACATGGCTTCGTATTTTTTAAACGACGGTGGAGCTTTGGTTTAAAGGTTATAGGGCAACAATTTTCAAGGTAAAAGTACTTCACAGCTGATCAAATTAATAACTGTAAGGAATTATTTATTAAGTCTGAATGGGGTACTTGATACTTCGATATTACCTCTCAAATGTCAAGTACAATACTCCTGGTTAATAAGCTCTTCAGAAACGTTTGGGAACTCAAAAACATTCGAGGAAAATTTTACCTACGTCAAAGTCGTAACCTTGATCATAAAGTATTAAGAAGAACTCTTCAGGTCGCGGTGGAAAATAAATTGAGACGCAAGAAGCAGCAACAAATAAGCTTGAAAACAGCGATGCGTTTGACGTTGAATCGAATGTCCAAAATAAAAGTAATCTTGCAGCTTACATTTAATTAGAAAAAAAAAAATGTACGGTGCAGTGATATAATTTTTAGATATTGTTTATCTACTTGATGGAATTTTCTTTACTATCATACTATGCTATTAATATTTTAAATGTGAAAATTTGTATATTTGGATTTTGAGATGTTTCGATGTTTGTTACTCAACCACGCAAAAACGGCTGAACAGATTGGGATGTGGCAAACAGATTGTTTATAATCTGGATTAACACAGGATACTTTCCTACGACCTCCAAGCGAGCGAAGCCGCTGGCAAAAGCTATTAATTCATAAAAATAAAATTATATTACGATACAAAAATCGTAAAACAGACATCATAAAATATATTTCGTCTTAATAAAGACGAAATATACGACCGAATTATAATTCTTGAAATTTTTAGCGTAAACTATCATATTTTATGTAATGACTAGGTTCTGCCAGCGGCTTCATCCACGTGGAGGCCAAAAATTCTCCCACGGGAACGTACTACTGGTATCAAAAAAAACTTTTTTCAAAAAAATATCAACCGACTTTCAAAAAAACACTACAAAGTGCAAAATAACTTTAATTTCGGAAGTCGGTGACTTTGGACGTGTAGGTATTTTAATTATTTGTCACCGCCTTCCGAAATTAAAGTTATTTTGCACTTTGTAGTGTTTTTTTGAAAGTCGGTTGATATTTTTTTGAAAAAAGTTTTTATTTTTCACTTTTTAGTTACCTACGCCACACCAATTCGAAATTTCATCATCCTCGGGGTCAAAACAATGCATATTTATGCGATAGCCGCATTCGCGGTTGATTTGCTGTAAAGTTTTGAAGAGTTCCGTTGTCTGTCTCCAAAACGCATCATCAGATCTATATGAAATTTATATGGGACCATTTCGGAACAAACCCCTTTCGAACAAAAAAATAATTTTGCAAATCCGTCTATATACGACGGAGTTATGCCCGAACATACATAAAAAAAAAAAAAAAAAATATAAACATGTCGAATTGATAACCTCCTTCTTTTTGAAGTCGGTTAAAAAGTATCCTATATGTTAATTCAGGTTATAAAGTATCTATTTGCCAAATTTCATACAAATCCGTTCAGCCGTTTTTGCGTGATTCAGTAACAACATCCAAACGTCTAAATATCCAAACACCTAAAAATAATAAAGTTTCACATTTATAATATGTATTAAGATAAGATTTTTGGATCAGTCTTTTCTTCGGAAACTTGACAAATTGAATTGCCAGGCCAGAAATGATTCTGGCCGGTAATATGTTACTGCGCGAGCGACGAAAAACTGAGCGTTTGGGTTATTACACTTCACCCAATCCATTTTAAACCTGATACGCTTAACTCAACTTAGCCTCGCTAGAAAATTCTACTTAATCTGGTTTCAACACAGAACGCGTCGCTAAATTCATTAGAAGATTCGAATATAATTCCACATATAATCTGCACACATACCGCGTAATAGGATTTATTACGCTTAGGCACGTGTTCCACCGGAGAGGATCCCCGAGAAGCGAATAGAGATAAAAAACAAGTTGGTGATCAACGAGCTCGGACGAAGGCAACGACGATTTCTGTTTTTTTTAAGTGAAAACTTCTTGCACGTTGAGCACTTTTTGGGTGAACAAAAATCATGGAGCTCGCGTCATCGTCACCGAACGCTTTCCAAGAGCTATATGCATACTGTGTATATATGGGTGAACGAGCACACGGATGAATCGCGCGTTGATGTCTTTTGGAAAAGTCCCTTTCTTTCATTAGCAAATTCTAATTCTTTTATCCCTTTCTTTCCCTTTGTATTTTTATCGTAAAAATCTTTGTTACCTTTAATGGCTCGAAGTCGATCGCTCATTTATCATTTTTTACCGAGAGCAATCAGGACCCAAGGACCCAATGTGAAATCTTGTATTGACGATTAAAAAAATACACATGTAAGGGTTCAAGTTTTCACTTCTGTTGGTACTCCCGGAGTGCCACTGATTTTTCTAGGAGTTTGTCGGGTGCTTAACGGGGCTTCACTGTGGCTGCCTCAATAAATGAAGGCTGCCAGGGTTTTTTTTTTGGGTGGGAAATCATCAAATAACTTCTCCCGCTCTGGGTGGAGCAGGAGGGCGTGTCAGACTTTTACTGACTAAAACCCACCCGTGTTCCTTCAGTAGCCCGTATGCCAGGGGCTTCGGTATCTCTTTCGAACGAACCCGCACCCCTGGCAGGCATCGGTCCTTGCGGGCCCCATCGGTTTGTGCTGATATCTCTTTGAGGCGCGCGTGGAACACAACGCGCCGTCGACTTGGGCTTGGTCCTTACCGGACAGCGAGCTACCCATTACTCGCCGTTCGCAAGCTCATGCCTACGGTGGCCGGAAATCGGCCTGGGATTCCCGACGCCCAGGGCGTCTCCGTATTCTGCGGCGGCTAGGGTCGCGAGGGCGCATAGGCTGCCTCTCCATCACGTGCGCCGCCTCCCTCTTCGCGAGCATCACTGCTTCGCTGAAGGAGGTGACGGCTACCCATGCACTCTCGCTCCGTACCATGGCCTGGACCAGGGCCGGACGCGAGAGATCGTCGCCGCCGATCGCCTCCACGAAAGGCTGCCAGGTTTTAAACACTAGAAAATAAGCATCTACACGCAAAAGGCACACCCTGTAGGGTATGAACCTCGGCTTAGGGCGTATGGCGGATTATTTGCTGGTATGCTGATATACAAAGCATGAATTTGTGAGCGAGTGTTATGCCCGCCAGCGAGTATTCTCCTTTTTAGCTCTTTTTGCTGCGACAAACGAGTACTCGCCGGCGGCCGGCGGCGCGGCGGCGGTGTGAACAGTTAGCGACCAACTATTAATATAAGTATTTCTGTTTTTAACCCCCGACGCAAAAGCGACGGGGGACGGTCAATGAAGACGCCAAACAGAGGCCTAGCATTTTCATTAGCCGTCCCCCGCCTTTACAATGCCTTGATCAAAATATTACCTTCATCTCAAAAGGCCTATAAATATTATTATTTTTACTTTTTAGAGTTTTTGTTAGGGTCGGGGGTTTTTTAAATTTTTAATTTAATTTTTATTACCTACATAAGACAATCTTTTGTACGTTTCTTGAGCGAGCCAATCGTTGATAGCTACTCGCTTCCCCGTCTGCGGTGGGATCGCTCTGTACTCAAGCAGTGGAAAATATGGCAACCCTAACTGACTTCTCTGAAACTCGCTGAAACCCGCTGAAAGCGCCAGGCGGCCGGACATTTTGAATTAATTTAATACTGTGCTCACTGAGAGCAAATTGGACAATGTTTGTTGGTGCCGGAATGTGCTAAAATGTTCCTACATTTAGGAAATATATCATGTTACATTATGTGAGTAAACCTTGTATTGTTGTGTTGTGTGGAGAAAATGTATGTTAGTATTCTTTCATTCTTTGCTGTTACCTACTTATAACATGGCCACATGTTTTTGCAACACACAATATACTGTACACAGATCTTGGACTTGCACCCTAATCAGGAAACACACTATCAATATCACTACACCACTACCACCGCTACATCACTATCTGATCTGATTTAATTTGATTTGATTTTTGTTTGTTTTAGATTTAATTTGGTTTGATTTTAATTTGATTTCGACTTAATTCTGATTTAATTTCAATTTAGTTGTAATTTAATTAAATTTTGATTTAATTTAATTTATTCTGATTTTGAATGGTATGTGTAACATAGTGTAAAATACCTACTGTACCTATTAACAAAATATGGATTATTATTGTCCGAAATAAACGTTTTGATTTGATTTGATTTGAATAAGAATCTGAATCAATTTGTTTCATATGGTCGAAAAAGTTGTCTGCTTAAAAACGAAATGAATGTTGTTGACCTGTCAAAATAGAATTCATTTCTACTGCTAGTGAAGATTAACCGTATTATCAAGTATTTTTATAAATGTTAGTATTTTATGAATAAGATTGATTAATTTGCATGATTAATTTAGTAGTGTTGTACTAGTGCTCTTCCTTTCAATTCGAATATGTAACATGTGGATAACGTAGTTATTTACGCGTTGATAAACTTAGATTATAAGCTATTGTTAACCATGTTTAGTGTACTAGCAGCGTTCCGCGGTTTCACCCGCGTAGTTCCCGTTCCCGTGGGAATACGGGGATAAAATATACCCAGGGATAGTGTAGTTTCCCAACAGTGAAATAATTTTTCAAATTGGTTCAGTAGTTTCGGAGCCTTTTCAATGCAAACAAACAATCAAATCTCTCCTCTTTATAATATAAGTAGATTACTAGCAGCGCTCAGCGGTTTCACCGGCGTAGTTCCCGTTCCCATGGGAATACGGGGATAAAATAAAGCCTATGTCACTCGGGGATAATGTAGCTATCCAACAGTGAAATAATTTCTCAAATTGATTCAGTAGTTTCGGAGCTTATTCAATGCAAACAAACAAACAATCTAATCTTTTCTCTTTATAATATTAGCATAGATTATTAAGTATAGATAATTGTTGGTTTTCCCTGATAAAAAAAAAATAGTGTGTTGTATAACTACCCCGGCTGACGCAAAACACCACCTTACGTATGAACTAAGCCTAACAGTCAAAGACTATAAAAATACTGAATTTATGTGCATCGTTTATGACACTAGGACCTAGCAGATTTGTATGGTGCCAGTAATTGATGAGCAGCAGAATCTTGTCCTTCTTATATTATAACACATAAGTTACAATGTTTGCAACAATATTTTACAGCAATTTGCAACAAATGCCACATTATGGCCAATCACATTGATATAGAAAGAGCGTAATCATGCACGGTCTACGTCATAGATGGAATACGTCATAGGTAGGTAACTTTTTTCGCCATCGTCATTCTCGTATCTATAATTATCTATGAAAACCTGCTCTTTCATTTGTTAACTTTTCGGGGACATGAATTGTGTCATTTTTCGAGGATTTACCATTCGTAACACGTAGGTGAAGGAGGACGGGACCATTGGTAACCCAGAGGTAACGACTATGATTTACTACTCGTAGGTAGTAGGTTCCAACCCAGACAGGTGCTTTTATACATTAAAAGAATTTTTAGAATATAAGTAGATATTATTAATAGATATTAGATTTTTTTTATATTAATACGAAGGTTGTTATTGTTTTGTTTCATTTTATTTTGTATTGTATAAATGTGTCCTTATATACACAGCCTTAAGTGTTTTGTATCGTGTACTAAAGTTAAAATAGTTTAAAAGTTAAGCTTTACACCCATGTGTAAATACTAATAAATTGTAAGTATTCGTATGCCGCTTCTAGCGGCGGATGTGTCCTGAACTATTTATACTTGTCCAACTTTGTACCTACCATATCCGACGAATAAATATCTTTATCTTTATCTTTACTTTTTACCAAACTGCGCCAGAAGGAGAGTTATGTTTTTCGAATGTTTGTATATTCGGATAAGTCATATGCATTGATTTAAACAGTAAAGATACGGTCTTCCGAACATTTGACGGACGCGGTCGCCCTACAAAAAACACTAACGCCATCTATTAGAACTACGATGTCAATCGGCGTGTCTGCTCCTAGACGTAACCTTGTAAGATCGGGGTGGTATTTTTCGAGGCACAGTCGCCAGCAGGCCAAGCTATCCCAAACTGTCAAATTTTCCCAATTGAACATAAACCTTATTCCTTTGTAATAAAGTTGAAAAACTATCAAAGTAATTTGACAGATCGTGGTAGCTTGATGTGCTGGCCTCTGTACAAAGAAATAAAATGAAAATCTTAAATTTTTCAAAATTTGTATTTGTTGCAGTTTGTTTGTGTTATTATGTTTTCATTGGCCTTCGAATAAAACAATTTTTAAAAATCTTGTTTTTTTGGTAATCTGGACATATTTTTCATTTTGGATTCGTAGTGTTTTCTGACGTTGGACATTTTAATTTGCTTTTAATAAACAATAAAAATAAAGTACAACATTTTATCATAGAGTAAGTAATATTATTAAATCTTTTCATTTCATCGGCTACAACGAGCGCCGCTGCAAAGGTATGTCGCGCTTTTACGCGGCTTCGCGTCGTCTTTGCCAAAGGTTGAGACAAATAAGAAAGAAAATTGTATTATATAATGTTAGAAGTCGATTTAATTACATATTTTAACTTACCGGAGATATGAAATGTTGTCATTTTTTTGAACCGACGAAAAAACGGAGGAGGTTACTCAATTCGACGCGTATATTTTTTTTTTTTTTTTTTTTTTATGTATGACCACGCATAACTTTTTACAGAGTAGTCCGATTTTGATAATTCTTTTTTTATTGGAAAGGGTATACCCCGAAGTTGGTCCCATATAAATATTCAAAGAAAAATTCCAACCTTAAGGGTAAGAAAACAGGGGATGATTGATTGTTTACTCACAGATTTTAATACTGAGTTGTGTATTACAAAAAGTAATCAACAAAAAGTAATTAGTAGATTGTAGCCACAAAAAATTATAAAATAAAAACTTTTTAATAAAAAAATTAAACCGCCGAAAAACCGAAAAGTAAAAAAATAATAAACTAGCTTTGTCCAACCGCAATAACTAAGTTCGGAAGTCGGTGACTTTGGAAATGTATCTAATTATATGTCACCGCCTTCCGAACTTAGTTATTGCGGTTGGACAAAGCTAGTTTATTATTTTTTTACTTTTCGGTTTTTCGGCGGTTTAATTTTTTTATTAAAAAGTTTTTTTAATATGCTTTTTGTCGTAGTTCACGCAACCCCTCACGGCACAACTTGGCATTTTTGCTTGCAAAAATTTACGACCGCTCCGAAGACAGCCGATCGCGTTCTAGTTCACTTCGCTATAGGGAAGACCATTTTGGGACCAAGTTCGAGGCGTCACTTCGTAACTTGCGATCCACCCAGTCCTTATATATATATGTCAATGGTCACATGCAATTTACTATGAGACTTTGCCCTGACGTTTAAGTGATTAACCTTTCAATTTCTCGACTGTTCTTTGTACTAAACGGATATGAAACATAGTCGTTTGCAGATAAATAGTGATGTTCGCTTGGGAATACTGTTTTCGTTTATACTACAGTTATAAACGGCTGGTGTGGCTAAGTTAAAACAGACGCGCGAATCGTTTGATCATTGCACCATCTTTACATATACAAGACCCCTTCGTACCTTGTAAAACACGTTAAGCCGTCAGAAGCCCGAAAGTCTGAAAGCCAGTCAGCCGCCATCTGTCTGACCTTTTCTTCACAAGGTTACAGTCAGCTTTCAGTCTAACCCGATGTAGGTTCTCGCGTCCGGCCCTGGTCCAGGCCATGGTACGGAGCGAGAGGGCATGGGGAGCCGTCACCTCCTTCAGCGAAGCAGTGATGCTCGCGAAGAGGGAGGCGGCGCACGTGAGGGAGAGGCAGCATATGCGCCCTCGCGACCCCAGCCGCCGCAGGATACGGAGACGCCCTGGGCGTCGGGAATCCCAGGCCGATTTCCGGCCACCGTAGGCATGGGCTTGCGGACGGCGAGTAATGGGTAGCTCGCTGTCCGGTAAGGACCAAGCCCAAGTCGACGGCGCGTTGTGTTCCACGCGCGCCTCAAAGAGATGTCAGCACAAAAAATGATGGGGCCCTCAAGGGCCGATGCCTGCCAGGGGTGCGGGTTTGTTCGAAAGAGACACCACAGCCCCTGGCTTAAGGGCTACTGAAGGAACACGGGTGGGTTTTAGTCAGTAAAAGTCTGACACGCCCTCCTGCTCCACCCAGAGCGGGAGAAGTTATTTGATGATTTCCCAACCAAAAAAAGAAAAACCCGATGTAGGTGAATATCACGGTGTTAATTTACATGAAGCTGACCATCTGGCCTTCACGACTCAGTTACTAAGTAATACGATACCCCTTGATAAGACTGGTTGTCAGACCCAAAGATGGTCACCCATCCACGGACCAACCGCGGCAAGCGTAGCCTAACCTGACCGATCGACCCATGCAGCTGTTCTTACTTAGCTATAAGCCTTAGTTCTGAACAATATATTAATTATATATCCTAAACATGATCAAATTTAGCAGAGAATCCTCACTAAACTACAATAGATAAGTATTACGTGTCTATCTGTAACCACAAAATAATACAAACGCATGAAACTTCTTGAAACTTTATTCGATGGTACTTCACGGCCCCGTCCTTTCCGTTACGTCCATTTTCCCGCTGGTCCACTTAGCGAAATAGGTGGAACGTACGACAACGGACAACATTATTCTCCATTTTAGTCGAGACCAACGGAATTATGGGCTGGGCACGTCCACCGAAATGCAAAGGCTGGCCGGTAATGTTGATTTTATTCTGTACTAGCCGACTGTCCTCTCCAAATTTAAATATATTTGTTTGAGATCCTAGTATCAGTTTAGCGTAATTCTCCCTATCCATCCGTTATTTTTTTCCGTGTCCAAAACATTACAATAAAAAACTTTTTAACAAAAAAATTAACCGCCGAAAAAAACTGAAAAGCTAAAAATAATAAACGTTTTTGATTAACCTCAATAACTAATTTCGGAAGTTAATGACTTCGGATATGTATTTGAATTTTATGTCACCGACTTCCGATATTAGTTATTGAGGTTAATCAAAAAGGTTTATTATTTTTAGCTTTTCAGTTTTTTTCGGCGGTTATTTTTTTTTTTTGTTAAAAAGTTTTTATTTTATAATTTTTTGAGGCTATAATCTACTAATTACTACATGCTTAATTTTTTATTACTTTTTGTAATACACAACTCGGTATTACAACTTAGGGTTAGAATTTTTATTCCAAATTTATATGGGACCAACTTCGGGGTATACCCTTTTCAATAAAAAAAGAATTATCAAAATCGAACTACTCTGTGATAAGATATGCGTGGTCATACATTTAAAAAAATATACGCGTCGAATTGAGTAACCTCCTCCGTTTTTTCGTCGGTTAAAAAACTTTTTAATAAAAAAATGAAACCGCCGAAAAACCGAAAAGTAAAAAATAATAAACTAGCTTTGTCCAACCCCAATAACTAAGTTCGGAAGGCGGTGACATATAATTAAATACATATCCAAAGTCACCGACTTCCGAACTTAGTTATTGGGGTTGGACAAAGCTAGTTTATTATTTTTTACTTTTCGGTTTTTCGGCGGTTTCATTTTTTTATTAAAAAGTTTTTATTTTATAATTTTTTGTGGCTATAATCTACTTATTACTACATGCTTAATTTTTGATTTAATACACAACTCAGTATTAAAATCTGTGAGTAAACAATCAATCATCCCCTGTTTTCTTACCCTTAGGGTTGGAATTTTTCTTCGAAATTTATATGGGACCAACTTCGAGGTATACCCTTTCCAATAAAAAAAGAATTATCAAAATCGGACTACTCTGGAAAAGCTATGCGTGGTCATACATAAAAAAAAAAAAAAAAAATATATTCGCGTCGAATTGAGTAACCTCCTCCGTTTTTTCGTCGGTTCAAAAAAGTCACGCATATCCATTGTTAGAATCGTGGGTGTTATTTTCGAGTTTCTCATATAAACCTAATCCAGACTATTACAAATGTATTATAACAACACATTGCCAAATCGGTTCAGCCGTACTCAAGAGATGCACAGACCAATCAACAGCATTTAATTTTTAAGATTCCGTAGTCAACAAGGAACCCATAAAGTTTCGCCACAGGTTTCGCCATGTCCGTCTGTCCGCAACATAGCGCAGAGACTCTAAGTACTAGAAAGCTGTAATTTGGCATTGATATATACATAACAGGCACGCCGACAAAGTGGTAAAATAAAATATTAAAAATAAAGTATTTTAGTTCATCTCCTTTACACGTAAAGTGAGGTTGTTCTTTTTTATCTTTGTACGGATCTTTCAAAAATATTGCGCGTTTGTGAAAACAATTTATCGATTAAGGTTTGTGCAGTGCTAATGTTCGTTAGAAAGTGTCCCCCTGCCAGGTAAATGGTTGTATTTGAAAAAAAAAACACGGTAGTAGGCACATAAGATAACGACGTTAAAAGGAAAACGATCACAACTATTATTTCTGTTAAAATTAATATACATAGATATAATTATAACATAAATCCTGGAATGTTATTCTGTTAAACATCATTTAGAAACTAACAGTGTGTCGAGCTGGGAAAGTTCGAAAATAAATAGTAGGTAGGTAGTATGCTTAAGTTAAGGAATCCGTTATGGACTAATACTATCGTCAAGTCGAAGATTATAGATGTAACATGGATATTGTCTTGCCGAACAATACATCCGAAGGAGTCACAAAATTGCGAAATTTCTAATCACCATCGGCCTGATCATCACATACCACAAGGTGAGATAAAGGCCAAGACCTTCCGGTTGTCATAAAAAAACCTTACATCACAAGTTATCCTAAGCACTTACCTTAGCAATCTTATGCAGCAGAGCAGTAGTGGAGCTTGTCTTGAAGAGCCCTAGGGCTCTGCGTCTCAGGCCTTGGCCGAGGCACGATTCGACGGCGCCGCAGAGAGCAGTCACGCCACCACTTTCTTCATGCACGAATTTTCGCGTAACAGCCTGGATAAAAGTTTTCAAGGTTAATTATGTACAACTGTTGAAGACACGAAGCACGGAATCGGTGTGGAACCCCTGTGACCATTTGACGGAACCCGAGGGTTCCGCGGACCACCTTTTAGGAATCGCTGCTTTAGCTATATGATAATCATGGAACTGGTACCTCCTATTGATGATCAATAATGACATTTATTTCATTGGTAGGCTGTCATTTGTGGATCTTTGTCAGTCGCTACGGGTCGTCAGTAGCCCGAAAGTCTGACAACCAGTCTTACCAAGGGTTATTTTATTACCCAGTAACTAGGATAGGTAGTCATCACTTCAGCCGAAAGACGTCCACTGCTGGACATAAGCCTCTCCCAAAATTGGGGGTTGTGCCATAATCGCCACGCTTGGTAGGCGGGTTGGCTATCGCAGTATGGTGGTAAAACATAATGCATTGAATTAAGAAAAGAAAGAAAAAAAAAATATTGGACTTGCACAGGAATATCGCAAACTTACTACAGTAGGTGTAATACGATTATTAAACACATAAAAAAGAAAAATTAAAACACTATTAAGCTACACTACTATTAAAATTAACATAAGATTTAAACAACAAAAAAGGAAAATAAATAAAAATGAAATTAAAAATTTTAAAAACCCCCGACCCAAACAAAAACTCTAAAAAGTAAAAAATAATATTTATAGGCCTTTTAATTTGAACGTAATATTTTGACCAGGGCATTGTCAAGTCGGGGGACGGCTAGGCCTCTGTTTGGCGTTTTCATTGACTGTCCCCCGACTTGACAATGCACTGGTCAAAATATTACGTTCAAATTAAAAGGCCTATAAATATTATTTTTTACTTTTTAGAGTTTTTGTTTGAGTCGGGGGTTTTTAAAATTTTTAATTTAATTTTTATTTCTTGCTTTTTAAACTTAATGTCTCCCTTAAATCACCATTTATCTATAATCTATTCATTGAGACCTTTTTCAATGAGCCCAAACACGATACTTCTGCTGTTTGTTGGTGAATAACTTGGGTTTCCTGGAAATTCCAGGTGTTGCTCCAGCATCAGTTCAAGGTTATTTTTTTCATATAATATCATTGAAGTAATAGAATCCCAAATTTTGAGTTGATCAGACCCATGGAAGAGGCTAAAATCCCTTTTTCAACCAGAAAAGAGCTGATAATCTTCAAACGGCTGAACCGATTTTGATGAAACATGTCTAAGAACACTCCCGACTAATACACCTTTCAAACAAAAAAAACTAAATCAAAATCGGTTCATCCGTTCAGCTACGTTGCCTCAGACAGACACACACACACACAGACACGTCAAACTTATAACACCCCGTCGTTTTTGCGTCGGGGGTTAAAAACAAAGTCCTGTACGAAACCAAAAGGCCACTATCTCGGCATGATGCTGCGACATTTATAAGTGTGGGATTGCTCTACATATTACATATGATCACAAACACAAAACCTAAGTAGGAACTACCATTCCAATACATGATCCACAATTCTATCCAACAGTTCCCTTCAACAAATTAATTGCAACCGTTATTTCAAATTCACTTACTTAAACATTTGGATCGGTCGAGGTCTGTTCCAAGAACCAATACCGAGGATTAACAAGTTTCAGAGTAAGTCACTATTCACTTGAAACTATTCTCGGTAATATGTACACATTTGTACCATCCTACTAATCCTAATATCCTACAATAAATGTAAAAGTATGTTTGTTTGGATGTTTGTTACTGTGAATGAATTTCTATAAAATTTCGCAAACAGATAGTTTGTTACCTAGATTACCATATAGAATACTCTTTATTCCGATAATACGTTTATGTGGGATAATTTTCGACTTCCATGCAGGCGAAGCCGCTGGCAAAAGCTAGTCCTACAATAATATAATACCTGATCTAAATGTGAAAATTTGTGTGTACTCATTCACGCAAAAACGGCTGAACGGATTTCTAATCAATTTGGTACATACACAAATCCCTACTAATATTATAAATGCGAAAGTAACTCTGTCTGTCTGTTACGCTTTCACGCCTAAACCGCTGAACCGATAGTCATGAAATTTGGCAGAGATATAGCCTGGGATATGGAGAAGGACATTGATTACTTTTTTACGCGATAACCAACAACCACGCGGGCGGAGCCGCGGACAAAACCTAGTAGTTAATAATTTAGATTTGCACGTAGGATACTTTTTATCACGGTAGTACATTCATGTAGGATAATATTCGACCTCGACGCAAGCGAAGCTGCTGGCAAAAGCTAGTTATAAATAAGGAGAAAATCTCCCTTACCATATTTCGGTCTAAATGACTGAGCTCTTTATAATGAGCAGAAAAAGGGAACTAAAGTTATTGAAGCCCGATGAAGAAAGATTAATGTCTCGCAAATTAAAGCCGATATCAGAGCTTAGAAAGAAAATCCTGTTCAAATTGAAAAGTAATTTTTGCTGACTTTGTCGGAAAGCGGCGTAAAAAGATTTTTCAAGGTTGCGTTCGGTTTTATAAAGTTACTATGGACGACTTCGTAGGAGGTGACAAGAAATTCATTAACTATCGAGTTTTCCGTCTGGGGCCGGACGTAAAAGAATAGCACCCTCCGATTCCTTCCCATGGATGTCGCAGAAGGCGACTAAGGGACTTACTAGAGAATGGGCAGCAGCATTCTCTATGCCTTTTACCACCATACTGCAATCGCCAAACCGCCTGCCAAGCGTGGCGGTTATGGAAAAATCCCCTTTTGGGGAGGCCTATGTCTACCAGTACAAATCTTTCAGCTGAAAATGATGATCAATATTTCTTGGAAACTTTTCATCTTTTAGTCACTAATTTTACCCGTTTAGGCGATGGGATGTAATCTGGGACGCCCCCCAGCTTGATGGAGCGACGACCTCAAAAAGGTGACTAGGATAGACAGAATGCAGAAGTCGGAGGACAGTATTGTGGCGTCACATGGAAGAGGCCTATGTCCAGCAGTTGAGTGGATTAATTTTTAAAAACCCTTCCTTGGTGCTCACTTTCATTATTTAAGGCACTCTTAAAATCTTGTTTTCAGCCAACTGGTAGTTAGAGAAACTATTGATACTTTATATTATAGTTACTCACTTGGAAACATTTCGCAAATTGTAAAATACTTTAGAACTTAGCTGCCGGAGCTAGTTTCGACCGCTATTAGTGATTGCAAATAGTCTTCTTACACTAACTATATATCTGTGAATAGTATTCTAAGTTCTAAAGTAATAGGTAATCCAGAAAACTGGATACAGAAGCTAGGACTCAGGATTGATAAAAGACAATTAGAACTATTTATTTTCCACAGTATTTTCACAAAATATGTCCGAGGTTACATCATCATTAGGTAGGTATCATTATTTCAGGCGAAAGACATTCAGTGCTAGACATACGCACCCAAGCACAGTAGTCGTCGGTCCATAATGTGAAAGGCCTTCTAACGCTACACCTTCCAATACGCGGTCGCCACTCCAGAACGTTTTGGCCCCATTGGCCATCTCAGCAATGTGCCCTGCCCATTGCCACTTAAATTTGGCAATTCTTCGGGCTATGTCGGTTACCTTGGTTCTCCTACGGATCTCTTCATTTCTGATTCGATCGTGTAGGAAAACTCAAAACTCCCTCCGAGGTCACATTGACTAAAACCTCATCCTACGGATCTCTTCATTTCTGATTCGATCGTGTAGGAAAACTCCAAGCATTGCCTTCCGAGGTCACATTGACTAAAACCTCAACACTAAGTTGTTCAAGTCTGGTATTAGGCCTTAAGGTTGTTTAAAATGTATTTAATTGACTATTATAAATACATAGAATTAGTTAAATTAACATTTTAAAATGTAGGTCTATAGGTCTGACCTCAACAGAATATATTAATGTTTAACTACCAAATTGTACGAGACTTGAATTAATAAGTTAAACAAAAGGGTTTTAATAGACGTTAAATAAACACCTATTATTGAAACAGTTTTAGTTTTTAGAACGTTAAAATTAATAAGCAATGAATATTCTTCGAAGAACGTGGAAAATTATTTTGTAAAGTGAAGCCGTAACTTAATACTACTTACTTAAGACTATGTCGACCTTTATTAACGTCAAATCTGTCTGCAAGCTTTTAGCGCTCACTTTAAATATACCTATAGTCTAACAAAAGATATTTACAAAGCAGATGTGAGTGGAAACGTCGAGAGAGTGCGCCTAGGGCCAGCGCCTACTGGCGGCACGGCACGGCAAGGGATTTTTAAGCCACGAATACAAATTAAACTTAACAGTCATCATCATCATTTCAGCCGAAAGACGTCCATGCACTGCTGCTCATTTTCTGGTAAGTCCCTTAGTCTCCTTCTACGATACCCACGGGAAGAAATGGGATGGTGCTATTCTTTTACGTCCGGCACGACACGGAACTTAATAGTATGATTGTAAAATTGAAATTTCAACGGCAACGATGCCCCGGTTACAAAGGCATGCCACGACGTCCTTAGACATCCTAATTTAAATTTGAATTTTATTGTCCTACATTTAAGTTATATTCTTATTCGTCGCATAAAAATTCCGTGCTGTGCCGTGAGTGGGCGCAGACCCTATTGGTGATGTTCTTTAAAAAGGTCAGGTGCGTATTACTGGCAGCCGGCCTGCGTGTTTAACCAGAAGGCCAATTCTACTAATTAAAAACGTTCGCAGTGTCATCTCGGCGACAATCGAATTTCAAAAATTTGACAAAAATGTATAGGAATTTTTGACAGATTGACACTGAGATCAGACTGTGAACGTTCTTAAAATTAGTAGAATTGCCCCTCTGAAGTATGAACGTTAACGAAGCAAAATGAGTATCTAAGGATCGTATAGCAGGTGGTGTTCTGTAGTTTCTGTCTACCGCCATGCGAAGAAGACTTTAGTTTATATTTGTGTGTTAAATCTACAATCATAACAGGGGTTAGGTAGACGTTCAGCTATAATGTCCTATGTAACAGGAAGCGAACCTATTTTTAGCCGACTTTCAAAAAAGGAGGAGGTTATAATGTTCCACCGAACGTATTTTTTTAAATGTATTTTCCTCGATTTCTCCCCCATTTGTGGACCGATTCTCAAAATTCTTTTTTTATTTGAAAGAGTATACTCCTGAGGTGATCCCATTGGCACCAAGTCAGGATCTGATGATGGGATCCCAGGAAAATCGAGGGCAACCCTCAAATCTTAAAGGTATTAATAATGTTTTTCCTATGTTTTCTAATGCTATTGAGACATTTGCGTATGGTCATCATCATCTCATGACGCTGAGCTGATCATGGAAGGTATATAGATATATAGACCGACTTGCAATTTTTTTTTTTTTGTTAGATAGGGTTTTATTCCGAAATGGTCCCATTTAAATTTCATATAGATCTGATGATGCGTTTCGGAGACAGACAACGGAACTCTTCAAAAAATGACAGCAAATCAACCGCGATTGCTGCTATCGCATAAATATGCATTGTTTTGACCCCAAGAATTATGAATTGGTGTGGAGTGGGTACTATAACTAAAAAGTGAAAAATATAAACTTTTTCCAAAAAAAAAACAACCGACGTTTTTTTTTGGAAAAAGTTTTTTTGCCATGTTCATCTATGGCCATCAGTGACGAAGGGTCAATACAAACCGATTCCCATCGGCTTACCTTTAAGAAATCCCATCTCCCACCGATTATTTCAAAGTACAATTATTTTACGTGTTTCTAAGTTTTGCTGAAAAAACGCATGCTTGCAAAGAAAACCAAACCATCTCACAAAATTCTCTGAATCCAACTCAGTATGAGTGAAAGAGCGGCAGATCCTCTAAGGAAACTAAGCTGGCATCACGCGGTGAGTGTTTTATTTGGAACGGCTTAGCCTGCCCATAATTACACCCCTCGCCACTGATGTCATGTTCTCTGTGATACCTACTCTTAAAAAATAACAGTATTTACTGATAGCTATCGTTATGAAGGTGTAGTACGAAGTCATCATAATCAGCCTGTAACGTTCCCACTGCTGGGACACAGGCCTCCTCTCTGTGAGAGGGAGTGGGCCGCAATCCAACACGCGGGCCCAGTGCGGGTTTGTAGATGTCACATATCTTCGAAATTTTGATTCTAAGACACACCGGTTCCCTCACGATGGTTTCCTTCACCGTTTTGAGCGCAGTGGCGATGAAATAATTTACACAAAGTAGCACCTGTCTGGGTTCGAACCTACGACCTACATCTCGTAAGTCGCGTCAGTTACCACTGGGCCACCACTGCTCTTAGTAGGAAGTGCTCTCATTTATTTTTTATGAGTTTAGAATCATATTATACTGAATCCCTAGTAACAGATTGCGTGTCGATCTGATGCTACCCTTTATAGGTACTGAAGATTTTCCACCGGAAAAATTTCGAACTTCTATATCAACTTTCATCCCCTATTTAACCTCATGAGGGGATGAATTTTCAAAAATCGTTCTTTGAACGTGTTTCAAAAATCTAACTTCATTGGATGTTTGATTTTCGTTCAAATGCTCACTTTAAAAGACCCATCATCAAATCTTACATGAATGTATACGTAAGATTACATTCATGTAAGATTTTTATTGAGGCGTATCCGCCAGAGTAGCCCACAAAATTCTAATTCTGTTACGTTTTTAAACTCCTATTTTGCAATTTGCAATTTTCAGGACAGTGTCAAGCTGTGCGTTGAACAAAGATGATTACAAACCAAAACTTTTTTAGTGATTGTAATCCTTCTAATGTTATAAGTTTGGATGCTTGATACTCAATCACGTAACGGCTGAACAGATTTAGATGACATTTGGCACACAGATTAACACATAAGATACCTTTTATCCCGGTAATAAGTTCCCATGGGATAATAAAAATTACGACCTCCACGCGGGTGAAGCCGCTGGCAAAAGCTAGTTCTGTAAATAAATTCCTGTTACGATCGCAAATCATATTTTGTTTAACATAAAATCGGACACTGACCTAAAAATGGCAAAATTGAAGTTATAAAATCGTAAGATGAATTTCGCAGAGTACCCTGGTGCTTCCCCCACAAAACACTGAATTTCGCAGAGTACCCTGGTGCTTCCCCCATAAAACACTAAATTTCGCAGAGTACCCTGGTGCTTCCCCAATAAAACACTAAATTTCGCAGAGTACCCTGGTGCTTCCCCCATAAAAAACTAAATTTCGAAGAGTACCCTGGTGCTTCCCCCATTAAACACTAAATTTCCGTGATACCAACATTAAGGCGCAGGGAGTTATTTTGTTCCGTGTGGTGCCGGACGTAAAAGAATAGCACCATCCAATTTCTCCCCGTAGCTGTCATAGAAGGCGACTGAGGGACTTACTAGAGAATGGGCAGCAGCGTTCTCTATGAATTTGACCACCATACTGCGATCGCGAACCCGCCTGCCAAGCATGGCGATTATGGCATATCCACCCACTTTTGGTCCAGGCCTATGTCCAGCAGTGGACGTCTTTCGGCTGATATGATGATCAGTTATTTTGTGAAACGCAGTATAATTACCTCTTCCATCAACTGCTTGACCTCCTTCTTCACGGCCGCGATGAGCCGCTCCTTCTGCTCGGCGCTGGGGTCCGTCGCCGTGGCCGCCGGCATCTCCTCCGACCCTGCCGCACCTACAACAACAGTACTATTGTTTTTATTAATACCAACTAATAATCTCAAACTTAAAGCATTTATTTCAATTAAGCTTTCGAAAGCCGCCGACTCCCAAAAGCAATATAAATATATATTATAGTACACAGCTACTAATTTGGTAAACGGAGTTTTGGGGCAAGTAAAGTTAGTTTCATACGACCCCATTAATATACAATAAAATTCCTAATAAGGTAATGAATCTTAGTAAATAAATAAGAGAGAACTAAAAACAATGCTAATTAGTAAGGGATAATTTATTGTTAAGGAGTTTTTGAATGACAAATTTTAAATTGAGATAATTTAATAAGTAGGTATTTTAGTTTTAGTAATTTTAGTTATTTTAGGTATTTTAGTTATTTCAATTTTAATTATTATTTTTGACTATATTCTTGTATTAACTAATTATTTACGAATTTTGAGTATTTGATAGTTGAAAATTTATTATATATATTTTTAATAAAAAAAAAACATAAATTATTAATATTTTTTTAACTAAATAATATAAAATATTTTGTACGCCGAATATGGCAAAACATGTTGAACCAGAAATTTTAAACAAATTTCCATCCATATGTGCTGCATATTTATGTTTCACTAGCTTTTGCCACCGGCTTCGCCCGCGCGGAACTTTTATCCCCTATTTAACTCCCTTAGGGGTTGAATTTCGAATTTCTACATTATAAAGGGAACCTCTGTGCAAAATTTCAGCTTTCTAGGGTTTGGGCTGGGCGTTGATGAGTCAGTCAGTCAATCAAGACTTCTCTTTTTATTTATACACATAGATCATGTTACACATGTTTATACAAATAAATGCATCTTTATCTTTATCTTTTATCGTATGATTTTATTAGCCTATAAACAAAGAAGTAGTACTTTTATGTTTTCATTAAACACAATACAACACTCACACACATAATGTGCCTATGTGATTATATGATTTTATATTAAGATATCTTTAATTTATTCCTTCCTATGTCTTTACGTTTCTAGCGTATGGCACTAGTGGGTTGGTTGCTCATGGCTTTTGGCATTAAAAACATTGTTTTATGTTTTTCATAGTTTCAAGGTGTATTTGTTAGTGTAATGCCAATAACGCATTTTTCTTACTTTCTTTAGATTCTTAAGGTAGAAAAGGACATGTTGCGTCGACCCTAAATCTAATGGGATATGGGCAAGATCAAGATGATTGATATGAAACGTTTGCAAATATTCTCTTCTATAGACCAGGACCATATTCGTATAAAACGCTAACTTTAACGTAAAACCATAAAAGCAAATTTACTAGAGTATTAAATATGGACGTGAAAACACACACACACTGTCTTTATCGTGAAACACGTGACTTACTTGCACATAAAGGTTTTTGTTCATAGACTTGAGTAGGTACACAAAACAAAACAAAAAACTATGTGAAAAATCTTTATTTGCAAATAAGTCGCGTATTAAAATTACATAATATATTGTCTCTAGTCTAGGCATTGTTAAAGTCTAGGTCAGTTACGTCAAGTTGAAGGTAGTAGCCCGTTCTTAAGCAAAACACTCTATGGTAGTAGTCTATTGAACCAGTTGTGATTCACCAGTTTCAGTTTAACTCGGTAAATAGAGAGACTAATCGATTCACCCACAACAGAATGTCTCGGATTAGAAATGCCAAGCATTCAACCAATCGCTTTGAAATCTTAATAGCTGAATAGTAAATGTAGGTACTGAAAACTCAAGTCCATAATACTGTATATTTTGATGGAGAAAACAACCTACCTTCATAATACCGACCTTTTTTTTAAAAAAAAACATTACTACAAAATTCGTATTTAAAACCAATTTACTGAATAATAATAATTGATATTGATTACTTTTCTACCATGAAATCCACACACAGCATTCGTACTGAAAACATTGTCCCCAAAAGACGTCGTACAGGCTGGCTACAATAGTACATTATGGTACAAGTGTATAACGTTGGTGATTACCGCTGAGGCGCCATTGAGAGGTCTTAAGAGAGCCGATGACGGTAATCATCAATAGACACGTGTATCATACGTTTTTCAACACACTTGTGAAGAAAATAATACTAATAAAATCATTTTGTCCTTGGAGTTTTTAGGTACCTACATAATAAACTTTCCATAACGTTAGGGGCTCAACAGTGAAAACGAGTTGAGATTATTTTTTTGCCAATGGCGGGAAAAAGTAATCAGTTTTCCAATGCGCACGCATCTAACAATGGCGACCGGCCTTATACTAAGGCCGCATTCCGAATTAGAAAAATAACGCTGTGAGCGCTCACATCGATATTTTGCGTTCCGAGTTAGATATCACGATTCTGACAGCTAAGAACCGTCATTTTTGTCATCAATACGGAATGCTCGTGATCGCGATAAAAGTGTTCACTCAACGTTAAAACATATATTTACCATATTAAACTTGTATACACCACACATTTTTTCTTCTTAGATAGTAGCACTATTTCAAATAAATCTAAATTAACTAAAGATTCGATGTGACTTAAAACAAAAACAGCACAACTGTCATTTTTGACAAGATGGCGCATGTCATGACGTCATCTATGACGATTCGCGGGACGTCGTGTGTGAGCGCGGTCAAATCGATATTATTGTAACTCGGAACGTAGCCTAAATTAATGACGTTTCTTTTTTTTTGCTTTTCGCGGATAGGGCTTTAGCCACGTACAAAATGGGGAATTCAAAGTTTTCTTTATTACAGAAAAAAACAAAAGATATATTTGAGTGAAAGTATTTATTAAAAACGTACAAGTTGAAATTATCTATTTAATTACGAAGTTGCATGAAATGAGCAAGCAATAGGTATATTAATTTATTTGTACTATTGTGCACGACCTTTTTTGTATGTTTGATAATAGGTGGCATTATGTGCCTAATTGCGGTGAAATTAGAGCCATTTTATGAGCAAGTGTGTTGAAATAGTACATTATGGTACAAGTGTGTAACGTTGGTGATTATCGCTGAGGCGCCATTGAGACCCGAGCCGTAAGGCGAGGGTCTTAAGAGAGCGTGTATCATACGACGTTTTTCAACACACTTGCGAAGAAAATAATACTACAAAATCATCATCATCATCATCATCAACATCATCATCATCATCGTCATCGTAATCGTCGTCATGTCATCGTCATCGTCAACGTCATCGTCATCATCATCGTCGTCATCGTCATCATCATGTCATCGTCATAGTCATCTTCATCGTCATAGTCATCGTCATCGTCATAGTCATCAGCATCGTCGTCATCGTCATGTCATCGTCGTCATCATCATCGTCATCGTCATCGTTATCGACATCGTCATCGTCATCGTCGTCATCGTCATGTCATCGTCATCGTCATCGTCATCATCATCGTCGTCGTCATCGTCATCGTCATAGTCATCGTCATCATCATCGTCATCGTCGTCATCATCATCATCATCGTCATCGTCGTCGTCATCATCATCATCATCGTCATCGTCATCGTCATCATCGTCGTCATCGTCATCGTCATGTCATCGTCGTCATTGTCATCATCATCGTCATCGTCATCGTCATCGTAATCGACATCGTCATCGTAATCGACATCGTCATCGTAATCGACATCGTCATCATCATCATCGTCATCGTCATCGTCGTTATCGTCATCATCATCATCATCGTCGTCGTCATCGTCATCGTCATGTCATCGTCATCGTCATAATAATCATCATCATCGTCGTCGTCATCGTCATCGTCATGTCATCGTCATAATCATCGTCATCATCATCGTCATCGTCGTCGTCATCATCATCATCATCATCATCATCATCATCATCATCATCATCATCATCATCGTTGTTTTTAAGAACAAAGCAACTCAACCAATTAAAAAACAACCTATAACTCACTAAGAACAAAGCAACTCAACCAATTCTATAACTCACTAGTGAATAATAGTAATTAAAAAGTCACAGTTTGATAATAGGTGTCATTATGTGCCTAATTGCAGTGAAATTAGAGCCATTTTATGAGCAAGTGTGTTGAAAAATAACTTTAATCACTTTCGAACTATCAAGCTGTATTAGAATTGGCCTTCAAATATATTAGCATAGGTTTTTGTTTTCGTAAAGACGGAGTAGCATGGCAGGCGCGTAGCTGTAAACACGAAAGCGTGGAATAAACGAAATAATTATTTAAAATGCTGCAAAGGTGTTTCATTGTTCCACCCGGTATATAGCCTTTAAGATCATTAACTGCTCTCAAATACAATGTTTTTTTTTTAAATGCTGACATATTCTCGCCATTTTTGACATTATACATCAATTTTACTATCGACTATTTTTAGTGAGTGTCATGGAAATCATGTCACTATGTTTAAATAGATAGGTTCATTTTATTTATGTAGATTATTTTACATATTGTGAATGAGAGAACGTTGTAGGCCTTACAAACTGTAGATTTGTAGACGATCTTCCATTCTATAGGTATTCGTCTAAGTACCTGGTACTTATTGACAGGCCTGCACTGTCCTCCCATACATTTTATCTCTGTAATTTGGAGACATTGTTAAAGCCAATAATTTTTTTAAAGAGTAACCGTGGAGTTTCTTGCCGGCTCTTCTCCATAGGAAACAACAATTTGGAACCGTGCACCTAGCTTCTGACGTTTCATAAGTGCCCATGCAGGTTTATTGAAATAAAATAATTTGATTTGATTTGACATCTGAGGATCTCACAGTACCTAGCAACTTTCAAGTTATGAACAACTATTTTTGCCAGCGGTTTAGTCCGCGTTAACCAATTTAAACAAAACCTTAACAAATTATACACCTAAAGCTTCCTCATAAATCACTCTGTCTATTTTATCGCGAAGAGACAGACAGACGCGGCGGCGGACTTTGTTTTATAATATGTAGTAATGATAAACAATATTGTTGGCAAAAGAGCACCATTTTACAATAAAGCCATCTTCACATACCGTTCTATCTAAATCATGAGAAAACCATTCCTAAAGGGAGAGGCGGTGCACGTGAGGGAGAGGCAGTATATGCGCCCTCACGGCCTTAGTCGCCGCAGAGGCCGCCCTGGGCGTCGGGAATCTCAGGCTGATTCCCGGCCACCGTAGGCATAGGCTTGCGGACGGCTAGTAATGGGTAGCTCGCTGTCCGGTAAGGACCAAGCCCAGGTTGACGGCGCGTTGTGTTCCACGCGCGTCTCAAAGAGATGTCAGCACAAACTGATAGGGCCCGCAAGGGCCAAAGCCTGCCAGGGGTGCGGGTTGTTCGAAAGAGATACCGCCGCCCCTGACACACAAGCTACTGAGGGAACACGGGTGGGTTTTAGTCAGTAAAAGTCTGACACGCCCTCCTGCTCCACCCAGAATGGGAGAAGTTATTTGATGATATCCCAGCCAAAAAAAAGGACGTCAGTTTACATGTGCACTAAAATTCTCAACATCATTCTCCTGCTTCTCTATTAGTCGTCATCTCCGTATTCACACGCTTTCTAACCATATGTATCATCGTTCACTTAGTCCATTCATCGTTTCTTTGGTCTACCCCTACTCTTATAGCCATCGATATTCATATCAAAACTTTCCTCATGACATTTTCCTCATTCGTCCGTATCACATGCCCATACAATGACAACCGATTTCCACTCAACTTTTCAGTTATCAGTGCTGCGTTCAGGCTTCCTCTTATTCTATCCATTCTTGTAACACCACACATCCCTCCTAACATTCTCATCTCAGCTACATGCAATTGCCTTTCATTCATCTCTTTTGTGGCCCAACATTGTGGAATTCTCATATAAGATTGATATAATTTTCAAGCCAAAGACCTTTAAGTGGTATGACCTCAGGAATATTTGCTACTTCGAGCACCAAAGGAATAAATTTTATACACAGACATTCTTCAGATTCCCGACAGGGATTCCTAAATTTTCAGTAACAATGTATGGTTTTAATAATGAAAATGTTGTTTATGATATTACTTTTTTGTTTACATATTTTACCAAGTAAAATACGTACTTCTCGTCTGGCTTTCTCTCTAAGATATCTTCACTAAAGTCTGCATTCATTAACCAAACGACTAAAAAGGGAGAAACAAAAACATCCTTAACTGTTTGTTATACGTTGTGAGACAATCCGATGAGAATATAAAAAGTCTGATGAAAACTCAATTCTACTGTTTTCCAGCTGTGCAAAATCTTCCAAATACCAAAGCATTTCCTACACAGTAACATATTTTTGAAGCAATGTTAATGTAACTTTTACATCATGATATAGATATTTCATATCTCGCTGCTTCTGAAAAGAACTCCCGAACTAAGACGAGGTCAAGGTCACACTTTTATCGTCCAGGCATTTCTCAAGAGTCAATCAAAACTGTAATTTTGACATTACAAACAGAAACTTCATTTATATTTATTTTTATAAATGTATAGATAGGGATCTACCAAAGAAACGATGGATGGACTGTGTGACGATGATCTGGCAAGAAAGGCAGTGACTAGCTGACTACTGACCTGACGTCTAATACAGAAGACGAAGACATGCTACCTTTAATAAATTGTCATAGAGGAGCTTGTGGCTAAGTAACAATAGCTGCACGGGTCGATCGATCAGGTTAAGCTACGCTTGCCGCGGTTGGTCCGTGGATGGGTGACCATCTTTACATACCAAGACCCCTCCGTGCCTCAGAAAGCACGTTAAGCCGTTGGTCCCGGCTGTCATTTGTGGATCTTTGACAGTCGTTACGGGTCGTCAGAAGCCCGAAAATCTGACAACCAGTCTTACCAAGGGGTATCGTATTACCCAGTAACTGGTTTGTGGAGGTCAGATAGGCAGTCGCTCCATGTAAAATACTGGTATTCAGCTGCATCCGGTTAGACTGGAAGCCGACCCCAACATAGTTGGGAAAAGGCTACGCAGATGATGAAGGGAAAGAGATACATAGAATACTCTTTATTAGTGTAATCAAATCA
The DNA here is from genome assembly GCA_949987655.1 of Polymixis flavicincta. Taxonomy (NCBI): domain Eukaryota; kingdom Metazoa; phylum Arthropoda; class Insecta; order Lepidoptera; family Noctuidae; genus Polymixis; species Polymixis flavicincta. The sequence continues at coordinate 13,871,470 of OX465190.1, read as the reverse complement.
AATCAAAAGTCATTTATTCTGGGCTGAGATTCAGCTCTTTTTGAACGTCAAAATTACATAAGACAAGGAGTAAAGAAGAGGAAGTAAGGAAGAGAAATCAATCAAATATTTTGAGATACTGATTGTTGATCCTTAACCAATCTTAAGTAAATCGTGAGATCGAGCTCTTACGTATCAAGTATAAGGATACGGAGACGCCCTGGGCGTCGGGAATCCCAGGCCGATTTCCGGCCACCGTAGGCATGAGCTGGCGGACGGCGAGTAATGGGCAGCTCGCTGTCCGGTAAGGACCAAGGGCCAAGTAGACGGCGCGTTGTGTTCCACGAACGCCGAAAGAGATGTCAGCACAAAAAATGATGAAATAACCAACATCGAAAAAAAATGCGATCAAAGGATATCCCTTACTAAAATCTAATACGGAATTTAACCAACATAACAATACCGAAAAACGGAGCTATCAAATAATATCCCCCGGACATCCTTGAAATTCTTTGAGAACTCAAGACGGTTCAATAAGGATCATGTCTGGTATACCGCGACCCCTTTTTCTTTGGATACAAAGATCAAGGTCAAACCGGACTTCCCTTAGGTACCCACGCCCATATCTACCGTAGGGATTAATACGAACAAACACTGGCTAGTATAATATCAATTAATCGATTTGATATTTATGTAATCAATCCATTTAGTTTACATTACTTGCTTCTACGCGTGACTTCAACAGCGTGGAATTCCGTGCTACTAGATACTTCGTTTTTCACCGACGAAAAAACGGAGGAGGTTCTCAAGTCGACGCGTATTTTTTTTTTAATTTTTAACCACGCATAACTTTTTCCAGAGTAGTCCGATTTTGATAATTCTTTTTTTATTGGAAAGGGTATACTCCAAAGTTGGTCCCATATAAATTTCGAAGAAAAATTTCAACCCTAAGGGTAAGAAAACAGGGGATGATTGATTGTTTACTCACAGATTTTAATACTGAGTTGTGTATTACAAAAAGTATTCAAAAATTAAGCATGTAGTAATTTTTAGATTATAGCCACAAAAAATTATAAAATAAAAACATTTTAATAAAAAATTAAACCGCCGAAAAACCGAAAAGTAAAAAATAATAAACCTGCTTTGTCCAACCCCAATAACTAAGTTCGGAAGGCGGTGACATATAATTAAATACATGTCCAAAGACACCGACTTTAAAAAAAAAGTTATTAAAAAGTTTTTCCGCATCCTTTTTTCCCTTTTGAACCAAATATTGTACAATTGATTTTTGTCACCAAGTTACAGATAATAAAAAAAATATCTATTCTATTCTTTACTCGGCCTATACCTTTGTAAAATGATTAAATTCCACTAGTAGTTCAAGAGATTAGCGTGTTGAAACAAAAAATACATTCTTAGCTTTACACTTTCGTAGCAGCGTAGCGCTACGGCGTAGCAAGTGGTCTAGAACAAGATTACCTCGAATCATAGTTATGCTTTTTGTAATCTTAATTGATATTTTATGTACTCATAACTCAAACTCAAAGCATTTATTTCAAATAAACCAATTACAGGTACTTTTGAATTGTCAAGGTCGGTGAGTTAGAAAGATGAAGCTAGTTGCCCATTCCAAAGCGTAGGTACCTAAGCAGAAGAACGGGCAAGAAACTCCATGGACACTCTTTTAAAATCATGATTTTGTTACAAAAAGTTGGTTACATCATTATGTTGAAATTATCAATGTGAGAACGATGTAAAAAGATGTGCACATTAAAAGTACAATAATAAAATAACAATTCAGAAATTAAAGTAAGCCGTGGGAGTTAAGAGATGACCAGTCCCTACTGGCGGCGACCATTGACGGACATGATGTATGATGGATCAGCACCATTCAGCTCAACCATTTTGAAGGGAACTTAATGATCCAAAACACAAATAAATATCTAAATTATCATTAATTGATAAAACTAAGTAATAGAATATAAAGCTGCCGACCTGGTGACTAATAGAGAAGTATGAAAAAAGATGATATTTTGCACCAACCACAAATAAATTGGGATACGGCAAGAGAATGATGACAAGGATGAAGTAAGAAATTATGGTACAAACGCCAGCACATCAAGCTACCCCAAACTGTATTTTTTTTCCAATTGAACTTGAACCTTATGCTCATGTTGTAAAGTTGAAAATCTATCAAACAAATTTGACAGATTGGGTGGCTTGATGTGCTGGCGTCCGTCTGTACAACTATTTTTATTGATTAACCGTCTTCTTTGCCTTGTGTCCCTTATCATAATAGTTATTAAGGTGGAGATTTCTTGAAAATGGTGAAAAATGTGTTTTTTTAAGCAGTGTATCTCTTTAAACGTAGATAATTTTGAAAGCAAAAAATAATGTGATATTTTCAAGTCTTTTTTGCATACAGTAATGGAACTCAAAAGATAATTAAACACAGGTACTTTAATGCATCAAAAAATCATCAAATGAACCTCATAATTATCTTTAAGAGCAATAATTCTATAACAACTATAATTATAATTTAAAATATACCATAAAATTTCAAATGTCAAACTGTATTCAGTGATTGGTTATTTATTAAATGGTTAATTTCTAATTTTATACGATTTTATTTGCATTTTTACGATGTCGTAATAAATGAACAAGCGTCGTACGAATTTAACAGATTCTATCCCGTATCGGATTGCAATAAGGACTGTTATCGCTCATAACGACACTATTGCAAGTTAACGCGGCCTTAAGCTACCAAGAAATACATAGCGAATCTTATCACAATCTAAAATTATTACCTACGATTGAAATTTTACTAATATAATTAACCTTAGGCTTCTTCAAACAGGCGCGACGCTTATGGAACAATTTCCATTATGTTTTCATAGAAATTGTTCTACCTCGTTAAGGGTCTAACCTTGGGATATAACCTTGGCCAGCATCAATTCAAAGATGTAAATGTCCCTTATTACTGTGGCTTTCTTACAAACGTAAAATAGTCGCAACTTTCTCTTTGAATGTTTCAGAAAAAATACTTTACAACAATGCCCTTTCATAACAATAAAAGCTTGTAATTAGCTCATTAATTAATGAGAATACTCAACACCACGAACAAAAGAACTTTAATGGCTAATTTCATTTCATTTGTCTTTGTTGTCAGCGTCAGTCAGGGCTTTGTGAGAACTTTTCTATTGTAAAGCACTTCGGTTCGCGAAGTCCGAGAACTGCGAAGTGTAATCAAGCGATAAATATAAATTAACTAGCGACCCGACCCTGCTTCGCACGGTTTTATGACTTGACAAAACATGCAGATTTTTTTTAAATGGAAGTTTATTAATGTAATATCCACATAAATTTTCTGAAATAATTTGTCTTAATTCTCAAAATCCATTGCGTAGTTTAGAAGAACAATGTATACACAGACATTTACAAAAAGTGACTTCAATTTATATACTAGCTGTTGGCCGTGACTTCATCTACGACCCCGGATAAAAAGTACGCTGTCCTTACCCAGATTATGTTCTATCTGTGTCCCAAATTTTATCCAAATCCGTTAAGCCGTTTTCAGCGTGAAAGCGTAACAAACAAAACTTTTATAAGTAATATCAGTTAGAATGCTATAACTTACTAGGATATTAAACATATCTGCACAACCCTTTATGGAATACAGGCGTGATGCATGTGAGGTTTATTTACCTAAATTCTTGGGTTAGCTCTTCAGGCAAGCGATTTAACGTCAGGTTTGGCACTTTGCTGCCGCGCCCTTGACCTGCAATTCAGTGTGAAAAGCACCGTGTATTCAGTGTAAAAAAGCACGCTTAAAAAATCAAATTTAAAAAAAAACGTGGGTTTTAATAGTAAATAGATTATAAAAATACCTCAAAAAGGACCCCAGGCTTCTGCTTTTTTGTTTGGTTTTTAAAGCGTGTTTTTTTGTTGTTTTAATCTATTTTTCTTTTTCAATTCTTTAGTTCTTGTTGAAATTAATTAATTGCAAACACTGAACTCACTACGTCACCTATCTTCTATTATGTGAACTATTCAACGATTCACACTGGCCATACATACACATATATATTTAATCTGTTACCTTTTGACTGATTGTAGAAATAAAAGGATTCTTGCTCAGTTTGCGTATTTTATTAAATAATTAGTTCTGGTATTACATAAATACTTTCGTAAATTATCAGTTCTGCTAACTACAAAAGTTTTTTTTTTTAATATTATGGATTCCAAAAATTTATGAAATTATTGAATTGTCATCGGTCCTCGATAAGTCTACAAAGTTTAAAAATGAAATCAGACTGTTTGAAGTGGGTCAACGTCCAAAGAATTCGGTTACATACAAACATGCCTACAGCATGTCTGATTATAACCTGTAGAGTGAGCTGTCAGTGTCATCTCACTGATGCTAGGGATTGACCAAGCATCTGGTGGAATTACACTGACAGCTCACTCCACGCTCACTGCACGTGGTAAGATGGTTACAGAATAGCGTGTTAAAAAGCACCGTATAGGAAATAGCACGGTTGCTTATGGATAGCGTTGCTAGTTTTATAGCCCTCTTTTGCTTCTTGTTTTTACAGATTGAGGAGAGGTTCGAGAGGCGGCATGGCGTCGTCACCTTCCGCCTGACGCAGGTCCTCACCGGACACGGTTGTTTCGGGAGGTTCCTGTTTCGGATAGGGCGGGAGGAAACGCCCGGGTGTTTCCACTGCGAAGATCGCCCTGAGGACACGGTGGAGCACACGGTGGCGGTCTGCCCTGCTTGGGTGGAGCACCGCCGTGTCCTCGTGGAGGCGATCGGCGGCGGCGATCTCTCGCGTCCGGCCCTGGTCCAGGCCATGGTACGGAGCGAGAGGGCATGGGGAGCCGTCACCTCCTTCAGCGAAGCAGTGATGCTCGCGAAGAAGGAGGCGGCGCACGTGAGGGAGAGGCAGCATATGCGCCCTCGCGACCCCAGCCGCCGCAGGATACGGAGACGCCCTGGGCGTCGGGAATCCCAGGCCGATTTCCGGCCACCGTAGGCATGGGCTTGCGGACGGCGAGTAATGGGTAGCTCGCTGCACAAATAGCACAAATAGTGATGGGACCCGCAAGGGTCGATGCCTGCCAGGGGTGCGGGTTTGTTCGAAAGAGACACCACAGCCCCTGGCTTAAGGGCTACTGAAGGAACACGGGTGGGTTTTAGTCAGTAAAAGTCTGACACGCCCTCCTGCTCCACCCAGAGCGGGAGAAGTTATTTGATGATTTCCCACCCAAAAAAAAAAAAAAAAAAATGTAAGCCACTATATTGCCTACTTTTACGTGTAAAATATGGACTGACATTAAGTTGCATCCGGTTAGAGTAGAACCCGACCCCAATATAGTTGTGAAAAGTTTCGGCAGATTATGACGTATAATATCAGTTATCAGCTTGTTCCCAGATTATTATCCATACTTACTTTATATTATAAATGCGAAAGCAACTGTATCTGTCTGTCTGTCTCGTTGTCACGCCTGACCAGTAAACCGATAGCTATTAAAATTTACTAATAGGTAACCTGGTACCTGGAAAAGACTACTTTTTATACTGAATCTCAGACGAAGTCAACCGCTATCGCTAGTGATTCTATAGCGGCTTTGAAAATGCAGAAAGAAATAAGATGTAACATAGAAATCTCTAATTCTCTGCCTTGACTTGCCCGATACCCAATCATTATTATTAAAACAACCAAGGGCTTTATTTATAAACGCTAACTATAGTTAAGAGACGTTAAAACGTCAAAAATGTATGGTTGAACAGTCGCTAATCATTACCAGCGTTTTTAAATAAAGGAGCTAAAATATAATATTCTGATAATCGACATTTTCAACTACGACTAATCGTATAATCTAATTCAGACTGAGTAAACAGCACGTTTCAATCCCCTTTGGACAACACATTAATATTTGTATGCGCAAAAGATTATTAGTTCATAGTGTAGGTGGTTGTGAGTTTAGTGTTTGTACATATAAGCGTTATAGGGTAGTAGAGCTAGGTTTGAAGTTCGTTGGTTTTAGTCCAGTTCGAATTGAAAAAAATATTTGAATTTTGGATAGCCCATGTGTTGAGGAAGGACTCTGATCTCGCTAGGGTTCTTAGGAGTCGACCAAAAAGAAAAAAGTCATGAATACGAAGTACTCGCACGATGAGGCGGTTCGATGAGACGGGGTGGGTCGGGGTAGCAAGACGTTTGACGCGTTGTCGCGGTCAGAAGCGAGTAAAATATATCCTATTACACTCTGTGTCACAACACAATTCAGTAGTACAGAGGCCAGCACATCAAGCTACCCCAATCTGTCAAATTTCTTTGATAGTTTTTCAACTTTATCACAAAGGAATAAGGTTCATGTTCAATTGGGAAAATTTGACAGTTTGGGATAGCTTGACCTGCTGGCGACTGTACATTATTTTTAAGGTTTATCCAGCGTTGGCAATGTAAGCGCCCAAAAATATGTTTTTTCCGCCACAATGGTGGCGGATAATACATATTTTTGGGCAAAATACATATTTTTTTCTGCTTTATTATGCATGTGTGTATTCCGGAAAAAATTGCTAAGTCATAGTGAAAACCGTATCAAAATCCGTTGCGTGGTTTGCGTGGTTTAGAAGAAGTAAGCGGAAAAACAGACATACGAAAACAGCGACATTACACTATTTATGGACGATCCCTATAATTTACGGACAGTTATGGGTTAAAATTAAGAATCTTGTACCTTTACCAATAATGGAACAAAGACTATATAAACCTTCGCATAGTAGATTTGGAAGTAGCTATCACAGGTAAAATTTACTTTCGAAACTATTTATTTACCCAGTTTGGAAATAAAAAATGCTACCATTGCAATTGGTAAGAAAAACGATCCGTTTATGTTTATCGAAACCGAGCATTAGAGATTACAATTCTCAACTCAGCCTTTCGCAGTATGTTACTAAACATTGGTTTTATGTTGCACGACAATACACGGTTCTTCACTTTCCGCGTCCAGTTTATCCGTATTTTATTGATATTATCGACTGTTCCTAGTATATTTTAGAATCAACCTGTAATGTTTATCAGCATTGCGTACAACATGGCATCGCTGCCAGCCTGTTGGGCATTTTTCCCACTGAGAGCGATGTGGACGAATTCTCAGATGTCCAGTGAACTCTTTTATTTTTTGCTTTATATACTTGTACATATTACATTTGAGTATGAATGTCGATGGCTATAAGAGTAGGGGGAGACCAAAAAAACGATGGATGGACTGTGTGAATGATGATATGGTTAGAAAGGGTGTGACTACGGAGATGACGACTAATAGAGAAGTGTGGAAGAAAAAGACATGTTGCGCCGACCCCAAATAAATTGGGATAAGGGCAGGAGAATGATGATACTTGTACATATTAGATCTATTTTAGCGTTTGTTTATTGTATTAAAAGCTGTAACGTGTCATCCATTCCTGGAACCAGTGTTATGGTGTGTCTGTAGGTACCTGTTCGTAATTAATTGATCGTGAAGGATCCGATCAGATTAATCTTAAACACAGTTCCGCCTTTTAAGTAAAAACATTCATCCTATCCGATCGCGTAAATCAAAGGCTATCAAAAACATTTTTGTTTCCATGAATGTTGGCTTTGCAAGTTAAGATTATATTATTATTTATTTTTGCCAGCATTTTGTAAATACAAAATTTAAGGAACTTTCCATTTTCCGCTGGCGTTTTCTTATTGGGTTATAAACGAAAAGAAAATGCTTCTCTTGTAGATTTATTTTTATCACATTCAGCACGCTTCTTAATTTTGGTAAGAAAATATACTGTCGTGAACAACGAAGACGGAAAATTCTTAATCTCAATTTGTTAAAAAATATTTATCTGTGATTAAAATACCTGAAAATTAATTAATAGTAGAATAAGGTATCAATAATCTTTCTGGCTGTGGTAAGATCTCAAAGGTAACAGAAATGGGCACGCCACGATTGCGGCGGTAAGTCCCCTCTTTGAGGAGTGGTTCGAGAGGCGGCATGGCGTCCTCACCTTCCGCCTGACGCAGGTCCTCACCGGACACGGTTGTTTCGGGAGGTTCCTGTTTCGGATAGGGCGGGAGGAAACGCCCGGGTGTTTCCACTGCGAAGATCGCCCTGAGGACACGGTGGAGCACACGGTGGCGGTCTGCCCTGCTTGGGCGGAGCACCGCCGTGTCCTCGTGGAGGCGATCGGCGGCGGCGATCTCTCGCGTCCGGCCCTGGTACAGGCCATGGTACGGAGCGAGAGGGCATGGGGAGCCGTCACCTCCTTCAGCGAAGCAGTGATGCTCGCGAAGAGGGAGGCGGCGCACGTGAGGGAGAGGCAGCATATGCGCCCTCGCGACCCCAGCCGCCGCAGGATACGGAGACGCCCTGGGCGTCGGGAATCCCAGGCCGATTTCCGGCCACCGTAGGCATGGGCTTGCGGACGGCGAGTAATGGGTAGCTCGCTGTCCGGTAAGGACCAAGCCCAAGTCGACGGCGCGTTGTGTTCCACGCGCGCCTCAAAGAGATGTCAGCACAAAAAATGATGGGGCCCGCAAGGGCCGATGCCTGCCAGGGGTGCGGGTTTGTTCGAAAGAGACACCACAGCCCCTGGCTTAAGGGCTACTGAAGGAACACGGGTGGGTTTTAGTCAGTAAAAGTCTGACACGCCCTCCTGCTCCACCCAGAGCGGGAGAAGTTATTTGATGATTTCCCACCCAAAAAAAAAAAAAAAAAAAAATAAAAAAAAAAAAAAAAGGTAACAGAAAAAGCTTTACATTTATTATTAAAACGTTTAAAATACAAATGTTTAACTGTATTGTTAGATGTTAAATTAAAGTTAATTCTTTCTCAAAGGAATCACTTAAAATTCCATTTAAGGAAAACACGCTACATTCCTAAATAAACTTGATCCTTATTTGTATACTTAGGTGCAATAAACCGACGCTTTTTAACCCACTTCCCGTTTTCCTATTGAGCTGTAATTTTGCTTGCATTTGTATATCGCATGACAATGCAATATTGTGATGACATGGAGCTGATCTGATGCTGGAGCTGGAAGGTGGCCATAGGAACTCCGTAATAAAACGACACAACCACATCGAGTTTGGGTTTGTTTGATTCGTATTGACGAGTAGGTACTTTGATCCTAAATGGTAACCAGGGTCTGATGCTGGAGCTGGAAGGTGGCCATAGACTATACATAACGCGTTAAGTGCTCAAAACAACACATACGTGTGGGTTCTACGAACTATTACGAGCTACATAACGGAAAATCGCCACTAGGAACTACGCTGTAGTAGGTAAATCCCGCATCATAAACACTAAAAAGTTAATTATAAAATTAAAAGTTTTTTTTTTTTTAATAAGCTTTTATCATTACTGATAACAAAACGAACTAAAAAGTTTTAAATAATTTAATCTCATTATTTTTATAAAATCGTTTTACATATTGACGTTTAGAAATAAAGAAGGTGTAACAAGCTAATTAATGTTCTATAATTCTCCTTTTTACAAAAAACGTTAAAAAGTTTATTTTTATCATGATTTTCATTAGAAGGGTAGGTGTCGTAGCAAAACCCTAGAATTTTCCTCTATTGTATTGTGTCAGCTTAGGGGAAGAAAACCTACCTGTTTACGAGTTCGTAGGTACTTACCTAGGTGCCTAATGTACTCTAAATTTAGACACGATCACTAACTGGACCTCATATGGTCCGTAAAATTGGATTAAGTTGAAAGAATCACACCTGCGCCCAGAGATATCCTTTATATGACCCAAATGAGGGTTGTCAATTCTCTAAAGGACGAAGCCTCGTTGAATTTGTTCATATTTAAGTAGGTCAAACGTCACAACAAACAGGTAGGTTTGACAACCTCATCCGGAATTCATGTAGTTAGATAAATGAACCCGGATTTTCTACAAACAATTTAGATAGGTCCCTACCTAGTTGTTTAAATTTTGTTTAGGTAATTGTGCTTGCATTGTTACTTATACTTTTTTGTTTTCAGTTTTCACAACCGTCCATCTATAACTGTACGTGTATCTCCTAATTTTGACATTGAAAACAATTGACATTGAATTCCATTGAATGAAAAAAACATTTAATGGCACTAAATACGACCTTATTTTTAGTGTATGCGAAACCCGAAACACGTGTCTAGTATTCTTATGTAAAGAATCTATGTACAAAATTTCAAAGCTGTATCATGAAAAATCACAAAGTTATAAGCTTGTTTTGTTACATAATTGTCTACACAAAAATGGCAACCATAGGCCCCACGCGACGCCCTCGCGTCCAGCGTCGTATTTATGCTCATTGATAAAATTAGGCAATAGGTACCTAAACGTAACTGGTGATAAATAAAATAAAAAATGGAAAAAAATATAACATGGTGTAAAAACTACTGGAATCGATTCAGTTCCTTATTCTCAACAAACTATATTCAGGTTTCGCATATACTAAAAGTAATGTTGTATACTTGTAGTAGTAGAGAGTTGTATTGATTAATATAATTTAAAAAAAATACGGTCACGAATAATATTTTGTTGTCCATACAGCCTGGCACTGATCTGCAAATTGCAAAAACGTAAGAGAATTTTAATTTGAAAACAGCCTAGAGCTTCCACCTTAAGAAAGAGACAGACACGCATACACAGGTCACACAGGTCATCAATAATCATTTTTAAGGTACCTAAGTACGTCGAAGCTATTATATAATTTGGTATCAGGTAGCTAACTTGCATCAACTTTTAAACAATTTTGTGAGTGTACTGAGTGGTCATTTATTTTACACCACTGTCTTAGGTGGTGTAAAATAAACGACCACTCAGTACACTCCGTGGTGTTAGGTATAATAATAATATAATATAATAATATATTTATTCAAAAATTATAAGGCTTAAAAATATGTACAGTTTTGCTTAAATGTAAATTATATTCCTAAGATTTACGTGCCTGAACTAGGTAATCCTGTGTTTCAGGCAAGAAGAGCTAAAATAGTCTTTAAAAGTTAATAAATAATTAAAAGTTGACAATAGACAAATAATTATATTAATATTGAGTAGCTTAATTAACACTTAGTTTCTAAATTTGATAAATACTTAACGTAGGTGAATATTTATTTTAACACAGTTAGTAAATTCTCTGTTTCTTCGTAACAGAGAACATCATTGAGAGTTCTCTTACAATTTGTGTAGTTCAGGGAATAAATGTTTGCTTTCGAGTTTAATCTATTATAGAGGTATCCAAATACCTTAATTAATAAAAAATAATAGTAACAGTGTAATAGAAATGTACCTACATAGGTACCTACTGCTATAAATTCAAGCTGTTCTCTATCCACCAACACTCAAGCAACTAATCGATTTCGCTTTATTCTCAGCGCCGAAAGAACGCCCCGAGGAATACCAAAGTAGAAAATAGGTACGAACGCAGTTGGTACAGCCAAGAAGATAAATTATTTATTGGAAAACTGCCAAGCTTAACAGAAAGTAAATAATTACTCACTCCATCTACCTTCAATCTCATCAACCAATTTAATTACGACGAAATTCGATCAAGATAAATAAAAATCAGAGCTGTCATTCCGAAAGTAGATTTAATTTGGCCCTAAATTTTTAATAATCGAACCTGCCAAACTCTTTGGTCATTTACTTTTTTTTTTATTTGCGCAGGCGAAAGCTTTTAATTTTCCATCGATGCCTAAGTCGTTCTTTATTTGTTTTCAGTTACAGTAACGTGTTGTTTTTTTTATTGTGAATTTAAAATGTTTCTGTTCACATTGCTGGGTAAATTCCTTTCCCAAGTAAATTCTGTAGATTCTACGTGGAATATTCCCTGAAATGCTTTGTGCTTTTCTCAAAGGACTAGATAAGCCGACTATGGAGGCTCACAGTAATAAGAGACTGCCCATATTCCCGGCTTTAGAATAGAAGTCAACGCGATGTTGAGAGCTTAGTCTGCCTAGACCAAGTTAGTTTGAATAGGTATTCAGTCTGCTTCCTATTATATCCCTTAGTGCGTAAAGGTTTTATGTACTTAGTACCTATAATATACCTAGCTCTCTCTACCTACGCAGTCCCTTGTTTACTTTAAATGTTTGTTTCGTCAACATTTTCTAGAGGGATTAAACTTGAAACCCGCTGTGAAGGTCACGCATATTAAAAGGGGTGAAATGGAAATAATCATCTGAAGCACGCTTATCTGCCTAGCCTTTTGTATGTTGGGGTCAGCTTCCAGTCAAACTGGATGCAGCTGAATACCAGTATTTTACATGGAGCGACTGCCTATCCGCCCTCGACCTCTTGGTAAGACTGGTTGTCCGACTTTCGGGCTTTTGACGGCCCGTAACGACTGTCAAAGATCCACGAATGAAAGCCGGGACCAACGGCATAACATCCTTTCTGAGGCACGAAAGGGTCTTGGTATATAAAGACGGTCACCCATCCATGAACCAACCGTGGCAAGCGTAGCTTAACCAGATCGATCGATCCATGCGGCCGGTATTTTTTAGCCATAAGCCCCTTAAAGGGTAAAATGGAATGTCCTTAAATATTGATTTTCCCCGAAAATTTTAAAGGGCTCTACAAAACTGAACTATTCCCTAAAAAAAGTCCGTAAATACAGCCGCATAAACACGTTCTCAAGAGGGTGATATTTGAAAAGCCGGGGAAAATACTACTCTACGACTAGCATCGATTGTTATCCTAGCTATCATTAAAACAAAGCCTTTTCTTTTCCTCTACTTATAGACGAATTGCTAGTAAAAACATAGCCTTACGTAAAAAAAAAACATTGGTAGTATAGAACTGTACTTGAAAGAGGCAAGATTAATTGCCTCAAACCGCTGGGCGACAGGCTACAAGCAATTTTCTGGCGCACAGTTTGCAGAAAGCCTACCAAATTGCCTGAAGACATCAATCATGTAGCCTTACCCTATATATTTGTGTCACGAGCCTTGAAAGGGTAAGGGAAACGTTAGTTAGAAAAAATCTGCATGGTGTTTGAAATTACTATTAGAATTATTTAAAAATCGAAGTGGAATTTAAATGGCATAATGAAAGCTTTCCTTTGCTCTACATTTCCTAGAAACGCATTAGCGTCGATGCAATAGACTGCCGGCACTGTAATTTTCTTTTAATATTTGAGCTGGTATTTCCAGTCATTTTATGAAGACTTAAGCTGTATCTTTAACCGATTTCAAAAAGGACGAGGTTCTCAATTCGATTGGTTTTTTATTGTACTGGTATGTTGTACACCGATTACGCTGAAATTTATGATCCGATTTACGTGATTCTAATTTAGTTTGATACGGAATAGTTGCCATTTAGTCCCATAAAAATGTAACATAGTTTGGTCCAATAGTTTTCAAATTATGTTTTTTTTTTTTTATGAACATTTTTTTATGTATGTTCGGACATAACTCCGTCATATGTAAACGAATTTGCAAAATTCTTTGGTTCGAACGGGGTTTATTCCGAAATGGTCCCATATAAATTTCATATATGTAGATCTGATGATGAGTTTCGGAGACAGACAACGGAACTGTTCAAAAACTGACAGCAAATCAACCGCGATTACTGCTTTCGCTTAGATATGCATTGTTTTGACCCCAAGGATGACGAAATTTCGAATTGTTGTGGGGTAGGTACTGAAACTAAAAAAAAAAAAAAACTTAAAAAAAAACAAACGACTTCCTAAAAACACTACAAAGTGAAAAATAACTTTAATTTCGGAAGGCGATTACAAAAAACTAAAATACGTATCCAAAGTCACCGACTTCCGAAATTAAAGTTATTTTTGACTTTTAATGTTTTTTGAGAAGCATAAAAATACAACCTTCTTTTTTAGTATTCGATTTCAAATACATTCCGGAAAACGTTCTAGGTTTTCATCAATAATTAAAACGTCTTAAAGGGACTAAAATAAGAAACAATACTCAATTTTCGATATTCATTTGAAGAGGACGAGCTCGCTTTTACGTGCCTACATAAAAATTTAACATAGTTTGGTCCAATAGTTTTCAAATTATGTTTTTTTTTTATGAACATTTTTTTATGTATGTTCGGACATAACTCCGTCATATATAAACGAATTTGCAAAATTCTTTGGTTCGAACGGGGTTTATTCCGAAATGGTCCCATATAAATTTCATATATGTAGATCTGATGATGAGTTTCGGAGACAGACAACGGAACTGTTCAAAAACTGACAGCAAATCAACCGCGATTACTGCTTTCGCTTAGATATGCATTGTTTTGACCCCAAGGATGACGAAATTTCGAATTGTTGTGGGGTAGGTACTGAAACTAAAAAAAAAAAAAAACTTAAAAAAAAACAAACGACTTCCTAAAAACACTACAAAGTGAAAAATAACTTTAATTTCGGAAGGCGATTACAAAAAACTAAAATACGTATCCAAAGTCACCGACTTCCGAAATTAAAGTTATTTTTGACTTTTAATGTTTTTTGAGAAGCATAAAAATACAACCTTCTTTTTTAGTATTCGATTTCAAATACATTCCGGAAAACGTTCTAGGTTTTCATCAATAATTAAAACGTCTTAAAGGGACTAAAATAAGAAACAATACTCAATTTTCGATATTCATTTGAAGAGGACGAGCTCGCTTTTACGTGCCTACATAAAAATTTAACATAGTTTGGTCCAATAGTTTTCAAATTATGTTTTTTTTTTATGAACATTTTTTTATGTATGTTCGGACATAACTCCGTCATATATAAACGAATTTGCAAAATTCTTTGGTTCGAACGGGGTTTATTCCGAAATGGTCCCATATAAATTTCATATATGTAGATCTGATGATGAGTTTCGGAGACAGACAACGGAACTGTTCAAAAACTGACAGCAAATCAACCGCGATTACTGCTTTCGCTTAGATATGCATTGTTTTGACCCCAAGGATGACGAAATTTCGAATTGTTGTGGGGTAGGTACTGAAACTAAAAGTGAAAAAAAAAACTTAAAAAAAAAACAAACGACTTCCTAAAAACACTACAAAGTGAAAAATAACTTTAATTTCGGAAGGCGATTACAAAAAACTAAAATACGTATCCAAAGTCACCGACTTCCGAAATTAAAGTTATTTTTGACTTTTAGTGTTTTTTGAGAAGCATAAAAATACAACCTTCTTTTTTAGTATTCGATTTCAAATACATTCCGGAAAACGTTCTAGGTTTTCATCAATAATTAAAACGTCTTAAAGGGACTAAAATAAGAAACAATACTCAATTTTCGATATTCATTTGAAGAGGACGAGCTCGCTTTTACGTGCCTACCACATTACTGTTGATTAATTAAAACAAACGACGCATATTTAATTTTGGAACTTATTCTAAATCCGAATTCAACCAGAGTCTTTTTCTTACCAGCCTGCATGATGTAAGGTTCCCTTTTCCAGGCCATAAAATTAATTTAAAAAAAAAAAAAGTTCCCTTTTGCCGACAACCCTTACAGTACCTACCTACCATAAATATGAAATAGGTATTTTCAGCGTCACTACATTTATCGTGAAGTTAAGGAAGTAAGGAAATAATGTCCTATAGGATTTACATGGGTACCTAGACTAGATACTTGTCTTCAATCAAAGCTTCAAAACATAATGACGAGTACGAGAGAGATAAATACCTACCAACCAACCTACCTATCGTGAAAGCACTAAGATAGCTGTGTAGGTAGATACGTAGTGTGTTTAGGAATAATAATAAAACATTGATTGGATAGTTCCACGGTCATCCATAGGGCATAGCGGCTATGGCAACGTGAAAGAATACAATCGAACTAGAAATACCTAATACCTAAAATGTGTATCAACGTAAACTGGATAAATCGTCTATTGTATGCAAAGTCTCTTAACTTCCATCGAACTGATTGTAAATGTGAAAATTTGGATGTTTAGATGTCAGTCACGCAAAAACGGCCGTACTGATTTGGATGAAATTTAGCACTGAGATCGTTGATAACCTTGATAAACACCTAGGATACCTTTTATCCTAATAGTACGTTCCCCGGGGGATAATTTTCGATCTCCACGTGGGCAAAGCCGCTGGCAAAAGCTAGGGAATAATAATTATAATTCATTTGCCAGTATACAGTAAGTACTTTATTAAAATTATTTGAGGCCTTAACTAGTACCTATAGATAAAACTGTTAATTAGCCTATACGATTTCATTTTCTTCATTTTAATTAAGTAGGTACCTAATGTTTTTCACGCAAAATTTTCCATTGCTACTCAGTAAGAAAAAATCTTTCACGATAACATTTATCAGATCAAACAGGTTTTATGTAGGTCCCTACCGAGTTCTATCTTCTCCTTGTTCAGCCTACAGGTCCGGCCCTGAAGCTTCGAAACCCGCCCTTATCTCCACGCGCTATAAAAACAAGATTGCAAACAACTCACATGGCCGACATTCGCCTACGCTCTCTGTTATCGTAACTAACTAACTTCAAAACGACAATACCAATAAATTCCATGCCGAACTAAATATTTACCAACAAAATCACCACTTACGACAGCTTAAAAAGTATCTTCAACAATTAAAAAATTAAGTAAATAATAGTAAAGACACGTAGATAATTTATTTTTTCGGGAAAAATCTGCGTGAAACATGCCTACCTTTATTTTGGGCGGCCATTGTAGTTTTCTGCCCACGGGGAGTGGCGCATTATTTTCCGTAAAAACTTTCACATTTCACAATGCTAATAATTCGTATTATCACGTCGGCGAGCGTCACTTGTTTAGGGAACGTGTTTACAATTCAACTGATGGTTGGAAATGGCTTGTACCTATAGTGGAAAAATCGATCCGACGCCGCGCGCAGTGAGCCGCCACACACGAATGATAAGAGGCAAGAGCCGCGCCAGCAACAGACTCGTAGCTATCCTATCCTGTCTACATATACTTACAGGCCTTAATAGCTATGTACTTATCGAAGTTTCTTTACGGTTATATATAATAGCAGCTGATTCGAGAGTGATGAGGAAATTTGCGCGTATTTATCGTAAATTCGTGGAAATAGCGGGATACTGATGTAATTTTCTGTAAATCACATACTATTGCTGTTGAAATCTTCCTAAAGTATTTGACTATTTGTTTTTGTCATATTTAACAGTACTTACTTCAGCAGGCTTTTAGAGGTAGGAAGGCTACCTAATAATTATAAAATTACCGACACCTATTCTTCGAAAGCAATTCTAGCGGTGATAAATAATATAACTGACTAGTTATCCACTACATAATTCGAACACTTAGAAACCTAAATTAACGAATTATTAAAAATCAATAAACTTTCCATCAAAAAACTAACGAAAAAATCTGCGTTGTTTCAAATCTTGCCGCATTTTTCATGTTCAGGTGTTGCCGTTTATTGTTTTTTTTTTTTTGTAAGATTTTCATTCCGGAACAAAAAAAACATTATTTCAAAAGAGTGATAAATTTACAAAAACCTTGCTAAAATAGAGGAATCCAGACAGTGCGTCCCTAAATCAATCAATCTCTACGCTGGGCAACAGGATGTTCCATGAGTTAACCTTGCCTCACCAATCAAACTGCATTAAAAAAAAATACTGTGCGTTCCATTATCCTCATTTTTCACGATTCTCTTTCTCTTTCTGAAGATTTAATTTTAATAAAACTAAACTTCAAGTTTGATTGACATTGACAGAGTGACATGGAAATGAAAGTGACAGTGACAGGAAAATAACAACAAAGTTGTGTGCCCGTTTGTGATTCAGAAGAAAATTAAATAAAAATACAGCAAAATGCGTGAAACAAAGATGAGTACGCATTTGTCTGGTGGTAGACTAAACGTTGCATCAGTCCAAGAATCAATGAGGACTGAATTACTGAATCTACTGCAGCTTTACAAAGGTCCAAAAGTATGTATCCTTCTATTGATTCTACAAACACATTATCAAGCATTGGTTTTCCTCATGATAAAGCCAATTAAAAGTAGATTTTAAACAAGGGCACTTGCCCTGCTGGTGTACTTTTTGGCATGAGGTGTATTTTACACAAACTATTTTCGTGATCACTGATTTAACATTAGACATATTTGAAACCCGTTGAATAAGTCTTTACGCACAGTTACTGCAGTTAAAATCTTAATATATCCTATACCAAAATAAATATCTATCAAGAACAAAACAAATTCTAACCAGAAAATATCCTTATAAGGTTGTTTTTTAAACCCAGGCAGTAATTAGAAATTTTAAATCTTTTTGCGTTAGCTTTTAAGCACACGAGTTTGAAATTACATCTGTGAAATTACTAACTGGGTTTAGAAAATAAACTATGTCTAAATATTATTTCCTCATTAGGTCACTATATGGGACGAATGGCTAGCTGGGCCAGTGGGTCTAGTGGCCCAGTACTCTCTGCTAAAAGACCATGGAGTGACAGAGATGTTTCCGCTGAAGCCTGGCAGTCTGCCCACTATCTCCGTGAAGCATATAGTGTTTATTGCAAGACCTAAACCAGCTCTAATGGACTTAGTTGCTGATTATGTCTTGTCACTTAGGTAAGTAGCGAGAGTCTTTAGCTGAAACAATTTTTTTTTTTTTGTCAATATTATGAAAGTAACAATATTTTCATGAGCCACATCAGACTAATTACCCTTAGAGCTTTTACGCTTAAGAACCCACTTATTTGTGAATGAAAAAAACACCAATTAAATGTTGCAAAAAACAGAAAGCAATGGGAATTGCTAGAGGAGGCCTTTGCCAGAGGCACACAGAACTCCTAGAACTGAACTCCGAGAAAAACAATAATGCTTGACAGCAATTAAACTAGCACAAGAATTCTAAATCTATAATTGCAGGTTAAAAGGCTATTGATTGATTGATGATGGGTAATCCTGGCTACAAGGTTGTTTCTATGCAAGTATTCTTCGTTAGCTAGAAAAAAGACCCAAATGTGTCTGATTGATTCCTTCAGACAGTGGCATGCCTGACAAATATCAGCCGTGCTGTGTTTCACAATAAATCTCCGAAAATTGTTCAATTTCTAGGATATTTTGCCAGAGAATGTCTCCTCACTTTCCCGAATATACAGTCTCATTACCGATGACCATGGCTGATGCATTCGATTTGCATTATTACTATTATTAAGTTGCGGTTGTGAAGACAATTAGTTTTTTTTTTCTTTACCAACACTACTTTATGGATCCTTTGTGGTTTAAATTGAAGTTTACTATTATTATATGCATTTTTTATCATCAGATCCAAACAGACTACACCGGTAGAATTCCACTTATTCTTTGTGCCTCGTAAGAGTGAGTTCTGCAAGAATCTCCTGACGAACCGAGGAGTGATGGCCAACCTGACCATCCAGGAATTCAAATGTGACATCTTTCCCTTCGAGAGTGATGTCATGTCTTTAGAACTGCAGAATGATTTCAGGTAAAAATTATTAGAATATAGTTTGTGTTATAATATTCGTCTGCTTTTGCTGTAAATCGGAAGCTCGTTTACATATGTAAACTAACTATATTCTTTTTTATGGTTAAAAGATAACACACAGACAGACAGGTAATTCTAATAAATAATAATTCCAATAAATTCGCATTTATATTAGCATGGATTAATAAATGTTTACATGGATAAAAAAATCAAATAGGCTTATTTTATTTATTTAGATTCTTTTACATATTGTGAATGAGAGAATGTTGTAGGGCTTTTTTTGGCTGGGAAATCATCACATAACTTCTCCCGCTCTGGGTGGAGCAGTAGGGCGTGTCAGACTTTTACTGACTGAAACCCACCCGTGTTCCCTCATTAGCCAGTGTGCCAGGGGCGGCGGTATCTCTTTCGAACAACCCGCACCCCTGGCAGGCATTAGCCCTTGCGGGCCCCATCGGTTTTGGCTGATATCTATTTGAGGCGCGCGTGGAAAACAACGCGCCGTCGTCGACTTGGGCTTGGTCCTTAGCGGACAGCGAGTTACCCATTACTCGCCCTCCGCAAGCCCACGTCTACAGTGGCCGGGAAACAGCTGGGATTCCCGACGCCCAGGGCGTCTCCTGCGGAGGCTAGAGCCGTGAGGGCGCATATACTGTCTCTCCTTCACGTGCGCCGCCTCCGTGTCCTCAGGGCGACCTTCGCAGTGGAAACACCCGAGCGTTTCCTCCCGCCTTATGCGTAACAGGAACCTCCCGAAACACCCGTGTCCGATGAGGACCTGCGTCAGGCGGCAGGTGAGGACGCCATGCCGCCTGTCAAGCCAATCCTCAAAGAGGGGACTTACCGCCGCAATCGTGGCGTGCCCAGCACTGGGTTGCGAAAATCGAACTCTCCCAGTCGCCATGACATTCCGCCGGAGCTCTGTCCGCTGTGCCGCGATTTCTTGGCCTCCTCGCGCCATTCCCAGATGTGCGCGAGGACCTTTGCCTCCAGATCCCATGGCGGTAATCCGACAAAGAGGCCCGCCGCCTCACCGGAGATCGTGCGGTATCCCCGGACCATCCGGATGGCCATGACCCTATGGGATGCCTTCAACCGGCGTGCTGGTAGGCGCCTCAGTGTAGGCGCCCACATCGGTGCCCCGTATAGGGCCATGGACCGCACGAGCCCCCGGGTAGAGCCTCCGGCAGGAGGCGTTTGGCCCCCCTAGATTGGGCAGGAACCGCTTCAAGGCAGCCCCGGCCCGCTCCAGTCTGGGAGCCAAACGGCGGAAATGCTCCGCGAAGTTCCACCGGCTGTCGAGGACGAGTCCCAGGTACTTCATCGTCGACTCGACGCCGATGTGAACCACGTAGATGTGAAGACTAGATTTATAGACGATTTTCTATTCTGAATTTTCATTCCTATAAGTACCTGGTACTTATTGACAGGCCTGCACTGTCCTCCCATACCTAGTATCACTGTAATTTGAAAACATTGTAAAAGCCAATTATTTTTAAAAGGGCAACCGTGGAGTTTCTTGCCGGCTCTTCTCCATAGGAAGCGACAATTTGGAACCGTGCACCTAGCTTCTGACGTTTCATAAGTGCCCATGCACGTTATGTGAAATAAAATATTTTGATTTTGAAAAGTACCATACCTATATCCTCCTAAACCAGGCCTGTCAGTAATAAGCCAGTACCTGTGTGCCAAATTTCAACGTGCTTTCAAATTTCTGCGTGAAAACAGGTACCAAATAGACAGATACTGCCGCATTTATCTAAAACTAGCTTTTGCCAGCGGGTTCGCCCGCGTGGAGGTCGGAAAATACACTTAAACCTTCAACTTCCTCATTGATGAAAACCGCATGAAAATCTGATCATTAATTTTTGTGTTTATTGCGAATAGACACACAGACGCGGCGCGGCGGCGGGGGACTTTGTTTTATAATATGTAGTGATAATAATAGGTATTGTTATGGATTATAAGATATTTAAACAACAAAAGCTGAGTTTCACAACACATATTATTTATAATGCGCTTACGATATTATCTACTTCTAATGAGATTTATCAATACTAATGTTGTTGTGGGCGTACAATTCAGATTGCGAGCTTTTATCTACATAATGACGTGATGTCATAAATAAACGGTATGAGGCTTCTACAGACAGGCGCGACGCGAGACTTTTAGAACAATTTCCATGAAGTTTTTATAGAATTTTTTCTACGAGAGTCGTGTCGCGATTGTTTGAAGAAGCCTTTAAGGTGGAAGTGTGTCATAGGTATGAGTGACATGGGTACTTTAAACGCACACATTAAAATGTTGCCCGTGCGTACCTGATATTTCATTACGTAAAATTAAATAAAAACAGAAAAAAACGAATAATAAGAGAATATATATTAACTACCTATTACAGGGAGAACTATCTCGAAGGCGATCCAACGTGCGTGTACAACGCTGCGCAGGCGCTGCGGACTATACAGCAACTGTACGGGATCATACCGAGGGTATTCGGTAAAGGAGTCGCTGCCAAACAGGTAGAGTAGAATTATGTGACACCATGGAGGGCATCACTCATAACAGCACCGCTCCAACAGAGCAAATAACTTGCTATTCTAGTTAGTATTTTAAATCAACAGGATTAGAGTATACTTTACGATGGCAATACAGAATAGTACACGTCACGCCTACAAGGGCGCCCCGCCTACCGCGCGCTTTCCTCGCGCCGTTCGCACGGCTGTCTTCTCGTCACCCGCAAATTCTCACCCTTACCAATGTTCGCAAACCAGTCTGTAAGCTGAAAACTAGTCTTTGGCGCGTGGATAGTTAGCTACGAGTACCAAACAGCCGATGTATTCTGTACAAATCTCACCGTGAGAACTAAGGTGAAGTGACCGTGAAGTTAGCTGTCAATCCATAATATATGATGCTAATACTAACGACAGCTCACTTTAAGCTCACCTCACCCAAGTTGTTACGGTGAGATTTTCACAGAATAGCACTGCAGTAAGCGGTGCGTGTACAACAAGCTATGATCTCACCACCGGTGACGTGCCAGCAGCGAGGGGCCTTCTTGGTGACGGCGTGTTGGCGACAAGTGGTTGGAATTTTTCTAGGCGGTGACGGGTGATAACTGCGTTGCGGTTATAATAGGTGATGAACTGATGACCTTCTGTAAATACAGTGCTCATTAAATATATTATCAAGGAAATTCATATACTTCGAGAAAGAAAGAAAAAAAATATTTGAGACACGCACAGGAAATACAAACTAACAGGAAGAACATAATGGTAAAATTCAACAATAATAATATATAAGCAAAAAACAATAAAAGAGGAAGACCTGTGCGAGGCCAAAAAGGCTCCTATCTCAGATTCTCAGCATAATGCTGCGATTTTTTTTATTAACGTTATAGGCTGAGTATGTATGTATACCTAAAGCTTCTTCAAATTCCTTCTTCCTTTCCAAGGTATGGGACCTCCTCTGCCGACTGAACAAAGAGGAGCAAGGCCAGGGTCCGAAGGGCTCCGCGACGTCGTGCATAGACCAGCTGCTACTGCTCGACAGGGCGGTGGACTTCACCAGCGTCATGGCCACGCAGCTCACATATGAGGGACTTATTGGTGAGTTTAAAACAAAAAAATAGCGTAGGAATAGCGTTAGAAGAAAAGAAGATAGTGCTACTTTATTTAGGGTGGATGAGTTGGGGCAGTAAGGGCAACTACCTTAACCATTGTGGCTACAGGAACACGGTCTTACGAGATTTTCCTTTATTTTTTTAAGGCCAATTGATCCTGTTTATCTTAAGGATTAAAAAGTTCTACCACACCAACTGAGGTTTGAGTATTAGAAAAGTCAGAAATCGCAAAAAACCTTCCCCATTAAGGGAACGAACATAGGGAACGAGACTCCAAATTACTAATTTTATTAAATTAATTAAATTTTACCATTGAAAAAACTGGCAGCTACAAAAAAAAAAAAAACTCATCGAAAAACTAATAACTTCTACTTTGGGTATTATTTTACCTTGAAATTAAAAACTAGTAACTTTACATTTGTACTCGCGTGGATAGAAAGTGCTAAGATTTTCGTGGTAGCAGTTTTGACGTAAGCATAGACTTACTTTCTTACTACAGAGCGGTTAGCAGCTAATAATGTACTAGGATGAATTCCAAGGAGAATGTAATCTTATTTATTTTTTTAACTTTATTTTGAGCTACATACTGATGATAAAAGTATACCACCTCCTAATTCAAAATTGTTAAATCACTTTTTTCATTTTTTTATTATTGTTTTGAAATGTATCTAACTGCTAGAGGGTGGAGACCTGGTGGCCTGAAACACAGGCTCTTAAAGCCTAGATTAGGCACCAGTCACCCAAAATAACCCAAACCATATCATGTACCGTGTGTGTAATAATGTCTGCGATGAACATAAAATAACATCACTCCTTTCGACCCTGAAGGGTTGGGCAGAGGTAATAAGTCCCATGAAATAAGGGGGCGGGTTAATCTATTTTTTATTTTATTTAATCTGTCAAGTCCGGTTAATGAGACACAATCAATTTCCTATTGTAATGGCCCCTATAGGCCCGCTCGAAATTCGAAGTTTATTTTGTTTTGTTTATTTTTGGCTGCCTTGGCCGAAATTCAATGAACCTTAATACTTATTTACTTTGTCGTTACAGATGAGATCTACGGCATAAAGAACTCGACGGCAACGTTTCCGGGACACAAGTTCGTGAGCCCCGATGACGCGAGTCCCGAGGTGACCGCGCGCGAGAAGAAGCGCATCATACTCAACTCTAGTGAGGAGCTGTTCGCTGAGATCAGGGACTGTAGCTTTACGACGGTGAGTTCATGCAGAATTTAGCGTAAACAGGAATACATGCTTCCTCTTTATGAGTAGGTGGTCCCTCTAGCCGCCGCAACGCCATCATGTGAGGCTTCTTCACGAGGGTTTCTTTCACCAAGTAAAGTGCTATGTTATGCTAACTGGTTTCGAACGCAGAATTTATAAAACAAATGTTATTGCTTCGCCCAACATATTTAGCGTAGAATGGGTCAAGTCAAACGATCATTATGGTCTGCCAGGGGTGCAGGTTCGTTCGGAAGAGATACCGTAGCCCCTGGCATACGGGCTACTGAGGGAACACGGGTGGGTTTTAGTCAGTAAAAGTCTGACACGCCCTCCTGCTCCACCCAGAGCGGGAGAAGTTATTTGATGACTTCCCAACCAAAAAAAAAAAAAACGATAATTATGGTAGGATAGGTTATCGTTACTTTGGCATATCAAAAACAAAATCCAAAAGAACAAAACATTTTGCTTTCATCAGTGACTTTATGATCAACATTGACAGTGGATTACGTAATTCAAGTGCCTGACACTACATAAAGGCAACAAGTCTTTTGCTTTCCTAGATACAGTGATTGTTTTAAACCTTTATTTTTACAACAGGTTGGAGCTGCCCTCTCAAAGAAAGCGCGCGTGATCAAGACGCAGCTAGACGAGCGACACCGCGACAAGTCGGTGCAGGAGATCAAGCTGTTTGTGTCGCGCCTGCCGCAGATGTTGGCCAACAAACAGTCGCTGGCAACACATACGGGCATCGCCGAGTACATCAAAGAGGCACAGTACAATTATTTTCTTAATGTCCTTTTTTTTTGGACGGGAAATCATCAAATGAATTCTCCCGCTCTGAGCGGAGCGGGAGGGCGTGTCAGACATTTACTAACTAAAACCCACCCTGTGTGTTCCTTCAGTTGCCTGTGTGCCAGAACCACGGTAACTCTTTCGAACAAATCCGCGACCCTGGCAGGCATCGGCCCTTGCTAACCCCTTCAGTTATTGCTGACAACTCTTTGAGGCGCACCTGGAAGACAGCGCGCCGTAGACCCGGGCTTACTTACTTTAATATAAATGCGAAAGTAACTCTGTCTGTCTGTTTGTTACTTTTTCACGCCTAAACCGCTGAACCGATCGTAATGAAATTTAGCAGACATATAGCCTGGGATATAAAGAATAGGCTACTTTTTTACGCGATAACCGACATCCACGCGGGCGAACCCGCGAGCAAAAGCTAGTAATAATAATACTTTCTCGCTAAAAACTGTCCCGGGTTAGTGGGCATCTTATCTAAATCATTATTAGCATTTCATCCAAATTATTATTGTTTGTTTCAGACAACAGACGGTTTCGAGTTCCACGACATGATCCAATGCGAGGAAGACTTCCTCAACTGCGTGGACAATGAGAAAGCGTGCCCTTACATCGAGGATCTCATCGCGCAGAAAGAACCACTTACTAAGGCATGTTATTTTTTTAAATATGTGGCTAATTGAACGTTTTAAACATCTATATAAAGACTGCCGAGTTGTCCCGGTTTTCCTTTTTTCCAATACATTGCTTACCGAAATTCAACTTATTAATGTAAGTAATCATTAAATGGTAATGGTCTGATTGCACATATTTAATCCAGTCCAGCATCGCAAATAACAAGTATGTATTTTCTACCCAAGCAGGTTAGGCATTGATATACAAAAAACCCAAGATACATAATCAGCGTCTCAAAAACGTCCGAATAAATGGGCGCAATGTGCGCAGGTGTCAAATAGTGTCAGTGTCAGTCAGTCTATTTGGACATTGCTTTGTAAAAACCACTTTAAGTCATGCGTGTAAGGTTGAATTTGCAAAAAAATGAGATTTATCATAACTTACACATCTGTATACAAATTGGGGACAGATTTTAGTGCTTTTTTTTTTTTGAGATATCGATGTAGGTACGTAAGTATTTATTTCGGATTTCCCCCAGTCATGAGCTAATTCGACCTAAAAATGACGGTAATATCCGAAATAGGTAAGTACTATGGAAGAAATCCATAAATCTGTACCTTCAGTGAAAAGTGATACATGTCGACCTAGATCGGTTTTTATATTCTCTGATTAAACTTATTAAAAAAAAAAAAACTTAATTTCTATCTTATCCCCGTTGTTATAAGATTAAAAATGAATGAGATTTTTTTGTGTACATTGATATAAGTAAGCTATTTTTTATTGAAATGATTGTGTAAAATAATACTTTTTGATTCATACCAAAGTGCTCCGAACCGATATTTATATTTCTAAAATGT
The DNA here is from genome assembly GCA_949987655.1 of Polymixis flavicincta. Lineage (NCBI taxonomy): Eukaryota > Metazoa > Arthropoda > Insecta > Lepidoptera > Noctuidae > Polymixis > Polymixis flavicincta. The sequence goes on along the minus strand of OX465190.1, from coordinate 13,844,938 downwards.
ATTTTAATATGACTCGAGTTACCACATCTTACGCGAACCGAAAGCTTTTACTTCAATTAATCCAAAGTGATACAAATGAAATCCTATCACAAAACATTAAAAAAATTAAACAATACATTCTAGTGAAAAGTGTTACATTTGTACATGAACCATACAAACACAAATTTATTTTCATAAAAATATGTGACTAATGATACAACTGCTAATCACTGTGAGACTTCCGTTGCTTCACCCAAATACTAAAACCTTAATCATGTATTCAGATTCATGTTCGGGACAAAACAAAAATTCTATTATTTGCACAGCTTTATTACTTGCACTAAAAGACTCGCCTCAACTTTTGAACATAGAACATAAATTTCTTGTACCCGGCCATACACACATGGAAGTTGATAGTGACCATGCGCTCATTGAAAGAGCAAAAAAACGAACATCAATGAATATTCACCACCCACGCGATTGGTGTCAATAGGTAAGGAGTGCATCAAAAAAAAAAAAAATAGAACTAATAAATTTCAGTAATTGAAATGGCGGGGACAGAATTGTACGATTTTGCCATGTTTGCTAAAAATAATTTTACAGTTAAAAAAAATTATTTCTTTCTTCTTCTCTCTTCTTTCTACGGGTGAAAAGTTTATATGGTTGAATGTAAGAGTTATTAAAATTTAGTAAAGAAAAATTTCCGGTTTTTGAATATAAATAAAGTTACGTAGGTGATGATTAATAAGTGATGTCTTACGACAAAAGGAATAAAGACTACAGTTTAGTTAGTATTAATGCTGTTCCAAAATGTTACAATGGACCGATTCCTATAAGTGTTTTAAAGAAAAGGGATTTAATATCACTGTTAGAATACATTGATCCAAGTGTTCACGATTTTTATCATAATTTAATAACAAACTCAAATTTGCGTAAAGTAGATCCTGATATTGTTTCGGATAATGAATAGTTGCAGTGCTACTCGTACAACATATCTGTTGTCCGATTTTTGGAGACTGATTTAATACAATTTAAGACTGTTCAAGATTAATGATAAAAAGGATGAAAAGTTATGTTTTTTTTATAAGAAAATTATATTGTCATCTGTTGTTTGATTTTTGGAGACTGATTTCATACGATTTAAGACTAATTCGATCTCTGTTCAAGATTAACGATAAGTAGGTTTAAAAGTTGTGTTTTTTTTTAAGGATATTATATTGTATTGTATAGCGAATAGTTGAAGTGCTACATGTAAGTACAACACATCTGTTATTTGATTTTTTTGAGACTGATTAAATACTGTTCAAGATTAATAATAAAGAGGTTTAAAAGTTATGTTTTTTTATAAGGATGTTAATTATATTGTTTTATATAGCGAATAGTTGAAGTGCTACAACAAATCTGTTGTTTGATTTTTTGAGCCTGTTTTAATATGTTTAAAGACTAACGATACTTTCTCTGATAATCAGATTAACGATAAATACCTACTTAGGTCTAAAAGTTATGTTTTAAGTTTGATTTATAAAAATGTTTTATTGTTTTGCTACTACTTGTAATTCATAAAAAAGTGTATATTCAAGAATTTTTTATTAGAGAAACGCTTTTTTAATTTAGTTATTATTTTATTATGATATTAACATAGTTTTACCCTTTCTATGACAAAAACGTTTGAAAATACTTATTACTTGTATCAATAAACACTTCGATGTAAACAAAATGTATCACAATAAATTCTAGCTTGTAGCATTAATCACTTACTAGTTTGAAAAATACATTGGTGTTTAGGGGTACAATTGAATATTTACGTAGGAATTTTAAATAAAACAATGAAAAAAGGTTGCTGATAATCAAAATGATCATATTAGTTTTACGACTTTTTCTCACAACAACTATTTGCAGACAAAACATGCCAAAACACAAGCCTTATAACATTTCACACAAAACGGTACCTAACTAAATGTGTAAAATAATTCATTTCATTATAGATTTAAATACACAAAAATAAGCAAAGAAAACTATAGTGTACGGTGATATAACTGGCTATTTTTACTAATTACTTAAATTCCGTGCAAAATAATATATTCAAACCAAGCTCTTTATAATCTTTCTAATATTATCTACACGTACCACATATTGTTTTTTTATTTTAGAACGTTAGAAAAATAACCAGATTTTTTTTAAATCTTTAACCTTAATTACTCAAAACTATGATTTTTCACTTATATCACTTTTCACTGAAGGTACAGAAATATCAATACAGTTTGAAAACAAAATCCTGTGAACACGATAACCACATCTATTAACCGCCCCCTACTCCCTGCCCCTGCCGAGCGCTGCAAGCAAAAATAGTCCTTAAGGTGTATAGTTATAGATGTCCACGATAGTACGTGAGTAAAACCGCCGAAAAATACGCGAAAACGTAAATAAGTCTCTTGTGTAAATAACTATAATATTTATTTACTATAACATACCTATACCTTATTATTTTCTTGCCATTGTCCCAGTTTATTTAATAATAATCATGTATTTGTATATGCCTGTTACAATAACTACAGAAGTTTATTATTCTAGAACCCCAGTGCAGAAATTTTTCGTCGGTTACAAAAAAAAAATCAGCTGTTTCATAGAAAAGTGCCCATGTATACCTACACGATCAAAATGTATGGAACGGCTGATTTTTTTTTTGTAACCGACTAAAAATTTCTGCGCTAGGGGCTTAGAATGATATGCTGGATTCATGGTTACAGTTTGCGCACTGGTTAAAAACTTATCCTGTATACCTACATTCAAGAAATCATTTTATGTTCCCCCTTTAGGTGCTCCGCCTAATCTGCCTCCAATGCGTGACAGGGTCAGGCCTGAAGCCGAAAGTTCTAGAATACTACAAGAAAGAGTTGGTTCAAGTTTACGGTCTGAACACCTGGCTCACTCTCTGCAACCTGGAGAAGTGTGGTCTGCTCAAACCGCAGCAGGGAACCAGGCAGTATGCTGTGCTGAGGAAGGTGAGATTATTTACATTGTGCCTATTCATAAGGCTGCATTTCATCATCATCATCATGTCAGCCGAAAGACGTCCGATGGTGGACACAGGCCTTCCTCAAAAAGGGGGGTTTTGCCATAATCGCCACGCTTGGCAGGCGGGTTGACGATCGCAGTATGGTGGTAAAATGCATGGAGAACGCTGCTGCCCATTCTCTAGTAAGGCCCTTAGTCGCCTTCTACGACACCCACGGGAAGAAATGGGATGGTGCTATACTTTTACGTCCGGCACCACACGGAAGGTTGCATTTAGACACAAACTTTCCATCAGAGCGGTCGCGCGGCAACTAATTCGTAATCAAATAAACGCGCCCTAACCATAGTAAGCGCAAGTACAAGGTGTACCAGAATAAACGCAAATCCTGAAAGTATGTAGTTTGTTCATATTGACAACTGAATCGATTACAGTATTTTTTTATATTTTTTTATTATGTATTTTCCCATGCCTACCGCCGAAATTGAATTTTTTGGCAAAGAAAATTAATCTTGACGGTTCAAAATTCAATCTTATTTCAAGGCAATAAGACTCAATTTAAAATGCGTAAAGTAATGCTAGGGTTAACAGGATTCTCTAAATAATAACAGCTTTAAAAAAAGTTTTGGTTACTGTACATATTATGCTTTTGACTAAGGGTGCTAAAAATATATTATTTAGATATCAATAATTTATTTTTAGCAAATTTTTTTGGCAAAAAGCAGTCGGGAAATTATAGTTTTAGTTCATGAAATAACCAAATAAATTTAAAGTTCAATTAAAAGATTCAGTTTTTTAAATCTGTTTTTGAACACCATGAAGTAGTGTTCTTGATAATCTCATCATGTAATACCTAAGTACTATGCCTTCAAGCAATATTAATTCAAGTGACAATCCACAGACGCTGCACCTTACTATGGACGAGACGGAGATGAACGCAAAGGATAAGGGCTACCTTTGCAACAAGTACACACCGCTGACGGTGCGCCTCAGCGAACATATCGCTAAGAACAAAGGATGGACGGGTGAGATACCTGCTTTCTTGCTACGTTACTGACCACTGCTCAAATCAGGGGGACTACTCTCTAAGTACGTCAACGAAGATATACAGGGTAATTTTTATCCAGTACGCAAACTGTAACCATGAATTCAGCATACTATACTAGAACCCCTACCTCCGACATTTTTCGCCGGTTATAAAAATAAAAATCAGCTGTTTCGTAGAAAAGTGCAGTACCTACGCGTTCAAAATGTATGGAACAGCTGATTTTTTTTTTTTTTTTATATCCGGCGAAAAATTTCTGCGATAGGGGGTCTAGAATGATATGCTGAATTTATGGTTACAGTTTGCGCACTGGATAAAAACTTTTCCTGTATTCGGCCCGGCCGAAAGTAGTTCGATACTTCCGAATTAACCCTACTCCCGATTAAATAACTTTATCTGAGAGTCAAAAACACATCACGAGTAAGGACAACTGTCAAATCGTGGTGTCACTCATTCTTAGTTCGGGCCCCAAGTCCGTAAGTGATACAGAGTAGGAAACGCCCGTAACTTCGTCCGAAACGACGGATTTCGTGCTTAAGGAGTAGACCTCCAGGTACTAAATACTGACTTGATCAAGAATTATGTAATTCGTTGTTGTATTCTAGTACAGGCATGGTCTCGCCATTATAACGCATCATAATGGCGGGACCAGTATTATCGTGAAATTTCGTTTAGGACGTGTGAGGTACAAATTTTTCAGGGCAGGTATAAAATAGTACGAAATATATACGTGGTAGAATCTCTCAATTACAAAAGTTGGTCCCGCCTTTATGACAATTATTCTAAAACGTGTGCATAAACTGAGCATTGGTGGCCCAGTGGTAACGGCCGCGACTTACGAATTGTAAGGTCGTAGACTCGAACCCAGATGAGATAAGCGTAACAGGCGCTTTACTTCATGTAGGTAGGTAAGTATATCGCCCGGTATAAAACCAATTATTTAGTCCAAAAAAGTCGATATAAAATTTTCCGTAAGCGCATTTGGAAAGTGGGTTATAATTTATTTTTATTTTCTGTACTAATGTAACTTTGTTTTGTTTAGTACCTATATACTGTACTTAGTTAACTTATATAACTTAGACGACTGGCATAATTTCATTACTAAGGACATAATTTTAATAGCAAACTTTACTACTACATACCAACCAACCACCACTTAACTTTTTTTTAAACTTTATTAATTTCATCCAATATGATGATTATTCATACTCTCGACCATTCACGGCAAATTGAATACATCATAATATATTCGTCATCATAACCAACATACCAGATACTCACAATAACAGCCCAACATGAAATATAAATATTAGGTTTCACTACATACCTACCACACAAAACATAAATTATCAAAAAACACACTCCCATGTCATACATAATGAATCATTTCTTGATAAGAAAAATACATTTATTTATCATCCACGCATGCTACGCGTTACGTATGCTAATAATTTAGATACCTACCTATCGTCCTCGCATATTAACAGTCCGCCATTGAGCCAATTAGCCCACCGCTGACCTAATCAACTTCCGCACGTTGCTATTTTTAGCCCAACTATGCTAGCTACATTTAGGATAGATTCTTACACAATAAATGAATGATTGCCGTAACGAATGCTCTCTGATCGCATGATTTGCGAATATCATTCGAAATTTTAATCGATTTTATATCTGAGCGAAGTATTCATTTCGTTTTTGAAATTTTGTATGTTGCACTATTTATTTGTGTTTTTTTTTCTAAATAAGGAAGGGTTGAGCAGAGGCGTAGGTAGCTATAGTACACCCACAATACATCTCCCTGGTACACCTCTAGCCCACCTTTGGGGAAAAACGACGTGATTTTATGTGTTTTTCTAAATATAACAAATTAAACTTTAATGTTCATACAGTCACGTTATCATTTGTCCATTTAATTTTACATGTGTTATCTCCTTAAGACAGTTTGTTGAATTCAGTAAATAGTTGGCACCCACAAGCTGATAAATACATCAATCTAAGAGCCTGAACCAAATCCTGCCCAAATTGCCCCACTTTTAAACACATATTTTAAACAAATTCAAATCATTAAAGCAACTCCACCAATCGCATGGTATAGTGAACTCAATTGTTATAAGACAAATTGAACATTAATTTATTCCAGGTATCCAAGATGTCCTAGGCCTCCTCCCAGGGCCGACAGTAGATGAACTACAGACACTACAACCGCGCATGGCGCGTCGCAATTCCATTTCGAGCGAAAACTCATCCTCCATGGAGAACCCACGCGTTATCCTCGTCTTCTTCATCGGAGGATGCACGTATCAAGAGATATCGGCACTTAGGACCATCACTCAGCAAGAAGACTCGAATGTAGAATTTGTTATATTGACCACTAAACTGATCAATGGAACTACATTTATAGAATCTTTGATGGAAAACGAATAAATTAATCTAGTATCAAAATGTATTGTACTGTGTATAACTGAATAAAATAAATTCCTTGTATATTTAAGTTTGTGTGTAACTTTGTATATTATTGTATTTAATAAAAGCAAAATAATAGTTTAAATAATCTTTTAATTCTCATGACTCCACACATTTCATGAATACGGAATAAAATTAAACATGAACCATAAATCTTGGTTTATTAAAATTTCATATTCATAACTTGCATATAATATAAACTTCAATTTGATCAGTTTTCTTTAAATAAACTTACAAAATCCTGCACGCTTACCTTCTATATATTACAATTTTAAAGCTTTCAGCGTAATAAAAATAATTTCGTACACCAACATTCGTACAAGTGTAATCTAATGACTATTCTCATAAATATTCGTTACTCGTGTATTTTGTGATGTTGGATTTCTTAGGCGGTGCTATGTAGACACCAAACTTCTTTGCTAGACTCACCAGCTTCTCGTTATCGTAGCCAACTTCCTCCTTATAACATCTGAGCATTAAAGGCAACACCGTATCTAAAATAAACTTATAATTCTTCTGAGCATAACTAGAGTCGTTGCCTAAGGAGAGCATAAGGCGAGAGTTGAATACAGCATGGATGCAATCATCCAGCACCTCCATTGTGTCCTTAGTGACCAGTTGCAGCCCGACCTTCTGTATTGTTATGACAGACTGCGCAAACCATATCGTACTACTCGATAAGTCCACCCATGTTTCGTTAATTATGTACTTAGCTAAGATAAGGCCCAAATTTTCCATCTGTATCAAAAATTTATTGACTCCAGCTTTTGTGTGCATATTCACAGGGGTCCACTTGTCTTCTAAAACTTTACTCTTCATAGAATCCATAATCTTCTCCCTGTACTCTCTCAGAGCCTTCACTATAGGTGCTCTTAAACAGCTGTTCATCTGAAATCTCAGATCAAGACCAAAGTCACAGAATAGAGTACACTGATCTCTCAAACTTTGCACACAGTCTAACACAGAATCTAACGCACATTGCGGAGTGAACACTTGTTTAATAATTTGACTCATTAACATTCTAAGTTGCATGCTAGCCCACACTACAAAAGCACTCACTTTATTCTTAGGAAATAACGTAATGAACTCTGTTAAGGCATCGCTGAGTGAGCAGAAGAAAACCTCGCCTACCTGCTTCACATAAGTGTTGATGGATCCTTCTAGCTGGACCCCTTTCACATGAACCTTTACGGTATGACTGCATATGGCTAGAAACAACTCACATGCCTGACTGGTCATGTTAAATTTATTGAGTATGTGTACAGGCTGTCTAGACGACTGCAGGCCGCCCCTGGGACTCCAATTATGAGTAACATCAAGTTCTTTCAACAATATTTCAATTAACACTTTCTGTTTCTGTTCAATTCTCTTCAATAAATCAGTTCTCTGTGGATGGCTTTTATTTTCTTCAGTATCTAATGCCTTTTGGGCCGACACCATCAGTTCATAAGTTTTTTGAAAATGTCTTTCAACAATTAGTACATCTAACTCCTCTGTGACGTCAGCCAACCACTCTGGCAGGGGAGCCACTTGGGGGGAAGGTAGTTCTTCAACAGAGAGACTGGGGGACTCCAGTAATTCTGCCTTAGGCTTATCTAGGCCATCTTTTTTCTTTTGCTTAGAATTTTCCTTTTCAACATACATTTTTTTTGCAACATCAAACTTATCTAGCCAATCTTTCTTGATAGCAAAACTATTACACTGAAAAACTCTTGTATCTGGGAAGGCTAACACTTTGAAGGCTTGTTTCACACTTCCCAAGTCTCTTACATTCACTACTGCTAGAGTACTAATAGGATAGCTAGCTTGAAACTTATATCTATTAGGACCTCTACGGTTTGATATCCAGGATGTCAACATAAGGCAGTCATTGAATAAATATACATGCATTCTCTGCAGGGCAGTATTCTCCTCGGCATCTATCTCTAATAAGTCGCCTTCGTGAAGCAAATTTCGATCTGGGACGTCTAATAAATTCATGCAACCTTCCACTTTCTCAGATATAAGGTTGAGCTTATTCTTGCGTTGTTCCTCGGCCCGCTCTGCTTCTACGTCGTGGTTGTCGAGTGATTCGCGAGATATCGCGTTTTCGTTACCTAGAACTGATGCGTGGGAGAGAGTCGTGAGCACAGTTCGCTGTTCGCTCAGCAGGTGGGACAGCTTGTACATCTCAGCTTCTAGGTGGGATATCTCCGTTGCCGTCTCGATGAACTGCATGTAGTTCTCGTACACATTCTTCTTGAGGGCATTGGCGGTCTCTTCGGCTAAAGACTGTATGTTATCCTTCTGTTGTTGGAGCTCCTCCCCTCCGACACAGGACCTGGCCAGCTCCTTCACGTAACGCTCGGGCACAAAGTCTGGCACTGCAAACTTCTCCATGTTGATGTCGGACATCGTTATAATATAATATTTACAGTTTCTACTCGTAATTAATAGTTAAAAACACTGGCTCACTCATCATTCGATAATCGAACGACAGGACGTATCAACTCAACCCATCAAATTCAAATGTCAAATTTGCGTTCCGTTACTTCTGCGTTAGTTATTTAGTAGGCGTTTACATAATTAAAACGTTTAGTTATTTTGTGCTCGTTTGTGATAAGAAATATTGTTAATAAAAATTAGTCATTAGTCGTATTTAATTGTATAAGAATTAATACTATATTGTTTAAAATAGCTTCTTAAAACACATAATTTCTTAGTAATATTTTGATAAAAATGGTAGACTTATTAGGACATATGTCTAGTTATTGTTACGACATAGACAATGAAGACATTATGTTTGACCCAGTCTGACTATTACGTCCCATTCCTTAAAAATAGACCTTTCTAAGATATACAATTCCATACATTATTTTGATCTATCTCATAAGGTTTAGCCAGCGTTACTAGGAGCAAGGCAAGCGCCCAAAAATAAGTTTTTTACGACATCATTACATTACAAATCTTTGAAACTCTTGGTTTTTCTCAAATACAATATTAAATTATACACATAAACCATCGGAAAAAAAAGATAGTGTAAAACAGCGACATTATACTATTTAGAGAAGAGATGCTTTTTCTTAGCGTGTCTATAGCAAAAATAACAAAAAATATCAACTCCAGGGAGTGCCCCATACGTGAATACTTTTCTATTGGAGCGATAAAATCGCATGGACACGTCTGCTTTGGTGACATCTTGAATTCGGTATCATTCATCATAACATTACATTACATAGCGTCGTTGCGACTTAAAGACCTCATAAGGGCCAGCCATAAATTACATCACACATTCACACGTTAAGGCAGGTGCGGTCCGAGGGGGTCATGACCCCCCCAAAGCTGTAAACGTTAACCTTAAAATAGTATTATACTAGTAAGTAATAGTAGTATCGTGGTAGTACGTTCTCGTGGGATAAATAAAATTCCGACCCCTACGCGGTTTAATTTACTCTTTTTCCTTATCTTATTAGTCTCCCCCCCCCCCCCCAAGTCTTTAGCTGCGACCGCGCCTGCGTTAAGGGGGGGGGGGGGGGTGAGGGTCAACGAAATGTGAAAAGCTTTGTAACGTCACATGTTAAAATCTAAAATAGTAAAAATCGAAATTTATTTGTAAACCAAAATCTTCAAATTATTACCAACTCGATCTATATTTATAAGGCTTATGTAGATTCAAGTCGTCGGCAAGTGATGCTTTAGTTTTTAAAAAAACATGGAAAAACTGCTGTTTTACTTTGCTATTTAAATTCAAAACTGAAAAATATATGACGTCACACCAAGGGAGGTAACAAACGAATAAACATTCATAAAATTTGTATGACGTAATATAGGGATGTGTAAAAATCAATTTTATGAGAAAATCGATAAAAACCGTCTGCTAAAAAAAATGTTATGAAATCCACTAAGCACAATGAAAAATAGAGGAATCAGCCACATGATTTCCTGATTTTTACTTTGCTATTGTTAAAAATCAATAAAACAATTTCAGTTAACACTTAAGAGATTTTGGTTGCGCCTTATTTATCACATCAGAGCTTTTGAACTAAAATGCCTATTGTGATTAAAATAAAAAATATTAATTTTATTTAAAAAAAATAGCAGTGGCACTCCGAGAGTGCAGAAGTGAAAACTTGAACAATTACGTGTGTATTTTTTTATCGTCAATACAGGATTTCACATTGGGTCCTTGGGTCCTGAACTCCTGATTGCTCTCGGTAAAAAAATATAAACGAGCGATCGACTTCAGCACAGATTTATACGATAAAAATACAAAGGGAAAGAAAGGGGTTAAGAATTAGAATTTCCCAATGAACGAAAGGGACTTTTCCAAAAGACATCAACGCGCGATTCACGCGTGTGCTCGTTCACCCATAAATAGGTACACAGTATACACATAGCTCATGGAAAGCGTTCGGTGACGATGTAGCGAGTTCCATGATTTTTGTTCGCCCAAAAAGTGCTCAATAGCCTCCCCCGAATTCCGCCACTTCGAGCTGTTCTGTAGTTCCCGCATCCAGCGGACTCCTGCGGTCCTCATAAAGTCATCAGTCCACCTTGTGGGAGGCCTTCCAGCTTTACGTCTTCCGGTACGCCATCACCACTCCAGATCCTTCCGGCCCCATCGGCCATCTGTTCTGCGAGCAATGTGCCTTGCCCACTGCCACTTAAGTTTGGCAATTCTTCGGGCCATATCGGTTACCTTAGTTCTCCTACGGTTCTCTTCATTCCTGATTCGATCACGTAAAGAAACTCCAAGCATAGCCCTCTCCATTGCCCTTTGGGTGTCTTTAAGCCATCTTATGAGACCCATACTTACTACTTGTACACTTGCAAATAACGGACTTGCAAATAATAGGCCCCCGGAAACTGTCGCTAGCACATAGTAAAATAGCGACAGGCGGGCAACATGTCCTGAGGTGCTTGAGGAGTTGGGAGGTATTCCACGGCTATCAGCACAATCCCTGAAGTATGGTCAAGATAGCTACTAGCATCTTACTGGAATACTTCCTTCCTCCGAGCATGTTTGCTCTTGTGAATCTCCACTCAAGCCAGCCTGTAAAGGCAAGAAAGAGGTGGAATGTGGTGAAACAAGTTCCAGAAGATTGGCTCCGTGAGAATGATATCCTCCAACAGCTCGTTACATGCTTCCCAGCGGATTTATGTACTTCTCTTGGTCTGGCTTATTTATGGTTACAATTTCGTTTATTGCTATAGTATAATCCTTCCGGAGTCCGAAGGTAAGCGTGCAAGAAACTAAGTATGACAGGGTCAGTGTTCCTCAGCTTCTTTAGTGCTTTTGATTGCTGGGGATTGATGATAATAAAAGTAAAACAAACTACGACTTGTGACACAGGATTTGACAATACATTTTAATCTTTGCCGAATATGCAGTACATCAATGGTCGAGCATCTACGTATTTTATTTTGATCGGGACAGAACTTAGTGGAAGCTGCTTAAAGTGCCAAGCTCGTAGCCAAATTCTGGGCTGACTGAGATGCTATCGATGCTATACTGAGATGACTTGAATACTATCGACACGCTAAGAAGAGCGGGCCCGAGAATACACCCTTGCGGTACACCACCTAGCCATAGTTACTTGTAGTTAATCTTACCGTTTAAAATGAGTTCCTAAAATACAGACGGAAAGATAACATGCCGAACTCTTGTATAATTATGAAGAAAGAGTAATTAGTAGTTATTCACAGAAAGGATTTTACGTATGATGCTAAAAGGTATCAAAGGCGTTAGAGAAGTCATACAGGCAATCGAGACTTTGAGTATACTTACGTCATATCATAAGAAAAAAGAAAAACATTAAGATAATAGCGACAATTTTATTGTAATTGGCAGTATTTACTTTATTAGTACCTAACCATAATTTTCCAACAACATAACAACTTTTATCATCTTTATCAATTGAATTTCGACAGAGCATGATTGTTCAACAGTTGGAGTTAACTGGTTTAACATTAGAAAGCCTAGTTCAAACTTTCAATTCAATATAAGTAGGCACATTATTAATGCCTCTTCTTTTTGTTTCATTGAACGATAGAAAAAGAGAGCATTGTGCATCTTGTAGCACTCGTTTCTTCCGTTGATTTAAATTTTTCTGATAAAACAATTTACAACTTATTAAAAATAAGTTTACATTTATTATAAACAAGTTTTTAAATTATTATCGAATTGAAAGTTTAAATTAATTATTTCGAGAATTCCATACACTTCAATTCACAATGAAAGCGCGGGCGATATTTATTTTTGTTATTATTTATTCCATGGCACTGCAACAAACATCCTGTCAATATGACATTAATGATCTACATCAGACCGCGCTTTCATTACGTTACTTTTTAGACAATTGTTCGGTTTTTTTATTCTTTTTTCTCTTCAGCTTTCGTTTCAGTTTTGGCTTCCTCGAGCTCGGTGATGACGACGGCGGGGGCTTCAGGGTTTTTGGGTGCTTCGGTTTCAGGCTGGCTGGAGTAGTTTCCGTCGCGTTTGAACCTGTAGTAACGGCCAGTAGCTACAACTGACTGAGAGTCGTAGCAGTTCACTAGAGCATCACCGTTGCGTCCTGGATAAAAGAAAAATGGGTGTTAAAATACTGAGCAAATCCGTATTCTGTTTAGATTTGTAATCTCATTATGGTCTTGCACTAGTTGTGCACGCTCATGCCTTAGTTATTGATTAAGCAAGGCATACCAAAGCTAAAACGTCTCATAAAGGCATGCACAATTTTTTTAATTGATTGAGGTATTACATTACTACAATATTAGCAAAAACAGAAATTAAATCATTAAGTAAAATAAGCGGCGTTAGTAAGTAAAATTGGACAAAAAAAAAACAATTCAGTACCATTTTGACATGTGCAGACAGCAATATGTCTGCGGGCCATGCACACGGCTCCAGAGCCGCACTGAGTGTTGCCGAGACAGGGGTCCACGCAATTGTAGCCGACGCAAGCAAGATGATCGGAACACTGAGAGTCCAGCTCACATTCACCCTATGGAAGGCAAACATTTATCGAGATAAATATTGTGTGAAAATATTACAAATAACAAGAATGTCTAAGTAGTGCCAATAACTTACACGTTCGCAAGATACGAGAGCATTGCCAATGTATCCAGTAGGGCAGGTGCAGACGGGACGTTCGGCGCCGGTACGGTCGTGTCCGGGGGTGCACTTGGCATTAGCACCGCAAGGGTTGGGGTCGCAAAGGTCACCTGACGATGAGAATAAATGTAGGGTTAAACATTACAGGACCTAGTATGGTGTCTTGAGGGACACCAGTTATGTTGCTATAAATTTTGAACATATTCTTACTCGATGTTAACAATTTCATAAAAATACTTTCATAAAATACTCCGTTTATCTAGTCTATCACATGCTTTCATAAAATAAGCACAGTCACTATTTAGTAACCTTGGCAAACATGTCAAATGCTCTCAACAAATCATTAATTAATAATTTGAACAACTTACGGGCTTCGAAAGGTCTGCAGTAGGAGAAGGGATCTCCGGTCATGTTTCTGGGGCAAGAGCAGACAGGTGTAAGTCCACGGAGGTGGCATTCGGCGTTGGTTCCACAGGCGTTGATGCAAGGGTCGATGCACGCGTTATAGACGCAGGCTGGCTTGTAACTGGGGCACTCGCCATCAGATGTGCATTCAGCGGAGCAGATCCTGTAGGGATCACCGTGGTAACCCTGTTGATAGCAAAAGTTAGTTTTATGAAATTTTTAAATTTCTGAAGCCTTCTGCAAAGCTTGATGAGTGTGAAACTGATTTTGGTTTGACGACTATTTTTTATTTATTTATTTCTGAGTATATGGTACATTAAGATCTTAATATTATTAAACAGTTTCACATATACTACTTACTACTATTTGATTTACTATTGAAAACGATCCTTTCGAAAACCACTTTTCAATGCTATAACTATGTTGACTTCAACGTTGCTGTGTGCAAAACGCAATAGGCTATCCAACTCTTCTAATATCATTAAAGGGAATGGTAACTTACTCTTGGGCATTTGCAGATGGCGCGATGAGCGGCAACAGTCTCGCAGTCAGCGTTGACACCACAGTCTCCACACGGACTGATGCACTTGAAGTCCCGACACGACTGCTGGACGTTGCACTCGCCGTCAGACTCACATTCGTGGTGGCAGCCGGTCAGAGGACTGCCCTGTACGAAACAAAAGAGCAACGATTATAATCCGATTGCCAAATGGTATATGTCTCAAACACAATCTCTTGGCTTAAGCATGCTAAATTCTGTCAGGAACGAAGCATCAGAGAAGAAAAGACCTATAGGTCAAATTGAAATCTTTAGTGACTTCACTTACATGTCGATCGCAATTGGAAAAAGATTGAATTGATTGATGGATTGGATTGGGATTTGGTAAAAGGTATGTATGCCTTTGCCTCTGGCATCTGCAGTAACACTGTAGGATTATAATATTAGCGCAATGCCAAGTTAGATATTAAGGCAAAAGTATGAAAACTTACCCTGTATCCTGGTAGACAAGTACAAATAGCCTGGTTGTTAGCGACGTGGCACTTAGTGTTAGCACCGCAGGGGGAAGGGTGGCAAGCCTCCTCTGTGGAAAATAACAAACAATAATGAAGTAAGCTCTAATACAGAATATTATTACGATAGAGTGAAGAATCATTATATAGATATGCGTCTAAGTATACTGAATTTGCGATTATGAAGAATATTGTAGAGATCATACCTGGGTCAGCGATTCTGCAAGAGCTGAAAGGACTACCAGTGTAGCCAGGTGGGCAGGAACACACCGGAATGTGGTTACGGACCTGTTGAACATAAATACGAAAAAATCATTTAAGGCCATAATACTGTACATGGTTGAAGAATATTTTAGCAATTAATATCACTATACTGTAAAGAATCTTTAGATTGAGAATGAGTATTAGGTACTAGGTAGGTAAGAGAGAGATATAGTATATCGAAACTAGGAATGGACTGGTACAAAATGGTTGAACAATGAAAACTGATTATTCTCTTACGTCACAGTTGGCGTTGGCGCCGCATGCTCCGGCGCAGGGGTCGATACAGTGCTGGTTCACACAGCTCTGGTGGCTGCGGCACTCGCTGTTGTCTATAGACAAAATAGTAATTGATTAGACTCAGTGAAATTAGGAGACGTGCAATTCAAATATTTAGGGAAATAGGTAGTACCTTGTCCCGTATGTGTTGCCGGGCGTAAAAGAATAGCACCATCCCATTTCTTCCAGTGGGTGTCGTAAAAGGCGACTAAGGGACTTACTAGAGAATGGGCAGCAGCGTTCTCTATGTATTTTACCACCATACTGCGATCGCCAACCCGCCTGCCAAGCGTGGCGATTATGGCAAAATCCCCCCAAAAAATGACAAGCAGCCCTACAAAACGGCCCCTAGTACCCGGCGGCCCGCCTACCCTTGGCTACGGTAGCGGCCAAGGTATCGGTGAGGCAAGGGGTGCTAAGAATCTCCGGAAGAGATCTGGCTACCAAAACAAATGGAAACTGCACCTGGCAACGTACAACACGCGTACACTCCGGACCGACGAGAAGATTACCGAACTCGAGGAAGAATTGAGCAGGTTACGGTGGGGTATAGTAGGGTTATCTGAAGTTCGAAGAGAGGGGGAGGACTCGATAATCCTCAAATCCGGTAACCTGCTCTATTTCCGGGAGGGCGACCAGCAGTCCCAAGGTGGTGTCGGGTTTATTGTCCATAAGTCCCTTGTGACAAACGTGGTGAAGATCGAGAGTGTGTCGACCAGGGTGGCGTACCTTATACTCAGAATATCCGCAAGATATTCGCTGAAGGTCATACAGGTCTACGCCCCGACCTCGACACACCCCGACGATGAGGTGGAGACCATGAATGAGGATATATCCAAAGCCATGCATGGCTCTAAAACTCATTTCACCGTTGTCATGGGGGACTTCAACGCGAAACTGGGCAAACGGAACGAGGATGAGCTGAGAGTGGGGCAATTTGGAGTTGGACAACGGAACCACCGGGGTCACTTACTGGCCAGTTTTATGGAGAAGGAAGGCCTCTTCATGATGAACTCCTTCTTCAGAAAACGGGAGCACAGAAGGTGGACCTGGCAGAGCCCTGATGGTGCAACTAAAAACGAGATTGACTTCATTATGTCGACGAAGAAGCAAATATTCAATGATGTCTCTGTGATCAACGCGGTGAAAACCGGAAGCGATCACCGCATGGTAAGAGGCACATTGAATATCAACATCAAGCTAGAAAGATGTCGACTAATGAAGTCTACGCTCCGTCCAGCACCGATCCAGGTCCAAAACCCCGAGAGCTTTCAGCTCGAACTCCAGAATCGTTTCGAATGCCTAGGGAGCTCCGTGGACGATTATAACGATGGGTTCGTGGAAACTGTCCATACGGTCGGGTCTAAGTTCTTCAAGACCCGCCGTACTAATGGCAAAAAGAAACTCTCTGATCCTACTCTGCAGCTAATGGAGGAGAGGCGTGAAATGATCCTGCAGTCTTCAGACGACGCGCTAAAGTACCGACAGCTCAATAGACAGATATCTAAGGCCTTGAAAAGCGACCTTCGCCGTTTTAATACGGACCGCATAAAGGACGCGATAGAGCGGAACAAGGGCTCCAAGGTCTTTTCAAGAGATCTGTCTATTGGGCAGAGTCAGCTTGCAAAACTGAAGACCAATGATGGCAGGATCGTTTCCTCCAAGCCGGAGCTGTTGAGAGAGATCGAGAGTTTCTATGGACAGTTATACACGTCAACAAGCAACCCCGTTACGGATCTGGCAAACGACCCAAGAGCCAGATTGACCCGACACTACACCGAAGATATCCCGGACGTTAGCTTGTACGAGATTAGGATGGCTCTGAAGCAGCTAATAAACAACAAGGCGCCGGGTGATGACGGAGTTACGGCCGAACTCCTGAGGGCCGGCGGAAAACCCGTTCTTAAGGCCCTCCAGAAGCTGTTTGATTCCGTCATACTCGAGGGCAAAACGCCACAGGCATGGAACAGAGGTGTGGTGGTACTTTTCTTTAAGAGGGGTGATAATACTCTTCTTAAGAATTATAGGCCCATCTCACTTCTGAGCCATGTCTACAAGCTGTTTTCGAGAGTCATCACGAACCGTCTCGCGCGCAGGTTTGACGACTTCCAGCCTCCCGAACAAGCCGGATTCCGTAAAGGCTTTAGCACCGTAGACCACATACATACGCTGCGGCAGGTTATACAGAAGACCGAAGAGTATAACCTGCCTCTCTGCTTAGCGTTTGTGGACTACGAAAAAGCTTTCGATTCGATCGAGACATGGGCTGTACTGCAGTCTCTTCAACGGTGCCAGATCGACTATCGGTACATCGAGGTGCTGAAGTGTCTGTATGAAAACGCCACTATGTCAGTCCGACTCCAGGACCGGACTTCGAAACCTATCCTTCTGCAGCGAGGTGTGAGACAGGGAGATGTTATCTCTCCGAAACTGTTCACCGCTGCACTGGAGGATGTCTTCAAGGTTCTGGACTGGAAAGGGGCTGGCATCAACATCAATGGCGAGTACATCACTCACCTTCGGTTTGCCGATGACATAGTCGTCATGGCTGAGACCATGGAGGACCTCAGTGCAATGCTCGATGACCTCAGTAGAGCTTCCGAAAGAGTGGGTCTTAAAATGAACATGGAGAAGACAAAGGTCATGTCGAATGCCCATGTAACACCCACTCCCATGACGATCGGAGGCGCTACACTCAAAGTTGTGACCGAGTACGTTTACCTAGGACAGACTGTCCAGTTAGGTAAGTCCAACTTCGAGAAAGAGGTCAATCGTCGAATCCGACTCGGCTGGGCAGCGTTCGGGAGGCTTCGCAATATCTTCTCGTCCCAAATACCACAGTGTCTCAAGACGAAAGTCTTTGACCAGTGTGTGTTGCCAGTGATGACCTATGGTACAGAGACGTGGTCGCTCACAATGGGCCTTATCAGAAGGCTTAAAGGCACCCAAAGGGCAATGGAGAGGGCTATGCTCGGAGTTTCCCTACGCGATCGAATCAGAAATGAAGAGATCCGCAGGAGAACCAAGGTAACCGACATAGCCCGAAGAATTGCCAAACTTAAGTGGCAGTGGGCAGGGCACATTGCTCGCAGAACAGATGGCCGATGGGGCCGAAAGGTTCTGGAGTGGCGACCGCGTACCGGAAGACGTAGAGTAGGAAGGCCTCCCACAAGGTGGACCGATGACCTTGCGAAGACCGCGGGTATCCGCTGAATGTGGGAAGCACAAGACCGGTCGAAGTGGAGGAGCCTGGGGGAGGCCTATGTCCAGCAGTGGACGTCTTTCGGCTGATATGATGATGATGATGAGGTAGTACCTAATGACTAGTTCGAAAATGAATATATTGTATCTTTGCTGGAGACTCGAGAATCCAGGAACACGGATATAGCCAATGGTAAAAATATAAACATTTATTTAGGTAATTGTATAATACTATCTTCAATAGATCAACGTTACTTACCAATGCACTCGATCTTAACGCACTGTGTAAGCGCATCCCCGGAGTAGCCTGGCAAGCAAGCGCAGACGGGCCGCACACTGCCGTGGATGCAGTGGGCTCCTACACCGCAGGTGTGGGGCCCGCAGGTCACCAGGTTGTCGGAGATCGAGCGCCCGTGCTCGTATAGGTCGCGGCCCAGGTAGTTCCGGGCATAGTAGTTGTGGTAGCGTTGACCTGGAAGAAAACGATGTTATTAATGTAGCTATAGAACCCGGATAACAGAACCAAAAATCACTTACAGGAAGAGCGTTTTTTAATTAGTTAAAGACACTAATACAGAATAATATCGTTGGAATTGTAAAATGGATGCCACCGATGGCCACTTTAAGGGTGTGTATCTGAAATATTATAATCCCTACCAACCATTGGAATGGTATCAGTTGAACTAGATGAACTACTTAGTTTGACAACAACAATCATTGTTGTTATTGAAATTAGTTACAGAAAAGGTAAATGACGTAATTTGCTTGTATTAAAAACCTATTCATGTCAAACTACACATCGATAGAATGATTAATGCAAATATTATACGAAAATTAGTCATTAAGGAAGTAGACTCAAAAATAGATCACTGAGTTAACAACAACATGATTAAGAAACAAAACAAACATATAGAGCAAAAAGTATTTAACACCCACGCGTAATCAATTTGCATGATGCTGGCGATCAAGCAAAAACATCATTAGGACCAATAAAAACCCATAGAGTGGGCCTTGGCAACGATCCATATGTGTAGAAGGCTTCGCCTACACGAGACCTTTCGTCCTTGCCTGTGCGCAATGACGGATTTACTTTACTTACCTACATTGTTATACTAGACCTAACTCAGGAATGCTACAGTAGTTATCTGTCTATTTGCCTTGGAATAAGTTCCCAATTTTGCACGCAATTTTTGTTTGACAGGTATAGAAAATTGGCTTTTTATTAGCTGTTACATTTCACAGGTAAATTCACTGCAGCAAACTTCTAATGAAAACGTATTTCCCATGTTTTATGCTACTTACTTAGGCATGGTTATGTAGAATACAAACAGGGTTGTACCTACAGTACCCCTTCTTAAAATTAAGTCCGTACCAAAAGACCATAATTACAATATTATCATGATTAGTACGAGCTAGAACATGCTACAGCTGATTGAATTGTCATCCGTACCTTAGCTAGACAGTACTGGCACTGCGGATATAAGTACCTAAACAAATACACAATTAGCAAAATAAAACAGCAAATATCTACTGTTGATTGAAAAGTCAAAAGAGCATACAGATCATGCCTATTAGGACCTAAGTACGTAGCATAAGCTTAATATAATCACTCTGTAACGTTCCCACTGCTGAGACACCGGCTTCCTCTCTGTGTGAAGGAGTTGGCTATAATCTACCACGCGGGCCCAATGCGGGTTGGTAAATGTCACATGTCTTCGAATTTTTGATTCTAGGTACATGCCGGTTTCCTCACGATGTTTTCCTTTGCCGTTTTGAGAGCAGTGGTGATATGATAAAATTTACACAAAATAAAGCGCCTGTCAGGGTTAGAACCTACGACCTACAACTCGTAAATCACGGCCGTTACCACTGGGCCACCACTGCTTGACCTAGGTATGTGCTAATGTAAATGCACTCCAGGATTTAAATCAAACAAATACTACTTAACCCTGGATCGAAAGAGCTGGAATTCATGGAGAGTTGCCTTCGCCTAGCAGTGGGATACTGCAGGGTGACCTACCAAACAGTAGAAAAGTAAATCCTATTGTCGGAGATATCCGCTAACGAATTTCGCTAAGTGCCAGAGCAGAACCGAACGCTTCTCCTAGTTTATGTTATGCACGATGAAGAGGGCTGTGGGTGTAGTATTCCGCGTGGTCTGTCAGCCTCAAACTGCTTAACCTTCGTGGAGTCGATGACATAACAATAGATTCTTATTAATTTATTATTATTTTAATAGTTACGACTGCGCTTTAAGAGTCATCGCGTCGTCAAATTATTTTGGACACGGCCCGAGTTTTGAGCTGAGATGCTCGCAATTTGATTGTCAAACTCCACTAAATATCTAGTTTCAATGTTATGATTATTTCCATTTTCCTGTCCTCAATATTATTATTACAAAAAACATAAAAAATGCAAACAGCTACAAAAATTGTCGTCAAAGTTCCTTGGTCGTTTACCTCATGGTGGGGAAAAACGTGCGCAAATATCAACTATGATAAAAAAAAACTATTTACTTATAAGGCCTTGCGTAAGACAACTTCCTAAAACGTATATTAGGATTCTACGAACTTTCGATGTACGGCGGTCGTGTATTATGTAATAGGGAACAAAACACCAAGCTCAAAAAAGTTTTAGAAGATTAAACGAAGAAGGATAAACCTGAACTCAAAGATTCAACTACAGAAGGCAATGAAGCAGGGAAAATTGACAAACCAAAGCAAAAGGTAGAAAAAGTTGCATCAAGAAATGGTAAAGAAAATAAAGACTCTGGCAACAAATTATTATTTAACTATGACTTACTTGAAAGCTATCTCAGAACATTCTAGAAGATATTAGAACTAGATAGTGAATCATTCAGAAGGATGATGTTATCATACGTAAGCAAGCAATAATAATACTGCTAAGGTAGCTTAACTTTACTGTTATCACTCTTGAACTGCATTGGGAAAACTTAAGTAGGTACCTTTTAGTTATAACTAAAAAAGGAATGTGTTCAGTGACTGGATACTCCAAATCAAAGGTCAGGTTGACTAAGAGGTCGTCTTAAATGGCACACAATGTCCTGATTGCAACACATAAGGCTGCCTAACTTTCGCAATATTTATTCACTGTGTTCCTGGTGTTTCACGATTACTTGTATTTAAAGATCTTTATGTATTGGAAAAACGAAATAAAACGGGATTTTCTGATCGGCTCCATTGCCTTGCTAATGATACCTACCTAATTCATTCTGAGACAGGGCGTAAGATATTAGGTAGTCGTGAAACTGCTTTGACCAAGCATCTATGTTTCAAAGTACCTAACCATTGGCATCAAACTAAGAAGTGTTTGTTTTTTGTCAGTCAAGCTTTTCTCCAATTAGGTATGTAGGGTCCCCTTCTAGTCAAACCGGATGCAGCTATATATATGAAATATGTTTGTATCCCCTTTGGTATCAAACCCCAGTAGGTACCTACCATTATTATTGAAACATTATTTCAATATTGGTATATTTATAACCAATCTTATCCGCAACGTCTGAAGTGAATTTCACCCCCTCATCACAGTATGCGCTACCTATACTTCTAGTTTAACAGGGCGAACGATTACTTATCTTCTTTTTCTTATATCGATATGTGTTTGAAATACAAATAATACCTACTCATCAAACTAGGCAAGGCAACTTACCTTCAACGCTTCCTAAAACGAGGAGCACCAACGGCGCCAACAGCAACACCTTCTCGCCCATCTAGAAGAATTACAGGATCTCACATTATTTTATTTATTCTATTTTATTAAATATTATCCCACTTTTTATAGTCGCCGTTTCACTACTTATTAATTATTTTACAACCACCATTTTTTACGTAAATATTTTTGTTTTCATCTAATTTGTCAAAACATGCACCGGAGTTTTGCGAGTTTGGAGCTGTGACAAACTTTTTCCGCACTGAGAAAATTGTCTTTGGTGTACAACTTAGACAACCTTTTTTATTTCTATGACTATATACAGACGCCAGCAGCTGCACATCAAGCTTGGGGTTACTGTCAAATTTTCCCAATTGAACATGAGCCTTATTCTTAAGTTTTAAAGTTGAAACACAACCAAAGAAATTTGACAGATTGAGGAAGCTTCAGGTGCTGGCAGCTACATAGAAATATGGTCGCATTCCTCGATCATTATTACAATATGGTTATCGGCAGATAGGTAGCTGTTAGGCATACATTAAACTTAATAAAGCGTTACTTTACCCAAAGCTAAGATATAGGTAAGTGTCAGTAATAAACTATAGGTAGGTACACAAGTTTTCGTTGGTTATGCTCTGCTATACCAAATATAAATTCATCGTAAAACTTCGTCATCGTATCATTGTAGTGAACAAAAGATGAATGAATGAGTTACCTACTTACAACCTCTTTGAAGGTTGCATGTGGTTCACTGAGTCACAAAGTAAATATAAATAAGTACGAATGAGTGACCCCCACATTTGCTTCTGTATAAGGCATAACGGTGAGATGATTACAATCTTGTGCAATTTACTTCACATTCACCAAATTATAATGATGCAGTTTAAAGTAACAAAGATAAAAAGGTGGCTGCGACAGACTGGATGCGGAAGGCGGAGGATAGATTGTTGTGGCGCAGCCTGGGAGAGGCCTATGTCCAGCAGTGAACTTCGATAGGCTGAGTTGAAAGTTACATAATAAATGGTATATGAGAGCGTTTATTCTGAAAATGGGCAACGTCGCCAATAGCTGTCAAAGATTTCACTGTTTTGATTAATTTAGCAATATTACTCGGAAATATAAAATATCGCGAACTAGTGACCTAAAATATTGATTATAAAATGCAATAATTAGTATCTTAACGACGAATATTTCGTTTTTTCGTGTAGAAACTTTCCAAATGCCCTTTTACACATAAAACGGTTCCAAATCATTCATAATTATATACAGTATTAATATTATCAAACTAATAAAAACTGGTATCTAAATATTTGACAGCTATTGCGACGTTGCCTACTTTCAAATAAACGTTATTGACGTTCGAGCATTAGATAATTGTAATTCATCTAACTACTTATTTCCTTATTATTTTAATTTTGTTAAGACATTACAACGACAAGATAAGTTCTTATAAAAAAGTAGTAAAGGTGGCCCAGTGGGATGTATAATATTGGAAAATGTTTTTTAACACATATTTTTCAACATTTTTATATATCAGTTGGGCATAATTATTGCAGTAAATATAATCAAAAAATAAAGTAACATTTGCCTAGCCTTTTCCCAACTATGTTGGCGTCAGCTTCCAGAAAATAAACAAAATACCTTATCAGTTTCGTGGACTACTCGGTAAAAATATAGAAAGAAACCTACGTCGTACTAAACATTTTTACGCAAAGGGAGAAATCGATGTCGTTAGCGTTAGGTACTAAAGATTTTCAAGCAAGTAAACATAGGTAGGTAAGTAAGTACGATATTTAAGTAGAGACCAAGTACAGACACGCAAAACTTAAGATTCACAAACAAATAATTATGTTGACATTACACCTTTTTATCAAGTTTACATAACCATTACCAAAGTGTTAGTATCCAGCATCGTTATTAACAATTCAGTTTCACTCACTGCACTATCGAAATATATTAATTTTAATTATTATTTTTTAATTTAACTTGTTCACTGGTTTTTTATAAAGGCTCGCCACTTACGTCTGTTTCGTGTATTTTCTCGCGGTGAGATAACAGTCCGTGTCGCGTGTGTACTGACCTTATACTGTTGGATGCGCCTACGCTACCGCCTGTAGATGCGAACTTTTTATACAGATGTAAAATTATGCATGATACTTTGGAGCTGTGACTGACTAAGACAGCTGTTGAATCCGGCTATAGAAAGAAGTGGGTCCACAGAAACAGACTTTATGGAATAGTACTTTTTTCTAGGCCCCTCAACTTCATCGTCCTCATTCAGCTGAAAGACTTCGGCTGCTGGAGATAGGACCCAAGAAAGGCGTCTAAGATCTGTCCTTTGGCTTCCGGCAACCAGAATATATTCATGACTAATTAAAGGAACAAAGAAATAAAAATGTTAAAATCCTGCAACCCTCTCCTGGCCGCCAGTTTTACCCCTTCCATCATGCATCTCGTTGACGTCACACAAATTGAAACAAAACAACGTACAGATGTCGAAGGAAAAAAATTGCGCACTTCCGGACTGCCTACTGCATGTCAAAATGTGACGAATTCGCGCATTCCGTACCTACGTCCTAGACCAAATGACCGATTTTTCGAAAGGATAGGCAAGGGCGTATATGCTAGCAACTACAGCTACATTGAGAATTTTGAACCTATAGAGTCCTTAAAGTCCCGTTATGCAATATAGGGGCGAAACTACGGCATCAACCGGGGACATTTCCAGGCTACGAGTGGCTCAGCCCAGAAACCTCAGCAGCTTCAAACCTTCGACCATTAAACGGAACCAAAGAGGCAGGCAAAAAGGTCGTCAGGCCTTTCTCTTTCAGTCATCGTTTCCACAAAGACGAGTGGTTTATTTTTGCGATCTCCAAAGTGGGGTTGTCATTGTCTTAATGACGTAAGTAATTAAGAAAATGACAAGTAATTAAATAAAAGGCACTGTCAATAGTACCTACGTATGAAAATTGAAAGGGTCTACTCTATTCCATAATATATTAATATACAATCTAGGTAACTAGTGCCAATTTAGTTACTTACCAAGTTACCATGTTTGTAAACGTACAGTCGCCAGCAGGTCAAAGCTATCCCAAACTGTCAAATTTTCCCAATTGAACATAAACCTTATTCCTTTGTTATAAGTTGAAAAACTATCAAAGAAATTTGACAGATTGGGGTAGCTTGATGTGCTGGCCTCTTTACCTAAGAGTAAATGCCGAATTCAGCGCTTATTACACTTGGCTGAATTTAGTGATCTCAATTCAGTCGTTACTGAATTTAGTCAAGTGTAATCGCAATTAGCAAGCTAGCATCCATAGCTTTTAATGTTGCTTCTGAATTTAGATGACTAGTTAGATGACTAAATTCAGCCAAGTGTAATAAGCCCTTTAGGCCTAACTTTGGTTAGTCCGTTAATTCGGTTACTTCCCTTTCTAATTTTATTTGTCGTTAGGGCAGGTATATTTTAAAGTTTTCCCCATAGTAGCTTGGTTGTGGACCTCAGATATGCAGTCACTCGATGTATAATACTGATAATCAGCTGCTGTTAGCGTGGAAGCCAACCCCAAAATGGTTGGGGAAAGGCTTTGGACCTGTGGTAATACACAATGGGAACCAAAGATACGAACAGAATCGTTATAATTATCCTATGAAGTATGTCAGTATACAGGATAAGTTTTTATCCAGTGCGCAAACTGTAAACATGAATGCAGTATATCATTCTAGACCCCCTAGCGCATAAATTTTTCGCAGGTTATACAAAAAAAAATCAGCTGTTTCATAGAAAAGTGCAAACCTACGCGGTCAAAATGTATGGAACTGCAGATTTTTTTTTTTTTTGTATAATCGATGATTTTTTTTACGCTAGAATGATATACTGAATTCATGGTTACAGTTTGCGCACTGGATAAAAACTTATCCTGTACCTATAGGTATATCAAAAAATTACAAGTTCATCGGGAAAACCTTGAGTGCTATTTTCCATCAGTTTTTCTTGCATCCTAAAATCTAAAACATTAATACTGCTGTGGGAAATAATTGCTCCTATTCCCAGTAACATATAGGATACTACAATAGATTTTAGATCGTTACCGTAATGTGTAGAAGTTGCCTTTTCGGGCTGTTATGAATGAAATAATCAGAGCATATCGATCCATGTTTTCAAACTCCACGCCCTTTTTCACAGTGAAAGAGCCCAATTCACATTCAAATGATAAAAAAAAAACTATTAACCCGTAATATCCAGCAAGCGGAACGTGGAAAATAATCTAGTCTTTATTTTAAATCTTAGTTGTTTCCAACGACTTTTCTTTCGCGCCATATTTGGTGCGCGCGAACTTCGACGGCCACGATCGTGAGTGATACAAATCACTAGCAATGATGTCATTTCTACTAAGTATTTAGTCTTACGCTGAACTAGGCAAAATATTAGTCTTTCAAGGAAGTGGATGACGGAGGCCAGGGTGTTGCGGCACAGCCTAGGAGAGGCCTATGTCCTAGGCTCAGTTGATTAGTCACTGGAAAAGGAATACCCTAGTTTTCCTTTTATCCACTCCTTATTTCAAGCACATGATGTTTTTATCTCTTTAGCCTCTGAGTCTTCTTCTGACTAAATTTGACATGATAAACGGACCTTTGGTCTTAGTTAAATATCTGCAATATGGTTTCTTCTCTAAATATAAAATCCAGGAACGAACAAAAACTCCATAAAAACTTGGTTAATAGTACATTATGGTACAAGTGTGTAACGTTGGTGATTATCGCTGAGGCGCCATTGAGACCCGAGCCGTCAGGCGAGGGTCTTAAGAGAGCCGAGGACGATAATCATCAATACACACGTGTATCATACGACGTTTTTCAACACACTTGCGAAGAAAATAATACTAAATCATCATCATCATCATCATCATCCATCATCATCATCCATCATCATCCATCGTCATCCATCGTCATCCATCATCATCCATCATCATCCATCGTCATCCATCATCATCCATCGTCATCCATCATCATTCATCATCACCCATCATCATCCAGCATCATCCATCATCATTCATCATCACCCATCATCATCCAGCATCATCCATCATCATCCATCGTCATCCATCATCATCATCATCCATCGTCATCCATCATCATCATCCATCATTATCCATCGTCATCCATCATCATCCATCGTCATCCATCGTCATCCATCATCATCTATCATCATCCATCATCACTCATCATCACCCATCATCATCCAGCATCGTCCATCATCATAATTCATCATCATCCATCGTCATCCATCATCATCCATCATCATCCAGCATCATCCATCATCATCCATCATAACCCAGCATCATCCATCATCATCATCATCATCGTTTTTAAGAACAAAGCAACTCAAACAAAAAACAACCTATAACTCACTAAGAACAAAGCAACTCAACCAATTCTATAACTCACTAGTGAATAATAGTAATGAAAAAGTCACAGTTTGATAATAGGTGTCATTATGTGCCTAACTGTAGTGAAATTAGAGCCATTTTATGAGCAAGTGTGTTGAAAATAGTACATTATGGTACAAGTGTGTAACGTTGGTGATTATCGCTGAGGCGCCATTGAGACCCGAGCCGTCAGGCGAGGGTCTTAAGAGAGCCGAGGACGATAATCATCAATACACACGTGTATCATACGACGTTTTTCAACACACTTGCGAAGAAAATAATACTAAATCATCATCATCATCATCATCATCCATCATCATCCATCATCCATCATCATCCATCGTCATCCATCGTCATCCATCATCATCCATCATCATCATCCATCATCATCCATCGTCATCCATCATCATCCATCATCATCCATCGTCATCCATCATCATCCATCATCATCCATCATCACTCATCATCACCCACCATCATCCATCATCATCATCATCATCATCCATCATCATCCATCATCATCCATCATCATCATCCATCATCATCCATCATCATCATCCATCGTCATCCATCATCATCCATCATCATCCATCATCATCATCCATCATCATCCATCGTCATCCATCATCATCCATCATCATCCATCGTCATCCATGGTCATCCATCATCATCTATCATCATCCATCATCACTCATCATCACCCATCATCATCCAGCATCATCCATCATCATCATTCATCATCATCCATCGTCATCCATCATCATCCATCATCATCATCCATCATCATCCAGCATCATCCATCATCACCCATCATCACCCAGCATCATCCATCATCATCGTTTTTAAGAACAAAGCAACTCAAACAAAAAACAACCTATAACTCACTAAGAACAAAGCAACTCAACCAATTCTATAACTCACTAGTGAATAATAGTAATGAAAAAGTCACAGTTTGATAATAGGTGTCATTATGTGCCTAACTGTAGTGAAATTAGAGCCATTTTATGAGCAAGTGTGTTGAAAAATAATTAACTGTTTTTTCCCTTATAGGTACAGAGGTCAGCACATCAAGCTACCCCAATCTGTCAAATTTCTTTGATAGTTTTTCTACTTTATTACAAAGGAATAAGGTTTATGTTCAATTGGAAAAATTTGACAGTTTGGGATAGCTTGACCTGCTGGCGACTGTACCTACAGCATCACGCATTTATTCGATAGGTACCGAGAATTAGAATTGTTATGTTGAAAAGAAGCCAATGACAAATCCCCAAATCAATCTTCAAAGCACGTCAATCCTACATAAAGATGCCTAGTAACAAAATAAAAATAAGAACCTCCAAAAATGGCAAACCATAACAAACATTAAATAATAAAATCTTCTCAATTATCATCTATATCCTGAAGATTCGGAAAACATAATAAGATTTAAATACCAAATTTAGCATATGGTTTTGGCAACGGACTACTCAGTCGTAGGTAACTGAGTCAGTTTCAACCCACACGATGATATAACATTGTTTGATTTGGCTTAAACACCTGATCCTATGGGTTTTTTATCTGAAAATAGTGCTGTCACATATACATACATAGATAACCTCACGCCTTTTTCCACGAGTGTATGCAGAAACTACAGAACCCCACCTGCTACGATCCATACATACTACTTTTGCGTACTTAGTTTACTTTCATGCATCAGGTCATAGACGCACGTCGGTACTGACCTTTTTAAAAACATCACCAATAAGGTCACTCACGATATCCAGTGGAAACTCGTTTAACCGGAGTAATTGTTGTCGTTAGGGATTCGGATAATCAAAAATCCGGATAATCGAATGTATGAAGAGAAGCGGGTTTTGTGCATATGAACTAAGTACAATATAAGTACATACATAATGTTATGTGTTGATAAAAAACTAACAGCGGTCCGCGGTTTCACCCGCGTAGTTCCCGTGGGAATACGGGGATAAAATATAGCCTATGTCACCCAGGGATAGTGTAGCTTCCCAACAGTGAAATAAGTTTACAAATCGGTTCAGTAGTTTCGGAGCCTATTCAATGCAAACAAACAAACAATTAAATCTTTCCTCTTTATTATTAGTATAGAAAAATAAAAACATTTCAACGAAAATCAATGTTGATTGAGAAATTGTTAAGAGATACAGTTTCCGTACATACGATGTATGCGCTTATTTATGTACTACCTACACCAACTTTCTTAGATTGCGCACATATCTACATACTAAAATACTGCAGCAACTGCATGATATAAAATATTTAGATACTTGGGTACGTATAATTTGTTTAGAAGATGTATTTGGTAATTTGCATTTGGTCATCGTGCATGCAATACAAAAATAAGGTTAATTTGGTTTAAAATATTTATTTTGGTAATTGTCATTTGACGTAAACCATTTTTTTTCTCTCTTCATTGCTGCTATCACGAATTCGTCTCAGTTGAAGTAGAATTAATATAATAATTATCCCAGTTGTATTACATACCTAAACTCACAGTATCACTCTCTGTTTGTTTTTCAAACAACTTAGAGCTCATTCCAGACCCATTTTCCACGTCTAGATTTTCTTCTGTTTCATCATCTTGCATTTCCTCCTGTTCCTGTGTTCATTAATCTGCAATATGTT
Organism: Polymixis flavicincta; assembly: GCA_949987655.1. NCBI lineage: Eukaryota > Metazoa > Arthropoda > Insecta > Lepidoptera > Noctuidae > Polymixis > Polymixis flavicincta. The sequence goes on along the minus strand of OX465190.1, from coordinate 13,814,450 downwards.
TTCTCCGATTTCGTCATCCAACATAATCTGAAAGACTTGATCATTACTGTCACAAGTGACCCACTCTTTCATATCATCATCATCATCACAATCCTGGCAATTGGCATATCTTTAACATCAGCTCATTTATATCCTCCAAAATAGAATCATCCATATTGGTTATTGAATTTTCATTATCCCGATTCCAACACGTTCATGTTTGCACAAATTCGACTTGTAGTACAACATATGTCAGACATTTTGTAACTTGGCTCAAAATGACTTAATTATTTAATTGCTCGGAGTTTGTAGGCTGGATAATCGCGAATCCGTATAGCGGAGGGCAGGATAATCGAGTTTCTACTGTAGTATATTTCTTCCTAGGGCGTCCCTTTCTGGAATTTCCACTCACATCTGCCTTGTAAATACTGTTTGTTAGTCGCCCATCATTCATCCTCAACATAACCAAACCATCTAAGCATTGGGCACACCACGATTGCGGCGGTAAGTCCCCTCTTTGAGGACTGGATTGAGAGGCACCATTGCGTCCTCACCTTCCGCCTGACGCAGGTCCTCACCGGACACGGCTATTTCGGGAGGTTCCTGTTTCGCATAAGGCGGGAGGAAACGCCCGGGTGTTTTCACTGCGAAGATCGCCCTGAGGACACAGTAGAGCATACGGTACAGGTCTGCCCGGCTTGCCCGGAGCACCGCCGTGTTCTAGTGGAGACGATCGGCGACGGTGATCTCTCGCGTCCGGCCCTGGTCCAGGCCATGGTACGGCGAGAGTGCATGGGTAGCCCTCACCTCCTTCTGCGAAGCAGTGATGCTCGTGAACAGGGAGGATGCGCACGTGAGGGAAAGGCAGTACATGCGCCCTCACGGCCCTAGCCGCCGCAGGAGAGGCCCTGGGCGTCGGTAATCCCAGGCTGATTCCCGGCCACCGTAGGCGCGGGCTTGCGGACGGTGAGTAATGGGTAGCCGCAGTTCGGTAAGGACCAAGCCCGGATCGACGGCGCGTTGTGTTCCACGCGCGCCTCAAAGAGATGTCAGCACCAATTGGTGGGGTCCGCAAGGGCCGATGCCTGCCAGGGGTGCGGGTTGTTCGATAGAGATACCGTGGCCCTGGTACACAGGCAACTGAGCGAACACGGGTGGGTTTTAGTCAGTAAAAGTCTAACACGCCCTCCTGCTCCAACCAGCGCGGGAGAAGTGATTTGATAAAAACCATCTAAGCATACCTACTCTTAGTAATTTTTGTCACTACACCTTATTTTAAACCGCACCGTTGTCTTAGCATATCATTTCTGAGCCTACCATTCCACACCACACCACCGATGCTTCGCAAGGAACGCATTTCCACAGCATTTATTCTATCCACTTTCATGCTTCTTTTGCCACATAGTACCGGGTTCATAGAAGTTTTGGAGACCCTATCTATTTGAGGTCAATTATGGCGCCTTTAAGCTATGAGCATGGCCTTTGTTTGATTCATAAAAGGGCGACCGCGATCTCGCTATACATTCAATAAGGTTTACTTTGGATGGAACGACCGCACCAGAAGACGAATCAGTTTGAAGGTTGACTGCGGTGAAGATGTGAAGCTGGTGAAAAGAACACGCAGGCAGTAAGTTCAATAATTTGGTTGTGATAATAATTATGGTAAGTAGTGATAAGCACTAAGTGAGACATTTATTTTTGACAATTAAAACTTAACAGCTAGTTATTGGAGCCTTCTTTTAAGCAGATAAGTGGCCATCCATAAATTACGGGGGACAACGAAATGTGACATTGTGTGACAAGGGCCTGGGTAGAGTCAAAAGCTTTGTGACGACACATGTTAAAACCTAAACTACTAAAACTCTACTTCCCTACTCTTACTTCTAATTATAAAATTGAAAATTTTTGTGACGTCACACAATGGGGTAGGGGGTTTTACAAGTGTGACCACCTGTGACAAGGACGGGGCGAGGTCAGAAAACCATAAAATTTGTGTGACGTAATTTATGGATGGCCCCTAAGCCTGTGTTAGGAGACTCGAAAATACCTAGGAATATTTTTGTAGTCTCTACCGCCACTTATAAATTTTCCAGTTATGCTAGATTTTATAGAGTGGAACTGTAGGTAGTAACTCAAAATATAATTATTAAATACATTTTATTTTAAACTTAGTCCAAGGAGATCTGCAATTCCTCCTTTTAGTCTGATAAACGATCTTCAAATAAATTAATAAATATAATAAACGACTTCACGTTACCATATAAAAGAAATGATTCTCATTAACACACGGACCATCACGGATTGTATCATCCTACGTAAAAATTAACATATAAAATACGTAATCTATTACATCTGTAAAGGAATGGGAGCACTCCTTTTTTGGAGACCACAATACATCTATTGATTGTAATTTTTATAGTCCTTTTGTTCATTCAAGTACTTGCAAGTTATTCGTATTTAATTAACATGAATAAACACATATGTGGGAATACGTATCATTATACAGTTTTCATTAACTATGCGGTAATAACATGACATATCCGTATTAGTTATCTACATTTGTTTAGGTACCTACATAAATAGCAATAATAAACAAAACAGTCGCTAACCAGTGCGCAAACTGTAACCATGAATTGAGCGTATAAATCTAGACCCCCAGCGCAAACATTTTTCATCGTTTATACAAAATAGTTATTTTCAACACATTTGCTCAAAAACTGCATTTACGATGCCTGTATACATGGTTCGAAAGTTAAAAATTACGCACTAATACAACGGAACGTGCGGTAAAATAGGTACTCTCACCTAAGTACCTATTTTACCGCATACCTCGTTGTATGGCACCGTGCGTATTCTTTACGGTTTTTTTTTAATTTCCATAAAATATTATAAGAATTTCGTCCAAGGAGTTTCACATTACGAGAATAAATAAACTGACTGATCGAACCTCCTTGGAAACGATTTTGCTCAATACGTTTGTCTCACTTTAATAATAAAGAGTAAATGAGATGAAAGATGTAGTTCTAATTTTCACCACGGGCATGTGGCGCCATTTATAAATTCGCGCCATTTTCATATTAGAAACGTCAAAGATTGTTGCGAGTTTCCGACTGATATTTATAAACAAACTTTTATTATGAGTTCAAGCGAGGAAACTGATATTAATATGGAATCTACTCCACCTGATATTTTGAATGAGGCGCAAATTGCAGGAAACGGTCTCTTGCCGCCAAAATTGGAGAGCGCTATTTAATGATGTATAGGTTTGTTTAATTACATATTGTACTGTTTTCTCGCAAATTTGTTGAAAAACATTGTATGACACACGTGCAGAAATTGGTTTTTACAAACTCGTGACTATGGTAAGCCCTCGACTTCGTCTCGGGCTTACATTTGTCAACTCGTTTGTAAAAACCAACTTACCGCACTAGTATCATAAATAACTATTATGATACTAGTGCGGTAAGTTGGTTTAGTAATTAAACAAACCTATACATCATTAAATGGCGCTCTCCAATTTTGGCGGCTAGAGACCGTTTCCTGCAATTTGCGCCTCATTCAAAATATCAGGTGGAGTAGATTCCATATTAATATAAGTTTCCTCGCTTGAACTCATAATAAAAGTTTGTTTATAAATATCAGTCGGAAACTCGCAACAATCTTTGACGTTTCTAATATGAAAATGGCGCGAATTTACAAATGGCGCCACATGCCCGTGGTGAAAATTAGAACTACATCTTTCATCTCATTTACTCTTTATTATTAAAGTGAGACAAACGTATTGAGCAAAATCGTTTCCAAGGAGGTTCGATCAGTCAGCTTATTTATTCTCGTAATGTGAAACTCCTTGGACGAAATTCTTATAATATTTTATGGAAATTAAAAAAAAAAACCGTAAAGAATACGCACGGTGCCATACAACGAGGTATGCGGTAAAATAGGTACTTAGGTGAGAGTACCTATTTTACCGCACGTTCCGTTTTATTAGTGCGTAATTTTTAACTTTCGAACCATGTATGCAGGCATCGTAAATGCAGTTTTTGAGCAAATGTGTTGAAAAAAATATTACTTAGTTGTTTCATAGAAAAGTGCAATACCTACGCGTTCAAAATGTATGGAACAGCTGATTTTTTTTTGTATAATTGACTATATTTTTTGCGCTGGGGGTCTAGAATGATATGCTGAATTCATGGTTACAGTTTGCACACTGGTTAAAAATTTACCCTGTATACTTATTGATAGGCTAGCTTTTGCCCGCGGCTTCGCCCGAGTAGAGGTCTGTAATGTAGGTACAGTCGCCACCAGGTCAAGCTATCCCAAACTGACAAATTTTCCCAATTGAACATAAACCTTATTCCTTTGTAATAAAGTTGAAAAACTATCAAAGAAATTTGACAGATTGGGGTAGCTTGATGTGCTGGCCTCTGTACCCACCTAATCCTCATTCTCCTGCCTGTATCCTAAACTATTTGGTAGTCGGCGTAACAAGTCTTTTTGTTCCATACTTTTCTGTTTGTCGTCATCTTTCACACAGTCCACTCAACGTTTCTTTGATCATCCCCTACTCTGATAGCCATCCATATTCACACCCAATCATATCGGCTCGATATTTTCTTCATTTCTCCGCAACACATGCCCATTCCATGACAACCGATTTCCACAAAACTTTTCAGTTACCGGTGCACTTTCAAACTCAATTCTTATTCTGTGCATTCGTCTAACACACTCGTCTTAGTATTTTAATCTCAGCTGCATGCAATTTATGGTCTTTCATTCATCCCTTTTAAGGCCCAATATTCTGAGTAACGTCTACCAGGATAAAAAAGCATTATCTTATCTGCCGTGCCGTATAGCCGTAAAGATAGACAAACATTAATGCTACGGCTACATTGCGGCATACTGCACACCTCTCGACATCGTTCGCGTTATCGCGACAATGGTGGCATTAAATATAATATAATATTACTATGGAAATCAGAATTATGGATAGAAAGTAAGCAAAAGTTTACAGCTTTCCCTGGATTACTTTGACATGAATTGCATTTTGTATAAAACCTACTCACGGTTCAATGACCTCAGTGTTCGACCTTTGACTGTATCTGACTCACACGTACCCGTTCTGTTCTCCTCATAATTCAAACCAAAAGGTTCTAAACTTCTAAGTATGTTAGATTTGTTTCGTGCTGTAACCTTGTACGTTAAGGAAGTGTCGGGGTAGGCAAGTAATACAAACGCATAAACTCGTCGAAAGATTATTTATTTCATCCTATCCCAAAACCACTTCAACTTGGATGGTCAGAGATAGCATGTAGGTTGTTGCGAATAATTCAGTGTTTAGAAAATTAAGAAATAACAGTTTAAAAACATCCTTATTTTTGATTTTTCTGAATGTATTATCTACTTTTGTAGTTTGGTTTTTCAAGCGTGTTTTTAGGGTTCCGTATCTCTAAAGGAAAAAACGGAACCCTTATAAGATCACTTTGTTGTCCGTCCGTCCGTCCGTCCGTCCGTCCGTCTGTCAAGACCGTTTTTCTCAGGAACGCGTGGAGGTATCAAACTGAAATTTCTATATGATACTTAGTTCTACTGTCCCTGGAAGCTGTAGAAAAATCAACCTTCTAAGTCAACGCAATCAAAAGATACAGCCATTTAGGCCGCAAAATTCCGCAAATTTTCGAAACTCGCACGGGAATCAAAACCTACAGGGTACTTCCCGTGAACTTAGAATCTTGAAATTTTGTACGAAGTCACGTCTTATAGTACTTACAGATATAGGAAAAATTACGAAAACCGAAAATTTTTAGTTTCGTCATATAAAAAAAAATATTTTTGACAATTTTGAACTTTTACTTATATACCCACAGGTTTGTACGGAACCCTCGGTGCGCGAGTCCAACTCGCACTTGACCGGTTTTTTTATTTTTATTTAAACAAATAATTATTTTCTATTTTTTAATTCGCCTAACTACAAAAGCGTGTTTTTATTTTGGCCAGCGTAATAGAACAAAGAGGATTTAACTTTATTGTATGGAGACTGGCCTCGTCCCAGTTCGCTATTTTGATTATTTTTCAAAATGGTGTCGCACGTTAGTGTAAAGTAATTTAAAATCAATGTTCCTTAACAATATTTCAAATTAACTTTATTAGATTTTTACAATTTGAAGTAAGCTTAACTGATTCGAAGTGTTTGGTTAGAAACTTAGAATAGGTACTTATCCTCTGTCGTATAGTTGTCTCAGATGGTCATCTCGTTTCATCTTTCTAACTCACCGACCTTGACAATTCAAAAGTGCCTGTAATTGGTTTATTTGAAATAAATGCTTTGAGTTTGATTTCATTTTAAATACCAAAACTACAACACATAGGGTGGTAAGAAGAACTTTTTCGTTCTTCAAGCCACAGTTCCAATTGGAACACTTCATTCATCATCTGACGAAGCGGTGTTCAGCGATAATTAATGTTTCTCATATGTTCGTTTTTTTGGTTGCGAAATCATCAAATAACTTCTCCCGCTCTGGGTGGAGCAGGAGGGCGTGTCAGACTTTTACTGACTAAAACCCACCCGTGTTCCCTCAGTAGCCCTGTTTGCCAGGGGCGGCGATATCTCTTTCGAGCAACCCGCACCCCTGGCAAGCATCGGCCCTAGCGGGCCCCATCGGATGTATTTAATATGACGAGATGAAAAATCTTTAACTGAATTTATCTCGGTAATGTGAAACTATAAAATATAATGTCGTATATTTTATTTCTCTTTAAGTCGTCTATCTATCTCTGGTAAAAGCGTGCGACGCTATTTTGAAAAAAAAATAACAAAATGGCGGACCAAGGCGAGGCCATTAAGAAATTATTGAATCGGTCGTTGATAAATGTGCAAAGTTGTCTCATCGCGAGATATGATTAGCAAGCAAATTTTAAGACAACTAAAATAACTTTTGATTTCCCGCCAATCATTTCGCGCGTTTTGTGATGGATAAGAATCTGTTCGAAATCTTTTCCAACGTTCCAATTTCCAACATTAAAGTCTGATGATTTCTATTTAGAATCTGATATGAATTCACTTTTTATTCCTTGGTTAGAGTAAAATAATATCATTAGTAAATTATTAACAATAGAAAATGTTGTGATTTAATTTAGAGGTAATAATGTAGTTTTGGAACGTGCCTGTACGCGTTTGGTTCACTGTAATCAATGTTAATCACACAAATCGCACACAAGCCCTTTAAAAATTACTGAATACCGACGAAAAATCCCCATAAACAATAGGGATCGTTACTTAAGCCGTTCATTTTCAATAATATATAGAATGCTGTAGCACTTCACAGTTATATAAAAATATATTTTTGGGCAACATTTGTTTTGATGTAAGTGATGTAACATAAAAACCTTGAAACTAACAAGTCTGTCAGTGCTCAACTGTGCTGTCAATGTGACACTAGTGACAGCAAACAGCTGACCATCCTGAAAAATGCCTTGTTGACATTTCCTAATCAGTCTCAGTCATTCTCAACCAAAATGTATTGACAACGAGTAATCGTAACAGAGAAATCAAAAACGATTTCCTAAATAAAACTTGTCAGTGAAACAGGCCATAGCCGTCCGGGTCATAAAACATGTCGGCTAGTAGGTTAGATGCTGTGTATAGAAGTATACTTCTAACCAAGTTCTTTACTAAAGGATGGGGTAAACCGGAGAACTTGCGAAGGTCAGTTATTCATCTTGGTACATGTGTTGCAGCTGTTGTGTAATAAGTTTTCCGCCAAGCTGTTAATTCGTGCGGTTTTATGATACTTTAGTGTTTGTTTACAAACTGTTTCAATGTTATGTTTTAAGGTTATTCGAGTTCAGAAAAGTGGTATCGAACCGGGATGAATGCTTCAAATTAGTGGAAAGAGACTATCCTGTTACGATTACCAAGGTAAATAGTGTTTTTCATAATATTTTCCTTGATTGATGTTTTTGTTTTGACACTTGAGTAATAAAAGTGCAGCATGAGTCATAACCTTACTTTGAATTGATTGTTGTCATACCTCCAATAAAAATACTGGTCAGAAGTGAGGTCATTGAAGGTGAAAGGAACTAAAAATTGAAAACACTTGAAAACTTTTAGCAAAAAAAAAAATTAAGATTTTTCTTTTTTATTTACTATTGTTATGGTTATGGAAAGTCCTGTATAAAATAAACTGCGCACTAACATAATTACTAAAAAAAAAAATCATAAGTAATCCACAAACATTTTTTCATTACTACTCAAAACATGTAACTCCCTATAACGTTGATGTAATAATTGCAGCAACAGACTCTATCCGACTGCAAGCTCTACGAAGGCTACTTCATAACTCCTTTGGAGCGGTACTTACCGGGCATAGTGCCCAAGATAGCCAGAAAAGCTCATTTCCAAGCGTTGCTGCCACTCCACTGGCCTGAGCAGAATTGCAAGCCTGTGTGTTTACATCTAGCCGGTACTGGTGACCATGTGAGTAACTCCTCATTATTTATTAAAGGGCTAATTGGTCAAAAACTTTGTTCAAAATATATCTTTTGTAGGTGTGCATTTCTCAGGAATATATACATGTGTGTTGGGATTATTTAAAAGATTGGAATACATGTTTAGCATTAAAAAGGTATAGTAATTAAAAGAATTAGTTTAAGAGCACAAACGTCAAACAGATAAATATAAAAGAAACAATGAAAACTTTTATGAGCGGGTTGTGATTATTTGTCCACTCTCGGTTAGTTTGGGGGTGTATACTCCCTGTTGCCGCGCTACTCTTTTAATTTTGACAGTTTTTCTATACAATAACCTGAAAAATCGGTTTGGTTCCTGGCATAAAAGATATCTGACAATGATTTTTTTATTAGACTAAATTAAGATACTATCTCTACCATTATAATTGACTTCCTAATGAAATTGATATAAATACCTTTTATTAAATTTTAATAGGTGGTGTAATTAATTGTCCACTGTAAATTACCATGTCTACTTGTTTTATGAAAACAGGTTTCATATCAATTATTATGAAAACGAAGAAGCATTTTGTCAAATTTTTGTAAATGTGAGTACCATGCATTCTTATAATATGTTGTTTTGATGTACGTCGACTTGAAAAAACGTGGTAGTTGAGAGTATGTCATGCTCACTTAAATGTCTCACTGATGGTGGCGTGTGTGTTGGATCATTCGGTTCCCTAGAAAATGGTTGAGCTGGATGGTGCTGATCCATGCGTCAAGTTCGTGAACGGGCGCCGTCTGTTGAGACTGGTCATCTCTTATCTGCCATGGCTTATTTTGAATCTTAATTTTTTATTTTTTACATTGTTCTCACATATAGAAGCACCAAGAAATGTTCCCAAATTTTTGTAATACCCACGATTTAAAAGAGTGTCCTTGGAGTTTCTTGCCCGTTCTTCTCCATAGAGATCTACGTTTTTGGAATGGGCACCTAGCTTCAACTTCGATTTTTGTTTGACTATTCAAAAGTGCCTGTGAAAGGCTTAATTGAAATAAATGCTTTGAGTTTGAGTTTGAGTTTGAGTTTCGAAAAGTAAACATGTCATAACAATGCAATGAAGGCATAAGAATATTGAACCTTATGCTAATAAATAAACATAGAAGTCACAGTTCATATTACTATGCCATAATAATTGAATCCTCAGTCATTGTCTTTTATGAGAATAAAACACACATTAAAAAACTCAAGTAAACATTTTATAGGTTCTGAGCAGGTATGTTGCCAGTATTGTATTGAATATTCAACAATTCCAGACATTAAAAATCCAAACAACATTCAGCTGGCTTAGTATGAGAACCGTAGACAAGTGTTTTGTCATCGGAAGAGTAGACAAAAATGACGTTTCCGTAAGACAGTTTTATACCGAGAAATGTAGACAGCCAATTTCTATTATACAATAGAGTAGAAATAGAAAGTGTCATGCTAAAGGGCTTATTACACTTGGCTGAATTTAGTCATCTAACTAGTCATCTAAATTCAGAAGCAACATTAAAAGCTATGGATGCTAGCTTGCTAACTGCGATTACACTTGACTAAATTCAGTAACGACTGAATTTAGATGACTAAATTCAGCCAAGTGTAATAAGCGCTTAAGCCTGCTGGACAATCTTTTATAGGCCACATTACCTACTATGAACAACATCTTCTATGGGACCATAGACAATGTTGTTCATAATTAGGAGTTTATCTATGTTGTCTATGAGACTAACCTGGAATAATAATAATAATAATCAGCTTGTGTTGTCCCACTGTAGAGCAAAAGCCTCCCTTACTTTTTTCCACTCAACTCGATCCTGAGCTAATATGGACCAATCCTCATTTAAGCGTCAAGTTTGTCCCGCCATCTCCGCCTGGGGCTTCCGCGATGCCGTTGGATATTTTCAGGAACCCATGCTAAGACCACCACAGTCGTCTACGGCCCAGTCCCATTTGATCTTGGCTCCTTTTTGGGTGACGTCTACGATTTGTGTCTTAGAACGCAGTATCGTGTTCCGTATCCGGTTTCCGGTCAGTAAGTGGAATTCCAAGGATACAGCGTTCTATCGCTCGCTGGCAAACTTCGAGCTTGGTCCTCTGCTGAACTGTCAATGACCAGTTTTGAGCGCTGTATTAAGGATTGGGAGAATGCACATGTCCATTAATTTGCGTTTATGGCAAATTTGAAGATCTCTTTTTTTTCGTCGGCTTTCATTGCTTTTTTTTTCATAGTTCTGGTTATAGGACCAGAACGATGAAAAACAAAACCCCATAAAAGTTGTTTGATTAATATCTATACCGTAAAAGATATTAATAATCCACTCTCTCTACGTGTCGCAAAACGGAAGATAAAATGTATGACATCAGAGATTACTATTCATAATTGGACATGATAAATTAGATTTATCTAGCTTACGATGTAAACAAAAACAAGGGCTTATACCGAAGGCGTTGGCACGATAATTAATGTGATGATGCGTCATGTGTTCGCGATGCCAGTGAACCAATGACGCGAAAGTAAACGCTGTTCAAACTTTAAAGATTATCATCGTACGATAATATATGTAGTGGATGCTTGATAAGAGAGATTGATTTGAGGCTTGGAAAGGGAAAACTCTCCGACCTCTATTACATGTTGTCTATAGGTACTTATCGTAAATTATCGTAGTCACAAAATTATGCATTTTCGGCAAGCGCAACTGGCCCTGTAGGTATGTGAAATTACCAGATCGTGCAAAGTGTAAATTATTGAGTTTTTAGAATTCAGCCCATTAGCCTGAATTTGTGCCCAGTTAATGGCAACAGACTCGTTTGCCACCTTGAATTCGTGAGAAACGCAGGATGGGACTTGATAGATTGACCTTTTTCCATACAAACTTCAGGAGTGTTTTACTCCACTGTTCGACAATGTACAGTCGCCAGCAGGTCAAGCTATCCCAAACTGTAAAATTTTCCCAATTGAACATAAACCTTATACCTTTGCAATAAAGTTGAAAAACTATCAAAGAAATTTGACAGATTGGGGTAGCTTGATGTGCTGGCCTCTCATCAAAAATAAAACATGGTATGGTTTTATCCCACTGTTAATATTGTCTGTACGGAAACAGAATACCTACTAAAATAAAAAGCCATTAAAAAGTTATGAGCCAACAAAGATTCGTTTTTCTCGGCAATTTAACCTAACTTTAGGCGTGTTTGAGTAATTAAAGAAGTGTAAAATCTCCAAATCCAAGTCGGTACCGATAAAGTTCCATTAACGAAAAGTTTTATAAACTTTATTGGTCATTGATTTATGCGGTGGTTTTTTCATAAAACCCGATCTTCCGAAAGACTTTTCTTAATTTTTTACGCGCTTGTTATATTATAAATGATCCTGCATCTCACTCAATAACGTTGTGCGTGTAGACTAGCGTCTTACTGCTCATCACTGATACTACCTCTGTCGGACACGAAGCCTGGGGCACAAATCTGCTATTTTTATAAATTCGTAGTTCCAACACGATTCCATTGTCATTTTGGTAAAAAAAAATCGTAATCTGCTAATTTCACTATGGTCGATCATTGGTCGGTCAATGGTCTCGTAATAGAATTGTATTAATGGCACTGTAGTATTGCCATTATTATAAAACCCGTTAGAAGAAATAATTTTCGAAAAAATACTACTAAATTTGAACATTTATTCATGCCAGATTTCATTTAATTATATATTTTTACATATTATTTTTAACATAGGTAATATTTTAGGAACTTTTATAGCAGATTACCGTCTAAGTCAGTCATTAATTTGTCATTATGTACGAGATTACCAATAGTTGCAATTTGTTTTAATGGAGTGTCAGTGACCATTATATTGGTAGATTACCAAACTTGTCAAAATTAACAATGATGAAATCAATGATAGACCATTCTAACACTATTGTAATAGCAGACTTGAGGCCCTGGTGAGACAGCGTGCTTTTTAACCAGGCTCACCAGTGAGTTCGAGCCAGCTACTAGGTTCCCCTTAAACGTATCTACCGACATATTGGTTTACCTATAAACGGCCAGCCGCCCAGCCTAGAGCCTCCGGTCCCAGAGGGAATCTTGAGTAATTGGTACTTCTCCCAAATCAAATAATGTAATCGAATCCCACAATAATTGTTAAGTAAGAAGCAGTTGAAGGTTACTTATGCAAGATATAAATGCAGGGTGCGAACATTTTACACATTTATTCCTCATTTTTTTTGCATTAATAACTCGAAAAGTAACTATGCTTTTAGAGTTCGCTATGGTCGCTCTTGCAGTCTACATTCTCAAGGTTTCTGCAAAAGACAAAAAGTAACTTCTTTTAAGTAATCATTTAAATAAAAGAAGGCCGGACACGAGATGCTTTCGAGCTCGTTTCGCTTGCTCTTGCATCATATGTTATGCTAATTCTCTAACTCTTCTGCATGAGTTGGAAGAAGCTTCAAAAGACCCAACCGGCGAACGTTCCGAGACGAGCTATAGCCAACTTCAGGCTAGCCTGTTTCGCTCGTATCTCCCATATTTTTTACTTTTCGATGAAAACGTGTTTGTCAACTTGATGCAGTCGGTTACCGGTTCTAGCCAGGCCCAGCAAGACCGACAACCAGTTTATTTTTGAGATGTGTTTAGTAAACAACTGCATTGCCGAGGTCAGCACTCGCGTGACAGTATGGATATTTTGCAACACAATGCGGAAGTTGACCCCAACATAGTTGGCAAAAAACTAGGTCTAGACTAAACAGAAGACAGAAGTCAGAGCAGCCCTAGATTGTAATTACTGCCTTATCTGTATCTGAACATTTTCTTTTCATACTCAACTCAATCTATTCTAGCCGACGAAACATTTTTCCAAACAGTCTGCATAGCACTAACTGGCCGGAAAGCGTAACGGAAACTGGGGCATCGCAGTACGTACGGTTACGTAATAGCTGCGCTGCATTCTCCTCTACAAAAACAAAAAATATAAACTGGTATCACGACGAAAAGGCACGAAGGCGCATTTGCAGCTACAATTTGCATGACTTTGTAGATAATAATTACAGTAATGTAATGTTATAGTTTTACTGTAAACTGTAAAGCAGCGTAACTAAACTCCCATTTATTTTTCTTTTGTTCGTAAATCCAAGTCCCCATACAGTATAAAAATACTTCATTTTATTTATCAACTTTTTTGTAATATCTTATCAGAACGTGTAATGCCGAAGATAACCTGGCGATAGATGACCACCAATATCAACATCGTTATCAATGAGACTCGGTTAATGACCTACACATTTCGTCAATGTTGCAGACAAAACTAAAGACTTGAAAAATCATAATCATGAATGTAGGTATTCGTGTTTCTGGCTTCAGGCCAACAAACACTACTCAAGCCTTGCTTCTGACTTGTTAAATGACTTATAAGTTTTTCGGGTGGGGTTAAAATGTTGGAAATGTGCCCAAAGATTGTTTATTAAGACAAGCGCCTACGTCTATTATATTGGGACCTAATCTTTTACAATTAAAGGATGATGTATGCTAGCCTGTCTAGCACTAGCCGATGCATAATGCACTATATTACGTGTATTTTTGAACGTTTGTGAAGCGAATACCTTATTGCGTAGCGCAGCACCCACTCCCTACACTATACCTATTAATGAATTCATACAAATTGCTCGTACTTGGCTCTCCCTTGCCTCAGCGTACTAATTCATCTACAACAATGCTTTGTACGGACTATAGATACGTACCGATATCACAACATCACGCTTATATTCCCCGAAGGGGTACAACCACAGTTCGTTGGTTAAGTTTAAATCTTATGTAAGGAACGAACCTATTTCTATAACTTGGCGGTTCCCTACTAACATAAATCCTAGCTTCGAATACACGTCACATAAAAATAGCATGCTGCAAAAACTAGGCACTCTAAAATCAATGCAGTAGGTACACACGGTAACATATCAAGTTATACATTTCCAGTTTTAGCTGACCTTGCATTGTATAGGCTTTTCGTGTAATGAGAAGTCAGCTTATACTAAAAATGAAAGCTATGCATTTCCTGAATATAAGCTGACTGATAAATTTCACCGTGCGTACAATCAAGCGTCAAAGCGTGGGATTTTATACATCTGCTTTGGTTTCCAAGGACCAACTTTGTCTGCATGACGTACTCTTTAAAGTGTTAAAGGTGTCATATGTAAAATTAGTAAGCACTTTATAAAATCGGGCCTCCTTCCTGACCCAACGGTTAGCCAGAGATGCCTATTACACTTCTTCATACTTTTTTTTTTACATTTCTATTGTTGTCCACAGTTTTTCTGGCGACGGCGGAACCTCATGGTGAAACCGCTGTTGAAAGAAGCTGGTATTGGTGGTATTATTCTGGAGAACCCATTCTACGGACTACGCAAACCGACTGACCAAGTGTAAGTACTTTATTAAGTACGCGGGTGTTGTTCTGCTGAAAAACATATTTAATGCATGGGAGAACTCACAAAATGCTATTGGAGTTTTCTGTGATCTTTCCAAAGCATTCCATTGCGTGCACAATGACACGCTTTTGCGTAATCTACGTCATTACAGTGTCCAAAAGGAAGCTCTTAACGTAATAAACTCTTATCTAAATAATAGGCACCAATGTGTAGATATTAATGGTGTAAAATCTTCCGGGCTACCAGTTCAGTTAGGTGTACCTCAAGGCTCAATACTGGTTCCATTCTTATTCTTAGTGTACATTAATGATTTACCATTCTATTTAAAGGGTATCTGTGACATTGTACTGTTTGCTGATGATACCTCTCTTATCTTTAAAGTAGACAGGAATAGACAAGATTTTTGTGTTGTGCTATCACAACACAAAAAATCACAATTACATAATAACAAATTACGACCGTGATATGTTAAAAAAAGGTGTTAATATACAAAAAGCAAACAAAACATAGATTGGAGTGAACGGAAGCAAGTACGGGGCACTGACGAAAAAAAGAATGTTTTAAACAAAAAAAGTTTTTTCGTTAATCGTAAATCGTTTCTCGATTCTAAAATTCGTATAGAGTACCTAAAAATAAGGCAAACGCGTCTAGGTGTTTTTGTCTCCGACCAGACGTTTGTCGTGAAAATTATGTCGAAGAATCGAGATCGGAGATCGATGAGGATCCTTTTACAGAGTTTGGGACATAGACATTTTTAAGCTTCTTTGACCGTGTTGAGCGATCTTTGGTACGGGCAAAATTTCTGGATTCGCGTCACTGACATGCTAATGAGATCGTTTCACCGACATGTTAATGTGACGTGTTGTTTTTTTCCAAGGTTTTAAATTTTCGCTTCTGTCGACTGCTAATTTAATTTTTTCGCAAATCGTTAGTATCTCGAATCTATCATACAAGAACACTTAAATATAAGACATTTTTCTCTACGATCAATACGCACCTTTAAAATTAAAATATAATAAAATTAAAAAAGCTTTTTTTTAAACAAGCTTTTATTTAAATGCGCTAAAAAGATTAAAATAAACTTTTCCTTTAAACTTTTTACTATCGACTTATAACGTAATTATACAATTTATATAATATAAAAACTTGTCGCAAGGTTTGAGTACATACTCGTATTTACTTAATTTGAAAATTTTACAAATTAAAATCGGTCAGATTAGAGTTATTTAATTTACTTGTTTATCCACACAGGTAAATCTCGCGACAAGGTTATAAATCATATAAATTGTGTAATAACGTTATAAGTTGATAGTAAAAAGTTTAAGGGAAAAGTTTATTTTATTCTTTTTAGCGCATTTAAATAAAAGCTTGTTTAAAAAAAAGCTTTTTTAGTTTTAATTTATTTTTTACTTTTTAGTATTTTTTCGAGTTATTCTCTACAAGCCCTTTCATTTACTACCCATATTGTAGGTAATAGTCCGCTATATTAGGTGTTCCGCCATGTTGGATTTAGATTGACGTCACATAGCTAACCACGCATTGCCATCGAAACTAAACGTGTACCTATACAAAATTTCAACTCAATCGGTTAAAGATACCTGCTTCAAAATTGAGTTGCAAGATTCCACCCGAACATAGTTACATACATTGCAACTTAAAAGCAATAAAATATATATTCAAGATAGAGACGACAATGCGATAGTAAATTAAACTGTAACGTATATCGAATGACATTCCCAGTTTGCATACAAAAATTAAACGAAATATTTAGCCTCCAAAAGTTTAGTCACTATTGCGTGATAAAGAATAGCTAAACCCGAAGTCGGAACATCACTATTATTCAGTTTGTTTGAAAAAATCATTTTTGGTGTTGCAGTGTTAGGTTTTGTAGTTCAAAAATATTCTTATGCATTAGTAACGCCAACGTTTTGATTTATTGTAATATTTTCGGATTCGCATTGTTGTCATATGTGTCCGAGGATTTTAGTCTTTAATTTCTTCTGTCGTTTGAACATGAACTTTTTATTTAATAAATAGAAGAAAGAAAGAAAATAAATTTATTTAGCACAGACTAAAAAGGCACACAATATACAGCAAAATAATAAAAAAAAAAAAAAAAAAAAAAAGTGTAAAGTGCGTCAAGTGTGCCTCACGGCTGCGCTAAAAAGGCCCATACATACATACATACTCAGCCTATAAACGTTCCCACTGCTGGGACACAGGCCTCCTCTCCATGAGAGGGAGTGGGCCGTAATCTACCACGCGGGCCCAGTGCGGGTTGGTAGATGTCACATGTCTTCGAATTTTGGTTCTAGAACATGCCGGTTTCCTCACGATGTTTTTCCTTCACCGGTTGAGAGCAGTGGTGATGAAATTATTTACACAAAGTAATGCGCCTGGCTGGGTTCGAACGCACGACCTACAACTCGTAAGTCGCGGCCGTTACCACTGGGCCACCACTGCTCTCAAAAAAGGCCCAGTTCAGCATAAATGCCAGACAACTAATGTCTGACGCTGGACAAGTGACTATTCAAGTGGACCTGACGTGTGAGGTGACGGATGTAAATCAGCTTTATACCAATACTGCAAATTAATTAATTATTGCTTATCCATTTTGTTTCTCTGCTGTAAATTTAGGTATACGTAACGGGCAATTTTATTGCACCAGCCAAAGCTAATAAGCCTTTTTAAACCGTGTCCCACTTATTACAAAACAAGATTTTTATATAGATCAGGTTTAAACCAACAAGCCAGTGTTCGAATTAAGAACCGAATTGTATAGAAATGCAGTTCTTTTTTACAAAACTGACAACTTATTCCGGTGCTAAGTTCTTATTTTTTGATTAAGAACTTTACCCAAATCGAAATAAAGTTGGAAATGCAAAAACTAGCTCAAAGCTTTAGGCTAGAACTAAGGTTAGATCACGTTTTTATGACGGTGTATGTCTAAACTGTAAAATCATAGTGTGTAAATTATGTAATGGGTAGCTCGCTGTCTGGTAAGGACCAAGCCCGGGTCGAAGGCGCATTGTTTTCCACGCGTGCCTCAAAGAGATGTCGGCACCAACTGGTGGGGTCCGCAAGGGCCGATGCCTGCCAGGGGTGCGGATTATTTGAAACAGATACTGTGGCCCCTGGCATACAAGCAACTGAAAGAACACGGCGGGTGGTCTTTAGTCAGTAAAAGTCTGACACGCCCTCCTGCTCCACCCAGAGCGAGAACGCGAGAGCGAAAACAGTAAAAGTATTTGACATATTTGTTACCTCAGCCGTTCGTCCCTACACAACGTGTCGGATATATTCGTGATGGGCGGCTGCCTGATCCTCGAGTCACTGGTGCTGTTCCACTGGTGCGAGCGCAACGGACTCGGCCCGCTCGGCGTCACCGGACTCTCTATGGGCGGACATGTTAGTATCAACCAACGATTTTACGACTTTTATTGGTCTTATTAATGCTAGCGCAGATAAGGTGGCTGTGCCGTAACGACTTGCAAGAATCCTCCTTCATTACCAGTGATCGGAATAGGCTGACTATATTTGCCTAAACTTCGGAGAACAGAGACAGAAAGTGGAGACTTGCAATTACCAAATTTTCGGGATTTTCAAGTAAAATCCCGAAATAAATAATCTAACTTTAATTCATGTATTCGAATTATATTTACGATCCAACTAACCGTTGTATCAAATCATGAATTAAAGTTAGATTATTTATTTCGGGATTTTACGTGAAAATCCCGAAAATTTGGTAATTGCAAGTTTAGTTAAAAATAGCTTTTACACATCTTATATAAAGCTTATTTTCAATTTACTGAAGAATTTTTCCAAATCCCGGGAAAAAAAAATTGTCGTAAGGAAGTCTCCACTTTCTGTCTCTGTTCTCCGAAGTTTATCCAAATATAGTCAGCGTATTCCGATTACTGTTCATTACATACATAATCAGCCCATGTACCCATTTCTGGTAAATATGCGGTGCTTGTCTTAACGCTACGACTTTCACACATTTAAAGATAAATATTCAATTAAGTAACATTGAATGAACAGAAGTAAAATTTTAAGAACGTTCTTAGATAATTATTATACTTATTATGAAATTCTGAAAACGTAATAAGATTCTTAGAAATAATCATTTGTTCCAAGAATGAATTCAAAGTGTGATAAATAATTTGTAATTTCTTAAATCCCTGGACGAAAACATTGTGACTATCATTCCGATATTTTAGAAAAAGCTATTTAATTCACTCTGTTAATGGAGACATGGCAAATATTTCCAATAATGATTAAGAAAACCGAAATCATTGGTTTGTATTCTCAATGAATAATTAATAAAATAATTAATAATGTAATTAGTTGATTCTACAACTGCTCGACAGATGGCGTCACTGGCAGCTACAAACTGGCCGAAGCCTCTAGTACTAGTCCCATGCCTTTCTTGGTCGACAGCCTCTGCGGTATTTTTACAGGTATGTGTATTGATTCTGCTTAAGCAATAGGCTCAAAATATGTCATAATAGGGTATTTTCCAATTTACCAAAAACTATTCTAATTTGAAGATTGGGACGAAATATGTAACAGAAAAATCAAAGTAAATTGATTTATTCCATTTTCAAAACGACCAATTAAAAACGATTTAAACCAAATTTATTTTTCTTTGTTTTGAAAAACGCCAAAACGCTTCTTACGATGACTTATTATCACGTGACGTCAACTTTGTGTAAACTAAAGTAGTAAAGTAAGTAAACAAGTGAGTGTCGTGTTTATAATTAACAAGATTTTTTATGGATAGAAAGTGAAATCACTGGTGTGCGGTGCCTCTGTGCACAAATACTTCTAAAACTGCGCCAAACTAGTAATTGTACTGGTGCTGTTTACACAAACATGACGTCACGATGTCACGTGATGAAAAGTCATGGTAAGGAGCGTTTTGGCGGTAAATTCAAAACAACGAAAAATAAATTTGATTTTAATCGTTTTTAATGGAGAAAATGGATTCAATAAATTTATTTTTATTTTTCTGTTAAATGTATCGTCTCAATCTTCAAATTAAAATAGTTTTATCAAATTGGAAAATACCCTATTTCAACATGTTTTGTAAAAATGATTTTGAACTCTACGCACCTAAGTTTAAAGTTCAATATCTAATGGTTTTGATGCTACAAGTTATTGTAAAATTCCAGGGCGTCATGTCGCATTCAATAAACTGGGACTTGCTAGAGGACCAGTACCTATCTGACGGTGAGTACAGAGAGAAGCTGTCCAAAATGGTGACCATAGTGGACGAAGCATTCCTCGCCGGTAAGAAGTTCGCACGCACCTACTCAGAAACCATCGAGATACCACCCACTGAAAAAACAATAGCAACCAATAACAGTGAAGCGAAAAAAAAATTAGACATAACTTACAAAGAAAATGGTGCCGAATCATCGCAAAACATAATAGATGTAAATAGAAATATAATAGAATTAAAAAACGAAGTGCCTAAAACTGTGAAGTCTGAAACTTTAACTCAAATCGAGAATTTATACGAAGAGTTGAAAAAGTTGATGGAGGAAAATAAAATTAGTGTTGAGTTGTATAACAAGCTGACTTCGAACGAGAAGTTTGTGTTGCAGCCGAAGGACATCGATGATATCAACAACTTGAGCCAGCAGAGGATCAAGGAAGTGTTGCTAAAATGTAAAGTTGGTAAGTCTACATTTGTCTTTGATAATGTTGGATGTCCTAAGGAAGAACGCAAACGACCGGTCCGTACGTAGACGTTCCACAAAAATCGGTCTTTACAAAAAACGTAGTTGAATATAGAACGCCGAGGAAATGCGTTCGTCTGCGTTCTCGCCAAGTATTCACGCATTTGCTTGATCCAATGAAGCCTACGGACAGAAATTCATATGCTCAGTGACCCTAGTTTTTTTTTTTTTTTCGACTACGCATCGGGTGCTTTTGGCTAAGTAATAAGAGCCGTATGGATATCGATCCGGTTAAGCTACGCTTGCCGCGGTTGGTTGGTGGATGGGTGACCATCTTTACATACCAAGACCTCGCACGGAGAGGTGCTCGGAAAGCACGTTATGCCGTTTGTCCCGGCTCCACCACCACCAACCTTCTCAAGGGGTATCGTATTACCCAGTAACTGGGTTGTGGAGGTCAGATAGGCAGTCGCTCCATGTAAAATACTGGTATTCAGCTGCATTCGGTTAAACTGGAAGCCGACCCCAACATAGTTGGGAAAAGGCTAGGTAGACGATGATTTTACGCATCGAGCGCGTTCGGCACTCCGATTGGTCCTGGATTGGTGAAGGGCCAATCGGAACGCGGTCGATGCGTTAAGTCGAGATGGTTAAAGAACACTAGGGCCACAGTACCATGCATGCTCCGTACATATGCTCTTTGGATCAGTTATAGATGCGTGAATACAACATCCACCGTTACAGGTAAGTTACAAAACCAGACAACACTACTTGAAACTTCATTTGGCAAAATAGTGGTGAGTCAAAATGTGAGACTTTCTCTGCACCTTCTTGTCTGCTGCAACCTTATCCCCGCTCTTTTGTGACCTTGATTTTGAAGAATCAAGGCTGATAGATGGTTTCTACGCCTAAAAACAAAAAATGCCTAGTCTACTATTTCTAAAAGCGAACTGGAATAGCAATGTTACCGCACCGTTTTTGCCACCTTGAAAGTATAGGCTCGTTAAATTTGTCCACTTTCTGCTTAGCTTTCTGCTAATCTATGATAAACGTTACCTGGGTAAGACCGCGACAAATTGTACAGTTACATTCATGACATCATAACACACGTTACGTACATGACTGAATGTTACGTACATGACCATTATAAAGCTTAGATCACATCATTGCAGTATAGAAGTAAAAGTCCAAGTTTATTAATCAAAATTGTATTGTAAAGTTATAAAAAAAAATATAGGAACAGAAATTAGAAACGAAAAAATAAATAAAGTGTGATTAAAACAATCTTGCAGAAATAAGGTAAGTTATGCAAAACGTAAATCAAAACCTCTTAAAAATAAATTATTAACGTATTAGGTCCTCACCATTTAACTGACGTACTAGCGTACGTCGTTAAAGAAGCACCATCTCAATTAGAACGCATAGTAGGTACTATGCGTACTATGCGTTTTAATTGAGAAGATACTTGCGACAGCGACGTCGCAATTTTCATAGTTTTTTACCATTTTCAATGTCTAAATGACAACAAATTGACAGCTATCTTCTTATTTACACCGCATAGTAGGTACTAGGTTCCAATCAAAACAAATCAATCAATTGACCTATTAATATAGCAAAAAATCTTTTTTTTTTATAAATTATTAGATTTTTATTTATTATGAACTAGTTTTATTTTCATTTACACTTTAATAAGCTATACCTCATTTATAGCATCTAACAAGAGAAACAAAATGATAAATAAACAAATCTTGACTGCGTATAATTTAAATTTAATAAATAATGCACTAGTCATCACGAGTGTATTCTCAGCTTAACAATCGGTTATGACTGTAACGTTACACATTTAGTTACATACTGTTACATTCATGACGAAAAACGCGTGGGACATAAACGAAAACTAAAATTTAACTTAGATTGCGCACAGCCAAAGACTGCGAAGTAGTTTAATTCTTTTGTGTAATAGTAAACCTACATACACTCGTATAACAGTAAGACAGAATATAAATAATTACTTTGTAATCAAACACTTTAAACACAACTTTTTTTTGGCCACAAATCCGTTGCCGACACAGAACACCATTTCACTCGAAAAATAATGACATTTTTTATTTTTTCAATGTTGGAATCGTGCTAAATGGTGTTGCCACGCAAGAAAATACTAGAAGTGGCCGGATCATGTTTAAATTGTGGCAGTAATTGATGTTACTTTCATGACGTTACACACACATTAAAATTTAGGACACCTTAAAAAAAAAATCGTTACGTTATTTAGAGAAAGCTTTACATTAAAACGGGGGTTAAGTATAGCAAAACTTCAACATAACTTAAAAATACGGGAAAGCCATTCCATTTCGTAAGCGATCGTAGTTTTTGTTACAAGGGTGGTAGTTGGACAAATATTTTTTGTATGGAAGTGAAAGAAGTACCAATGAAAAAATTACAAGAAAAGGCAAATTGTTTAAGATAGCTTAACATTTGTGGAATTATCTCAAACAACACAAGCATATCATTCAGTACAATATGCAACTAATCCCATTTATCAAATAACCTTGATGTTATAAATAAAATGCGGACAATGCAAAATTGGCAAATATAAAAATTTTCGCGGTTTTAACCACGTCTACAATGTTTTGCAGCCGTAGGTATTCATTTCAGGTTACCTGTCTGCTATCTCAAACAACAACGCCAAATCTTAGCCAATATTTAAACTTAGGTATACCATGCGATCAGTTAAACTATATTAACTGACAATTAACACCAAAACATGAATCCACGCGCGACACAATGGCTTTTTAATTGTTTCTGTAATTACATTAATTACGGCAATCAACCAGTTAAATGATAGAAGAATATACAGATTGATGTCTTTAAAGCTAATCATAAACTAATATATTTGGCCAGTCAACTCAAAATAGTTTTTTTTTCTTCCAGCCGACCTGCAAGACTTATTACAAATGATACAGAAACAGGCCGAAGAAAAGGCTTCAGCAGCCAAAGACCACATAGAACAATTTGTCAGAGAACATCCTAGTGTGACATATAGTCCGAAACCGATCATAGACAGTCCGAAACCGACCATAGACAGTCCGAAAGCTAAAAATGAGTTAATAAAAGTCGTAGAAGCGCCAAAGAAAATAATCATAAGAAAAGAGAAATCATGGAACATATCAGACTTCACTACAGATCTATTGCTGAACCTGCCCTTCTTAAGATCGAGTGCGAAAAGTGGGAAGAAGATAGATATAACGAAAATTCACTGGAGGGACAGAGAAACGCTACAGTTTATGAGAGGGATCATGGATGAGTGCACACATCTTAGTAATTTCTCGATGCCGTTTGACACGTCTTTGATTATTGGTAAGTTTTTATAATCGACTATTATTTATGAGGAGGGGCTTGTGGCTAAATAACAATAGCTGCACGGGTCGATCGACCAGGTTAAGCTACGCTTGCCGCGGTTGGTCCGTGGATGGGTGACCATCTTTGCCTCGGAAAGCACGTTAAGCCGTTGGTCCCGGCTGTCATTTGTGGATCTTTGACAGTCGTTACGGGTCGTCAGAAGCCCGAAAGTCTGACAACCAGTCTTACCAAGGGGTATCGTATTACCCAGTAACTGGGTTGTGGAGGTCAGATAGGCAGTCGCTCCATGTAAAATACTGGTATTCAGCTGCATCCGGTTAGACTGGAAGCCGACCCCAACATAGTTGGGAAAAAGGCTAGGCAGATGATATTATTTATGAAACTGCCTCATTGGTTTAGTGGTTGCAAGTGCTACTGCTGAGCATGAAGTCTTGATTTCGATTCCCAGGTGAAGGTAAACAGCATCGGCTTTAGATGGTCAGAAACGTATCTTCCTGAAATTAAATACATAATTTATCATGGTGGCTAAGTAATAACTTCCACTCGGGTCGATCTATCAGGTTAAGCTACCTTTGCCGCGGCTGGTCCGTGGATGGTTGACAATCATCACATACCAAGACTTCTTCGTTCCTGGGAAACCACGTTAAGCCGTATGTCCCGGCTCATATTCGTGGATCTATTACAGTTGTAACGGGTCTTGAGAAGCCCGAAAGCCTGACAACCAGTCTTACCAAGGGGTATCTTATTTAACTGCATCCGGTTAGACTGGAAGGCGACCCCAACATAATTGGGAAAAGCCTGGGCAGATGATATCATTACCTCTCAAGAAAATACTAAATAGCCTACGATAAAAAAAAACAGTGTAAACTCCCCGTCACGAGAAGCTATAAATTTTATAAATAAAGAACTTCTACCAAGTTACACAGCGACAATTCAATCAACAACAAATAATCCCAAATTCAATCAACTCTAAGTAACATAATGTGTAATACGAAACTAATTAGCAATTATATTTGGTCGGGTTATATTTTAGCGATATAAACCGCTATAGTCTGTTGTTTTGTGGTACTGGAACGCGTCTGACTCATGGAACGTTAACATTTGAACCCCTGAATATATGTTTACAAAATAATTTCTCGAGACGGGGACTTTAGTAATGGATGTAGAAATGCATTTTCTCAAAATTCGAAAAATATTTATTTATACTCGCCATACTGCTAAGGGAATACATGTTAGCATCAGTCAATTACACGTGTAGCATGGTTAAGAAGCCTATATATTATTATTTGCGTGTGCATTTTATTAATAAAATATTTTAGTCACACCTGCAAATATACAGGGTGTCTTAGAAATCATTGGCATCGTTCCAGGGTGTAAAACTATTGAGGAATATGAACAAAATTGACTATCTCGTCGGTGATGTGGTCCCAAGCGCTATTGCCAGGCATGAGGTTCTTGGTTCGATGCCCAGGTCGGACAGTGCTGAATTTCTCAGCAGCAGCCCGGGATTTGAATTTGAGCCCGATTGATGGCAATAGGGTCGCCCTCTATTACATGGGACTTAGACGTAACTGGCGAAATGTGGGTGTACACCTCTACCCACCCCTCCGGGGAAACAAAGCATAGAAATTCTGTTGTATGAATCAACATTTTCTATGGAACCTAATCTACAAATAAACGAGAAAAGCGTGTTTCACAATCAAAATTGATTAAGTAATATAAAAAAAAACTTGCTTTGGATGAAAAGCAGTTTTTTTTTGGTCGATATTTCATAATTGGGTGCAGGGCAAAATTAGTTCTTGTTCACTACCTGCAATAATTCCTAAAATTTCAATAACCTCCTGTAGTAGTCTAAATTAATCTCAGTAAACAATTTTATAAGCAATTTCACATGCCGTTCTGGTATATTTATAACTAAGACATGTTTTTGGCAACTCCATCACATTATAAGCATTGAATGAACGTAGGTACCGTGTGCATGTGAGATCAGTCTTTCAAGTGCGATATCCGACGCATAGTCGTCGGATATCGCACTGGGCGACAGAACTTACCTTTTATGGAAAACCGAAGTAATTTTTTTTTGTCGATTATTTGAAACTAGGTTTTGACCGCGGCTCCGCCCGCATGGATGTCGGTTATCGCGTAAAAAGTGTGTAAAAACTATGTCCCCCATATCCCAAGCTATATCTCTGCCTTTCATGACGACCGGTTCAGCAGTTTAGGCGTGAAAGCGTAACAGACAGACAGTATCTTTCGCATTTAGATATTACTAGCAGCGCTCCGCGGTTTCACCCGCGTAGTTCCCGTTGGAATACAGGAATAAAATATAGCCTATGTCACCCGGGGATAGTGTAGCTTCCCAACAGTGAAATAATTTTTCAAATCGATTCAGAAGTTTCGGAACCTATTCAATGCAAACAAACAAACAATCAAATCTTTCCTCTTTATAATATTAGTATAGATAAATGCAAAACTAGGGATGTATGGGCAGAGTTATCCTATTTTCCTTAATAAGTATAATTATTCCAGTATCAAAGTCGTTTGTGAAATGCAGTGAGTTTTGTAGCAATCATTTTTACGACTATCCAGTGTTAAAATGACTGACTAATTTTTAGCAGTCAAGCTGATAGAATAATACGAAACAGTATACAGACGCCAGCACACCAAGCTACCCCAATCTGTCAAATTTCTTTTTAAAGTTTCAACTTTATTACAAAACCACAAGGTTCATGTTTAATTGGGAAAATTTGAGTTTGGGGTAGTTTCATGTGCTGGCGTCTGTACACCGGCCCGGGTAATTGCATTACTCACCAACAGCGGGAATGACTTTCATTTTGACAGTTCAACAACATTCATTGCGTTATGTACGTTGTTGAGCAGATAAATTTTTGGATCATATAAAGCAATGGATTAGCAATAACCCTCGAAATGAATCTGATTCTGATTATTAATGTGTTACGCAATTAGGGTGCCGGTTGGCTGGGAGGCACAGTACCACCACTTTTCACCAGTTACTTTCAAGCCCCGTAAAATAAAGGGCATTTATGTTAATTAGTGGTCGCTCAGTGGTCGAAATTCGACCATAATTAATTTTAAAACTCAATATAAAAATATTGACTTTCTGCACTCATCCGGATAAATTGCTAACTGCGCCAATTTTCATACTCGTCCGTCAGCGTAGTTTTCATAACTCTTTATCAAAACTACGCTGACGGACGAGTATGAAATTTACTACTTACTTTGCACCCACTGGGTACGAACCCGGACTCCTGACTGCTATTGTGAAATGTTTGATGGAATAACCTCATTATCGTCTGCATGTCACTTCAAGCTTGTTAAATGACTATCACCTTTCATTCAACAGCGGTATGCGCGAAGCACGACGCGTACGTGCCGCGTGACGACGTGGGCACGCTGGAGGAGATCTGGCCCGGCGCGGAGGTGCGCTACGTGGATGCGGGACACGTGTCCGCCTACATACTGCACCAGTCATTGTTTAGGTAAGCGGCTATTAAACTTATACCGTGTGGTGCCGGACGTAAAGAATAGCATCATCCCATCTCTTCCCGTGGGTGTCGTAGGAAGCGACTAAGGGACTTACTAGAGAATGGGCAGCAGCGTTCTCTATGCATTTTACCACCATACTGCGATCGCCAACCCGCCTGCCAAGCGTGGCGATTATAGCAAGCCCCCCCCCCCCCCCCCAAATTGGGGGAGGCCTATGTCCAGCAGTGGACGTCTTCCGGCTGAAATGATGATTATTAATTTTTTACTTGCAAATCTTTACTCGTTTCGTTAATTTCGAAAAAAAGATGCATAACTTTTTTCTAATGGTAGGTGCGAGCAGCACAGAACCGGTCCAAGTGGCGGTGCTTGGGGGAGGTCTATGTCCAGCAGTGGACGTCTTTCGACGGAAATGATGATGATGAGATGACTTTTTTTATACAATAGTTCTTTATCGTAATTGTTTTCCTACAGAGCTTGCATCAAAGAAGCATTCGAGCGGTCAAAGAAACGGTGGCAGGACGGCGCTCATATTTACTGACAATAGCTTTTATTTTAGCACTAGTACGACGTTCCTTTACATTAAGATACTCAAAGTATAAGCTCAACGGTTGAAACACGACTGTCTTTGTAAGATATGCCTTCGGCCCAAGTGGCTACCCCCTCAGGTCATATTGACCTGGTGCTAGTTCAAGGGGGCTCATATCCAAAGTGCCAACCCCCTAGATCAATTCTGTTATGTTTTGTAATGTTTGCCCAAGGCATTAACAAACAACAAAGTGCAATAAATGAACGCTGAAAACAATACGTAATTAGCGTATCGTATTTAGTTACCTGTTATCCTTCTTTTATATAAAAAAATAAATTTAAAAAAATGCCATTTTCTAAAAATGACAGTGCCATTGTTGTATTGTATGTATTTAGCACAAATTTTACAAATAGGCGCAAAGCACTGAAACTCTCGATACTTCTATACTTTTATTTTTTGAAGTAGAAGTTGTAGTGATAAATCTTCGAACATTCAAAATATTTGGGTAACGAACGAGTAATATGTGATACATATGAATTTAATCGCCTTATTGGCTTAGTAGTCGCAAACGTTATGTCATTGGCTCGATTTTTGACAAGCGTGATTTTTGAATGCCACAGACGGATAGTAAATGTAACCGTCAAAAAACAACGAAATAAAAATCTTTCTTTCTGTATTAACCTACTAAAAAAAATATGTGAAACTTTGGCTTGATGTATGCATGACGATATAATATGAAGATATATGTAGATAGGATTTCTAGTATAAGCTGACCTCGAATCATGGGCATAGCCAGCCATGGGCTCAGGGTGGGGCAAAAGTCTAAAATAATATGTAACTAGCAAACTATACCCGCGGTCTTACCCTGGTTAATTTTTTCATACAATAAGGTTACACCTATAGCACCCTGTATCAGTGTGTATAATTCGAATTATCCAAAACACTTTCTTAATGCTCCCCTCTACACCTACACCCAGAAATCTTCCATCCAAATATGTGTCTCTAACTTCAGCCGTTTTGGCTCTGGGCGTATGCCAATTTGTTAATAAGTCAATTTAGAAGTTTTTGTTTTGATCGCATTTTTTTTTTTTTTGTGTCGACTGTGAACTTTCTTACGAATATTAAGTAGATATTGTAGTTAGTACCTAGATCATTTATTTTTTTCGGTTTGGGTCAGAGCCAGGGTGTGGCAAGCGCCCCACCTTGGCCCACACCGTGGATACGCCAAGCCTTGAAGTGTATCGGCTTTCCGAGAGAGAAAATCTTATATTGAAAATGGTATCTAATTATATCGTAGTGCACAAAGGTCACGCCAATGCTTTTATAAGGTGGTGTTCAAAATGTAGGCATCATATCCTCATTGGAAAACTGGGAATAAGTGATAGTAACGATTGCCTAAAGTCCCTTCTAAGGATCTAAGGCAATATGTTATACATATCTCAGCTACTCTAGTTAGACAAAAAAGTACAAAGTTAATTTTCGAGTGTATTGTTTGGAGTATAATTTCCAGTTACGTTAAGCTTTTAGAGTTATTTATTGTAGAAGATTCTCGATGTATATAAGAAGAAATTATATATTTCTCTATTGAGATTGTAAAGAGTAAAATGTATTTTTATAAATAAATGTTTTTATTATAAAATCTATGTTTCTTTGAATCGTAAATGAATCAATAGAATTACTTGTGATCCCGGTTCTAAGAACCGGTTTTGTAGACAGGGTAGTACCTAACATAAATACAAGTACTGAGTGGTCAAAACTAGCGATATTTATAAATTAACAACGTGGGAATACGTGCTTATGGGGTATACAATTTCATTCGTATTCTCTACCGACCGTCCCCCTGACATTTTCGTTTATGTTTGTATGTATCTGTTTTAGTATTTACATAAGTTATTTCTGAGCCATATATCGCATAAATGTTTCACCTGCCATGTTTTGTATCTGCTAATACAGAGACAAAACATGGCCCTAAGGTTGACGGAAAGAAAATGGTTCGGGCGTTAAATCCGCCTTTGTAAAGTATTTTTTACTTTGGATATTTTTTTATAAATAAATAAAATCAAGTTGACATACCACAAAAACAACTTAATACAACAAAACGCATTTATTCTGAATCATTCTTCGTCCGCAATCACACTGCAACGTAAAACTCCGAATACAAAAAAAAATCAGTTTAATAAAAACAAAAATAATAATTAGATGTTATGGTGTCACAGGGTGCTTGAGTAAATATCGCTACAAACATTGTTGATACATCATCATTTACATATTATTATAAGTGAAGTAGACTAATGCTATATTATTATGAAATTAGTTGTGACTATGATTAAATCACATTTCTCCACTAAAGATCGCATTAAACATCTATGGAATGAATGCGTGTTATACGAAATTAAACAATCCGATGTGGGATATTATAGTATAAAATCTGTTTTATTTTTTAATGGAAATAGTACACACTATTAAAAAGTAGTTAAAAAATCAATCGTTAGGAGGCTGTACGAAATTAACGTGCCCTTGCAAAATTAATAAATTCGTAATATTTTTTACCCTGCTTCCAAACATCGAAATTTTAACAAATTACTTCTTATATCCTTATATCAAATCTTAGGGTAGTACCCGGAAAATCATTGAAGGAATCATCGGGAATCAACAGTTTTTTTATTTTTATATAATATAAAATCCTGCCTGCATTTAGTGATCAAGATTAAATCCCAAACATATTTACCATACACATCAAATGCTGCAAAGCCACGTTAATTCCCAATATATACTCAAAAACAGACACAGGTCGAAATAACAAAAAACGGCAATTTTAATTTGTACAATAAAATACTCTAATAGAAAAATGAAGAAGCTTGGTGATTATATTTATCATTTATTGTGATATTCTCTCACAAATAGTACCATTTTCCTTTTTTCAAAGTTCCCATTCTAATATATCCGGGTTTTATAGTGTTTTAATAATAGTGTAATTATACAAGGATCTTTTGGCTCTTGGCCAAAATCAGAACTGACCCGCCATCTTATTTTTGTTTTTTTAAGGTAGATGCGCTGAGGTACAGCACCCTCTGTCAACGTTATTCGATAGCCAAAAGATCCTTGAAGCATTTTAAATAAAACTCGTTGCCGTGAAATATACATACGGGTACCTAAGTACTAGCATTCGTCGCCTTAAAGACTATTGAGGCCACCATACAAAGAGGATTTTTTG
This sequence comes from Polymixis flavicincta, assembly GCA_949987655.1. NCBI lineage: Eukaryota > Metazoa > Arthropoda > Insecta > Lepidoptera > Noctuidae > Polymixis > Polymixis flavicincta. The sequence goes on along the minus strand of OX465190.1, from coordinate 13,783,276 downwards.
ATCTGGATAAACTATTACCATCACTAGGTAGTTAATTCATCCTTCTGGCAATAATTCTACCAAGGGAAATACGTCATAAATGGTACGGATTTCCAACTAGTAAGGCTATCCTAAATACAGTCATACATGGCGGCTTTTAGAGATGTACCGACATATTCTTCAATTCGATAAATTGAGTATATTTTTACAAAATCAATGGTCATTTCATTAGGTAGAATAGTTTTAGAAGCCATTCTGGTGAGTGTATTTTCCAATGTACTGATAGAAAATGCCTAGAGAGTCGGTACACCTCTAAAACAAAAAGTATCGACACTAATGAGTTCCACTGTTACCTAACGCGATCGACTTTCGACTCTATTTACAAGGACTAACTTGACTTGACAATCTATTGTTTCTTGAGCAAGAGGCTCCTGAAGTCGCTGTTGCTGAGTGGTCGCTTGTCGTCGCCGTTGCTATGGTTACCGTTCGGCTGCCCGCTATTGGCTGAGGAGCTACTGCCCTCGCTTGTGGTTGGTCGTGCTGCGCTGGTAGACGCCTTTTGAAGGACACTCGGGATGAAACTGCTGAGTTGTGTTCGTCGCCTAGAAACAATATATTTTATAATTTTTTATAAAAGTAATCATAAAATGTAAATTCAGATACAAATTGTTGTTAACGAATATATCACCAAATGACCATGACCATGCCATGTCTAAAAGGCAAATGAAGACGAAAAATTAGTATTGGGTGGGAAGCGCAATGGTGGTAGCCCGCATAATTCGATTTTTCTTAGGTTTTTTTTTTGCAATTTTCAGGGCATTGTCAGGCTATGTTGAACAAAATATGTTACGCGACCGTAACACGGCCTGTGTTTAAACTGTTGTGTTAAATAAATAACACTTATGTATTATAATCTATCTGGAACTTCTCTGTAGTAGCCCGGAGCTCCATTTGTGCACGGTTAATGGCCATGAGCTGGCCCCCTTAAACATAACTGGCTAATTCTTCGACGAAACAAGCCATGATGTTATGTGTAGGGCATCGGAACCGGTTTTTCCCGGTTCTGGGAGTCCCTAAAAGAACCGGTTCTGTAAATCGGAGAACCGGTCGTTTCGGTTCTTTCTTAAAATAAATTTAGAAATACACCCGAAAGAACCGGTTCCAAAAATAGGGCCGGTTCTCGATGCCCTAGTTATGTGATGTAATTAATTTCTACTTACATGCCACCCCCAGAGTCCCTCTTGGCCAGCCCTAACACCGGCATGTCGCCCGACGTGGCCTGTCGCGGCGGCGGCGCGCTGAGTGCCACGTCCAGCTTCCTGTCCGCGAGCATCATGCCATGCACCTTGGACACAGCTTCTGCAGCTGAGGATTCGTCTTCGTATTCTATGTAGGCTAGGCCTTTTGGTTTGCCGTCTCTGTGAAGGAGAGTTAGGTTATTGTTGCAGCTGACTAATGACGCAGTACGATTTTGAAACGTGGACTGTTTTGATTACTACTATGCCTTTAGACAGATTCAAAATTAAAGTTCTAAATATAATATTCAATGGGGTCTGGGTCGGGCTAGCGGACGGCGAGTAATGGGTAGCTCGCTGTCCGGTAAGGACCAAGCCCGGGTCGACGGCGCGTTGTGTTCCACGCGCGCCTCAAAGAGATGTCAGCACCAACTGGTGAGGGCCGATGCCTGCTAGGGGTGCGGGTTGTTCGAAAGAGATACCGTGGCCCCTGGCACACAGGCTACTGTGTGAACACGGGTGGGTTTTAGTCAATAAAAGTCTGACACGCCTTCCTGCCCCACCCAGAACGGGATAAGTTATTTAATGATTTTCCAAACAAATAAAAAAAAAATGAGGTCTGGGTAAGATTTTCAGGCTGGGCAAAGTACTACGTGATTTTTATTTTTAATAATTATGGACTCTTTCAAGCACGTAAGAGTCTGGATTTCGACGTAGTTGATGGCAATATGTTCATCTGCTACTCTTCTTCTACATCGTTCCCTCAATGTTAAAGATCGCGACCACATACGACGCGTCTCTAAGCAATGTGGTCTTCTGCGGTGTGGACCACCCGGTAGAGGCTCCGTCCGCTACTACATGATGCTTAAACATGACTAGTGAAATGAGGCTGTAACATAGACCTCAGCCTACCCCATCGGGGAATACAGGTTTGATGAGGATATCATGAGCATCATCAGCCTATACCAATCCACTGCTAAACATAGCAAATTCCAATCACACGCTATTGACCTCGATCCTCAGCAACGCTCATCCAGCTATAAAAGTTGAGGTCGGCTTCCACTCTTCCCAGGTGCAGCTGTTTACCAGTATTTTACATCGAGAGACTGTCTATCTGACCTCCCCAATCCAGTTACTGGGTAACATGATAACCATTGAAACTTGTACTTGTACTTGTACTGCTGTTATGAACGATATCTCTATAAGGGACTTAGAAAACAAAGTGAATCATGCACTGTCTGCTTTTGAACATTGGTTTTCCACTAACAATTTAAAACTCAATGTGGAGAAAACTAAATGTATGCTATTCAAATCAACTGTGAGGAATAATGATAGTATTGAAATAGCTTCATTGGGGAATAAAGTGGAAATTGTGCAAAATTTAAAATTTTTAGGAATACAAATTGATGAGCTCTTGTGCTGGAAACAAGAACTGGAAGCAATCACAAATACTCTGAGCAGTGCATGCTATGCCTTAAGAAGTTTAAGGGACGAACTAACCATTGCTCAGTTACGAAATGTTTATTTTGCCTTAGTTGAGTCCAAGCTGAGGTACAGTATTAAACTATGGGGGAACAGTTATAAATACAATATAAATGCAGCCTTTGTTATGCAAAAAAGGGCCCTCAGAACTATTCTTCGCATAGAGCAAACTGAATCTTGTAGAGAGCATTTTGTGAAATTAAAGATTTTACCTGTACCTTGTCTTTATATTTTGGTCCTACTAAGTAGTTTTCTAAAAAACCTAGAGAAATACGAGACAAAGGAAGAAAGGGTAACTAGGGTGGAAACGCGCAGGAAAGATTTGCCTAATTATTTGCAGCCAAAATTAAATGTTGTCAAACATAGCTCTAAAGTACAGTCTGTACAAATTTTCAATAAATTGCCATTAGAATTAAAAATGATTAATAATCCAAGAAAATTTAAATTCAAATTAAACTCATTCCTATTGACGAAGTGCTACTATAGTATAGAAGAGTTTTTTAGGGACAAAAATAATGCCACAGTGTAACTTGTTTATCGTTTAAGTCTCATTCTTGACATGTTATTATTATTTTTCTTGATTTTTTTTTGATTGAGTTGAATTCTTATTTTATTTTTGACTTTTTATCCATATTATTTGTAAATTTTATTGATTATTATTATTATTCCGTGTATTAATAACTTGTAATTAATTGTAACTTTTATTGATTATTATTATTGTATTAATCCTGTATTCGACACAAATGTATTTTTGTTCAGAATAAATAAATAAAAAAATAATTAAAAAAAAAAAAAAAAATAATAAAATTGGTAAGACCAGGTTGTCAGATTTGGCCTTATGACTACCCATAATGACTGTCAAAAATTTACAAATGACAGCTGGGACCAATGGCTCAATGTGTTTTCCGAGGCACGAATTATAACATACCAAGACCAACACCAAAAATGTCTTGGTATTATTAATGGTCACCCATCCACGAAACGCCCGCGGCAAGCGTAGCTTAACTTTGGATTGACCCGTGCTACTGTTTTCAATTACCCACAATGACATCTATAAATAGAATCCATAGTAAATACGACACTATATTATATTGGTAATGATTATACCTACATAAGACAAGGCATATTTTGAATAATGAAAAAAAAAAGAACTCTAATGTCATTGTCTAAGTAAATTGAAATAAATGTACAACGGCACAAGATTTTTTGGCGCGTGGCATAAATTGGAACTAAACCCGCCATGTTGTTTTTCCAAAACAATTCCACAAGTGTTTACCAACAACGCCCGTCAATATCATTCACGCGCCAAAATATCCTCCTTTATCCTTGCGGTGGGAATTTCAGAAAATAAAGGAATATAGGATAGATCGCTTCACCAAGACCGCTCACAAAGTAGGTGAGCAGTCCGCGGGACGACCTATACCATTCAAAAATAACTTCGCCCGTTTAGGACATTGCCAAGAGTTACCAAGGCCCAATAATTTCCTTACTCAATAGATTGAGGCACGAAGTAAACTTGAAATTTTTTCCTACTTATACTATTCGTGGTAACGAAACCAATGGCGCGATTCAGAAAAAGGCCCGAATGGTACAACGCCATCTATCGAGCAAAGGGTCAAACTTTTGCCTTTTGGATGTATAATTGCTTATCCAGCTGATGGTGTTTGTATTATCTTAACTTCTAATTTCTCTTAGCTGCACAAACTTCATACGTGATGGATAAAGTGATACATTTTTTAACTTGAAAAAAAAAATTGACGAGACAAGACAATTTGACGTTTTGCATGAATTGTGTGTGCTATTTAGTCCGTTTTTAATCAGTGACGCAGACAAGATCCTCCTTAACACAGACAGGAGGCTTGTGCCCCATCAGTGGGAACACAATAGGCTGATTATACATGCTTAAACTGGTAAGATCAATGTTTATGCTTCTGGAACTGATCTGACCTGTACACAGGATATTTTTTAACAAATTAATACAAAAAAAAAACAGCTGTTCCATACATTTTGACCGCGTGTATTGTGTCTTGTGTGAAATAGCAGTTTTTTTTTATATAGCCGACCTAAAATGTCTACGCTAGGGGGTCTAGAATGATATGATGAATTCATGGTTACAGTTTGCGCACTGGTTAAAAATTTACCCTGTATCCGCCAGTTCATTTAATTTGTATAATTCAGAACTTACTTATGAGTCACAACCCGTACATCCTTCAGCTTCCCGTACTTATCGAAGACCTCGGCTAGTGCGTCCTTGGTGCAGTGCGCGAAAGGCAAGTTCTTCACAAACAGCTTATTCTTCTCCGCTTCCGTGGAGTATTTGAATGTGGGCTTGGATTTCTTTGCTGAATATCGAGAGAGGAACATTGGCCGGCCGTCTAACGGCATCCTGTCATGTTTTATTGCTTCGTCTACAGCTTCCTATAATAACATGAGAAAGTTTTTTTGAACAAAAATTTAAAAAACATGATTTTAATCTTGTAATTTGTCATAGTGTAAAACAAAATCGCTTTTCATGTCTGTACGCTTAGAAATTTTAAACTACGCTACGGATTTTAATGCAGTTTTCATCAGTAGAAAAAGTGATTAAAGAGGAAGGTTTATATGTATAATACACCTACATCCACGCGGGCGAAGCCGATGGCAAAAGCTAGTATATGTACGAACAAAACCATATATAATTTTATTTTAAAAGATAAGGAAGAATAGATTAAAGATTTTACTTCTTTGCCTAAGGAAAGTCCACCTTGGTATAGCTGTTTTACTTGTCCATAAAGCATTAATATTAAAATCATGTAAAAGTGTTGAAGGTGACTTAAATAATTAAATTCAAACCAGACAAATATTGTGTTCAAAAAGAGTCAACATTTTAAGTATTTTCATCAAAAATAGTTATATTCTAAACATTTACATAAAGGTGTCGTTAAAAACAGAATACTTACAGGAGTTTTATACTGGCAATAGCAGATGGACCCGCCGAAAGCTTTGATCCCCTTCCGGACCCGCAGCGAGATGATATCACCGTATTGTGACATCTTATCACGTAGATTCTGTTCGTCCACTCTAGAAATATAGAATGAATTTTGTAGTTTCTGATTGCCTGTCGTATTAAAAAAGAAGTATGAATACTACTTTGTGATAGACGCGATACTGGGCGTATCTTACGCCCCGGAACTGTTGAGTAGTAGCATAGTTTTGTGCGCGTTCGGAGCAGAACATTCATGTCTATACGAAGTATTGTTTCTTTTTCGGCGATTATAATGAGTAAATTTGGATTAAAAAATCAGGTGTCAAAAATCATGAGACAATACAGGATAAGTTTTTATCCAGTGCGCAAACTGTAACCATGAATTCAGCATACCATTCTAGAAACCCTAGCGCATTCATGAATGATAAAAACTTATCCTGTATATTAAATAAAATAAAATAAATGTTTTTTAGAAACTTGAGATTACATCCACACAAGAAAGGATATAAGAGGATTATACGGCGGGCTCTAAACGATGAATTAACGACACGGTTGGCGTAATGGCTGAGCGATCGACTGCTGTGCAGCGTGTCGCGGGTTCGATCCCCTCACGGAACAAATATTTGTATGATCTGCAAGTAAATTTTCCGGGTCTGGGTGCTTGTGCACCCACGATACAGGAAGAAATTCCTAGTGTGGCACAACGCTTAAAAAAAAAAACAATTGCACAATATTATGAATTGCAACCGTTTAGTGTAAAATATTGAAGATTGCGCAGAATTGAACAAAAGTTTGATCGACTTTTATTTTAATGGGTACCATAATTTAATAGCACTTTATAGCCGGTCTGCTGTTTTTGTAAGCATTCGTGGAATTCAGATATTTTTTATGTATTTCCAAAAACCACAACATTTGGTTGCCTTAAACGCGCGGGCCCACCGCGGCGCACGGAGAGGCTACGCACGTGTAATAAGCTCCGCTTTGTAAGAAAATGTATGTGGTTGTGTCCATTGCAACCCACGGAGAGGCTATGCATGAATTGACATCATTGATACATGCGTGGCTTACTCGAATAGGCGATTACATAGCTCAACGCTGTCAACGTGGGACTACGTTTCCACTGGAGTACACGAATATGACCCACGACTATGTACAGCTCGCATAATGGCAGCGCAGTTTTGGATTGATTGAACTGCAGTGGCACGTGCGTAGCCTCTCCGTGTGCCGTGCCACGCTATACATAGTCGTGGGTCTTCGTGTTCTCCAGTGGTAACGTGGACCCACGTTGTCAAACAAATTAATACACGCAGCTAAATTGCGCCGCGTGCCCGTGCACAGCATGCGCCGCGGTGGGCCCCCGCCTTAATGTACACGTCACAGTGTCTTTTAAAGTTTTGAACATAGTTGGAATGATGTTTTTTTCCGTTTCATTAGTTTTCGATATTATACCACACGTGGGAAAATAGGATAAGTATTGTGCATGTCTTGCTCACGATAACGTATTGAAGCTGATGCCTAGCCTTTTCCCAACTATGTTGGGGTCGGCTTCCAGTCTAACCGGATGCAGCTGAATACCAGTGTTTTACATGGAGCGACTGCCTATCTAACCTCCACAACCCAGTTACTGGGTTATACGATATCCCTTGGTAAGACTGGTTATCAGACTTTCGGACTTCTGACGACCCGTAACGACTGTCAAAGATCCACAAATGACAGCCGGGACCAACGGCTTAACGTGCTTTCTGCGGCACAGAGGGATCTTGGTATGTAAAGATGGTCACCCACCCACGGACCAACCGCGGGAAGCGTAGCTTAACCTGATCAATCGAACCGTGCAGCTATTGTTACTTAGCCACAAGCCCTTCCGATGGGCCGTCAATGTTATTGCGTTTAAATAATGGATCGTCTGAATGCAAGGGTTGATTCAATCATGTTGCGCAAAACTTATTGTAGATGTACGGCCCGCCTAAAGGTGCACAACAAACAATTGTTTCGAATAAAAAATGCTAAAATGCTGCTTATTTAAGCCTGTTTTTTTAAGACTGTTATAGTGTAAAATATAACACAGCTAGGTAAGTATTCATTTGATTAAGACCATGCTCACTTGAACTCTAGGTTGCTGATGAAGAGCGTGCATGCATCGCGCGTGCCGAGCCGGTGCGGGCTCGTGCTGTCTGTGCGCTGACGCTTGCTCTCGCCCACTGTAAGTAAACATTTATTATCATTACACCTAGCATTATCGCCATCGATACAACCAAATAGATAAATAACGAGGTTTTTTGAAAGAGTCGTTACAAAAAGGGGTGGGTGGAGGTCAGGGAAGCCCTATCAGTAACTCACATCAGGGTTAAAACCCCACATATTTTATTTGCTTAGTGGACCATAATTATTCTTCTGATTGTTCTTTCTGCTAACCATTTTGCATTGACGATAAAGACCATGTTTGCAAGGACTTAAAATATCGCAGCGGTTTTCGCGCATTGGATCATCAACGAACGGTCCTAGCGTAGAAATGTTTCGTCGGTTATACAAAAAAAAAATCTGCTGTTCCATACATTTTGACCGCATAGGTATCGCACTTTTCTATGAAACAGCTGATTTTATTTTGTATAATCGACGAAACATTCTGGAATGATACGCTGAATTCATGGTTACAGTTTGCGTACTGGTTAAAATTTTATTCTGTATGTTTCTTTGACGCGGTGGGAAGCATTCCGTTGTGCTCGGTTCAAGGTCGAGATTTAAAAATACAGTAAACGATAAAATTGCGCTGCGATAATGGACACAGGCCTCCTTTCGGTGAGAGGGAGTGGGCCGTAATCCACCACGCGGGCCCAGTGCGGGTTGGTAGATGTCACATGTCTGCGAATTTTTGGTTCTTGGACATGCCGGTTTCCTCACGATGTTTTCCGTCACCGTTTTGAGAGCAGTGGTGATGAAATAATTTACACAAAGTAAAGCGCCTGGCTGGGTTTGAACTCACGACCTACAATTCGTAAGTCGCGGCCGTTACCACTTGGCCACCACTGCTCCGAACGTGCGAACGTGGTCTAACACAAACAATTTAGTTCGAACGGTTACCTTTTAAATGGGAAGGAAGATTTGTTCTATCTACTATAAAAAGTAGGGCCGAATATAGCCCACAATGATCAAAAGATCAATGCAAAAAAAAGAGGTCCAACGTACCATCATTCTCTTCATCATCATGTGACCTCTTGACTCCTCCCGCATTATCCTCTTCTTTCTGGTCCACTTCCATCTCCACATCCTTCTTCCGCTTCCCCTTAGTCCCCTCGTCACTTCCGTCCGACTTCCTCTTCCCTTTGCTCTTGTCTTTGGCATCCTCTTTAGTCTTTTTCTTGTCGAATTTCGGCTTTTTGTTGTCTTGTTTCCCTTTTTGCTTCTTGTTGCCGATCATTTTATCTTTCATCGCTTGGTAGCTTTCGCGCCATTCCTTTGTTTTTGCCTGGGAATGAACCATAACAAAAATCTTAAATTCATTCAATCATTGACGCACAATGCACAACCTAAACGACCGAGGAAAGTGAAATTTTGCACATGAGTTTGTTTTTAATGAAAGTGAGCACTGAAGAAGGATTTTTTGAAAATTCATTCCCTTTTTTCTTTTAAGCGTGTCGATGGTAATCTAAATGGACTCGGCCCAGAATTCGGCTATCTGTTTGGCACCATGACTAGCGTTCATCAGTTTAGACGGCAGGATACGCTATTAAGTGACCCTTCGTTTGTGGAACAGCACCGTATTAGCACTCCAAGGCAGGGTTCTAATGATCCCCTAAAGGGGTTCCATGGCGGTTTTTATGTAACTCCGTCATAGTTACCGCTGGGAAATCCCATCTGGCACACGGATTGTAAAATACAATTTTCCTATAACATCCAATATTTTGGTAGCCAATAGAAAATTCTCGGAATTCTTCGAACTAGAAATATTAATTTCACTACAAGCGTGGTCCACTCGAGTAGGACCAGTTGAATATTTAGTTTGAGATTTCTAAAACCCTATACTGCATTTTGCTCTACTACTCAATAACCGTTTTTCCGGTAGCAGTTTTGGATGACCTAATACATATTTCAAGCCAATTAACTCACATACATATGGTGTATAACACTTCGAACATACCTCACAAGCGTCCAAGCACTCTCGCAGCGTGCTCAGGTGTCCATGGTCGCGCTCGTAGTCGGTCCACAGCCGCGCGACGGACGGCGGGTAGTCCTTCACTGCGCGGAGAGCGCGGCGCATCAGATCTCGCAGTTTGTTCTCCAATGGCGGAGGTGAACGGTTGCTTTCTAATGTTAAGAGAGCTTCCCAGTATTTTGACATTGTTTTGTTGTCGCCGTATTCTGTGGGACGTTAAAAAGTTGTATGATTTTCGTGTAATAAGTACTACACGGCAACGCTCGTCGCAGCCGCGGTCATGAAGTGTTGGAGTGAGGTTACACAGGAAACAGTATTAAATCCTTTACTAAATATTCACAATGTTATACGCAAATATTAGAATTAGAACCCCGAGTGCCACGAGTCTTGGCGTTCAATATAGTTTGTATTTGCTTATAATGTAAATCGTCACACATTGCCGTGGCCTAGCTCGACGGCGATGTTCTAAGGTTAGCAGGGCCAACGTGGCCAGAGAACGCACAAGACATCCTGGTTTGAAAGGAAAAAGGTAAAGCCTTTGCCTATCAGTGGGACACAGAATAGGATAACAAAAAAAAAAAAAAATTCAAATCAAGTCAATTGAAACATCTTTGTATAAAAATCTAGCAATAACTTACTAAATATTTCCTCGAAGATCATTTTGCCTTGCTTGGGCTCGTTCAAGACCTTGTACTCGAGTCGAGCCCAGTACAGCGGTACTTCACAATCATTTGCCTCTTCCCCCCATGCCTTTAACAATGTAATTAGAATGTTATATCGGATGTCTGTAGCAAGAACAATGTTGTTGTGAAAAATACAACAGTCCTGCGACCAATTCGGTCTAATTTGATACAATATGCACTCTTCATATCATACAGATATACTGAGTCAAATGGAACGAGCGTTTTCTGAAATTTCACTAGGTGGCAGCACTGAGACGTCAGGTCCAGGCACCTGTCAAAAGTGTCAAGGCGCCTACGGACTGAATGGTGAACGAATGAATGAAACTAATGACATCAAATATTTTAAGTTTATTATCGAACTGGAAGACCTCTTGTCAAAGTGGCGCCAACTGGTGGCTTGAATATTCATAAAAACCCTCATTAGCTGGCTTTACTTTAAAACGAATGCAATTTTTTTCCACCATTTTAAGGGCGAAGGACAATGACCGGTATCAGTCAACTGGTTTTGAAAATTTTCGTGGAACTTACGTCATTTTTTACGAATTTACAAAAACCTATAACATAAGCGTCGTTTGGTTGCCTTAATGTCACAGTACCATAAAGTTTTGAGCAAAGTTGGATGATGAAAACAAAAAGGTTTATTTTTTGGTTCATTAGTTTTCAATATTGATACCTAACACGTGGGCAAAATTTTGCCAGCTAATTGAATTTGACCCTGTATAAGAAATTCTTTGCCCACTAGACACTACAACCGTCTGATCGGAAGATCTTCCTTTTTCTGTGGAGGATGAGTGAACTTTAAGACTCTGGGATTATATCTCAATGGGATTATATGGGCTTCCTTAGCGCATTCCCCGAAGGGGTTGAATAGACAATTTGTACGGGAGTTTATGATTTTTGCCGAAGTAAAATCCCATCAGGCACACGGCTTGTAAATAAATACCTCAGCAAGTGAATCCCAAGCGAGTCTGAATGTGCGCCTGAGTGTCTCTACGTCATCCTCATTGTCCAACTCTGTGCGGCGTCGTGAGTACTCGAGGTATCCCATCCACAGAGCCTCGTTCTGTTTGTACGTCTCCATGCTTTTGGATAGCGCTGTCTCGAATATTGTCTTTACCTGGAATTGTACCTTGGTATTAGTATTAGGAGCAGTGGTGGCCAAGTGGTAACGGCCGCGACTTACGAGTTGTAGGTCGTGAGTTCGAACCCAGACAGGCGCTTTACTTTGTGTAAGTTATTTCATCACCACTGCTCTCATAACGGTGAAGGAAAACATCGTGAGGAAACCGGCATGTCCTAGAACCAAAAATTCGACGACATGTGACATCTACCAAACCGCACTGGGCCCGCGTGGAGGATTACGGCCCAATCCTTCTCACCGAGAGGAGGCCTGTGTCCCAGCAGTGGGAACATTATAGGCTGATGAAGAAGAAGAAGATTAGTATTATCATCATTTCAGCCGGGAGACGTCCACTGCTGGACATAGGCCTCCCTCAAGCACCGCCACTACGACTGGTTCGGTGCTTTTCGCATCCAGCGGATTCCTGCGGTCTTCACCAGGTCATTGGTCCATGTTGTTGCAAGCCTTCTAACGCTACGTCTGCACGCGGTCGCCACTTCAGAACCATCTGGTATTGCCTAGTATTGTACTCTAAAACCCATTTGAAAACGACGTTCTGTTTCTGTCAATTGTTTGAAGCTGACAGAGGCAAATTAAGTTCTAAATATTGAGTATTTTTAGGTTTTTGCGGTGGTAGTGGGCTTCAAAACCAAACCAAAATTCAACCTTGAATTTGTTCTTCTAACCCATGCAAAAGGGGGAATTTGGATTTTTAAAACATAAGTAATCATATGTCATCAGAATGTAAACTTATTACGTAACAGAAATATATTTATTTATCTTAGATATTTTTTATTAGATCAGTTTAGTCTAGCTACCTCCTCAAACGCCTTCCCGTCGTGCTCGGCCTGCTGCATGCGCAGCACCCAGAAGGTGGCGCGGCGCGGGCAGCGGCGCGTGCAGGCGTGCAGCACGCGCGCGTGCGTGCCGCTCGACGAGAAGCTGTGCGCGTGCCGCGCGAACGACACCAGCAGCTCGAACGACGACTCGCAGCTGATGCAGTCTGTGGTTGCGCGGTCGTACAGTACCTGTGGGAGGATTAATAAGAATATAATCAATTTCGTAAAAATACAATCAAATTGCTGTTTTCGTACTCACACTAGTGCCTAGTTTGAGGCCCTTGTTTATCCCATAAAAACTACCGGAATAAAAAGTATCCTCCTAAGTAGTAAAGAAAACCAGACTCCACCCTAAATTGTAAATGTGTTGCTGTGTGACCACCTGCCGGCTCGCTACTTGTGCTCCACATGGCTGCCAAGCGGTGAAGCTGTCGACTGCCTCGGACCCCACAGTGTAATGTACACACAAATCTAGAAATTAGAGTGTAGTCTAGCTAGAAAGCACAGCAACCAGTATGTAGCCGTTTTTTTTTCTATAATTTTCGTGGAATATTTTAACACTCACCCTCAATATTCCATTAGCATCGCATTCAGCATACTTTTCTTCTTGAGCCATTTCCTTCACCATATCTATGTACTCCTGGTACACTTTACATTTAAGACCTGGATCCCTGGAAACGAAACAAACATTCAAAAGATTAATAAATTAAGTGTGATAATTAAAAAGTAATTCCGTAGTGAACTATAACAAAAAATAAAAACAACAGTTTACATGTTTAGATGTTTTGATATTTGTTACTATTATTATGCACTAGCTTTTGCCAGCGGCTTTTCCCATGGAAACGTATTCAACCGGGATCAAAAGTATCATATGTGTTATTCCAGGTTACAAGCCGCCCACGTCATCCTGGAATGCGAGGCCGTGGCTTCTCAACGTGAAGAAATCCTCGGAACAGTGAGGTCGCTCCGCGAAGCCTGTGAAGCTCCCATGAAGCTTCTGAGCTTTTGGGCGGAGCTAGGCTGGCTCTGTTAGCCAGAATCCCCACGCACAACGGACCGAATGGGAGTCTACGTGCGGAAAAGGGAGTCCCATCATCATCATCATCATCATCCAGGTTACAAACTATCTGTGTGACTTACATCAAAATCCGTTCAGCCGTTTTTGTGTGATTCAGTAACAAACGTACAAACTCGACAGCCAACAATACATTCAGGCAAACAATGACAAAAAACATAACATTTTCGACTTACTCCAAAGTTAATAACTTGTCCTCAAATGGTGTTATTTTGTTTAAGAAGTCTGCTGCGGCTTCATGTTGTTTCTTCACCTAAAACAAAAATAACTACTTCAGTGTCACTCTTACTAACGGAGCTATAGACAACCAGGGCCTAGAGACAAAATACATTTCTGTTAGCGTTCACGCCAAACGCTACGCCAAAATGTATGGGAATGACATTACCTGCGGAAAGGACACGACGTAACCTTTTGAGGGAACACGTGTGGGTTTTAGTCAGCCAGAGGCTGCCCCCAGGGAGGGGTGCTGTCCCCCCTTTTATGGAATCTGGTGATTAATGACCTTATCACCAAACTCAACGCCAGCCATTACTTCACAATAGGTTATGCGGACGATCTCGCAATCCTGGTTTCGGGGAAGGTAACGGGAACGATTTGTAACCTCACTCAGCAAGCACTACGTATCGTGGAAAGATGGTGCAGGGAATTTGAACTATCAGTCAACCCCACCAAAACTGAACTAGTCATGTTCACCCAAAAACGAGCATTAGGCCCTTTTCGCCTACCGAAACTGTTCAACACAGAACTTCAGTTGGCCAACGAAGTCAAGTATCTCGGGGTCATCTTGGACAACAAGCTAAACTGGAGTAGTCATCTAGACAACAAGCTGAACAGGGCCTGCATCACCTTCTGGCAGTGCAGGAAAATGATAGGTAAGAGGTGGGGTCTATCACCCAAAATAATACTATGGCTGTACACCGCAGTGATCCGCCCCATGATCACCTACGGGGCCGTGGTCTGGTGGCCCCGCACCAAGCTAGCTACAGCCACTAACAAACTACAGCGCATGCAAAGACTAGCCTGCATGGCGACCACGGGATGCATGAGGACTACTCCGACTGCAGCGATTGAGGCCATGCTGGGACTGCCGCCGCTCCACCTGTTCATACAGCAGGAAGCAACGATGGCGGCGGCGCGTCTAAAGGCTATAAATCTATGGAGTAAGAGTGACACACAACACACCGCGCTGCTTAAGGAACTCAACAGTGAGTTCCCTATCACGAAGGCAATAAATGACCGGGTGCCCAAACAATTTATCTTTGATAAAAAATACAAAATCCAACTGCATGAGGATCGCCGGTGCGAAGGATTGCGTCCCGCAGAGCTGCGTATCTTCACGGACGGATCGAAAACAGGTAGTGGCACAGGAGCTGGAGTCTTCTCGGAGGACCTCAACATCCACATAGCCACACCACTGGGGGTCCATAACACAGTGTTCCAGGCCGAATGCATGGGCATCTCCCTTGCTGCATCTGCTATCATGGCCAGGGGAGTTAAGGACCACTCAATCCGCATACTCTCGGACAGCATGGCTGTTCTGCAAGCGCTGAACAGTCACACAGTTGACTCTGGGCTAATATACGAGTGCCACCAGCGCCTTAACGAGGTAGGTAGCCTCAACAATATTACCATTCAGTGGATCAAAGGACACAGCGGTTCACTAGGCAACGATGCAGCCGATGAACTTGCCAGGAGGGGGTCGAGTATGGCACCAGTGGGACCAGAACCCATCGCGCCACTTCCCTTCGGGTATCTACGCACTCTGGTAAGGAAGCGAACCAGGTATCAACATCACAAATTATGGTTGGACCTAAGTGAGTGCAGGCAGGCTAAGGAAGCACTTCCTGAGCTCGATGCTCGCCTCACGAAACAGGTTCTCCGTTTAACTAAACCACAGCTGCGTATAGTTACAGCAGCCATAACTGGCCATGGGTCATTTAACAAACATCTCTTTGTCATAGGAATAACAGACAGTCCGCTGTGCAGGGCCTGCATGGAGGACGACGAGACAGCGGCTCATGTGCTGATAAACTGCCCGGTGGTCGCTAATTACAGGGCAAAATACTTCGGTAACCCAGGTACCCTACGTGAGGTTGTCAGCAACACCAAGGCGTTGCTGGCCTTTCTCGAGGAGCTGGGGTGGATCGAGTAACTGAATCTCCCACCCGGACGCAAAATACGCGCTTTGACGTGGAGTTGCGGACAATAGCCCGTTTTACCTATTACCTAGTCAGTAAAAGTCTGCCACGCCCTCCTGCTCCACCCAGAGCGGGAGAAGTTATTTGATGATTTCCCAAACAAAAAACCTTTCCGCAGGTAATGTCATTCCCATACATTTTGGCGTAGCGTTTGACGTGAACGCTAACAGAAATGTGTTTTGTCTAGGCCTGCAGATCAACATAATCAGCCGTTCCCACTGCTGGGACACAGGCCTTCTCTCGGTCGTTGAATTTTTTTTTTCAAAAACTATATATTTCGCCATACCTACCGCATATTGAGAAAACTCAATCTTATTTCAAGGCAATAAGACTCAATTTTAAATGCATGAAGTAATGCTTGATTTTTTTTTTAAATAGTTTTGGACATTGGGGGTTTATGAGTTCTTGCATAATTATGTTAGACGTTGTATAGGTTAGGTAAACCAATCATTACAGAACCCTTTTGAACTGTGAAGGTACCTGTCATTTACGCAGAAAATCAAAGCTAGTTGTAAAGAAGTTGTATACCTTATCGACATACTCTTGATCATGCATCGTAAGCGCGAGATTCTCCATCAGCTGCAACGCGTTCTCTCCTCTCAGTAGAGGCCGTGAGACAGTCTCCTCGAGGCACCACAGAACTCGTTCTTGCTGTGCTTTGTATTCTTCGGTGTCTTCCTTACTGATGAACAAATTATCGCTTTTTATATTAATGCACCTGTAAAAACTTCCTGCGCTTCTAATGATGGACACTCTTTTAAATATATTGAGTCTCTTTTTGACATTCTGACTTTTTCTGACAGTTGGTCGCAGTAAGGACCTGCGCTCAGTAACGACACGCCACGTCAAAGGATTTTTATGCGAAGAATTCAAATTTCAATGATGATGACAATAAGGACGTCGCGGCTTGCCTAAGGATACCGCAGCTTCGTTGCCGTTGAAATTTCCATTTTAATGTCATACTATTTATTACGGTATATTACGGTATATGAATAGAAATCTATTCGTGGCATAAAAATCCCTTGCCGTGACGTAGCGCCAGTGGGCACAGACCCAACTACGCTAGGGGTACCCCGAACAAATGCGATAGGTTACATTGGAACTGTGTGTGAACCAACCCGGCGCGAGTCGGATTAATCGCAGTTACTTGACTTTTTCGTATCTTTAAGACACCAAAGTGGGAATTATTTAAGGTGTTTTGGGTGAGTGCAATAGGGACAATCTTATGTAATTTTGAGGTTCGAAAAGTGCTGATTCTTAGCCTAGTTAGAATAAATTACTTTAGATGTTGTGTTTAAAAGATCACTTGTAGAATTAAAACCGCCTATTGTGTACTCCTATCCTATTGAATTATCTAAACCCGAACGAACAATTGTCTATTCTGCAAAAATAAGATCACATTATAAAATAAACATAAAATGCACACGTCACTCGTCTGCATTTATATTCTTAACTTAAATGATGTGCATAATATGCAGGTGAGTTAGGCAGCTGGATCAAAGGCTTAATCAGCAGTACTATTGAAAACGGCGCGCATCGTAAGGAGGTTCCTCTCTCAGCAGCTCTGAACACCCCGGTAGCTTGGACCCTGTTCCCGCTACCGGTGGGCTAAAATTTTTACATTCTAATATTTTAAATATAATTTCTATTTCAATGAAATAAAGGAGATAATAGTTGTCCGGAACTTATTTCTAAGCTGTCTCTGAATGTTCCCAGTCGACATTCTCGTTTGAAGAATCTTCTCCATGCTCTATATGCTCGCACAATTTACCATTCGCAATGTACCATTTTTTATCATTCGCTTCCACAACACACACACAATCAGTCTATATTATTCCCACTGCTGGGACACAGGCCTCCTCTCTGTGAGACCACGCGGGCCCAGTGCGGCTTGTTAGATGTCACATGTCTTCGAATTTTTGGTTCTAAGACATGCCGGTTTCCTCACAATATTTTCCTTCACTGTTTTGAGAGCAGTGGTAATGAAATAATTTACACGAAGTAAAGCGCCTGTCGGGGTTTGAACTTACGACCTACAACGCGTAAATGGCAGCTATTACCACTGGGCCACACCACTGGTCTCATCATGCGCTCAGTCAAAGCATATATATATATACATACAGTATTGTAAAAAATGAACACCCCTCAATCGGTTTGTTTGCAAGCTGCTTGGCGTCCCATTATCAATTGGTTTCGATGAATCCGAATAGTTGCTGTGCATGCATTTCTGCCTATGTATGTCCTTAATGTAATAGTTTAATGGTATACTTCGTTTTATTATTATTACTAGCTGCCCCGGCCAACTTCTTACCGCCATAATTTATTTCTTTGCGATCATAAACTTAGATGCTAAACCGCCATCTATTAGGAATTTATAGAACTAACCGATAAATACACACAAATGTCGTGTAATAAACATTTAATTTGCAATAATAAATATTGAGATCAATAATAAGATAAAAACTATTCTATCTTTTAAGTTGGACCATATTATAAATGGTTACAAAATTTTATGAAAATCCGTTCAGTAGTTTCGGAGTTTATCGCGAACATACATCGTGACACGAAATTTTTATATATATAGATTTTATTTACTTTTATTATTATTTTACTTAATTCATTACATAGTTTATAACTTGTACAACAATACTCTTTTGCTATCTATGGAAGCTTGTAAATGGCTTGTCGTGAATGATCTCACTACTACTTTTGTATTGTGAGCTGTTAGCCAACCAAATAAAATAAAGAGTATTTTATATTATTCTACAAACCTGACAGTCTCCAGATGTGCCTTCTCCAACTCGTACTTAGCGTCCCAGAAAATCTTGCCGCTGAAGGGGTCTGCTCCGGCGCGTCGTAGAACTTCGTCGAGCTGCGCGCGCGCCTTCTCCGTCTCACCCATCGTCAGTGCGAATGAACACCACTCACTCAGGATTGGGATGTCTGTGTAATGAACAAATACGATTTTACTACTGTTGCCATATAGACAGAACGATTTATACAAGATGCAGAATTATTTAACATTACATTACATTCAATTTATGTATGAGATTGGCTTCATTGTAAAGATAAATTCAAATATAGGTCAAGCAAGGTGAAGTCTTGTTTTTGAATGTCTTGGAAATCTCGATGCGTCAAATGTCTCAAGGAAACCCAAGCTTGTATCAATTGCATTGATGCGATGGAAATTGGTAATGAGTAAGACAGTCAGTAATTATTTCATCACCACTGCTATCAACATGGTGAAGGAAAAGAATGTGAGGAAGCCGGCATGTCCTAGAACCAATATGTAACATCTACCAATCCGCATTGGGCCCGCATGGTGGATTAAGGCCCACTCCCGCTCACCGAGTGGGGGCCTGTGTCCCAGCAGTGGGAACACTACAGGTTGATTATGCAGGGCAGTCACTCTACGAGAACATGTTCAAATTAAATTAGCAGGTGAAACTTCAGACGTGATGGGCATTTAAGGACAAACTTATATCTCCCATAGTTTTTGTGTCCCTCAGTTCATGACCCCTAGCAGCTGCAGTTACTTAAAATTAAGAGCTTATAAGTATTCGGAAACGTGTATAATAGACGCAGGCAAGAAGGTTGCCAGGCTCAAATGGGATTGGATGGGACCGCTGGGCAAAACATGGACGGTACCGCCGCGGTTGGAGGTGGCGCAGTAGAGAGTACCTAGAAGAACTTGCCCAACAGTGGGACAGCATAGGCTTAACAGGATGGACTTGGGGAGGGCTTTGAAGTAGCAGTCGTATGGTATAGGCTAATCAATCATAAAATCATGATTTGACACCGATACCAATCATGCCTATCAAATTTCGCCACTCAATTCAATTTGATTTGATTTGTATAATTGTTTTTTTTTTTTTACTACTCTTAATGTGACTTCAGTCTTCAGCCTTACAAGATCAAAGATGGGCTGACGTACATACCTAGTACAAACGCCAGCACATAAAGCTACCCTAATCTGTCAAATTTCTTTGATAGATTTTCAAATTTATTACATAAGGTTCATGTTCAATAGGGTATTTTCCAATTTGATAAAAACTATTTTAATTTGAAGATTGGGACGATACATATAACAGAAAAAAAAAAAAATTACATCCTATTTCTCCATTAAAAACGATTGAAATCGAATTTCGTTGTTGTTGTTTTGAATTTACCGCCAAAACGCTCCTTACGATGACTTTTTATC
Organism: Polymixis flavicincta; assembly: GCA_949987655.1. NCBI lineage: Eukaryota > Metazoa > Arthropoda > Insecta > Lepidoptera > Noctuidae > Polymixis > Polymixis flavicincta. The sequence goes on along the minus strand of OX465190.1, from coordinate 13,763,346 downwards.
ACGTGACATCGTGACGTCAGCTTTGTGTAAACACCACCAGTACAAATTTGGCGCAGTTTTAGAAGTATTTGTGCACAGAGGCACCTCACACCAGTGATTTCACTTTCTATCCATAAAAATCTTGTTAATTATAAACACGACGCTCATTTGTGTACTTACTAACTACTTTCGTTTACACAAAGTTGACGTCACGTGATAAAAAGTCATCGTAAGCAGCGTTTTGGCGGTAAATTCAAAACAACGAAAAATTAATTTGGTTTAAATAGTTTTTAATTGAGAAAATGGATATAAATCAATTTACTTTTATTTTTCTGTTACATATTTCGTCCCAATCTTCAAATTAGAATAGTTTTTAATAAATTGGAAAATACCCTATTGGGAAAATTTTACAATTTGGCGTAGCTTGATGTGCTGGCGTCTGTAAAAGTGACTGGCGAACAGTGGATGAACCCAGCAAATCTCTAGATGAGGTTATTTTAGAAAGTTTATTAGTAATTTAGTTTTTTTTTTAATTCTTTTAGTGAGAAATATAAAGCTTTTTAAAATTTTATCTATATATTACTACTTACAGTAGCAATCCAGTGTAGCTTTCTGAAACAGCTTCGCCACACGTTCGCGTGATACATCTGTATGAGCCAGTGACACTTCAGTCTGGAGACGAAGCAGCCAGTGCTCCGCCCGCAGTGATGACAACTGCTGTAGGCGGTCGTATGCGGAGCGCCAACGCTCCAGTGAAGATAAGCCCCTATAATATCAAGTTGTTATTTAACTGGTAATGCAATATAATGCATTGATACTATCCTGTTTTAACTACAGAATATTTTATAGGTTTCGATTCATGATCTATTTCTAAAGTCATTTAATTTGTGGCACTTTTATCAAATATCGCATTATTGGAGACCTAACGTTACAGTTCCCAAAAACATAAAAACATTATAAATTTACTGAAAGTATCTACTTATCTGTTTTTAGTTTTAGGAGTATTTGTTTATGTATTTTGTTTTTTGTTTTTTCCTTCATACACATGAAGAAAAAAACTGTAATAAAGATATTTATTATTTATTCAACCAGCTGAGCTACCTGGAGCTGCGATAATGCTTTCTCAAAGTCATGAAATGGTTGAAGTGTGTATGGCACACTCTAAAGCCAATTTTGTACAGAGCTACCTGGAACCATGAGAACGTTTTCTCAAAGTAGTGTACTGGTTGAAGTGTGTATAGCATACTCTAAAGCCAATTTTGTATAGAGCTACCTGGAACCATGATAAAGGTTCCTCAAAGTGGTGAAATGGTTGAAGTGTATGTAAGCGATCTCTTAAAAAAGCAAAATGTATGCTCAGCATTAGTATTTCATAAAGCAAAGGTAGACATACCATAAAGCTTGGATAAGGTCAATATGCTCATCATAGTTGTATGGATCTTCCGCAATCCGCCGTTCCAGTTCCGTCACTTTCCTCTCCAAGATCATATCTTCATCTTCATCCTGATAACAAAATATTACATTCTTTGTATACTGCCTTACTGGAGTTCCAAACAAAAAGAAGCGAATGCAAACTATCTACTTTGTGAACCTTCTAATAAAGTTTGATGAATTACTAGATTTGTGAATGGTCAAATCTTTTAACATATTCTGTATACAAATACATACATATGTATTCAGAAATTATAAAAGCAAAAGATTTTATAATTTCTAACATAACAATATTTTTGTGAAAGCAAGTGAACTTAAGTGAACTTCATAACATTATCCTGGATGGAAAGTCAAAGTGTCATCATATAAGTGTTCCCATGCTGTTTACTTAAGTGTTATTGTGAATTGGATGTTGCCATCTTTTACCACATATGGTCACATTCAAAATTATATGGCACAACTAAATATAAATACGATTATGAGACATTTCTGTAACCACTAAGCTTTGGTCACTCGTTAACCAAGCAGAGCATTTTCTGATTTTCATAACAGCCATTGTAATATTATAAGGGCCGTCAACGGCTCCCGCTATGCCTGGAACACTAGCTTAAAGGTTATTTTGTTTGGATTGAAATATAGCTAGACAAATACAAAATAATTACTTAAAATAAAATAAAACATGAATAAAAAAGTACATATTGACAACATCTTACTTAAATAGTGTATTCTATTATGCTGATACTCCCTACAGACCAAGGAGTATCGCTTAATTCAATGTTTGCACAATAGGATTAAGATTATTGATCTTATGACGGACAGTTTGACAAGTAAATGAAAACTGAAAATAATAGCAACATCACCAAAGGCAGTATGAATAATAGTAACTAATTTTAGTAATTTGGGATGTTTCTTTCATTGTTATGATGTTGCATTAAAGTTTAGTAAATGTATTTATGGTTACACTCTGTGCTATTTATATTCACAGACTTAAAATCATGTAACAAACAACAACAAATGACGAATATTATATTGAATACGAATACCAAAATGGGTAGGATTCTTTGATATATCTTACGACATAAAAGGTATTTATTATGTAATTTAACTATACACAACCGCTACGGTTGTAATAAGTCAACAAAACCTATCAAAAACACGCTGTTTAGGCAAACGGCAAATGTTACAAGGATCCCATAATTTTGTACGTAATTCAGTCGTTATATGATGTCACTCGACTGTTTAATAAGAATAAGGTCATTCCACCATCAATAAACAGTAAATTCTCAATAAATAATGGATATTTTCTAGAAAAATAAATAAGATATGTGCCAAATGCTGAATCGTACGGGCGTGCATACATCAGAGTCGTCGGTATCTTCCGGAATATCAGCTTCCTCTTCCTCCACCACCACTTCTATTTCGTTTTCCTCTTCCGATTCATTTCTTACTTCGTCCTCCACGATAGCCATTATTCACTACAAAACTATAAACACTCGGGTTTTGTTCGCCTGCTGTTTGATAACAAATTTCGCAAACGATTATGGCGGACGAAAGCAGTTACTTGCCAGTTGTCTGTCAAACTTTTTAGGGATGGAATGACAAACTAATCAATCAATTCATGGATAAAATCGACTAAATCCTATCCAACGTTATATTATAAATGTGAAAGTTTGGATGTATAGATGTTTGGATATTTGTTACTCAAAATGGCTGAACGGTTTTGGACGAAATTTGGCAAACAGATAGTATGTAACCTGGATTAACACATATGATACTTTTTATCCCGATAGTACGGTCCCTTGTGAAAATTTTCGACCTCCACGAGGGCGAAGCGGCTAGCAAAAGCTAGGGCAACATAAAAAAATCTGCTTCAAAATATGTATGTCTATTATTTACCATATTACCGCTTCCTTCCAGGGTCCTCTACCAGAACGAAGAGACCATGTCCCTGGTGATTAAGAACGTGAGTCAAACCGACGCTGGCGACTGCCACGTGACGGCTTCCAACGAGCTGGGCGAGGACACCACCACACTGCAACTGGTGGTGAAGCTCCCAAAATCAAGAAGATCGAAAACCTTGACTTGTATGGTGAGTGGGATCAGTTTGATTTTGTTTGAGAAAATGATGTATGAATGATGATGTGTATAAAGGGGTACTTTTTGGGTTGGAAATCAGGGCTAATTATTATGTCTGCTATTATGATACAGGCACATTGAAAACAAAAAAAAAAGTTTTCCTTATGTTTTGGTCGCATATGTATTTCACTTGTTTATGAAACAGCACATATTGTCGTTTCTTAACCGACGAAAAATTTGCTGAGGTAGGGTACCAGAATCATGAGCTGAATTCATAGTTACAATTTGCGCGTTGATGTCGCTGCCACTCTTTAATTCACCTACTATAAAACAATCCTATATCTATGAGCATATGAACGAATGATAACTGTTATCATTTGTTTTGATGAATAAATTCGTAAGTTCTACGGCACGAGTCCCAACAACTTTAGATTCATTTACATGGCAGATGAATACAACCAAGTTTCTTTTTTACGTCCACCTTTTGTAAATTGACTATTCGAACGACGAACGAATTTCACTATGGAATAGACCTGTTAAATAAATTTAAAAATACATCGTAACAAATACGGCTGCTAAATTAAAATGCTAAATATACTTTTACCTACTTAACCATACAGAATCCAAAATCTTTATCTATATTTATTTAGAAAAATGAATCCCTATTTCCCTTGGTTACAGCATCACAGGTGATCTAGCTAGACTCTAGCCGAAAAAAGAAGAAAAAATACCATTTTTGTTAATTCTTTTTTTAACCCCCGACGCAAGAACGACGGGGTATAAGTTTGACGTGTCGGTATGTGTCCGTCTGTCTGAGGCAACATAGCTCCCGAACGGATGAACAGATTTTGATTTTGTTTTATTTTATTTGAAAGGTGAAAAAGTCAGGAGTGTTCTTAGACATGTTTCATCAAAATCGGTTCAGCCGTTTGAAGATTATCAGCTCTATTCTGGTTGATGAAGGGATTTGAGCATCTTACACGGCTCTGATGAAGTCGAAATTTGATATTCTGGTGCTTCAATGATATTAGTCGAACAAGTAACCTTGAACTGATGCTGGAGCAACACCTAGAATTTCCAGGATACCCAAGTTACTCACCAACAAACAGCAGAAGTATCGTGTTTGGGCTCATTTAAAGGTCTCAATGAATAGGTTATGGATACATGGTGATCAGGACGAGGATTTAGGATAAAATAGTAACAAACTTTACTGTGGGAAACATACAAACGCTGCGCAGATTTAAGCGAGGCATTAAGTTTAAAAATCAGGAATAAAAATTAAAAAAACCCCCGACACAAACAAACACTGTAAACAGTAAAAAATATATATTTATTGGCCTTTTAAGTTGTAGGTAATATTTTGATTAAGGCAGTGTCAAGTCGTGGGACGTTCTTTATATCCTCTTGTGATGGGTCGTTGAGACGTCCATAAACTAAGGTTGAGCTTCACGATGACACCTACTAGCAGTCTGTTGAGACAGGTCAGCTGAATGCTGCAATGGATCTTTCTTCAAAACGCCCTTCTAGACATGGCCCTGCATTATTGGACTCCCATACCTATATTCTATTACGATGTTTGGAGACCTCCGAGTTTGTTTTGGCAATTTTTCTCAGTTAGGATATGTCATCTAGTTTTTAAATACTGACGTGTTAAAGCGTTTTAAAAGATCTACTCACATGTATAAACATTTCATTTCATGTTCAGCAGTAGCCTTACGACGAGTAGACCAACGAGGCACTCATCCTCGTGTTTTATAATTTAAATAAGTACATATAAAATATTTTTTGAAGTAAAAAATTAGAATAGAATATTTGTAACCAATGGTTTTCCACCTCTGAAACCCCTGACCCCGGTCGGAGGTTGAAATTTTATATACAAAGAAAATACTTGTAAAACCACATAAAAATCTAGTTAAAATTTAAAACTGACTGTTTTTTCACAGTTAGTAACGATATTTGCTACGAAAAACCCACATTTTAAATGAGCCCTCCACGATGGCTTGGCTTGGTTTTGGCATCTCAAATGCGACTTGAAAAAGCCCTCCAGGAGGGCTTCCGGCACTGAATGTTTTAAAATGTTGTAAAATGCGCTCCGCACACGCACTGCCCGGCCAGCCGGTAACCATCAAAAGTGACTCCAATAGAAAAACTTCCCCCGTGGAGTATGTAGCAACACTTAAGAAGGCAGGCAGATGAAATCTCAGAAGCTGCATTGTACTGCTTTTGATTATTTACTGAAAGGGACTCAAAGGTGCAAAAGTGCTATTGAATTAAACACAGGTTGGTATGATTCGTTTATATTTACTATAAAAAATATGATTACATAGATGTTTCTTTTACATAAAAATTACACGGGTACCTGTAATAACTCACAATCAAATATACCAGAAACTATTACTTTTACAAAACAATTTTTAAAATAATATTTCGAAACTTTGGCACCAATTTAACTTCTAGGATTTATTAGACGTAATATTCGATTCATCAATTACTTTACAATAATGGGTAGTTATCAATATCATTAAAGTACAAAATAAATGCACCAACTTGGGAATAAATTCTAAATATACGAGATACTAAGAATTTTAAGTACCTACTAAAGATATAATTTGATAATTCAATTCAGTTAGACTTTCCAAGAAGCATTTTCAGCCTTCTATTCGATACAATCTTTCCAATAATTCCTTAAAATAATAATATATTTTCATGCAACTATCTAGTAGGACATACTATTCTAATCTCCTAACATTAAAGAGTAAATTGACAATACAAAAAATGGAATACTCAAATAAAATATAATGTCAGTCATCGAAGTGAAAATAATACTTTTGTCATGAGTGAGAAATGCAGGGACAGTATCAACTTCTCAATAGGAAAATCTCGCAAATTCATTTTTTTTTTAAACGTTGTTTTACTGGTATTGAATCACTGAATCTATAATTTAGTTAATACACGAATATCTTAGCTATTTTAGACCAACTTCGGACAGTTAAAACTGAATAGTACGGGATTTACGTAGCAAGGTGTATTAAAACACATGTTAAGAACGAAATGGCACTTATCAATAGTAATAAATGCATGTCAGATCAATATCTTGAGGCCATTATTGACGAAATATCGTTACATATTTAACGTGGGGTAACGTGGTAATTATCTTAAATCGACCAAAATCTAGAGCTAAGTCTGCGTAAAAGTTACTTTAAAGGCCTATTTTACAATCTTTAGATAACTTCTGAGGAACAAAATTAAGGTTTTACAGCTTTTGTATAGAACATATGTCAAATCGCCATATTTATTCCAGTTTTTGAATATTTACAAGCGGCCGATGAAGCCAGTCTGAACGTCGCGCAGAAGACACAATAAATTATTTTAGGAACCAAATGGTGACATGAGGCGAGTGTGAGTGAGTGTTTCATGCGCGATAGTTCGGAGAGCTTAAGTGCCTGAGATAAGTTTTGAACCAGTGCGCAAACTGAAAACATTAATTCAGCATATCATTCTAGACCCCCCAGCGCAGAATTTTTTCGTCGGTTTTACAAAAAAAAAATCTACTGTTTCATAGAAAAGTTCAATGCCTACGCGGTCAAAATGTATGGAACAGCTCATTTGTTATTGTATAACCGACGAAAAATCTCTGCGCTGGGGGTCTAAAATGGTACAGTTTGTTGGTTAAAAACTTATCCTGTAGTTTTAATGTGTCTTGGAATTATTCAATAATTACCTAAACGCAGACATAGATACAGTGAGATTCGGCAAAGTATTCCATAGTCATTTTCAGGTGTTAAATGGACTATTTCGATTAGTTAATTCCGTAGTCGATTTCTAGTGGTCTATTTCGACCACTATCACTTATAGATTTCGATTGATCTGCACTTTCTTATAATTAAGCATGGAATACTTCACTATGTAAATATTGCATTTATCTTAACACTAGTATAGAGAGATAAACATTCTATTGTCTATAGATATGGATATACCTATAATAAAATCGTCCTATAAAATAATATGAAAAGAAAAATAATATTTGAGTTACAAAGATAATACTTAAATCTGTAATGTTCACAAAAATACATAGCTCCGAATGTTTCATGAGTATTGCACGTAACTATTGTCTACTAATTTTAACTTTAACTGGCGGAATTTCTAGGAGACTTCACATGGTTAATTAACCTAAGGGTGATGTCGCACTGAAGTTCGTCCAGGTTCACAAATTACGATCGCCGAGGCTGGCAGGACTCTAATGGAAACCCGAATAGTTTACATGGCAACACTCATATCTAGTGACGGGAACAGCTACTACGACTAAACTAAAGTCTATTTAGGCGATTTTATAACAATAATCTCACCACATCTAATATCATTTCACGAGTTTCTTTTTTTAACCTTAAATGCGAGCGATATATTTGTATGAACGTTACAGGACGTACGACAGTTACATCAATTACATCTAGTTGGAAGTTACGCAATAGGGGATGGCGCGAAGTATCGAGTTGACGAAGTCACACGTAGCCGGCAGTTGGACAGTCGTACTAATGTCCAACTAAGGAAAGAAAACACGACACATTATTATTTAGTAAAGTGATAATAACGTCACTGTCAAAATATGGATGCAGTCGTGCGATCACAGCCTAAATATGTTCGTCACTTTAATATTATTATTAAGGCAATTTTGTTTTCCTGTTCGTTGCAGGACAGATTCTGCTTTCAACTTTAATTTTACATTCATCAGAGCCATTTTTTTACACATCAATCTTCTTAGCCTTGTCCCAACTATATTGGTGTCGTCTTCTAGTCTAACTGGATGCAGCTGAATATCTGACCTCCACTACTAGTTAGTGGAGGTCAGATATTCAGCTATCGTATTACCCAGTAACTGGGTTACTGGGTAATACGATATCCTTTGGTAAGTCTGGCTGTCAGCCATCTTCTTTACATGTCAGACCAAATAAAAATGTTAAACTGACAATTAAATGGGAAGTCGATGTCTACTCGACATTGATCAAAGGTGTGTGCTATAATGATCTTTGTTATCAATTTTTTAAATTTAAATAGTCTTTATACGCTACTTTGCTGCCATATTGGCTGTTTTCTGCTCAGTGCCGCAGCTTTAAAAGGTATTATGTGCCCTGTCTAGATAAAGAAAAAAAAAAAAACAGACGAAGATATAAAATATTTAACTGTACCAGGGAAACATACTTAATGGGGATGCCAAGATTTTAGGTTACCTGTGCGGTGCGCGTGCACTATGCGGTGGTGGTGGTGCTAGCCCCGCCGGCGGCCTGCAAGTTCATCTGGCGCTGCATCTGGTCCAGCATCTCTTGCATGCGACGCAGTTCAGCCTCCTGCAATATTAGCAAGCGGTTTAGGATTTATTGTATTGATACTAAAGCTTGCGTTCAAAAACTGCGAGAATGTCTGATCCTCAATATTTAGTCTGGGTTTGATATGGAGATTAGTATTTATGGTCATAAGCACCATTTTCAGGCAGCCCCTATTGTGCTCGGGAAACCGGATGGCGCCCTCTGTCGGCGTGACCACGCGTTCAGGTTCACCGAACAAAAAGGGACATAATTATGAACGCGAAAATCGATTTCTAGTAGGACGCGCCCTTAGGGCTAGTCTTGTGCCTGTTCGGTCATTTTTGAGATCGCTCCGCACTAGTTCATTTTGGTCAGTGAACTAGTTCATTCTGTTAGCTCTATTAGCTCTATTCTGTCTTCGCTCTCAGTCAGTACTTCCATCACTGAGCAAAAAAGTCTCATTGAAATCGTTGCCGTCAAATCAGTCGCTGTCATTCTTGTTCTCGTTCGGTCATACGATAGGGCTCTTTGTAAATGTACGAGAAGCTATTAGAACTAATAGACAGATTACAAGTCAGCATTCGGAAACGTTTCTTTTAGTACAGTGCAAAGAAACAGTTCCTATTTGTTCATCATTCACAAAATACACAAGACTACTTAGGTCCAATTTCGCGAATGAAACTGATCGCGTTCAGTTTCATTGGTGAAATCCGCACTTAGTCTTGAAGGTCAATATAACCTATATGTATATCTGTGATTTTTACGTTATATACAGGGTCAAATTAAATTAGCTGGCAATACTTTATCCACGTTTTGAATATCGATAAAGTTGTGATAACACACTGTCGTTAAAAGTTTTGAAGAAAAATGAAAAAATAATAATAGTTTGTTCATTCGTTTTTGATATCGATAACCAACACGTGGGTAAAGTGTTGCCAGCTAATTTAATTTTACCTTGTATATTTGACATTATGACACCTGTGATCTACTTTTACCCTAGTTACAGAATAAATGAAAGGGATCAGAAATAACTGTAGAAGTTTTAGTATTGGGATGTCAGTAACCGATTTCTCGTGAACGGGCGCTGGCACGGTTCATCAGTTAGTAGCCACCGCTCATTTTTTTGCTGAGGACATCTTTTAAACTTCACGGCTCATTACATTGTTCTCACAAAGTATCTGAAAGATGTAACCTTAATTTGTAATATACAGGGTCACATTAAATTAGCTGGCAATACTTTACCCACTTTACGTGTTGGGTATCGACAACGAAACTATTGAAACAAAAAAAAATCTTCCTCATACGATGGGCGAAAGTCAATGCCCGATCGATCAGCTGTTTTTGTAATTTTTCGTGAAACAGAGACATGTTTTTACGAATTTCTAAAAACCAAAACGTAACAGTGGTTTGGTTGCCTTAGTGTACCTGTCAGTGTAATTTATTGTTATGAAAAAAGTTGGAATGATGAAAAATACTTTTTATGTATATATTTTTATTTTATTTTTTAACTTTCAAAATTGATTACCAACACGTGGGTAAAGTAGTGCCAGCTAATTTAATTTGACCCTGTATAGTGTCCACGAAGTTTCTTCTCCATCGGGACCTATAGTGAACAGTCAACAAACTAGCTGCAAATTCTTGACTGACCAATTCCTTGACTGATCAAAAGTGCCTGTTAATGGTTTCAGAAGGAAGCACCAGGTCGCGAATCATATTTTTATCAACATACACTACACTGACCTACAAATTGTAATTAACGTAAGAAAAATAGAACTTCGCGGGCTACTTAAGCGGATCCACCTTAATTTTAAACAAATGTTTCGATTTTGAGTTGATGGTGTAGCCAGCTCTGCTCTGTTACCTTTTTCAGTAAGAACAGGTTTCGCTGAGTTCCTGTTGTATTCGTTTTATTTTGTTTTTGTTTTTGTAAATACATGATGACTAGTTTATATTTTACTAGCAGCGCTCCGGGGTTTCACCCGCGTAGTTCCCGTTCCCGTGGGAATACGGGGATAAAATATAGCCTATGTCACCCGGGGATAGTGTAGCTCCCCAACAGTGAAATAATTTTTCAAATCGGTTCAGTAGTTTCGGAGCCTATTCAATGCAAACAAACAAACAATCAAATTTTTCCTCTTTATAATATTAGTATAGATAGTTATAGATTATAAGTCAATGATACAAAAAACCCAAGATGCAAAGTCTCGAAAAAAAGTAACGCTCAAAACTGTTCCCAATTATACATCAGTGGTTATTATAAAACACATTTTTTTTTGTAAATTCAACCTTACACGCATGACTTAAAGTGGGTTTTACAAAGCAATGTCCAAAAAGACTGAAAGATGACTGACGATACTATTTGACAACTGCGCACATTGCACCCTATTTATGCGGACGTTTTTGAGACGCTGATTGTGTATCTTGGGTGTTTTGTATACCAATGTTATAAGTATAAGAAATCTGTATTAGGTTTGTCGAAACTGTTTGTACTCTTCGTCACGTGTGTGTAAAGGTTAATTAAAAAAACCAGCGTCAGACAGCATCAGTCTGGCATTAATGCTGAAATTAACCTTTTTGACGCAGCCGTGAGGCACACACTGTTGTTGGTATTAATTTTTACTTTTTTTACTTTGTGATTGTATTTTGTGTTTCACATTACGTATTCTTTCTTTCTTTATTTCAGTAATAGACTTACCTTTTCACGGAGGACGCGATCGCGGTCGCCGCTGGCTTCAGATCCGTTCATCATTCCGTTGGAGTCAACCTCGCTCAATCCGCTTTCATTCGACCTATAGATAAAGAGTATTTTTTAGCCTTCATATTTTTAAATGTGACGATTTTTTTGCGCACTAGATTTTAACTGTCGGTACTGAACCGAGAATTGAAAATCCAGAGCACATCCCAGCGCGTCAAAAAAAAAAAAACGCACGGTGAGCAAAAGTTGCGTTCAAAGATCAATACGCAATAAAATGGCGTATTAGTCAACTCGCACGAAAAAACTCGCCCAAAAATTGCGAATCTTCTAAGTAATATTATAATAGGGTATTTTCCAATTTTTCAAAAACTGTTCTATAAATTGAAGATTGGAACGAGATATTTAACTGAAAAATAAAAACAAGTTGGTTACTATCCATTTTCTCAATTAAAAACGATTTATACCAAATTTATTTTTCGTTGTTTCGAATTTACCGCCAAAACGCTTCTTACGATGACTTTTATCACGTGACGTCAACTTTGTGTAAACTAAAGTAGTTAGTAAGTTCAAAAACGGCGCGAAACTAAGTATTTGTACCGGCGCCGTTTATACAGAGTTGACGTCACATGTCACGTGATAGTCTTCGTAAAGAGCGTTTTGGCGGTAAATTCAAAACAACGAAAAATAAATTAGATTTTAATCGTTTTTAATTGAGAAAATGGATTTAAATCAATTAATTTTTATTTTTCTGTTACATATTTCGTCCCAATCTTCAAATTAAAATATTTTTTTCAAATCGGAAAATACCCTATTTCTATACGCAACTCGCACGTTGTTAATTTATTTGTGGACCAATCGATAATTCCAGAAATACGTACAACTGGCACGTTTTCTATTTTATATGTAATTAAGTTAGTGTAATATTTCCTTAACTTTTCGTTGTGTCCTCATAATGTTTTATTCAATACATGCTAGTTGCCAAATACGTATTTTTCACGTTTCATGCGAGTTGACTAAAAAGCCGAGAAAATTCGTTGTCTTAAAAATCTCCCGTGCGAACAAGGGGGCTTATTGTTTGGCAACAGGACAAAAGGAAATATAGTAAACACATACAGTAGAACAAAAGGTTTTATCTTCAAAAGAGATTTCTTATGAAGAAGCAAAAGATGGGATTGATTGTATGTGTAATAATCGATTAACTCAGTCATTGAATAAAAGTTTAATATATTTAGTCTATGCCTCTGTCACACAGCCTTCATCTGGACTAATGACCGTTTTCACTATAACGTAAGACGAAACTTAAATAAAAGTGAGCTATTTGATTTTCAACGCTCGGCTGAACATTGAAAGTGAAAAATCAACAGCGCGATTTTACTTCATTATTTATTTAGGTGTCGTAGTGTTCGTGAAAACGGACATAGATTTTACCGAGTTGGGTTTATCTGACAAAATAAAATTTTCGAAACAAACAAGGCAGTTTATTCAACAGAATAAGCCTAGATTTATTACTGGATGCGTTACAGGGCAGGTTATTTTAATTATTTTCATTTATTTTTAAAGATCTCACATATTTTACGCAGACAAGACATGGATACTTTACGTCATCACCTTGGTACCAATTTAACTCAATTAGCAGTCAAATTAATGCAATAGGAGAACAACAACAATGTACTCAGTCTCAAGTACAATGTAGACGACGAACAAGCTATTTAGTACACAGGCAGCTAATTTGCAACTATTTTTATGCTGGCAGTGAATTGACTGCCACTTTTACATCCTGCTTTTATGTAAGTATCCATAACATAAAAAACTGAAAAGCAAAAAATAATAAACCTGCTTTGTTTAACCTTAATAACTAAGTTCGGAAGTGCTATAAAATTAAAATACGTATCCAGTCACCGACTTCCGAACTTAGTTATTAAGGTTAAACAAAGCAAAGTTATTATTTTTTGCTTTTTAGGTTTTTTCGGCGGTTTAATTTTTTGTTAAAAAGTTTTTATTTTATAATTTTTTGTGGCTACAATCTACTAATTACTACAGGCTTAATTTTTGATTACTTTTTGTAGTACACAACTAAGTATTAAAATCTGTGAGTAAACAATCAATCATCCCCTGTTTTCCTACCCTTAGCATTGTTTTTTTTTTTCTTTATTAATTTATATGAGAAATATTTAACTGCTCATCTAAATAATTTTCGTGCTACCAATGAATGATGGATAGTTTTTTTAATCGAATGAATGCGCTTCCGGTAATGCACATTTTGTTAATAATTGAGCCCCTTTTTAATTCTACGGACATCCAAGTTGGTCGCAGTTACTTGGCTAATAAGTATTATTATGACCTGGTTCACAAAAAGAAGAGCTATCATTAAATCAGAGTGTTTAATAATATTGTTAGGAACGCAAAATGGAAATTATTACAAGTTCGATTAAATACATGGCAAACAAATATATTATGCACACAATGAAAATTAATATTGGAATTGTAAGCTGAATACTTTTTTATATTTTTACTTACATCTACGTATTTATGGCTGTATACTAAATAGCTGGCTCAATTATACTCAAATACATTACACGCTACTTCCAAGGAATGGTGCTTCGATTAACTTCGTTTACACGCAGTAGCTCGGTTTACTTTCTCTTAATAGCAATCCATATTCATACCTCAGTGACTCGAATCATTCATGAATGTAAATTGACAAGCATTCTGCGTCAAAAACTGGCGAGATTTATTTGGCCATACAAGGTAACTTTATGTGAACGAACACGTTCGTTTCAGATGTTTTATGTTATAACATAACTTCACTCCCGTTCACAGGGTATTTTACCTTCAATTCACATGGTCTTCACATGATCTGACTAAGATTATTTCTGTACTTTAAAAGAGACATAACCTCTGAGTTTGTTTCGGCCTTTCTTTCTTCTCTGAGTTTCCGTTGACGTGTAAAAGTGTTTGTACCTTCAAACCTACTTACATAAATTAAATCATTTATCATTTACACCACACTTACGCTACCTAACTCCCTTGACATTTTCGTTTGAACCTCTGCCTTACGCCCTGGGCGTCGGAAATCCCAGGCTGATTCCCGGCCACCGTAGGCGTGGGCTTGCGCGGACGGCGAGTAATGGTTAACTCGCTGTCCGGTAAGGACTAAGCCCAGATCGACGGCGTGTTGTGTTCCACGCGCGCCTCAAAGAGATGTCAGCACAACTTGATGGAGCCCGCAAGGGCCGATGCCTGCCAGGTTGTTCGAAAGAGATACCGCCGCCCCTGGCACACAGGCTACTGAGGGAACACGGGTTGGTTTTAGTCAGTAAAAGTCTGACACGCCCTCCTGCTCCACCCAGAGAAGAGAAGGGAGAAGTTATTTGATGATATCCGACACTCAAAAAAAAAACCCTCTGCCTTGGCACTTTGTGCCACTCATAGGGAAATCAAAACAACAGGAACGATGAACAGTGCATGTGTGGACCAGTCACCAATAAGGACCATCATCAGACTTTAGAAGTCCCTGCTGGACATAAGCTTCTCCGATTCACTTTCTATACCCAACCGTGCAAGTCTTGGGCACGCCACGATTGCGGCGGTAAGTCCCCTCTTTGAGGAGTGGTTTGAGAGGCGGCATGGCGTCCTCACCTTCCGCCTGACGCAGGTCCTCACCGGACACGGTTGTTTCGGGAGGTTCCTGTTTCGGATAGGGCGGGAGGAAACGCCCGGGTGTTTCCACCGCGAAGATCGCCCTGAGGACACGGTGGAGCACACGGTGGCTGTCTGCCCAGCTTGGGTGGAGCACCGCCGTGTCCTCGTGGAGGCGATCGGCGGCGGCGATCTCTCGCGTCCGGCCCTGGTCCAGGCCATGGTACGGAGCGAGAGGGCATGGGGAGCCGTCACCTCCTTCAGCAAAGCAGTGATGCTCGCGAAGAGGGAGGCGGCGCACGTGAGGGAGAGGCAGCATATGCGCCCTCGCGACCCTAGCCGCCGCAGGATACGGAGACGCCCTGGGCGTCGGGAATCCCAGGCCGATTTCCGGCCATCGTAGGCATGGGCTTGCGGACGGCGAGTAATGGGTAGCTCGCTGTCCGGTAAGGACCAAGCCCAAGTCGACGGCGCGTTGTGTTTACGCGCGTCTCAATGAGATGTCAGCACAAAAATGATGGGGCCTGCAAGGGCCGATGCCTGTCAGGGGTGCGGGTTCGTTTGAAAGAGATACCACAGCCCCTGGCATACGGGCTAATGAAGGAACACGGGTGGGTTTTAGTCAGTAAAAGTCTGACACGCCCTCCTGCTCCACCCAGAGCGGGAGAAGTTATTTGATGATTACCCACACTCAAAAAAAAAAACCTCTGCCTTGGCACTTTGTGCCACTCATAGGGAAATTAAAACAACAGTAACGATGTATAGTCCATGTGTGGACCAGTCACCAATAAGGACCATCATCAGACTTTAGAAGTCCCTGCTGGACACATAAGCTTCTCCGATTCACTTTCCATACCCAACCGTCCAAGTCTTCTTCTCTTCTCGTATTATAGGCATAATAATCAGCTTATGTAATGTTCCCACTGCTGGGAAACAGGCCTCCTCTCTGAGAGGAAGTGGGCTAATGTATAATGTACCCCGCGGACGTAGTGCGGGTTGGTAGATGTCATTATCCTCGAATTTTTTGTTCTAGAACATGCCGGGTTTCCTCACGATGTTTTCCTTCACCGTTTTGAGTAGTGATGAAATTATTCACACAATGTGATAAATGATTTTATTTTTATAAGTACCTACTCTAAGAAAAAAGGCCGAAACAATCTCAGATGTCACAGTCACTTTTAAAGTCCAGACATAATCTTGGTCAGTAAGTTAAGAGCCTACCTGGGTTCGAATCCGTCACCACTGCTCTAATCTAGTTGCTAACTAAGGGCCATATTCATAAACGATGATTAAAGTTAAATGATGTTTAAACGCCAAAAATGTATGGTTAAACAGACGCTACTCATTACTTAACTTTAACCAACGTTTATGAATAAGGGGGTAGATGTACACATATTACTGCTTGTGACTTGTAACATATTCATTATAGACTTGCAGACGCCTCTAGCTATAGCTATGTCGAAATACATCCAGTCGACGTCCACCTGTTCAAGGTCAAATCCTGAAAAGTGTATACTCACGTGTGTCGCTTGGGTACTTGCCCGCTGCGCGCTAGTCGCTCGGACCTGTAGTTCTCGTAGTGGACCTCTTGAGTCACCTCTTGCAGGTCTTGCATGTGAGTACTGAAAAATATTGCCTAGTTACAGTACCTGAACGCATGTATGACACATCGAGGTTTAGAAAAAGACGGCCGTATAGGAGTGACAGAGACGACGCTCTATATAGGAACTATGGGACAGCCCTCCGCAAACTGACAGGGTGCATCCAACTCCTTTTTGTGAATGATATTCCCCCGGGAAATGTCTCAGGAAAATTTTCATTTCTATAACGCTTTTATTAGCTCGGGTTGTATGTATGTAACGGAATCTTTGAGCCTAATTTTCACTGGTTTCTAGACGTCTGATCAACTTGAAACTTTGCACACGTCTTAAGGGCCGATGACAATGCAATCACCCGATAAAAAATTCAAAATATCAAAAAAAAAAAAAAAAAAACCCGATAAAAAATTGATGGAACTAAAAAATGGAAAATAAATAATAGTTTAAAAAAACTAAAAAAACACGCTTTTATTGCTGACCGAACTAAAAAGTAGAAAATATTTTTTAATTACAAAGAGTTTATGTTACAGTAGTAGGAAGTCAATAATTCAATTCAGAGTAAAAAGCGTGGGGTGCTTGATATTTTAATTATTACAACTATTCTATTGGCAACCATCTATGAGAGGAGAGTCATGAAAATATGGGAAAATGCACCCCACGCTTTTTACTCTGAATTGAATTATTGACTTCCTACTACTGTAACATAAACTCTTTGTAATTAAAAAATATTTTCTACTTTTTAGTTCGGTCAGCAATAAAAGCGTGTTTTTTTAAACTATTATTTATTTTCCATTTTTTCAGTCATTATTCCTTTATTTCAATGTTAAACTACATTCTCTGTATGCAGCGGTTTATTTATGTAAATAAAACAGCTAAAATAAGAACCAGCAATGGATGTCGAAATACTCGTAACAAACGATGTGCGAAATCCGCTGTTCTCTTTCTGCCTAGCTACAGAATTCTTCGAACTTACCGCATACCACCTCTCCCAACCAGTAACAGACGCTCTGATTTGTGTATTGTTGCGTCTCTTTCGTTCAAATGGTCGTTTGCTACGTTCCTTTTGCCACGGTAACGATACATTGCGCATGAAATAATACAACAAATCAGGTTTATTGGTCCCCCATAGCGTTCCTGTAATAATTTCTTCTACCGATCATCTTCGTATGATATACTGAATTCTCGCCATCAATCTGCGAAGTGTTGTCCCTTACAACCTATGTATATGGCTAAGGGTCCTCCTGTACCTAAATAATTGATTTCTGCACTGATGCCCGTTTTCATTGATGTGAATCTAGTCGACATTTTTTCCATACATATTTCGGGAGTGTATTACTCCACTGTTCAACAATGTGACATCAAAAATTAAACATGGTATGGTTTTATCTCATTATTAATATTGTCTGTACGGAAACAGAATACTAAAATAAAAAAGCCATTAAAAAGTTAGGAGCGAGCAAAGATTAGTTTTTCTTGCTCATTTAACTGTCACCTAGTTTAAAAATAGTCAAATGTCAGCTAACTTTCGGCGTGGTGGTGGAAGTAATAAAAGAAGTATAAAATCTCCAAAACCGGTATTCCTAATATATCTCCAATTCGGTAGCGGCAAAGCTCAAATATCTAATAGTTCAATAAACTTTGTTGGTCATTGATTTATGCAGTGGTTTTTTCATAAAACCCGATCTTCCGAAGGACTTTTCTTAATTTTTTACGCGCCTGTTTTACTATAACTGATCCTGCATCACAATCAATAACGTTGTGCGTGTTGACGAACTGCTTATCACTGATACTCCCTCTGTCGGATACGATACCTGGTGAGACAGCGTGCTTTTTAGCTAGGATCACCCGTGAGTTCGATTCTGCGACTAGATTCCCCTTAAAACTTATAGGCGCCGCCTGAATGTAATGCCAGGCTGACATTTAGCTGTCACCTAGTGTTAGTGAAAACGGGCATCATCATCATTTTCCTATCCTTATCCCAATTTATTTGTGGTCGTCGCAACATATATTTTTCTTCCGTACTTCTCTATTAGTCTTCATCTCCATAGTCGCACCCTTTCAAAGCATATCATCATTCACACAGTCCATCCATCGTTTCTTTGGTCTTCCCATACTCTTTTAGCCATCAGTATTCATACTCAAAACCTTCCTCACGACATTTTTCTCATTTCTAATAAAAACGAGCATAAGAGTAGCAATTAAAAAAGAAATAGTTGTACAGCGTGTGAGAATTTAATCTATAAAGGCACTAATCTATATATATAAAAGGAGAAACTGACTGACTGATCAATCAACGCACAGCCGAAACTACTAGGACTAGGAACGTGACATTTTGTACACGGCTTCCTTTTATAATGTAGGGGAGCACTAAGAAGGGGTTTTTGGAAATTCGACCTTTAAGGTGGTGAAAAGGGGGGATTTTGTTTGTATGAAAAATCTTATTCCTTGATTTAATAAACTTGAAACTTGGCATAAATACTTACCTAAGTAAATTATAAAGTTGGATATTTATTGTTTTTCCAAACTACCCCCTAAATGGGGATTGGGGGGTCTCAAAGTTTGTATGGAAGAATTTTAACGCGCTGTCTGATTAACTCGAAACCCCGCGGGATAATTTCCGACTTCCACGCGGGCGAAGCCACGGGCGGAAGCTAGTTTTATATAAAAGAGAATTGTTAATGTGTAGTAATAATTTTAATCACGTCAACAGCCCAAGTAGGAGAGATATTCCGCTATTTACCGTTTGCCCTGACTTCATTGTTTGCTTGGCAATCATTACGTGTAGTGAATCACAATACTAACAATTATGTTCAAAATGGTTTACTTAGCTTACATACGCTGTTTAATCAGTGATGTCAGTCTATCCTGCTTATAATATTATAAATGTGAAAGTATTTTTGTTGGGATGTTTGTTATTCACATACTTGACAAGTTCAGTTAAATTTTTCTTACGTTTTTGCAAATTTGCAGAGATCGTATGTTGAACAAAATATGTTTCGCTATCATAACAAGTATGTTTTCAGAGAATAATAATCATTTCAATCATCAATACAACCCTAAGTATGAACTAAGGAAGCATGACTGTTTCATGGGATTATATGAATAATCCCATGAAACAGTCATGCTTCCTTAGCGCCCCTTAACTGTGAAAAGACTGTGTTGAACTGACAACATAGCTATTCACAATCATTCGATAAGCTTCCGTACCGAATCGAACTCCAATCAATGTTATCGTATGAGTCTTTCAACAAATCCAAAACCCGAAAACGTTGTTGGTAGATGACGGCCATTCTTTCGACAGCTGTATGTCGTCGGGGGCAAGTCAAATCAGTCATTAAGAGCGTTTATTCTGAAAACGGGCAACGTCGCAAATAGCTGTCAAATATTTCACTGTTTTTATTAATTTGTTAATATTACTGTATGGAAATATGAAATATCGCTAACTAGTGACCTAAAATATTGATTACGAAATGCAATAATTAATATCTTAACACCGAATATTTTGATATAGATGTAAAAAAAGAACTTGGAAACTTTCCAAATGCCCTTTTTACACCTAAAACGGTTACAACATCAAATTCAGTGTTATAATTGCAAATGATTATTCATATTTTAGATCTCTAGTTAGCGTTATTTCATATTTCCATACAGTAATATTAGCAAATTAATAAAAACAGGTAGGTAAATATTTGACAGCTGTTTGCGACGTTGCCAACTTTCAGAATTAACGCTCTTAAGTCATTAACTTTATTCATTTGTTTAACAGAGGTACAATAATGATGATTTATAAAGATAAAAAAGGCTCCTATGTTATACCAGAGGGCAGTTTGAATTTGAATTTATTGCATGTCAACACACGGACTGAAAACAAATAATAAGACTAAATACAATATTCGATAGATAATACTAATGTCAAAATACAAAAACTTATGTCATGGACAACAATACATGTATTTTACTGGCATGTCAACATTATATCAATATTGATTTTTGTCTGATAATAATCAGACCAGGAATAAGATTTGGTTATCCAAATGTGTCATTTTCGATACGATCGCCTGTCGAATGCTTGTGAATAGGTTTGCAGGTATCAGGAACGCAATTTATTGAGAATGTGTAGTTTGTGTGAATAATTACAAGACGATAGAACTCACATGAGCATTGTCCTGAGTTTGATAAAGTCGCAGTGCTCGGGGTTCTCGACTTCTACGACCCCCCAGGGGTACAGGCGGCCGCGCACTCGCCGCCCGCGCACCTCCAGCTGCTGTCCCGCGCCGCACACCGCGAAGGGAACTGCTGCTTTTAATTGACGGACCTAGGCGACAAAAACAAGGTTTACTTTTCAGAAGAGAGTCGATTTTTACCACCCATACTAATATTCTGACTGATGGATGACGTAATAATTACGCGTAGGGATTTCCTCGTACACTAGATCTTCAACGCTCGCAACGCAAGGATTAGCTGACATATGACAAATTATTTAATTAATGTTCTGTGTCTCGTAATGTTTATTACTTTGCCTATGTATGTATAGCATCAAGTCTATCTAATTACACAAACAGCTGTGCTGTTGCGGAGTTTGTTGCCCCATTTCTTTTTCCCAGCTAAAGCTTTAGGAAGTGGTGAGGGGCGGGCGCTTTGGGGGGGGGACTGTCTTACGTAATTTTGACGTTTGAAAAGTGCTGATTCTCGGCCTAATTTGAATAAATGAATTTTGATTTTGATTGCTTAGCGCCGAGATTTCAAAAAACGAACAATATGTTTTTTCGACGCGCTGAGATGCACTCCGTTGCATTCTCAATGCTCGGTTGTGTCATGGAAAGAAATGCATAACCACTTCTTTCTTTGAAATCGGACATGTGTTTTATTTTACCTAAAAATAGACAAGTAAATGTGAGTCAATTTCCTATCTCTTTCACAGTAATCCTGAATGAGCTCATCAAGCTGTGATATTATGGCGGATGCATATTGCATACTGATCGCTGAGTTGACTCACTGTTCTTACTTACACATGCGGTAAGAATTAGGTCAACAACCTACTATTATCTATACAAATAAATACAATAGAAGAGTCTTTTTACTAAATGCATAATATGAAAGTGTATACGGTAATTATAACAAAAAAAAAACCATTTTAACATTTTTGTTTGTCCGTTTGTGTCGGCTAATCTCAAAAAGGCTAGGTTAGGAAGCACGTTTCCGGGTCATAGTTTCAACATCCACGCGGGCGAAGCCGAAGGCACAGATAGTTAGGTAAAGAAAAGAAAAAAAAACAATTTATTTGCGGTAAAACATGACCCATAGATAAAACACAAACAAGAACAAGTGATGGGGGAAAATATGCGTCACATCCTCTCTAAACGGCAATATAAAAATATGCAAGATAAAGCCACAGCGCTGGTTATCAGCGACAGCCGCACATGCTGCACCGGTTGACGTGACGACGTCAACCGGTGCAGCATAGAATAAGATATAAAATAAGAACGAATAAATAAAACACTTACCCCCTTATTCATAAACGCTGGTTAAAGTTAAATAGTGATTAGCGTCTGTTTAACCATACATTTTTGATGTTTAAACATCATTTAACTTTAATCATCGTTTATGAATATGGCCATTAATCAGGAGCGCTACACATGTTCGGTCGGCATGATACAGATGCAAAGACCGGGCAGCAACATAGGATGTGTATCTTGCCGCCCGGCTGTACCAAATCATGCCGACAATACAAGTGTCTAGCCCGGCTCACTCTTTAAAGCTCCTGCAGACAGGCGCAACGCAACAGCACGACGTGACCACAGTAGCCCATTTCTATGCAAACTTAATGGAAATAGTTTTACGTACCTACCTGCAAAAGCCTTTAACGTGTGCGATTGAGTAAAAGTTGGCACACATACTTTTATGTACTATGATTAGACATAAAATGGCAATCGATCGCAATGCCATTCATTTTTGACAGTTTACCCACATTCATTGTGTTTACGTACTTTAAATTTAAAAATAGATGTCAAAATGAAATTGCGATATTGCACAAAGGGATTACGATCGAGTGCCATTTTATTTGTTACGCAGTTACCCCGCTGGATTAATATAGGATTTTTATCCGAGTACATTTAGTTCATAGTTAGTACTAGATGGAAATAAAAAGAATTTTCAAAGTCTAATAACAAACCTGTTCTTTATAATCCTCATCTTCGTCGCTGTCACAATCAGGAAGAGGGTAGATCTTGATGCCTTCGCGTTCGATTTCTTCCATAACCTTTAGAATAAAATAATTTCTACAATATCTTTTTTTCTTTAATAATACATTAATGTTTGATAAGAAACTAATTTGCTGCATCCAAAGTCTTGCAAATGTTGTTAAATAACTGTTTCAGCTATACTTCAATTCTTCAAACTCAGATAATTTACATTCCATCGCCTACCTTATCTGCTTTAGGGTTTTGTGTTCTAGGTTGATTTTTGAGTGAAAACTTATGTATCATCAGTCATCACACAAGAAAGTCCCAAAAATGTCTGATTCCAATGGAATTTGAATTTTATCTCGAACGGTATCGGATGTTTCGTTCCAAAACTTGACAGTTATCTTAGATTCTGAATTCAAATAATAATTATAATTTCCTGATGTAAAACGAAGTAGCCTCCATGGGGGCTACAATTTAGCGTTGAATGACGTTAGGAAACCATTGTCGACTGTAATAAGATGATGTGTTCTCATGATCCAGTTTGGATTTGTGCCTGAATAATGGCAATAGACCTCAATTACATGGTAGATTTTTAACACCTTTTTTACAGTCCGTTCAACTGATTTTGACTTCTATTGCAATGGTAGCATGATAAATGGTATCTGCAGTCAACAGTCGGTATTGTAACCACTTCTTTTTGCTTTTAATGCCATCCTTACGCCTATGGAATAGAAGTCAAAATCGGTTGAACGGAGTGAAAAAAGGGTTTGTTTAAATGTCTAATCTTATTTCAAATGGAGTACAGCGAAATTTGGGTGTACGTACGATCCTTACCAAAAACTTTGGACTTTTTTATTTTTATTTTATGGCAGTTTGCCGAAGACTACGGCAATTCCTGCCAGTGTCACGTAGTGACTATCTTGGTCACATTACTTCGTTGTTGACGCGTCACATTTTTGACGTTGACATTTGCACCGTATATTATGGTTCTAAGTTCGAATGTCGATGGCTATAAGAGTAGGGGAAGAACAAATAAACGATGCATGGACTGTGAATGATAATATGGTTAGAAAGGGGGGTGACTTTCGAGATGACGACTAATAAAGAAGTATGGAAGAAAAATATAGTATATTGAGCCGATCCCAAATAAAGATTCAGGCAGCAGAATGATGAACATGGTTTTAATAACCTCCGTCTTTTTGAAGTCGGTTAAAACGTTTAAAATTCGACATTATTATACACCTGCATGCTTAGCACGAGAACCGTAGACGCAAACGTTTTGTCGTCGGAAGAGTAGACAAAAATGACGTTTCCGTATAAACAGTTGACAGTTTTTCACCGAGAAATGTAGACAAGCGATTTCTATTCTACAGTACAGTAGAAATAAAAAGAGTCATACTAAGCCTGCTGTAGGTAGGTACCTATTCCGTCGGCGAATACAGTTGTGATGTTACGTCAATCAGTTCTACTTACCCTGGTCTTCAACCTCTGTACTTCCTTCTTGGTGAGACAGTCGGCTTTAGCGATGACCGGCACGATGTTAACTTTGTTGTGCAGTTGCTTCATAAATTCGATGTCCAGAGGTTTCAACCTGACAGTCAGAATGTAACATTTTGTATTACATACTAATGGCGCAGATTTGTACATTTTTATCAATGATAAATGATTTTATTTCTGCAGGCTTAGCACGAGCACCGATTTGTCGACGGAAGAATAGATATGATTATTAACTAAATGATGTACAATAGGAAAGGATAGCTATGTTTTTCTATTAATGATCAAAGTTATGCGTTCTAAACGAATCATGATTTTGTAGATAATCGTATATACTTTGTGGCCGTCGAGTAGAAAGTTTGCTGTCGGTGAGATTATGACAGTTTGGGAAGAAATGTTCTTCTGAAATATTCTACATTTATAAGGACCTAGACAAATATCGTTAGAAACGAAAGACTAAATGACAGATTGTAGAAGGATATCTACGGTGCGATCAAAAATGTAGGAACGAAATGTCACTTTGTATTGAAAAAGCACTGTCTATTCTTCGTAGAAATACAAAGCGTCATGCTAAGCCCGCTGTAAGTAGGTTTGTACGAACACTTTTACACGTCATTTTTTTTTAAACTAGATGAAGTCGGCATTTCCTATCTGACTACTCTGAGAAGAAAGGCCGAAACAAACTCAGAGGTCAGTCTCTTTTAAAATACAGACATAATCTTGGTGAGATAATCTGAAGACCATGTGGATTGGTGTCTGAAATGGTATTTTGAAGAATTAACCACACAGATAGGGTAGACCTGTCCAATCAGTGCACGCATTTATCAGTAAGCATGCAGCTCAATCTTCATTATACAACAGCTACATTATGTACGATGCCACGTTGAGCAATTTTTGGTAGGGAAAAGTTATGGGTTCGCGTCATCGACATGCCAATGTAACCGCGCCACTGACATGTTAATGTGACCGCGTCACCGACATGTTAATGTGACGTGCTTGTTTTTTTTTCCAACATTTTAACTTTTCACCTGTCTGCACTCCCCACGACTGCCTATGTTTAATTCAGCTTTTTTTTTGTTGATTTATGACCACCTTACTGGTGGTCTGCAACCAAGTGTAATAGGTATAACTCCTAATCTTTCATTTTACAGGTAGAAGTATTCGGAGCTAGTAAACATAACACGAAGATAAGTGAAGAATTGTAAAGCTTGTGCAGTAGCTTCGTCGCATTTAAACTTACTTTGCGGGTTAATTGCGAATTTCACCAATGAAACTAAACGCAAAGCACATCTGAACCACGTTCAGGAGCTGTCAGTGTCATGTGGGGAGTAATGACACTGTGACAGCTCTTGAACGCGGTTAAGATGGACTGAACGCGTTCAGTTTCATTGGTGAAAGAAAAAGAGAAAAAAGCGTTTATTAGCAATACAACAGCAAAAATCACCAGAAAATTGTAAAAAACAAGAAATGCGATCATTATAATGTGAAGTAGCTAAGTAACTTCCAAAGGTAAAGAGCAAATTAATGGAGTAAAATTAAGTAATTACCCATGTCCGAACGGCGAAATGAAGTAGAAACAGCAATGTATGCGGTTATCCACAATGTTACGTCGGTTGAGCCCGCTCTCGTCGCGCAGGAACCGCTCGAATTGCTCGTCGATGTATTGAATTATCGACTGTAAACAAACACGCGTGTTTCCACATTTTTTTCACCTATAATTAAGTAATATTTTTTTTCGGGTTTAATAAGAATGTCACTTTTGAATCAGAATTTATAAACTATGTGAAAATGGGCGGATTTCCAGATACTTTACTAAGTGCCAATTTCACAAATGAAACTGAACGCGATCAGCACTTCTAAACTGTGTTCAAGAGCTGTCAGTGTCAAATACTCCACTAATACCTATTACACTGACAGCTCTTGAAACTGTGTTTAAGGTGTCAAATACTCCACAAAAATAATGACAATGACAGCTCTTGAATCTGTGTTCAAGCTCAAAATCTGAAGTGTATCGAAATCCGTTCAGTGGTTTAGACGTGAAAAGGTAACATACAGACTTACTTTCGAATTAAGCGTAATCCACACTGTGTTTGTCTTTACTTAGCAAAATTAAGTTATACTAGGATATAAATGTATATCATGTGAAAATATCTTAATTTGAAATCCATTCTCAGACGTGAACGACTGCCGAGCAGCAATTTGGCACACTTTATGTAAGGTTATGTTTATAGATATTGAATAAATAAGTAGATGAATTAATCAAGAGAGATTTTCAATTTTGTAGGTACCCTGCATGTCTATGGATCTATTTGTTTATCTGCCTACATTCAAGTCTAAATGCGGGTTAGCATCCTCGACCTTGTACTATAAAAGTGGTGCGCGGTAAGTCCACTGCGGCATTTCCGCCGCGTTATATAAATCGAGCGCAGTACGCCAAAGAATGCACCATATTAAGTACATCGGAAATCAGAATGCATAGTTATATATTTTTCTACCGTAGTGCGGTAGTATATAGTCAGCAAGAGACAATTACGAAAGGAATAAACTAACATCAGGGTATACCTGTGAATGTCTTATAAAAGAGCATATTTTTACCCGACTACGCCAGAAGGAGGGTTATTGCCTTTATTTTACCGAAGAAAACCCTTACTTTGCCTATTCGCGCCCGTGCGAAAACGGCATGACTTCTTACTCTTGCCCGTTTTCTGTAACGCTAGGCCACGCCTAAGGTTCTGTTGGAATTACAAAGCTCGGGTTAGACTTACTGAAAACGGGCATCAATGTTATTGATATTTTTAAGCCAAGCCCTAGATTAGATTCACTA
Source organism: Polymixis flavicincta (assembly GCA_949987655.1). NCBI lineage: Eukaryota > Metazoa > Arthropoda > Insecta > Lepidoptera > Noctuidae > Polymixis > Polymixis flavicincta. The sequence goes on along the minus strand of OX465190.1, from coordinate 13,736,125 downwards.
TTAATTAAATAAATAAATTGACATGAGATTCAAGAAAAGATTCAACTTTTTTTACGTTGCTGTTATAGTGCGACATCGCGCAACATCTCTAGAGTAAAGAATCGCAAGACATTTGTCCCCTACAGAATGCATGGCAAAGGAAAACATTTTAAACATTGTTAGCATAGCCCGAAAATACAACCCAAACTAGATAATAATTATTAAATATAGAAAAGTAAGTCTGTCTGTTACCTTTTCACGCCTTGACGACTGATAGGAAACCTGGGTTAGGAAATAGCATACTTTTTGCCCGATAGTACATTCCTGTGGTTTATTTTCAACCTCCATGCCGGCAAAATCGAAGGCCAAAGCTAGTAATTTATATAGTAAACTTACCCGGAAGCAGTCGGTGTTATCAATGGCATCTCCGTAGCCGGGAGTGTCGACCACGGTCAGACGCAGCTTCACTCCGCGCTCTTCTATCTCCACCGTCGAAGCGTCCAGTTTCACTGTCTGATTGGTCTTCTCTGTAAATGTTATATTGCTTTAAGGCGTCTTCAAACAGGTGCGACGCGACACTTGTAGAACAATTTCCATAAAGGTTTTATAGGAATTGTTCTACATGAGTCGTGTCGCGCTACCGCGCTGTCGTGTCGCGCCTATTTGCAGGAGCCTTTATACTTTTTATTTGACTTATTTTGCAGAATATCTTATGTGCCTTTTAGTCTGTGCTAAATAAATGTATTTTCTTTTTGTAGTTTTACACGTTTACACTCATTGGCGCTCTTCTTTTCAGGGTCTCGCGCCAAGTTCCTTTCGTCTTACAAAGCTGTCTGTCTGTCTTCTGTTTATTAAGTGACGAAAAAAAGAGGAGGTGCGCAAGTCGACGTGTTTACAGGATAAGTTTTTAACCAGTGCGCAAACTGTAACCATGAATTCAGCATACCATTGTAGACCTCCCTCCGCAGATTTTTTTCGTTGGTACAACAAACAAAACATCTGCTGTTTCATAGAAAAGTGCAATACCTACGCGGTCAAAATGTATGGAACAGCTGTTTTTTTTTTGTGTAACCGACATTTTTTTTTGCGCTTGGGTTCTATAATGATATGCTGAATTCATGGTTACAGTTTGCGCACTGGTTAAAAACTTAACCTGTATAGAGGGTGGGGGGGACATCGACGCGCAACCTATTACTATGGATTCAGTATACTATGCATTGCAGTAGGTACCTCCTAGACACGCTTGCTTAGAAAAAAAATCGTCGGTTATTTAAAAAATCGGCTATGTCATAGAAAAGTGCAACACCAACGCAGACAAAATTACTTTTAGGAACAGTACTTTATTTAATTGGTTCAGAATCCTGTGCTGAACTCTGGTGACAGTTGGTGCGTCGATGTCCCTGCAACCCTGTATTTTCTTTATGTGTGTCCACATAACTTTTTACAGAGTAGTCCGAGTTTAGAGTAGTTTTAATTTTCCGTTAAAAAGATTTTTTCTCTTCCTTTGTGGCTTCCGTAGCTAAAGAGAACGCCTTCAGTCAACTTCTGTCTTTCACTATCGTATTTTACGCGTAACGACGCACGTATACAGAGCGTATCCAGAATCATAACAGGTAAAATAGACGAGTGTTAATGACGAGTTCAATACATGTATTTCCTTATAATACTTACTAGGTACTTACTTATTTATCATGTAATGATATTTTTTATGTGGTATTTACAAATTAGATGTACCTATAATCCTACTTTAATACAGGGTTAATTTTTTACCAGTGCGCAAACTGTAACCATGAATTCAGTATATAGTCAGCTAGACCCACTAACAAATAAATTTTTCGTCGGTTATACAAAAAAAATTTCTGTTCCATATACATATATTATGACCGCATAGGTCTTGCACTTTTCTATGTAATACATTTTTTTTGACATAATCCGTATAACCAACTTAATAAATAAGCATAATAGTAGTAAATTAAATATGTCTATTATTAACATAATATTCTAATTGGGATGTTTGGTGGTGTGCGATAATTCCAGACCTGGTACATGTTGTCTCAGATTATAAAACAAGGCAGATAGACCGCGCGGAACACCAGAGTGAAGCCAAAAAACCAAATACTAAGGCGTCGTATTTTATGTAACATACAATGCGACGCTTTAGTATATGTTTTTTTTTTTTTTTGTTTAGATTATAAAACAAAGGCAGATAGAAATACTAAAGCCTCGCATTATATACAATACGACGCTTTAGTATTTGGTTTTTTCACTCTTAGTGTTCCGCGCGGTCTATCTGCCTTTGTTTTATAATCTGAGCATGTTGTATTAAGTGTAACTATGTATTTAATTTGATATTAAACTTACCAATAGCATCAGGTATAACACGTTCAGGATACAAGTCAGTCAAGAACAATGAATTGACAAGTGTAGACTTGCCCAGTCCACTCTCACCAACCACCATTAGAGTAAATTCGAAGCCTTTCTTAACTGATTTACGGTGCACCTGGTTGGGTAGGTTGGCGAACCCAACATACCCTGGAGTTTCCAGGTTGGAAAACTGAAACAAAAGAAAAGATGAAAACTGACTGTCTGACGTATAAGTTGATCTTGTAATTACTTGACCAGTTGAACGCCACTTACATATATCATACAAAAACAGGGTATTTGTCAATGTGTGACATTTAGATTTTTCAACCTTAGTGAAGTCATAATTTGGTGGGGATTAATGTCAAATGTGATACAACAATTTTAGAGTAGACGTTATACATTATGCATTGATCAAGAAGCAATATAAATATTATAATGTTGTAAAGATTATTTAGCTTATTTTCTCAGACCAAATACTGAATTTCAAAGACCATTTTTTTACTATTCATTTGTATTTCTATACTTCAGTTTTATTTGAATTGTGTTTTATTGCTGCTAAGAATCCTATGACGTTTTTTAATCACTCAAGTTTAGGTCAAAGAGTACAGTATATTTGGTTTAGGTATCTGAGCTGCAACACAACAACATTACGCGCACGTACACATTGAAACTGCTATCCTCTCGATTTTTTACGTTACTTTACTATTCTTGATACTTGAAAGTATTATTATTTATTTTACTAGCATTCGTGAGTACAGTATTAGTAGTACCTCATCATCATCTGCCTAGCCTTTTCCCAACTATGTTGGGGTCGGCTTCCAGTCTAACCGGATGCAGCTGAATACCAGTATTTTACATGGAGCGACTGCCTATCTGACGACGACGGCCTATTAGTAGTACCTATAGTAAGTTTATTGTATTTTGGTACCAGAGTTCATATCTGCATGATCATCATAATTTTCATAATTACGGAAAATTTGTAGGTACTAAAAATGTTCAAGCCTTATAGAAAACACACCGAACAAGTAACAGTAGGACTAGCACTATCACAAAAAATCCTAAAATTGGTTCAATGTCCACCTTTTTTTTTTTTTTTGAGACTTCATATCTACCATCTTGACCAACAAAAACTATAATGATGGATAATCAAACCACCAATAACCCAATAAAAATGGATAATCATAGGAATTTTCAATTGAAAATTCATCTGCCATCCTGTATTTGAAAACTGATTACAAATATTCATAACGAATTTGTTTTTTAAAGTTTTCTCACTTACTTTTAATTTTATTTATTTATTTCTAAACCCATGTGTGTTGCGATCGTAAAAGAATAGCACCATCCCATTCCTTCCAGTGGGTGTCGTAGAAGGCGACTAAGGGACTTACTAGAGAATGGGCAGAAGCGTTCTTTATGCATTTTACCACCATAATGCGATCGCCAACCCGCCTGCCAAGCGTGGCGATTATGGCAAAACCCCAAAAAACGACAAGCAGTCCTACAAAACGGCCCCTAGTACCCGGCGGCCCGCCTACCTTTGGCTACGGTAGCGGCCAAGGTTACGGTGAGGCAGGGGGTGGGGGGCAAGAATATCCAGAAGAGATCTGTCTACCACAACAAACGAAAACTGCACCTGGCAACTTACAACACGCGTACACTCCGGACCGACGAGAAGATTACCGAACTCGAGGAAGAATTGAGCAGGTTACGGTGGGGTATAGTAGGGTTATCTGAAGTCCGAAGAGAGGGGGAGGACTCGATAATCCTCAAATCCGGTAACCTGCTCTATTTCCGGGAGGGCGACCAGTAGTCCCAAGGTGGTGTCGGGTTTATTGTCCATAAGTCTCTTGTGACCAACGTGGTGAAGATGGAGAGTGTGTCGACCAGGGTGGCGTACCTTATACTCAGAAAATTCTCAAGATACACTCGGCGTCACAAAAATCGCACCTCTTTAAGAATTCCCTTCAAAGTCATTTTAACCCTATTAATCAATGGTAGACATATGACTGTAAGGTATCATTAGAAAGGCAATTCATTTAAATTTCAGAATAAATCAATGGATTTGGTTTTTTGTTTACCAGGGAATAAAAAAAAGCAAGCAAATGCAAATGATTAAAAAGTTAAATTTTATTTTATCAGCAAAAATTACAAAGAAGTCCTTAAAAACAACTTAAAACCTAGTGTTACCCCCTCTAGCCCTGATGACTGCTTCCATGCGTCCTCTCATGGACCGAATTAATGTGACAACAGTCTCTTGAGGAATGTTGTCCCATTCTGCAACGACGGCATCTTGGAGGTCTTGGAGAGTGGTAGGGGCAGGATCACGTGCCCGTACTCGCCGTTTCAGTTCATCCCAAAGATGCTCAATAGGGTTCAGGTCTGGACTTCGCGCCGGCCAGCGCATAACAGGGATTCCAACTTCTTGCAGGTAGTCTCTTACAATTAAAGCGGTGTGACAGCGGGCGTTATCGTGCATTAACGTGAACCCACTGCCAACAAAACCAGCATAAGGGACAACCTGCTCCTCTAAGATCTCTGTTATGTACCGAGCAGCAGTCAGCGACCCTTGCCCGCGAGCACTTCCAGCCCGAGAAACGCACACAAGGTTCGTTTTACCCTTGATTGACATGCCGCCCCAGAACATGCACGAGCCACCCCCGTATTCCACTGTCTCTTGAATACAGGCTTGCGCGAATCGTTCCCCTTGCCTCCTATACACTCTTCGACGCCTGTCGTTGCAGAAAAGACACACCCTCGTCTCATCCGAGAAGAGCACAGCCCTCCATTGGTCTATTGTCCAATCCACATGGTCACGGGCAAATTGCAACCGGTCTCTCCTATGCTGTGCAGTTAATTTTGGCCCTGTGGCAGCCCTATGAGCTGCAATTTTCTTCTCCCGCATTCTTCTTCTAATCGTGGAGACGCTTACAGAAGTTCTGCGAGCTGATCGCAGTTGTTGTTGCAGCTCAACAGCATTGGAGAACCGATTACGTAAAGACGTCGAAACAATGAAGCGATCGTCTCTTTCGGATGTGCACCGTTGTCTTCCAGATCCACGTCTTCGGATATAGCCACCAGTCTCTTGGAAGCGTTGGAACACTCGTCGAACGGCAAAACGACTCAAGTTCAGTTGCCGAGCAACATCACATTGCCGCATCCCTGATTGCAGTAGTGCAATGACTTGAGCGGCTTCATCTGCAGTGGTATCCATCTTCTGGGGTATTTTTCTTGCTGTAGCTGTTCACGTGTGTTCACTTTAAAGGTTGAATAGCGAATGACTCACATTTAACCCGGGTCGCCCGTTTTATACCCTTGTAGGGAGGTGCAATTAGTGGCCGTTGTAATGCGTATTTTGACAACATTTTTTTTAACGTTACGTGCTAATGAGATCTGTTGTATTTAGGAATTCTAACTGTTGTTAATTTAAAGGTCGTTAAACATACTTTCAATTGATACCAATATTAATAAGGTTTAATGTATTCGTTACTGGCGGGACATGTTTTAAACTTATTTTCGAAGATGTAAGCGATGCGATGTACCTACGTGTATGTTTACTATTTACCTATATCTATACCTATGTGAGGCAGGAAGGAGCGCGCGGACGCATGATCCGTGGTCGAACGGTAGAACGTGCTAGTACAAATTCGAGACCCACGCATACCGCACGCTCCTTTCTGTCATTTCTTATCGTTGTATTTTGTTAAGATTTCCTACCAAATACACGGAATTATCTCTTATCTGCGTTTGATTCAGAAGAGGTGCGATTTTTGTGACGCCGAGTGTATTTGCTGAAGGTCATACAGGTCTATGCCCCGCCCTCGACACACCCCGACGATGAGGTGGAGACCATGTATGAGGATATTTCCAGAGCCATGCATGGCTCTAAAACTCATTTCACCGTTGTCATGGGGGACTTCAACGCGAAACTGGGCAAACGGGACGATGATGAGCTGAGAGTGGGGCTAGAAAGATGTCGGCTAATGAAGTCTACGCACCGTCCAGCACCGATCCAAGTCCAAAACCCCGAGAGCTTTCAGCTCGAACTCCAGAATCGTTTCGAGTGCCTAGGGAGCTCCGTGGACGATAATGGTGGGTTCGTGGAAACTGTCCATACGGTCGGGTCTAAGGTCTTCAAGACCCGTCGTAGTAATGGCAAAAAGAAACTATTTGAGCCTATTCTGCAGCTAATGGAGGAGAGGCGTGGGAGCTCAATAGACAGATCTCTAAGTCCTTGAAAAGCGACCTTCGCCGTTTTAATACGGACCGCATAAAGGAAGAGATAGAGCGGAACAAGGGCTCCGAGGTCTTTTCAAGAGATCTGTCTATTGGGCAGAGTCAGCTTGCGAATCTGAAGACCAATGATGGCAGGATCGTTTCCTCCAAGCTTGAGCTGTTGAGAGAGATCGAGAGTTTCTATGTACACGTCAACAAGCAACCCCGTTACGAGTCCGGCGGAAACCGGAAACGACCCAAAGGATGACTCTGAAGCAGCTTAAGAACAACAAGGCGCCGGGGTAATGACGGAATCACGGCTGAACTCCTGCGGGCCGGCGGAAAACCCGTTCTTAAGGCTCTCCAGAAGCTGTTTGATTCCGTCATACTCGAGGGCAAAACGCCACAGGCATGGAACAGAGGTGTGGTGGTACTTTTCTTTAAGAAGGGTGATAATACTCTTCTTAAGAATTATAGGCCCATCTCACTTCTGAGCCATGTCTACAAGCTGTTTTCAAGAGTCATCACGAACCGTCTCGCGCGCAGGTTTGACGACTTCCAGCCTCCCGAACAAGCCGGATTCCGTAAAGGCTTTGGCACCGTAGACCACATACATACGCTGCGGCAGGTTATACAGAAGACCGAAGAGTATAACCTGCCTCTCTGGTTAGCGTTTGAGGACTACGAAAAAGCCTTCGATTCGATCGAGACATGGGCTGTATTGCAGTCTCTTCAACGGTGCCAGATCGACTATCGGTACATCGAGGTGCTGAAGTGTCTGTATGAAAACGCCCCTATGTCAGTCCGACTCCAGGCCCGGACTTCGAAACCTATCCTTCTGCAGCGAGGTGTGAGACAGGGAGATGTTATCTCTCCGAAACTGTTCACCACTGCATTGGAGGATGTCTTCAAGGTTCTGGACTGGAGCACTGCAATGAAGAGGGCTATGCTCGGAGTTTCCCTACGCGATCGAATCAGAAATGAAAAGATCGGCAGAAGAACCAAGGAACCAAGGCAAGCCAACATAGCCCGAAGTATTGCCAAACTTAAGTGGCAGTGGGCAGGGCACATTGCTCGCAGAACAGATGGCCAATGGGGCCGAAAGGTTCTGGAGTGGCGACCGCGTACCGGAAGACGTAGAGTCGGAAGGCCCCTCACAAGGTGGACCGACGACCTTGTGAAGGTCACATGTATCCGCTGGATGTGGGAAGCACAAGACCGGTCGAAGTGGAGGAACCTGGGGAAAAGAGTTCGTCAGAGGTCGGAAAGTCTGACCACTAGTCTTACCAAGGGGTATCGTACTACCCAGAAACTGGGGTTCTGAAGGTCAGATAGGCAGTCGCTCCATGTAAAATACTGGTATCCAGCTGCATCGGCTAGACTGAAAGCCGATCCCATAGTCGTATGTCCAACAGTGGACGTCTTACGGCTGAAATGATGATGATTTCTAAACCAATTTCTGTTTAATTGCTGGTCAAAAGTAAATCTGTTAATCAACTAAAGAGAGGTCAAGTGATTGAATGAGGTAGCAATGGTACCTGAAATGGCAACTATATTCACACACCCAAACTGATAGTAGTCCAGAGAAGACTGAAGGCAGTTATTGAAAAAAAAAAATACAATTTTGTGGTAATAAGTTTGGTAGAGATAGTCAAATTAATCAAAAAACATTTAAAATATGTATGCAACCAGCAGTGGAGGAGCGTGCAGTTTTATACTAGACATTGTCTACTCTTCGTTTTGGTCCGAAAAGTATCAACTTTTTCCAATCACAGTATACAGCACAGCACTCACTTCATAATTGTTTTGATAGAAGGAAGCGATGTACCCTTGCTTTCTGGAGCACATTTGAGTACCGAATGACCAACTGCAATTGGATTATGTATGAAGAAATTTGAAAGAGTTCTCTATTTTTCTCATAAATGAAACAGTTATTTATTTAGGTACAAAATATTTAAAAATAAATATAGAGAACTGTTTATGCCACAATTTCTTATTATTTTGATGTTAAAATATAATATGCAGTTAGTTGAGCTCTACTGGCTCTTATTCAGACACCATATTTTTCATTTTCTTAGAGTATAATGGTGGTATAAACATATTTGTTGTGTGAAAGTTTTCTTGTATGAAGCTATTCAATTTTAATGGTAGCATTGTTGTAGAGATGACAATATTATCTTTAACTGGAGACACAATTGCTTAGCAATTATGATACCTATCTATTTAGTTGATTCCTGAAAAAAAAAAGCTGTATTTGTACAAAAATGCGATAGCATTTTAATTCATTAGACTTTTGTAAGTTCAATGCACTTGTTTATTACATCATATTCTATAGATGTCAAGTTCTATGATATCGCCACAGTCCATCTGCATTCTAAAATTAACAATATTTTCCAAGATTTACAACAGAAGTATAGTTATTATCAATACAATATTACACACTAAATATAGCTTTTGTATTTATATCTATAAGAAAAATAAACATAAGAACTCACTGAGGAAGGAAACTAATTAACATAAGTACCGTACCAACATATTCCCTAATCACAGGACTTGATAAGCAAGGGACACCGTTCAATCATCAACAATCGTTACCTCGAAAAGGCAGTTAATAGAGTATAAAATGCACTGTAACACATTCACAAAAAGTCACAACTTAAATATTCAGGTTGCATTCCCACCGACACACTTTCACGACATAAATATCAACAGCAACTGATTTAAAATTACATGAAAATCAACACAAACAGGATATTGTTGCAAATACACTTTAAAAACGCATAACAAGCTCGTTTTCTTCGGTAAAAGTCACATAAACATAATTTGACTACGCTTTGTCGTGATAATACAAGAACCGTAACTTACGTTCTTATTAGCTGTATCACTGGACATGTTGCTGCTTTCAGTGTAAAAATTTCGTTAGAGGCTTTTCCTGCACTGTTCTGTTAGCTCGGTTATTTACTTTTATTTAGGAAAAGGGATATCAATCCTGAACATATCGTATAGACTTCGCCTTTTACTTTTCTTGAATTTGATAATTTGACATTTGAGTTGACTAACGTCGCATTCCGAAATTCAACAAATGTGAAAATATCGCGAAGCCAACCAAAATTAACCTGTGGCGTCCAACTATCGTAAAACGTCAAACTTCCGTCAAGCCCGGCGCCGATTTCTGACAGTGACAGCTGACATGTTTACGATTACGAATTTACGACCTCGCTCACAAAAAAAGGTCCACACAAGTTTCTATTGCTTCTAGCTAAAAAAAATAAACAGTATGGGGTTACTCAAATTTTAACATCGTTTTTTATAAACCAATGTTGAAAACGGACAAGGGGTCGAAAGTGTGTTTGTTGCCGTAATAGGATGATTTCTGATAAAATTACAGTGTTGGTTTGCAAGAAACTTTGCATGTTTCTTTTTGAATAGACAAGTAATCTAACAGGAGTGTTTTTTTGAAAGTTGAACCTAACATCTTCATATTATTGAAACTCAAACTTCAGACTACGCGGAGCCATTTTTATGAGATCTTGTTTACAACGCATGACTTTGTAAACGCTCATCCGAGTTATTTTGAGTGTTTCAAATAAAAAAAATGGTACTAGAATACTATATAAACCTTTATCTACCGATGTTACTGGCATATGATACTGGCATATTGTAAAAATATGCCAGTATAATTGTAATATAAGATTTTCTGGAAGAGATAACTAATTGGACATGTTTTATTTTGTATTAGCTAATTTTACATGGTACTATAGGTTTCAAAATTTGAATAATTAGTCTAAGCCGCATAAGAATGAACTAGACTTTCTAATTAGTGTAAAAACTTACTCATTGTCATGGAACAAAACAAAGATATCAAGCTCTGAAATTACCTATAAAAATGTAGAGTTCGAGAAAATCGTACGGACGTGACTCACTCACTCTACGAAAATATCGATAACTTTGGTTTAGGAATAGAAGTTCACTGTAGGAAATAATGACAAAATTCAAGTTACATGATTTTGATTTATTAAAAAATGTATTTTACTATAAATGTTTGTGTACTGTGTGTGTATGTCACATAGGGAAGAAAAATAATAAACATTATTCTTGTAATCAGTTATTTTATTTGTCAACATCCTAACCTGTTACACATAACATCAAGCTTGTATTCCCTGAAGGTGTAAGCAGTTGTGTATACACCCACATTGATTGTCTCCTCATCAGTAGGTACACAGAATATAGGTACTCATTGTAAGCTTATGCTTCAAAATATTTGCAAAAATTGTGGCAGTAGAATGAACACTGTACTAAATATAAGCTACTTATTTCAAATAAATGTTAATTTATTTTACATTCACATTTACAAATCTTGATAAAAAGGTAAGTACAAAAGTGTTGCTTATTTCTTAAAGTAATAACATTTTCATTTATTACACATTCACATTTATAAGTCTTATATCTCACAATTACACATTCCCATGTATCAAAATAGAAGGTGAAGTACAAAGATGCTGTGTATTGCTAACGCAAAACATTTGCAAACGGTGATAAAAATAGAATTGTGAAATACAGTGCTGCTTATGCCTAAAATGATAAAAAGTTAATCTTTTACACATTCAGATTCACACAATTTTACATCCCACAATCACACATTCAGTTTTATAAATAAAAAAAATAACTGCCAGCAGAACAGCAAGAGGATTATACACACAGAGAAATATATGGAAATAGGCTACAAAAACAAAGTACAAAGGTGCAGCTTATTTCAAAAGTAAAACAAGTTCATACACATTATTTTATAAATGTTGATAACAATATAAAGAACAGAGGTGTTGCTTACATAAAAAAAACTGCCAACAAAAATAATGTGGACTCATGATACAATGCGTAACTTACAAAAATGCTACCCTAGCTTCTCTCATTCTGACAATATACATGATCTTCTCCCGAACATCCTCAGGCACATTGTCATCATCCACATGGACTTCTCCCGATCTCTCACCTCTTACCCACTGGGGGTCACCACTAGGCGTTCCACCCCCTAGTTTGGCCACACTGAGCAATACTGCCACGCCACACTGCACCACCGCACCGCGCTGAATCGCCACGACGCGCGTCGCCGAGTCGTGGCCGACGCTGCTGTTGCAGCTGCTGCCACGTCCTTGACCACTTCCTCTTGCTGGAACAGCTGGTACTTGTCAGCAAGAGAGAAGTGGTCCTGCTCCATCGTGATGTCGTCACCCACTGGGGCCCTGATGACGACATCACATCTAAAATTAAAATAGTCAAAATAAATACGAGTAAATTACGAAGAAAAGGTATAATAATGAATATAAGTTTTAACACTTACGGCATAAGGACGCGCGGCGAGCCTGAACCAGCAGCAGCAGTGGACCCCGGAACTGGCGATGAGGATCTTGGCCTATCAAACAAAGAGATTTCATTTATATTAAAGACAAGTTTTTTTTCGAACTTCGTTTATTGTCTCTATAACTGTCAAAGGTCCGAGGGTCACAGTCCGAAATCATTGACATTTAAAAAATATAGTATGAAATACATATCGAATGATCAAATCTATTGTTATTATTAGATTTAGAGCAACTCAATTCATACAGATACACTCAATTCATTGTAAAACAGTCAAAATTCATCAAAGTAATGACGCCATGAGTCCAACGATTTTTACGTAAAATTTCTTTGGCCAAAAATGAAGTATTTATGATGTTATTTAGTGCAAATATTATCTAAAACGATGTAATAACTAATAATAAATGAATATTTATCCACTTACCGTTGCATATCACCCAAAAACTCACTAAATCTGATTTTATTAGACGGAGCACGTATTACAACGTTGACGTGTTGAAGTGTCAGTAATGGCGGCACTTTCAGCTTTTTATTTTTATGTTTCCAGACAATATTTTTGGTATAGAATTAGTAAGTTGAGGAGAATATTTATCTGGCCACATTTTTTTTTTGTACAGACGTCTAATAACTTACTAATTTTAAATGATTAGAGAAAAACCGCAGGTAGTCGGGGCGGGCCGCGGCGCGGCCCGGCTGGGGCTTTACGGAAGTTACTAGGGCGGGCCGCCGCGCGGCCCGCCCCGGCCGTTACCGGTTAAAATCAGTACTAATGATCTGATGGCTCTTAAATTTTTTGACTATTCAATTTGGTTGAATTTTGGAACGCGACAATAGATTCACAGACAATGGGCGCATTCCGTATTAGAAATTATAGTGCTGTGAGCGCTCACATCGATATTTTGCGTTCCGAATTAGAAATCATGATTCTGACAGCTAAGAACCGTCATTTTTGTCAACAATACGGAACGCTCGTGATCGCGATAAAAGTGTTCACTCAACGTTAAGACGTATATTCACCATATTAAACTTGTATACACCACACATTTCTTCTTCTTAGATAGAAGCACTATTTCTAATAAATATAAGTTAGCTAAAGTTATGATGCGAATCGAAACAAAACAGCCAAACTGTCATTTTTGACAGCGCTCACGGTGATATTATAAGAATGCATGGTCGGCGTTTTTGCACGATGGCGCATGTCATGACGTCACCTATGACGTTTCGCGGGACATCGTCATCGCGCTCACGCCATCGCCAATTCGGAACGGGTGTGAGCGCGCTCAAATCGATATTATCGTATCTCGGAACGTGGCCAATGTCATGTCACAGATTTCGTCTACATATCGGTGATGTAGCATAGGGGAGCTGTGTTGCCAACTTAGCACTTTCAGTGCCAGAAGTAGCACTATTTTCGTGAGTCCGACTTTTAGCGTCTAGCACTAAATAGAAAAATGCTGATTGTTTTTTGATTACTGCAAATTCACAGTAGGTAAGTTATATATGATTACATAATTATGTGATTTTATTATTTAATTGATGGTCCGTCAAATTTAGCTATAGATATATAGAAATCTAGCACTTTTTGAAGTTACATTTAGCCAGTGATGCCAACTATTAAATTCCCTGAAATTTAGGGGGACCCAAGATGTCCAGGTGGTCTTCAGGGGGTACATTTATTTAGGGGGATTTTTAGGCGTAGATTATTCAAATGTTTTTTGTATTTTATATAAGTATTCGAAATACATATTCCTTCGAAGAATCTGCCCTTCGCAATAACATTTCTTATTTAAACTGAACGTTAAATTGAAGAATCACTTTTCTTTTTACTCAATTATAATAGGTTGCCTTGAACAAATGTTTACACTAATGCCGTACTTCGTGTCTTGTTGTACAGAGGCCAGCACATGAAGCTACCCCAATCTGTCAAATTTCTTTGAAAGTTTTTCAACTTTATCACAAAGGAATAAGGTTTATGTTCAATTGGGAAAATTTGACAGTTTGGGATAGCTTGACCTGCTGGCGACTGTACATACTTAAAGCAACACGCAGGTGGCGTTGGTGGCTGAATTTCACACTATGACCATCAACAACTTGCTATTCAAGAACATTTTTTTGAATATAAAAATGTGTTAACTAGAGTGCAAACAACATAAGTTTACTGGACAGTCTCGGAAAAATCTATGAGCGACTTATCTATAAGCGCCTCAGGGACTTCGCCGAGACTAAAGGCCTGATACCCAACAAGCAGTTAGGTTTCCGAACCCAGCACAGTTGCGTACAACAGGTACACCGGATCGTAGAACATATAAACGTTGGTTTCCAACGCGGTTATATATATGACCGGTGCAGTATTTTTCGACATAGCGAAAGCCTTCGACAAGGTCTGGCACAACAGCTTAATATACAAGCTGTATAAACTCGGCGTGCCAGACCGTCCCGTATCATCTTACGAGACTTTCTGTCGAACCGCACCTTTCACTATCGCATCGAAGGGGCGCTCTCGTCCCCCCACCCCATTTGCGCAGGCGTCCCTCAGGGCGCCGTGCTGTCACCTCTTATCTTTACGCTAATCACTAGCGATATACCCATAAGTAGAAAGGCACAGTTGGCACTGTTCGCAGACGACACAGCCATCTACCACACTGGGCGTAGCCAGGACGCGATAGTCTCCTCTCTCCAAACCGCAGTCAACGTACTTGCCGCATGGTTTAGAAAATGGAGGATCGTCAAGCGGTTCTCTTTACGAAACCGAGACAAAGACCCTGACCCGCCCCCCCCCGGCCCATCTCCATATTCGGCAAGCGGATCCCTTGGGAGAAGAGAGCCAAATATTTAGGAGTAATCTTGGACCAGCACCTCACCTTCTCTGAGCATATCAAGAAGGCGCGCTCGCGCGCCGCCTTCGCTCTCGGAAGGCTGCACTCTGTTATGAACGCACGTAGCAAATTGTCACTCAAGTGCAAATTGCGGATTTACACGGCGTGCATTAGGCCCATTATGATGTATGTATGTGCAGTCTTTGCACACACGCAACCCCGATCCATCCATAGGATGCAGACCCTCCAAAACCGTTTCCTTCGCACTGCCACAGGCTCCCCATGGTACGTTCGGAACGAGATCCTCCATCTCGATCTGAGACTGCCCACGATAGCTCAATTTCTGAAACGCAACTCGAAGCGTTTCTTCGATAAAGCCAAGTTACATCGCAATCCCTTGATTGTGAAGGCCGCAAGTTATGTCCCCAGTAGAATCAGTAGTATCCGCCGGCCGAGACATGTCCTTTCCGACCCAGATGACCCCATTACTGTTCTCCAAGAAAAGAATAGGGCCACCAGTACAGCACACAAACACAAACGACCTTCCGACCTACCCGCCTAGTTCCTCGAGCCCCGCGAAGACCCCTGAGTAACGATCAGACCCCCGACCGTCCCTTGCTCGTTGATGCGCCAGCCCGCGCCGCAGCTGAGCCAGTAGCTTTAAATTCCCCGAATAATAATCAAGAAAATACTTTGACCCAGCCTGTCCCCACTAGCTGCACCCCCCCCCGCGCGCCAGTGACGCCCTGAGCCGAGGTTCGTACCCCACAGGGGGTGCCCTCAGCGTGCAGTCGCTTTAGGTTAAGTAGGTTTATGCCCTGGCTGGAGGCTTTTAATATCACTAAAAACCTTCACAGGAAAGCCTGGTTAAGCAGTCACGGCCTCTCAAGGTCAACTGCGAGAAGCCATACACAAAAAAAAAGAGTGCATACAATTTTTTTGGGGTTTTAGGGGAATTTGAAGTTGGTCCTAGGGGGAACATTCAGTAGGAGTTGGCATCACTGCATTTAGCACCTAACCGTAGTATTGAGTTGGCAACCCTGAGTACTCTGACTCTGGAGTAAGTTGTTTGTGTTGTTTTTGTTTTATATTTCGTGTTCGTGATAAAATTAAAAGGTACCAATCTTTCTTTGTGACTTTCGTTAGTAGTGGTGAAGGCTAAATACGTTGTTTTATCAGTTCTGCGGATTTTACTTGATCGAGACTATTCCTTGTGTTTGTGTCTATGCGTAAGGTAAGTAGTTTTATTTGTTATTTTCTTTAAAAATAGATTGTCTTGCTTAAAAAAATATTCGCTGTCATTATGAACTCCAAAAAACTTCCTGATCCCGACCTTTTAATCTTCCCTCTGTCTTGACCGTCACCCTCCCACATGGCACCCAAATACGCAACATCCCAATTTTGGGAACGCAGACGACAAATCGGAAGAGGGTCCCTGTGTACCCCCCCCCCTACTACTCCAATTATTCCACCCAAGGTACCGAAAAATGTAATTGGCAGACTTACATATTCAACTAGAGATAATCCGCCATAAATTGTCCATGTTTCCCATAAGGATGGTCAGACAGGTCACTGTGCTACAACCGGTCAGGTTTGGTATGTTTATGACTAAAAATAACATCAATAGCGATGGGGTCAAATGTATTTGCAGAAAAAAACTTTTTCAAAAAAAATACGACCAACTTCCAAAAAACACTAGAAAGTGAAAAATAACATTATTTTCGGAAGCCGGTGACTTTGGACTTTTCTTTCTTTCTTTCTTTCTTTCTTTCTTCAATAAAACACCAAATATTGTAATTTGTGTATTGAGCTAAGTAGCCTAGGAATACAAGTGGATAAATCATAAGAGTAAGGTAGGAACAACAATGTGATGGAGGGTAGACTCACAACCCAATAAACATAAACTTATAAACTAGGAAGTATGTAGGTAGGATATACAACATACCTTTCCTCCAAGTATACAAAATATATTTAAACTTTAACTTATACTTAAAGCCAACCATTTTGTATTTATTTAAATATCTAACATTAACATTAGGTCTATTCGATATACATTGAATCAGGCTTTTCATAAGGGCCTTTTGCATGAGATAAAACTTTACTTTTAATCTTACCCCCAGAATAGCCAGACTCATAATCACTGGGTATACCTAATAGGTAATAGGTAAAACTGGCTGTTGTCCGCAACTCCACGTCAAAGCGCGTATTTTGCGTACGGGTGGGAGAATCGGTCATTCGATCCACCCCAGCTCCTCGAGAAAGGCCAGCAACGCCTTGGTGTTGCTGACAATCTCACGTAGGGTACCTGGGTTACCGAAGTATTTTGCCCTGTAATTAGCAACCGCCGGGCAGTTTAACAGCACATGAGCCGCTGTCTCGTCGTCCTCCATGCAGGCCCTGCACAGCGGACTGTCTGTTACTCCTATGACAAAGAGATGTTTATTAAATGACCCATGGCCAGTTACGGCTGCTGTAACTGTACGCAGCTGTGGTTTTGTTAAACGGAGAACCTGTTTCGTGAGGCGGACATCGAACGCAGGAATCGCTTCCTTAGCCTGCCTGCACTCACTTAGGTTCATCCATATTTTGTGATGATGATCCCTGGTTCGTTTCCTTACCAGAGTGCGTAGATACCCGAAGGGAAGTGGCGCAATGGGTTCTGGTCCCACTGGTGTCATGCTCGACCCCCTCCTGGCAAGTTCATCGGCTGCATCGTTGCCTAGCGAACCGCTGTGTCCTTTGATCCACTGAATGGTAATATTGTTGAGGCTACCTACCTCGTTGAGGCGCTGGTGGCACTCGTATATCAGCCCAGAGTCAACCGTGTGACTGTTCAGCGCTTGTAGAACAGCCATGCTGTCTGAGAGTATGCAAATCGAGTGATCCTTAACTTCCCTGGCCATGATAGCAGACGCGGCAAGGGAGATGCCCATGCATTCGGCCTGGAACACTGTGTTATGGACCCCCAGTGGTGTGGCTATGTGGATGTTGAGGTCCTCCGAGAAGACTCCAGCACCTGTGCCACTACCTGTTTTTGATCCGTCCGTGAAGATACGCAGCTCTGCGGGGCGCAAGCCTTCGCATCGTCGATCCTCATGCAGTTGGATTCTGTGGGTATACCTAACATCTCCACCCATTGGTCCGAACTCGGTATTTCAATTATTTCCTCACTCGAGCTTGTACCCATTTCCACATCTTCATTTATCATTTCCAAACCAGCCTTTTCATTATTCACTTCTTCCCAGAGAGGGAAGAAGTGAATAATGAAAAGGCTGCTTCTCGGTCTGGATCGACTGTGACATTCTTTTTAACCAGCTGGTCGTTGTGTCGGTTGACAACATTACCATCACCAGTTGAAACTTGATAATTAGATGGCCCTTGCTTTCTAACCACCGTACCAGGCAACCAACGAGGTCCACAACTATAATTCCTATACATCACACTTTGGCCCACATTTGTTTCTCGAGTTACATTATGAGCATTATTGGTAATCTGTTGATCAGTTTTATTTTGAACACGATTATCCGGATGTATAACATCTAATAGGGTACGTAGGCGCCTATTCATCAACAGTTCAGAGGGGCTCTTGTTAGTTATTGTGCAAGGAGTAACCCGCAATCCTAGTAGCATTCGAGGAATCTTAACATCCCAAGAGATGTCATCCATTTTGCGCAACTTGTCTTTAACAGTCTGCACCATTCGTTCGGCCAAACCGTTTGTTGCAGGATGATAAGGCGCTGTCTTAATATGTTTTATTTTATTCGCGTCCAAAAATTGCTTAACTTCAGCTGACACAAAGGACGTTCCGTTGTCGGAAACCAATGTCTCACACAAACCATGCATAGCAAATGCATTTCTGAGGTGTCTGATGACCGTTCCCGCTGTCATATTGTTAACCAAGATCACTTCAGGCCACCTGGAGTATGCGTCTACAATAATTAAAATATATTGACCCTGGAAAGGACCTGCAAAGTCCACATTTATTCGAGACCACGGCTTTGTAGGCGTGATCCACTCAGATTTAGTTTTCGGAGGCATGTGCCGATTTTCAAGACATTTATCGCAGCCGCCTACTAATGCCTCAATATTTTCGTTCAGTTTTGGCCACCAAACATAACTCCTGGCCAGTGATTTCGTTTGGACGATGCCGTTATGTGTTTTATGTAAAGTACGTAGTATCGTTTCACGCAATGATGACGGTACCACCACTCGACAACCCAGCAAGATACAATCTTCATGCATAGATAGCTCCGAACGATGTAACCAGTATGGACGCAGTTCATCATCAGTAACTCTAGCTGGCCAACCGCTCAGGAGATGATGACTGACACGAGATAATAGCCTATCTCGCTTCGTTGCTAATGCTATTTGGTCGGCATCCACGGGAAAGTCGGTTGGTGTCTCTGCCATCAGCAACACGTCACATAACTGCTGTTCAGGTTGGTCGGGAACCGGCTGTGGCCATCGGCTTAATCCATCAGCGTGACCAATCTGTTGTCCAGGTTTGTACACAATTTCGTAATTATGTGACGTTAACAAAATTGCGATCCTCGTTAGGCGAGGCGACAAGACCGTGGGCATAGGTCGCTTAGGATCGAATATGCCCAATAACGGTTTATGGTCCGTAACTATAGTGAAGGATCTTCCCATTATATAGTTATGAAACTTGCTAACTCCAAATGAAATCGCAGTGGCCTCTTTATCTAATTGTGAGTAACGGCGCTCGTGAGTATGTAAAGTTCTGGAACTCATAGCTACGGGGCGCTCCTGTCCGTCTTCCATAACGTGGGATAATACAGCGCCGACGCCGTATTCTGAACTGTCGCAGGTGAGTACCAACGGCTTATTTAAATCGTAATGAATGAGCGTCAAGTCAGATGACAGCAACCTTTTAGCCGTGTCAAAGCTCCTTTGCTCCCTGTCTGTCCATTGCCAAGATTGTGCTTTGTCGAGCAACCTATGTAGGGGCTCGAGCATGGTGGCTTTGTGAGGTACGAACCTCTCATAAAAATTGCATAATCCTAAAAACGCTTGTAGCTGTGGAACGTTCTTTGGTTCAGGAGTATTGACAATGGATTCAACTTTGCTTGGTGCAGGATGAATACCCTCAGCGTCTATGACAAAACTTAGAAACTCTACACGTTCTTTGGCAAACTTACATTTGTTTCGATTGAGCCGCAAACCTGCCTTTCCGATGCGTTCCAATACTGTTTCGAGGCGCTGCGTCATCTCCGATATCGTCCGGCCACTGACGATGACGTCATCGATCAGTACCGCGACGCCGGGAACGCCTGCCAGCAACGCCGTCATCAGGCGCTGGAAAATGCCCGGGCAGGCTTTGACACCAAAAGCCAATCTGTGTACTGAAAACAAACCTTTGCATGTGTTTAAGGTTAACATTTTGTGCTGTGGCGTCTGTGACGACCACCTGTGTATATGCACGGTCAAGGTCGAATGTCGTGTAAAATTTGCCACCAGCAATCGTAGCAAACACTTCACTTGCAGTCGGCATAGGGTAGGTATCAGACTCGGTAGCCTGATTAACCGTACTACGGTAGTCACCGCAAAGACGAATGTCCCCGTTTCGTTTGGGAATGGGAACAACAGGAGTTGCCCATTCTGAAAAAGACACAGCGCGAAGTACCCCTTCCCCCACTAAACGATCTATCTCTTTTTCAACTTTGGCTTTAATAGCATAGGGTCCGGGACGTGCCTTCAAAAACCTAGGAGTTGCACCTGGTTTCAAATGTATATCAACAGGTTTCCCCCTGTAAGTACCGAGTCCGTCCCTGAAAACCTCGCTGTGCTTACTTACAATCTTATCGTTCGCTGACATGTCAAGTTCCGATATCATATTAACATTTAAAGTAATACCTTTGCCTCGAACCAGTTACGTCCCAACAG
This sequence comes from Polymixis flavicincta, assembly GCA_949987655.1. Classification (NCBI taxonomy): domain Eukaryota; kingdom Metazoa; phylum Arthropoda; class Insecta; order Lepidoptera; family Noctuidae; genus Polymixis; species Polymixis flavicincta. Next base: position 13,715,495 of record OX465190.1, on the reverse strand, counting down.
ATTCGGTCCTGAACCCTTAGCTACAATGACATTCAAAACACACTTAATGTCTTTATATTGTACTTGCACTTGAGCTTGTCCCATCACTGCGACCGGTGAGCTGTTCCATGTGCACAGGCGGTTAGGTACCGCGCGCAAACCGCTGCGAGAAAGCACGCGCGCCCACGTCTGCTGGTTCACCAAGGAGAAAGTGGCGCCGGAGTCCACCTCCATCGCTACCTGCGCGCCGTCCAGTAGTAGTTTCACCTCGTATGCCGGAACGCGAGAGCTCCTCGTGTTCTCCATGTTATATATGCCATTAAGGTGCTCGTCAGTCACGTTTTCGGCTAAGTGAATTTTTTCAGAACGATTTTTCTTTTTAGCGGTGCATATTCTCTCGATGTGACCTTTCTTCTTACAAAAGTGGCACACGGCGTTAACGAAGCGACATTCGCCCGCGTGCCGGTCTCCACATCGATAACACAGTCGAACATTTGCTTTGGATTGCACGGCGTTGACGTCCATAGGTTCACAAGACGACGGCGACGGTGCCGCGGCGTCCACTGCCGTCGTAGCTGACGGCGCACACTGGTCCCAAATTAAAAAAAGTGGACATTGATAGTAGACCGCTGATATTTTTTTTTATTGTTTATATAATGATAACAGATAAGGCAAAAAAATATTATTGTCCTACTTTAAATACTTTTCTCTAAAAAAAATATTTCTTTTTTTTTTGTATGGGAGTGATTACATTTTACTCAATTTCTCAAAAACCTTAAGCGATGTCGAGATGGCATTCACATATGTTAGAAAACTAATAATTCTGAGTATTTGGCTCGAAGAAACTTATTGCTTATCTCTGCGTACTTTCGAGATAATAGTGGCAGAAAATAACAATTTTTTTTAATGTTAATTGTTCGCTTTTTTTTATTCATAGCCTTACTCATATCGCAATAGGTCCGCTGGCCAGCAAAATGGAGCTTCGACGCGAGTTTGCCGGGATAACAAGATGGCCGCCTCTCATGACGTAACGTAATACGGTCACGAATCGCGCGCGTACACCTCAGTGTACAACTAAATGTGGTTGCGATAAGACGTGTCCTTATTTTTTCTGTGCGCTTGAAGAAATGCTTGTTGTTTGTTTGTTTTGTTATTGTTGTATTTTGAATCTTTGGATTTTAAAATCAAATAATTTTTGTTTGTCTTTCTTTCGTCGAATTTGTTTTCGTAATTTTTTTTTGTTAAAATCAAAGTCACTTTGTCTTTGATATCTTTGATTCTAATTTGTTTTCAATTTTCCTTAAAATTATAATATGTCCGCATTTGTCACCAACTTAGACGTTGTTCTTAAATCAGGAGGTGGTTTTAAAAATGTCGAATTTTTATTTAATGCCCTTATTGAACGTATTGGTGTTGAATTGTCTTCCGAAGATTTGAGTAATATTAAATTATTTTGTCGTAATTTTTCAAGTAATATCTCAAAAAGATGGTCTGCTTCCAATAGAGCTCAAAAGACCTTTCTTAACAAAAATTCAGACTGGTTACAATCCCAAATAGTTTGGCCAAAATGTCAAAATATCGATTTAAGCAGCATTTTTAAAGTTGCCGAGGAAGTAATTCCAAATTTCGAAACGCAAGTGGATACTCATCAATTAAGTTGTGGTACAAGTAAAAAACCATTTGTTGATATATCTGATAAACAGAAGAAAAGGCGTTCTCTAACACTTCTAGATCACACAGAGGAGGAATTAGTTTATGCTTTATGTGCCAAATTAAAAGAGTCTAAAAAAACAAAATTAGCAGCTATATTAAACGAACTCAGCCAAAACAAGGAAAAATGTGAGATGGTACATGATGTACTATTCGCTAAAAAGACTGACAAACCGTGTTTACCAGATGATAAAACGTTAGCGCTTTACACCTCAACAAATTTGTCAAAATGGCAATATCGAAATTTAAGAACTATTCTTGCTTCAGAGAAAATGTATGGTCTTCCATCCTATCAAAAGCTCCTGGAAGCTAAAAAAACTTGTTATCCTCCAGAGTCAGACATAACTGTAACTGAATCTGATGCTAAGATAAGACTTCAATCGCTTCTAGATTTGACAACCAATAGGATATTAAAAACAATTCAGCACAACTCTGCCGACAAAAATCGCTAAAACTAATAAGCAAATGGGGTTTTGACGGGTCATCTTCTCAAAGTAATTATAAACAAAAGTCACACTCCGACACTAAAATTGACGATTCTTCAGTTTTCATGATTAGTTTGGTTCCGCTTCGTTTGGAAGAAGAGAGTGGTACTATCTTGTGGCAAAATCCTGCTCCCTCTTCAACAAACTATTGTCGTCCAATTGGCTTTATATTTGCAAAAGAAACAAATGAATTGATAAAGAAGGAAAGTGCATCCTTAGAGGAAGAAATTCGTAATCTTGTTCCCACAATTGTAGATAATTTTGATATTAAACATGTTTTGTACATGACTATGATTGATGGGATAATTTCTACTGTGATTTCCAATACTTCTTCTGCAGCTGTTTGTAATATTTGCAATACCCTACCTAGCAAAATGAATGACTTGGACTTTGTATCCAAAAGACTCATCAGAGAAGATATGTATAAATATGGTCTGTCTTCGCTTCATATGTGGATAAGATGTATGGAATGTATTTTACACATTTCGTACAACTTAGACTTCAAAAAGTGGGCTGCACGAAAAGAAGATAAATTGTTAAAAGAAATTAAAAAGAATTTGACACAAGAAGAATTCCGGGAAAGAACTGGTTTGTTAATTGACATAGTAAAACAGGGATTTGGTACAACCAATGACGGTAACACGGCAAGAAGGATTTTTGAAAATTATGAAGTATCTGCTGAAATAACGGGTATCCACCCTGTTTTAATCAAGAGATTTGCAGTCATTTTACAAACAATTTCATCTGGTCAACTTATTAATACCAACTTGTTTAGGGAATATTGTAAAGAAACAGCAATGCTGTATGTAAACTTATATCCATGGTATTACATGCCTTCAAGTGTCCATAAATTGTTGATACACGGTGCTGATATTTGTGAAAATTTCTCCTTTATTCCGATAGGCATGCTTTCCGAAGAAGCTTCCGAAGCGAGGAATAAAGATTTCCGGAATGTTAGAATGGCACATACAAGAAAAATCGGTAGAGTTCAGACTAATTTAGACATTATCCACAGCTTTCTAATTATCTCAGATCCTTACATCAGCCATATCAAACCAAAGTTTGCTCGTTTACATAAACAGTTGTTTCCAGAGGCTAGTGCTTTGATCTTGAACAATGAATTGCTTTCGTTGGAAAACGAGGAAATAGAGATTTCTCAAGAGAATATAGACCCAAATATTAATCTTTCACCATAATATTTTTTCAGAATCGTTTGTGAACATATTCAACTTTATGTTTGCAGCTTTATTTGTCTTCATTTTGATTGTTTTTTAAAACTAATGAAAATACTCCTTCAGAAAGGTCATAGCTTTTCAGTCATTAGTGAGCCCCCATAACCTCTTTTACAGAGAAGTCTCTTTTTATTTATTTGACATTACGCATACATTATAATTATGTGCTAAAGTAAGGCTATGATTAAAAAAAAGCAAACAATTAACATTAAAAAAAATTGTTATTTTCTGTCACTATTATCTCGAAAGTACGCAGAGATAAGCAATAAGTTTCTTCGAGCCAAATACTCAGAATTATTAGTTTTCTAACATATGTGATTGCCATCTCGACATCGCTTAAAGTTTTTGAGAAATTGAGTAAAATGTAATCGCTCCCATACAAAAAAAAAAGATTTTTTTTTTTTACAGAAAAGTATTTGAAGTAGGACAATAATATTTTTTTGCCTTATCTGTTTTCATTGTATCAACAATAAAAAAAAATATCAGCGGTCTACTATCAATGTCCACTTTTTTTTAATTTGGGACCAGTGTACGGCGGCGCCGCCGGTGACGGAGGCGCTCTGCATCATACGAGAGTCCCTGCTCGCACTTTCGGCCGATAGCATAGCATCCACTACGTCATGGTATCGTAAATTATCTTTCTTTAGGCGTTCGTACTGCAAATTGTGATTGTTCATACCGCATACCAATCTGTCACGAAGCATCCTTTCCATATCTGTAAAGTTACAACCGGCACAGATTTTTCTGAGTTGCGCTATGTATTCCGCGGCGGATTCACTGTGTAGTTGATCGCGCTTATAAAATTTGTACGACACAGAAATCTCATTAGGTTTTGGGCTATAATGTTTGGTTAGGATCGCTTCAATTTCACTGAATGTTACTTCACCTGATTTTTTAGGTGTAATCAACGCCAGAAGAGTCTCAAACACTTGTACGCCGCACACTGTATAGAAATTTGCCCTTTGTGCCGAATCTGAAACGACGCCATTCGCCTCAAAACAATACTTAAGTCTGTCGATGTAATTGTCCCAATTTTCACATTTCACACTGAACTCATGAAATTTCACAGATTTACACTCCATTGTCATGTTTTCTACTCGTCGCCACTATTATGTCTTCTATAAAACACCAAATATTATAATTTGTGTATTGAGCTAAGTAGCCTAGGAATACAAGTGGATAAATCATAAGAGTAAGGTAGGAACAACAATGTGATGGAGGGTAGACTCACAACCCAATAAACATAAACTTATAAACTAGGAAGTATGTAGGTAGGATATACAACAAACCCCTTTCGAACAAAAAAAGAATTTTGCAAATCAGTCTTATAACGGAGTTATACCTCCACCTAACTCCTAACCTTTAAAGAGTTGTACCTTCCTTCATCAGCTCAGCATCATGAGATGATGATGACCGTACGCAAATGTCTCAATAACTTTAGAAAATATATAAAAAACATTGTTAATACCTACAAAATTTGAGGGTTGTCCTCGATTTCCCTGGGATTTCATCATCATATCCTGACTTGGTGCCAATGGGACCACCTCAGGAGTATACTCTTTCAAATAAAATAAGAATTTTGAGAATCGGTCCACAAATGGGGGAGAAATTGAGGAACATACATTAAAATAAATAAAAAATGTTCAGTGGAACATATAACCTCCTCCTTTTTTGGAAGTCAGTTAAATAAAGTTTCAGTTGAATTCAAGTCACATCAAGACGAAAACAGTTTTAATGAATAACTTGTTATCAAACATAATTATAATTATATTGAATTGAGGGATGGAGGCGGTCTCCATCCCTCAATTCAATGTTACACGATTGGGTCTTCTTAGGAATATCCCCATTGAATGGTCGGAAGACGAAATTATTGATAATATGAAGGTTCCTGAAGGATGTGGTGCTGTTGTGAAGGCCAGGAGGATGAGCCGTGAAGTTACCACCTTTGGTGTAGCTGAGTGGAGGCCTACGCAGACAATTGTTATTACTTTTGACAGACAAGTTTTATCTAAACAGGTGTTTTGTATCTATTCAGCTCTTCCAGTTCAGTAGTTCACTTACCCAACAATAAAATGCTAACATTGCTGTTGGTTTGGACATACACGTACGCTCTGCAGATCTAAACCACGCTGCTTCAAATGTGGTGAAGATCATCCAGGTGCTGGATGTGAAACCACCTCTGAATTAGGATTTTGTATTTCATGTTCGTGATCATGGGCTGATGACCCAGGAGTATGCTGGATGAGGGAAGCACAGAACCGGTTGAAGTTGTGGAGCTTGGGGGAGGCCTATGTCCAACAGTGGACATCTTTCAGCTGAAATGATGAATGTTGATGATGATTGCAAATCATATTGCTTGTCCTGAATTAAGCCTGCAGAAGAGCATCAAACGTCTGATGGCGGAAAAATCTATTTAAAATGTTTTCCTTTTTAATCTGCAATCAGTCGCAAATAAGCAGATGAGCTGAATGATAATGACTATTAGACTATTATTATTAATTATTTAATTTCAATGGTATTCAGACAAAGAGCAGGGTGCTTACTCTGGAACATAATTCCGATAGATCGACATTGGTCAAACGTCAGATGGTTGAGTTAAACGTCAGGGATTGGCTGGACTCACTCCCCCTTATTACAAAACAAGGTTTTTCTTTAGGTATGGTTTAAACCATCGAGCCTGTTTTTGAAATAAGAACTTAGAACTGAAATAGAATTACAGTTCCTTTTACAAAACTGACAATTTAGCACTGGACTAACTTGTCAGTTTTGTAAAAGGGGCTGTATTTCGATTTCAGTTAGGTTCATAATTAAAAAACAGGCTCGAAGGTTTAAACCATACCTAAAGAAAAACCTTGTTCTGTAATAAGGGGGACTGAGTCTAGCCAATCCCTGACGTTTGACTAACAATTCCAATGTCGATCTATCGGAATTATATTCGAGAGTAAGCACCCTGGTCTCGACTGCCTTTCTAAAGCACATCCTTCCTTTTCAGCCTTTCCGGATTTAGAGAAGGTTTTAAAAGATCATTTGCCAGTACATTATTTAAAAAAAAAAACTGGCTCCTTTTTCTTACAATCTGTCACTATCTATTAGGACATTCAGTAATTTTTATGACAAGAGATGTTAATAATAAACATAAAATAGATCATCACGTTTGCCTTAAACAATGGCATGCAAATATTAGCTAATACAATAATAAAATTTATGTCACTCTTAGTCAAACTATTAAAAAAATTCATAATAATAAAAAATAAAAAATGATTAAACATAATAAATTGGTGAAACATTTTCATAATCTCTCATCTAAAAACTCATTCAGGTTATAATAAGCTTTATCTGCTAGAAAATTAATAACTTTCTTTTTAAATTGTACATCAGTTAACTGCTTCCAGCTTTTAGGTAGGTAATTTATTATAAATTTTTGGAGCCATGCAAAAGACACTTTTTCGCATAAGTGACGTCCTATACCTATTGATGTAGGTGAACTTGGCTGTTGTCACGTCTATTACGAGGAAATCGGTCTGCCATGCGAGAAAATAGGAGTGGGTTGGACCTTAGGAACATTGCATTTTCTAATATATAAAGGGAAGGTAATGTCAAGATTTTGTATTTTTTGAAATAAGGTTTGCAACTCTGAGTGGTTTCAAGTTTGAACATCGACCTAATGCATCGCTTTTGAGTTTTAAATATATTTTCACGGTCGAATTACCCCAAAATATAATGCCGTATCTTAGAACGGACTCCACCAAGCCGTAGTATGCGGTGAGGAAAAGCATCTATACTAATAGGGTATTTTCCGATTTCATAAAAACTATTTTAATTTGAAGATTAGGACGATATATTTAACAGAAAAATAAAAATAAATTTATTAATACACATTTTCTCAATTAAAAACGATTAAAATCTAATTTATTTTTCGTTGTTTTGAATTTACCGCCAAAACCCTCCTTACGATGACTTTATAACACGTGGCATGTGACGTCAACTTTGTATAAACGGCACCGGTACAAATACTTAGTTTGGCGCCGTTTTAGAAGTATTTATGCACAGAGGCACCACACACCAGTAATGTCACTTTATATCGATTAAAAATCTTGTTAATTATAAACACGAAACTCACTTGTTTACTTACTAACTACTTTAGTTTACACAGAGTTGACGTCATGTGACAAAAAGTCATCGTAAGAAGCGTTTTGGCGGTAAATTCAAAACATGGAAAAATAAATTTGGTTTAAATCGTTTATAATTGAAAAAATAGATAGAAATAAATTTATTTTTATTTTTCTGTTAAATATCTCGTTCCAATCTTCAAACTAGGATAGTTTTTGAAAAATTGGAAAATACCCTATTACTGCTGCCAGTTTATACAGAGCATATGCTGAGGTACTTATTTTCTTACTGATAGTCTCTATACCTATGTGCCTTCCAATTCAATTTACTGTCAATAATAAGGCCTAGAAATTTTGTTGTATCAACCTCGTCAATGTTATTATTATTATAGTTATATAGCGTTATTATTATAGTTATTGGTATATAGCGTGTAGCTAAGTGTGTCCAATGAAATCCTGTGGGATTTTGTGTTTTAGCCTGCATATTCATTCTTTATCCATTAGGTGGTTTGCCAGGTTATTCGGGTTGCGAGTTATTCTTTCCTTGTATGACCTGATATAGCTTTTTATTTCTTCTTTGACTGTCGGAATTTTCAGATCATGATGTAGTGCTTCATTTGGTACAAACCATGGGGTGTTTGTAATTGTTCTTAGAAGCTTGTTCTGGAATCGCTGAATGATCTCTTTATTGGAGTGTGATGCTGTTCCCCATAGCTGAATGCCTTAGGTCCATATAGGCTTGATTATAGATTTGTATAAGAGGGTTTTTATTCACCAGATGCAATTGAGACTTTTGTCCTATTATCCCGTAGAACTTTCTTAGTGTCAGTCCAAGTTGCTTCCGTTTTGTGAAAATGTGTTTTTTCCATGTAAGATGTCTGTCGAGGTATACACCAAGATATTTTACATGTTCAGCTTGAGGCAGTTGAACTCCATTGAACTGTACTGGTGTGCAGGTATTCTTCCTCTTAGTGAATGTGATATTTACCGATTCAGTCTTGTTGGCTTTTATCCTCCATTTTTTGAGCCAGAGGGCTATATCGTCCAAACAGGACTGCAGCATAGCTGATGCTACTTTATGATCAGTATGGGATACCAGCACAGCTGTATCATCCGCAAAGGTTCCTGTAGTCGCTAAATTTGATATTGGGAGGTCAGCAGTATGAATCAGATATAAGATAGGTCCTAGCACACTACCCTGAGGAACGCCAGCAGTAATAGGGCATAGTTTTGATGAAGCTTCGCCACTCTGTACAAAGAAATACCGATGTTTTTAAACTGACTGAAGGCGACAAAGCCTGATCAACCATTGATCTAAAGATTTCCCAATCTGTCTTTTTGGTGTGAAGTACACAAGTTTCTGGAGTTTCTTTGAAGCGACTTAATAACGTAACTAAGACTGGTGAATGGTCCGAAGATAGGCCAAAGCTGCTCTGGCATTGAAAGTAGTTTTTCGAGATACCTTTAACAGCACAGAAGTCTATTCTAATTATTCTTCATAAGTGCCCATGCAGGTTTATATGAAATAAAAATATTTTGATTTTATTAAGTCAGGATTTTTTTTCCTGTCAGTGGGCCAATATGTAGGCTCACCTGAAGATATAATTTCCATTTTCAGTTTTTCAACAGTCTTGAGTAGCTCGAGGCCCCTGGGGAGGGACAATCTTGATCCCCAATAAGTATGCTTCGCATTGAAGTCTCCGCCAGCTATGAACCGATCGCCGAGGGAGTTGAAAAACTCGCTAAACTCTTCCTTTTTGATAATGTGTTTCGGAGGACAGTAGAGAGCGGACACAGTAACGGAGCTTACCCAATCTTCAACCATGACAGTGGTTGCTTGAATTGATGCTTTGCAGTACGATCATCATCATCATTTCAGCTGAAAGACGTCCACTGCAGTACGATACTGATTCGTAATGTTTTAATTTGCTTCTGATGATGATAGCTGATCCACCATGGGCTTTCCCATCAGGGTGTGGCCAGTGCATTTGGATGACATTTCTTTGTTTGATATTTCTTTTTGAATTTGTCAATTTCAGACTGGATAGTAGGAACGGCAAGATATTTGTGGAGCTCATCCCACCTGGTATGTAGAATATTGTTTTGAACATGCTGAATGTACAGTCGCCAGCACATCAAGTTACCCCACTTTGACCTTGAACGCTTTATAAGCAGCAATAGCGAGAATCGTGTGAAAGAGATATATAGCTTTTTGTCCGCTCTTACTCGTAATCTTTCGTGCTGCAGTGCGTACGTGAGAGTGTGTGCGTATGCGCGTCGTAGTGTAGAATAAGATACTTTGCGATAAGAAACAGCGTAGCAGGTTGAATACTTGAATAGAATCCAAATAATAGCGTGGTAATAGAAAGAAACGGCCCGTGCGCGGCGCATTGCCTAAACTACTTAAGAAAGCTTGGATATAATCGTTTTTATATTTTATTTCTTCATTTTTACTTAAATAATAGTTGGAAATACCTGTAAGTATTAAGTAGGTGTTACCTACTCATATATTTAAACAGGTAGGTAGCGAAATTTCACGCTCTCGGAGAATAATGTTAAGTAGACAGGTAGGTAATCTGATGTGAGAAAAACACTTTTTTTATTATTTCACGCAGTTTTTAATTACTTTTTCCGAGTTTTGTTACCTACTTACTGGTGGGCTGGCGGTCACCTGTTTTCGTGCGTTCCTTGCTCTTCTATTCTCAGTATTTTTACGAAGTTCAATGCAAAAACCCATGACACAATCGGCTTGAAATTTCGAAAACAATATAGATACCCATCACAAACGTGGACGAAGTTTTAATTCATTATACCTACAAAACGCCTCTTGTCAGTCCGCCTTGTTTGAGATTAACGTTTGACACGATCTTATTCCCAAAGTAATAAGGTTGAACTTAGTAACGGAATTACCTATACCTACCGAAATTTGCTTTTACATGAAAGTTCAAACTTATTGCGCAAGAAATAAGATACGATTTCTAGGGAAATAAAATTCGAATCTACACACACCGGCACAATTAGGGGAACACAAAAAAAAGGTTGATTTTTTCTAACATTATCGGGTATTTTTATAAGTAGTTTTTGTTTAAGTGTTAATAACTTCTTAACAGATTGTTTTAAGTACCCCCAACTTTAATTTTAAGTGTTTTGACAAGAATTTATGGTTGTTTAAGAATTTGCTCACTTAACGTTTTGTACTCATTCTGATAAGAACTTTAGTGGATGCTGCGAATAGGGACTGTGGGTCATTTAACTGTTTACATTTGAATAGTGCACATTGTTCTGATACAAAATGAGTGATTTACCAGCAACTTCTGTGGCTAGGGCTGTAACCATGATCGAGGAAGGGCACACCTATCGCTCAGTCAGTCACGCACTGGGTGTATCGACATCGGTGATTCATCGCGTCGTCCGACGTTATAGGGAGACTGGATCGTTCGTGCGCAGACGAGGACAGGGCAGAAATCGAGCAACTAGCGCCTTGGATGACCGTTTCTTGGTCATGCAGACTTTACGAAATCGTCGTCAAACAGCTGTCCAGACCCAAAATCGTTTAGCAGAAGTCCGTAACGTCAACGTGAGTGAAAGGACTGTTAGAAGACGGTTGAATGAAGTTGGCTTAAACTCGTACGTGCCAGCAAAGGCCCCAAAACTCGAGGTAGCTCATCGTGTAGCAAGATTAGCATTCGCTCGACAGCACCAAGATTGGACTAATGAGTGGGGCCGTGTTTTGTTCAGTGACGAAAGCCGATTTTGTGTAAATTTCGTGGATGGGAGGGAAAGAATGTGGAGACATCGAGGGGAACGTTATCACCAAGCAAATTTCACTGGAACTGTGTCGTATGGGGGAGGGTCAGTTATGGTATGGGGTGGCATATGTTTGGGAGCCCGCACGGAGCTAGTGATCATCAGTAATGGATCGCTAACTGCACAGCGGTACATTACAGAACTCTTAGAACCCCTTTTGCCATATTCATAGGCGAAAATTTCATTTTCATGCATGATAACGCACGCCCTCACACTGCGCGTATAGTGAGTGACTACCTTAATGAAGTAGGCATCACTCAGATGAACTGGCCAGCGCGATCACCGGATATGAACCCGATAGAACATGTCTGGGACTACCTGGGAAGAAAGGTTCGACAAAGAAATCCAGCCCCTAATAATGTGGAGGAACTTAAATTAGCGTTAGTGGAAGAGTGGAACAATTTGTCCCAAGAACTCATTGATAACGTTATCCGAAGCATGGGAAATCGTGTACAGGTTTTAATTAGAGCCCATGGCGGCAATACCCGATACTAAAACTACTTTTTTTTTGTCATTTTTGAAAATGTTTACAGATTTCACTTTTAAGGAAAAAACGTTCAATTCTCATTTTTTGTCATTTTTGTTTATTTCTTCTCGTAGAAGTATTGTGTGAGTCACTTTAGCGTTTATTTCAGTTAGTTTGAGTGCAATTAATTATTGATTAACTAAAAAAAATATGTGCTACATAAATTTGTTAAGAAAAACGACCTTTTTTTTGTGTTCCCCTAATTGTGCCGGTGTGTGTATATTATCGTTATTTCATTACATTCAAAATATTTTGTCATTTTGTCAATGAGAATATGAGTTCCTTTGTTTGTTACGCATCATCATGAAGGACATGGGTTCCCATACGAGGTTCATTTGCGGCTACACCCAATCTGTCATAAGAATACCTATTCCTATGAGAACTCGAGTGAAGCCGCATAAAATAGACAGGTAGGTAATCTGATGTGAGAAAAAGTTTTTATTAATTTTACGCAGTTTTTAATTACTTTTTCCGGGTTTTGTTACCTACTTACTGGTGGGCTGGCGGTCACCTGTTTTCGTGCGTTCCTTGCTCTTCTATTCTAAGTATTTTTACGAAATTGAATGTTGAAACCCCATGACACAATCGGCTTGAAATTTCAAAAAAAAAATATAGATAGGTACCCATCACAAACGTGTATGAACTTTTAATTAAATAAACCTACAAAAAGCCTCTTGTCAGTCCGCCTTATTTGAGATTAACGTTTGACACGATCTTATTCCCATAGTAATAAGGTTGAACTTAGAAACGGAAACCTAAACCTACCGAAGTTTGCTTTTACATGCAAGTTCAAACTTATTGCGCAAGAAATAAGATACGATTTCTTGGGTTATGAACTTATGAATCATCAAATAAAATTCGAATCTATAAATTATTATAGTTACTTCATTACATTCTAAATATTTTGAAAATTAGAATATGAGTTTCTTTGTTTGTTATTAGAGCTACCGCCACCCCCCCCCCCCCCCCCTGCTTCTAGCGCCTTAACTACACAACCGATCATCTCGGCATTTTGCGCACCCACCTACCTATCATCATAATCAGCTTTGAATGTTCCCACTGCTGGGACACAGGCCTCCGCTCGGTGAAAAGGGATACGTTTTTACGGAAACCAGTGTGAAACCGCGGGAAAAAATAAAATGTGGAATAAAAATCGTAACCTTTTATTTTTAAACATTAATATAGGTAATTGAAAACTTAAACAAATCCAACACCTACTCTAACTTAAAATATACTTACAACAAAATTTATAAAACCAAACTAAACAAATAGAAAATAGATTAAAAACTAATTGATATTATTTTTTTACAAGTTTATATTTGTAACAGATTAATTATACAGTCTACCAATGACTAACAAGCAATATTAAATGCTGCCGCGAAACAAATGTAAAATGTTACCTATGCTCCATTTGAAATAAGAAAGGTCTGTTTAAGACATTTAAACAAACCTTTTTTTTACAATCAGTTCAACCGATTGTGACTTCTATTCCCTAGGCATAAGGATGGCATTAAAAGCAAAAAGTGGTTACAATACCAACTGTTTACTGCAGATACCATTTATCATGCTTACAACGCAATAGAAGTCAAAATCAGTTGAACGGACTGTAAAAAAGGTTTATTTAACTGTCTAATGTTATTTCAAACGGAGGATAGATTAGTACCTATGATGTACTGGGCTGGTGCCCGAGAACATTCCCAGTTAGTGGGAACACTAACACCTAAGTTAAAGTTTTTTTTCTTTTTCGAACTTTTTAGATTGGGTTTCTTATCGCATGTTTTTTAATAAAATAATAAAAGATAGTAATTAAATGCATATCTTTTACACCCACAATGTGTTACTGAGAATTTTCGACAGTTTACTGATAACAGAAAAAACATCCTTTTAACTGTGCAGGTGTGATACTAATTTTGAGAAATGTTATTTACTAATCCTTTGTGCATGATTTATGGCCTCAACAAACCGGGTCGGCGGCGGCGTACTCCATTTGAAATAAGATTAGACATTTGAAATAAGATTAGACACAAACAAACCTTTTTAACAATCGATTCAACCGATTTTGGCTTCTATTCCGTAGACATAAGGATGATTATTTTATTTTGATAAATAAAATAATTACAAAACTAAAATACTACTTAAGGATTGTAAAACTGTGCTACTATTTATTGTGAAAGTTTGTGAGAATGGATGGATATTGTTTGTTACTTTTTCACGCTAATGAAAAAATGGATTTCAGTGAAACTTTGCACTTAAATTGATGACCTGTATGAACACATAGGATTGGTTCCTACGGAAACCCGGGTGAATAAAGTGCATTATTTACTAGTGCCTAGAATCGGAGTTCGTCATCTATAGCTAAGGCTACGACACTCAATACCGTGCACTCAGTATCCGGCACAGAGTGTGCTTCCTCCGCGCCTAGGTCATTAAAATCTTGGCAGGTCGGCGGCATTTCTTTCCGACGTTTCTTCAGGTGCCTTCCGGTGTCTATTGAAATCTAAAACAAATAAATGTTGTCAATTTCAATACTTACATAAAATTCTTTATTGTGACAAATTGTACGGGACGGGCCAAGTTAGCTAAATGAGTAGGTATGGGACGGTTAAAAATATTATTCTTCAAAATGTAAACATAGACAGATAAATAATCTGTCGTATTGAGAACTTCCACCTTTGTTGAGGCGGGTTGTAAACAACTGAACATTTTATCTAACAGTAATAATTTTTACTGAGTCTGGTCTGGCGGCGCGCGTAAAGCCGGTTTGAGTGCGCGCCGAGCGTTCTTATAACTACATGTCTATTATGTAGTAGGTGTTACCTATTTTAATCAAGTTTGTTATTCACTTCTTAGGAACACCATGTTTTATGTAAATGATGAATAAGTTAATGTGATAAGTGTGATTACAAGCTAAGCTATGCATGGACTCACGCTGTACGCTCGTGTGCTCAAAAAATGATCGACACCGACCATAGTCGCATCGTCTGCCGCCGTCGTGGTTCTCGCTTAGAGTTGGCGGTGGTGAGCTTCTAGGGTTCCGCTTTCATGCCACCGCCGGCGCGCCGCGCTGCCCGAAGCCAGAAGTAAAAAGTTTTCTTTTTTCTGGAACGAAACAAATAGCTATAGTTTATTTGCACATTTTTACTTAATTTATTACTACAGGCAAACATGTATTAAAACTTAAATATAATTCCCTACAAAATATAATCTGCTTAGCCTTTTCCCAACTATGTTAGAGTCGGCTTCCAGCCTAACCGGATGCATCTGAATACCATTATTTTACATGGAGCGACTGCCTATCTGACCTCTACAACCCAGTTACTGGGTAATACATAACACAACAACAACATACAATACAAGGATCCATTCTGGGACCACCATTATTTCTAATTTATGTGAACAACATCAATCAGATAGGGTTAACAGGTTATCTAACACTTTACGCAGATGATTATTTTACTTCGGTCATCCGTGGTCAATCCATACACAATATCATCAGTGAGGCGCAAAACGATTTAAACGTAATAAATGAGTGGTTTCTATATAACTTACTATAAATAGTTCGAAAATATCTTACATGATATTTGCAGCCAAAACCAAAAAGATTCCACCCCATGCCCCCTTGATTGTTAATAATCTTACTATCAAGCAGTCCAGTATAGAAAAGTATCTTGGTCTACTATTAGATGACAAACTGTCCTGGAAACCTCATAATTATCGAGCACGTAAAAACCAAACTTGTGTCACTTTCTGGAGCTCTACGCGGAATGGGAAACTGCTTACCACCTAACATTAAACGCACTATATACGATTATTTAGTAAAACCTAATCTAGAATACCTGATTGAGATTTGGGGATCAGCATCCAAGATTAACCACAATTCCATACAGAGGACCCAAAATAAAATTATAAATCGGTTATATTGTTATGACTTCCTAACACCTACCAAACAGTTATATGAAAAAACCAAACATTTCAATCTCTGTCAACTATACAACTTATAATACTTGCATAATAATAAAAAAAGATTTTAGATAACACTACACAAACCAACATTAAACTTACAAAAAAGACATACACACATAACCTAAGAAATAGAAACGAATTACCTACTTCTGCGTTTTCCTAAAACAGTTAAATATGGAAAAAATAACTCTTTATATGCTACTTGGAACAGCGCTCACAATTAAAAACTTACATTATCAGAAACTCTTAAGAAAGAACACAAAGACGATACCTACGTAATGAACCCTTCTGTTAACTTATTTCGAATATTCCATAGAAAAACACATAAGACATATTTTTCATTTTTTATTAGCCTTTGATTATTTTAAATAAAAAAATAATAATAATATATTACTCACCGTTATGCCCGTCTGCTGACAAATCTCTGTCACCCGGAATCCACTCAATCGAAGCGCTATCATACACTCTCTTTCCACTTGCGTCAACTGAGGCGCCAGTCGCCATATTAATATTATTTAATAGTTTAAGAGTTACTAATATCACGCACACGACGACTACAGTACGGCTCCACGTATTTTTAATCACTGACGTAAAGAATAAACGAACGATGTGATGAGTGAAACTCGGGAGCGGTGACGTACGCGCAGTGGGGTGTGGGTGTGGCTTATTCCTAGTAAAACATGATAATTGGCTCCCAAATATGAGTGTGTGCAGCAATTGGTCAATTTTAGAAATGTTTAAAATTCCACCAATCACACCAAAGACACTTTCTTTCTAACACTGCATGGCGCGTCGTAGTTATAGTTATGTATAGGGTTTAGCTTGACGTGCTGGCGATTGTACATGACATTGCTCTCACTGGCAGAGCCCCACAGTAGGCTTCCGTAGGTCCAGATGGGCTTCAACATGGTGTTGTAGATCACAAGCTTGCTATCAACTGATAGAACAGAGTTTCTGCCCTTAAGCCAGTACAGGTTTCGGAACTTATAATTAATTTAAGCGGATTTCTACTTTATGTGATAGGTCAAGGTGAGCCTTCTGTTTAAGTTGAAGCCCAGGTATTTTACTTTTTCCATCAGTGCCAAGTTTGACAGGAGGGCAATTTCCTCTTCTTAAGCGAATGTTATGTGCTTCGATTTTTGAGCACTAGCCCGGATTCGCCACTTTCTCATCCATGCATGGGTCTCGTCTAGTAGGTGTTGGAGTTTATTACTAGTCTCTGCCGGGACTTCATCACTTGCGAGGTAGGCTACATCATCAGCGTATGTTGGTGCTGAAGACGTGAGTGTAGCAATATACGCTGATGATGTAGCCATGATGCTTCGGCCAGGGTGTGGTAGGGAGCCTACCCCTACACCCTCTATAATGCGTTGATCAGGAGTGCTTTGGACTCCTGTTCCTTCTTTGTTAAGCCTTTCTTGAGCGCTTCTTTGTAAGAAGCGCTCAAGAAACTAGACAGCGAGCCAGGCTAAATGCCTGAGAATTATTATTGGCGCCATGTGATCCTCTCCCATAAATGCGCTTCAAATTGAATGTGCAGAACCGCCCTTATACCTCAGAATACAGTACATGGCCGATCGTTTCCTGTCTAAAGTATTCTCTCTTTCATCCCAATTTTAGAGCAAATCGATGTTTTCTCCTTATTGGAACAATAAAGCAGTTTCTCTATCTATATCTATATCTATATTCTATACATATAATAAATCTGTAAAGGAACTTTTTCTGTACATTTAAAATATTTCGAAAATTATTGCTTGGGGTGGTAAGGGATAATCAACAGATGACATTTTAACCCTTATCAAAATTTTTGTCTGTAGCTCGGTTTTTCCGTTTCTATGTTGAATAGATCAAGTATCACGTCAAAAGAACGAAACTAATATGGTTATCTTTCATACTCAAATATTGTTTATAACTCAGAGTTTAAATTAGTCTTTGTTTCATCGCAATCGCTTCGGTCAACCTATCTAAATAATTTAAAGTGTTCAAGAAGAATTTATTTACGTAATGTTGAAAGACCTAACGACATCTATTGGCGTGAAACGGTACTAACGAATACTTAATATTAACACGTCATTCTCATTTAAGTTACTTACTGTGTCTGTGTTATTTCAAAAAGTAATGATACTGATTACTAAAATCGCTTTCCGTTGGTGGTTGATTCCCACGAATCAAAAAAGCTAAAAGAATTTCAAATAAAAAGTTGTGATAATATTAACTGACGTGGTGTTCTGAGTCATATACCTAGAATGCAATGTTAGATAAATATTTATTAGTTTTATCAATCAAATTAATACAAATACAGGGGAAGAAATCTCATTTTTAATTGTGATAAAAGTCTTAGTAGCGCCATCTAGCATAATATAGCAAAATTAGAGCGGCTAGAGGAACATCTCCATAGAAATTCTTAATCTCTAGCGTCAGTAACGCCATCTAGGTTTGAATAGCAAACATGCAAAGACAACAACTTGATTTTGCCTGTTTTACCTATTGATTTTCTATCGAAAATACGTATATCCGATGTCCAAAATCCGTAGATCTGGATAAACCCGTAAATCCGTAGGTCTGGCAATGCGGGGTAACGATAGGTACAACTAGAAGCCTGTGGTAGGAATGTTACCATTTGGATTTATGGTAGGTAGGTATCGTTAACATTGTTATCTTTCTAAGCAGTCGTTTTTTTTTAATTGTTCGACCAGTGTTTCCGAAGTATAAGTCTGCTTTTTTAAACTACATCGAACAATATTTTGACGAAGCAGATGGAAGATAATAGGGTAGGTATTTTACTACTTAGACATCTAAAAATGTATTAATATGATAGCTTAGGCAAAAATCTGTCGGAAAATGTTGGTTTTAGTTCATGAAATAAAAAAAACAAATTTTGAAAATTTAATTCAAAGATTTCGGTTATATAAGTAGGTACCTACCATATACTGTTCTTGAACACCATGAAATAATATCCGACATGTTATTACGTCATACCGCTGTTACTAATCAACTGAATAACTTTGTACTTTTATTATTTTCGTAGGTAACCAAAGTATTTTTTATTGAAATAATAGCTTACATTCAGGAACATCAAACCAACGATAAGTAGAATAATAACTCATTTTAAATTATAAATAATTATCATACAAAATATCAAAGCATTTGTTTACACAAAAAACCTACAGAGCAATTTATTGGCATCCACTGAGTCCAGCATTTTCGTCAAAATACGCGCGAAATATGATAATGTTAAATTTAAATGCGTGTTTACAGCATTACTCGATACAAAAAATGGGAGTTTTGGGAGTAAAGAGTTGTAAATACTTATGTGCTAATTTTCGTGATGTTAGTTTTCGAGGTGGGGAGGGGTTCAAGCGAGGTCGGATGGTGAAAATCAGGAAAAAAAATCCAAAATTGCGACCATAACTACTGGTGGATTTGAGTAAATAGATAGGTTTTCACACGGGCAACTGTAGTTATGTCGGTGCTCTTCCGAGCAATATCGCTTACAGAGAAGCATTTTCTTAGTTAAAACAAGTTTAAAAATTTATTTATTTATCCATTTGGCATCTCCAACAAAGGATACATTACCTACATAGGAACAATGGAAATCACAATAGTAAAATATTGACAATTTTAAAGTCGCTTCTTTAAATATAATTATTTATTGGTCTACAAATAAATGTATGGCTGAACAAAAGAAACACTGAAACATTTTTGATTACAATTTACAATAAAAAGGCATCGCAACTGGGAGTCGCGGAGGATCGCTCTGTTACGTCCATTATCCTCGGGATCGGGCTCTCTCTCTTCCTGCTGCCTGCGTCAGCAGCGGGGAGACAGGTGGGGGCGCGCGCGGTATGGCACTACGTAGCAACAACATCGTACCTACGTAGGTACTATGTTCATAGAAAACCCGTGCTATACAATTAAATAGTTGTTTTTGCCTGGTTTGGTTTTTTTTTTTCAACGGCGCTTTTAATGTGGATAATGACCGACGTTACGGGGCGTAGGTAATGTAACATTCGCAGCGAGCATGTCTTTACGCCGTGTGCTAAAATCAGTGTTGCTCGCTCGCATGTTTTGCCGTAGGTACTACTGACTGCACGAATACTTGCTTGGTAACATATTAGGTGCATTTTGACCCGTGACGCCGGTCAGTATCCACCTTTACAGCGTGATCTTTCTTCATCGTGATAACGCCACGGTCCCACGGGCCGTTAACTGACAGGTGGCGTCAGGTGTTACTGCACTGCTACCTGTCGAGGCCTATCGCAGTCCATGCAGAGCATTCCCACTGCTGTGGTTTTATTCAGTGGTCAACGTTTGATAAACAAAGCTAAAAGACACGCGCCTGTACGGGCCGAGATAGGCGCCCGCCCCCGCGTGGAATAATGCTTCAGCACACTCAACCAGACGCGCAGTCGATTTATTGAGTAAGTACAGTAAAAGCTTCTTATTCGTGCTTCCTTCATTCGCGTTTTCACAATTCGCGGATTAAAAAAATGCGACCCAATTCCTATATCCGCGGCTAAAGATTTATTTATTTGCGGGTCTAATCGGTACATCGGTACATACATATTAACAAATAACAAAAAAGGATTCCAATAGGTATCCAACCCAATATCCTTTGTAAACGCGTCGTCAGATGGACTATAAAAAAGTGAAATAGACCTTATTACAACTCCGCCTAAAGTACATTGTCAAATGATATCGCCGCTGTATTGGTTCGGCCTTTGACATCTACAATAGCCGCCTTCGCCGCGGTCGGTGTTTTTAACCGACTTCAAAAAGAAGGAGGTTATCAATTCGACATGTTTATATTTTTAATGGGGATTACTGGGGATTACTGGGGCATCTCTATTAAACTTTTAAGTAATATAATCGACATCGTAGCCCCCTATCTTGCTGTTACTTTTAATAAATGTGTTGACTCGGGAACTTTTCCTGACCTCATGAAGATTAGTAAAGTCATACCATTATTTAAATCGGGTAATAAAAATAACGTGGGCAATTTTAGGCCTATTTCTATATTACCGGCATTTAAAATTTCGACTTCCGAAATTAAAGTTATTTTGAACTTTGTAGTGTTTTTTGGAAGTCGGTTGTTATTTTTTTGAAAAAAGTTTTTATTTTTCACTTTTTTGTTACCTACCATACACCAATTCGAAATATGAAAAAAGTTTTTTGAGAATGTAAACAAACATAATGAAACCAACCTCATCACCATAAAGTATTTATATATCATCATCATCATCATTTCAGCTGAAAGACGTCCACTGCTGGACATAGGCCTCCCCCACATTTATAAATGCTGCGACATAATAGACATTCCATCCTTTGGTACGAGCCGCTTTGCGTGTTTTACCTATTCTTTCATCTTTCCATTCATTGCAAAATGTTAAAAATTTTTTTTACTTAAAAACGATTTTCGACGCGAAAAAATCTGTTTAACGCATAGAAATGCTTGATCGTTTACGCCTTGGAGAGTCGCTTGCATCCATATCACGCTCATACAATTACAATGTGGTCAATAAATTCAATTAAATTGTTTTTTTTTTTTTGTCATCTAGGAACGTATCCCCTATAATCCCATATAAATTACCATTCCATAGTCACGGTTTCTGTATTCGCGGTAGGTATTTTACGGAACGTATACCTCGCGAATAAAGAGCTTTTACTGTACCTACGGCAGGTGCACATTTATTATAAAATGAGCCTCGACCAGGCGCTTTGATCTATATTTATTCTTAAAAATCTGAGTGAGACTTCTTCGCAATATCATTATAACCCCTAAAGACGCCTGCAGGCCTAGACAAAACACCTTTCTGTTAACGTTCACGCTAAACTCTACGCCAGAATATATGGGAATGACATTACCTGCGGACAGGACACGTCGTGTCCTTTCCGCAGGTAATGTCATTCCCATACATTTTGGCGTACCGTTTGGCGTGAACGCCAAGAGTATGTGTTTTGTCTCTAGGCTCTGGACTGCATTCGAAAGCTGTGGTAGATTCCTACCAGGATAGATCGGAAGATCGGAGGAGTGGTACCTACACCGTCAAAGCGACACATTATTGTTTTCCGACATGCACGCGAACGAAGTCGCGGGCACAGCTAGTTGATAAATAAATAGATACAAGGAGCTTAAAAACCTCTCTTCGCCTGTGTGAGTGGTGCTTGGAACTTTCTCTGGAAAGTTGGAACTTTACTGATGCATGCAAAAATATCACAAACAGAATGTTCAGGACTAGTAGTATATTTTCAAAATTCAAAAAATGTCCTACTTTTTCAATGCTCGTCAGTTTTTACAGGAGAGTGTATTGGCATTTTAGAAGCCATACATTATATAAAATAACAGTAGCAGTCATTTTTTCAGTTTCCCGTAGTAAGTATTGAGGCCTTAAAACAAAATCAATTTTACAGTAAAATCCATAGTAAAATCATTGTAGAAATTAAGAGCTTGTTGTTTGTCTGTTCCCAAAACGGCTTGGACATCGAGATAGCCTGGATTCCTGGTCACTCGGGTATTGTTGGCAATGAGTGCGTTCATGTAGATGCAGTGCAAAGTATGCTACATCAAATCCAGCTGATCGAAAACATTACGTAGTTCATAACCACGATTTACGAAATGGTGCCAAGCCCAAATTGTTCAACTCTTGGACAAAAAAATGGAAAGAGACCTCAAAAGCCACACACAGTACACACACACATACAGTACTTAGCAGCGATACGGCCCGTCATCTAGCGGAAACCTTGGTAAAAAAAAATCTAAAATTGACCAAATGAACTGTTTTTTTTTTATTGCAGACTAATAAGACTCGGACATAGTTGTAGCCCAGTGTTTGTCAGTTATCTTTGTGAATCTTCGGTCTTGCGGACGGTACTTTAGACCATTTTTTTTCTCCTGCTCCTTGAACTCTAAATCCTTCGACAAAAAATTCCAAATGTAACATTCCTCTCCCGACTAACTTCCATACCCTCTTATGCCACTTCCCTCCCAAAATTATTAAAATTTAAACAATTTTTTGAAACGAAAATGATATAAAAATTTAATTGGTGCGTAATTATAATGTAAATAATATGTATAATATGTCTTTGTGCTGTACTCAACTTTAAATAAGATAGTAATTAATAATATTTATGTTTTACTAACCCTTGTCCTTGTCTTTACAGCGAGTAACATCAAAATCTGTAGTCCTACCACAAATTGCAAAGTCGACGACCAGCCGCTACGTTGCCGTCTAAACGCGACACTGGCAGAATAGTCGAAATCGGCTCAATTGCCAAAAAGGAAAAAAAGGTATCTTCGGTTTTAAACAATACTAAATACGTGGACATGTCGTTCACACTGGTACCTTTCTTCCATCAGTTTTAGATCCTGGTGGAAGCGCTCTTCCTGCTCGTTACTATAATCTAGATTCTCTGGAAAAGCTTCCAGAGAATCTGACATATTTTGCACGATTTCTTTATAATTTGATGCTTCGTTTCCTATCTACATATATTATATAGAACACAAAGTTTCTCCAAGTTTCACTTTCAGAATCAGTCAAACATCTATAAAGTTTGTATCGTTTGAATTTGAGGGCCATCAAACACCCCAGCTTTAAACTTGTCCAGCTTAGGAAACGTTTTACAAATAAAAACTTTTTTCAAAAAAATAACAACCGACTTCCAAAAAAAACACTACAAAGTGCAAAATAACTTTAATTTCGGAAGTCGGTGACTTTGGATGTGTATTTTAATTATTTGTCACCGCCTTCCGAAATTAAAGTTATTTTGCACTTTGTAGTGTTTTTTTTTGGAAGTCGGTTGTTATTTTTTTGAAAAAAGTTTTTATTTTTCACTTTTTAGTTACCTACCCCACACCAATTCGAAATGTCATCATCCTTGGGGTCAAAACAATGCATACTTATGCGATAGCAAAATTCGCGGTTGATTTGCTGTAATTTTTTGAAGAGTTCCGTTGTCTGTCTCCGAAACGCATGATCAGATCTATATGAAATTTTAATGGGACCATTTCGGAGTAAACCCCTTTCGAACAAAAATTAATTAATTAAATAATTTTGCAAATCCGTCAATATACGACGGAGTTATGCCCGAACATACATAAAAAAAAATATATATATAAACAATCGTCGAATTGATAACCTCCTTCTTTTTGAAATCGGTTAATAAAAAGCATTCTCCTACCTTTAATAAGCATAGCGTGATTAATAAATGAATCATATTAATGTAAAAAAATCGTGTGGTGCGTTTTTTATCGTATATATAGAGATAAAATATGAATGAAAGAAAACTACTTTTTAGTTTGGTTTTCTAATACAGAGTGTTTTACGCTTTTTTTAATGTTATTTATTTTGTATTTTTTAGTTCGTGTTTTTTATAGCTATCCGAATTTCCATTTCTTTTGATATACATATAAATGGCAATTAATGAAATTATTGTATTGTCATCGGTGTATGATAACTTGATAAGTTTAGCGTGTTAAAGAAAAGGTTATCACACACGGGTGTTTGCGTACAGTGCCATATTTCTGCACTGTAAGTGGTCTGCTCGCCGTAGGTGAGTTTATGTTCCTTGGTGGTCTGTCACAAACACGGTCGATGTTTTTATCTAAGTCTAATGCTTCTTCCAGCTAATGAAGACTGGCCATCAATTTTCGACGAAAAGTAATTGAACTGGAACACCTGAACAACCTACGATGAATTCGCCGCAAGAAACCTATGGTAACCAATTTACTTTTTGTACAAAGGATCATATCAATCCTTTCTTATCCTTTTTTTACTCTACTCCAGCAGGGCAATTAGAAGATATTAAAGATATAATTTCTAATCATTTTATTTATGAAAGCCCCTATGTTGTTAGCAGCAGTGAGGTGTCAGTTTTTCTAAGAGAGAAGCCGAAGCGAATTCGGCTTTAACTTACTGACATATCAATAAAGAATACTTACTATCATTCTAAAATTAATATAGGAATGTAAAGAATCAATACAATCAAATTGAACAACTGAAAATCAAATAAAATGTGAAATATTCCTTCATCTTGTTCTCGCTGACGCATTTTTATATATTTTTCTCTGTCATAACCCGTTGTTGTACAACGGCTTGCTCTCATCCATATCAAGCGGTACCACGTGATCCAAAGTGACATCATTGCAGGATCGATGTTGTATTATTTTTTTAGTTCCCGATTAATACGTTTTGGCGCCGGATTAATTTACAACATTTACTTTTGTTGTAATACAAAGCTAAAAATAACCGGTTTTGTTGTTTGAATGTTCCATAACATTCAAACAACAAAAACGGTTATTGAATTAAATACCCGTAGAGTAACTATATTTCTTGACAATAGTGGCCACTATTGACGTGCCATTTTTTAATAGAGATAAAGTTGCCGATGCGAATTCCTGAAGGGAAGCCGATAGGAATCGTGTTATATGGTGCTTTCGCCACTGGTTGTTAGTATACATTTAACTGAATATGTGTGTCAGTAAAAATGTTTTGAGAAACAGTTCAATCGGGCAATCAAATGATTTCTTGAATATATTGAAACATGTTCTTGTTTTTCACTGTTTTTCTTGTCTCCTCTTAGCTCATCTACGGTGCAGGGGTAACGCAACCTTAGCAGCTTCTCGGGATTGAAGTCCTAATAGAGACATTATAGTTTTTATGTATGATGATAATATACACTTTCTCATTGGTGCAAGTAACCTACATCATTTTCTTATTTTTTTAGGTAAACTGAGTGACAAACCCAAAAATGTGATATTACTAGTTATAATAATAACAGGTCTGATAGGTTGTATAGTGGGAGGAATATTAGTGTCTAATTATATTTCGGTGAGCAATGTTTTTTTTTAAACAATATGTTATATAATTTTTATTGTTACAGACAATCCATACTAATATTGAGATCTCATAGGATTAAATATTAAGAATTCTAAAAACAGACTCCTTTTTGCAGTATGACGACGGCTTTGAAATTGTAAAAGATTACACTGACTGCGGATACATGGGAAAAATATGTAAGGACAGTTTTAAAACTCCTGGGGAAGAATGCAATTGTTATTTAGAAATAGAAATACCAAAGCTAATGAAACCGCCTGTGACAGTTTTCTACGAGTTGGATTCTTATGATCAGATGATCAGCTCTTATATTCAATCGAGGTAAGAGCAATTCTGTTTTTTTTTATTTAGTGAGTAAGATTACAGCCTCAACGATATCACCCTGCTCAGTACGGCTGCGGCACGTACCAGATAGGAGATACCTATGTTTTACTCATGTTAATGCAGCTTTCAATACATCACATGTCTGAATAAAAATAATTTCAATGCCTTCACTAGGATTTATTTCACAAAGGAAATCTAGCGTTTATTAAAAAAATCTTAGTCCCCCTTATTACAGAACAAGGTTTTTCTTTAGGTATGGTTTAAACCTTCGAGCCTATTTTTTAAATAAGAACCTAACTGACATCGAAATACAGCTCCTTTTACAAAACTGACAAGTTAGTCCAGTGCTAAATTGTCAGTTTTGGAAAAGGAGCTGTAATTCTATTTCAGTTCTAAGTTCTTATTTCAAAAACAGGCTCGGTGGTTTAAACCATACCTAAAGAAAAACCTTGTTTTGTAATAAGGGGGAGTATGTTTAACGTTCATTTACATTGTTTATATCTAATGTACTACGTTATTAGACATGGTAGATAACAAATTTGAATTTTTTTTTTTTTTTTTTTACAAAATAATCACCATTTGCGCCACAAGAAGCGTCGTACAGTTTCGTGTTCAAAACGAGATAGGTGATGATATTGAATTGAACCTCCCCGGGAGACGTTCATCAATGACGGCCATTTTTCAGATAGTTTTTTTATCTTTCCCTGTAAAGTAACGTTATTGTAATAACGAGGTTATTGCACGGCGATGAAATACATTAATAAATTCACGTCTTCTTCCTATGACTGGTAGCCAGAAATTATAGAATGCCATCTGGTTTGTTTAAGTACGTTATGTTTTGCTCATTAGTAATTTAAGCACATACATTTCGCTTTTGTTCTCTTATCATGGTAATCTGGAATCGTATTTAGTTAGGTACCTATTTTCCTCCCTATAATTTCGTTTGCGATTTCCTCATTTTATAATAACGTAGCATGATTTCCTGCTACAAAACAACTAACATGGATATTTTTTGAAGTGAAAACTTATTTAGGCGCGTTGAGCACTTTTTGTGTGAGCAAAAATCATGGAACTCGCGTCATCGTCACCGAACGCTTTCCATGAGCTGTATGTATACTTTGTATGTATTCTGAGACTTTGTATACATATATACAAAGGTACGCGCGACTCACCCATAGGTGAACGAGCACACGGGTGAGTCGCGCGTACCTTACTTCTATCCAAAATTTCCTCTGGCAGGGACGACAATCAGCTGGCAGGCCATCTCTCCGCGAAACCGTCGGCTAGCTGCGGATCGTATAGTTTCGCCAACACCACCTCGGGGATGAAGCCCATAGCCCCCTGCGGACAGCTTGCTGACGCTATGTTCAATGGTACAGTAACTTCTTTAGGTTCCTTCAAACCTCACACGGTTATTTATTAGTGCCGCGAATCTGCGATGTTGCTGACGAAAGGCTCCCACAGACAGGTGAGACGCGTCTCTGTTAGAACCATAGGGAATATTAATGTAATTTAAAACTCTTTAATTAATTAAATATACGGTGTATATGAGTCTAACAATTTGCTATATTTTTGTAATTTTTTATTAAATGCCTGACTTATTCTACAATTTCTTATTTAATGTTGCCTTTCTGGTGGAACGGGACGCAAGCGCGGAACGCGTAATGTTACATGAATATTCCCTATTTCCATGAAGTTTTTATAGAAATTGTTCTATGATAACTGTTGTTGTGTTTTGTGGTTGTTCTGTGTTGGGAGCTTGAGAGCCCGAATTATTGGCCACAATCGGTGGTGATACGTTGGGCTAATTCCGATACGAGTGGCATACGCGTAGGTACAGTTGGTACACACTACACCTACACGCGATGATAAAAACTTTTATATTTCCTTTGATAAGTATCTACGATGATTTGTTTTTTTTTTTTACAGATACCTTAAATTTACAAATTAACAACGCGTATATTTTAAATTTGCGCGATGGTTTAATAACAGAAGATGATAAGAAACAGTTTCACAATCCGCCCGGAAACCTCTCAAAAGGTTGGTTTATCTACAATCCTACTAATATTATAATGTGAAAGTTTGCATGTTTGGTTGTTTGCATATTTAGATGTTAGGATGTTTGTTACTCGATCATGCGAAAACGGCTTCAACTTTATTTATCAAGATCGCACAAGCAGGGGCGAACCTTGAGTTTGTGGGAATTTGGACTTATACCTCTTGGAGGGCATGCCTTATTAATCAACTAATTGCAATTTTGTAAAAAAATATGCACGGTTTTTTTTTCCTTCTCTTGTAGGTAATTGTATCAGTAACACAAATAAAGTTTTGCTCTTACTAAAAATTCAATATAATTTAATAGAAACTTTATTTAATATTATTTTCAACACACTTGCTCATAAAATGGCTCTAATTTCACTGCAATTAGGCACATAATGACACCTATTATCAAACTGTGACTTTTTCATTACTATTATTCACTAGTGAGATATAGAATTGGTTGAGTTGCTTTGTTCTTAGTGAGTTATAGGTTGTTTTTTAATTGGTTGAGTTGCTTTGTTCTTAGTGAGTTATAGGTTGTTTTTTAATTAGTTGAGTTGCTTTGTTCTTAAAAACAACGATGATGATGATGATAATGATGATGATGATGATGATGATGATGACGATGCCGACGATGATGATGACGATGATGATGACGATGACGACGACGATGATGATGGTGATGATGATGACGTTGACGATGACGATGACATGACGATGACGACGATGATGATGACGATGACGTTGACGATGACGATGACGACGATGATGATGACGATGACGATGACGATGACGACGACGACGATGACGATGACGATGATAATGACATAACGATGACGACGATGACGATTACGATTACGATGACAATGATGATGATGATTTTGTAGTATTATTTTCTTCGCAAGTGTGTTGAAAAACGTCCTATGATACACGTGTGTATTGATGATTATCGTCCTCGGCTCTCTCAAGACCCTCGCCTAACGGCTCGGGTCTAGGGTTCAATCTCAACGATTTCCCGGGAATTCTCGGCTCGAGAATTCCCGGGAAATCGTTGAGATTTGTTCCCGGGAAATTAAGCTCGAGAAAAGTCGAGAACTCGAGAAATCATATTTGTTTATGTTTTTGTGACTATAAGTGCTTGCACGACATTTAATACCATTTGTATGCCACTATATCTGGAGGAATCTTGGCTCCTAAAACACAGGCTTTTGGCCTAGTTTAGGAGGCATCAGTTCGCCCTTTAATGTGACTAATAGAGTCACAAAAAAAAAAGGTATAAATGCTTTAGTTTTTGTAAGGGCACATTTTAACAGACAGAGTAAGGAGATCTAATTGTTCTGTATGTATGTACGTACATGTCCAGATGTTGTTTTATTGATCTTGCAGTTTTAAGTTGATTTTTTTCCTAATTAACCTGACAAAAATGGTGTTGTGATTGTAGTATAGTCAGCGTAGTATTAACGTTTTAATATATATTTTTTATTTTGTTTGAGAAAAGCATTTTTTTATTAATAACAGTTTAAAAAAAAGTTTTATGATTATTGATACTTTTATTTGACAGAAAAAACACTTATTTTATTGATTGAAAAACGTTTTTAAAAAAAATTACAACCGCCTTCCGAAATTAAAGTTATTTTTCACTTAGTAGTGTTTTTCCGGAAGTCGGTTGTTAGTTTTTTGTAAAAGTTTTTATTTTTAGTTTTTAGTTACCTCATCATCATCATTTCAGCCGAAAGATGTCCACTGCTGGACATAGGCCTCCCCCAGGATGGGGGGGGGGTTGCCATAATCGCCACGCTTGGCAGGCGGGTTGGCGATCGCAGTATGGTGGCAAAATGCATAGAGAACGCTGCTGCCCATTTTCTAGTAAGTCCCTTAGTCGCCTTCTACGACACCCACTGGAAGAAATGGGATGGTGCTATTCTTTTACGCCCGGCGACACATACGGGACCTACCCCACACCAATTTGAAATTTCATCATCCTTGGGGTCAAAACAATGCATATTTATGCGATAGCAGCATTCGCGGTTGATTTGCTTAAATTTTTTGAAACGCATCATCAGATCTATATGAAATTTTAATGGGACCATTTCGGAATAAACCCCTTTCGAACAGAATTTTGCAAATCCGTCTATATACGACGGAGTTATGCCCGAACATACACAAAAAAAACATGCTGAATTGATAACCTCCTTCTTTTTGAAGTCGGTAAAAAATATATGAAGAAATTTTTTATGATACATATTTTTATTTTGTGTTGTTTTCATTATTTTAACCAAAAACATGCAAATACATACGTAAATGTAAATTTCTCGACAACCCGAGAAGACCCGAGAAATTAGCCTCGAGAATTCTCGAGATCCGAGAAACTGATAAGCTCGAGAAATCATGAACCCTACTCGGGTCTCAATGGCGCCTCAGCGATAATCACCAACGTTACACACTTGTACCATAATGTACTATTATGCTATATTTGAAAGTTTAGTCAATACCTGCTGATGTTTCGGTATCTCTTCATAAGTATTTTCGTACTATCACTATCACTTTTTTCACTTCACTTCATCTCTATGGACTCATTATCAAGAACTCTGAGCGACTTGAAGGAGTTGTATCCCAGTAAGATGTCTGCTTTTGAAAATGAGCTAACGAAGGCCTCTCCATCACCCGTCACATCACAACTTCTGGCCTGGTTGCGAAGTTTGCAATGTTCTGGACATTTATTACGCAGGCTCGCAACGGCATTCAGCAACAGGTGGAGCTACTAGCGCGTAGTTTTGACCAAATAGAGATGCGGGGACGAAGGAAGATCTTGCTATTGCATGGTGTTGATGAGGAGCAGAGGGACACTGCCCAGGTGATCACCGAGGTAATTTGCAATAAATTACAGCTGAGTGACGTCACTGTTGCGGACATCAGCCGATGTCACAGGATGGGAAGAGCCGACACTAATAAAACCAGGCCTATCCTGTTCAAGCTTGGCGTCTTGCGGTTCGTGATAAGATTTGGTTTTCCAAAGCCAAATTAAAGGGTACAGGCGTCACCATTTCCGAGTTCCTAACGAAAGGGCGGCATGACGTGTTCTTGGCTGCGAGGGAAAGATGCGGTGTCACCAAGAACTGGACTAAGGCAGGCTGTGTCTATGTCCTTGGACCCAATGACTCGCGGCATCGAGTACCTCGCTGAATTGGAGAAGATGGCGCCGAATTCCAGTGAGCCCGAACAAACAGTAGCGGTTGTGCCAGCCTCTGCCCTCCTATATATTCCTCCCCTTTATATTGCCCCTATAGCCGGTGCAATGACATATTTTTATGTTTTGTCCATTTTACTTAAATTTTGTTGAGTTTTCTCAAGAATTAATGTATTACGTTTTATTTTGTATGGTTTTATTATGTAAAAAAAATTCATTTTTTTTACCCGGACTGCATAAGTAGGTTTAATTCTTTGATTTATTAACGCAACCGGCAGGTGGACTAGTTATATCATAGTTTAACAGTTTATTATTTGTAGTTAGGTTTTTATATATATTTAAATAATATTATATTTATATTGAAATATTTATATCTACAGATGAAAGCAGTGATAACAGTAGTTTTTTTCTTTGTAGTAAGCAACGACGACAGTTTTTTGAGTATTCCTTCTCTTGCTGACAGTCTTGCAGCGCAGTTTTCTGATGTTACTAAGAATTTTAACGTTATAGGTACATATCGCTCAGAGCATTCCGACTCATTTCCACGATATGCTTTCAAGCTATGACTGAAAGAACGTACATGATATTCTTATTTCCGAGTCATGGCTTGAACCTTGTCTCCCTTCAACAAGTTACTCTCTTCCTGGTTTTCAGCTTATAAGAAACGACCGCTCAGTTGGTGCCGGTGGAGGTGTTGCCATATATCTTCGCACACATAGTCCCTACTCTGTTTTCAATCCACGTAAAACAGCTATCGCTCAGCATGCATGCAGCAAGCATGCTGCGACCCTATGCAAGACAGAGCCCCAGCGCTGGTACACCTTGTATAGTGATGGATGCACCCCTACTAAATTGTTATTAACACTACAAGTATCAACGACTTACTTGATACTTGAAAGTAAATTATTTTGGTTATATTTTAAAGACTTTGAGAACGGGTGTACAATATTGTTTTAAATATCATTATTTTTGTTTTAGCGTTTAAAGATTTCGCGAAGCCACTGAACTGGGTGGACAATGTCTTCGAGTTGGATATTGAGAATCCTGAAAATAACGGATTTCAGGTAAGTTTAAATTCGTAAAAGACAGCACCCTTGTTATTTATTGTATTATGGTTCATGATATAGAGGCTCATGGCTAAGGAAACGTCCGAGTCGTACGATCATGGTTAAACAACGCGAGTCAACATATTTCTATGGATGGGTGATCATCCCTTTTACGTCGACACTCCTTCGTGCCTCGGAAAGCACGTTAAGGTGGAACCGCCAGGGTAGCTCGCGGAATTCAAATTATGTTACGTTTATGCAGATCAGTGTAACAAAATGTTGAATAAAATATGATTTGCGACCGATTGATTCAAACGGATTACATGAACTAAAAGGGTATTTTTTGGGTTGGAAATCATCAAATAACTTCTCCCGCTCTTCGTGTCAGACTTTTACTGACCAAAACCCATCCGTGATCCTTCAGTTGCCTGTGTGCCAGGGGGCACGGCATCTCTTTCAAACAACCCGCAACCCTGGCAGGCATCAGCCCTTGCGGGCCCCATCATTTTTGTGCTGACATCTCTTTGAGGTGCGCGTGGAATACAACGCGCCGTCGACCCGGGCTTGGTCCTTACCGGACAGCGAGCTACCCATTACTCGCTGTCCGCAAGCCCGCGCCTACGGTGGCCGGGAATCAGCCTGGGATTCCCAACGACCAGGGCGTTTCCTGCGGCGACTAGCGCCGTGCGGGCGCATAGATTGGCTCTCCCTCACGTGCGCCGCATTCCTCTTCGCGAGCATTACTGCTTCAACTTAAAGGGGTTGTATTATACAGAATTTGAATCATTAAAACCATCGTTTAAATGATTCAAATTCTGTATCATATTTTAATCAACATAAATAGTTTGACACTTACCTGAAAAGCGCAGAAACGTAAAAAAAAAATGAATTTCCCAGGCTACCTTAAACCGTGGGTCCCGGTTGTCATTTGAAAATTCTCTCTTTGACAGTTATTACGGGTGATCGGAAGCCCGAAGTCATGACATGTCAACCAAGATTATGTCTGGATTTTAAAAGAGACTTTCCTGATTTTGCTTCGGCCTTTCTTCTCTTAGTAGTCATAAGTTTTAAAAAATGATTGACGTGTAAAATTTTTGTATGTACAGACGCCAGCACATCAAGTTACCCCAATCTGTCAAATTTCTTTGTTATATTTTCAACTATATTGCGTTAGCATAAGGTTCATGTTCAATTGGGAAAATTTGACAGATTGGGGTAGCTTGATGTGCTGGCGTCTGTACATACCTATCACAGAAATAAAATCATTGATCATTTAACCTTGAATGTCTGTTTTGACGGACTAGTTTTTTTTTTTTTCGAAAGATTTTTGTCATGACCGAATATATTTTTCTGTCTACAATTGTTACATAACTAACGATATACGTTTGAAATTAACGTCATTACAGAACGAGGCGTTTATAATATGGATGAAAACGGATTTAAAACGGAAACCTGCTTGGCGTGTCAACCACACTGGCTTGTACGAAAAAGGAGTTCCCCCAGGCAATTACACCCTTCAAGTTATATATGGTATGTATTTACATATGGTCATTTTTACCCGACTACGGCAAAGCCAATGTAGGGTATGATTTTAACAGGATATGTGTATGTTCATCTGTTCCCTCATAACTCCTAAACTATTCAAATTTTAACAAAGGAGGTGTCGTTAGACGCGTCACGTTGTTCCCCGGGTATAGGCTTCGTGACGTCACATAAAATCCAACATACGGAACCCTTAAGTGAGAATTGGCCTCAAATGTCATGATTTTATGAAATCGTCATTCCCGCTTAGGAACCCTATTAGTCGAGGCCCGAGAGCCTCGAAGGGCAGAACCCAGGCTTTTCCAGGCAAGCCGTCGGTCCTGGGGTGGTATTCTTTGCATTCAGCCTACGTACCGCCACTCTCAGCTCTACCTCGGTCACAGACAACAGAGGCTAGAGAGTGAGAAAGTAACAACAGCGAACTCTTATTTTTTAGTGTTCACTACCCAAAAGGCAACGGAACCCTTATAACTACGTCATGTCCGTTCGTCTGGTGTAGTGAAATTACGAAAATAACAATCAGAGGTGGATTTCCCCTTACATAATATATTTGTAAAGCAAGAGCCAGAGTACCGAGGAATACAACAAAATACAAGCGTACGGGGTATCGTTCGATCCCATAATTAAAAAAGATTATTTTGTTTACTTTATTAACATCTATTATAAACGCTAAGTACAAAATTAAATTAGTAACTAATAATACAAATAAATACAAAAACAAAGTGTCGAAATATTTGTCCGTATCGCTGTTATCAGGAAACGTAGCTAGTAAGTTAAATACAGGATAAGGTTTTATCAACAACAAAAAAACCTGTAAATGGCGGTAGTTACGTGGTGGTATTTCAATAAAAAAGTGTACCTAAGTCAATCGTTTTTGAGATAGCATACCGGGTTTTTCGGTTACAACCGCAGTGATAACTTGTGTTTTTCATTGTATAAAGAAATATTATGAAGTAGGTACCTTGGTACTTACTTATTTTTGCGGTCAATTAGATCAATACCTACAGTGCATGAGTAAATATATGATGAATACATGAGTGAACTACGATAACCGTACCCGTCAGTCTGCGTGGTCAGTAGCCCTAGGGCCTCTGACACGCATTTCGTAAACGGTCATCGAAAAGTCAAAATCACTTGTAATTCTTCTAATAGGATAATTATATTCGAATTTTAACTATGGGCCTCATAAGAAGGCTGACAGTCACCCAAAGGGCAATGGAGAGGGCTGTGCTTGGAGTTTCCCTACGCGATCGTATCAGAAATGTAGGGATCCGTAGGAAAATCGACATAGCCCGAAGAATTGGCAAACTTAAGTAGCAGTGGGCAGGACACATTACTAGCAGAACAGACGGCCGATGGGCCGAAAATTTCTGGAGCAGCGACTGCATACTGAAAGGCCTCCCACAAGATAGATATATTGTTTTAAAAACAGCTACATACAAATGACAGAGAAGAGAGTTGGAGTCCACAAGGTGGACCGAAGACCTTCTGAAGGCCCCAATAATCCGCTGGATGCGAGCAGCACAGAAGCGGTCGAAGTGGCGGTGCTTGGGGGAGGCTTATGTCCAGCAGTGGACGTCTTTCGGCTAAAATACTTATTCTGGCTGTTGTCGTTACCAAGGCCGGGTAATAGTTTCTAGACGGTGCACCAGAAGTGTGTCGTCAAACTATCAAATATCATGAAATTAGAGTAGTGCTTAAATTACGTAGGTTTAAAAGGAGCAAAAATGTAGTCCTGTCTTCGTGAGCCTTTACGACGTAGGTATGACGCGATCCGACCGCAATATAAATAATTATCGTGGTCGTAAAGATAAGGAATGCGAACCGGGTGCCTCGGGTCTTTCCAATATTTAACTCTACATTTTCGACGTCAATCCCCAAAGGGAAGCCGGTAGCAATCGTGTTATATGGTGCTTTCGCCACTCTTCTGTTGGCACCCTTTGGGTCGAAACATAAAAAGATTTTATATAGGTAAGGCGAATGTATCTTGATTGTCAATTTAATTAAACCCGTGACTTTTCGTCACTCTGAGGGTCAGCTTCGCTATTACCTTGGTAACTACTTTAAACACCCCTGGCGGAGTCGGGTCACATACGATGATCTATTCAGAAGGAGGGGCTTGTGGCTAAGTAACTAAGCTACGCTTGCCACGGTTGGTCCGTGGATGGGTTACCATCTTTACATACGGAGGGGCTCCGTGCCTCGGAAAGTACGTTAAGCCGGTCTTTGACAGTCGTAATGGGTTATCAGAAACCCGAAAGCCTGACAACCAGTCTTACCAAGAGGTATTATTGTATTACCCAGTAACTGGGTTGTGGAGGTCAGATAGGTAGTTAACTTCATGCGGTTAGACTGTAAACCGACCCCAACATCGTTGGGAAAGGGCATGCATGTAAATGCCGAAACGAAAGAAGAAAGCATTAGTAGCGACTTCGCGAGTGTTGCTTAGGTATACTAACATTTTAGTTTATGTTATTATCAACCGGATAAAATAACATAATATTATTATTATTCATCACCACAGTTAATAAGTAATTGCTAAGGAAATAACTAACATCCATTATAATTGGGTACATATTTTCCTTCCATGATAACATAACTTTTTAATTTAAAAAATACACTTTCCTGTTCCAATGTGCAAGTCAAATATTACAGGGTATGCTAACTGTAACCATGAATTTAGCACGTGATTCTAGACCGACAACATAAGACACCCGATAAGATATTTCTACACTAGGGGTAGCGTAGAAATATCTTATCGGTTATCAAAAATACCTACGCGGTCAAAATGTATTAAACAGATTTGTTTTGTCTTAGTAATAAAACTAGTATTTTTGCACAATCTGCAGAATCGTCTACCTAAATATTTAACGGAAGCGTCTTCGCCTAATATATTCAAAGAAAAACTAAAAAGCTTTTTGATAAATAAAGCATATTACAGTGTATCTGAATATTTGCAGATAAAGTATAAGATTTATTTTCAAGTGAAACTTCTATAAAGACGGGGGGGTATGATTTAAACATGTGTTATTGATCTAAATCTTATTATTTTGTTTAGTTTTCATATTTTTATTTGTATTTCAACTCTATGTAGTTTGCGTGCCGAAAGAGTAAAACGTTTTTGGGTTTTACCGAGAATGTGATATACAACTATTACACGAATGTAAAACATCTGCATATCAAAACTATAATTTCTTTTATATAATCAGTTAATTTTAAATAAATAATTAAAATTATTTTTTTGAATTTGAATTTGATTTTTTATAACCGGAATCCTGAATTATTTACTAGTTCCGTGGTAACAGTTTGCGCATTGATGTTTCTGCCACCCTGTACCTATAATTGAATTGAAGCGTTACAGCATTGCTATTCACTACCATTCGACAGGGTTTTATGTCAAAAATGCTACATTTTCGGTTACCTCATTTGCCTAGTCGGATAACAGCTAACAGCTGGCGAAAGAATAGCGGTCGTCTAGTTGGTTTAAACTATTAAAAACATCGGGTTCCTGATTCTGTTTCCTGACACTGACCTGCAAAAAACAAAAAATCAAGTTGGAATCCGGCGGGATACCTTGGCGACTCTGGTGCAAATAGGCCGGATTTGGCGGAGAGCAAGTTTGGTTTCCGCAGGGGGCGCTCTACGGTGAATGCCAACATGCGCGTGCGAGC
This sequence comes from Polymixis flavicincta, assembly GCA_949987655.1. NCBI lineage: Eukaryota > Metazoa > Arthropoda > Insecta > Lepidoptera > Noctuidae > Polymixis > Polymixis flavicincta. Next base: position 13,678,041 of record OX465190.1, on the reverse strand, counting down.
CCTCACGACGGGGTATGCTGTGGCCCGGAGTGGGGTCGCCAATGCCTTCAATACCCTGGAATTGCATCAGGGAGGCACCCCGGTATCACCGGATGCCGAACTACCTATGTCGCGTGGTCGAGGTCTATTTGACGGACAAGGCCTTCATCTACCCCGGTCACCAGGGAGAGTGAAACCGGCGCAAGATGTCGTGCGGTAGCCCACAGGGATCGGTCCTGGGGCCGCATCTGTGGGACATCGGGTACGACTAGCGCAAGGGTGCCTGCACCAGGCGGCGGCCAAACTAGTGACACACGGGGCTGCGACAATCGTCGAGAGGATCCGGCAATTGGCACTCGAGGTGACCTTGCACAAGTCCGAGGCCATGTGTTTTCATGGTCCTCGGAACGCGCCACCGACGGGTTCCTAAATAACGGTAGGAGGGGTACACATCGGTGTCGAGTCGACCGTAAAGCCGATTCCCGGCCACCGTAGGCGCGGGCTTGTGGACGGCCAGTAATGGGTAGCTCGCCTCAAAGAGATGTCAGCACCAACTGGTGGGGTCCGCTAGGGCCGATGCCTGACAGGGGTGCGGGTTGTCCGAAAGAGATTTCGGACAACCCGCTCACGGACGCGGACACGGTATCTCTACCGTGCCCCCTAGCACACAGGCAACTGAAGGAACGCGGGTGGATTTTAGTCAGTAAAAGTCTGACACGCCCTCCAGAGCGGGAGAAGTTATTTGATGATTAACAATAAACTTTTGATTTTTAATTAAGCCCGTCACAGACGTAGCTATAATATATATTAATATGAATCATAGCAAGGCATATTACGACATATTTTCTGTATAAGTTTTCGAGTGACCGCACACGTAGCTATAATATATATTTCTATGACGTCACCAAAATATGTCGAGATATATATCTCGGTATATTTTGGTATATTAATATATATTTTGGTATATTAATATATATTTTGAAATATTTTGAGGATACGGGATGTTCCATTTGTTCACCGAACGCCTGCCCGACGTCCGTGCTCGATGCGCACGAACATTTTTCCCCCGCTATCATCACCTCAACGATAAATGCCGATCTTGAACTTCTAAAGTACCTACTGTGCAAAATTCGATGGAAAATCATAATTCAAATTAAATTCGCTACGAGTTCTCTTTTGTTTTATGTGGGATACTCAGAAAGTTTTGCGAAAATAAAAATAAATGTTCTTTATGTAAATATTTTTTTATTGAATCTTTTCAAAGTACTCCCCACCAGCCTCTATACAAAGTTTCATGCGTCTGAACCAGTTTCCAAAACACTTTTTCCAATCCGCCGCAGACACCTCGTTTACGCATACCTTTGGGTTGATTTTTATTTTCGGGAATAAAAAGAATTCACACAGTGCTAGGTCAGGGCTGTAAGGAGAGTGACCCAGAAGTTTGACCGGAAATCCCTCGTTTTGAACGCGGTGTGCGAAGGCGCGTTGTCGTGGTGGAGCAGTAGCTCGCAGAGCCCTGTGTTTGGTCGCTTGTTGCTCACAACAGAGAAAACTTCTGCCAAGCATTAGGTAGTATTCAGTGTTGATGCTTCTTTGCAACACCCAAATCGTCGACTGGCGCTTCGTTTCGATAAATCCAAGACTCATCACCTGTAATGATGTCGTAAACACGCCGAGACGAGCCTACTTCAAATTTGTTTATCATATTACACCCGGGGCTGCTTCTGAGCACCGGTGAGGTTGTGCGGCACCCAGCGTGAAACTATCCTCCTCACGCGAAGATGTACGTGTAGCTTTTCGTGAAGGCTCCCCGATCCAACCTGTAGTATGTGCTGAATCTCTTGATACGTAACTCACCTATTGTCATGGATTAAATTGTTCACTGCTAGCACGTTTTCTTCCGTAACAGCCGTCAAAGGACGACCACTTCTTTCTTCATCCCCCAAAGTTAATCGACCGCGCTTGAATTCATTATACCAACGATACACGGTTGCCTTAGAAGGGCCTTCATCCATGAATGCCATTTGAAGTCTATCGTACGATTGAAATCGTATAAAATCATATCGCGAAAATGTTCCCGGCGCAGATCCAAATTTTTAATGAGACATTCATCATTCAAATTAGCTCGCAAACAATGTGGAGGGATATTTTGGAATTGGAACGTACCTATTTTTACTTACAAATATTCATATTTTCAAAATAGATTATAACTGGCCAGTTTTTCATACATAAAAACCTTTTTTCGCAATACTTTCTGAGTGGCCTGGTATATCTATGCGAGGCTACCCAGATGGTTCTATTTTTCCTTCCTGACAAGGCAACATGCATATCAAATTCGCGATCAAAGCATCGGAATCATCCTCTGGGGAACTTTCAATTAGATCTAAAAGTAGTGTTCTTTTCGAATTAATTTAGGTACTGTGACTGTCTGTCATATATTAAATAGCAAAACATTATATTTAATTTTAAAAATTGTCACACGGTTCCAGACCTCTTAGAAAACACATTAAGTCTCAAGTTTATGATCTGACAGCTCGACACGGGGCCCTAATAAATAACGAAGTATCTTAGTTCTTTAAAATCCTAAAACAATATTGAACTCTTTAGAAACCCATTTCATTTATATTTTATGGGCACTTATGCCAGTTATCAGTCAAAAGCAATATATTACGTCACTTGAGGATGCAGTATTTCGTACAAATACTAGGAACAACGGACATTAGCCACATCTGGTTACCATAAAACCCAAACGGACCCTTAGAAACAATAATTGAGAAATTGGACAAAGAAACGATTCTGGGAAAGTGATGCTGAACTGAACCAACACGTGGTGTTTTTAGGATTGGGAAAGGATGTTTTAAGTCGAGACAGTTAGTTTGAGAGCACGGTAGGAGACGGTCGATAGAGGCTAGGCTTGGAGTTGGAGACTATGTCTCAGTGAGAGTGTTGTATAAATCGTTAAGTACTTGATAAATGTACAGGTTTAGACTAGGCTTAGTCTAGAATGAGAGTAAGCAGCATGCACGGCGCGTGAATCCCAAAAAGCGAGTTTGTGAACGAGTTGGTTTTGGACGGCGAAAGATGACGGACGGAGTTGAGAGTCTAGACTAGTTAAGTTAGGCGAGATATACTCAGCGAGATAAAATTGTGTTGTGAGCTGTGAGGGATGGTGCAGGGAGTAACTGGTAATATACGCAGTATTTGTAAGTGATTTGTATTCTAATTCACTCCAAGGAATTACCTGGTAATCGCCAACTTCAATCTTTAGTAATAGTGTGCGCATTGTAATAACTGAGACCTGGTTTTATGGTCCTCGCAGGTTGACTGTATGTTGTGAATTATACATAACAGATTGGTGATATCGCAGTGGATCTATTAATGATCATTTCTACATAACAGATTGGTGATATCGCAGTGGAGCTATTAATGAGCATTTATATTAGCCTTCACCTGTGAGGGACGAGAATTATGTGTATGGTTGTTGGTATGACTGAGTGAGCCTATTATAATAATATGCAGTTATCTTAGGTTGAGAGTGTTATTAAAGTTATTATAACTAATAAGACAGATACATGTTGCTGGGGAGTTTGTTGCGCCACTTCTTCTCCCCAGCTCAAACACTAGGAAGTGGTGACGGGTGGGCTCTTTGGGGCTGTCTATAGACTTTCATGAGAGTTGATCCACAACTCTATCTAAATAATAATTCTTAAGTTTTGATTCTCTATACTTATTTAATTAGTACTAATTCTTGAATCTAGATTTCCAACTCTATTATTTAGTCATCCGCGACTATTATATCCTTGATCTCAGATCGACTATTCGGTCGGATCGACATGAACACGTGTCTAGCAGATATGCTTGTTGTGCAACGGGAAACCTTCCAGGGGTTTGGGGGGCTACATCTATCACACATTCAGTCCAAGGACTGATAGGGACCATGTCTCCATAAGAGCATGATAACGACGTATGCGGCAAGAACTAGCCGCTCCGTTGCTAGACAAGGACGGTCGCACGGTTGCGGCAGGGACAGCCGCTTCGTCACGTTTATCAGTTCGAAAGAACTGCTAGGGACCATGTCTCGAAAGAGCATGACGACGTGAAGTAGCTGAAAAGCAGCTTGCGTCACTTTATGGAAGTGTTGCCCTGAGTACTTCGAGTGTTGATGTGAGATATCGTGTGAGTAACGATCGACCAAATACCTGTTACGTTAGCGTATGGGTTATTCATCCACTTATACAATAATACAAGTAGGTACTTAGAATCTCTTTGCTACTTTTAGCTTTCTGAAACCACATCCAATGTGTTTCCATGTATGAATTCTTAAGTATAATTAAAAGCTATTTGGAATTCATATAAAGTAAATCGGTGGGAGAGTGACCAGTCCGGTGACGAGCTCTACAGGGCCGTACGGGGAGGAGTGCGGCCCTTCCCCCTTAGGGGGAACCGACTCAAGAACTAATATTAACATAATTAGGAAAAACGAAATTTTTATCGGCCTGGGGTCATTTAGGAACAGTCACAGTACCTAGATTGATTATAGTGTTATTTCAAAATTTGAACATCCTGTACAGAAAATAAGCTTTAAAACTGCGTTTGCAAGGACGACCGCAGGCCGAGTGAGGGCAAAATATATATTATAGTATAGCTCCCGTGTGTGATAGATTGCTATACTATAATATATATCTCGATATATTAATATATATTATAGCTACGTCTGTGACGGGCTTTAACCATTAAAAAAAACCCTGGCGATTCCCCCTTAAGCCCGTCACAGACGTAGCTACAATATATATTAATATATCGAGATATATAATAGGTCTTTACCTATGAAATTGCCGTTTTGTATGAAAAAATTTAAACGAATTTTTTTCATGAATTTTTTATTTGTATTAATCGAAGTAATCACCCATGCAATCAATGCATCTTTGCCATCGCAGTGGCAGTTTATTGATGCCCTTCTTAAAGAAATCAGCTGGACGGGAGGCAACAAATTCTTCAAAGGCATTTTGTACTGCCTCTCGGGTATTAAATTTTTTTCCCGCCAAGAAGTTATCCAAATTCTGGAAAAAGTAGTAGTCTGTAGGCGCAAGGTCTGGTGAGTAGGGCGGATGACGGAGAGCTTCCAACCCCAGTTCTTGCAACTTGGAGACCGTCTGCTGTGCAGTATGAGGTCGCGCGTTGTCGTGCAGGAGCAGCGGAGACGAGCGATTGACCAATGCTGGTTGGAGATGCGCCAGCTTCTCCATCATTGTGTTCAGTTCTTCACAGTACACATCTGCAGTAATGCTCACCCCGTTTGGTAAGAAGATGTGATGAATCACACCGGCGCTAGACCACCAAACAGTGACCATCACTTTTCTAGGGGTAAGTTTTCGTTTAGGGCATTGTTTAGGTGCTGAACCAGGATCCAACCAACTTGCTGAGCGCTTACGGTTATCAAACAGAATCCATTTTTCATCGCAGGTAACAATGCGGTTCAAAATTCCTTCATTTGTGTGTCTGTTGAGCAGTGCAAGGCACGTGTAGCAGCAGCGGTGAGGTTTGATGAAAACCAAGGTGTTTGGTAGATTGTGTTGAGGATTTTTATAATGAAAGACGATGCGTTAGGTTTAACGAGTTATTCTGTATTCTATCTTATAGCCATCTTACTTACAAAATTCAAGGAGAGGGGCGTGGGAACAATATTTAAATGAGAACCAATCACGGTCGAAAGATTGGTATGACGTAGCGTGTGGTATTGTTTCCTGCCTCAAGATGTCGCTATTAGTCCTTGATATGCGGTTATGGAGCAAGAGATCACAACATGCCCCCGGCCTTGGAAGCAGTGGCTTTCAATGGTCTTCAGTCACTGCATCAGTGTCGATCACATCCTGTAGCAGAGGACAAATCTTGGTGAATGCGCGCCTCACCACACCCGATGACGTCTGTACATCAGCCACCCGGGATATACCATCCTTTCCTGGAATAGTACGAAGCACACGTCCCAAATGCCACTTCAAAGGTGGGAGGTTATTGTCCTTAATAACCACTAAGGAATTTGGTTTGAGCTCGTCCTTATTTGTCGTCCATTTCGTCCGCACCTGCAGCTCGGAGATGTATTCCTTCGCCCACCGGTTCCAGAAGTGTTGACGAAGTTGTTCAACTCTCTGGTATCGCTGAAGACGACTAGCAGGAACATCGCGTAGGTCATCGCTGGCTGGGGCAATCAGTGGTCGACCAATAAGGAAGTGACCGGGAGTGAGAGGAGAGAAGTCGTGAGGATCGGGGGAAAGAGGAGACAGAGGTCGAGAATTTAGTACGGCTTCTATTTGAGCCAATACTGTGCTGTACTCTTCGAACGTGAGGTGCGCGTTCCCTATCACACGACGAAGATGGTATTTACTTGACTTTACTCCTGCTTCCCACAGACCACCAAAATGCGGAGAGTAAGGGGGAATAAAATGAAAATTTATGTTTTGACTAGACGCGTACTCTAAAATATCACTACTACAATTTGCTAAGAATTTTGAAAAATCGTTCATTACACCTACAAAATTACGACCATTGTCAGAATATATATCAGCAGGCTTACCACGGCGTGAAATAAATCTCTTTAAAGTAGATAAATACGCTTCGCTAGAGAGGTCGCTGACTAACTCCAGGTGTATAGCACGTGTCACAAAACAAACAAATAGACAAATGTAGCCTTTGATGAGCCTAGCACCCCTACCCTTGCGGTTCAGAATGAGCACTGGCCCAGCGTAATCCACCCCACACCGAACGAATGGAAGACTAGGTGTAACTCGCTCCGTAGGTAAGTTACCCATCATAGGACTAAGCGTCTTACCTCTAATGCGAGTACAGGTAACACAACTATGCACCACCTGGCGAGCTAAATTCCTGCCACCGACAGGCCACCATGATTCGCGTATATTATACAGTAATGCCTGGGGAGCAGCGTGGAGTAGCTGAATGTGCTCATTACGAAATAATAAAGTGGTAAAACAATGTTTACTATGAACTACAATCGGATGTTTTTTACCGTAAATAAATTCATCTGAATTAACTAAACGACCACCTACGCGCATTAATTTGTGATCATCTAAAAACAAATTCAATTTAGACAAACAACCTTTATTAATAGTTTCATTATTGGATAATGCCTTATATTCAACCGGATAAGATTCCATTTGACAAAATCGAGCTAAAGTTTTATCTGCGTAGTCTAACTCGTCTACACTAAGGCCGCCTGTTCGCTTATTACTTTTACATCGACTGTTATTAATAAAACGTAACATAAAGGCAGCCGCACGCCTCATTCGTTTAAATTGAGAGAACCGATGGAAGGGAAACAATGATAACTCACAAGAATCCTGAGCTACAACGGCAGTGACGCATGACTTGATCTCAGGTAACTCGCGATGTTTGAACGAATCCGAACCTTTGTGATCGTCTATTGAAAAACTGGGATTACGGAGAAATTCAGGACCCTCCCACCACAATTTAGACGAAGAAAGTTCTTCCAATCGAGCACCGCGTGACGCCAGATCGGCGGGATTATCTCCACTCCTTACGTGGCGCCACGGGACGTCTAGTGTAAGGTCATGAATTTCTGCGATCCTATTTTGAACGAATGTCTTAAGTTGGTTAGGCCTCATGTGCAGCCAGCCTAAGACAATCGTGGAGTCAGTCCAAAAAACTACACTATGAATTTTACAACGTAATGAGTTACGTACTTTGTCATATAGACGAGCACCTAATAAAGCTCCACAAAGTTCGAGACGTGGGATACTAATAGGTTTTAAAGGCGCGACCTTTGTTTTTGAAAACAATAATCTAACTGAAACTGTTAAATCATTGTTAACTGTGCGAACATAAATACACGCGCCGTACGCCGTCTGAGATGCGTCGCTAAAAATGTGTAACTGAATATACATAGGCTGTGTACCTATAGCGTGGCGAGGTATGCGAACAGTGTTTAGCGCTTGCAATGAGATAACAAACCGGTTCCACACGTGCGCCGTGTCATTAGGAACGTTATCATCCCAACCTATTTTTAATAACCATAATTGCTGTAATAGGACTTTGACAACAATTATGACAGGACTTAACAAGCCAAGAGGATCAAAAATTTGCGAAACGTTTGATAAAATAGACCTCTTCGTAATAGGCTTATTATTTTCCATAATAATACAAGAATTAAAATAAAAGTTGTCGCTTGCGTTATGCCAGCCGATTCCTAAGGTTTTAGAACTTAAATTTTCATCTAAACTCAAAAGTTTAAACTGACTAGATGACTGACGGTCATCATCGTGTTTAAAATTAAATATCCACTTCCTAAGTGGAAAACAACCTGACTGCAGCGTTTTCTGAGTTTTGTCGCATAGATCCAATAATTTAATTTTATCATCTAAGCCCGTAATGTAGTCGTCGACATAAAAATCCTCTTTTATAGCTCGTGCAACATCAGGATCAGGAGATTCAGAGGCTAATTGTTTTAGGCACCTAACACTTAGAAAAGGTGCGGAGGCGGTTCCATACGTAACGGTGTTTAGTTTAAATATACCTAACGGCTTTGAGGGATGGTCACGCCACAGAACCATTTGCAAGCTGCGCTGGCTCTCATCTACTAGGCATTGCCGGTACATCTTCTCCACGTCGGCGCACACGACGTACTTGTGTTGCCGAAAGCGGAGAAGAATGGCAATAAGATCACCCTGTATAGGAGGGCCAACGAGCTGCAAATCATTAAGTGACTTACCAGAGCTCGATTGTGCGCTTGCGTCAAACACCACGCGCAACTAGGTGGTGGTGCTGAGCTCGCGGAACACGCCATGATGCGGCATGAAATAACACGGGGATTCATAGGAATCTACCTGTGTCATATGGCCTAAACTCAGATACTCCTGCAAAAAATTAGAATAAAGAGCTTTATATTCAGGCGAACGCTGCAGACGTTTTTCTAGCGCAAGAAATCGACGTTCTGCTTGTGTATAAGAATCGCCCAAGGTATCAGGTGACTGATGGAGTGGAATGTGCACGCAGAATCTCCCCTCGCTATTGCGAGTTGTAGTGCGAACAAAGTGATCTTCACATGCACGTTCTTCCTCAGTCTGTGCGTCTCTGACCTTGGTCGGTTCCTCAATCTCCCAGAACAATCGAAGTTGCGTATCTAGGGAATTAATAATATTGCAATGAATTGGCGAATTCTTGCGCGTATAATTAACGATAGGTCCGGAAATAATCCAGCCTAGTTTGGTATTCTGTAGAAACGGACCACTAGACAAACGAATCTTACCGTCTTCTAACAGATCCCAAAACCTATCTGCACCAATTAAAATATCAATATTTTTGTAGTCTAGAAACTCCGGATCGGCTAACCGTATGTTGTCTGGAATACAGACTTGCGCGCTTAATTTACACACGGCAGGCATCGAAGCCGTAATCCTAGACAGCACATAACAATTAATGCGCGTAGTAAATGAATTATCGACGCAGGATTTGATAACGATATTACAAGCTTGCGAACAATGTACTACCGAATCACCCACGCCTCGAACTTCGTTTGTGGACTGTATTAATGGTGAATTTAATAACTGACATAATGATTTAGAAACAAAACAGCGCTGGCTTCCATTATCCAGGAGGGCCCGCGCTTTATGATATCTACCGTGTACATCTGCTACTTCAACGATAGCTGTAGACAATAACACGGACTGCACACCTATAGACTTACTCGATTCCGTTTGCATGTGTGCCTTGTTTACATGAATAGGGACCGCGGAGTCCGAGGCGGCTGGTACGGCCGCGGGGAGGTGCACAGGCGCTTCACTCGCATTAGCACTCGGCGCCTCAGTGTTCGTTGTGGAATGCAAAGCAACAGAACTATTAGCCTTATCATTGTGCAATAATGAGTTGTGTTTTTGATTGCAGTGTCTACAAGGCCCATACCTACAGCTATTTACCGAGTGTCTCGAATGTAAACAATTCTCACATAAGTTGTGCTCGCGTACAAGTTTAAGCTTTGTATCTAAGTCGCTTTCGATAAACTCTTTACACGTGTACAGTGGATGATTCGCGTTGCATTTTGCGCATGTTAACTTACCGCGTTGTTTACTTGATTTACTCGGCCCGCTGGAAACATTGCAGTGTGACATATTGTGACATTTTGAGTGTTGTTTTTTGCTGTCAGTGCTTTGAGCTTCTTTGCTATGCGAACGCTGCAATGCCTCCAGCATGTCTGCTTTGTTGCGCAAAAAGTTAGTTAAAACATCCACCGATAAACGTTTGGAATTGTTATCGTTAGGGTTTGGGAACAATGTGCACTTGTGAGACCCCCATTCTCTTTCAGTTATTTTATCTAACTTCGACACCATGATATTAATAATTAAACTATCCCAGTAGTCTGTAGGCTCACCTAGGATCTTAAGAGCGCGTAAATTTTTCAAAATAGTGTCTATTAATTTTCTAATCGAAGAAGGCGACTCTTTAGTTATTGCAGTTATATTTAACAACGCTTTAATATGGTGATCAACTAAAAGTCCGCAATTATTATAACGGTTGAGCAACAAGTCCCATGCTACCTGGTAATTATCAGACGAAAATTCTATGGAATGTATCACTAGTTCTGCGCTGTCTTTAAGAGACGATTTGAGATAGTGAAACTTTTGAATATTGGAAATATCTTTAGAATTATGAACGAGTGAGGTGAATGTGTCTCTGAACTCTAGCCAGTGCTCATAGGAACCATCAAATGTAGGCATGGAAATGGTAGGTAACTTCACAGAATGTATTTGATTATTATTATGGCCATGACATGACTTGGTACAGTCAGCAACCTCATCAGTGTTCAGCATAAATTCAGCAAGTGATATTAAATTGTAGTAACTATCTTCAAAATGTTCTCTTTGATTTAATTGTTCGCCTAATTCACTGTCAGAAACTCTTTCTTCTATTTTAGTTTGAATGTCGTTAAATTCAGAAAATAAAGTAGTACATCCTTGAATCCTCAACTTTAAATCAATGCGTTTTTGATTAGGAAAGTCATGATCACAATCTTTTATAGACTCTAAATAATTGTTGAATTTGGTAAGCCTGCCCTTAATAATACCACGTTTCCTGACTAAATCACGAACTAACTCACTACTCTCTACACTTAGCAAATTAGGAGATTTGTCACGGGATTTAGCAGAGTCAATAGGCATTTTGGTGGTCAGTGAAAAGAGGAGTACTCACGGTTTGATAATCGTCAGATCAATCACACACGGCACTGATGCTAGCAACGTCACCAGGCTGGTAATTGACTGGAAATCCGATATTCCGAGACTACAATGCAGCAATTTCGCTGAAATAAGAGCACAGACACACTATAGCACCAAATAGAACTCAGGAGATGGTGGAAAGGAATATGGATTGGCCCCACCGATTGCGTATTATCTCCGATGAAACCTTTTGCGTTTTCTTCTCTATCCGCCACGTGCAAGGGGTCCCCGTCCAAAGGTCGCTCGGCGATCTTGAAGGTCTTAATATCCCAATGTTCGGTTCGAAGGTCCAAAATGTAGCAGCAGCGGTGAGGTTTGATGAAAACCAAGGTGTTTGGTAGATTGTGTTGAGGATTTTTATAATGAAAGACGATGCGTTAGGTTTAACGAGTTATTCTGTATTCTATCTTATAGCCATCTTACTTACAAAATTCAAGGAGAGGGGCGTGGGAACAATATTTAAATGAGAACCAATCACGGTCGAAAGATTGGTATGACGTAGCGTGTGGTATTGTTTCCTGCCTCAAGATGTCGCTATTAGTCCTTGATATGCGGTTATGGAGCAAGAGATCACAACAGCACGTCTCGACGCGTACTTCGCGCTGGCGATCATTGAGTTCGTGGGGCACCCATTTGTCAAGCTTTTTTACCTTGCCAATTTGACGCAAATGGACCAATATTGTTTTGACGCTAACGTCGAAAGCTGCTGCTAATTCAGCCGTAGATTGTGTATCATCAGCTTCCACAATCGCCTTTAATTCGTCATTGTCGACCAAAGTCTTCGGACGACCGCGAGGTTCATTTTTCAGGTCGAAATTTCCAGAACGGAAGCGAGCAAACCAATAACAGGTGGTGCGTTGGTTTGTAGTGTTAGCTCCGTAAACGTCGTTGATGTTGCGTGCCGCTTGTGCCGCGTTGCTGCCACGACGGTACTCATATTCCATAATTACTCGAATTTTTAACGTATCCATGATGACGAAAAAGATTGAAATGCGATGAAAATGTAACACTAATCAATAAAGAAATGACTAATTTTAGAAAAAAAAATCCATGTTTTTAAAATAAAATTAATTTGAAATTAGAATTCTTAGCCAAACAAAAATTATTTTGATTTGAAATGGCCAGTACTGCAGAACGGCAATTTCATAGGTAAAGACCTAATATTATAGTATAGCAATCTATCACACACGGGAGCTATACTATAATATATATTTTGCCCTCACTCGGCCTGCGGTCGTCCTTGCAAACGCACAGTTTTAAAGCTTATTTTCTGTACAGGATGTTCAAATTTTGAAATAACACTATAATCAATCTAGGTACCTAAATTAATTCGAAAAGAGCACTACTTTTAGATCTAATTGAAAGTTCCCCAGAGGATGATTCCGATGCTTTGATCGCGAATTTGATATGCATGTTGCCTTGTCAGGAAGGAAAAATAGAACCATCTGGGTAGCCTCGCATAGATATACCAGGCCACTCAGAAAGTATTGCGAAAAAAGGTTTTTATGTATGAAAAACTGGCCAGTTATAATTTATTTTGAAAATATGAATATTTGTAAGTAAAAATAGGTACGTTCCAATTCCAAAATTTCCCTCCACATTGTTTGCGAGCTAATTTGAATGATGAATGTCTCATTAAAAATTTGGATCTGCGCTGGGAACATTTTCGCGATATGATTTTATACGATTTCAAGTGTCGCCTGAATTCGGACGAATCGTACGATAGACTTCAAATGGCATTCATGGATGAAGGCCCTTCTAAGGCAACCGTGTATCGTTGGTATAATGAATTCAAGCGCGGTCGATTAACTTTGGGGGATGAAGAAAGAAGTGGTCGTCCTTTGACGCCTGTTACGGAAAAAAACGTGCTAGCAGTGAACAATTTAATCCATGACAATAGGTGAGTTACGTATCAAGAGATTCAGCACATACTACAGGTTGGATCGGGGAGCCTTCACGAAAAGCTACACGTACATCTTCGCGTGAGGAGGATAGTTTCACGCTGGGTGCCGCACAACCTCACCGGTGCTCAGAAGCAGCCCCGGGTGTAATGGTACCGTGATATGATAAACAAATTTGAAGTAGGCTCGTCTCGGCGTGTTTACGACATCATTACAGGTGATGAGTCTTGGATTTATCGAAACGAAGCGCCAGTCGACGATTTGGGTGTTGCAAAGAAGCATCAACGCTGAATACTACCTAATGCTTGGCAGAAGTTTTCTCTGTTGTGAGCAACAAGTGACCAAACACAGGGCTCTGCGAGCTACTGCTCCACCACGACAACGCGCCTTCGCACACCGCTTTCAAAACGAGGGATTTCCGGTCAAACTTCTGGGTCACCCTCCTTACAGCCCTGACCTAGCACTGTGTGACTTCTTTTTATTCCCGAAAATAAAAATCAACCCAAAGGTATGCGTAAACGAGGTGTCTGCGGCGGATTGGAAAAAGTGTTTTGAAAACTGGTTCAGACGCATGAAACTTTGTATAGAGGCTGGTGGGGAGTACTTTGAAAAGATTCAATAAAAAAATATTTACCTATAGAACATTTATTTTTATTTTCGCAAAACTTTCTGAGTATCCCACATAAAACAAAAGAGAACTCGTAGCGAATTTAATTTGAATTATGATTTTCCATAGAATTTTGCACAGTACTTTAGAAGTTCAAGATTTATCGTTGAGATGAAGATAGCGGGGGAAAAATGCTCGTGCGCATCGAGCACGGACGTCGGGCAGGCGTTCGGTGAACAAATGGAACATCCTGTACCCTCAAAATATTTCAAAATATATATTAATATGCCAAAATATATATTAATATACCAAAATATATATTAATATACCAAAATATACCGAGATATATATCTCGACATATTTTGGTGACGTCATAGAAATATATATATATTATAGCTACGTGTGCGGTCACTCGAAAATTTATACAGAAAATATGTCGTAATATGCCTTGCTATGATTCATATTAATATATATTATAGCTACGTCTGTGACGGGCTTTAAATAAAATTCACGAGTACTTTTCTACGTCCGGTGCACCTTGCTGACTGGAAAGACATGTATTTAAGGAATTTGTAAATTTTTGTTTGCTTTGTTGACAATGTTAATAGTTGTTTGTAAATATTAGTAGTGCCCCTAACCTGTGCATAGCCGTCATAACCCTCATTCTGTCGCAGTCGGGTAAAAAAAATCAGTCACCGTAGCCGAAATCGGCATGAGATATTTAGTACTACTGCACGGTTCTCTACACCTACACATGTTATTTTTAATTCGAACGTGTTTTAACCCATATTTTGTTTTAAAATATGTATTCTTCTCTGTTCTTATCTGTTGTTCTCCATAGGGAGCTACCACGATTTGGAATAGACCAGTAGCTTCATCTTTCTAACTGACAGACTCCTTCGGCAATTCAAACAAGCGTAATTGGTTTAAATGTAAAAAAAAAAAAATGCTTTGTGTTTGAGTTTAACTATCGAGGGCAAATTAATTGACCAGTTTAGCATACCGCGAAGCCGGTAAATTATACATGATTCACTTGGTTTTATTTAGTCATGACGAGTCTGAATAGTTCCTAGATACCTCTTCTTTTTTGCCAAATCTTGTTTTTTTTTTGTTGTCATGTATGACTAATGTCACCTATTTGTTTACAGAATACCCGCCATCGCGCTACGACGGTCGACGAAAATTTATTATTAGCTCTCTTCATCAGTCCGCAAATTTAGCAAAATATGGGTGGGGTGTCGCCCTATTGGTCATTGGCTCGTTGTTTTTCGTTTTTGCTGGAATAATATTATATATCAGAAGATCTACTATCAGATGGCGATAGAAGAATCTTAATCAGTTCAGGAGAATGCGCTGAGGGACCCCGCGAAATACAAATTTTATTTTAATGAATGACTGTTTCCTCAAATCGTGATATTTGAGGCCCATTCATATTTAGAGAGTTGTATTGATGATTTCAATCATTATAATTCTGTTAAATTCATATTTGTACCGGTCGCGAATCATATTTCAACATGCAATCTGCCATACCTGCAGATTGCAAAAGACGTAAGAAAATTTGAAATTCGTGGGTTACCCTCCGGCGCTTTCGCCTGAGGATAGTCTGAGATCTTAAGTAAAATTTAAGATCTCCTAAATACCAACGATCTAGTGCTTGACTGAAAAAAAATTGTACTTTGATTGAAACATAATTATAATCTCGAAAATCACTTAAATGCGACGTTGCGAGCCCGCGCCGGTTGAACGCTCGGAAGGATTCTCAAGAATATTCCAAATTCATACTTCATGTGTGTTCATACGTCTGCTCGATAATGTCAATAACGCAATGAATATCGTTGAATTGTCAAAATGAGTGTCATTTGGGTTGTGGTGTGAGTGTTTTTGTTATGCTATTGCCCCGCTGCGCTGGAGTAGTAGTCTGCATTGGACTAATTAATCTCGAAAGGAACTATACTCAAGGGTTAACTGTCAAAGTTTCACTCAGATTAAAGAAACGAAACAGTCAAGTTGTCGTTACAAACCATTACGAAGCGAATTCTTACTTTGGCCCAAGCTTTTTGCAAGCAATTCCAAGTGAAGTAAATATTTTAATACAAGAGATACACTTGGGTTTAAGAGCAGGTGTTGGTGTTTAGAAAGCCTGTATTAAAAAATAATAGTAAATTCTGTTATTCAAATCCAGCTTTGTTAACGTTTTTCGTTTCATAAACAGACCATAACGTAGCCTTTAAGGCTTCATTAGACAGGTGCGACGTGATACTTGTAGCACAATTTCCATGAAGTTTTCATAGAAATTGATCTACGAGAGTCTCGTCGAGCCGGCGCTTCGCGCTTGTTAATTTGTGGGCCCGCCTTCACAGTCACAGAAGTTCGAGTTCATGGGTTCGTAAGCATTTGTACGCCCTTATCAAACAAACAGACATGACGTCTATTTGTTTCTGTGATCTGAGTGTTATTCATATTATGTATAAAAGTACAGACGCCAGCACATCAAGCTGCCCCAATTGTCAAATTTCTTTGATAGATTTTCAACTTTATTGCGTAAGCTTAAGGTTCATGTTCAATTGGGAAAATTTGACGGTTTGGGGTAGCTTGATATGCTGGTGTCTGTACTAGCGACCCGCCGCCGCTGCTTCGCATAGTTTTTACGCATTTACGCTTTTTCTAATTAAGTTTAATATAAATATATATCACACAAACCTTTCGGAATACATTTTCTGAATGAAGGTGAAGTTTAGAAGAACTGAGTGGTCTTATGGATAGACACGAAACTTGAAAATTTGCAAATTTAAACGACGTCGCATTTTGAAACACCTACACACAAACCTTTGAATGTGATATTGTGATGTTTAATTTACGTGTTAAATGTTCCGCACCCCCTCGGTGGAAGCCCCTTGGTTTACGCGGCAAATGCCAATAAAGCTTCCAGTTGGCATGATTTTTCCCGATATCTTGCAACTATCATGGTAACGAATTACCGGAATAAAAAACATCCATTGTCGTCACCCATGTTATGGTTTATATGTGTGCCAAATGTGCTATTCATCCAAATCCGTTCAACTGTAAGCCTCGAAATGTAACAAACAGTTAAACAGATGCATTTATAAGATTATTATTGTAATTTTATTGTCACCTAGTCTTCCCCGCCATACTTTCACCGACCAATATCTATGTGAATTTAATGGCGGCACTTTTTTTAAAAGTAAGTTGTCAAATTCAGTACTTTTCTTGTTCATTTTTTTTATTTAGTTAATGTGTAGCGGCCCATACTCCATAGGCACAACTACATATGTGTTTTGATCAGATTTTGGCCAATATTGGTCTAATCTACTGGTTACAAAAAGAATATTTGCAATGTAGGCATGTATTTATCGATAATATTCTAAAATAAGTTTTTTTTTTTTTTTTTGCAACATTATTAACAGCCAGTTATCTCATTATGCAATGCAAAGTAAAGTAACTATCCTGAACTGTTAATACTGTTATTTGTGTATAATGTCAGAAACCCTACGATTTCTTACAAATAGTTTATCCGAAAACGCCCTGTCGAGTTTTTAGATTTATTTAAGAATCTCTTCATTTTATTTTTTGTCTTGATCTAATAACATAAGTATACCTAGTTTCTATCTTTTCATTTAAATATCATTATTTTTTGGGCTTTGTTACTGATCCATTGTTTGAAGCTTTTTTCTGTGTTTCCTCTTAATATTGTTTTAGGGTAGAACCAAACCTATTCGCCCGGATTCACACTTTTCCCAACTCTGATCTCTTCCTACCGCTCAGAAAGATGTTTCACTAGACGGAAGGAGAACTGCCTTATAAAAGAGTTAGGGAAAAAAATATAATCCGGTCGGATACCTCACGAATCGAAGTGAATAATGTATAACTATGAAAAATTTCTACACTGATTTTCTGAATACTGTGTTTATAGTATGCATGATGTAATTTTATTGTATTAGTGCACACGGCGACATATCAAACCGACATTTCCAGTATAATCTGACTTCTCACTGTACGAAAGCTTATTTATATACAATGTGAGGTCAGCCAAAACTGGAAATGTATAGCTTGATATGTCGTCGTGTGTACTATTTATTTAACTAAGTGTAACTTAACCCTAGATGTTGTAGTTAGTAAGTAATAACCATTTTTAATATATTATATGCAGGAAAAGTTTTTATCCAGTGCGCAAATTGTAACCATGAATTCAGCATATCATTCTAACCGAACTGAATTCTTGGTTACAATTTGCGCACTCGATAAAAACTTACCCTGTATGATTATATTTGTCTTGTAACTTGTGTTGTATTTGTAGGTAGTTTTGTGCACGGTAACTACGTCTATATTTTTTTGGCTTGCGCCAATTCTCTTTAGCCAAGGAGAGTAAAGAGAGGACTAAAGGAAAGTAACGAGAGTAAGTTTATGACCCCGTATAGCAGGACAAAGGCTTCCAAGCTCTTTCCACTTCTCTCAATGTAAGGCGACTAAGATCCAGTTTTTGTTGAAGGAATCGAGCTTGTCCCGCCATCTTTACTTTGGCCTCCCGCTTAGTCGCTTGCCATTAAGAAGGACCCATTTGGTTGCGATTTTGGCCCCGTGTGTCCAGTCCAATTCCTTGTTTTCTTTAATTGATTTTTTTTCTTGCACGTAAAACCGTCCTTTTTCTCATTTTTAGTCGTACAACGTTATATTGTAAAGTACAGAGGCCAGCACATCAAGCTACCCCAATCTGTCAAATTTATTTGATAGATTTTCAACTTTATTCCTTACGCACAAGGTTCATGTTCAATTGGGAAAATTTGACAGTTAGGGATAGCTTGACCTGCTGGCGACTGTACCTACCTCACTAATTTGCTAACTACTGAGTGTATGTGTGTTGTGTCATGTATTAATGTCATATATTAATGTTTTTACAAATTATTTAGATTTATAGATTTGTAATTTATAAAAAAATATCAACTAAGTTAACGGTCTGCTGCGACAGCCACAATAGTAAGTAACAATTCCTAGTGCCTAATAATATTTAATTTTTTTCTTAAATATCAAAATAATAATAAAAACCGCACTACCTCCAATCTCCATATTGCATACTGTTTGACAATATTATTAGTTTATTATTGTTATTTATAATTTATTTTAGACTAGGTTGTCCGTAGAGTGTTCGTAATGCACTGAAACCTAAGAACTATGTCAGTACTACATACATACAAAAGCAAACTATTGTAATTATCCTATTTGTAGGCGAATCCAATGCCTCCAGAAAGGACTCTCAATATGTTCAGCAATGACCCTCAGGCAGCCGTTAGGACTGCCTCTCACTCTTCGCATCAACGATGCTGCCCTTTTTATAATTATGGCGTAATAGCCATCCACTTGTGAATCTGCAAACATCGCTGACGAACTGCAATAGCGACGCAGCCCCATCAACACCCTGAAGGTTTTTATACTGAATTCTCAGAGCACTCACGACCCGCTGCGTCTACTTGGCCCACCGGCTGCAGGTATAAAAAGATTGGCAGAAGGCCCTAAACAATGTGGTTTTCACTGCCTTTGAACACCTGGTAAACCTGCGAGCTAACATGTTCCCATTATAAGTCTAGGTCATCAGTCAGGTTCTCATTCACAACATGTCCTAAGTACACAAACTGAAAGACCCGTCTTAGCTCAACCCCACCTAGTGTCACGGGCGGTACATTATGAATGATTCATTTGCCCCGCCCGAAACATCAGCAGCTCGCTTTTTTGAAGTTATACGTCAATCCATATGTTAGTTAGTTCCCTTACATATAAATTAAATAACGTAGGAGAGCTCAGTCCCCCTTGCCTAGCTCCACACTTTAATTGATAAGAATCAGACAGGCAACCTCCCCATCTCACAAAATGAGTCTGGTGCCTGTACCAGTACTCAAAAATATCTATTATACCCCTCAGGCAAAATATTTTCTCTTAGTTTGGGCCCACAGTTTGTCATAATTGACCAGGTCAAATGTCTTCGAGAGGTCCAAAAAGACGGCATAAACCGGTGTTTTACGGTCAGTATAATACTTGACGGTGTGCTTAAGAACTAATATTGCACTCTCAGTCGAGAGACCAGCGCTAAAACCAAATTGAACATCTTCGAGTGTCACGCACTGAGCAAGATAACCGTTCAGCACACAGTCAAGCACCTTGGCCATTATGGTTTTTTGACCATTTTGGTTGACACTCTTGCTTTGATGTTACTCTAACGGGTTCGTATGATGAAGTACCTGCAGTATGGAGCATCACATTTTGCGCCAAAAAGCCACATTTTCCGACCTTCGTTATTAAGGTTAAACAAAGCCAGATTATTATTTTTCACTTTTCCGTTTTTTCGGCGGTTTAATTTTTTTGTTAAAAAGTTTTTTTTGTACAAACTTTTGATATTATTGTACAGAATACGCACGCAATTTTATAGAGGTACCTACTTATTAATGCAAAACAAAATACTAATTAAATGTATACGGCAAGAAATATTTGTATTCTCTCTGAATCCCTTTACCAAACTTGGGGCCTATCACCATATTATCTTAAAACAGTACTTTTTAACTTACCTCGTGTGGGAAAGATTTAATATTAAATTACCGTTATAAAGAGGTGGTAGTAGGCCCCCTAACATCGCAACCTCAACGTCACACATTGTACACGTATGTGTGACGTTGAGGTTGCGATGTTACGGCTACACATCAAGCTATACATTTCCAGTTTACGCTGATCTCGCACGGTACGGAAATCATAAACAATGCGAGATCAGCTTATACTGGAAATGTGTAGCCGCATGTACCTACCTACATCATCCGTGAGTTGCGCTAAAAACGCACTTAACTTCAGCAGAACTGTGCGACTTGCAGCGTATTTGTAGAGTATTCAGCAATGTGAACACATGTTTTTACAATACTCAGCTGTTATTGCTTATACCCTGCACAGTTAGCGATTCATGTCGCTCTATTAATTGCAAGAGCTGCTGTTAAGCATGGGACCTGCACCCTAATTGCGTAACTCACGATTCATCATAATCTGTATCGTTTTGAAACGGATTGTTAAACCATTGCTTCATATGTTCGAAAAATGTGTCTGTTCGACAACATAAATAACGCAATGAATATTGTTTAACTGTGAAGACGAAACGAATTATGATCAATCGTGAGTTACGCAATTAGGGTGCTGGGTTCTATCCCAAGCTAACACAAGGAATACACCTAGGCGTGATGTTATTTTCTGATAAGTACAGACGCCAGTACATCAAGCTACCCCAATCTGTCAAATTTCTTTGATAGATGGTTCATGTTCAATTGGGAAAATTTGTACTTAGTTGTGCATTCGACAAAGATATGGCTCTAAAGATTGCATCATTCAGTGATTCACGCAAAGGACTGGCCAAAATGACCGATCAGCTTTGAAATATTACTAAAATCTAATACCTATTTGCTACTATTTGACACTTTTGTTTAAATAATTGGTATGCTAACTATTAACCGAGAAATTGGATTTAAAATTGGGCAGTCAAAAAGGATGACTACCCACATTTAGGATCTCCACGTAAAGGCTCCAAAATTTCAATTCGCCTTTACAAAAACTTAGTACCTAAACATAGATTTTTAGGGCAAAGAATAAAGATTTTATTACAGATTTTTTGTTTATTAAGGACAACGTAGGATGTATTGTCCATGCAAACGTAATAGTCAAAACAATGGACGTTAAATCATTTGCAATTTGAGCATATTTACACCATTTTATGGTGATATTCCGATTGCAATGCAAGCAATTATCAATGTATGTGTAATCGTACTGCTCACTGTAGGTGTGTATCGCTCGGACAGGCACTAACACTAGCGCAACGTGACAGTATTCACCTGCCTTGTGATTTTGCATTGAGTACCTAACATAAATTCTTACGAACTTTGCTTTGTTTCGGGACTTGGATATACCTACAGGGTGGGAGCGACAATGCATCCTACGTTGTCACCTTAAACAAAAAATGTCTAGTATAGTACATTATGGTACAAGTGTGTAACGTTGGTGATTATCGCTGAGGCTCCATTGAGATAATCATCAATACACACGTGTATCATACGACGTTTTTCAACACGCTTGCGAAGAAAATAAAACTACAAAATCATCATCATCATCGTCATCGTAATCGTCATCGTCGTCATGTGATCGTCATCGTCAACGTCATCATCATCGTCGTCATCGTCATTATCATCGTCGTCATCGTCATCGTCATGTCATCGTCATGTCATCGTTATCGTCATCGTCATGTCATCGTCATCGTCATCGTCAACGTCATCGTCATCATCATCGTCGTAATCGTCATCATCATCATCATCATCGTTGTTTTTAAGAACAAAGCAACTCAACCAATTAAAAAACAACCTATAACTCACTAAGAACAAAGCAACTCAACCAATTCTATAACTCACTAGTGAATAATAGTAATGAAAAAGTCACAGTTTGATAATAGGTGTCATTATGTGCCTAATTGCAGTGAAATTAGAGCCATTTTATGAGCAAGTGTGTTGAAAAAACATTTATCATAACGACGGACATTTTGTAGCCTAGGTCTCCCTGGCGGACATTTTGTAGTCATGGTTGTGCTTTTTGTTTAGGAAATTACGTTAGGATACATAACGGATTTGAGTATAATTACTTTATCAATCCTATTTAAAAATGATCCAGGGAAATTGATCGTAATCTAGTTTGCATATATTCAACAATAATCGGTTTGATTTAATTTTACTGCTTGCCACACTAGATTGTGACATTTCCACAATGACATTACGAGAGTGATGTTGCCACCTTTATTCTTTAACGGTACCCGTTAAAGTTGGTAACAATTTTTCGGTCAACAATTATGTTGGAATATACTTGTTAAAATTCTAAGCCTTTCTTGAAGGTAATTCGAAATGAGTCTCATTTTGCTTTGCTATTAATTCTATGACAGGCCCTGGATACACTTTTTTGAAGTTGATATTTGTTTATTTGGGTTTATATTCTTTCCGGATCGGGAAATATTGCCGTTATAGTTGGTAACACTATACTGTAGAATTAAAAAGCGAATTGATTGTGTGATGTGTTCGTAATTTTTAATTTTAGCTAGGATTACTTACGAAAACCAAAAGTAGGTTACGATGCCGACGTCCAGCGAAGCGTCCGATCAAAATGTGAAATCTAGGCGTCCTGCTGGTAAGGTTTTCCCTGGCATACCTTTATAATGGCCTTGTGATATCGATTGGGGAATTTGACTGACTCAATTACTGTTGTGGTTTGATTGTAGAGTCTGCGTTTAAACAACAGCGCCTGCCTGCTTGGCAACCGATCCTGACTGCGGGGACAGTCCTGCCGACATTCTTCGTTATTGGCATTGCTTTTATACCTGTCGGTATAGGCCTACTCTACTTTTCTGATGAGGTGCGCCCTGTTGACTAATGTCAAATTAATTTATTAATTAAGTACTCGTAATTATTCACCTTATATTTAATAACTTACCAGTCTTCGTAGCTGTTATTATAATAGCTAACGATTTTTCTGAAATACAAGTAAATAAGTAACAACTTACCACTTATAATGAAATTATTGTTGTCTTCCTTTTACTAGCTTTAATTTTTTTGTTTTTTTCCTTATTTGCTACTAAAACTTTTTGATGGGCTATGCTCTGAAATACTATACACCTTTGACCTTCTTTTAGGTCAAAGAACATGTCATAGACTACACAAACTGCATGAAAGAGGGTGAAAACACCACTTGTGCGGACTACATCAAACAGTACTCCATGGATCAGTGCTCCTGCCGCCTCTCCTTCAATTTGACCGAGGATTTCAAAGGAGATGTGTACTTCTACTATGGACTCAGCAACTACTACCAGAATCATCGACGATATGTCAAATCTAGGTAATTACCATACTTTTATAACACACAATCAAACTACCTAGCCATTTTTTTACTATGTGTGGGTCAGCTTCCAGTCTAACCAGATGCAGCTGAATACCAGTATTTTATATGGACCAACTGCCTCCGCTGACAACTCTGACCTCCACAACCCAGTTACTGGGTACATAATACTCCTTGATAAGACTGGTTGTCAGACTTTATGTCTTCAGACATAACATCTGCCAAGGATCTACAAATGACAGCCAGGACCAACTGTTTAATGTGCTTTCCGAGACATGGAGGGGTCTCAATGAACCATAGATTGACCTTGGCAAGGGTAGCTTAACTTCTTCTCAACCAGTGTGGTTGTTATTATTGCGCCACAAAAGAATGAGAAATATCCATTTGAAATATTTAGTTTTTTTTTAATTTTTTGGCAGGGATGACAGTCAGCTTTTGGGTCGCCTGTCACTGATACCTTCATCAGACTGCTTGCCATTTGCTTTTGCGGTTGAAGATGGAAAGCAAAAACCTGTGGCGCCATGCGGGGCTATAGCTAACTCTTTATTCAACGGTAAGCGTTTTTTATTTAGTTGGTTTTCAGCCAAAAAATCAAGCAAAAAATCGTTTGAGAAAACTGTAACGTGTTATTTAAATTTACTGCAAAAATATTACCAATGTTTTCAGTAAGCTTAAATAATACGAGGATATAAATACTATAACTAGACATCGGATTATTTGCACTAAAAAAATGCCAAATATGCACTAAAAACGATTGATATGCCTAAAGCCTATGCCTAATTTTAATAAAGGTTTTCAGATTTTGTACTGTGCATACAGTACAAAACCTTTATTAAAATTATTATATATAACAACGCGGAGGACAGACAGACAATAGGTTTAAAAAAAAGATACAAGAGTTATACATGTGCATTTGTTTCACCAGATACATTGACAGTCCGCTCACAAGATCTGAACAAAGATGTGCCCTTACTACGGACAGGGATTGCATGGGACTCTGACAAGGAAATCAAGTTTAGAAACCCACCTGGAGACCTCAAGGCTGGTAAGTACTGTCTAAGGGGGTAGCGCCAGGGTAGCCCTCTAATGCATTTCATGAAGCACTCATTCAATGGGATAGAATGTACTTACTCGTAGATAGTAGTATTAATTATTTATAGTTCTGTAAATACATACGTGATACGGTCGCGAATCATATTTTGCTCAACATACAGCCTGAAATGGCGGTTCTGGAGTGGCGACCGCGTGCCGGAAGACGTAGTGTGGGAAGGCCTCCACAAAATGGACCGATGACCTCGTGAAGGACGCTGGATGCGGAGAGCACAGAACCGGTCTAAGAGGCGGAGCTTGGAGGAAGCCTATGTCCAGCAGTGGACGTCTTTCGGCAGAAATGATGATGATGACAGCCTGAAGTGACACTGACCTGAGTTTCGCGGGGTACTTTAGGGCACCCTCCATAAAATAGTAGTGTATCAAGAAGATTTGGTTGCAAATCAACCATTAAAAGGAAAACTCCCTAAACACTAAAACACTACCTCCTTAAAATATATTGTGTATGTAAAATAGCTTTCGCTGATATTTGTATGTCATCAATGACAAAACATAGTGCAACATGTATAATAATTATTAGACCTTGACCTTAACCTACCTATGTTTTACAAATAAAAAATTCTGATTCTGAAAAAAATCATCATCATCATCATCGTTATTTCAGCCGAAAGACGTCCACTGCTGGACGTAGGCTTCCTCCAAGCTCCGCCCCTTAGACCGGTTCTGTGCTCTCCGCATCCAGCGGACTCCTAAAGAAAATAGAGAAGCTGAAATAATTAAAAACTTTCATAGTATTGGATTACAGCAAAAAAAAAAATGCCACTAACTTTGATGCCTACGTTTTGAAGAGGTTCCTAAGTACAGTCAAGAAACTAAAATGTTCAACGTCTAAAGCTTAATTTTCACTTCGTCCTTTATTTTTATTGCAGCATTCGCAAACTTCACGAAACCAGAGAACTGGCGGCTCCATGTTTGGGAGTTGGATCCTAACAACACAGAAAACAACGGCTTCCAGGTAATTGATCTGTTAAGGCATCCCATCTGTATTCCCTAAAGAGGTACTTTTACTACAGACAGTGTCAAAATTATTGGGAGGACTAGCTTTTGCCTGCGCGTTCATCCCGGTGGAGCTTGGAAATTATCCAACGTCAACGTAAGTTCCTCCTCGATTTTACGATAGTGATATCGGGGTTAAAAGTATCTTATGTCCTAACCCAGGTCATGCTTTACCAGTTTGCCAAATTTCATCAAAGTCCGTTCAGCCAAGTAGAGTTAGGTAGTGGTGACACAGTGGTAACGGCGACTTACAAGTAGGTCGTAGGTTCCAACCCAGACTGACGCTTTACTTTAAGTAAATTATTTTATCTTCACTGCGCTGAAGGAAAATATCGTGAGGAAACCGGCAAGTCTTAGAATCAAACATTCCAAGACTATTTAAAAAGAAAACCTTATTTTAAACCAAATAATCGTTCCGTGTGGTGCCGGACGTAAAAGAATAGCACCATCCCATTTCTTCCCGTGTGTGTCGTAGAAGGCGACTAAGGGACTTACTAGAGAATGGGCAGCACTGTTCTCTATGCATTTTACCACCATACTGCGATCGCCAACCCGCCTGGTAAGCGTGGCGATTATGGCAAAACCACCCTTTTGGGGGAGGCGTAAGTCCAGCAGTGGACGTCTTTCGGCTGAAATGATGATGATGATGATGAAACCAAATAAGAATTTTCCACTTTCAGAATGAAGACCTCATAGTATGGATGCGCACGGCCGCGCTGCCTACGTTCCGCAAGCTGTACCGCCGGGTGGATCACACGCAGGTCGGCTTCAGCACCGGACTCGTCAAGGGACCCTACGTGCTCACCGTGGGATATAGTGAGCATTATATCAACTTCATACAAAAATGTGGGATGGCAGGGCAAATAAAATTCGGCGGTCAACTTTAAATTGTAAATTAATGCTATAGCATCCTGTAGCATTTTGGCTTTTGAGTTAAGTTGATTTTTTATTGTTCAAAAATAGTTTTCACTAACTTCCGACCGCGGCTTTGCCCGCGTGGAAGTCGGAAATTATCCCGCGGGAACGTACTACCGGGATAAAAAGTGTCCTATGTATTAATCTAGGTTCTGAGGCCGTCGGCGTCATGGCGACTTGTCTCTACTATTTCCGTCCAGACTTCGTGTACAATTGATACAGTTCGGTCGAGTGCTCGAGTGAAAATTATAACTGCGGGTGGACGCAGGACGCGGCGGGGCGGGTGCACGCGGCGAGTTTAGACACGTACCGCTGCACCGCGCGGCGTCTCGCTGCTCAGCGAGGCGTCGTGCTGCCAACGATTTTACGATGCGCCTCTCGACGTTGCGATACGTCTCGCGGCGGTGCGCGAAATTACTGGCTTCTTCCAGTATCGTCGCGTCGCGTCTCGGTGTGAACTGACCCTAAGGGTCAGTGCTTGGTTCCTATAAACAAAAACGGATCGTTTTGCTTACCAATGATAGCATTTTTACACGCTTTTTATTAGCTTCACCTGTATGTATGTTTGTAACCGACTTCTTTGGGCGCGATTTAGACCCACTTTAAACGGCCAGATTTCGTTCAAACTTTGTAGATTTATCGAGGACCGACGACAATACTCTAATTTGATAAAATTATTCCATTTTTCAATTTGCAAAGTATGATTTTTGTTAATTTAAGTCGATAAGATAAGAAACTTAATTTTAATTTTTTATAATTTTTCTCTACAGTCGATAAGACTTGGTGTTAATTTTGATTTTCAATAATTATCTTTAGCCGATTTCTCTAATATTGACAAATTTTCGAATACTAAGGAGAATTTTAATTCTACAAAACAAATAATAGTTTAGAAAAACTAAAAAATCACGCTTTTATAAATAAACCAAACTAATAAGTAGAAAATAAATAACAGTAAAAAAAAATCTAAAGAGAAAAATAGATTATAGAAAATAAATTTTAATTAAGAATAGTGTTAAAAATTTCAATAAATATAAATTAATAATAATACCTATAAATGTCCGTGAAATATAGGAATCGCACATTAGGTGCCGGATATTAAAACAATTATTATTATTAAAACAAAATTATTCCACAGACTACCCGGTAACCGACTTCGACGGTACCAAGTCATTCATAATATCGACGACATCGCTGCTTGGGGGCAAGAATCCGTTCCTAGGAGTCGCCTACGTGGTTGTCGGTACTCTGTGCCTTTTGCTCGGCATTGTGCTGCTCGTCATACATGTCAAATGCTCCAAGAGGTACGTATGGCTTTAGAAAATTTGAGTTAATCGTTAGTTATAATTAATGGTATCGGGAAGCGCGGTAGTAGGATAAGCCATGTCTTTAATGTTGTGAAATTTGCAATGCTATGGCCATCGCACACCTCAAGCCAGCTTGTATATGTCCGTTTTTTCATCGAGAAAAAAACCTTGTTTATAGCTTCTGCTCGCGACGTTGTTCGCGTCAAATTTCTTGCTCCCCAACCCACTCCGTCGCATCGAATCACCTGCCCGTGCGAGTACTTCGTATTCGTGACTTTTTTTTATTTCTGCTCGGCTCCCAAGGGCCCTAGCGTGATGTTATATAGCCTATAGCCTTCCTCGATAAATGGGCTATCTAACACTGAAATAATTTTTCAAATTGGACCAGTAGTTCCTGAGATTAGCGCGTTCAAGCAAACAAACAAACAAACCTTTCAGCTTTATTAGTATAGACAACGTACGCACGTCTACACATCAAGCTATACATTTCCAGTATAAGCTGATCTCGCATTGTAAAGGATTTCCGTACAGTGCGAGATTAACGTATATACGTAACGGACCAGTGTGAAAATACATATGTCCGGTGAAAAAACGGACTTTACAAGCGATCGGCTCGACTCGAAAGTAAAACATTGCAAAAATAATATTGTGTGACGTAAAATAATATTTCTATGATTAAATTCAGAATCTTAGATGATTGACGTCCAATCACCACTTATTCGACGTTATTTCATAACTATGCACTTTAGTATTATGTTTTTTAAGTGAAAATTTATTAAACAAGTCTTACATACAATTTGGTTGCATTGAAATTTGAACTTTGTCATATATGAACTAAGTTTTTGGTTCCAAAACCAGATAAATAGCTAAGATTCTGATTTCAAGTTACTATTATGCGTCATCAAATATTGTTTCTGAATTTTGGAAAAGCAACTGTACATCACACGATATAAAGCTCATATTGCAATTCTTTATTTGAGTCGATTAGTACCTAGTTGGGTTGTTTCGAAAGGTGACGATGACATTAATCACCACTATCCAGGTAGCAAGGTGATCGATGTTCATTTCTAATTAAATGAGCAGAGGCCTTAGTTCTGCAGTAGAGCAATGACAGATACAGTACCCGGCCGTAAATAAAAAAATAAACACGTCAAATAAAGTAGGTACGGCTTTGTAGAGCGTTGTCTATGTCCTATGTCACTGATACCTGTGTGACGGTCTCTTTGTAAAGCTCGATGTGTCATCGTGACGATCGGGTACTGTTCTGAATGGATTATGGTATGGACTAGATGCTCATCAACAACGCTGAGTAGCCGTTTGAAAAAAAGTGACTAGGTATATTTAAAACTTTGTCGTATTATACATACGATCACCAAGTCATAAAGATACAGATACAGTTGAGATGCCAATGGAGTTTAATGTGACAAAGTTAAAAAGTGATTTCATAACGCAATTGTTGTACGGTGGGCTGCATCATTTGGGTAAGTACCCCAGTTGTATGAAAATTGTAATACAACTGGGATACCCAATTGATGCAGCCCACTGTACATTCGCAAAATGAAAAGATTAAGCAATTTTCTAAAATATACGTTCATGTTCTGCATAGCGGTCCTATGTCACTTTTGCGAGCTGACATTTCTGTTAATGGTGTTGCCAGCACGTATGCGGAAAAATAATAAATCTTACGGGTGTCGCCAGTAATAATAAATAGATCTGAAGGTGCTTAAACCTTTTCATTCCCCGTTTGTAAATTCCCATTTAATAATCACTTAATAACACTACCGAGGCGTTAATATGGCACATCGGGTATTAGAAAGAGACCGTCAATTAGTGTCACACAGGTATGATTGAGATGCAGAGATTACATTTAACAAAGCCGAGCTTTTCCTTGAACCCGATGTGCCATATTAACGGCGGCGTACTGTACCTACTTGCATGTGACATCAGACACAACCCTCCTACCCACTCCTACTTCATACACGAGGAGCCCGCGACACAAGCCCCCACTCCGTGAGTCTTTGTTTTCGTTTTTTGTTTTGAGGTTATCTCAGTAAGATGTCATGGCGAAGTCGCCAACAACAACGCCGATTTTGATCGGCTGTATTTTATTTGTAAAATGATATTAGAATTATCTATGCGGTCGCGGATATGTAACTATCGCCAGGATAGAATTATCGACATTGCGCTTGCGCAAAAAATATTCCATTTTTTAAAATGAGTTCTTACATTATCTTGTATGTCCTCGCAGACATTAAGATAATGTGTTCATAATTTTAACGCTGACGAGCCAACTGGATGCTGCCAAATAATATACTAAGACCCGTATTACAGAACCTCACTCAGTACTCAAGCATTACTTAAAACGAGTTTAGAGCCATTTGATTGGTTGAAACTAGTTTTAAGTAATGCTTGAGTCTTGAGTGAGGTTCTGTAATACGGGACTTAGTGTCATTATTTGAAGTAAACTGATTCTTTCTGACCTCCACAACAACCCAGTTGGGGTCAGCATAAATATGGCAAAGCAGCGAATTTGACGATCGCGTTTTTTGCTGTAACACGCCATGGAGAGTTAGCACGCTATTTTGAACTTTATTCTAGTTTTGATTTAGTTAATTATATCAATGGAAAGCGGTAACATTTATTATGTATTGCCGAAATTTAAACCAATTGGCAAACTACGGCTGTAACAACTTTCATAGGGTAGTCCGTCTCTGTATTGTGCTATCCGAGACATGGTTGTGTCACCGTTACTGGGGAATATAGTTTAGGCTCTCCACCCTCAATTTTCGTACTGCTAGCGACCTCGCCATGGCATCCATCGTAACTGAAGTAATTGCCTACGTCCTAAACAGTCCAGTTATGCTCGGGCTAAAAACTCATGGGATGTAATGTTATGTGGTAGTGCATAGTGCGCGTCTGCATCATAGACTCAGCGATGAGATAGAGAAAGGCAATGCTGCATCGATGACATGTTATTGTATTGAGTTTTCTTGATAATATTGCGGCATTCGCGACCATCACTAGGGCTGTCCCAAGACGTTGTCCGGAGCCGTCATAGTAACAGCCTGAGAGAGACAGAGCTACACAAGACGAATAGCACCATCCCTTTTTCGAAACGAAACGGTGATTTAGACATTTCAACTATAAAATTAATGTCATAGTACTTCGACACTGTTTCTAGGAAAGTGAGTTCCTGGCCCGAGCATATAGAGTAGGTAATAGTACACCAACACTTGAATCAAATTGTTGTAGCGAGATGTGGAAACAGTACTCGGATCAGGTTGCGGTCGGTGGCTCGCACGAAGAACGAAACAAAATCAAGGTCAACGTGTACGTACCACTATATGGTCTTAAAATGTAGTTTTTTTTAATTTTTTCACTACTGGGCTATCCTTTTTCATCCTTCCTTTCCTCTCCACCATTGACATCCATGATTAATATGAATGTACAGCGCTACAAGGATCTTTTGGCACTCAAAAGACTTTGAGGGGGGGGCGCTGTTGGTAAACGTTTGTGTAATGGGGTTAAAAACTGAAACCTCGTTATAGGTGGCAGCACTGGTCAACGTCTACAAATCGCCATTGTTTTGTGTATGTTTACTTTTGTGTCAATGACCAATACAATGAAAACTAGATAATGTATGAGACTTGTTATGTAGTGCTATTAAAAGATGCGTTAAAGAAAAGGGAAGCATCTACCGCTGGTAAAAAAGCAGATTTAGTGGAAAAGACATAAATTATGGACGTTTTTTTTTAAATTTAATGCAAAAGAAGTCGCTTGTTTACAAAAAAAAATATGGACAGTGACAGCTAGTGCCAAATTCTTGGTACGTTAGCAGCAGCGACATCTGAAGTGGGCAAGTGGCAGTTTTTGTCCCCATTGTTTTGTGGAATGTTTGGAAAAACAAAATGGCCGCGTTAGTTCCGATATTGGCCACGCGCCAAAAGGTCCGTGTAAAGCTATATTTTTGTACGTGATTTGTGCAATAGTGCAACTAGACTGCGGTCGATCGATGATATCGATTATCGACCGTTAAGATCGATCTGATGTGATCGATCAATGGTGTCATACAGAAAAAAAACCAATCCAAAAATATACCAATGATTGTTTTTAAGGGATCAACAACGACTTTTCAACGTCGCAATTTAGTTGCACACAAATTGTATTCAGTTGAAACGTATCAAGTGCCACCAATTTATAAAATTATTAGATAATTTTCATTTATATTTCAGTACCACCGAGATGATCAACGTGAACCCTCGCACTCCCTACTCTTAGGCATTGACGTCACCCACAGGTGAATACGACATTTACTAGTTGTGAGATTATTTATAGTTATGTTTATTTTATATTTTGTTGATGACAACCACAGAGCACGGTAGCCGGAACGCCTAGAGACGGTAGTACTTATAAAACTTGTCGGCGCCGAAAGTGGGTTGAGCGTACAACTTGCTGTCCTTTGTGTTGTAGCGCAAGTAATTGTTGACTATGCCGCGTCTATCCATCACCGCCGCTTCCGTACTCTGTGACAATTAAATACTTAGCAGGAAAAGTTACAATTTTTGTTTCGTTAAAAAAGTACGTTTACTTTTTTTGCCGTATTTCCGTCGATAGCTTTTTGTGGCCTTTGAAAAATGTTCGAAAGCCTATACTATTAACGATTCCTTTTTATATACAAACTGTTTGTCGATAATGGAAGGAAGGCACGGACGTACAATGCAAATTACTTGCAATGCGAATCAAAGTTATTTTAATTGTACTTATATAACTTGCCTAAAACGAGTCTATGTAGAATGATTTTATTGTGATAAAATATTGTTATTATTCCGTTGTATTATGTGTTAGTGTTAATTAATTTTCAAAAATATTGTTAGCTGTGTTGAAGTAAATAACACACTTCGTAGAGATAGTATTAAACTGCTTTTGAATAATTTCTTAAGTCATTTCTTGAATGTGAACCAAGCTATTCATGTAAGAATTCAATAATTTTACTAAGTGTAACTAAATGTAAAATGTTGTGTTTTGGATATCCGTTTTTAACATCAATAACATAATTCTTGACATGTTGGTACATACATAGTACTATTAAAGGCCAGAACACATGTACCATAATTACACCACAACGACAACCACATCACAAGAATACGACAACATGTGGACCGGTGCTAATTAGCCTAGACTTTTCCTAACTTTGAAGCCAGCCAATCAACTAGGAAGCCAACCCCAAGGAAGGCTTCCTCTGACCATTACGGTGGTCTGCGTCCCAGCAGTGGGAACGTTTAAGCTGATTAGGATGTTGGTGTTACTATGGTACAGTCAGCGTCAAAAATATCAGGACGAACAGACTTTTCAAAATGGTCTCAACGACTAAGAAAATTAAAATTGATCTCAATTGGATAAAGTTCTTGTCAGAATGACATTAAGTTGTCGTGTACTATCTTAATTCTGAAACATTCCTTGTGTCATTGAGTAAATTTTTAATTTTCATAGTTTTTTAGATCATTTTGATTATTGACGCTGAATGTACATGTGATCGGACCCTAAAAAACACATATTTCATAAATTGCATTTTGAATTAAACCAACTGTATAAAAAAGTAGGCGTATATTTCACACCTCCACGATAGAGACATTGTTTACGAACACTTGTGTTGTTCTAGTAATCTAACATCATCAATAAATCAACTCGTTATCAGTGGGTTTCCAACGTCATTCGATTGAAATTTGAACTGATAACTACCACGGATCATTCATCAAATGATTACTTTATTTCATGTTATTATTAATCAAATTAAAGGTAAAAGTTGTCGAGCTAGCATGAATAATTAAAATTAAACAACGGTAGGTACCTACAGTTAAGAAGTTTAATACAAAAAGAAAATAGACCTCGAAATAAAAAAGGATATGTGCTGACCACACGATAGAAGTGAAAACTTACACTAAACGTGGCTATGACAGCTGATGACGACTAGAGCCAAGTATACGCGATTCAGCGTCACTGACCAACTGGAGCCGAGTATATCCGATTCAGCGTCACCGACCCGAGCGTGACTGTTCAGTTTCGTTTACTGTTCAGAAAGTACGAAAAATTAAACCTAAACAAGTTTTGCACTTTAATAATGTTCTAGATGATTATAAACTCAAGACATGAGAATACTAAATTAGGTTTTATTCTTTGAAATAGGGATTCTACGGATTGAGGATATACCTGTGCCAATCGCTTTGTAAAGTAAGAGATGGCAGAACTCTGAATTTAATTTTTTAACGCCAAAAATATAATTCAATGTTTTGTATCTGTTTTTTCATGTGAAATTTGTCATAAGAGCACTCTTAAAGACATCGTCTTTATACTCAGCATCTAATTTCTGACAATGGAGTATTGAAAAATGGACTTTGAAAGACAAAGGTCATATTACAATTTTTTTTTTAATATTTGAAAAGGTTTGGATACCGCGGTGATTATGCGCGTTCCAGTCGATGTTTGTATTCAAATCTTTCTGTGTGTAGCACACTATTTTCGATCCCGCTGTCCCTTGCCCCCACCGACGCCCTAAACCGTGGTACGTCCCCCACAAGGGGTGCCCTTAGCCTGTAGTCGCTTAGTTTTTAAGAGTCAAATTAACCAGCCGAAAACCTCCTAGGTTGAACTGCGAAATATAATTCACAAAAAAAAGTGTCACGCATTTTACAGCTGTAGTCCGTTTTTCAACACTCCATTGAAACCCAATTAGTGCTGGTCTGTAAAAAGACGAAATAATTAAAATAAAGACCTTGTTGCAGGTGTAACCTATGACTTTATTGTTAGTATTGGAATTCTAAAGAATGTACTAACTGGTAGTTTTATTATTAACAAAGTGCCTTTATATGAATAATTAGACGCTTTTTTATCTCGTTGTCGCTACTTTAAAGTATTTATTATTATCTCACTTATAAGTATTACGCTATTTATTATTGTAAGGAACTGTTTAAGCTGCGTGAATGTTGCGTTGTAGAAAAAAAATAATGAACGCATCTATGGACATCTACAACGTCACATGCGAATTACGCAACAGACTTGACGTCACACAAATCCTGCATCGTGCAATCAAAGTTTACCGCGCGACTGGTATACAAGGTGACTGGTAATTAGTGACTGACATTTAAACACATGATTGTACTCATCATTATGAACAACTTTTACTATGGGACCAAACCCGAAATCGCGAATAAAAAATCATCTGTTCCCTACATTTTGACGAGTTTTGCGAACATAAATGTAGGAAATAGCAGATTTTTTTACGCAATTTCGGGTTTGGTCCCATAGTAAAAGTTGTTCATAATGATGAGTACAATCATGTGTTTAAATGTCGGTCAATAATTACCAGTCACCCTACATATACAACATCCCGACATCGACATCACTACCAGCGAAGCCCTAAGCCGAGGTCCGTACCCCACAGGGGGTGCCCTCAGCGAGCAGTTGCTCTAGTGTTTTAAGCCCTGACTGGTAATCTTAATTTATTAAGATTATCACTGGCAAGTCGGGTTAAGCAGACGATAACCTTATAGGCTGAACTGTGAGATGTCATTCCCAAAAAAAAAAAAAAAATGTCGGGCAGTACCCCACCAGACATAACACCCGTCTGGTCGGAAGATCCTCCATTTTCTATAGAGTATGAGTGAAGTTTTCTCCTTGCTTCTCATACCTCTATACTGGTGACCCCGCGTGAGACACTAATAAAACCTCTCTTGTGTCTCGTTCAAAGTCCGTCAAATAGCCTTTTCCCAACTATGTTCAGGTCGGCTTCCAGTCTCACCGGATGCTGCTGAATATCAGTATTTTATATGGAGCGACTGCCTACCTAACCTCCATAACCAAGTAACTGGGTAATACGATACCCAGGTTAAGACTGGTTTTCAGACTTTCGGGCTTCTGACGACCCGTAACGACTGTCAAAGATCCATGAATGATAGCCGAGACAAACGGCTTAACGTGCTTTCCGAGGCACGGAGGAGTTCAGTGTCCGTCAAACGATTAAAATTACTTTTAACAGTAATTCACCTACAAAATTGATTTCAGACTTTTCGCTTATATAATCTTAAAGGAATTAATCCCTACTATCCCTACTAATATTATAAATGCGAAAGTAACTCTGTCTGTCTGTCTGTCTGTCTGTTACGCTTTCACGCCTTAACCGCTGAACCGATCGTCATGAAATTTGGCCGAGATATAGCCTGGGATATGGGTAAGGACATAGGCTACTTTTTTACGCGATAACCGACATCCACGCGGGCGGAGCCGCGGGCAAAAGCTAGTTTCTAATAAAAAGGTATTTATTTACATTTTTTTTTACACCGTAACATTTGCGCAGCAGCCACATTTTTTTAATGATCACACATTCGAGTTTATTTTAAACAACAACATAGCATTAACCATTGCATTTTTTTTTCTCTTAGGGCGGATATTTCAATAGCCAGATAGTTTTTATCTGAGGAATAATTATGTCGGTTTGACAGCTTTTGTATAGAAAATATGCCAAACTGTCACATTTATTCTTCATATAAAAATTATCTGACTATTGAAAAATCAGTCCTTAGCCCTTACTTTGTACTTTTTTCTTGTCACTGTCACAAGTGCAAGATAGAGACGGAAACATATTTAAGTTAAAACTCATGCTAAGAAGCCTTTGTTAGTCTTGGTCTAAGTTTTCGTAACAAAATTGCTAAATTTTATCGCTATCCCCCTAAGTCGACGTTCACGCGGACGTTAAATCATCGCGGTGGGATTTTTTCGCGCACTGGATTTTCAACTCTCGGTGTTGAACCGAGTGTTAAGAATGAGACCGACGCACTGAGACTTACTCACTCACTCTGTTGGGTGAGTGAGTAAGTCTCAGTGCGTCGAAAAAACAAAGTGTTCTGTTTTCAACTCTCGTCGCTAAGAGGGCGTCCATTAATTACGTGAGGCAATATCGGCGATTTTGCGACCCCTACTCCCGCTCTGGTGAGATGTCGTGAGATTTGGCTCGACCCTCCCCCTCCCCATAATCTCACGTGAGATATTTTAAATACGTGATTTTAATGTAAAAACGTTAATCTGTGCTTATTTGCGTTGGATTTATGCGTTGCATTTGGCTGGCTTGGCTGAAAGGTGGCGGTTTAACCATTGAGGAGCTACTGTGCTACTTTGTGGGGTTTCCCGCGATAAATATTATTTTGTAGGATTTACCCATATTGGCGGAAAAACATGTTTTACATAATTTAACCCGGTTTTCTCTTAATGTTACATTGTTTCTTTGCGGAAAAAATATATAAATTACGTGATATTTGCCGAATGGACGTCCCCTAAGCAGTGCGTTGAAGATCCAGTTATTCACGTAATAATCTTATCTGCTCGACGTCCATAGGTCACTGGATCCAGCAGAATATCAGCGTCTGGTTTGCCTGACACATGCTGAGCTGGACTCCCATTTGGTGCAATTTTGAGACGCACAACGCACTTTTGTACCCCACCGCACGTTATTACATTTGAATGTCAAATTTTGTCATAGCCTAAAGTTTTATCACTATACTTATGTCATCCCTTCTTTTTTTTTAAGTATATTGGCACCTTTTTCTTTTTTATGTAATTAGTTTTTGTCTCATCGTGTTTTGTCTCTTGTATGCACCAAATAAACGATTTATTTAACTATCAGTGTGCGAAAAATCCCGCCCCGATTTGTTTACGTCCTTTGTTTACGTTAACCTGGGCTTATGACGATAAAACTTAGCGCTTTGTGACACCGTTGGCCCTCAGGCTGTAAACACACCACCGCTACTGTACACGACATAATACCGCTCCTATTAATTTTAAAGAAGTACTTAATTGGAAAAAAATGTGGTGTTGCACTATACCATCTTATGCTTATATAATTAACATTGCATTTAATTGTCATAACTATCTTATTCACTTATTTTATAAGTATTTTAGAGAAATAGTTCATCCTTTGTATGAAAAGCACGAAATTTTTAAATGTGAACCTAGAAATCTAGTTAAATAAATGTTAAAAAAAAATATTGTTTGTTTTCGTTGTGAATCGCCCTTTTTATTTTCTTAATAGCCAATGATTATTGATTAAAAACAGCTAAAAAGATTAGTTGATACTGTTGACAGATTATTAATTGTATTTATCGTAAAATATTGAATGTATAATTCGTATTATCGTTATCACTATCAATTCACGCGCTTAACATCAATATTGTAATCTTACGTTATGTATGTATTACTACCTGTAATTACACGCCCGATTTCAATAAAGATGTTATATTAAATTAAATGATAATATGAGATTTTAATCTTTTTAATGGTTTCTCTATATTTCTGCTTTTACAATAACCTATTCAATAGGCTTTCTTTTTTTTTTGGGTGGGAAATCATCAAATAACTTCTCCCGCTCTGTGTGGAGCAGGAGGGCGTGTCAGACTTTTACTGACTAAAACCCACCCGTGTTCCTTCAGTAGCCCGTATGTCAGGGGCTGTGGTGTCTTTTTCGAACAAACCCGCACCCCTGGCAGGCATCGGCCCTTGCGGGCCCCATCATTTTTTGTGCTGACATCTCTTTGAGGCGTGCGTGGAACACAACGCGCCGTCGACTTGGGCTTGGTCCTTACCGGACAGCGAGCTACCCATTACTCGCCGTCCGCAAGCCCATGCCTACGGTGGCCGGAAATCGGCCTGGGATTCCCGACGCCCAGGGCGTCTCCGTATCCTGCGGCGGCTAGGGTCGCGAGGGCGCATATGCTGCCTCTCCCTCATGTGCGCCGCCTCCCTCTTCGCGAGCATCACTGCTTCGCTGAAGGAGGTGACGGCTCCCCATGCCCTCTCGCTCCGTACCATGGCCTGGACCAGGGCCGGACGCAAGAAATCGCCGCCGCCGATCGCCTCCACGAGGACACGGCGGTGCTCCACCCAAGCTGGGCAGACCACCATCGTGTGCTCCACCGTGTCCTCAGGGCGATCTTCGCAGTGGAAACACCCGGGCGTTTCCTCCCGCCCTATCCGAAACAGGAACCTCCCGAAACAACCGTGTCCGGTGAGGACCTACGTCAGGCGGAAGGTGAGGACGCCATGCCGCCTCTCAAACCACTCCTCAAAGAGGGGACTTACCGCCGCAATCGTGGCGTGCCCAACCTATTCAATAGGCTTATGTGAACTTAGTGAGTTGTATTGATGATTTTTATGATAATCAATCTATAATGAGAGACAGGCCTCCTCTATGAGTGGGCCGTAAACCACCACGCGGGCCTGGTACGGGTTGGTAGATGTCACATGTCTTAAAAGATTTCGGTCTAGGACATGCTGATTTCTTCACAATGTTTACCTTCGCCGTTATAAGAGCAGTAAGCCTCATTGGGTTCGAACCTACGATCTACAACTCGTAAGTCACGGCCGCTACCACTGGGCCACCGCTGCTTCTTTGCAATACTGCTTTTAATGATTATATTTCTGTAAAAACATGATTTTTACGGTCGCAGGTCATATTTTGTTTAACATCGACCCTGACACCAGTGGCGAAGAGTCCATATAAAAGGATAACCATCGGCTTACCTTTAAGACATCCCACCTCCCACCTATCCACCATTCATCATTTAAAAGTACAATTATTTTTGATGTGTTTCTAAGTTTTACTGAAAAAACGCATGCGCGGAACGAATACCAATTATCTTCCGTACGAAATTCTCTGATTCCGGTATGAGTGAAAGTGGGGCTTTATCATCTGATGAAACTAAGCTTGCATCAAGCGGTGAGTGCTTTTTTTAATGTCTTGCCTTGGCCATAATTTCACCCCTCGCCACTGCAAAGTAGCAAAGTAATTAAGTAAGTGAGTTGCAAAAACGTAAGATATTTGAATTTTGCGGGCTGCCCTGGCGTTTTCACCTCAGAACTTGGTCTTATGAAATGAAATAAGTCAAAAGCAAGTTTTCATCTGGTTAGGTTATAAACCGACCAAAAGTCGAACATGCAATTATATTCATTTGAATGATTACGTAAGTTAGAATTGGCATCAAATGTCATAATTTCATCAACGGCGGCGGTTTTTCGTCGACGGTGGCACTCAAGAAAATTTTTCGAACCGATATAAACGAAACAAGAAAAAGAGCGCAAACTCGCGAAATCATCAGGAAATTAGACAATCTTAGGCGTTATGATAATGTAATCAATAAATGCTGGTATTATTTGATACGCGAATGGGCGTGATAACGCTCTGCCACTTGTGGAGTGTGCTGTTGCTGCTGGACCAACATGGTGCAAGTTCTGTGGGTGCTAACGTTGCTGACCAGCTCTGTGCTGGCCCAGGACAGTGGGTTGTTCGAGCTTAATGTAGTGCATTACAATGACTTCCATGCGCAGTGAGTACTTTTTTATTTTTATTTTTTTTCCGAAACGATCTGTGACCACGGCTTCGCTGCGTGGATGCCGGAAGTTATCCCACGGGAACGTGCTACCCGCACAACAAGTACCTACCTAGCCTATCAGCTAGCTGATTTTATATACAGTATCTTACATAGACTACTTTTTCGCTGGCAGATGTCAGTGAAAGTCCCGTCAAAATGGGTTCGGCCGTTTCGGAAATTAGCCGGAACAAACAGACGGGTTCCGTGTGGTGCCGGACGTAAAACAATAGCACCATCCGCTTTCTTCCCGTGGGTGTCGTAGAGCGACTAAGGGACTTATTAGAGAATGGGCAGCAGCGTTCTCTATGCATTTTATCACCATACTGTGATCGCCAACCCGCCTGCCCAGGTAGCATTTTTACGTCATTATGTCGTCCGTTTACGGTACTGCTCGACGTAAGAGACGTCATGTCTTGACGTCGGGGGGTCCCATCAGATGACGTCAATTTGTCACAGCCTCAAGACGTCAGTTTACAGACGTTACAGAGACGTCATATACTTAATTCATAGGGACGTTACTGGGCCGTACATATTAGGGCAGCCACCGACGTTGGAGTGACGTCATATACTGAATTCATAGGGACGTTACTGGGCCGTACATATTAGGGCAGCCACCGACGTTGGAGTGACGTCATATACTGAATTCATAGGGACGTTACTGGGCCGTACATATTAGGGCAGCCACCGACGTTGGAGTGACGTCATATACTGAATTCATAGGGACGTTACTGGGCCGTACATATTAGGGCAGCCACCGACGTTGGAGTGACGTCATATACTGAATTCATAGGGACGTTACTGGGCCGTACATATTAGGACAGCCACTGACGTTGGAGTTACGTCACACACAGGATTCATAGTGACGTTACTAGGACGTACACGTCAGGAACTACGGGGCCGAATATTATTATGCTGCCGTGTACACGATTACCAACAGTAAGTGTGTTTTGCAAGCGATTTTCACTTTTATATAAATTTGAATAAAAACGCCCAGAACACACTTACTGCTGATATCGTAAGCATGGCAATATGCTTCCCGTAGGTAGCATGGGTGGGTAACGTAGTCTATTAAAAAACAAACATACAAAAATAGGCGCGAAAAACATAACCCTTCCTATGCAGTCGGGTAAAAAGAGAACCGTCCTGGCTGTTTTCGATAAAAAGACGGCTCAAGATTGCTAATTACCTTATTTCTATTGCTAAAAAAAATACAAGTTATAGTTAATTGTAGTTTTTATTTCTTGTTTTAAAATGTATGAGGTCATGACTTAAAATAACATTAGTTTTCTCTATGTCCACCGGACTAGTAAACATATAAAAACACTATCATAGGTTTGACAATTTTAGATACATAAAACCATGAAGTACAACAATGAAGGCGGCAGACCGCGTGCTCTCTCGCTCACATTGGTCCCTCTCTTTCTAAATACTAGTGGCTCTATGAGCTTTAACAGGTCTACAGTAGACCTCGCGAGTTTTCGAAATGGCTGAATTAAAAAAAATCTACACTCATATCTCCGCAATTTTCCAAAATTTCGAAAAACTGATGACAAAATAAAATCTATAAAATTAACGAACCTGCTCACAAAATTTCACGTGAATCGGTTGACAAATACGACCTTTAGGCGAGATCAGACGGAAATCCGGACAAACGGACATAGGAAAGCATTTTTACCCAAGCTGAAACGGAGACGCTTCGCTCGCTCGGTCAATGAGTATTAATAACAGAGGGGGGACCAAAGTGAGCGAGAGCATGCGGCCAGCCGTATTCATGTAGGTTAAGGGAGTGTTGCCTCTACTTTTACCTACAACTTCATACATACAACGACATTTAACTAAATTAAATTTAACCTGAAATTCGGTGATGTACAAAATTTAAAAAAAAAAACGCTCATAACTTTAAGGTGGAACAGGGTAGAGAGCGAAATTCATTTTTATGCAATTTGCAGGTCAGTGTCAGGTTGTATGTTGATAAAAAATTAGTCGCGCCTGTAACACGTATGTAGTTATAGAATTATAATCATTAAAATCCTCAATATAAACCTCTAAGTTCATTTAACCCCATTGAATGACTTTTTCATAAATAGTTACAGAATTCACACATATACTATTTACATTGTTAACCCTAACTGAAATTAGAGGGTTGTATTAATGATTTTATGATTATAATTCTGTAGCTACATACCTACGTGTTACTGGCGCGACTCATTTTTCATCATTAAACAGCGTGATCCTGACCTGCAAATTGCAAAAAACGTAAGAACATTTGTATTTCACACTCTACGCTTCCACCTTTTCGACGCCACGTCAAATGCAAAAGTTGTCACTGACTTAAGCATGGCTGAAATTTAACACGAATTTCAATCTTGTTTTGCGTGTTAAGGTTTAGTTTTTACTGTACGTACTGATCAATATATGCGACGATGGTGTCGAAAACTTTAAAAAATATGGTAAACATATACATGTCGA
This sequence comes from Polymixis flavicincta, assembly GCA_949987655.1. NCBI lineage: Eukaryota > Metazoa > Arthropoda > Insecta > Lepidoptera > Noctuidae > Polymixis > Polymixis flavicincta. The sequence goes on along the minus strand of OX465190.1, from coordinate 13,635,198 downwards.
TTCGTTAGGTACCGATATTCATGCTCACCTGCCTTTGTCTGATAGGTACGCCCCCGATTACATTCTGTATTCATAAATAGCCGAGTGCAATTAGAAAAAAAATACTCAAAAGGTGGAATGAAGTTTATAGTGGTCGGATTTTCATGGGGTTTTTTTTTCTCGAGTTTCTAAAGGAGTGGAGATGAAAGTTAAAAAAAAAATACCGCTCGCAACATTTTTTTTTTAAATTGAATTCATATTGTGGCGTAATAGTGTGACCTGCGTGCATCCATTAAACGCCAATTTGGTCTGTTTATTTGTTCATTGTTTTCGATGTAATGCATATTTTTTGAAAATTTCCTATTTTCTTCAATTATTTATAAAATATCGAATTTTTGAGACTGAGATTTCTTTCGATATTGGTAACGGATGTTTTTTACCAGATAACTGGACGTAAAAATATTCAAGAAAACCACTTTTACGAGTGAAGTGACTCTATCAAGACCTCTAACGCTAAAGTGGCGTGCGGTGAAATTATTTTTTTGTAACTTTCTTCACCACTCCTCTAGGAACTTAACAAAAAAAACCCCATGAAAATCCGACCATTATAAACTTCGTTCCACCTTATTGTCTAATTGCACTCGACTAAAAAGCAATCACAATATCACATATCGCAATCATAATCATGAAGCATCGGAATGCTTAATGTATAGCCGTTATTGTGGACAACCACACATTTGGTTAAAATGTCATTAACAGGCATCAGTTTAAAAATTGAATAATTTTTTACTACCATAATATCAATAGCTACTGAATTAAAAGGGTACTCAAAGAACGGCTGATAGTTTACAAACTCCTTTCCATAAATGAATAAAGTGTGATTTTTAAGGATGTTGTGTATCTTAAACACCTTCTTATCCTTAGTAAGACAATAACAATCAGTTTCACGAGATTCGGCTACATATAACGTATATTTTTTATATATTAGTTTTTTATAGCATTCATATACATTTTCCTCAGGTAGGGGTCCAGAATAAAACTGGTCAGAAACAGTTATTTTCGATGAGAAGCTGTATAATTTTGAAGATTCCATTTCTTTCAATCTTCTTACAATTTGTTGTAATGGCTTATTAGGCGACCGTACTAACTTCTTTACACTCTTTAAATGATTTTCAAATGGGAATGCCGAATATTCATCTAGTGTACCAAAGAGGCGTACATCATCGCATATATGACATAACATATGAACATTATATACCAAAAAATGTAATCCATAAACCGATTTTGAATGATTTATAAAAATCAGAAGTAATTCCTGAGCCAAATTTATACCAAGTTCTCTGATATGTTTGTTTGAACATAAAATCGTAATAGCTGAATGAAAAAGTAGAAAGTTTTCGTAAAGTGAACGTGGCAAGATGTCCTTTAACACAATTGGACCCACATATAATAAAAACATTCGATACTCAGTTGCTTTCCATCGAGCTAATTCTGATAAACTCCGCGGTTTTCTATTAAATTCAACTGGTATAAATTTTGAACAATAGATTAGTTTTTCAGATATTATTTTAATCAAGTGACTTTGTATACGAACCTTTAAATCGCCACTAATCCACACATTTAAAAGCTTACGCATTACCCCCAAACAAACATTATGCATATATTCGGTAGGGAATAAAGATATCAAATCAATAGGGAGCCGTAAAAGTGGTGACTCTCCAACATGATGGTCTTCATCAAGCTGCGAACGAAATGATTCATTGGTCCTCGTGGGTGCTGACACACTTTCATAGATCACGCGGCCGCGGTATTCGCCTGCCTCTACACACTTGTCGCAAGCTGAATAGCCACCATGTTGTTTAGTACACTTGATAAATGCTCGTGCTGGAGCGTCACAAATAAAGCTATGGATTTTAACAGTGTAATGAATATCTTCGAGATCGAAACCATTTCTAAGTATTTTTTCTAATTCGTCGACAAATCGCTTAAGAAAAACATCTAATGGTGAAGGTTTAGATCGACCACAGAAAAGAGCGACGACAAATGGTCTAGCATTAGCATTATTTTTTAGCAATCCTAATATGGGCCACAATTGTGTATTGGTACTTTTGAATATGGGAAGTCCATCAATGTTAAAAGAAACTTTAATTTCTCTATTCCCAACATTATCAGTATTGTCAAAGAGTTTTATTTGTTTTTGAATTTGTGAAAGAAGACCTAAATATACTAATTCTCCAGTATCTAACTTAGTGATCTCTAGTTGCAAAGGGGTTGTCAACAATGTTCTGCTATCTTTTGGTAATCCAGGGCATAAAGGAGACACAATTTTAAGAAGACTATTTAAAGCATTATGTGGTATTTGATATTGAGTGGCCCAATGTTTTAACTCTGTTTCGAAATCATCATCTTTTATAGACTTAACAGAATCTGATTCAGATAGTGAATGCTCATCATCAAAAGTAGTAATTTGGTTTTCATGAGAAATGTCATGTTGCATCAATAAATTGAAATTATTACTAGAACCTTGCAATACAATTTCAGATTAACAATTATTATATAAAGTACAGGGCAAATTAACTATGGAAGAGGACGCACTTACAGCTGCAGTACTCTCTTGTAAAATGGAAATTACACTTAACTCTGCTTCCTTTGCTCTTCTTAATAATTGACGTTTGCCAACTATAACCTTTTTTGAGTATTTTATTTTCTCTGCCATGTTTATTTTTATTTATTACTCTTCTTTAATCTTTCAGGGGCATGTTTTAGCCAAATTTTAATGGAATCTTCTACTTCTTTAGCTGTAGACCCAGATGTTGTGGTGACAACTCCTTCTATAAAGACATAATACAATTTTTAATGTTATAACTACCAAAATTATAACTTTAAACTTCATCTCCAGCATATTCCCCACTGCTGCGCACAGGCCTCACAGTTGCGTGTTATATTAAACTTACCCACGATACACTCTCGCAGGCGTAGTTGGCAGAAAGGCTTTTTGTTGGATCTCTTCCCATAGAAGTTATACTGTGCAGCTAGCTGGTCAGTGAAACAAAATTTCATTATCCGAGACACTTTGCTGGAAATATCCCTGCCTCCAAAAGTTCTCATGTATGAAACCTGTAACAAACAAAATAATGTATATTTGTAAAATACCAAATTAATTGCAGACGGTCAATATCCCGGTCGATATATATATGTATACTAGCTTTTGCCCGCGGCTCCGCCCGCGTGGATGTCGGTTATCGCGTAAAAAAGTAGCCTATGTCCTTACCCATATCCCAGGCTATATCTCGGCCAAATTTCATGACGATCGGTTCAGCGGTTAAGGCGTGAAAGCGTAACAGACAGACAGACAGACAGAGTTACTTTCGCATTTATAATATTAGTAGGGATGTCCAATGAAACTAACCGTGAATCATTCAAAACTGTCAAATGAGTGAAGATTAGAAATAACTTTTTACATAATGTTGTAAGTGTGTAGGTATTGTATGCGTGTTTATTTTATGTTTTTTATTTAATTACTACTAAATAACTATAAATTGCACCACCTGCTTCAAGCTGTTCCTTCATTCTTTTTTGTAAGTTGTCTGGAAGAGATCGCTCTGAAACTACAAGGCCGCCTATTGGTGCAAATTTTCACTATTTGTCTTTTTTCTGTTAATGCTTATTATGTGGTAACACTGTATTATTATTGTAACTTACCAAACTAGCATAATTTTCTTTTTTCTCCAATAATGGTTCAATTGTATTTAATTCATCGGTATTTTGAATTGGGAATTTTAGTTCCGGTTTTAGAGTACCTTTCAGTGTGCTTGTATGCTTTAATAGGTTTATTATTTGATCATTTTGGGTTTTTATACATGACAATAATGACAGCACTTTTGATTGGTAACCTAAAAAATAATAAACAGTACCTATTAGTAGGATCAGGTCAGCGTCAGATAATATTTTAGCGACGAAAGTGCAAAGTGGTCAAATATAATATATAAAGTAAAATAAAATAAAAAGTCTTGTATCACCTTGGTATGTAGACTGTCAGATTTCTTTAATAGATTTTTTCGATTATCGCTAAAGCATTAGGTTCAAGGTTGATTGGGAAAATTTTACAGTTTCGGGTAGGTTGTAAAGGACTTAAGAGCGAGTATATTTGACGACTTTGGTCGCTACGATATATTTGCTGCTATACATATGTATATGTTGTGCCGACTGTACACACAGGTCGAGACACCGCGAGATGGGCACGCCATTTCAGTCATCCGTCACCGTCACCCTGGAGAAGGACGTAGGCTACTTGTATCTCGAAAAATTGCATACTTAGTTACCTCGGGATAGCGATAACCGAAATCTAAGCAGACGAAGACGCAGTCAACTGCTAGTTTTTAATAAGTTAGAAAGGATAAACCTGTCTCGTAGGTACTGTCCCGGCGGGTGCGTACACCCGGCATTAGTGATTCGGATTACTACATTACAACAAAAATATGGAGAGAGTACTAACTTTCCCAAAAGGCGAATGAAATAATACATCATAGTAAATTACCTACCTGTTAATCCTGAACCTTGAACATACGATGACGTTTCTGGCACGTTGCTGCCGTGATTCGGCGGTTGCTCATAACGACACCGAGGACTACCTAGGCGTGCAACCGGAGTTAGCCGCCCCTCGCCGTCTTCTGCTATATCTGGGAAACATATTAAAATATGAACAATACAGAACTTTTCCAGTACCTACCTACCTACCTATTAATAAATAAAGATGAATCCATTTAATACGTCATTTCTGAAAATCGTCGTTAACATCATTTGAAAGCACAGTTAAATTAAGCATTTTTAGAGATGATTTGCAAAACAAAAGGTGTATTAAAAAAAATGACCTGAATATCCCGATGTGCTATTTCTTTTAATTTATAGTTTAGAGTCTTAACTTTTGAGAACAATTGACAAAACTTGCGATTTTGTGCGACCGTCATACATTTTTTTTCGGTTTTCAGAATGACCGCTGAAATTACAAAAAATCTAATTTTTAATATTTGGACCTCAAATGCGAAAAAGGAGCATCAAATCAGAAATCATCAAATAACTTCTCCCGCTCTGGGTGGAGCAGGAGGGCGTGTCAGACTTTTACTGACTAAAACCCACCCGTGTTCCTTCAGTAGCCCGTATGCCAGGGGCTGTGGTATCTCTTTCGAACGAACCCGCACCCCTGACAGGCATCGGCCCTTGCGGGCCCCATCATTTTTGTGTGCTGACATCTCTTTGAGGCGCGCGTGGAACACAACGCGCCGTCGACCTGGGCTTGGTCCTTACCGGACAGCGAGCTACCCATTACTCGCCGTCCGCAAGCTCATGCCTACGGTGGCCGGAAATCGGCCTGGGATTCCCGACGCCCAGGGCGTCTCCTTATCCTGCGGCGGCTAGGGTCGCGAGGGCGCATATGCTGCCTCTCCCTCACGTGCGCCGCCTCCCTCTTCGCGAGCATCACTGCTTCGCTGAAGGAGGTGACGGCTCCCCATGCCCTCTCGCTCCGTACCATGGCCTGGACCAGGGCCGCGAGAGATCGCCGCCGCCGATCGCCTCCACGAGGACACGGCGGTGCTCCGCCCAAGCCGGGCAGACTGCCACCGTGTGCTCCACCGTGTCCTCAGGGCGATCTTCGCAGTGGAAACACCCGGGCGTTTCCTCCCGCCCTATCCGAAACCGCATAGGTAACCCTCAAGTAACATTTTCGAAAGGTGCTTTAAATGAAATTAAGTTCTTTTTAAGGAGGTTATGTACCTACAAATTTAACCAAAAATGGACAACAAGCGGTAGACATCGTGAACGATTTTTAAACAAAAATATGTATAACTTGGTTAAACGACTGCTTTACCCGGGGTTAATTAGTGGATTTGCCGACTCAGCAAGCTGGTAATACCAATGATGGCAACACCGCACGCCGATTTTTTAGAGGTGCTCACAATAACTGCTGATATTACCGGGGTAATTATATAATTTTAGAAACTCTCGGGTCTGGTTTTACAGTGGATTTAGATTCCTTCAATAGTTACTAGTACTTTTTGTTAATTGTACTTGTACTATCAGAAAGTACTCAAAACAACGAAACAAATGTGCCGAAACTCAACCATCTCAGCACTTTTCATCATTTAGGTATGTTAGGGTATATATGATCTACGGATGGAATCAGGATTCCATCATCAGATCAGCTCGATGGTACCACAATATTGCATTGCAAAACATGTAATAATTAAATTTTGCATGGGAACCATAGGACCAAAATACATTAAAAAATTCAAACAGGGTTGAACTGGCTGAAAGTTCTTTGAATATGAGAATGCAGCAAATATGGTAATGAACTAAAAATAACTACACTTTGCACACAGATGAAGTTGCTAAACTGAATATTGACAGTATAAACCTTAGGAAAAAATACTATCCTTTTCTCACACATGCAACAAGTATTTACAGCATTTTTTCCCATTGTTCACATTTTCAATATTCAGAAACTTCATAGCTGTGCAATGTGTCAGGATTTACTTCATAACGGCCCTTGACTATAAAACTCACCTCCATAACAGGATTCTAAGCATACATTGCCAGCAGCTTGAAATGTTTGTAATTTGTTAAAGGTCTTTTTCTTTAATGGCGGTGGCCTTATGTGATTGTCATTGTCTTCATCGCTGCTAGAAATATATATTTTTGCCCTATTCCGTTTGAGACTTGGTTCTGCTTCGGCTTCACTCTGTAAGTCTGATGTATCCTCAACCAGTTTCAGTTTTTTTTTGGCTTTCTCTATATCATCTTTACATGCAAATGAAATAAAAAAAATACACACAACAAGCAAAAATAATAAATGAACATAACTTATTGCATCCCTCAGTCATTTAAAACAAGGTTATTAGTAAATATGTTGGATGGAGTTGTATTAGTAAAAACAACCTGAAATTGTATGGTCAACCAGTTTGATTAGGAGGCCACTTTGAACCTTTTCACTACGAATCTTGTAATGTGATGTGATGCTGATGACAGTCATGTCAGCATGCCTGATATAAGTAATTAATTGTTATAGTGAAAAGGTTCAAAATTGCCTACTTATCAAATTAGTTGAATGTACTGATACTGTGACTACTTGTCAACACAGTCATTACAAAATCTGTCTGTATGTGTCACATAAATGTATTAAATTGTAAGTTTTGGTTAATTTGATTGTTAGTAACTTCAAACTATGACATACATATTTTAATCAATATACCAACAAGAATGCATACTAATACATATTATATCTTGAAAAAATTGAACTCTGGTCACAGAAAACAGAAAACTTTCACCAACTTCAGTAAGCTCTCGGTAAATCAGTAAATATTGCATCCAGATAGAATATACCATACCTTCAAGTCAGGAAACGAACCTTAATTTCGTTAAGTACCTACCCAATTACCCATAGCCAAATCCAAGTGGTTCGTAAAAAATATTAAAATATATACGTACCAGTCTCACAAAAAACTCTTTGAACGCTGTATAATTTCCATTTTTCATCTGGTGTCTTAGCATCAGCCAAAACTCTTTCAAACGCTTTAGTTCCTTTAACAGGTGGCCAAAAAACTTCACAACGCCTTGGAGTAAACCACTGATTGTTTATTATCGACACGGTTCCGCCGTCTTTTTCACTAAATTGTATTACTGAGTACATACTTGAAACGCAAACGCACAACACACTATGAGCACTCTCACGGAAACGGACTGGCGCGCGCGGCGGCGGGCAACCCAAAAAAGAGGGAAATTATTGACAGTTCAATCAAAATGTCAGAATTTAGTTCCATTCCGTTTTATGTTTTTTTTAAATCACATTTTTAAGCTTGTTTTGATATTGTTATTAATTAAAAAAACCTGTATTATTTTACTATAAACTTTGGAGTTACCTTAAAAGACGGAAATGTTTCTTTCTTTACTTTATAAATATTTTCCAACACAAGATTGAAAAATTGATATCAAGAAACGAAACGCGTTATTTTTTTTTTGGATGCTGTAACGATATGAAACTGTTCAAATTTCTGTGCTTATTACCGGCCATGTACCGGCTATACAAATCCTTGTTTGTTGTACTAGTATTTGCCCTTTTATTCGCTATGATGGTGGTTGACTTCACTCATGGAATAATGTCGGTCAGATGATTTCTTTATACCCTAAATAGACGTCATCAGGACGTACCATTCGTGACTAATACCGGACGTCACAGAATGATCTTAAATAGACGTAGCTAGGACGGACCATTCATGACCGACACCGGCTGAAATAAATCGGACACAGAACGTCACACTGGTGACCTTAAATAGACGTCATCAGGACGTACCATTCGTGACGTCACAAAATTGACCCTAAGTAGACGTTGCTACGACGTATCATTTATGACTAACACGGGTTGGTTATGGATCGGCCCTAAAATAACGTCAGTTTGACGTACATGTTCGACGAATAAAGGATGGACCCTAAAATGACTAAAGTGGGACGTCATTATTTCGTCGCAGACGTCATCTTGCTACCTGGGTGCCAAGCGTAGGTAACGATTATGGCAAAACCCCCTTCTTCAAAACTTTTGGGGGAGGCCTATGTCCAGCAGTGGACGTGTTTGTCGCTGAAATGATGATGAAACAGACAAAAAAAAAATATGTTTTTTTTTTGTTATTCTTTTATAAGCATTATTAAAAAGCTGTTATTTTGAAATTACAAACAGACACTTAAATATTATTTATTTATATTTCGTGGATCGACAGTCGTTACGGGACTTCAAAAGCCCGAAAGTCTGACAACCAGTCTTGCCAAGGGGTATCATATTACCCAGTAACTGGGTTGTGGAGTTTAGATAGGCAGTCGCTCTACGTAAAATACTGGTATTCAGCTGCATCAGGCTAGACTGGAAGCCGATCCCTACATAGTTGGGAAAAAGCTAGGCAGAATGTTACGTCATCAACATAACATTTTGCCTCTGCTTTAAAAACTCTTTAGCACAAAATAGGTGATCTTGGCAAGGAAACATTTAGGGATAAAATAGGTACCCCCACTAGCCCCTACCTTCCCCCATCGTTGTACCGGACAGCCCGTAGGTATTCTGCGAAGGCTTTTGCATTAAAAGGTCCAGTATCTGTTCCACTGACAAACAAAAAACACCAAGACAACAACAGATCTGAAGGAACATACGTACAAAAAAAAAACCTACAAACGAATTGAAAACCTCCTTTTGAAGTGTTTTTAAAAGTACAGAACTTCCCGATTGGTTCCTGACATTTGGTAATGCATTTTTTTCAATGAATTGATCGATGTCTACAACAGGCAATCCGGCAATTTAAAAAAAAAAATAAGAACACTTTTTTGTGTCGTAGATAGGTCTTAATTAATAATCAGGTAATCTGCTATTACTGATATGATGATATCAGTTCATTTGTTTTATGGCTTTTGATTAGTAGTTAAGTTTAATCTTGACATTGAGATAACGTAATTTGCACTAGAAGTTGAGCATTTTTAGAAAGTTTATCAATGCTATGGATCATACCTAACTTATACAGTAAAAGAAGCTGTTATGTTTGTTTTGAGAACATTCCTTAAATGTAACGTGTTTTCAACCTTATTTTTTAAGACATAAGTGTGAAAAGTGATCCACCGCGCGTGGTCCGCGTTTGTACCTACCTAATGCATCCGCTTTAGCACTGCTGCGTGACTTGTCGATCCTCCTCACCTCGTCAACTAAGCTAATATTAGGTACCTACACACACACACACACACTACATACTCACACACACGTCACACTTGTTAATACAGTGCTTGCACAGATAATTATCTATCTTTCCCCACTACAGTTTCGACGAGGTGAGTCCACAGGGCACAGTATGCGTCCCCGCGGAGAACCCGTGTATCGGAGGCTTCGCCCGTCTGTACACGGCCATAGACCAGGCCTTCGAGGCGGAACCCGAGTCTATTCTGCTGAACGGAGGGGACACCTTCCAGGGCACCATCTGGTACAACTTCTTGCGGTGGAACGTCAGTCAACACTTCATGAATATGCTCCCGCATGACGCTCACGTAAGTGATGACAGAGACAGAGTTATGTCCGTTTTCAGATAGGTGACATATAAATTAATGTCGAAATAGAAGTGCTCTGTTAGATTTTCAACGCTAATCTCAGCGCTGAGAGTTGTTAATCCAATACTGCGCGTGTCGTCTGGAAACGCGCAATCGTGTTGTAGTGTCTCCCAATGTGATTAAGGTGCTGGACGAACAGCCGACTTTCCCTCGCATTTAATCGAGCAGCCGTTAACAAAAGCGCGAAGTGCGCCGACCCATAACAAATTAGGATAAGGACAAGAGAATGATAGGTAATGCACCTATGATGTAAAACGTTTTAGCATAGTACAGTAGTGGTTTCATTGTTTACTTCAGGTGCTAGGTAACCACGAGTTCGACCACGGCGTGGCAGGCCTGGTGCCCTACCTGACCCGGCTGGAGTCGCCCATGTTGGGCGCCAACGTCAACACCACGTTCGAGCCCAGCATGACTCCCTACATCAAGAACCACACTATCGTGACACGACAGGGCAGGAGGATTGGAATCATAGGCGTCCTGTTGAGAACGGTAAGATACCTTGTGTTTACCCGGTACCTTGTAATATAGGTATAATATACTTAAGCGCCGTTTAAACGTTGGGTTAGCAAGCATAAGTTCATTTTATCACCCGCGAGCTGAAGACTGAAATTGGTCGCAACAACTAGAATAAGCTACTTAAGAGCATTCATCCCACGTGGGTTGGCAACGGCGTATTTATAGCAGTTTTTCGCGATTATTTCATTAAATACAAACAAAAGTAAACATGTTTTTCAGCCATGCACTAGATCATTGGTATTTTCTTGTTTGTATGCTATTTTTTTGCAGTGATTTTGCTATTTAATTACAAAAATCGACATACCGTCAATTATTTTTTGTTTGCATTATTTAGTATGATTAAATATTTTTATTAAAGAGTAAATGTTAAAAATAATTATAAATACAGAATATCAAGTGCTTGGCTGAAAAAAAATTGTACTTTTGTTTGTATTTAATGAAATAATCACGAAAAACTACTATAAATGCGTTGTTGCCAGCCCGCGTGGAATGAATGCTCTTAACATTATGTCCAAAACAAAAATCTTCGAGATCCGAGACGTCCCGAGACACAAAATGTACCTAATTGATAGGTAGTATTTTATTTGAAGTTCACAAAATGCGATAGTTTTCAGCGCCGATTGGGCAAGTAATAATGGAAGACGAGTTGGAGGCAGTGAACCGCGAGGCAGCGCTGCTGACGTCTATGGGCGTCGACATCATCATAGTGCTGTCCCACATCGGGTACACCAGTGATATGTAAGTTTCTACTCTATACATTATGTAAAATTAAGGTCGCTTTTCGTGACCGTCTGTATGACCGCGTTGTTTTTCTACGCAACGGATTTTGATGCAGTTTTCACCATCATTTAGATATATGTATAGACTGCCTCGTTTGTCTAGTGGTCGCATGCGCTACTGTTGAGCATGAGGTCTTGGTATCGATTCCCAGGTCGGGCAAAGTATCGGTGGAGAGTCTTGCCGGCTCTTCCCCATAGGAAGCGACGATTTCGAACCGTGCACCTTCTGACGTTTCATAAGTGCCCTTGCAGGTTTATGTAAAATAAAATAATTTGATTTGATTTGGTGGCAATAGGATCGCCACCCAGGGGAACATGGGACTCAAAACGTTAATGCGGGTGTAATATATGTACACCACTGGCCAACCCTTCGGGCAATAAAGCGTGATGTTATGTCATGTTTTATTTTATTTTATTGTCATGTTATGAGTTATGAACTTATGACCATCAAATATAAATATATACCTAATAAAAATCAAATGCCAAAATGTTCCCATTGCTGGGACTTCCAATAAGAGAGAATTGTTGTAATCCAGTGTGGGTAGTTGGTGTCACCTTGTCTTTGAATAGCACAATAACCAGCAGGCTTAGCACGAGAACCTTAGGCAAGCGTTTTGCCGTCCGAAGAGTAGATAAAAATGACGTTTCCGTATAGACAGTTGACAGTTTTTCACCGAGAAATGTAGACAAGCGATTTCTATTCTACAGTAGAGTAGAAATAGAAAGCGTCATGCTAAGCCTGCTGCAGTGAGAGTAGTCTGCTGTCGACTGTACCTAAAAACGTTTATCGTCCTTTTCAGACAACTAGCACAACGCGTATCTCCAACAGTGGACATAATAGTGGGCGCTCACTCCCACACGCTGCTGTTCACCGGAGAGACGCCCAACGGTGACACAGCGCTCGGAGAGTACCCCACTGTCGTGACCCGCGCGGATGGACACACGGTAAGAACTAAACTATGTAGATTATGTTAGTGAAAGATTCATCAAAATTTGTTCCGCAGTTAGTGCGATATCGCGGACACCCTTTATATACGTACAGCTCTATACCTGATATCGATGTTGAATAAAATGTTATTATTGAATATTTAATTATACTTTGCACCTAAAAACGGCGAAGGAAAACATCTTGAGGAAACCGGCATGTCGTAGAACCAAAAAATCGAAGACATGTGACATCTACCAACACGCACTGGGCCCACGTGGTGGATTACGGCCCACTCCCTTTTCGAGAGGAAGCCTGTGTCAGCACTGGGAGCATTATTGGCTGATTGACTCTGTCTGTAGATACCTACTATATGGTCTAAGAGCCCGTGAACCCCAGACCTACATTATTTTATAAAAGCTGAAACTTTGTGCTTTCACTCCATGAAGGTGATAAAAATCAATTTCAGTCTCGTATAATTTCTAGTAGAGTAGGAAGGCCTCCCACAAGGTGGACCGATGACCTTATGAAGGCCGCGGGTATCCGCTGGATGAGGGAAGCACAAGACCGGTTGAAGTGGAGGAGCTTGGGGAGGCCTATGTCCAGCAGTGGACGTCTTTCGGCTGAAATGATGATGATGAAGGTAGTTGTAGCATGGAATGTCTTTTCTTAGAATGTTTTCAAAATTTACATAGACTATCAGTTATATAGGTCTGCGCAAAAAGTTTATTTGCATAAGTCATTCGAATCACGAATCTCTTCTTACGATTTACAATATTGTTTGTCTGGCAAGGGGTTGGAACTATCAAAAGTGTCTGGCTAATGAGGAAACATCATCTACTTATTACCCAAGTATTATAGATAAAATTCAGCTTTTATACTATAACGTAAGTAAAATTATAATTTCACGAACATTAAGGGTGTCTGGCAAGGGGTCGCCACGATGTTAAGTGTCTGGCAATGAATAACGTGATTTTTAATAATATTCTGAAGGTAATACCGAAAAATCGCACTTTATTATTTGATGTATTTAGATCGGTATTTTACACAACTTTAGTGCCGTTTGCCTGCCAAAGCCACTATAACCCAAACTCCATAATGGTCCATCGTTCTTACCTGTGTTGGGAGCATGCGCTGACAAACTTTCAGCTTTTATAAAATAACGTAGGTCTGGGGTTCACGGGCTCTTGCTCTAATACATCGTGACATCTTAGTCGTCTTACAATGGCAGCCCACTTCATGTCTCCAATGACTACTAATCATTTTTATTAAAAAAAAAAACAATAACATTTGTTATTGTTTTTGTAAATAAATCAATCATTATATAAATTCATTTATTAATATATAAATTAATTAAATTAATATTAATTAAATGATTATTATAAAATATCATTCACTAAGATGCATGACGTAGTTTGAAACACCCTGTTATGGAGATGGAATTAATGATGGAATGTAATGTTAGGTAGGTAGATCTTCTATCGTATAATACGTAAACATCATTAACAGGAAGGGTGTTTCAAATTTCTAAAGCATTATTTATTTTTCTTCGTACCTATTTCCTTAAATATTGGCAATAATTTTTTAATCGCGCCTAGAGGTATTTTATGACGGATACATTGAGTGGACCACCTTTGTAAGACGACTAAAATGTCACCGTGTATATATATATCTACTAACTGACTAGTAAGGTCCATTTTAGGAAGTAAAAAGCGATCAAACAGAATCAGATTAGAACGGCAACTGTACTCGAAAATGGTACAAGAGGTAATACCTTGGAGGGCCACTTTTGTCTCATGTTAAACTAAAACTCAAAGCATTTATTTCAATTAAACCATTTATAGGCACTTTTGAATTGTCAAGTAGTCGGTCAGTTAGAAAGATGAGTTATTAATATAGGGTAAAAAAGTGTGTGGGTCAATTAATACCTAAATATAAAACTCACAGATCCCGATAGTGCAAGCGTCGTGCTACACGCGGTACCTCGGTAACATCAAGTTCTACATCAACGACCAGGGTGTGGTGGAGGACTGGAGGGGAGAACCTGTCTTCTTGGGCAGTTCTATTGTACAGGGTAAATAATATCATATTGCAAATCGAATTTGATTTAGAGGAGTTGCTTACATATTCAGGTTGGCATATGTAAATCAGCACAACCGGGTGGCAAAATCGATTTGTAGATATGTTTACTTTTGTAGTAGTTTTTATTATGTAGAACATACAGGGTACATTTTAAACCAGTGCGCAAACTGTAACTATGAATTCAGCATATCATTCTAGAATCCCCAGCGAAGAAATTTTTCGAAGGTTTAAAAAAAATAATCAGCTGTTTCATTGAAAAGTGCAATAACTACGCGGCAAAATGTATGGAATAGTTGTTTTTTTTTTGTATAACCGACGAAAAATGTATATGCTAGCGGGTTTAGAATGATTTCCTGAATTCATGGTTACAGTTTGCGCACTAGCCTTAACCCTCCATCGGACAACTCACTTATCGAGAGTAGAAAATCCAACCGAGTCCTTCCCAGCACGTCGAAAATATACACAGTTCTCTCGGGCGCTGTGCAGTTGTAGACATAGTGTGCGAAAAATCCCCGCCGCGATTTTATTACGAGTATGTGCCGTGTGGCTGGTGGTTATAGGTAACAATGGCGTACTCGAATGTTGCGGGTAGACGCAAGCGTCTGCGTGTGTCAGTGTAAATACATACACAGGCGGCGCTGTCGCTCGACTTTTCGCCACTGTATGGCTTATAATACTGTACTATGCTTATGGTACAGGAGCCCAGATTTCCATATAGCGAAGATTTCCCCACTGCAATGAAACCTTGCCATTTAGAAAGCGCCTTAACGACATATTCCGTTTTTGAAACTATTCCATTTAATTTCAGACCCCAAAATAATGGCGCTATTAGAGCCGTGGCGCGAAGAAGTGGACGCGGTAGGCAAAGAGGTTCTGGGCGTGTCGCGCGTCACGCTCAACCGGTCCTGGTGCTCGCGCGGGGAGTGCAACTTGGGCAGCTGGGCCTGCGACGGGTTCCTGGATGAGGTTAGGCTATGCCAAGTTAAAAAATACTGTGTCTTATTTTTTTGTGGATTTCTAAACGTCGAATTAAAAAAAGAACAGTCAAATACCCCGTTGACAAATATTTGTACTGCTACTAGTAGACCTCTGCCTAGCCCTTCTGATAATACCACGGAGCAAATCCGTGGATAATACATACTTTTCGTTACTCAAGATAAATGTTGTATTGCAGATGGTGCCTCTAGCGAAAGGCACAGCATGGAACAGCGCGCAAGTGTGTCTGATCAACACCGGTGGACTGAGAGTGCAGATTAACCCGGGAGGTGAGCTTACTTCATGTTGTATTTTATAATAATGCTAGCTTTTTCCCGCGGAAAAATCATGCAGACTTGGACCTTACTTGGCATGCGGCGCGTACTTAAACATTGGATGAAATTTGGTACACAGATAATGTATGATGGATTAATTAACACATAGGATACTTTTCTCCCGAAATTACATTCCCACGGGACAATTTTTCACATCCACGCGGGCGAAGCCGCGTCCAAAAACTAGTTATACTTCTATATTAGAAAGAGGCAGAAATAGCTAGTTTCCGAGGGTGCTGAAGGCGAAGTGAGGTCAAAATAAAAATCCAAGACGACGGCTGCGAATTTTTTTAAATTTTTCATCATGGGTGTCGTTTTAAAGGTTTTTGTGGGTGCTAGAGCCAATAGTGAGGTCAAAAGGAAAATCCAAGATGGCGGCTGAAAAAATGTTTTTTTTTCCGATTGAAGTCAAAATAAAGTTTAAGTATTTTTAAGATAGAGTAAACAACGTTACATTCTGAGAATAAGACGGTAAACGTCACATGAACAGCTACGTAATGTAACTATTATTAATTCTGTGTATTATCTCCTGTTCTGCAGAGGTGACAACAGAAGCCCTATTAATGGCGATGCCGTTCGAGAACTACGTGCAGGTGTACGATCTGTCGGGGCAGCACCTTCTGGAGGCACTCGAGTTCTCCATCGGCGTGTCCTGGTCCGACAGCTTCTCTAGTGGACGGATGCTACAGATCGGAGGTACCGTGCTTATATGCTAATAGTTTTCCCACTGCTGTGACCCAGGCCTACTTTTTGAGTTGGCTGTAGTTTGTCACTGCCAGTTCTGTATGGTGTACGTAGGCTGAATGTTTTTAACGTCTTGGTTGATATGCAACTCTTTTTTACATTCGTCTTCTCCTTGTCTCTGGTTTAGAAATTGCAAGCGCGATTGCAGAACATGTCTTGGGATTTTCAGGAAAAGTTTTATTGGGTTTTGTCCATTACGAATATCTCGGTAGGAACCTGGATCCTATATTCGTGCTTGGATGATGGCGGTTGTCCCCTCTTACATGAGACTAAAACATAACCGGCAAAATGACAGGGCATTATTAGCGGCCGGTGCACTTTTTAACATTTTATAGTAAAATATCGCTGTGTGAACGTGGGCATACGACGCTGCTTACCTCTTCCAAGCATACAGGGTGGCAGGCAGATACAGACGCCAGCACATCAAGCTACCCCAAACTACCAAATTTTCTTTTGTTATAAAGTAGAAAATTTATCAAAGAAATTTGACAGATTGGGGTAGCTTGATGTACTGGCGTCTGTACATCGATGCGCAACTTGTTACCATGGATGCAGTACTGGATTCTGGATGATTGGGGCCTCTACGTTAAAATGTTCGTCGGTTATTATAAAAAATCTGATGTAACATACAAAATTGTTATACGCGGTAAAATGTATAGAACAATTTTTTTTTAATAACCGGTGATAAAATTAAAAAAAATGTAAGCTAAGAGGTCAATCATGTGCTAAATTCATGGTTACAGTTTGCGCGTCTGTATAGGCGTGATTTTTAACCGACGAAGAAACGTAGGAGGCTCTCAAGTCGACGCGTATATTTTTTTTTTTATGTATGACCACGCATAACTTTTTCCAGAGTAGTCCGATTTTGATAATTCTTTTTTTATAACAAATTTTCTATGTCCCCAGGCATGCGCAACACATACAACGCATCGCAGCCGGTTGGCTCCCGAGTGACAGCGACGGTGCGCTGCATCGAGTGCGACGTGCCGCGCTACTTGCCGCTCGACGTCAACGCCACCTACCGGGTGCTGTCGCAGAACTACATCGGCGATGGTGGTGGCGGGTACTCGGTATGTTTGCCTAAGTTATCAATCTGATCGAAGCTACTGTACCTGGCTGACAGTTGAACAGGAATCTTTTGGCTCGTGGCTAAAATCTGAACTAACGCCGCCATCTTGTTTTTTTTAAACATTTCACTAAACAATTTCTCAAATGTTTACCATCCCTGTCAACGTCATTCGATCACCAAAAATCTTTGTAGTGCTATAAATTATAAATCGAGCTTTACAAGCCGGGAGCGCCTCTTTTTGTGAAGCAGGGAATATGCATGTAGGTAATCTTTTTTTAATCGTGATGAAGCACGTTAATAAAAACCCAAGAAAAGAAATAATTTTCCCCTAGGGGACAAAATTATTTAATTTGTGGCTAAGTAATATTAGCCGCACGGATCGAGCGGTCAGGTTAAGTTACGTTTGCCGCGGTTGGTCCGTGGATGGGTGACCATAACATACCAAGACCTCTTCGTGCCTCGGAAAATACGTTAAGCCGTTGGTCCCGGCTGTCATTTGTAGATGTTTGACAGTCGTTACGGGTCGTGAGAAGCCCGTAAGTCGCACAACCGCACTTGGCCCGCGTGGTGGATTACGGGCCACTCCCTCTCACAGAGAGGAGGCCTGTGTCCCAGCAGTGGGAATATTATAGGCTGATTATAATAAGCCTCAATTGTTGTACGACAGATAAGAGAAATTCATACAAGTCTCGTGGTCAATAACGCCAGGTGATTTATCACATTCACGTGTTTATGTGTGAGCACGTTAAGCCGTTGGTCCCGGCTGTCATTCTAGATTTTTAACAGTCGTTACGGGTCGTCAGAAGCCCGAAAGTCTGACAACCTGTCTTACCAAGGGGTATCGTATTACGCAGTAACTGGATTGTGGAGGTCAGATAGGCAGTCGCTCTATGTAAAATACTGGTATTCAGCTGCATCCGGTTAGACTGGAAGCCGACCCCAACATAGTTGGGAAAAGGCTAGGCAGATGATGAAATAATTTTCTCCTACTTACAGTCGAAACATGCGTTATTGTCGCGGCAATATTTTGACGTCACTTACTAAGATACTGCTTTGCATACATCTCTGTTTTAGCCCTAAATCATCTAAACTAAAATCGCACTTACTAAAATACGTTGGTGAAAATTCAAGCAGTTTGCTAAGAAAATATATTTATTGACATGTCTTTTGAGGTCACTTCCAGAATTTTCGAAGACGAAACGTTTCGATCTTGCGTTCCGTTCCACCAGCAAAACATAACATAAAAAAATAATGCATTACATTTAAAAAAAAAATGCTATTTGTTTCTTGACTTCTATACAATGTGTATTTAATTTATCCTGTTTTGGAGTCTTAAAAATACTTAACGGCCAAACGCGACTAACTTGATCGTAGCGCTCGCACCGCCCATGTAACTACGTCATTAGAAGCCCATTTTTTTTAATATGCGCCGTTTCATGGGTAACAAGTCATTAGAGGCTCAGTTTCACTACATATTATAAAACAAAGTTCCCCCGCCGCGTCTGTCTGTCTGTTTGCGATAAACTCAAAAACGACTGAACCAATTTTCATGCGGTTTTCACCATTAGACAGAGTGATTCATGAGGAAGGTTTAGGTGTGTAATTTGTCATGGTTTCGTGTAAATTGGTTAACGCGGGCGAAGCCGCTGGCAAAAGCCTTTTCTCAACTATGTTGGGGTCGGCTTCCAGTCTAACCGGATGCAGCTGAATACCAGTATTTTACATGGAGCGACTGCCTATCTGACCTTCACAACCCAGTTACTGGGTAATACGATACCCCTTGGTAAGACAGGTTGTTAGACTTTCGGGCTTCTGACGACCCGTAACGACTGTTAAAAATCTAGAATTACAGCCGGGACCAACGGCTTAACGTGCTCACACATAAACACGTGAATGTGATAAATCACCTGGCGGTATTGCCCACGAGACTTGTATGAATTTCTCTTATCTGTCGTACAACAATTGAGGCTTATTATAATCGGCCTATAATATTCCCACTGCTGGGACACAGCCCTCCTCTCTGTGAGAGGGAGTGGCCAGTAATCCACCATGCGGGCCCAGTGCGGTTGTGAGACTTTCGGGCTTCTGACGACCCGTAACAACTGTCAAACATCTACAAATGACAGGCGGTACTAACGGCGTAACGTGCTTTCCGAGGCACGGAGGGGTTTTGGTATGTAAAAATATGGTCACCCATCTACGGACCAACCTTCCAATCCGTTGGCCCCGGCTGTTATTTGTGGATCTTTGACAGTCGTTACGGGGCGTCAGAAGCCCGAAAGTCTGACAACCAGTCCTACCACCTGGGCTTGTTGCTACTTACCAGTGGCTAAGTAGCCACAAGCCCCACCTCAGCATTTCTATATTTAATTTCAGCTAGCATTTCTTATATTAATGTTTTTTTTTTTCAGATGATATCTGACAACAGAGAGAACGTGGATCGTTTTGAAGTAGACTACGTGATGCTGCAAAATTACATGCGGAGACAACGCGTCGTCACTCAGGACCTCGACGGAAGAATACAAATCGTTTACTGAGGCTTTCTTTGATATTTACTATTTATTTCTTAATAAAACGTAAAGAGCAGTCGTTTTTTTTATTCTATACCAGGAGAGGTCAAGCAGACAAGTGACTATTTTAATAATCTGGTGTTTACTAAAAGAAGGAGGTAAAAAGGGCGCTACAACAAATTTTTGTGTACTCTAAGTACAGACGCCAGCACATCAAGCTATCCCAAACTATCAAATTTTCCCAATTGAACATGAACCTTATGCTTATATTATAAGTTGAAAATCTATCAAAGAAATTTGACAGATTGGGATAGCTTGATGTGCTGGCGTCTGTACACAAAAATTTGTTGTCTCACTCAACTCAGTTGTCTAATAATTTAAAAAAATCCTTCTATAGCTTTGTGATATAAGGAACTTTAGTGCAAAATTCTATGCTTCTAGAACCAGCGGCTGTGAGTCTTCTGTCATTAAATGTCTTTTTTCTTAGTATAAAAAAGAAAACAAATTGTTTGAAAACTACCCCGAGTAAAGTACACGCTTTATGTAAAAGAAATAAAACAAAAATTTGTTTCCTATTGAGAATATTTATTTAATTAAAATAATTCAATTTGACAGTCATTCTTTATTTCATAAATATTTTACGAAACGCAAGATATTGTAGTTTTGATTCCGCGGTGGGAGCAGAAGTTTAAGTACAATATTTACAATCAGTTACATATTTTATATACTTTGCTATTTTTTATGTTTTTATTACGTATTTATTTTTTATATATACAATATAGGTATTAATACCTAATGCCTTAACTACACTGTTATTTTTAATACAATAAAGTAACCTATGTGGAGTATAGCCATAGCATTAAAATTATAGTATTCTGTACATAGCTTTGGTAGAGACGTAACAAGCCAAGCATGCCAAAAAATATCATTGAAAACATTATTATGAAATCTTTATTACTTTTTTAACCATGTGTAGCATGTTTTTGCTTGTTCTCTGGTATCTAGGCAAACACACCGCTTGCGAATAGTTTCACGTAGGCGATGTCCATATACAACTCGATAACGCATTTTCTTGCCCACATTCGTTCATATGAGAACGTACAGATGTTGAATAGGTGTCCTTCATTAGTCATAATGATGACCGAATAATTGCGTTCTATTAGGATAGCAACTCAATCTGGCTGCAGTTTGTGTGGAAGTTGGTGGACATTGTCAAAATAAGTGGACCACAGTCGAAAAGCTACTTTCTCCATGAACAACCACTGGACGCATATCTTCACATATTGTTATGATAATATCCCTGTAAGATCCATCCCATCCATACACACAAAACTTAAAAAGAAAAATCATTAGATATGTTAAAGCTAAATTAAAACGGAATCTGTCGTCGTTCATAAAACCTGGCGAAATGAACGAGAAAAAATAAAGTCGAGCGATAGAATTACAAGAAAATTGAGACATTGGACGGAATTAACTTGCAAAAAAGTAAAAAAAAAAACAATAAAATCTTAAATATACGTCAAGCGGTTGAAGTAGTGAGAAATTAATAATAATCTCCTAAACCTAAGCCTCGATCAAACAACACGTCTTAAAGTAAATGCCAATCAAAAACGAGCTAAAATGACGCGTAAGTTCCGTGATAGATTCACATCTACATTTAAAAAAGCGGTGACATGTATTTATTGGTCGAAGACACACGATGTGATCAAAATAGTAATTAATCGTTTGAAATTGATTCCGATATTTCGCATGCCAAAGTGACTTTAGATGACTCGAGTGGGATACAATTTGTAATAAAACTCAACCAAGATTATTTCTCTTTAGGCCAAGTACTCTACTGTTTAGGTCAGTAGCACCCGGTACCTCAGCATTGTCCAAAATTGATCTTAGGCACGTGTATGAACGGCAGTTTGCTCTTAAAACTGCCGATATTGCAAATAAATTCCGCATCATTTTCGTTGCTGTCTCCGATTGGCTGGCTCGCGTCTAAGTATGTCAGTTCATAGTGTTTCTTCTCGTCGGTTGCTGGAGAGGTCACGTTGCTCATTTTGTGGCCCATTATCTGAGGAGGACAAAAATTACATTAAAAGGTGATTGGGAAATCATTCAATTATTGTTATTTCGGCTTGCTAGCATTGCTATGGGGTCAGGGACGCTCGATTTAGATAATACTTCTAAAAGAAAAAATCGAATAAGCAAATATTTGAAAACAAGAAAATAATGAGGTTTTTGTTAACCCTTTAACGGGCAGTACGAAATACGTAGATTTTTGGGAGACGTATTTAGAGGTTCCCCTACATAACATTTCTGAAAAATTGCACCCCCTCAGATACTCCTATTTACTTATATTGGGGGTGGCAATATTTTTGCCTATGCTCGCTATTAAATTATAGATAAAAAAATCATTATTTCACATTGATTACGCGCCAGATTTAAAATACTGCTGTGGCAAATATTTTGCCAAAACTTGGAAAGGGTCAAGTTCGGTTTTTTAGAGGTCAGAATGGGTATGGGTTAGAATTTAGGGCCACTAAAGAGATGGATGAAAGACAATTAGCAGCTGAGATGAGAATGCTACGAGTAGGGTGTGGTGTGACACGAATGGATAGAATAAGAAATCCTGGTGCAAGTCGGAAACTGGCACCGGTGACTGAAAAGTTTTGTGGAAATCGGTTGTCAAGAATTGCCAAACTAAAGTGGCAGTAGGCAGGGCACATTGCTCGCAGAACAGATGGCCGATGGGGCCGAAAAGTTCTGGAGTGGCGACCGCGTACCGGAAGACGTAAAGTTGGAAGGCCTCCCACAAGGTGGACCGATGACTTTGTGAGGGCCGTATGGGCATGTGATACGGAGGAATGAGGAAAATGACGTGAGGAAAGTTTTGAGTAGTTTAAATACTAGTATCCAGTTAGACTGGAAGCTGACCCCAAACCTATTTGAGAAAACGCTAGACAGCTGATGACCAAGTCCACACACAACCCGTCACATACCTGAACAGACAGTTTCCTGAACTTGGACTTGTTGCCGGTCGGGAAGTGGTCCTCGACCCAACTCTTTATGTCTGCCACCTTTATCTTCTCGATCGCGGCAGCCTGCAATCGATAGCACAATTATAATCCCCGTCTATTACAGGCACTGCAGAGCGTGTTGCCTTTGCCCACAAGTTGCGTTGCGCAAGCTGCGTTTGTGTTTATAATGTTCCCACTACTTGAACTAAGACGTCCTCTCAAGAGGCCGTATTCCTCCACGCAGGCCCAGCGCGGTTTGGTGGATGTCTCATGTCTTCGATATTTTTGTTTGTCACATGCCAATTCCCCGCGATGGTTTCCATTATTTTTTTTGAGAGTTGGAAATCATCGAATAACTTCTCCAGCTCTGGGTGGAGCAGGAGGGTGTGTCAGACTTTTACTGACTAAAACCATGTTCCCTCAGTTGCCTGTACCATCACGGCGCATTTTTGAAGGCAGTGGTGATAAAATAACGTGCACGCTTGTCTGTGTACGAACCCACGATCTATAAATCCGTCAGACAGGGCAGTAACCACTACTCATAACAATTCCAAGACTCCCGCAAATATTATTTTTTATCGAGCACAAGACTATTGATTAGCTAAAAAACAAACAACCGACTTACGAAAAAAAAGTGAAAAAATATAATCGGAAGTCGGTATCTTTGGATATGTATTTTAGTTTTTTGTCACAGACTTATTTTTCACTTCGTAGAATTTTCAAAATCCATTCTCAATTGACGGAGATCGAGATATCTATAAAATTAAAAAAATAAACATACAGACGAATTGAGAACCTTTTTGAAATCTGTTAAAAACGAAAGACATTTGGTTTATAAAGATAATGTACCAATATAACGTCTTACCTCCAAGAACAGCCGGTGGAACATGTATTCCCTGCCTGTGATCTCTCGCCAGTTTCTCTCAACCTTGAACATATTTTATAGTCAAGTTTATTTTCACTTTACGGAGGTAAAAAGTATAGCCCAGACGACCGACAACAAGTTGGCGAACACAGAACATGAATATGCTGATATTTAATAGTGCCAGGCGCAAATATGGCACGTCGAGTTATAAGGCTACATGCACAATTCCAATTTACACAAGCAGTGTCAAAGGTGATCTTAATTGTCGTTCCAATAAGATTATTGTTGGATTCTTGCCACTAACAAGTTTGTGAAATCAGTAATATTTCATTGCAATAAGGTTGCAGTTAAGTTGACAAGTCTGTCAAAACTCTGACAAGTCTGTCTGGACATGGACAAGGCTGGTACAAGCCAATAGTGGCTTGTACCAGCCTTGTCCATGTCCAGCAGCCCAATAGCAACCTTATTGTAACGAAAATAAAGATCACTGTGATTTTGACAGACTTGTCAGAAAATACCCTATTCAATTCTATAATTGAATAGGGTATTTTTCGATTTCATAAAAACTAATTTAATTTGAAGATTGGGACGATATATTTAACAGAAAAATAAAAATAAATTTATTAATACATATTTTCTCAATTAAAAACGATTAAAATCGAATTTATTTTTCGTTGTTTTGAATTTACCGCCAAAACGCTCCTTACGATGACTATTTATCACGTGACATGTGACGTCAACTTTGTTTATACGGCACCGGTACAAATACTTAGTTTGGCGTCGTTTTAAAAGTATTTGTGCACAGAGGTACCGCACACCAGTATCACTTTCTATCCATTAAAAATCTTGTTATTATAAACTCGACATTCACTTATTTACTTACTAACTACTTTAGTTTACACAAAGTTAATCACGTCACGTGATAAAAAGCTATCGTAAGAAGCGTTTTGGCGGTAAATTCAAAACAACGAAAAATAAATTTGGTTTAAATTTTAGTTGAGAAAATGGATTGAAATCAATTTATTTTTATTTTTCTGTTAAATATCTCGTTTCAATCTTCAAATTAGAATAGTTTTTGAAACATTGGAAAATACCCAATTTCGGGGGCTACCTTAGTGTATCCCCTTTAAGGCCAGCCGGTCATACTGTCAGAATCTCACCGTGAAAAATTCAGCTGTCATGCCACGTGATACTGGGTATAGACACTATTCTATTAGTGATATTTTTAAATTGTTCACACAGAATGAAGAAATCCAGAATCATCTTAACACTCCTACAAATCCTTGAGGAAATTACTATTAATAAAACACGATATGCTAATCGTCTGGCCATCCACCCAAATCCTCTGGCTGTTAAACTGCTAGACAACAGTGAATCTGTCAATCGACTTAAGACAGATCAAGTGATATAAAGAGGTACCAGTAGCGATGGCCCCTGTACCTGAAACGCCAACTACCTATATTCACGCAACCAAACTAATAATAGTCCAGAAAGGACTGATGGCAGTTACCGAAAGAAGAAAAAAAATGATTTGACTTAATATCAATACAGGTACTGTTTACAGGCCACTTACCTCTTCTTTAAGCTCGTAGTCGGTGGTGTATTTAAGCTGCACAAGCGAGTGTTTGGTCGCAGACAAAGATTTCTCTGAGAGGCGCCTCATATCGCGTGCGAACTTCTTCAGGAATTCTTCGACGCGCGCGTCCACGTACCGTACGCTGGGGAAAGGACAAATGTTTAGATTCATTTAATTACACAGGGTGGCAGAGAATAACGTCGCGCAAACTGTAACCAGCACACGATTCTATACCCCTAGAGCAGAAATATCTACATTTCGTTTGAAATAAGATTCGATATTTTAATAAACTTTTTTTTAAGTCCGTTCAACTGATTTTGATTTATATTGCGTTGGTTGCATGATAAATGGCATCTGCAGTAAACAGTTGGTAATGTAACCACTTTTTTTGCTTTTAGTGTCATCCTTATGCCTACGGAATAGAAGTCAAAATCTGTTGAACAGAATGTAAAAAGGTTTATTTAATTCATCATTTCAGCCGAAAGACGTCAGCTGCTGGACATAGGCCTCCCCCAGGCTCCTCCACTTCCACCGGTCTTGTGCTTCCCACTTCCCGCGGCCTTCACAAGGTCATTGGTCCACCTTGTGGGAGGTCTTTCCACTCTACGTCTTCTTTATTTAATTATGTAATCTTATTTCAAATGGAATATATTCGGTAATAAAAAAAAAACTACTGTTTACAATACAAAAGTGACCTACGTGTTCAAAATATTTAGCAGAACAATTTTTTTTATGAATAACCGACGCAGAGGCGTTCAGAATTATGCACGTGAATCCAGGTTGCGCGTCAATATCCCTGCCACCGGATAGATACGAGAATGTTCATACAAGTCTCGTAGGCCAACACGCCAGGTGATCATTTACGTGTTAGCACATTAAGCCGTCTCTCCCGGCGTCATTCTTGGATCTTTGACAGTCTTTACGGGTCGTCAGAAGCCCGAGAGTCTGACAACCAGCCTTACCAAGGAGTATCGTATTACCCAGAACATACTATCGGGATAAAATGTATTATGCTATGTGTTATTCCAGGTTACAAACTATCTGTGAGTCAAATTTCATCCGAATCCGTTCAGCCGTTATTGCGTGATTGAGTAACAAACGCCCAACATACAAACTTTAACATTTATAATATTATAGTAGGAGGACTATACCTGAACTTGTCCACCTGCGTGTTGACAGTGATGGAGAAGCCCAACACACCGAACGTGTAGCGCATCATACTGAACACGCTGTAGCCCAGCTGTTCCTTAGTGCGCAGGTTGTCAAACACTGGTTCCTCCATCAGCAACTAAGAAATACATTAAATAACTATAATGCAAATTGTACATATCGCTGGGTTAAAGACAAAACTAATTATTTAGTCCAAAAAGTCAATATAAAATTATCATTTCGCATTTAGAAAATTTGCTATTAAAATTATGTCCTTGGTAATAAAATTATGTCCGTCGCAAAAATAAGGGAGTGTTTTATAATAATCTAAGTTTCAAACAGTTACATACTAAACAAAAAAAAAAAATAACCTCAAAAAAAAAAACAACTCTATAACCCCCTTTCCAAATGCGCTTACGGAAAATTTTATATTTACTTTTTTGGACTAAATAATTGGTTTTGCCTTTAACCTGGCATACAGGCTACTGAGGGAACACGGGTGGGTTTTAGTCAGTAAAAGTCTGACACGCCCTCCTGCTCCACCCAGAGCGGGAGAAGTTATTTGATGATTTCCCACGCAAAAAAAACCCGGCGATATTGTTTCACCGATTTCATTATGCCAGTCTGTTAACTTCCAATGCAGAGCAAAAGCTTATTCAAAATCAAAAGTCATTTATTCATTCTTTGCTGAGAATCACCAGTTTACGAACGTCAAAATTACATAAGACAGTCCCTCAAAACGTTCGCCCTTCACCGCTTGCTAGTGCTTTAGTTGTGAAGAAGTAGCGCGACACACTCCTAGCAGCACAGCTGTCTGTTTACTCAGATAAACTTGATCCTATACATATTGTGGCTAAGTAATATTAGCCGCACGGGTCGATCGTACGGGATAAGCTACGCTTTCCGCGGTTGGTCCGTAGATGGGTGACCATCTTCCGTGCCCCTCCGTGCCTCGGAAAGCACGTTAAGCTGTTGGTCCCGGCTGTCATTCGTGGATCTTTGACACTCGTTACGGGTCGTCAGAAGCCCGAAAGTGTGACAACCTGTCTTACCAAGGGGTATCGTATTACCCAGTAACTGAATTGTGGTGGTCAGATAGGCAGTCGCTCAATGTAAAACAATGCTGATGATGACAGAGAACGCAGGAGCATTGATAAAGAAGGACTGGGGATTTCATTCTTATGTTGGTTAAAATATGTGATTTTTCTTCCACTAGCTTCTGCCCTCGGCTTGGTTCGCTGAGAAGTCGTAAGACATCACAATATACTAAAATAACATCCACTTTTTCCACCCGCAGTAATATTTCGTTTTCGCTTAGCTATCTTTGCGACTTATTTTACAATTTGCTCGTGTCCGAAGGGTTGTATCGTGGTGTTTAAAAGCCTATGCCTTCCTAAGAATCGGGCTATCAAATGCCAAAAGATTTTTTGAAATGCTACTGGAAGTTCCACAGATTACTTCCTACAAACAAACTCCGAAACTTTACCTCTTTATCATCATCATCATCTCAGCCGAAAGACGTCTACTGCTTGACGCTTGGCAGGCGGGTTGGCGATCGCAGTATGGTGGTAAAATGCATAGAGAACGCTACTGCCCATTCTCTTTATAATATTAGACAAATAAAAACAAGACAACTTCTATCTACGTGGTTATTTTAAAATGACCAATAATAATTGCAATAAAATAGCATGTATTTCCTTACCATAAGCACTTCAAGCACGGCGGTGTCCTTGGAGTTGGTGGCCTCTCCCTGATAGTAATTGGTGATGATGCTGTTGGTGGAAGCCTCGTTCAGACTCATCACGCGGATCTTACGCTCGCCCAGAGGCAGCTGGTGAACTTTCACCTGTATTTGTTAAAACAGTTGCTACACATTCAATGCCACCTAAACTATGACGCTTTTGAAGAAATATGGCCGCTATCTTGTCTGTCTCCTGTCTGGTTTTCATGAACTTTTAAGAAAGACGGCGTTGATCCAGAGAGCGTTTTTTTTTTTGACATTGTAATGCCAAACGCCCACCGTTATTTTCATAACCGTCATCATGTTGCGGCCGGTACATGACAGCACCGCTTTCAAGCTTTACGGCACATATTGTAAGGGTACTTTTTCACCACTTTTTAATATGGGTAGGTTAGTAGAATTTTAAAAGTGTAAGCATATTTGCCCGAAATATCATTGAAAACAATGTTGAATGATATGAAAACGAGAATATCTTACGTCAGGGAATTCATCTTCGGTGAGCGCGTCCCACTTGAGATTA
Source organism: Polymixis flavicincta (assembly GCA_949987655.1). NCBI lineage: Eukaryota > Metazoa > Arthropoda > Insecta > Lepidoptera > Noctuidae > Polymixis > Polymixis flavicincta. The sequence goes on along the minus strand of OX465190.1, from coordinate 13,606,297 downwards.
TCGTGCACCTTCTCCGCTATTCTGATAGCCTCGTGCCACGGCAAGTTGCCTTGCATCAGGATCTAATAAAAAGAAATAACATTGTTTTATTATTAACCAATATTTGCAGATTATTTCGTAACGCGCTTCATGCAGTATTAATTTCGAAATAGTTTACGCAAGAACTGCATGAGGTCTACCGCAAATGTTATGTATGAATATCTGCTGGCGAATTTGCGTGTCTAGTGTGGCACCGATACACTCACGAGATACCGCAGCCCCTGGCATACGGGCTACTGAGGGAACACGGGTGGGTTTTAGTCAGTAAAAGTCTGACACGCCCTCCTGCTCCACCCAGAGCGGGAGAAGTTATTTGATGATTTCCCACCCAAAAAAAAGAAACGATACACTCACGCCAAGCATCTCGACACTGCCTTAAATGAGATGCGTCGGATAATATCGGGCTGCTTAAAACTGCTAAATGAATATGATGCTGTCGCCCGGAAAAAGAAAAACGTTTAAATTTATAAAACCCCCTTTTGTTATATAAGGGGAATCTAGTAGACATTATTTTCATACAAACTTCGGGAGTGTATTACTCCACTCTGAGACAATTTACATCAAAAATTAAACATGGTATAGTTTTGTCTCATTATTTAATTGTCTGTACGAAAAAAAATACTAAAATAAAAATCCATTCAAAAGTTAGGAGCCAACAAAGATTCGTTTTTCTTTCTAATTTAACCTAACTTTGGGCGTGTTTAAGTAATAAAAGAAGTGTAAAATCTCCAAAACAAAGTTGGTACCGACAAAGCTCAAATATCGAAAAGTTCAATAAACTTTATTAGACATTGATTTATGCAGTGCGTTTTTCGTAAAACCCGATCTTCCGAAGGACTTTTCTCATTTTTTTACGTGCCTGTTTTACTATAAATGATTATGAATCTCACTCAATAACGTTGTGCGTGTAGACTAGCGTCTAACTGCTCATCATTGATACAACCTCGGTCGGACACGATGCCTAGTGAGACAGCGAGCTTTTTAACCAGTGAGTTCGAGCCCGCGACTAGATTCCCCTTAAGGTTTTCATTCCATAGTTAACCTCGTTATCGCTTTTTCACCAGACATGATCGAAAAACTGCAGTTCAACATGTAAAATAGTGTCATCAATTGATTTTTTCTAAGGTCTACTCGCTTGCAGGAATCGCACCACCTGCTCTACGAAGGGATGTCGCAAATGCTCTGAAAAAAAAAAAGAACCAAGAATCCGACATCACCACCCAATGAGAGATGCAAACTGTTTGAAGAGAATCATCCCGCACTTTCAGACTGACATCTAACCGTTAGGGACCAGAAGATGGAGCGACGACATAATAAAGGAAGGTCTTCTGTGTAGCAGAGGAAATGTTTCGGTTAAATGACGACGATAATTTGATTTTGGTGGGGTTTTGCCAGTTAATATAGTTTGAACCTGTACACTGACCTCACAGTACATCTTGCTAAGCAGCCGTTCACTGTACTCCTGCAGGTCTTCCAATGTGATGTTGTTAATGATGGCCGCCTTCTCGCGCGGAGAGATGTACGGCATCAGGAGGATGTTCATCCGGACGTCTCTGGGATAGGAAATAAAATGTGTCAATATAATGTTGACTTCGAAAACGTTCTTGTTAAAATTAAGACGACATGTCTAATACATAGAGCAAGAGAGAGATCAACTAAGTCGTTATTTTCAGCAGGATTTTTTACCAGCAGGCTTAGCACGAGCACCGATTTGTCGACGGAAGAATAGACATGATTATTAACTAAATGATGTACAATAGGAGAAGATAGCTATGTTTTTCTATTAATTATCACAGTTATGCGTTCTAAACGAATCATGATTTCGTATATACTTTGTGGCCGTCGAGTAGAAAGTTTGTTGTCGGTGAGATTTTGACAGTTTGGGAAGAAATATTCTTACCTAGGACCTAGGCCTTCCACCTCCGTAACAGACAGGCAGGTCGTAAACTGAACATCTCATGGCAAGGGGTACCAATTACTCACAGCGCTTACCCGAAATACCTCGGCATTACTCTGGACCGGTCACTTACCTACAAAAACAACTGCCAGGATGTTAAACTGAAAGTTCATGCAAGAAATGCTTTGCTACGCCGCCTAACATCCACCAGATGGGGAGCCTCACCCCAAGTCCTGCGAACAACTGGAATGGCACTCTGCTTTTCCGCTGGTGAATATGCCTGTCAAGTATGGAACCGTTCTGCCCACGCTGACCTAGTGGATACAGCTCTAAATGAGACGTGCCGGATTATCAGTGGCTGCCTTAAACCGACCCCAGTACGAATGCTGTATCCACTGACTGGCATTGCGCCACCAAGCGTTCGCAGGACCATAGCCAGTCGCATTGAAAGGGTGAAACTACAGACTGACCCACGTCACCCAATGCACAACTACGTCTCAGTGCCCCAGAGGCTAAAGAGCCGAAAAAGTTTTATAGGGTGCGTGGGCCTAGCTAGTTCAGTCAATAGCGATGCCTCCACAGCGAGATGTAACCTGTGGCAGGAGTTGTATAAGCCCCTTTTTTTTTTTCCCTTGTTTTTAAGAACTAAAGTTCTTAGTAATTTATTACAATCTAGCCTAATAGACTAATAAGTAATTTAACTCTAACTTAATATTTTACGTGGTAGATTACGTTATAACTAAGAATAGTGTCATTTTGCACTTTTACACAATTCCGTTGCACTTTCTTAGGGTCTGATAACAAAAATAAAAAACACTTTGTTAATGTGTTACATGTATAGCACATCACTGTCACTATTATACACTATTTATACACTACACTAATTCAAATGGTTTAGTTCTCTTTAGCCTACGCACTATGTCCGTGTTATCTAGCAGCTGAATTGCCTCAATGTTCACATGTCGGTGAAGTCTGCGTTCGTGGGCTTCAGCAAATTTTTTGATGATGTTGGTGACGAGTTCTATTTTAAGGTCGCGGTGGAGGTCGTCATTTCTAATATACCATGGTGCATTTACAGCATTTCTGAGTACTTTATTTTGGAATTGTTGAATTATTTTAACGTTACTTTTTTTGGTACAGCCCCAAAGTTGGATGCCATACGTCCAAATTGGCATAAGAATATGCTTGTATAATATAATTTTATTATGTACTGATAGGCAGGATTTCCTTCCGAATAACCAATACATACTTTTATAACGTATGTCAAGTTCCTGTCTTTTCTTTTTGACGTGGGATTTCCAACGCAGCTTGGCGTCAAGAGTTATGCCAAGGTATTTGGCTGTATTAGCATAAGGCACTTGCATGCCGTTTATGTAGATTGGGTGGTAATCGCAGTGTTTATTAGTAAAGTCAATATGAACTGATTTTGACTCATTGAGTTTGATCTTCCATTTTTGTGTCCAGTCATACACTTTGTTCACAGCTTGTTGAACTTTCTCTACTGCTTCTTTGTGGCTTGATCCAGTAGCCATAATAGCAGTGTCATCTGCAAAGGTCGCAATGGTGTTGTTTTCCAGTTCTGGGATATCACATGTGTATAGCAAGTACATGATAGGGCCTAGCACACTTCCTTGTGGTACCCCAGCTTTTGTAGTTTTCAGCTCGGAATATGCATCTTCTTGTCTTATTCTAAACATTCTATCACTTAAGTATGATTCTAGAATGTAGGCAAATTCTGGAGGTAGCATGCGTCTGAGTTTAAATACCAGACCCTCATGCCAAACTTTATCAAAAGCTTGCGCAACGTCTAAGAATACAGTGGCGCAGACTTGCTTATTTTCCAGTGACTTTTCAATAATGTTAGTTATTCTGTGTACCTGATCTATTGTAGAGTGTTTTTCCCTGAAGCCAAATTGATGGTTTGGTATGAGGTCTTTTTGTTCAATTATTGGTTTTAACCGTTTCAATAACAGTTTTTCAAATAGTTTAGATAATACCGGCAACAGGGAAATGGGTCTATATGATGATGCTTCATGGGGTGATTTCCCAGGCTTCGCAATCATAATAACTTCCGCAACTTTCCATGGTTTTTTTTTTTTTTTTGGGTGGGAAATCATCAAATAACTTCTCCCGCTCTGGGTGGAGCAGGAGGGCGTGTCAGACTTTTACTGACTTAAACCCACCCGTGTTCCTTCAGTAGCCCTTAAGCCAGGGGCTGTGGTGTCTCTTTCGAACAAACCCGCACCCCTGGCAGGCATCGACCCTTGCGGGTCCCATCACTTTTTGTGCTGACATCTCTTTAAGGCGCGCGTGGAACACAACGCGCCGTCGACTTGGGCTTGGTCCTTACCGGACAGCGAGCTACCCATTACTCGCCGTCCGCAAGCCCATGCCTACGGTGGCCGGAAATCGGCCTGGGATTCCCGACGCCCAGGGCGTCTCCGTATCCTGCGGCGGCTGGGGTCGCGAGGGCGCATATGCTGCCTCTCCCTCACGTGCGCCGCCTCCCTCTTCGCGAGCATTACTGCTTCGCTGAAGGAGGTGACGGCTCCCCATGCCCTCTCGCTCCGTACCATGGCTTGGACCAGGGCCGGACGCGAGAGATCGCTGCCGCCGATCGCCTCCACGAGGACACGGCGGTGCTCCACCCAAGCTGGGCAGACCGCCACCGTGTGCTCCACCGTGTCCTCAGGGCGATCTTCGCAGTGGAAACACCCGGGCGTTTCCTCCCGCCCTATCCGAAACAGGAACCTCCCGAAACAACCGTGTCCGGTGAGGACCTGCGTCAGGCGGAAGGTGAGGACGCCATGCCGACTCTCAAACCACTCCTCAAAGAGGGGACTTACCGCCGCAATCGTGGCGTGCCCAGCACTGGGTTGCGACAATCGCTCTCTCCATGTCACCATGAGATCCCGCCGGAGCTCTGTCCGCTGTGCCGCGATTTCCCGCGGCAGCGGAGTTTCGCCCCGGCGTTTGGCCTCCTCGCGCCACTCCCATATCTGCGCGAGGACCTTTGCCTCCAGATCCCATGGCGGTAATCCGGCAAGGAGGCCCGCCGCCTCGCCGGAGATCGTGCGATATCCTCGGATCATCCTGATCGCCATGACCCTATGGGACGCCCTCAGCTTGCGAGCTGGTTGGCGCCTCAATGTAGGCGCCCACACCGGCGAACTTTCCATGGTTCAGGTACATGTTTTAGGATAAGTGCAGCATTCATAAGTCTCGTCAGTTTTACTATAGCTTTACGCGGGAGATGTTTTAGAATTTCTCCTGTAATAAGGTCGTAACCTGGAGATTTTTTCGAGCTAATGTTGTTTTGAATTTCTCTCAAAACTTCTTTAGGAGTCACAAGCCGAATTCTTTGACTTTGCGATAAATTTTCAGTTTCCAGTATTTTTATAGTGCTATCATTTTTTTTTTTTTTTTTTTTTTTTTTGGGTGGGAAATCATCAAATGACTTCTCCTGCTGAGTAGAGCAGGAGGGCGTGTCAGACTTTTACTGACTAAAACCCACCCGTGTTCCCTCAGTAGCCCGTATGCCAGGGGCTGTGGTGTCTCTTTCGAACAAACCCGCACCCCTGGCAGGCATCGGCCCTTGCGGACCCCATCGGTGGTTGCTGACATCTTTGACGGCGCGCGTGTGGAACACAACGCGCCGTCCCGTCTACCACTTTTCGGCCGCAGAGGATAGGGAGAGCGGCTAACGCTATACCGACACTCCTCTTCCCCTGCGGCCCCACCGCGTCCGCCATCAAACGGTGGCGGCCCCGTCCAGGCCACGGAAGGGAAGAGCGCTGCTCAGAAGCACCGGCACTCCTCCTCTACCGCAGCCCGTAACCCTCAGCCGCGATGCCTCCCATTCGACATCGCGGCCCACCTCAGTTGCGGTGCACCTCACCGCAACCTACTTTTTGGCCGCTACGTCGTCGGCTTTGAGGCAAAAGCCCTGACGAGCGGCCCCACCTTTGGGTTCCTCTTGGCTTCACCGTGGCCGGCATCCACGGTTACTGAGCCCCCCCGCAACGACAATGCGGGAACCCACTCGGGGGGGATAGTGCTATCATTGGGTTGAAAAGTATCTTCTAAGTATTGGGCAAATCTAAACGCTTTTTGCTCATTGCTTACGGCCCATTTTCCGTCGCTGTTTCTGATGGGCGGTATTTGACCTATCGGCCTTTTTAGCGTTCTTGTAGCTTTCCAAAGAGAGAAATCCGTTGATTCGTCGTTGGTTAGCTGCACAAGGTGAGTATTCAGACATTCATCCTCAAATTGTATAATTTTCCTCTTTAATCTTTTAGTTAGTTTATTTAATAATGTTTTATCCCGCGGGCATCTTGTTTGTTGCCACCGCTTTCTTTGCTTTCTCTTCTCAGTTAGCAAATTTACGATTTCCTTGGGATAGATATGCCCCTTATATTTACGTTTTAACTGTGGCGTGTTGTTCCAAGCACATTGTTAGATATTAACAACATATTTATTTACTTCAGAGTCCAGCTGATCCCGATTATGTAACGGGGTTTTTAGGTCGATAATATTATCTAAATCAAGGGCAAAACTGTCCCAATCTGTAGACTTATTAACCAGGGTTAAATGGCTTTCTCTTAGTAGGATTTTTTGACTAAATGTTTGGATATTATAGTGGTCCGAATTCATGTTGAAACCTTCCTCCAAATTAAAGTAATTGGTGGATATATTTTTGCATATGAAAAAGTCTATAAGATCTGGTATTTTCTGGTGGTCAGTAGGCCAGTATGTTGGTTTGCCTGTGCTCATAACCTCACAATGTGTATCTTTAACTGCATTTAAGAGCTGCCTTCCCTTTGTTGTGGTAAGTCTCGATCCCCAGTATGTATTCTTGGCATTAAAATCACCACCTAGGATGAATCTCTGGCCTAGACGCTCAAAAAGTTGTAGAAATCGCTCTTTTCTTATCATGTGCCTTGGGGGGCAGTATACGGTAGCTATGGAAAGGTGACAAAATTTGGTTTTGACAGATACTGCCACAGCTTGAATGTCTGGTTCTTGAAATTTACTCTGCTCGTAATGATTGATGCTTTCTTTGATTATAACTGCACTTCCTCCTCTGGCAGAGTTGTCAGGGTGGAGCGAATTATATACCTTGTATCCTCTAAATTTGATGAAAGTTTGGTTAGTGAAGTGCGTTTCGGAGATCAAACACACGTCTATATTTTCTGTTTCCAGGACTGCCTGTAACTCGTTCTGATGTTTAAGGAGCCCATTGGAGTTCCATGCCATTATTTTTAATGTAGTACTCATTTTTGGTTATTAAAAATAGCTGTTTTGGTGCTGGATTCTAGCTTCTCTAATCTTTTGTCAAATGTAGTAATACACTTCAAGATTTGATTTATCTTATCTTCCAGATTCGAAGGTTGTGTTCCTTGTTTTGCAGCTTGTGCATAGGAACTACTTAATTGAACAGGTTTTGCAGTTGTCTGTAAAATTTCTTTCCGTGCCTTTTTGTCAGGATTTATGGAAGAAAACTGTTGGGCAGTTGGCGCAACAAGTTTCTTTTTGATGTTTTTGTTTTTCAGAATTTGCATCTCCTTGGCCACTTCACACCCTCTGTAGTTGGCTGGGTGGGGTAAACCGCAGTGGACGCATTTTGGTTTCTCTTGCGGAGATTTAGTACAGTTGGCTGTAAGATGCTTGCCAGTGCACTTTACACACCTTGGCTCTTTCCTGCAATATTTATGAGTATGTCCATAAGCCTGGCATCTCTTACATTGAGGAATTAGTTTCGGATGTTTGAGAGGGTGTATTTCAATTTTACACCCTAAAATGTGCTTTATGCCATAGATTTTGTTGACATCCTCGTCATTATTAAATGATAAAACGAACATATTGAGCGGTTCTTTATTCTTCCAGCTCAACTTGCTGTCGACTTTTTCTATTTTCAGACCTTGCGATATTAAATCGTCTTTAATTCGATCTGGCTGGCAAGAAGAATGTATTTTTTTTACTACAACTCTTATTGGTCGAACCTGTTTGTTCTCATATGAATGCCAAAGATATTCTTTTACTGATAAAAGTCTAGCAATGGCTCTATAAGAGTCCTCGGTTTTGGCGTTGGTCTTCACGCAATCTCCATTCATCATTTTAGCGGTGAACGATTCAGTTGGTTGGGTTTCAGTAAGTGAGTCGTAGAACACTTGGTAGTTCTTGACTCCATCTACTATGATTGGCGGTGGTGGAGGCACTTTTTTGACTAATGTCTGATCTTTCTCACATTGTTGGTGTTGTTGGGCGCTTCTTCCTGGTTGTTGTGGTGGAGACAGGGACGTGTTTAGCTTCCTTTTCTTCCTACTTTTGGCCCTAATCCACTCAGTCTCTTTGGCGAGTTCTTCCTCGTCTGTGCAGTACTCAACGTTTCCTTTTTCGGATTGAGCAAATTGTATATTGCTTTTAGCTTCCAACTCCTTAGACTCATTATTTTCTTGTCTCTTGGAGCTGGAATTTACATACTGGCTGCTTTGAAGTTGTCTCTGGAGGCCTTCTATCTGGACCTTCAGATCATTAACCATAAGTTCCAGCTTTTCTCTCGCTGATTTTTCGTGGATGTAATTGTCATGCAACAGCCTTTCTAGGTCAGTTTTAATTTTTACCTTTGTTGGAGACATTATAAGGTTAGTAAATACTTTACCATCACAATTATTTAATTACACTGTTTACACTATAAATAACTAGGTCATAGCGGCGACCTTGAAAAACCGATTCCGCAACGCGGACACTACGGTGTTATTGTGATGCGCCAGCGAATAATTTAACCGTTAATTACACATTTACGACAGTTAATTTAGATTGATTTGAAATAGTGCTACTATCTAAGAAGAAAAAATGTGTGGTGTATACAAGTTTAATATGGTGAAAATATGTTTTAACGTTGAGTGAACACTTTTATCGCGATCACGAGCGTTCCGTATTGATGACAAAAATGACGGTTCTTTGCTGTCAGAATCGTGATATCTAACTCGGAACGCAAAATATCGAAGTGAGCACTCACAGCGTTATTTTTCTAATTCGAAATGCGGCCTTAGTATAAGGCCGATCGCCATTTTTAGATGCGCGCGCATTGGAAAACTGATTACTTTTCCCGCCATTGGCAAAAAAACAAACTCAACTCGTTTTCGTTGTTGAAATTATAGTTATTTATTCATTAAAATGACTACAAGTACTTACTAGTTATGAAGAAAATTATGTATGTTGTAACACCGCCCGATATAAGATGTGAAGCTCTACGTTATGGAAATGTTACTACCTAAAAACTCCAAGGACAAAATGTTTTTTTAGTATTATTTTCTTCACAAGTGTGTTGAAAAACGTCGTATGATACACGTGTCTATTGATGATTACCGTCCTCGGCTCTCTTAAGACCCTCGCCTGACGGCTCGGGTCTCAATGGCGCCTCAGCGGTAATCACCAACCTTATACACTAGTACCATAATGTACTATTTAAACTAGACGAGGTCGACGTTCATATCTGACTACTCTGAGAAGAAAGGCCGAAACAAACTCAGAGGTCACAGTCTCTTTTAAAGTCCAGACATAATTTTGGTCAGATCATGTGAAGACCATGTGGATTGGTGTCTGAAATGGTCTTTTGAGGAAAGAACCACACAGATTGAGTGGACCTGTCCATTCAGTGCACGCATGTATCAGTAATCATACGGCTCAACTCAGAACTTGAGGAGCTCAACGATTTGACGAAAAATACCAAAGAAAGGACATTTGGGTAGGCCGCATAAAGTACGTTTTGAACGCAGAACTGTGATAATAGAAGAACAAAGCTATCTTATTTTACATCATTTAGTTAATAAGGCAAGGACATGGTTAAGTTTTAATTCATCATCATCATCATCATCAGCCTACAATGTTCCCACTGCTGGGACACAGGCCTCCTCTCTGTGAGAGGGATTGGGCCGTAATCCACCACGCGGGCCCAGTGCGGGTTGGTAGATGTCACATGTCTTCGAATTTTTGATTCTAGGACATGCCGGTTTCCTCACGATGTTTTCCTTCACCGTTTTGAGAACAATGGTGATGAAATAATTTACACAAAGTAAAGCGCCTGTCTGGGTTCGAACTCACGACCTACAACTCGTAAGTCGTGGCCGTAACCACTGGGCCACCACTGCCCTCCTGTTTTAATTACTGTAATATTTTTTTGTTCCAAAATACAGTACATCGACACTGAGAAAAATTATTGCAGTTGTTTTTATATGCATGACTTAATATCAATAAAAATTGAGAACCTTACAAAAAAAAATATACTATGACAAAACAAAGAATTCTGAGTCAAATTACGTAAAAGAGTGAATTTCGTAAAGAGTGCAGTTGATTCCTTCTACTTTGCTGCCGTCGTACTATCTACACGGAACGTCATTTTTGTCTACTCTTCCGTCGACAAAACGGTGCTTGCCTGCAGCAATGGGAACATTATACTGCAGATTATGCTTATGCTGCACACTTACTTGCCCAGTTTGTGCGGTTTAATGAGCACGTTGTGGTACGTGCGCGCGCGCACGTCCCGCACCGCCGTGAACATCGAGCTTGTTAGGTTCTGCGTTGAGGAGCGCATCTCCCGGGTGATTAGTTCCACTAGTAACTGTCGAAACAAATATAAAATATAACATATAACGTAATCTTTCTAACTCTACATATTCCCAGATAAAAATAATCGTATGTTTTCAATCTAGGACGTTTAGATCATCAGCACAGTGTTGTGTGCCAAGTTTTAACTTTGGTACTCTTTTGGCTTGGCGATTTGAAGAGGTATTGGCATCCTTAAAGTACTAATTGTTATCTATTTCCAACTAAGGAAATTTTGTATGTTTATAACTCAACTAGCTTTAGCCAGCGGCTTCGCTCGCCCGGAACTGTCATCTCCTATTTAACTCCCTAAGGGGTTGAATTTCGAAAAATCCTTCCTTATTCCTTGTCTACATTATAAAGGGAACCTCTGTGCAAAATTCCACCGTTCTAGGGCCAAGGGTTTGGGCTGGGCGTTGATGAGTCAGTCAGTCAGTCAGGACTTTTCTTTTTATATAAATAGATAGATAAACGGTATAACGGCCAAATGGATTTGGTTGAAATCTGGCACACATTTTAAAACCAATCTTACTTGTTATCGGGATTCATGAACTGGGTGCTTACTCTCGAATATAATTCCGATAGATCGACATTGGAATTGTCAGTCAAAAAACGACAGGGATTGGCTAGACTCAGTCCCCCTTATTACAGAACAAGGTTTTTCTTTAGGTATGGTTTAAACCGTCGAGCCTGTTATTTAAATAAGAACCTAACTGTAATCGAAATACAGCTCCTTTTACAAAACTGACAAGTTAGTCCAGTGCTAAATTGTCAGTTTTGTAAAAGGAGCTGTAATTCTATTTCAGTTCTAAGTTCTTATTTCAAAAACAGGCTCGGTGGTTTATACCATACCTAAAGAATAACCTTGTTCTGTAATAAGGGGGAATGAGTCCAGCCAATCCCTGACGTTTGACCAATGTCGATCTATCGGAATTATATTCCAGAGTAAGCACCCAGTTTTCCTATGACGCGAGTACGGGCTTTAGCTTGCACATTTTAAACTAGCTGCGTCTGCGGCTTCGCCCGTTTGGATGTCGGAAATTATCACATGGGAACGTGATACTCGGACAAAAGTATGCATAGGTATACTTGTTGTCCTTTCCTGCTTTTGTTGTAACTTTTTGTTTTAACCACAAAGCAGTTAAACCCTTAAAACATCAGCCACCGGCCAATGAAAGTTCTGTCAAAATGATCCAGCAGTTTCGAATATTAGCAGGAACAAGCAAACAGACGAGACAAGTTACCGTTACTTGCATACATGCATATGGTAAAAACCTGCCATTTTGACATTACAAAACAGACACTTAACTATTATTTATTTGTATAGATTTACTCACGTGTAAGTTTTGACTGTAGCCAGTCACTTTCATTGTGAGTCCTTTGTCGCCAACATACAGTGAGTGAGACAGGTCGGCCATATTAGCTGGATACACTTCTTCCTGTAGGTAAACAAAGTTTTTTTATGACCAATGCATTTTTATTTAAGACTTTAAATCAACGACCGCAAAGTTGATCTTTCATTAGGCTTTGTAAACATAAAGTATTGTTTCGAATTTTACCTTTAGCCCTTGTTGTAACACATCTGTCCAAAGATCGAGAAGACACGAACTGTGAACAAAGTAGTGAATTGTTTTTAACCGACCTCAAAGAAAGGAGGAGTTTCACCTCAGAACTCCGTGATTTATTTCACAACTTGGATATTTTTTTCCGATAAAACAAAAAACTTTAATTCCGGAATTCTGTGGCAAAAAAATGAAAACACAAAACAAAAGACACCGGCTTCCGAAATTTGTTATTTTTCACTTTTGTAGTCTTTTTAAGTCGGTTCTTTTATGTAATAATGTTTTATTTATTTATTTATTATTGTTATAAAAAATCTCTTCCCCTGTTTATCTAGCCCCCCACTTTCAGTACATTTGCGCTAACCACAATAGAAATCTACGCTCATCGCACAATCGTCTGCTTCAGTGTCCCACTCACCGCAGACTTCATTCACTCTTCTTTCTTCGTTCAATCTATCTCTCTGTGGAATGCGCTCCCCCAGGAAATCAGGATGGCAACGAACCGATTATCCTTCAAGTTTAAAGTTCGCGAGCACATTCGCAAAAAGTTGGCAGTATCATTACAACGGTAATGTTTTCTCATTGTTTGTCTTATTTGTTTTTAGTCAATTCGTTTTTTATGTACATTTATTTGTGCTTATATTTATACTATATGGTTAGGTATATATGTATTATATTTATAGTTTAAGTTAGGTTTATGCGTTTAAGTTAAATATTCCTCAAATTTATTGCACCTACCACTGTTTTTCTCTGCATCACCCAAAGGTTGACTGGTAGAAAATGCCTATGGCATTAAGTCCGCCTCTGTACATTTGTATGCTTAAAGTGTAAATAAATAAATAAATGCCCATTCCAAAACGTATATCTCTATGGAGAAGAACGGGCAAGAAACTCCACGGACACGTCCAAAGAAATAATCTAAATTTACAGGCTGCGCTTCGATGATCCTGCCACCCTATATGATTGGTTGCAACTATACTCTACTCACTCTCTGGGCGACTTGAGACTTAGAGGCGAGATGAAGTAGAAGTACAGCAACGCGGTGGGGAAACGGAACTTGAAATCTGGCTTGTACCACAGCTCCATGTGACGGTTCTTGCGGATCAGGTTAGGCTGGTCCAATCTGGGGACATATTAGGATTCGTTAGATACAACGTAATACATATAACAACACGTTTGAACTCACCCCCCCCCCCCTCCTTCCCCTTACTCAAAAGGTTATGCGGTGGTTTTTCATTTCTCCTACCGATTTCAACAAGAACAGCTTCGAATTCACTATTTTAATTGACACATTAATTTTGCCAAATGCGACATCTTACCAATATGTTTACCGAATAATAATTTACCAATTTGTCCTGTAATGGGGCAACATAGACTAAAAATTATTAATGAGAAAAATAAACCTAAGGGATCCAAGTAAAGTAACTTTCTTGGTCGGAGCTTCTGCGGCCAAGATTGTGGCCAGTCGTGCGACAAGTTATGGTCAGTGTAGTGCGCCAGATCCTTAAACACATCTGTCGAAAGGAGGGAATAGACACCCCTGCATAACCCTTTAAGAAAGGGCAAGGACAGACGAGGGGGAAATAACAGTAAACTTTAAAAAATCACCCAAAATGTAGTATACGGTTCTTCTTTGATATGTGTTTGATAAATCAACATGGGTTGTTTTTCGAAAAACTTGATGCGCGTTCAGGCGGGGTCTCTTGCGAGCGACGGGCGGCAGTGCATCGCTGTAGGTAGCTGTCAGCTATCGTCGCCTTAACTCAATACTCTAGTTTGTATGAGATCTTGCGTTAATTATATTAGAGATTGTAGACAAAAACATACCTAAAATGATTGACAGTAGCAATAAGGTCACCGTGGCTCAATATCTTAGTGGCATCCTTATTGGCAGCTTCGACTTTCCTATGTATATCTTTAGGAGAGCCTCTAAGATCTATGCCCAGTTCTTCCGCGGTCTCTGTATATGCTGGGTCCGGTTGGATCAGGCTGAAGTTTGTGGTTATGTAGACGTTCTTCTCCGGAAGGAAGAAATTGGTGTAGGGGGTCACGTTGAGCCACCGGTCAAGCCATTTGCTGGGGATTTCTGTGGAAGTGATAAAGTCGTTAATATAGCTGTAAAGTCAGGGAATTTCATAAAGCGCGATCGCGTAATACGGATAATTTCATTGATCGGGGGCCTATTCTCTAAATCCGCCAACAAAGATACGGGCCCGTCCGAAAGTAATTCAATACTTAAGATTGAACGCTCCTCTTTATCATCATCATCATCATCATTTCAGGCAAAAGACGTCCACTGCTGTACATAGGACGCCCCCAAGCACCGCCAATTTGACCGGTTCATTTTAGGGGGTGGGGGGTTTGGCATAATCGCCACGCTTGGCAAGCGGCTTGGCGATCGCAGTATGGTGGGAAAATGCATTGACAGCGCTGCTGCCCATTCTCTAGTAAGTCCCTTAGTCGCGTTCTAGGACACCCACGGAAAGAAATAGGATGGTGCTATTCTTTACGTCTGGCACCACACGGAACAGAATACAGTGAACCCTACTCCTCTATAGTTAACTTTTTCGTACAAGCAAAAATACATTGGGAGTAAGGAAAACCGTCGAACCATGTTTTCATTCATTCTTAGTTCAGCCCCGAAGTAATTTTATGTCTGAAGGTGATACGGAGTAGGAAATGCCCGTAATTTGGGCAGAAACTACCGATTTCGTGTTTAGAGAGCTTTCGTGCCAGATTTCGGTCTCCTGTGGCTGAGCGGTACAGCAATATTATTGAACGGGAGTGACAGACACACGGTGTAGTGTAAGCCGGGAAACGAAATTTTCCGTATTCTGCGGCCGCGCAAAAGATAAACTGATGATACTTGCCCCGATTTATGTTGTATATTTCTAAAGTTAAAGATAAAAATATTGTTCATTTACATGTAAAATAACACAAATTAGTTTGAGGAAAATAAATACGACAATATTAACATATTGATATTCACTTACAAAAATATTACCTTACAATTTCTGAAATGCTAATAGATAATAAATAATGAATGACGATAACAACCAATTATAATACTCAGAGTTCATTTAATATTAGACCTTATTAAAAAGTACGCAAGGAAAATTTTATGTTTTTACAACAGCCACACGACCAATTTACGTGACATAACATTGAACTTATACATGGTACACCTAAGGTATAGTTTAGAAAACTCACCCATTTTCTTGTATTCAGTTCCGAACCACTTTTCTTTGGAGTCGTAGTTGATAGGCGTGGAATGCATGTTGGATAGGATCATGATGTTGACTGTGTCAGCGCTCATGCAGTCCAGTAGCTCTGATATACCCTGAGAGAGGAAAGAAGATGGTCTCAAAACGGTGATGGAAAACATCGTGAGGAAACCGGCATGTCCTAGAATCAAAAATTCGAAGACATGTGACATCTACTAACCCGCACTGGGCCCGCGTGGTGGATATCGGCCCAATCCCTCCCCCCGAGACGTGGCCTGTGTCCCAGCAGTGGGAACATTATAAGCTGATGATGATGATTCAGGCTACTACTCCAGCGCAGCGGGGCAATAGCAAACACACTCACACCACAATCCAAATGATATACATAATAAATACACAAGCCAAAAAAAATATTAAAATATTTTAATATTAAACCTCAGACCGCGAGTCCGAAAATTAGTAAGAACTTAGGAATTTTACGTTATTCCAAAAATAATGATGATCGGTCAGACAAAACTTAGTTACTGTTATCAAATGCATAAAATTACTTTACTACTAACTTTGCTCACCAGTGCTAGTAAAAAAAATACGTTCAAGTACCAAGATTAGTTAAGTACTGTATAAAAATCGAGCGGACAATGGTTTCAATGTGTGCGTGCCGGTAATGTTGATGTGTTGCGACTCAGATACCTAAATTTGACTGATTCATAAATGTGATAGCGTCCTTAAACGAGCAATTCTTCTATATTTGTACATATAAAACGTGTAACGGAAAGGGTACGGATTATTTGGATGATATCAAATAATTATAATTAGAATGCAGGGAGTTTCGGAGGCGATAAATCGATCTAGCTAGGTTTCATTTTTAGAAAACGTCAAACTAAAAAAAACCGATCCATTTGTACATATACAACGTGTAACGGAAAGGGTACGGATTCCGTACCAAGGGTACGGATTCTTTGGATGATATCAAACGATTATAATTAGAATGCAGGGGGTTTCGGAGGCGATAAATCGATCTAGCTAGGTTTCATTTTTAGAAAACGTCAAACAAAAAAACAATCTAGATATTCAGGTCATCCAGATATTTTTATTTAAATGAATGATAATTTAATTGCGACCACTATGTGAGCACTAGTACTAATAAAGATACAGTGACTCAGTTACCTTTTTTTTTTTGTTTTCGATGGGAAATCATCAACCGACTTCTCCCGCTCCGGGTGTAGCGGGAGGGCAGTCAGACTTTAACTGACTAAAACGCACCTGTGTTCCTTTAGTTACCAGGTGCCAACCTTCAGTGTGCCAGGGGCCACGGTATCTCTTTCAAACAAATCCGCGACCCTGGCAGACATCCGACCTAGCGGCCCCTTCAATTCGACTCGGTTACCTTAGGATCATACTTGTAGTAGAGTCGGTCGCCGGTGATGTAGTGCTGCGGCGGGTAGAAGTGCATGTTCTCAGATAACGTCTCCACATACTCTGCCGGCTGAGACTCTTCCTCGAAGCGGAAACTTGTTTCTTCTATTGTCTGTTGAAAGATAAAAGTTATTTGAGAAAAAAACATACTAGCTTTTGCCAGCGGTTTTGTCCGCGTGGATGTCGGAAATTTTGCCAAGGGAACGTAGTACCTACATAAAAGTCCAATCTTATCTGTTAATTCCAGCTTATAAACTGATTGCCAAATTTCATGAAAATACGTTCAGCCGAAGACTGTGTAAGTCCTTTTTAAAGATTGATGTTTCGTAGGTACAATCTCTTGCGCAAGAGATCTCGGTACCGTCCGAGACAATGGCGAAGTCAGTAGTGGACTCGTCTTCACGCACACATTCACAGCGTGTTTCAACACTTGTTTACCACAAGTAAGATAGAACTACTGTCTAAATGTCACACTGTCATCTTGTTCGCATTCATTTATCATTTATAATTTACCTTTATTTCTTCGAATATTCTTTCTGAAGGTCCAATTTGTTTGAGCATGTTTATGTATGAGAAAACTGCTTCTAGCACCTGAAAACAAACAAATGGGACGCTGTTAATTATATATTCTTAAAAATAAAGCAGTATGTCTGTTCCAAAGTTCCCTTCGATATACTCGCGAAAGTGTTTTTTATTTATATTTTTTTTTTTTTTTTAATATGACCAGATTCGCACTTTCGTAAAAATATCGCGGAGGGATTTTATCACGCACTGGAATTTCGACCCTTAGTATCGAACCGAGCATTCAGAATCCAACAGAGTGTATGCATCCCAACACATCGAAAAATCACACCGTCTGATTTTCAACAACGCTTTCATAGTAGTTTTTTCGTGATTATTTCATTAAATACAATTTTTATTTTTCAGCCAAGCACTAGATCGTTGGTACGTATAATTATTTTTAAACATTTACTCTTTAATAAAAACATTTAATGGTACTAAGTAATGCAAACAGCAAATAATTGACGGTATGTCGATTTTTATAAGTAAATACCAAAATATCTGTAAAAGAAATAGCATACAAACTTGAAAATACCAACGTCTAGTGCACGGCTGTTTTTTTTTTTTTTGTTTGTATTTAATGGAATCGGAAAATCGCCATAAATGCGCCGTTGCCAGCCCGCGTGGGGAGAATGCTCTTAAGCAGAACGTTAAAGATTTAAAAATACTGCCGCGTGACACACTATAGTTTGAAACACACTGTGATACATGACAGTGCCCATATAAAGGATAACTTAGTGAGCTTTTGTGGCTAAATGGACGTAAGAGACCCAGGTCACAATGTGGCTATTGACATTGAGTTATGATAAAACTGAATATTTACTACATTATATCAATCGCTTAACCTAATGCTGTTAATTAAGTCGTATATTTTTAATAGGGTATTTTCCAATTTTTCAAAAACTATTCTAATTTTAAGATTGGAACGAGATATTTATCAGAAAAATAAAAATAAATTGATTTCTATCCATTTTTTCAATTAAAAACGATTTAAACCAAATTTATTTTTCGTTGTTTTGAATTTACCTCCAAAACGCTTCTTACGATGACTTTTTATCACGTGACGTCAACTTTGTGTAAACTAAAGTAGTTAGTAAGTAAATAAGTGAATGTCGAGTTTATAATTAACAAGATTTTTAATGGATACAAAGTGATATTACTGTTGTGCGGTGCCTCTGTGCACAAATACTTCTAAAACGGCGCCAAATTAAGTATTTGTACCGGTGCGGTTTATACAGATTTGACGTCACATGTCACGTGATAAAAAGTCACCGTAAGGAGTGTTTTGGCGGTAAATTCAAAACAATGAAAATACATTAGATTTTAATCGTTTTTATTTGAGAAAATGTGTATTAATAAATTTATTTTTATTTTTCTGTTAAATATTATATATCATCCCAATCTTCAAATTAAAATAGTTTTTATCAAATCGGAAAATACCCTATTGTATACATACACACTACAGACTAACATATTTTTTTACACATTTTTTTTAATTATACATTGTGCTTGTCTTAGAACTACTGATTTATGTTCAAATTATAGGCGAGGGCAGCACCCTCAACAGAAGTTAAGTCTTACATTGGGTGCCAGAGTTAATCGAAAACACTATTTCCCTTAGTTGTAACGCTGCGCTGCAGTGTTTAGATGAGTGTTTTTGTCCAACTGAAGGTTTTTTTTTTATAAAAGCAGAACTATGCAAAAAAGAATACTTGTGCAGAACTAATTCATTTAAGACTCGCTTACTGACCTCATCAATATGCGCCAGCCCCTCCTTGGTCAGCACAACTTGCGTGGAGAATAGACTGTACATGGAGGTGTAGTCGATGCCGCTTTCTGAGTTACCCGTGTAGATGCCAAGTGCCCACACCCTGTACATTACCAAAAACAATCATAATTATGATTAATTTCATCGGGATTTATGGGAAAAACAGTGAAACCTTTTTGAAGACATAGAAAAGCCTTCCCTATCAATGTACGGGACAGAAGCTGCAACAGTCAGCAAAAGAGATACTTAGCCAGGGTCGTCGGATTTAGTTGAAGATTAGTATGAAACCGATGGATGTTTTGCAATGAAATTTGATAAATGAACTATTTGTTTTCTATTAACCCCTTGTCTGTTAGGCAGACTCGTTGAGACTGATAACAATAGAAAAGTAATTGTGTTAATTACTTGACAGTTTAATTAAATTATTATACGAAAACATCCACCGGTTTCGTACTAAACTCTAACTATATCCGACGACCCTAGGCCTAGAGACAAAATACACTTCTGTTAGCGTTCACGCCAAACGCTACGCTCAAATGTATGGGAATGACATTACCTGCGGAAAGGTTACGTCTTGTTCTTTCCGCAGGCAATGTCATTCACATACATTTTGGCGTAGCGTTTGGCGTGAACGCTAAAGATAATGTGTTTTGTCTAGGCCTGCTGGTCACTTATCTGTTTTGGTGAACGAACAGTCAAGAAATGTAAAGTACGCCTTTTGGGTTGTTTTTAACTATTACGTCGGAACGCGTCATTTTTGACGTCGCCATCGTTTGAAATGACAAGATTCTAAGTAAGGTCAAGTTATTCATAGATCGGTTAGTACTCTCAACAATTATAAATAAAATACAAACTTTTTCCTGAGATAGGACAGCAAACTGCCTTTCCCCTCGTGTCCGAGTAGGTACGAGATATACTGGTGCGGCTTGGACTCGTACTCAGAGAGCAAAGACCGCATGCACCATGTCAAATGTACCTGCGAAGTAGACAAATTATTAGGCCCGTACTCAAAACGGGCTTGCACAGAGTGCCATTGAGCGTCCTATAATGTTCCCACTGCTGGGACACAGGCCTCCGCCCAGTGAGAGTGAGTGGGCCGTAATCCACCACGCAGGTCGAGTGCGGGTTGATGTCACATGTCTTCGATTTTTTGGTTCTAGGACATGGCGGTTTCTTCACAATGTTTTCCTTCACCGTGTTGAGAGCAGTGGTGATGAAATAAAAATAAAGCGCTTGTCTGGATTCGAACTTACGACGTACAATACATTAATCGCGTCCTCTGGTAGCCCACTGGGTGGGTCACCACTGCTTTTCCATAGGCTAATAGAACGAGTTCTAAACGACGAGATAAAAAGACGTAAGAGGGTCTTCGATATCGGAAAGCGTATTATGAAACTCTATTGGAGTTGGGCAGATCACCTGGCAAGGCGCAGTGATGACAAGTGGAGTAAGGCTGTGACAGAGTGGAGTCCTAAGACCGGAAGACGAGATGTTAGGTCGTTCAGCGGCGAGAAGGGCGGATGACATTGTTGCCATCGCTAGCAAAATCTTGATGACGCTGGCACAGGAGCTTGGAGATTAGCAAAAGAAAAAAGAAGCCTATGCAGCAGTGGATGATGATGATGATGATGACTCGAAATGGTGGAGTAAAACATGTGCGCAAACTAACTAATTACCGTCGAGATTGGGCGCCGTGACCAAAATTCGACTAGGTTTAGAAGCAAAACATTTTGAAAAAGAAATCATCATTATCATAATTTCAGCCGAAAAACGTCCACTACTGGGCATAGGTCTACCCCATGCTCCTCCACTTCGACCGGTCTTGTGCTTTCCACATCCAGCTGATTCCCGCGGCCTTCACAAGGTCATCGGTCCACCTTGTGGGTGGACTTCAAGGCCTTCCCTTCCCTTCCCCAAAGGAATGCTAGTTCTAAATTTTATGCTTCTAGACCCAGCGTTTTAGGCTGTGCGTTGTCTGTCAGTGAATGAATGAATTTAAAATTGTTTTACTTTTTTTTAACTAACCTCAGTGGTATCGCCGACCGGCTTGACGTAGTAGATGCTCCTGAACTCGGGGGTGACAGTGTCAGCCTTGAAGCTGAACTGACTGAAGTCTGAGGAGGGCAGCTTGTTGGTGGGGATGTGGCCGAAGGTGTTCACCACGTACTCTTCGAGGGCGGACAGGTCCATCCGTGCCTGGGGGTAAACGTAGTGTAAGTGAGCGTGGGGACAAACAGCACCTTAATCGTAAAGCCCCGTCTTCTTCTTAGGTCGTGTAGAATATAATGCTTTTAAAATGTGGTTGGGGCTACCGAGATGCTGTAATTAATCTGGCATTTTTATGGAAACTAGGGTTAATGGTTTTCATGCCATTATAAGAAAGCTTACGGCCTCCTTTTTCCGGTGTAGTAACAAACTCGGAATGACAATCCTTTTCGTTATGACATCGAAGCATATGAAGCATTGTATTTTTTCTGTTTTGGTTGAAAAAGGTATTATTATAGTTACCAAACCAAAATATAAAAAGCAGGTGTACCCAATTGTTATATATACGAAAATATCAATATTTTTTGTAATTACCATTCTTTCAATCTTTGTATATTCACTAGTTTGTTTTCAAATAAATATTTATAGATACATTTACTTTTATTATTTTATAATGCCGCCTATTTCTTCTTTATTGTTCGTCCTACGTAATGTTTAACCTGTAGGCCATGCTATCATTAAATATTTTCAAACTGGTAGGTATAACATAATATTATTGTTTGATCTTTATAATGATCGAATGAATGTTATTGCTTTTCGAATCTGTGAACTATAGACAGAATTCTATTATTATAAGCGGGCCTCTTTCTCTTTAAAATGGTGGTGCTCATGATTGTTAAAAACAATCAATGGATTAATATAAAATAAACCATTTTCGTCGGGGTAGCAGAAACAACAGAACGCCACGAATGTTGCATATTACTTTTGCTTCTTGCACGTTGATACACGCGCGCAGTTGCAAGGACCAATTAGCCAACGTTCCTATGGACATACTAAATTCGCGGCAGATGTTTTTCGCGAATTCGATCTTAAACACACCGCCTAGCGTCGAGAGTTGAAAATTGAACACTCGAGTTTTTTAGTCGCGGTGAGACTCACTCTCCTTGTACTCTGCTGGATTAAAAAATCTGGCCGCCAACCTGACTTTTTTGTAAGACCAATAAGGTCGATCGGTGTGCCTCTTCCGGCGTTACCACACTAACATTCATATTTCTCATTATCCTCCTCTCAATAAGACAAAACAATCTAAGATTCCCAGCAGGCCTAGACAAAACACATTTCTGTTAGCGTTCACGCCAAACGCTGCGCCAAAATGTATGGGAATGACATTATCTGCGGAAAGGTTACGTCGTGTCCTTTCCGCAGGTAATGTCATTCCCATACATTTTGGCGTAGCGTTTGGCGTGAACGCTAACAGAAATGTGTTTTGTCTCTAGGCCCAGCACCCTAATTGCGTAACTCACGATTGATCATAATTGGTTTCGTCTTCACAGTTAAACAATTTTCATTGCGTTATTTATGTTGTCGAACGGACACATTTTTCGAACATATGAAGCAATGGTTTAACAATCCGTTTCAAAACGATACAGATTATGATGAATCGTGAGTTACGCAATTAGGGTGCTGGTCAGACAAAGTGTTATTAGGTTTTCAAATAGGTATATCTCAGTAGCAGCCTGGAGTTTGAATATTTGCCATATTACTTAGGACTTCAAAATACCTCGCATAATTTTAGTGCCTACCCCGGTGGGTAAAACAGGCGTGATGTCACATTTACCTGCACAGCAACAGTCATCCTATGCGCGCTGTAATGCCTCTTTCTAAAGGCGTGCGCGGCGAGGTGCAGTCGCTCATCGTCCTGTATGTCGTTCCTCAGACTGCGCAGGTTGCCCCACGTGAACGTACGCGCGGGGTGACCTTCGGGGAACAGACTAGAGAGCAGCTGGTCCTTGCGGTTCGAGTCCGATGGAGAGGCTATTGCGAATTCTGTAGACAAGAGTTTATTTTTGTTGAATACTGGAAATAGGCCTTTCCCAAGCCGTGCTACAACACACTGTCTTGTGTCTTCCGCATCAAGTCTATCCCGACTACCTTTCAAAGGTCGGTCATCGGAGTCCGTCGAAAGTCGGACGTCCTCCTGCTAGATGGTCCGATGATCAGAAACTATTATAAAGTCATTTCTACGCTGTGGGTCTAGAATCATATCATGCTGAATTCATGGTAAAAGTTTGCGCGTGAATGGCTCAGTCACCCTGTATATAGCAATCAAATACGTATTACAAAATTGCTAGAATAACACTAAATTTGGTGGTGTTTTAGGTGTAAAAAGGATTACGAAAATTTGATGCATTCTTTACATCTAAAACTAAATATTCAGTGTTACTAGCAGCGCCCCGCGGTTTCACCCGCGTTGTTCCCGTTCCCGTGGGAATACGGGGATAAAATATAGCATATGTCACCCGGGGATAGTGTAGCTTCCCAATAGTGAAATAATTTTTCAAATCGGTTCAGTAGTTTCGGAGCCTATTCAATGCAAACATACAAACAATCAAATCTTTCCTCTTTATTATTAGTATAGATTGCTTTATATAATCAATATTTTGCGATAATGTCAACTTTTAGAATGCACGCTCTTAAACGGTGTTCGCTTAAGCAAACTAGTCATGCCAGGAGCATATAAACAACCCATAATGTTCCCACTGCTGGGACTCAAGTTTCACACAGAGGAGGCTCTTTGTGAAACGGTGCGAGCCGTAATCCACCACGCAGCCGCGCAGGCCCAGTACCCAGTACGTGTTAGTGGATGTCACATGCCTTTGAATTTTTGTTTCTAGGAAATACTGGTTTCTTCAATGTTTTCATCTACTGTTGTTTTAAGAGCCTATCTTTGTTGAGTATTCTAAAGTATACCACAGACAGGAAGTCATCTTGTGGACCGTAATAAGAAGCTAAAACCACAAGCAATGAATTGTTATTTACGCACTCATTACTATTGATGAAGCGGTTTTTTAAGCCATATATGTATATGCATAGTTACGTGTTGAGCTTACAAATACATAAGCAGATTTTTATTTGTTAAAGTTGTTTATACGACTCAAGTACATATTCTTAACGATTCCAGCTACCTGGGTTTTGCTTCCAATTTGGGTTAACACATTGATTATTCACGAAGCAACACCGTGGTTAAAAATACTGTTATGCAAACGTTAACCATGCACATAACTTAAAGCAACGG
Organism: Polymixis flavicincta; assembly: GCA_949987655.1. NCBI lineage: Eukaryota > Metazoa > Arthropoda > Insecta > Lepidoptera > Noctuidae > Polymixis > Polymixis flavicincta. The sequence continues at coordinate 13,581,942 of OX465190.1, read as the reverse complement.
TTTTAAATAAATCCCACCATGGTTAAAATCCTGCTAGGGGTGCGGGTTGTTCGAAAAAGATACCGTGGCCCCTGACACACAGGCAACTGAAGGAACACGGGTGGGTTTTAGTTAGTAAAAGTCTGACACGCCCTCCCGCAGGGAGGAGGAAGTTATTTGATGATATCCGGTCCTCAAAAAAAAAAAAACATGGTTAACATGTCAAGCAATATTGCTATACAGAATTATAATTATTAAAATCATATTTTAAGCGACATGCAACCTGGCACTGACCTGTAAATTGCAAAAACGCAAGACAATTTGAATACCCGGGCTACCACAGCGCATCCACCTTAAGATACCCATGACAAGACGTAACAAAAACTATACACGCTGCCATACAATGAGTATCGTCATTCTTTCATAATTAAACCAATAAGGAATACCACAACGCTGGTTGTAGGTACTGATGGAATCATTGCAGAAATGTTACATAATATTTTCAACACAATGTAGTTCTTCCTAGACCAGAATCTGCGGTCAAAGGCTTTTGCCCGATTCCTATAATTTACGGACAATCGTAGTTTGACATTAAGACTCTTGTATCTTTACCAATAATGGAGCAAAGACCCAATAACTTCGCAAAGTAGACCTCCCCGATTTTGAAGTAGCACAGGTAAAATTATCTTACGAAACCATTTATTTGCCCAGTTTGTAAATAAAAATTCTCCCATTGTAGAGTAAGAAAACGATACGTTTTTGTATTGGGGAACTACCGAGCATTTATAATTTCAAAGGATTTAGCAAATAGCTCAGCGAGCTATGGAGCGGGCTACAGTTTCTTTAAAGGATAAAATCAGAAATGAAATTATCCAAGAAAAGAACTGGAGTTACCGACTTAGCTTGTAGAGTAAGAAAACCGAAATGGCAGTGGCCATGTTTGTCAAAGGACCAATGGCCAGTGGAGCAGACGAGTCCTGGGGTGGAGACCGCGTATCGGCAAGCGTAGCGTAGGACGCCTCCCAGCTAGGAGCTTAGGAATGTGGCTGGGACAGACTGGATGCGGAAGGCGGAGGACAGGGTGTTGTGGTGCAGCCTATGTCCAGCAGTGGACTGCGATAGGGTGAGTTGATTGATATCAACGAGCATTTTTTTATTGGATGCGGAAGGCGGAGGACAGGTTGTTGTGGTGCAGCCTGAGAGCGGCCTATGACCAGCAGTGTCCTGCGATAGGTTGGGTTGATTGCTAGCAACTAGCATTTTTTTATAACTTCAGCATCGCTATATATCAACTCAGGTATCTCTCAAACATTGATGAGTCTAACGCGATAAATTCGAAGACGCGTCTATTAATTATGAAGTACAATTTAAAGAACTATCATAACTAAGATTGTTGTTATTTGGACACTTTATTTTGACTGCAGAAATATTAAAAAAGAAAAACCTTGATAACATTACATAAATCTTCTAGCAATTAATCAATTTGAAAGTCTCCATTCAGCAGTTTATGCCAAACGAGCCGATATAAGCCCAATCGCGTGTACAATATGACCTTTCCCATAGCTATTGGATTTATAATAACTTATAAGTTTTCTTTAGAACATAATGGACGCAGCCATTCAAGTGCGAATCACATTCTATACATTACCTATAGAAAATATATAAGTAATAAACGTTTAAATAATGCACATCGCTTTATCAAAAACTAGCTTTTGCTAGCCGCTTTGCCGGCGTTATCAATTTACACAACACCTTAAAATTCTACCACTCTGTCTATTTGTGAAACCCGCATGAAAATCCGGTCAGTAGTTTCTGAGTTCCTCGCGAACAGACAGACAGACAGCCGCGGCGGGGGACTTTATTTTATAATATGTAGTGACTGTGTTCAAGACTTCTACTGTAAACATCACCCCCATATTTAAAAGTCGCATAGAGTTAAGAGACGCTATAAGTGGGAAAATAGCCATCCATTTTAAATATCGTTTTTCTCTAGCCCATAGTGCTGTTGTGCAAAAGCCTATAAGGTAAAGTAATTATTATTTAATAACGTAGCAAAAATTTAATGTGCATATTACGCAACCATTCTTTACTCTAAAAATCGAGTAATATGGCTTACTTTTCCTTCTCTCAAACGAGTTTAACAAAACTGACCATACGGTTAATAGTATAAAAATTACCTGTTGAAGCGGCCATAATTAGGGCAGTTAAGTGTAAGTGGATTACTATCGTCTGATCACATAATCCTTATGTAAGCCAGCTGTGCTCAATGTCTTAAATATTTGTAAGTAATCGGTAAAATAGGGAACATATTAAAGACAATCTAATCTTTCCAGAATTTTTTAAATCATTGAAGTAGGTAGACCGATATTTATTTTTCTATTTTATTTAGGAAAATAAAAATACATGACAGTATTATGGTATAGAGCTTAAAACTAAAATGGGAGTAGAAATGGATAACCAACAACATTTTCCACATAATATCATCATCATCATATCAGCTGAAAGACGCCCACTGGTGGACATAAGCCTCGCCCAAAAGGGGGGGATTTGCCGAAACGCCACGCTTGGCAGGCGGGTTGGCGATCGCAGTATGGTGGTAAAATGCATAGAAAACGCTGCTGCCCATTCTCTAGTAAGTTCCTTAGTCGCTTCCTACGACACCCACGGGACGAAATGGGATGGTGCTATTCTTTTACGTCCGGACACCACATAATACAATAAAAGTTAATCAGACAGATTTGTCTGGCTCGTTGTTTTAGTTTTTTTTTTTTTTTTTTGGTTGGGAAATCATCAAATAACTTCTCCCGCTCTGGGTGGAGCAGGAGGGCGTGTCAGACTTTTACTGACTGAAACCCACCCGTGTTCCTCAGTAGCCCGTATGCCAGCGGCTGCGGTATCTCTGTCGAACAAACCCGCACCCCTGGCAGGCATCAGCCCTTGCGGGCCCCGTCACTTTGTGCTGACATCTCTTTGAGGCGCACGTGGAACACAACGCGCCGTCGCCTTGGGCTTGGTCCTTATCGGACAGCGAGCTACCCATTACTCGCCGTCAGCAAGCTTATGCCTACGGTGGCCGGAAATCGGCCTGGGATTCCCGACGCCGTCGGGAGGGTTGTGAGGGCGCATATACTGCCTCTCCCTCACGTGCGCCGCCTCCCTCTTCGCGAGCATTACTGCTTCGCTGAAGGAGGTGACGGCTACCCATGCACTCTCGCTCCGTACCATGGCCTGGACCAGGGCCGGACGCGAGAGATCGCCGCCGCCGATCGCCTCCACGGTTGGTCTAGTGTCCAGTTATGTTTAAGTCGCAAATTATAGGAGCCCCTTCCTATTACATGGGTCTTAAACAACCATGAAAGCAGTGGAGTTCGTAGGTTTGAAATCACTGCTCTCAAAACAGTGAAGGAAAACATAGTGACGAAAACGCCACGTCCCAGAAACAAAAGACATCGAAGACAAGTGACATCTACAGACCCGCACTGGGCCCGTGCGGTGGATTACGGTCTACTCTTATTTTGCTATAATATACCTGAGTAATGCTACTCTAGTGGCACTTTTTACCTAATTTTAACTTTGTTAACATGTGGATAATGTAGTGGGCTGCAATATTGTTAACACTATATGCATTTTCTATTCATTCAGTTTATTTTCCCATAATAAATAAAATAATCCTATTCCCTCTGACCGAGTGGAGACATTTTAGGCCGATTATGCTAAGCATATCTGACGGAATACGGATGTAGTATGTTACGTATACCCCTGCCTACCTTTTAGAGGAATAAAATCATTGTGCTACTTTTTTCCCAAAGGTTCGAAATATTTTGGTATGCATAGTCCAAAGATTACATATAAACCGTAACGAATAATTTATTATACCTTTCAAATTAACATTTTATACGTCTACAAATTAGTTGCAAGTGAACTATTAAATCGATTTCCGATCAATCTTCACGGTGGAAGGTCGTACTAACCCACCATTACCTACATGAAAACTTGATATTCTACCCACATATCATCATTATCCATTAATTACCATGGCAACGTCATAACAACAGTAGCCGTGCATCTATGATCGACGTTGAATTTAATGTACTTTACTCTTTCAATCCATAACTATACTAGCTTTTGCCCACGACTTCGCTCGCGTGGATGTCGGTTATCGCGTAAAAAAGTAGCCTATGTCCGTCTCCATATCCCAGGGTATATCTCTGCCAGGTTAAATTTCATGAAGATCGGTTCAGCGCAGCGGTTTAGGCGTGACAGCGTAACACACAGACAGACAGACAAACAGAGTTACTTTCGCATTTATAATATTAGTAGGGATATACAGGAAAAGTTTTTATCCAGTGCGCAAATTGTAACCATGAATTCAGCAAATTATTCTAGAAACCCCCTAGCGCATAATTTTTTCGCCGGATATACAAAAAATAATCAGCTGTTCCATACATTTTGACCGCGTAGGTACTGCACTTTTCTATGAAACAGCAGATTTTTTTTTGTATGACCGACGAAGAACTTCTGCGCTGGGGGTTCTATGCTGAATTCATGGTTACAATTTGCGCACTGGATAAAAACTTACCCTGTATGTATACTAATAAGGAAGATGAATAGTTTTATTGAAAACGATAATTTCTGGAACTTCCAGTCGGATTTGGATAAATCTATTTGCATTTGATAGCCCAATTCTTGATGAAGACTATAGGCTGCCCTAACATCACGCTAGGACCCTTAGGAGCCGACCAAGAAGAGAAACAGTCACAAAGAACACTGAGCGAAAACGAAGTAGGTAATATTATGGGTAGGCGATGCATTGCGAGTTGCGGGGTGGTGGGGGGAACAAAAAAATCAGTAGCTAGTATGTATTAAATAACGAATGTACAGAGGCCAGCACATCAAGCTACCCCAATCTGTCAAATTTCTTTGATAGTTTTTCAACTTTATTACAAAGGAATAAGGTTTATGTTCAATAGGGTATTTTCCGATTTCATAAAAACTATTTTAATTTGAAGATTGGGACGAAATATTTATCAGAAAAATAAAAATAAATTTATTAATACACATTTTCTCAATTAAAAACGATTAAAATCTAACCTATTTTTCGTTGTTTTGAATTTACCGCCAAAACGCTCCGTACGATGACTTTATAACACGTGACATGTGACGTCAACTTTGTTTATACGGCACCGGTACAAATACTTAGTTTGGCGCCGTTTTAGAAGTATTTGTGCACAGAGGCCCCGCACACCAGTAATATCACTTTATATCCATTAAAAATCTTGTTAATTATAAACTCGATATTCACTTATTTACTCACTAACTACTTTAGTTTACACAAAGTTGACGTCACGTGATAAAAAGTCATCGTAAGAAGCGTTTTGGCGGTAAATTCAAAACAAAGAAAAATAAATTTGGTTTAAATCGTTTTTAATTAAGAAAATGGATAGAAATCATTTTATTTTTATTTTTCTGTTAAATATCTCGTTTGGAACGAGATATTTAACATTTAACAATTAATTAGATCTTCAAATTAGAATAGTTTTTGAAAAAATGGAAAATACCCTATTGGGAAAATTTTACAGTTTGGGATAGCTTGACCTGCTGGCGACTGTACAATACGTAACAAAGATGTCTTTATACACTTAAAAAAAACCGAAACGTGAAGTGTGACGCGAAAATTATGCGATTTATCATAATTTGTTCATTATTGTGGTAAAGCATTTGACTGACGGTGACGGTACTCGTCAATTATCTAATGGTTACATACATACATACATACTCAGCCTATAAACGTTCCCACTGCTGGGACACAGGCCTCCTCTCCATGAGAGGGAGTGGGCAGTAATCTACCACGCGGGCCCAATGCGGGTTGGTAGATGTCACATGCCTTCGAATTTTTTGGTTCTAGGACATGCCGGTTTCCTCACGATGTTTTCCTTCACCGTTTGAGAGCAGTGGTGATGAAATTATTTACACAAAGTAATGCGCCTGGCTGGGTTTGAACTCACGACCTACAACTCGTAAGTCGCGGCCGTTACCACTGGGCCACCACTGCTCTCTCTCTCTCTCTCTCTCTATCTAATGGTTATGAGGAATTAATATTAATATCAGGTTATTCTGGGTTTCTTTGGCGGAAACAGTTACTAGTACCTACAGTCCTAACTGTAAATAACATAATTCAATGGCAACGATAGGTAGGAACCTGTCGTTCCAAACGCAGTGCAATCATTTTTTGTTCCATAATTCACAGGACTTAGAGCTGAAATTCGAATGCTTTTGGTTTTCAGTTAATTTAGTAAATATATCTACAAAATACTGGTCTCTGGCGAATATCACTTAACAGAACACGTAGCAGAAGACAGTTTTTAAAATAAATTATGAATACTTTTGCCTACAGAATTAAAATACTCCATGATTAGATAGGTCTTAATTGTAATTTCCTCCTTTTAATTAAATAACCACGTAGAAAAATTTGCTGTCTATATATTTTGATTGTGTAGCCATTGCAATTTTGTATGGAACAGGTGTTTTATTGTGCAATAGTTTGCCCCTGTATGTCATTCGTGAAGACTGAAAGTCTGACAACCAGTCTTACCAAAAGGTTACCCAGTAACTGTTGTAGAGGTCAGATAGTTCCTTTTTCAACCTATTAGGTTGTCTGCTTAACCAGGCTTGCCTGTGGGTGTCTGAATAAATTAAGCCAGGGCAAACTTAAAACATAAGCGACTACACGTCACAGGCACCACCTGTGGGGTAGGGACCTCGGCTTAGGGCGTCGCTGGATGGCAGCATAGGACAGGGTGGATCGGATTTAGGAAGGTCAGATAAGCAATCACTCCATGTTAAATACTGGTATACAGCTAAATCCGACTGGAAGCCGACTCAACAAACCGAAAAAGCTAGGCAGAGGATGACGATTTCAAATTTAATTATTAGGTAATTTTTTATTACTTTTAAAATTTCATTTAATTCGAAAACATCCATCAGTTTCTTACTAAACTTAAATTATATCCGAAAACCCTAGTTACTTAAATCTCTTTTGGTGACTATACAATAGAGAGTTTTTATATGTGAAAAGTTCTTTATGCGCACTTTGCGCTTATGTATATTGAAGGGTTGAAACTGACCTGACTCAATGGCTTCCCTTTCTCTCTGCATGGCCTCCTTCTTCATGAGGGGGCTTACGAAGAACTGGCTGAACATATCCATGGCCTTGGGCAGGTGCTTCTCTTGGATCTCGAAGTAGAACGTCGTCACCTCGCAGTCTGTTGACGCGTTGTCGGAACCACCTTTTTTCTAAACAAGTTGTTGGGTTTTATTAGATATTATCATATGGGTATTAAAGATTACATACCGGATATTAGCATGCTGTGCTTTTCAAAACTTAAAAACTAACAATTACAATTCTTGAAAAAAAAAATACCCTTAACCTTCTTGCGAAGAAAGAGATACCACAGCCCCTGGCATATGGGCTACTGAAGGAACACGGGTGGGTTTTAGTCAGTAGAAGTCTGACACGCCCTCCTGCTCCACCCAGAGCGGGAAAAGTTATTTGATAATTTCCCACCCAAAAAAAAAAAAAAAAAACCGATACCGCTGTACCGCGCCTTAGGTATGCGCGGCGAGGCGGGGGACGGGACGGACGAATGAGCGGCTTGCACTGACGAATCAACGGCCTGCACTGCTCCCCCGTCGCGCCGCGCACATACCTAAGGCGCGGTACAGCGGTATTGGTCAAAGGTCAAACTTTAAGCCCAGTGTGAGTTTTAGTTTCGTTCGAAGCAGTCAGATGCTAAAAGAAATTCACACTAGGGCCACTGGGCCCACTGCGGATTGGTGTTAATAAACCCACATGCGCGTTGGTTTCTCCACTAGAATGACGCCTCATACTAATACAGCCTTTTGAAAATAACAGATTACTAACATTTCGGTGGTAAAGCTTATCTTACCTTGATAAAAGAATCAAATTCATTCTCCTGGGGGTACTTCTCGCTGCCCATGAAGACCATGTGTTCTACGAAGTGCGCCAGTCCCTGTATGTCCGGGGGGTCGCTGTAGCTGCCCACGCCGACGCATATTGAGCACGCAGCCTGTGCCAAGGAAATAAGGAGGATTAATGTGTGAGTTTGGTCTAGAATCACGGACCACTAAGCACTGGGACAAATTCATGACATAGGGCTTAAAGATTTATGTTGCATATCTATACTATGGAAGGTGGGAAGGATATCGACGCGAAAACTGGAACCAAGCATTCAGCACATGATTCGAACCCTCCTGACGTAGAATTTTTCAAAATCGGTTCATTAGATCCAGATCTCCGATGCGTATGCGGCGTCTCTCCACAGACAATGGCTCACCTCCCATCTTGCACCGCATGCCCTATTACCTGCACACGTGAGGACCTAATGGCTGCAACAGCGAACGGTATTCGCGTTGCTGAATTTTGGGCCAAACAAATTTAAAAAAAACTGTACATATTATGTACATTCTTTAGTTTTATCTTTGCCATCGACACGTTAAGAAGAAGAAGTAGATCCAGAGATTAGGTACCCCCTACAACCTTACAAAATTTACCTCTTTATAATATGACTATAGATATACATTATCTTCGAGTATTCTAAGCTAATAATGAATCTTAAACTTTGTCTATTCTAGGTAGAATAGAGATAGAATTGGTCATGCTGCGCCTGCTGGTAAGTGCCATTATCAGCTTAACAGCAGTATCGATAATACTGCCAAAAGAGAAAGGAAAAGTATTTTTTATAAATAACTAGCCGTTGCCCGCGACTTCGTCTGCGATCCAGGATGATGATGATCATGAGCTGATCGTCTATATGTGTGCAAAATTTTATCCAAATCCGTTCAGCCGTGAAAGTGTGACATGCAAACAAAGTGACTTTCGCATTTATAACACCAGTTTTTGCCGGTGACTTCCCGCGTGTAGGTCAAATAGGATAGTATTTGACCTACACGCGGGAAGTTACCGGCACGGGAACGTACTACCGGGATAAAAAGATATCCTACGTGTTAATCCAGGTTATAAACTATCTCCGTGCTAAATTTCATCAAAATCCGTTCAGTAGTTTTTGCGTGAAAGAAACAACAAACAGTAACAAACATCCATCCATTGATCCATCCTCACAAACTTTCACATTGATAATATTACTACTACATTTGAATTCATACTTTCTCCTTTCACACGATAAAGTGACAGGATCTTTAATAGAAATATTTAACCAGCGGTTTCGCCCGCATGGAAGTCGAAAATTATCTCACGGGATTGTACTACCGAGATAAAAAGTCAATATGTAGACTAAAACAAAAAAAAAACTAAACAAACAAAACAGCAACTGTCCATAATTTCGTAAATGTTTAACTTTACATCTATTTTGTTTTTCTTGCTACATACAGGATAAGTTTTTATCCAGTGCGCAAATTTTAACAATGAATTCAGGATATCATTCTAGACCCCCCACCGCAGAATTTTTTCGCCGGTTATAAAAAAAAAAACAGCTGCTCCATACATTTTGACCGCGTAGGTATTGTACTTTTCTATGAAACAGCTGTTTGTTTTTTATATAACCGGCGAAAAATTTCTGCGCTAGGGGCTCTAGAATGATATGCTCAATTCATGGTTAAAAACTTATCCTGTATTAAGCCACGCTTAAGCCACGCTAGCTTCTCAGCCATGGCATACAATACAAATTGAAGCAATACAATAGACTTGCATCTTCTGAACAGTGAGTGCAGTGTTCAGACGGTGCAACTTTGATTGTTTCTTCAATTTATGGCATACCACAGACAACAGTGCAAATTAGTCTTTAGACTAACTCCTGCGCCGTAATTGCATAACACACTTTTAATCAGAATCTAAATCATTTTAAACGATATTGCTTAATCCAAGAGGGGCTTGTGGCTAAGTTATATTAGCCGCACAGGTCGTTCTAACAGGATAAGCTACACATGCCCCGGTTGGTCCATAGATGGGTGACCATCTTTACATACCAAGAGCCCTCCGTACCTCGGAATATCACTTAAACCGTCGGTACCAGCTGTCATTTGCGGATCTTTGACAGTCGTTACGGGTCGTCAGGAGCCAGAAAGTATGACATGACAACCAGGCTTACCAAGGGGTATCGTTATTACCCAGTAACTGGGTTGTGGAGGTCAGATAGGGTCACCAAGTAGGTAGGTCTAAATGTATAATTTGATGACAAGAAACTAGATGCTATTTCGGATGATGATTGCTTAATCAATTGCATCATTATTATGTTCGAAAAGTTTGTCTGCTCAACAACGTAAATAACACAACGAATGTTGTTCTAATGTCAAAATGAAAGTTCTACTGTTACGCAAATACCCCTCTAACCTGTCCTACCTACTGGAACTGGAAATCTACCTGCCTAACTACTGAATACTGAAATACGTCCTACCAACTAATAGAAAGCGATACATTCTATTCAAAGATACAACTTGTGTAAGACATAATATCGTACCGTATCGAGTGAAAGTTCGTTCATAAAAATCTTGCATCGCTTTCTTAAAGCTATTTTCTCGTACGCGTTCTTCAACATTCTAATCAAATTTCGTTTGGCGTAACCGATGTCCTGTCGAAAGTATAATTAATTAGTATGTACTATGTTTGTTTGTATGTCTATGTATGTGGCGGCATCTACATCGCCACATGCGAACTACGCATCGTACTGACGCATTACACAACGCAAAATCATGCATCGCGCAAGCAAAGTTTATCGAAAACGAATGACACAATTTTTTTATTTTTTATTCATAATTCGATGGGCGAAGGTGCCCGTAATCGGTCGGCGAACCGCGTCGGAACAGCTGTTTTGTAATTTTTCGTGCAACTTGCGACATTTTTACGAATTTCCAAAAACCATCACATAATCAAGTCGTTTGGTTGGTTGCATTTAAAGTTTAACGAAGTACGAATGAAGAATAGTTTTTTTTTTATATATTTTCGTATACGTTACTTCCAAATAACTGTGATTTTACCAAACTCTTAGACAGATTTTGATTTATACAGGGTACATTTTTAACCAGTTCGTGAACTGTAACCATGAATTCAGCATATCATTCTAGACCCCCTAGACTATACATTTTTCGTAGGGTATACAAAAAACATCAGCTGCTTCATAGAAAAGTGCAATACCTACGCGGTCAAAATGTATGGAACAGCTGATTATTCTCTGTATAACCGACGAAAAATTTCTACGCTAGGGGTTTTTTTTTTTGAGGGTGGGAAACCATCAAATAACTTCTGCCGCTCTGGGTAGAGCAGGAAGGCGTGTCAGACTTTTACTGAATAAAATCCACCCGTGTGTCAGTTGCCTGTGTGCCAGGTGCCAAGGTATCTCTTTCGTCTAGAATTATTCTGATTCAGATTCATCTATTTTGCAGAAACATGTGCAGGTTAATACACATGGTATAATGCTTATTATAGGTGTGTGTGCTGAATTCATGGTTACTGTTTGCGCACTGGTTAAAATTGTATCCTGTATTGTGCAACAGTAGACTGTGATGCATTAATTTAATTTCAAAAAGCATTAATTTCGTTTAGAAACGTGCCAAACGACATCATTGACTGATAGTGAATGCGAGGAGGCCGAGACAGCGATTTGTCACGTTCTCTACGACCTAAGACGAAAATGTTTTTTTTTTTTAACCATGTTTCTCTCTCAAGAACATAACTTAAGCGAGTATACTGCCATTAACCGTACACAATAGGGTATTTTCCTATCTATAACACTTCGCCCGACCAGGGAATAGAACCCAGAACCTCATGCTCAGCAGAAGCGGTTGCGACCACTAGACCAACTAACACCAATATGATGAAAAGTATCGTAGAAAAGCATTAGAAATTATGAATTGTGATCGTTTTTATACCCGTTTGAAATGTTCGCAGTAATTGACCGATACAAAGGGAAGCTGAAATGAATATTGTTACGTGGACCCTTTTCACAATTCGCTTAGGTACGCACGGCTACACATCAAGCTATAAATTTCCAGTGTAAGCTGACCTCGCATTGTATAGGATTTCCGTACAGTGCGAGATCAGCGTAACTGGAAATGTATACCTTGATGTGTAGCAGAGTGTACATGACGGGAAACGTTTCGTAGTGTGGCCACGAATTACTTAACAATACAGTCAGCGTTAAAATACAGGACAGAACGGCACCCTAATTGCGTAACTCACGATTCATCATAATCTGTATCGTTTTGAAACGGATTGTTAAACCATTGCTTCATATGTTCGAAAAATGTGTCTGTTCGACAACATAAATAACGCAATGAATATTGTTTAACTGTGAAGACGAAACCAATTATGATCAATCGTGAGTTACGCAATTAGGGTGCTGGCTGTTCCACATCGAAAAACTTATTAAGTGTAAGGTACAGGGTAAATTTGGTCAAGTCTTGATTAGTGGTTTTTGAGTTAGCATCAATAATACGTATTTTTTTCCAATTAGTTTATGTTGATGATGTTACATGAATAATTTACTGTTATTTACTTAGCAAGTGAAAACTAAAATGTTCATCCCTAATAATATTATAAATTCGAAAGTAACTGTCTGTCTGTCTTTTACGCTTTCACGACTAAACCGCTAAACCGATCGTCATGAAATTTGGCAGAGAAATAGCTTGGGATATAGAGGAGGACAGCTACTTTTTTACGCGATAACCGACATCCACCCGGGCGAAGCCGCGGGAAAAAGCTTGTTTAAAATAAAAGCAACCGACTACCAAAAAATAGCAATACAAAGTGAGAAATAACTTTACTTTTGGAAGTCGTTTTGTATTTAAGTTTTTTTGCCACCGACTTCCGAAATTTTAGAAGTCCGTTCGTCCCTATATTGTCGAGACCTACCTACCCACCACCTAGCCACCTACCATTTCTGAATCAATTAAGTTTAATTTATCAACATAAAAAGCAGTATTTCAGGAAATGTCACGAATACATCACGAACAGGCAACTCGATTACTTCAATGAGCCACTATTAAATAACAGTATCGTTCTATATACTTAACAGAGTGTAAAACTATTCAACAGGGGCCTTAGTCTGCTATTTTTATAAATTCGTAATTCCAACACGATCCCATCGTCATTTTGCTAAAAGTTCGTAATCTGCTAAATTCATAGTGGTCGATCAGTGGTCGGTCAATGGTCTCGTAATAGAATTGTGTTATAATGGCATTGTTGTATTGCCATTTTTATAAAACACGTTAGTAGAAATGATTTTCGAAAAAATACTACTAAATTTGAACATATATTCATGCCAGATTTCATTTATGTGTATATATTTTTACATATATTATTTTAGGAACTGTCAAATATTTTACAGATTACCTCTTAAGTCAGTCATTCGTTTGTCATTATGAACGAGATTACCAATAAATGCCATTTCTTTCAATGGAGTGTCAGAGGCTGACTTTATTCATGCCAGATTTCATTTATGTGTATATATTTTTACATATATTATTTTAGGAACTGTCAAATATTTTACAGATTAGTTCAGATGACCTCTTAAGTCAGTCATTCATTTGTCATTATGAACGAGATTACCAATAAATGCAATTTCTTTCAATGGAGTGTCAGAGGCTGACCACTGGAAAGTCATAATGACGCCATGGTATTAGTAGATTCCCAAACTTGTCAAAATCAACAATTTTGAAATCAATGATAGACACTTGTAACACTATTGTAATAGCAGACTTGAGGCCCTGTTCTATCGTGAATACAATTTCGACAGCCTGACGCAATTGTGAATGGAAGAAATACTTAATAATACTGTGAGGACTGTGATTTTAACGTAGATTCACTTGGGTAGGCAAGGTCGTCTGAACTATCTGTTTGATTTACTAATTGAAAAATATACGCTATGTTTTATGCATCTTAAATTGAGGAAGGTCGTCTTAGAATCCGTTTCCTGTATAGATAGACTTATTTATATCTCAATAGGACACCATAGTGGCGCAACCGTAATTACGCTGCCAGCATATTTTTTTGAAGTGAAAACTTCTTTACGCGCGTTGAGCACTTTTTGGGTGAACAAAAATCATGGAACTTGCGTCATCGTCACCGAACGCTTTCCATGAGCTATATGTATACTGGGGCGAACGAGCACACGGATGAATCGCGCGTTCATGTCTTTTGGAAAAGTCCCTTCTTTTCATTAGGAAATTCTAATTATTTTATCCCTTTCTTTCCCTTTGTATTTTTACCGTAAAAATCTGTGCTGTTACCTTTAATGGCTGAAGTCGATCGCTTGTTTATAAAAAAAATTCCGTGAGCAATAAGGACCCAAGGACCCAATGTGAAATCCTGTATTAACGATTAAAAAAATACACACGTAATTGTTCAAGTTTTCACTTCTGTCAGCACTCCTGGAGCGCCACTGTTATTTTTTTTTTGGGTAAAGACGTCTCGCAGGTCACCTTATGAGGATGTCGGCTGCTTGACCGGACTTGGCTGAGCTAACCTTAGGGTTCCAGCCGGGGCGTAAAAAACTCAAAACTATAGCGACTGCTCGCTAAGGGCACCCCCTCTGCGGCGGACTGAGCTGCCAGCATAATGTATACACAGATTTACTGTGGGTATCTCACCAAGCGTCTGATCAGTTGCGCAACCAAGCATACATTTTCTTGCCAGTGCGAGGTAATGGCAGATGGAGTAGAACCCAGACGGACGGATTGTTTGCCAAGAGACGCTACACGGAGCGTTGATACTCGTAGATTGGTCTGTCAATGCTCCGTCTACCGTCTCTCGCTGCTCTCTTGTTGCTGTTGGCAGCAAGATACTAGCCGACCTACAGGACCTGAATTCACTATGACCACTTAACGATTCCTTACTCGTAACCACGTCAATCACATACGAATTCTGCTAATATCGTATTAATAATTTCGACAAATCGTCTTGGAACATACAGAATAATGACATTTCGATTCCTTACCGTTACATTGGTAAAAAATAAAACGATAACGTAGTTTGAACGTAGTAAAATTCCGCGGGGAATTATTATACCGATACAGAATTGGGGCACAAAAGATTGCGGGGAAGACCGGCACCCTAATTGCGTAACTCACGATTGATCATAATTGGTTTCGTCTTCACAGTTAAACAATATTCATTGCGTTATTTATGTTGTCGAACAGACACATTTTTCGAACATATGGAGCAATGGTTTAACAATCCGTTTCAAAACGATACAGATTATGATGAATCGTGAGTTACGCAATTAGGGTGCAGGATGAAACTCGCACAGATTAACGAAGCATAGTACAATGGGGAGGAAGCCTATACTCAGTAGTGGGTGGAACAAGGCTGCCCATGTTGTCAATGATGATGACGGAGAATAACAGTTGAAGACCTTAATAAAAGACAAGTAGAACATATTTTTCTCTGATATAGACTATAACAACATATTTAATTGAAGTCTCTAAATAAATTGTTCTTTTTCGACAAGGCATTTTTAAATCCAAAGTTCGAATAATTTAAGCAAATTTTCTACAGCATGTCAATTGTAAACTAAACGTTGATGTAAGTAACTAGTACCTACTCGTGTTTTCAAGGTCTGCATACTTTTATTATAGCAATGAAAATCTATTGTCATTTATGTGACTGCAATTCATGATTTCAAAGCATTTAAGTAATTTAGAGACAATTTGATGCACGCCGTGCATTATACCCTACATTATAACCTTGGCAGTGGTTTTAATCATATACCCCGTGATATTTTAGTCGTCTTAAAGGTGGTCCACTCAATTTATCCGACATAAAATACATTCAGGCGCGAGTAAAAAATTGCTACCACTAATTAAGATAATAGGTACAAAGAAAAATAAATAATGCTTTAGAATTATGAATAATGTTTACTTATCGCACGGTAGAAGAAGCGCACGAGTCGAGTAGAGCATTCTATCTCCATAACATTCCATCATTCATTCCATCTCCATAATAGATGTTTCAAACTACGTAATGCGTCTTAGTGAATGATATTTTAATTATTCATAAATTTGTTATTTTATTTTTATAAATGATTAGATTTAGTACTCATTAGATGACCTTATAATGGCCGCGGGAATCAACTGGATGTGGGAAGCACAAGACCGGTCGAAGTGAAAGAGCCTGGGGGAGGCCAATGTCCAGCAGTGGACGTCTTTTGACTGAAATGATGATGATGGCTATCTAATGATCAGTGATAGGAATAGGTAGTGCCTATTTGCCTAAACTTCGACGAACAGAGACAAGAAACGGAGACTTCCTTAATTTTTTTTCCCGGGATTCGGGAAAAATCTTCAGTAAGTTGAAAATAAGCTTAATTTAAGATGTGTAAAAGCTATATTTAGACCTTAACTTGCAACTACCAAATTTTCGGGATTTTCAAGTAAAATCCCGAAATAAACAATCTAACTTTAATTCATGTATTCGAATTATATTTACGATCCAACTAACCGTTGTATCAAATCATGAATTAAAGTTAGATTATTTATTTCGGGATTTTAGTTAAATTATTTAAGGGATTTTATTTTTTAGTTAAAAATAGCTTTTACACATCTTATACAGGATAAGTTTTTATCCAGTGCGCAAATTTTCACTTACTGAATATTTTTCCCGAACCCCGGGAAAAAAAATTTAGTCCTAAGGAAGTCTCGTTTCTTGTCTCTGTTCTTCGAAGTTTAGGCAAATAGGCACTACCTATTCGTATCACTGCTAATGATACATGAAGTGGGGTGCCGTTGTAAGACAATTAAAATGCCACGGTGTATATGATCTTATAGCGAAAGCGCCCGAGAAGCCAGCGAAATTCAAATTTTCTTAGGTTTTTTGCAATTTGCAGGTCAGTGTCAGGTTGTATCATCATCATAATTTCAGCCGAAACGCACACTGCTGGACATAGGCCTCCCCTAAGCTCCGCCACTTCGAACGGTTCTGTGCTTCCCGCATCCAGCGGATTCAGGTTGTATGTTGATCAAAATATTATTCGAGACCGTGACGTATCTATATATCATAGAGCGACCTACTTGACTTCCACAAACCAGTTACTGGGAATACGATACCCCTTGGTAAGGGGTATCGTATTTTTTTTTTTTTTTTTTTTTGGGTGGGAAATCATCAAATAACTTCTCCCGCTCTGGGTGGAGCAGGAGGGCGTGCCAGACTTTTACTGACTAAAACCCACCCGTGTTCCTTCAGTAGCCCGTATGCCAGGGGCTGTGGTGTCTCTTTCGAACAAACCCGCACCCCTGGCAGGCATCGACCCTTGCGGGTCCCATCACTTTTTGTGCTGACATCTCTTTGAGGCGCGCGTGGAACACAACGCGCCGTCGACTTGGGCTTGGTCCTTACCGGACAGCGAGCTAACCCCTTGGTAAGGTTGTCTGACTTTCGGGCTTCTGACGACCCGTAACTTCTATCGAAGGTCCACGAAAGACAGCCGGAGCCAACGATTTAACGTGCTTTCCAAGACACGGAGAGGTCTTAGTATGTAAAGAATCTTTACATACCAGCGGCTACCTTAGCGCATCTCCTATAATTCCAACTAATTTTATAAATGCGAAAGTAACTCTGTCCGTCTGTTACGCTTTCACGCCTACCCCGCTGAACCGATCGTCATGAAATTTGGCAGAGATATTGCCTGGGATATGGAGAAGGACATAGGCTACTTTTTTACGCGATAGCCAACATCCACGCGGGCGGAGCCGTGAACAAAAGCTAGTATTAAAATATAAGTACACAATTCAATTGGATAAAGGAATGTGTAGGTAAGTATGTAGTGTCGTAAGTCATAATAAGGAAGGGTCTATTAAACTTAATTAAACATTGTATAGGATTGTTCTAATGTGTAATCTTCAGTATCACGTATTTTTTGACTAACACGAGTAAATGCGCATATTACATTGTTTAAAAAAAAAAAAACTAAATCCTATGCAAAAAAAAAAAGTTACAGTTACACATTTCATGAAAAATAATGACTTAACCGTTGCTAATAGTAGCAAATGTACGTAACACTAAAACGTTAGCAAATCAATACTGTTACAATTACATCTAGGTATAGAATTTTGCGGTTAGAACAATTACGTGGGTATGTGAACAGACTACAAAATTAGCATTTAACAGAAGATTTTATTAGAAAATATTATTGTCATGCCTTATTTTTTGAGTGATTTTTGAAGAAGCTTATTTAAACACATATTATATCTATATAAATAAAAAGAAAAGTCCTGACTGACTGACTCATCGACGCCCAGCCCAAACCCCTGGACCTAGAAAGCTGAAATTTTGCACAGAGGTTTCTTTTATAATGTAGACAAGGAATAAGGATAGTATTTTTCGAAAATAAACCCCTAAGGGAGTTAAATAAGGGATGAAAGTTCCGCGCGGGCGAAGCCGCTGGCAAAAGCTAGTTAATTATTTTACCGAACACTGCGGCGACCGCCACATAACGTCCTCAATTTTATTTACCGTCGAATGACGACACTGAAACGTTATTAATATGAAAGTAAGTTGGTGTGTTTCCCTGGAGAGTGTTTTTGACACCGTTCATGGCTGATTCCTATAATTTACGAACCGTTATTGATTAAAATGAAAACTCTTGTTTCTTTACTAATAAAGGAGCAAAGACCTCATAGCTTTGCATAGAAGACCCCCCGTATGGCTACCTAGTAGTCAGTTGCTATCACAAGTTAAATTAGCTTACGATTCTATTTATATGTCTAGTTTGGCAATAAAAATGCTACTATTGGTAAGCAAAACGATTCCGTTTTGTTTATAGGAATCAAACATAGTAGACCCCCCGTATGGCTATCTAGTAGTCAGTAGTAGCTAGCTATCACAGATAAAATTAGTTTACGATTCTATTTATATGCCCAGTTTGGCACAAAAATGCTACTATTGGTAAGCAAAACGGTTCCGTTTTGTTTATAGGAATCAAACATAGTAGACCCCCCGTATGGCTATCTAGTAGTCAGTAGCTATCACAGATAAAATTAGTTTACGATTCTATTTATATGCCCAGTTTGGCACAAAAATGCTACTATTGGTAAGCAAAACGGTTCCGTTTTGATAAACAAAACGGAGCCGTTTTGCTTACCAATAGAAATCGAGCATATGTCAACCACCGCTGCTAAAATTTTCATGACAGCCGTCACTGCGTTATGTGGTGGTCAACGTTGACGTAAACCTGAAAAGTTATTGAGTTATATTTATGGTCCCAGTCAATGGCCTCAATATGGTCAATGGGGCATACAATTTACCCAATACATACCTACAATCGTTGTGAAGGCAGCAGCGTTTACAATTGTACAAATATATGCACTTCATGGTTACCTAATTATGCTTTGTATTCACCTTCATTCAAAATGAGCCTTTATTACCATACAAAACTTTATTATGTATTACACAATAGAACCGTATCGTGAGAAAATGTTCTTTTTTTCATTGAAAACGTACAGGCTATAACCACGACAGTCATATTAAAGTCAATCGATTAGAATCGATGTTTTAAATCGATTGTAAAACTCGAGTGCTCACGTCATTGTAAGCAATTTGTATTACGGAAAATGGTAATTATGGTAATTTATTACTCTCTGACGATTAACGTAATTATAACTTTCTTTGCAACAAAGAAGTGAAGCAGGGTAACTATAACTATTAATGTATCCATATAAGCTTGATGTTGTAAAGCAACGGTGCGGTTTAAAAGAAGATATTGTAGTGACAAAAATTGAAAAGAGTACGCTTAGATGGTTTGGTCAAGTCGAGACGATGGGGACGATGAATGAAGGGCGGCTAACAACAGGTATTTACAAGTTAGATGTGGGTGGAAACGACGGAAGGGGACGCCCTATGAGAACATAAAGTGAATTAGTGACATTATTGGTGAAGTTCTTCAGAAAGGTCAAGTGTACACACTTGACTTACTCGCAACCGGATGAGTGTATGAAAATATAGGCCCGTCCGAAGATAGTTCGAAACTAAGAAGTGAGTCCACTAGCTGATTACTTAACTTTTTTGGACGGGTAAAACTACTGAAACTATTAAAGGGAGTAGGGACAGCTGTCAAATCGTGTAGTAATTCATTCTTAGTTTGGGCCCCAAACTCATCTGAGGTCCGTAAGTGATACGGAGTAGGAAACGCCCGTAACTTCGACCGAGATTACGGATTTCGTGCTTAGAAAGAGTAGGCCTCCAGATGTTTGAATACAAACGAGGCAAAAGGAGTATGTTTGCGTTTTGTAGTTTCTACCCTCATGGGAAAAGACGTGAGTTTATGTATATGCTTGAATGAAAAGTACCTAGAGCTTCAAAATATCAGCTAATATTTTAATTCGATACTTTGAAATGTTTTTCTCCTTGAGAAGAGCTACTGCGTACCTACTTACCTACTAGCTAGTACGAATCTTGTCTTACGGTACTTTCAAACAGGTACAGTCACGGACTTTAATTGATGAGCCACTTGCCACAGTTCCTATTTTAGCCGTGTAATACAAATCGGGTTTAGTCGGTTATACTCGTATATAGTCCACAGTGACAACCCAAAGTCAACAATTGCAGGGCTAGCAACCGTAACCTAGCAACAATTGTTTTAGCGTAGTGATAGTAACGTTAGCGTACGGAGAAATATTATGATTGGTCGTTTCGACATCGGAAAAACTCGCACGATTTTATCCAAACGCGTAGCGCCCAAGATAACGTTTATGACAATCATGATAACCGTTGCACATAAATATAAATTAGGTGTTATTTGCCGCCATCTTGGAACAATTGATCACGAATTTTATTTACTATTTCTGTTTTGTAGTTGACATTTCAACTGTCACTGTCTTCGGATAGGTTTTCAGAAATAACGAGTATTTAATGAGCTCTAATTCAAAGGAGGTCAGTATCAAATAGATTGGATAAACGTATGCAACAGTGTATTGACGTAACATTCATTGACAACTTATTAGTCAACCTTCAACCTCTATGAATAAGACTATCTCCGATTTCATCTTGTTTCTGTAATCTCGTGAGTGTATAAAACTGCAAAATTGGAAAGTTTAAAAGTGGCTCATCAATTAAAGTCCGGGACTGTACAAGGCCGTAGAACGGAGATGTCTAGCACTTTATCCTAGGTACTTATTGCTTTCCATGTTGGATCTAAGAATAGATAAGTTTTCCCTTTTGCGATTCCCGAGTTCTTGACCTATTTTTAATGTAGGTTTGTAGGTCATTGGTTATTGCCCACTAAACCGGTTCAAGGCCGGTTTGCCTCAGATACGGGGCGCGACTTTTCACGATGAAGTTGATAAGGAAGTGAAATACCCATTTTTTAACAAACGAAAGAGATTTCTGCTCTAGACACTTAATTTCATTTGGTGACAGGTCGAATGCCCATGATGCGCCTGATGTTCTAAAAACACGTCATTCATTCATGCTTTTTTCGGTTTTAGCATCGCAAAGAGGTTTTTAGCAAATATCAGAAGGCTTAGCATGACGCTTTCTGTTTCTACTCTACTGTAGAATAGAAATAGCTTGTTTGCATTTCTCGGTGAAAAACTGTCTATACGGAAACGTCATTTTTGACAACTTTCTGACGACAAATCGCTTGTCTACAGTCCTCGTGCTAAGCCTGCTGATATAAATAACATCACGCCTTGTTTACCCGAAGAGTTGGGCAGAGTTATACCTATAGTACACCCTTTGGACAGTTATGTTTAAGTCCTATGTCATAGGAGCGAAACTCTATAGCTATCAACCAGGCACAAATCTGAGACTCCGGTTTGCTACTGACAAATTCCAGTTAGAAAAACCCATTAACACTGCCAGATCTGGGAGTCAAAACCAGTTCAACTCATGAGACTAACGACGTAGTCAGATATCTAATATCTATTTGGAAAAGTACAGCATCATAGAATGTCCGTGTTTTAGAGGAGAATGAAGAATGTATGTTATTCCTAAAATGAACAGGGACGTTCCTCCGACCGGGATTCTTCCTGTTTAATGGAGGAACTTCACACCAGCACACCCCACCAGATGTTGCGCTTGGAAAACGATTGCCATTCTTCAGTTCAGCGAAGTTGCTGCTAAATGACAGCATACTTTCGCTGGCTTTTTTTTGTTAATTAGCAACATAGAAAAAACGCAATTCACGTGTTGAGTGTTTGCTCAGCCGTGAACCGTGCAGTTTATTACGATCGTGAATAATCCATCCTCTGCTCACGTAAATACGTTGTTTGCCATAATTGTTGCAGCCGTAAATTATTTACGTACGTCAGAAATCTATGTTTGAAGTTCGAAGACGAATCTGAAGTTGTATATAGCTTGAAAGTATTCGAGAGGTCCGAAGTTTAAGTCGAATCTGAAGTTGTATAGCTTTTTTTTTTTTTTTTTTTTTTGTTTTTCGGTGGGAAATCATCAAATAAC
This sequence comes from Polymixis flavicincta, assembly GCA_949987655.1. NCBI lineage: Eukaryota > Metazoa > Arthropoda > Insecta > Lepidoptera > Noctuidae > Polymixis > Polymixis flavicincta. The sequence goes on along the minus strand of OX465190.1, from coordinate 13,559,543 downwards.
TTCTCCCGCTCTGGGTGGAGCAGGAGGGCGTGTCAGACTTTTACTGACTAAAACCCACCCGTGTTCCTTCAGTAGCCCTTAAGCCAGGGGCTGTGGTGTCTCTTTCGAACAAACCCGCACCCCTGGCAGGCATCGGCCCTTGCGGGCCTCATCATTTTTTGTGCTGACATCTCTTTGAGGCGCGCGTGGAACACAACGCGCCGTCGACTTGGGCTTGGTCCTTACCGGACAGCGAGCTACCCATTACTCGCCGTCCGCAAGCCCATGCCTACGGTGGCCGGAAATCGGCCTGGGATTCCCGACGCCCAGGGCGTCTCCGTATCCTGCGGCGGCTGGGGTCGCGAGGGCGCATATGCTGCCTCTCCCTCACGTGCGCCGCCTCCCTCTTCGCGAGCATCACTGCTTCGCTGAAGGAGGTGACGGCTCCCCATGCCCTCTCGCTCCGTACCATGGCCTGGGCCAGGGCCGGACGCGAGAGATCGCCACCGCCGATCGCCTCCACGAGGACACGGCGGTGCTCCGCCCAAGCAGGGCAGACCGCCACCGTGTGCTCCACCGTGTCCTCAGGGCGATCTTCGCAGTGGAAACACCCGGGCGTTTCCTCCCGCCCTATCCGAAACAGGAACCTCCCGAAACAACCGTGTCCGGTGAGGAAGTTGTATAGCTTGAAAGTATTCGAGAGGTCTGAAATCCTTGTACAGTTGGGGAGTATTCGAGAGATCTGAAATCGAAAACTAATTAGAACCTGTACTTATAGCTGGGGACTATTCGACAGGTCTGAAGTCCAAGGCCAATCTGAACATGTACCTATAGCATGAGAGTATTCGAGAGGGCTGAAGTCCAACACGAATGTATCAGGTTAGCATAGACCACTAAAAATATCATCCAAAAATAAGGCTTGCATAATCCGCACCTGTAGTGCTAGACAGGCAAGGTCGGTACTCTCTGGGTTAGGTACTTATAGAAAATCCAACCTTGGAAAGTTCAACTCTTTCCAAAGTTGCTGACTGGCAAGTCTTTCCACTAATACATTGGCCTTTCTAGAATAGATCGAATGGTTAAAAAAAAAAACTACACAATAATATAAGATCCCAACAAAATTACTATTTATTTAAAGACTAATGTCCTGTCGTTTAAATCGCAGATTAAACTAGTCTTATCCAGAACCGCAGCACGCCATGTGCTTCAATGCAATTATCAGTTTATTTCGCACTTGACACAGAATAAATTGAAGAACTCGTGACAAGGTTCACAGAAATGCATACATCGTGGGTTCTGCTGATGGGACGAGGTTTATAAACTATCTCTACGATCTTTTCCGTATGGGTTTGTAAGTGGCTGAGTAAGAGATGCTTAGGGTAAGACAATCTGTTACAAGAAATAACGGTTGACGAGATATTACGAGAAGTGGGTAAGTAGTTTCTGGACTGTTTATTTGGCTTGAGATAAGAACGGTTACACATTATTGCAGTGACGAATCGGCCGCCCAGCAAAATAGTATATGTGGTGGGTCGGGGGACGATACGTGGTCAAAGTTGCGGACAGAAACTTGTATTTAATGTAACATTATATGCCATTGGATGGATTCCATCATAAGGAATTCATCTTACTAGATAGTATTTAATAAATGTGAGTCTGTCTGTTATATTTTCACGCCATAACGGCTGAACGGACTTCAATGACATTTGGCACATGACCATAACCTGAATAAAGACAGGTTTAACCCGGTATTACTTCCTGTGGGATAGTTGCAGACCAACATGCTGGCGAAGCCACAGGCAAAAGGTAGTGATTTATATGCAAGTATATTTTCTATCTATATATAAAGAAAAGTCCTGACTGACTGACTCATCAACGCCCAGCCCAAACCCTTGGACCTAGAAAGCTGAAATGTTGCACAGAGGTTCCCTTTATAATGTAGACAAGGAATAAGGAAGGTTTGTTCAAAATTCAAACCCTAAGAGAGTTAAATAGGAGATGAAAGTTCCGTGCGGGTGAAGCCGCTGGCAAAAGCTAGTTAATCATAAATTTTTCATGACAAAAAATAAGGTATCTATTGGGATTAAGCACCTACCTTGAAGAATGAATTAAACCTTGTATTTTTTTTTTATTGCAAATAAATCAGTCACAACTGAAGTGAAACTTTCTAGCTTTTCACTTTTTAAATAAAACAAACAAAGTAAAGGACACAACATTATGCTAATACAATTGATCTGAATCAAGGCCAAACAGTGTTGTATTATGATGCAAGTTTCCAAACCAAGGTCAAAAGCCAAGGCCATAATGAGTTTATTTTTATACCTAGCACTATAATCAAATGCTATGTATAATTATAGCCAAAATCACTGAGATAATGTGGGATATTACATATTCTTTTTTTAATTGAGTTTTTTTGTAGCTGTTGCTTTGCAAGGCTTGCATTTTACGTATCTTTGACTGTTATGGCTAAACTATGGGTACAGTTAGCAAGTTAAGTTCATAAATAATTTACTTTTACACAAAATGGTTTGATAAACCACTTTTAGGTTTTTCCAATAACAGTTAAGGTTTAGTATAGGCATAGGTTTGTATGTTTAGATGTTTGGATTTTTAGATGTTTGTTTGTTACTCAATCATGCAAAAAGGGCTGAACGGATTGGATGAAATTTGACACACAGATAGATTAAAACATGTATTAACACATAGGATACTTTTTATCCTGGTAGTATGTTCCCGTGGGATAATTTTCCATCTCTATGCAGGCTAAACTGCTGGCAAAACCTAGTTTATATTTATAAACATATATTTTACTTCTGTTCCAATTTTAATTGAATATATTGCTCAATAATTAAGATGAAAAGATGCCATGACACTAGCCATTTTGTTTTTTCAATTTTGTTTTTGAAATGACTCGAGTATTTTCTAAGTTCAAAACAAGACTATAATGTTCATCATCATCATCATTTCAGCCGAAAGACATCCACTGCTGGACAAGGGCCTCCCCCAGGCTCCTCCACTTCGACCAGTCTTGTGCTTCCCACATCCAGCTGATACCTGCGGCCTTCATAATGTTCACAAAATTATATTCTACCTTATGTATTATAAAAAGTTTCACCTGGTCAGCAATAAATGTAAAGAAAAGATGCCAGATAACACTAGCCATTATTTTGAGCTTACCTATTAAGTACAGGCATTTACATTCTTTTCACAGTTAAGAAATAATAATTTAACCTATAAAGCACAATTATGGGCAGTTGCAGTCTACAGAATTTTTGTTTTTGGAATAATTTGAGATTTTAAAAGATTAATCTATTATTTACCAGTTTCTCCTCATCGTATTCACCGCGTCTTTTCGTGCCATGGTGGTCGCTGGTCCCAGAATGTATAGACTTTCCACTCTCACTCTCAGGGTCTGTGCTGGTCTCGTCAGAGCCACTGGAGTCCTCTTCACTGGAGCTCGTCTCGTTACCCACAGCTGGACGGCTCGGGTCTGATATCAGAAGCGCTGTTAGACCATTCTGCAAGCGTATAGTCCTGCAGAAACGTTCCATTTTTTTTTTTAATTTTGTTATCATTTTGTAAATTAACGTAGCACGTATTTATTCATACCTTACGTCCCATATAGTATGTGAAGTGAGTTAAAATATATTTTGTTATTTAATTATTTCATGCAACTCACTTGTAAAGTTTTTTATCAGCATCTGATTTGATAGGTTCAGGCAAGACATCTACTTTCTCCTGTCGTAGCGACATGTTCATCGTTGTTTTGGGTTTATTACTTATCACCTTCACTTCGGGCTTAAACTTAGGAGTTTTGTGGAAACTACTTCTCTTAGACATCGCAAGTATTCTGTGATTTGTGCCCAGATAACCAGATGTTTTTTGAATAAAAATGGACAAGAATTTTGACATTTATTGGCGCATGTGCTGGTGTTACAACTTACACGATTTCTTTTAAAAATACTACCAACTCAAATTCTACTACTGCTTTCCATGGTAGAAACGAAACACGTTTGAATTCAAACGTGTAGATGGGGCGTTTGGTTGCAGCATTACAACTTGCAAGAGCATTCTGCTTGGTCCACACCGATCGTATGTTGGTTTTTGTGCACAAATGATGCATGATCATATTTCAGTAAACACTTCTTGAAAACTAAAGAAACACTCAAACAATCTTAGAGGTCAGTCTCTTAAAGTCTTCAAGTCTTGCCATAATCTTGGTCAGATCATATGAATGGAGACCATGTAGATCAGTGTCTGAAATAGTCTTTTTAGAAAAGAACCACACAGGTTTTGGTGGATCTGACCAGTCAGTGAACGCATTTCTCAGTCATCACGTTGCTCAACTCAGATCTTAAAGAGTTCAAGACTGGACAATACCAAAAAGAAAGCTTTTTATTACTAATGTGACGTGGGTGAATGTGTGATATTACCGTAAACGCCCACAGCATCGGCACCACGATAATAAAGTGGATTTGTCCGCGATTTGTCTATTGCAATGTCACTAAATCTGTGTATGCTGGTATGCACCGTGTGTATTTAAGATCGTGAAATCGCCAAGCCATTGAGACGCTTTTGATCAACGTACAAACTTGCGTGTGTACCTAGCATAAGGAAGCTTGCGGCAAGCGTTTGAGATCATCGATCGTTAGGATAAATGCTCTAAGTCGATCGTCTTACTTAGACAATTTAACCTAGTGATGCATCCACTCCGTTTGTGTTACTAGAACTAGAAAGTAAGATTTTTTAACTCCACTAACTTTTTCTAACTACTACCGGTAATGAGCACCTTTGTTTTATTATCTGCTAGACCTACCGCACCGCCAACTTTCGCCAGCTTCATCGTTATTAGGTTGGTAACTCGCTTTGTTATGTTTTGGCAGCTGTCAAAGTTGACTTGTCAAATTTCAAAAACTTTGTGACGCTGGGTGTTTTCGTTAATTCTTTTGTATTTTTTTTTAATATTGTAAGAAATTCTAAGAAAGTAACGATTATGGATGAAACATACTCAGAGAGTGATGTTTCGCTCTCTCCCTCACAAATATTGGAACGTTTGCATGTGTTGCGACAACTTCAGCTACTACAGCGCGGGAAGCTACAAAAACAACGATTGGAGTACAAAGAAACCTCTGAAACTTCATCAAGTATCACTGAAATTGTCAGCCATTTCAGTAACAACACCAGTTATAACACATTTCGTAGTTTGCTGCAGTCATCTAATGATATTTCGAATGAGGGTACACCGCGACCCAACACAAGCGATATATTGCAAGTGCATGAAAGAGACCTAATAGAAGGTGTTTCAGTGCTAAACCTTTCTCAGGAGTCGGAATTTATTGTCAATTCTCCTTTATCAAGCAGAAGCAGAGCATCAGCTCCATCCCGGAACCAAGCAGTTATTCATGAACTTGATGAAGCACCCCCATCAGAACCATCTCAAAATGCAAGTAACAAAACATCTGTAAACTCTTCTATGAACAAGAATTCATTGCTTAAAAAACAAATATCACTTGATGAAATGCCTATTTTATCTCCTAAAAAAGATTTTGAGGCATTGCTGTTGGAAGAAATACAGAATGAAAAGAATGTACCTAAACCAAAAAGCCCAGAGTGTAATAATTCTATTAAAGCTCATAACAAAAGACCTTTTCTAAGACGAGGTGAAGGAATATCACGGCTTGGACTTAAGAAAAATGACTTTGTAATACAAAGCACTAAATCTCTGCCATGGAAGAAAAAAACTTTCCAGAATAAAACCGAATCACATTTAAAATTAAACCTAAAAAAACTTAAGGAAAAAAACAATGGTGTTCAGAAGGGCAAAACTAATGTTCAGAAAGAAAATACTAGTAATGTTCAAAAGAATGTCACCAGTTATGTTTCCAATAATGTTCAAAGGGTCACATATAATAAGGAACAAAACTTTACTAATACTGATGCGCAGATGTCTGAACCTTCATTGATAACAAATGATATAAGGCAAGCAAAATTGACGAGAAAGCCTCGAACAACTCACAGGGTTTCAGAAAATAATGAATCTACCGAAACTAGCAATACTGCAGAAAAACAACAGACTTTCGATTCTATAAGCCCAAACAGCAGTCATATTCAAACTGCAAATAAAATGACACAAAGACCAAATTTCCTGAAAAATAAACATCCACTAGTAGTCAACAAAGGTAAGTCATGGGCTGCAGTACTGACTAAAGAACAAAATGACTTCCTAAGCCAACTTAAACAAAGTGACTATTACAAAAACTTTGCATCACCTTCAAAAAGTGTGGTGTCAGATGTTAGCTGTGATGAGACAATGACTAGGTTAAGGTATGAGAGAGAAATGGCGGAACAGAATATGTTTGAGCTGCTAGAAAACAAAGTCACTCATGAGAGCTTTAGTTTAGAGAACTCATTCTTCAACCGCTTCCTTCGAAGTAACCTAGAATGCTCTGGAGAAAGCACTCCTTTAGTATTGCAAAAGTGTATTTCCCAAAATCCTGATTTGAAACATATTTTACCTGGGTACGGCAGCAAAGTCAGAAATGAGAATTCTCACAGTGATGCTGAAACTTGTTGCAGTAACTATACTGACTGCTGCAGTGACGCATGCTCTTCAGTGTCATGCTGTTCCTGCAAAACTGTTGAGCAAACCAAGGATTTGCCACAAAATCGAAATAATTCTAAAGAGAAGAAAAGAAAGAGTATTTACCCAAAAAGTAAAGTAGTCACAATAAATGAAAAGGAGGTTGATAACAAAGAATGTCATAATGACACAATGACAGAAACTGATGCCATGAAAGCAAATATTGCAGAAATGAATGCCAAGCTAATTTCCACAAGTGAACTGTTAAAAGATAGATTATGTGAATTAGAAGACGAAATAGAAACATTTAGAAAAGAAAATGCTAGTTTGGCCAAATTACGCGAAGAAGTTGACCAAGACAGACAAAAGTTTTATGAAGAAAAGTCAGCTTTCGAACAGAAGTTCAATGAAGAAAAAGTTCTATCAGAATATTATCTAGCAGAGGAAAAAGAGAAACTAAATAAACAGAAACAAATGTACGAAAGATATGTTAGGGACATGAGAGGCAGGCTTAACAAGAAAGAGAAAGACGAAGTTGTTAATTTCAAGAAGGAAATAAATGATCTTAAAGATGAGATAAGACTCAAAGACGCGAAGTCGACCTCCACAATAGCCAGACTCCGGAATCAAATCAAAATTATAGAGAAAGATAAGAAAGATTTGCAGGAGGAGGTTGAGAAATTAAAAAAGCAAAACAGACGAATTCAACACAGCAATGAAGTTACAAGAAGATTGACAAACATAAAATATCTTGAAGAAATAAATAAAAAGTTAACTGATATGTCCAACAAAGACTCGCAACCGGCAGTAAGCGTAGACCGCGATGTGAAATATAAAGCTTATGAGATCGAAAGGCAGAGCAGAAGCAGAAGAGTTGAGCCTGTTACTAAAGGCATTATAAGACCTAGAGCAAAAAGTGTTCCTAATCTGAATGTCACTTCTAGGTATGCTAAATATTTTAGCCAAAGAGACACTATTAGCCATATGGAACACAACCAAATGACAAATGTGGAAAGGTTTGATCATTATGATGATGGGAACTTGGGAGCAGACAATGACACTGTTTCAAATGAATCACTAATTGACGATGATGACAGAAATGAAGATAATAATATAGAAAAGATATACATTGAAAGATTTAGAACATCACCTAAAAGCAATAGATCCAGCAGGTCTAGTGGTTCAAGCCTCAACTTTGAACTTAATTTAAATGATAAACCAAATTTGAATGAGAATGCTAAAGGCTTTTTCATCCAAAAGTCTAGTTCTGGATCGTCAAGAAATTCTAAATCCCCTAAAAGAACAATATCGCCATGTTTCAATAAAAATGAAACAAATGTACACAGATCTAAGTCTCCTGTTTCTATACTAAGTAACAGAACAAGTACGAATAAATCACCTCCTTCAAGAAATTCTGTGGAGTACTCTTCCTATCATTCTGGTTCAAACATGTCTCAGAACAGATCCAAGTCTCCGGTATCTGCCTTCAACCATTCCTCTCTAAAATCTGTAACTGTCATTCACAATGAACAGTACAGAGATAAACTGCTGACATTAAGTCCAGAACCTTCTGTTAGTAAGACTAGTTTTACTAGAACCAGTCTGAATCCCACAGAGGTCAAGAAACCGGATGGTTCTAGAGAACTGAGGTTTCCAAATGGGAACATAAAGTACATATCTTCGGATGGGAAGTATAGCAAGTTTGTGTACTATAATGGAGATATAAAGGAGAACTTTTATAGTGAGGGTAGAATTAAGTACTTTTATGCTGAAACGAAAACTTACCACACAACACATGCTGATGGATTGGAAGTTTTGGAGTTTCCTGAGTGAGTATCTTATTGAAACAAGTTCTTATAGCCTTTACATGTTTATGATGTTGATCCGGACTTAATAGTAGCCCACTGATATTGCTTGGCAACCGTGCACATCGGTTACCAGGCAATGTGTCCTCTGTACATTCACATGTAAAACTCACACCTTTTTGAATGTAAACAGAATTCTTCCCTCTATATTTATACTTAGTTATTCTTGTCTGCATAATCCTACATTTTTCAAACAGCTAAATACATAGTCACAAGACCATCTCAGACATTGATCTGGTCCTCACATGGCCTGACCAAGATTATACCTGATCTTTATAAGAGACTATGTCCACGTTGGTTTGTTTCTGTGTTTCTTCTCGGCCCACGTTTCAACGGACGTAATAAAATTGTGGCGCCATTTTTCGCACACTTGCGGTCTTATTCGTAAAAGTTATGGAAAAATTGTTTAAAGTCTGGTTTTCAATACGAAACCAGACTTTAGCAACTATTTAGATGTGCGATAACTTTTATGAATAAGACCGTTGATGCTCAACACACTGCTTAGCGCCGAGAGCTGAAAAAATAACACTGTGTTTTTTCGACGCGCTGAGACTCACTCGCGCTGCTCTGTTGGATTCTCATTGTTCGGTTCAACACCGAGAGTTTAAAATCCATTGCACGAAAAAATCCCGCCGCGATGATAATATGCCCTGGTGCACGTCGACTCAAGTTAGTCGGATAGGAAACACCAACCGCGTCTAGTTTTTAAACAATCAATTTGTCTTCAATCTATTGATAAAAATCTATCTACTAATAATGAAGAAGAAAGATTTGATTGTTTGTATGTTTCTTTGTTTGCATTGAATAGGCTCCGAAACTACTGAACCGATTTGAAAAATTCTTTCTAGCTAGGAAGCTACACTATCCCCGAGTGACATAGGCACATATTTTATCCCCGTATTCCCACGGGAACGGGAACTACGCGGGTGAAACCGCGGAGCGCTGCTAGTGAGTTATAAGGGTGTTTTTTCGAACAAATTTACAGAAATCCATAATTATACAGAAATAAATATCATATTTCACCATGGCCTTTTACAGTGGTCAAGTAGAAAAGCGCTACAAGGACGGTTCCTCGGAGATCCGGTTACCGAACGGCAGCGTCCGTTACTTCGACCCGAAGAACGAGCACGTTCGTGAAGAGTGGCGGTTTCCAGACGGCGCGACTCTGACCGTGGCAGCCAGTGGGGAACAACGCATTGTGTTCAATAATGGACAGGTCGAAGTACACGCTAAGGATCATAAGGTGAAGAGATGATAGTGTTTTAACTTATATCATGCTGCTGCTTGTATCCCCATGTTACATGGGCGAGTGAATTGCTATTAAGAGCGTTTATTCTGAAAATTGGCAACGTCGCAAATAGCTGTCAAATATTTTCCTGTTTTGATTAATTTGGCAATATTACTGTATGGAAATTTGAAATATCGCTAACCAGTGACCTAAAATATTGATTATGAAATGCAGTAGTTAACATTTCAACACCGAATATTTCGTTTTAGATGTAAAAAAAGAACTTTGAAACTTTCCAAATGCCTTTTTTGCACCTAAAACGGTTACAACATCAAATTCAGTATTGTAATTGCAAATCATTATTCATTATTAGGGTAGCATTTGACCTGGGGTCAGCCATTGCATTTTTCGGTTACGGTTATCGTAAACAATCCACTTTTCGTCACATGTCACAATTAGATCCAATATTGCGCATCGAGAATTGCGCCATCAAGCGCTATCACTGAAATCGCAGAATATAAGGTGTCTGCCAGGGGTGCGAGTTTTTCGAAAGAGATACCACCGCCCCTGGCACACAGGCTACTGAGGGAACACGGGTGGGTTTTAGTCAGTAAAGGTCTGACACGCCCTCTGCTCCACCCAGAGCGGGCGAAGTTATTTGATGATGCAAGACCTGAAAGTAGTATTTTCGAATCAATTTCAGTAATTTCAAATATGGGTATTTTTTTTCAAAAGTTCTGGTATTTTGCCATACCTACCTACCGATTGAGCTAAAGAAAATTCAATCTTTTTTTTCAAGGCATTAAGACTCAATTCTTAATGCATACAGTAATGCTAGGTTTTTCTTAAGTTTTGGTCATTGTATTATACTCAACACTAATTGGAGGTCTATGGGATTTTGCGTTAATTATGTTTCGACAACGTATAATTTCAGTTTTGTTACCAAAATTCTCCAGCTTCTGTTGCCATTTCGTCAATCTGCTCTGGTCAGGTCCATCTTTACCGACAAGACAATGTCATCGGCAAACAGCATGCACCAGGGTACCTCTTTCTGTACGTCCGACGCCACGGATTTTGATGTTTTCACCATCATTTAGAGATTTTTTTCCCGGAATGTTGATGTTCTGTTAAGTTAAAATCGTGCTAGCCAGCACTGGGCGCGCGTGGTGGATTGTGGCCCACTCTGATAGAGTGGACACTTGTATCCCAGTAGTCGGAACATTATACGCTGATCATGCAAAATCGTGCTAAGCCGGGGCGGGTCGCTAGTATACTATAATGTTAGATGGAAAGTGGATGTGAAAACACTTGAGTAATATAATTCACCACCACCTTAGAATGTAATTTTCACGACAATTTATAATTTCTTTTCAGCGACGCGAGTTCCCCGATGGCACAGTAAAACTAGTCTACAACGACGGGACGTCTGAAACACGGTACGCATCTGGATGCGTGCGCATGAAGGACAAACATGGCAACCTGATCATGGACTCGGCTGCCGGATCAAGTTAGGTGAATTTGTACCTAATTCGACTGTTTTTAATGTTGAAATTGTAATGAATGCCTTGGAAACTTTTTTCACTGTTGAACTGTATATTGAATTATTTAATTTTCAAACGCAACTGATTCTTGTGTTGTAATGCGATTTTTAAGTACTATAGACACTTTCTTGTTGATGTGATCATTTCTGTCGACGCAATTTGCGTGGACTGTCATGCAGAGGTTGGTGACGCTGAATCGGGTATACTCGGCTCCAGTAGGTCGGTGACGCTCAATCGCGTATACTCTGCTCCAGTCGTAAGTTTTCCATTCTAGCGAGTGGTCGTGCACACATTCTCTTTTATTTTCTTTATTTTCAGTTATCTAGACTCTATTTTAATAATAAATTATTTAGATGAACTCTTTTATTTCTTGTTTTGAAAATTCTATATCATTATTTCTTTCAAATATTGTAGTACTCTATACTGAGCATAATATAACAGTTTCATTGTGATAAATAGCTAAAACTTTTGTTTATATTATTACTTTTAATGATCTATGTTGAATGTTGTTTATAGGAAAATTTTATTTAAGTTGTAAATGTTTGTAATCATAACTTTTGTAAGGGAAATGTCGGATTTAATAAAGAATGTTATATTTTGACGTATTTTTTTCGTTCCATAGCTTAGACCGCGTACGTACGAACGTAAAAATATCCGGATTTTGTCGCACAGTGGATTTTCAACTCTCTGTGTTAAGCCGAGCATTGACAATCGAACAGAGTGCATCTTAGCGCGTCGAAAAAACCAAGTACGATTTTCAATTTTCGGCGCTAAGCAGTGCTTTTAAGAACCAGTGCGCGAAAAAATCCCACCGCACTATTTTTACGTTCGTGCATACGTGAAACTTATTGACGTATTTTGGAAGTACCTTTCTCGACTATTTCCTCATTAAATAGAATAGCCATTTGGCATAGAGAAGCGTTTTGGGGCATCAGTAAATCACACATTGACCGTTATTTTGTCCCATCTTAGGAAACCCAAACTGTGAGCTACTTTCTACCAGTTACTTCTTAAAAAATAACACTATCAATGTAAATAATATACAACTTTAATCCTAATTCTACACTACAATAAAGTTCTAATTCAACTGGCGGATATCTGGTAGCGTGTTTGCGAGGTTGGCTTGGGTATGCCCTCTAGTTTGAAGTTTATTGGTTTCATGTTGTCTTCGGTACCGAATATTTTCTTGAGTGCTTCCCTTGCGGCCATCTCTTTTGCGATCGCTACTGATTCGCCGAAACCTGGAATATTGAGATTTTTATAGAGAATTCTGCGCCACTCACACCTGTCTACGTTTTTCTTTAAGGAAATCTCTAAATGGCTGGTGGCCACTTCTTGTGACTTAAAAGCTGGTTTTTTCCTTGCCCAGAGCCTAAGCATTGCCATATATATAGTGGTAATGCCGCGAGTTTCATTCCAGAACATTCCAACCAATCGACAGCGATGAGGATGAATTTTTAGACGCTAAATTTTAGTTTCTGCATAGTTTTATTTACCTAAGTTAAGATAGAATTTTGTACCTAACTCTTATACATTAATTAGTTTTTAGTTGTTATTTGCTGTCGGCAATATAATATTAAAAACACTATGATACAATAGAGTCTCTGGCAAGTTTAGACAGTTAAATACCTAACACGCTTAAAGGGAATGTTGAACAATAGAAAATAAAGTTACAAAATTCAATCTTATCATCATTTTGAAATAGCATAAACCATACATATTGTGGTAAAAACATTATACATTTGTTTTACATTTACTAAATCTTATCTTGATAGAGACATTACTTTTTAAGGAGGAGACTGACTTGCAACGGTTGTTTGTAATGTAACGAGTTTTTGTAACGCGATACAGTAATCAGTGCAGCGAGACGAGCCGCTCGATGTGAGCTTTGCAAGCGCATGTTTACAAACAAGACAGCGCATGTTGACGCGTCGTCACAAGCACAACGTATCTCGTTTTACACTCTTTTCCAAATGAAAAATACAGGGTAAATTTTTAACCTGTGCGCAAACTGTAACCATGAATTCAGCATATCATTGTAGTTGTAGACCCCCTAGCGTACAAATTTTTCGTTGGTTACTAAAAAAAATCAGCTGTTTCATAGAAAAGTGCAATACCTACGCGGTCAAAATGTATGGAACAGCAGATTTTTTTTTTGTGTAACCGACGAAAAATGTTTATTCTTGGGTTACAGTTTGCATACTAGATAAAAATTTGTCCTGTATAATTTTCTAAAGTAAATGCACAAGCAGTTTTTCCTACCAGCTCTTGTAACACAGTTTTACCACCTATCACAAGTGTCAGGGACTTCACACAATTGTAACCACTCTCTTAGGAAATAAATATTATTAAAGAACAACCTGTACGTCCGCCATTCTGAATTACAATGGAACTCGCTTGAGTCGGCTTGAGTCACAAGCTCGAAGCGAGCGTTCGCCGCGTTTTGTGTATCGCCGTTTTGTAACTAAGCTCGCCTCAAATGATACATTACAATCAAACGTTGCAAATCAGTCTCCGCCTTTAGATTCACGGTTATGTATGACACTCAATCCTTTCACATATTGAATTTGCTTTTCCACAGTTACAAAAATAACATCTGTTTCAATATTAAATATTGTTGTTACGATAACTCAAATAATCACAAAGAAGTTATTACAAATACATTTCTCACCTGAAGACACCATTTTCTTGTCTACATAAAGCCCAACCCTGTAACAAGCCAGCAAAGTGTTCCTGCCAGTCTCTCCAATCAGCCGGGGTTCTATCTGACTACCATCCTTCTGTACTATAGATGTCAGCATTGACCAAGGGTCTTCTATCGGCAGGTACTCGTTGACGTCTTGACCTGAAACATCGGCAGTCAAATAATTCGTTATGGTTTTTTAAACGTATTATTGCCTAGCAGGGCAAATGCCCGCGACTTCGTCCACGAACGAAACTTATAAAACATGCTTCACTGCAATAGCGGGCCCAGAATACTAGGCTACTTTGTTTTTTTTTATCAGCTAGCAGGCTAGTATCTCAGCATCATGCTGAGATACTAGCCTTTTTGGCCCTGCACAGGTGTTCCATTTTTTTTCACTATTTGTTTTGTGAAATCAAAGTTAGTTATACTAAAAACAGATGGTAATCTTTAACAGTTAATTCTTTAATAGTGAATCAGTATTGCAAGGATAAACCTGGTGTCTAGAATAAATACAATGCTTTGTTCCTCTAGGTCAGGAGTTCTCAAACGTATTTTGTCTACTGCCCACTTTGAGAATAAATTATTTTTTAGTGTCCCCATTTTTTCACCTACTTAAAAACCACTATAACTTCAAATTGAATTAATTATTGTGAGCTATACTAGCGGATGTGGATGTGGGAAGCACAAGACTGGTCGAAATGGAGGAGCCTGGGGGAGGCCTATGTCCAGCAGTGGACGTCTTTCGGCTGGAATGATGATGATGATGATACTAGCGGAGATTGAGCGGAATTAGCGGATCTCTTACCGCCCCCCTTTAGGCCTGCAGCACCCACAAGGGGGCGTTATCGCCCAGTTTGGGAAAGGCTGCTCTAGGTGGATTTACAATTTTAGAGTAGACCAAAAGCGAGAGAATGCACATTAGATCATTCTATTCAAAATACTAACGAAAAGAAAAAATTACAAGAAAATCATGCAAAGAATGCTCTTGCGAGTTCTGTTGGTTTGAAGCTCTAAATGACAACAAACCTTGTAACTGCGTGATGACAAAGTCTCTAACAAAGTGTGCAGCTCTCTCTTCTCCCGAGGAGTCTAGTAATGCACCAACCAAGGCCTTGAATGTATTTGCTAGGATGAAGTTGTCTACTGGATATTCCTAGAAATAAAATCTATATAATAATATATAGATACATTAAGCAAAAACATTGTTCACCAAAATTATAGCCAGGTAAACAATATTATTAACTGTATCTGATACCTTTAAAGGAGCAATTCTTGTATATATATAATCTGAATCTCGGAAACAACATTTTCATGAAATTTTGTATGCAGGATAAATCAATCTAACTAGGTTTCATTTTTAGAAAAAGTAAAAAAAAAACCAGATCATCCAGATATTAAATACTTACAGCAGCTAAAATAATATCTTTGGTGCCTAAATGCAGGGATATATTTGCTAGTGTGGCCTCGCTGGTAAGGAACCTTCGAACTCCCTTTACTCCTTCTATGGGAAATTTTGGCAGCACTGTCTCCAGGTAATTCTGAATGTAGGCATTTATGAACTGGTCTCCTTAAAATAAAATTAACTTATTAGATAAAGGAGCTTGGAATAAAATGACTATTGCAATAGGGTATTTTCCAATTTTTCAAAAACTATTCTAATTTGAAGATTCATCATCATCATCATATCAGCCGAAAGACGTCCACTGCTGGACATAAGCCTCCCCCAAGACGGGGGGATTTGCCATAATCGCCACGCTTGGGAGGCGGGTTGGACTTTTTATCACGTGACGTCAACTTTGAGTAAACTAAAGTAGTTAGTAAGTAAATAAGTGAATGTCGAGTTTATAATTAACAAGATTTTTAATGGATAGAAAGTGATATTACTGGTGTGCGGTGCCTCTGTGCATAAATACTTCTAAAACGGCGCCAAACTAAGACTACAGAGTTGACGTCACATGTCACGTGATAAAAAGTAATCGTAAGGAACGTTTTGGCGGTAAATTCAACACAATGAAAAATTAATTCGATTTGAATAGTTTTTAATTGAGAAAATGTGTATTAATAATTTTTTTTTAATTTTTCTGTTAAATACATCGTCCCAATCTTCAAATTAAAATAGTTTTATCAAATCGGAAAATACCCTACTACAAATACAAGTTGTGTATATTCCATGAAACAGAAATTACTTTCACAACTATGGTAGAGTTTCCCAAATCCTACTTCCTACTAATATTACAAAGGTGAAAATTTGTAAGTATATTTAGATGTTTGGATATTTGTTACTCAATCACACAACAACAGCTGAATGGATTTGGATGAAATTTGGCACACATTTAAATGATAAATGATATTATTTCTGTAAGTAGGATGTCTCTGTGATCAACGCGGTGAAAACCGGAAGCGATCACCGCATGGTAAGAGGCACATTGAATATCAGCATCAAGCTAGAAAGATGTCGACTAATGAAGTCTACGCTCCGTCCAGCACCGATCCAGGTCCAAAACCCCGAGAGCTTTCAGCTCGAACTCCAGAATCGTTTCGAATGCCTAGGGAGCTCCGTGGACGATTATAACGATGGGTTCGTGGAAACTGTCCATACGGTCGGGTCTAAGTTCTTCAAGACCCGCCGTACTAATGGCAAAAAGAAACTCTCTGATCCTACTCTGCAGCTAATGGAGGAGAGGCGTGAAATGATCCTGCAGTCTTCAGACGACGCGCTAAAGTACCGACAGCTCAATAGACAGATATCTAAGGCCTTGAAAAGCGACCTTCGCCGTTTTAATACGGACCGCATAAAGGACGCGATAGAGCGGAACAAGGGCTCCAAGGTCTTTTCAAGAGATCTGTCTATTGGGCAGAGTCAGCTTGCGAAACTGAAGACCAATGATGGCAGGATCGTTTCCTCCAAGCCGGAGCTGTTGAGAGAGATCGAGAGTTTCTATGGACAGTTATACACGTCAACAAGCAACCCCGTTACGGATCTGGCAAACGACCCAAGAGCCAGATTGACCCGACACTATACCGAAGATATCCCGGACGTTAGCTTGTACGAGATTAGGATGGCTCTGAAGCAGCTAAAAAACAACAAGGCGCCGGGTGATGACGGAGTCACGGCCGAACTCCTGAGGGCCGGCGGAAAACCCGTTCTTAAGGCCCTCCAGAAGCTGTTTGATTCCGTCATACTCGAGGGCAAATGCCACAGGCATGGAACAGAGGTGTGGTGGTACTTTTCTTTAAGAAGGGTGATAATACTCTTCTTAAGAATTATAGGCCCATCTCACTTCTGAGCCATGTCTACAAGCTGTTTTCGAGAGTCATCGCGAACCGTCTCGCGCGCAGGTTTGACGACTTCCAGCCTCCCGAACAAGCCGGATTCCGTAAAGGCTTTAGCACCGTAGACCACATACATACGCTGCGGCAGGTTATACAGAAGACCGAAGAGTATAACCTGCCTCTCTGCTTAGCGTTTGTGGACTACGAAAAAGCCTTCGATTCGATCGAGACATGGGCTGTACTGCAGTCTCTTCAACGGTGCCAGATCGACTATCGGTACATCGAGGTGCTGAAGTGTCTGTATGAAAACGCCACTATGTCAGTCCGACTCCAGGACCGGACTTCGAAACCTATCCTTCTGCAGCGAGGTGTGAGACAGGGAGATGTTATCTCTCCGAAACTGTTCACCGCTGCACTGGAGGATGTCTTCAAGGTTCTGGACTGGAAAGGGGCTGGCATCAACATCAATGGCGAGTACATCACTCACCTTCGGTTTGCCGATGACATAGTCGTCATGGCTGAGACCATGGAGGACCTCAGTGCAATGCTCGATGACCTCAGTAGAGCTTCCGAAAGAGTGGGTCTTAAAATGAACATGGAGAAGACAAAGGTCATGTCGAATGCCCATGTAACACCCACTCCCATGACGATCGGAGGCGCTACACTCGAAGTTGTGACCGAGTACGTTTACCTAGGACAGACTGTCCAGTTAGGTAAGTCCAACTTCGAGAAAGAGGTCAATCGTCGAATCCGACTCGGCTGGGCAGCGTTCGGGAGGCTTCGCAATATCTTCTCGTCCCAAATACCACAGTGTCTCAAGACGAAAGTCTTTGACCAGTGTGTGTTGCCAGTGATGACCTATGGTACAGAGACGTGGTCGCTCACAATGGGCCTTATCAGAAGGCTTAAAGTCACCCAAAGGGCAATGGAGAGGGCTATGCTCGGAGTTTCCCTACGCGATCGAATCAAAAATGAAGAGATCCGCAGGAGAACCAAGGTAACCGACATAGCCCGAAGAATTGCCAAACTTAAGTGGCAGTGGGCAGGGCACATTGCTCGCAGAACAGATGGCCGATGGGGCCGAAAGGTTCTGGAGTGGCGACCACGTACCGGAAGACGTAGAGTAGGAAGGCCTCCCACAAGGTGGACCGATGACCTTGCGAAGACCGCGGGTATCCGCTGGATGTGGGAAGCACAAGACCGGTCGAAGTGGAGGAGCCTGGGGGAGGCCAATGTCCAGCAGTGGACGTCTTTCGGCTGATATGATGAAGTAGGTTTGTACAAACACTTTTATAAGTCAATCATATTTTTTTTTACTAGATGAGGCCGGCTTTTCCTATCTGGCTACTCTGAGGAGAAAGGCCGAAACAAACTCAGAGGTCACAGTCTCTTTTAAAGTCCAGACATAATCTTGGTCAGATCATGTGGATTGGAGTCCGAAATGGTCTTTTGAGTAAAGAACCACACAGATTGAGTGGACCTGTGCATTAAGTGCACACATTTATCAGTAATCATGCAGCTCATCTTAGAACTTGAGGAGCTCAACTATTTGACAAACCATACCAAAGAAAGGACATAAAGTACTCAAACTGCCAGATTAAACCAACTGAGAAAGAGATGAAACACAAAAACAAAAGAACCATACATGACCCAATGATAGATTATATCCTGGAATAACACATAGGATAGTTTATATCTTGGTAATAAATTCCCATTGGATAATTTTCGAACTACACACGGGCGAAGGCACTGACAAAAGCTAGTAATACATATCTCTTAGGACATCATGAATACATGTCATGCAGGATATTAAATATATATTTTTGGAAGAGCGGAGTCTCCTAATACAGGCAATAGCTGCTTAAAAGGAGGCTCCAATCACTAGTTGTTAAGTTCATTTTCATATTCGTTCTAGACAGAATTTCTGTCTAATAAATAATATATTAGTAATAGTATGTCATGTATTAAAACATTGTTTTACCTATCTCTATCAGGTCCCTGTTGTCCTTCATTTTTATATCAAACTCCATTTCTTTTTGTTTCATCTCTTCCTTTATAACGTAAGATCTGTCTGTGAATGCCTGCAGTAGCAAATCTGAGTCAAAATCTTCATTCAATCGCTGTGCAAATGCGTATAGTTCAGCTTCTAAGTTCCATTCAAGAAACGTATTTCTTGGGTTGATCTTTTTCCCACCGAGCATGTCTTCGCGATGTTTGAGGATCTTCAGTGTTGGAGCCACCCATCGATGTATCTTTTGAGCTAAAGAAAATCAAGTAAATGATGAACTTCATAAATTAATCATTGTTTTCTAACTCGAAATTACGATACAAAACAAAACTTACTTTGCGTGGTTACGGGATGAATTTTAACAACCTTCGCGAATAGCGGCACGCAACGTCTTAATAGAGCCATATTTATTTTAATTTAAGTATCAATTTATCTCAAGATACTTCAATTCAAAACATAGCAACTATCGCAAGCAAGATTTACGACACAAACGTCAGATTTTGAGGTTATATTTTTCTAGTTAGTATTGCCAAGCACTCCCAACAACTTATTATTTGGTAGAAAAAAAGTTATGATTGTGATGTGTTTTTTAAGTTTTTAACACTAATTTGGAAAGTGATTTCTACGACAACGCTCCTTAGCGCTTACTGAACACTCGTGTTTTTTACTTTTTTTTTTAATCTTTGAAAAGAGTTCTTACATAGGCTGTTTAGCGGTTTTGTCAGTGCCTTTATGTACACCTGCGCGAAATCGCTAGCGCGGGAAAACAAAACCAACGCACCAATTTTCGTAAATATTTGTTAACGTTTTCGATAGGCTAATTAATATCGAAAATTCATGAGAGAATATTTGTGACAACCTACTGTAATGTTACGGCATTTCTAAAGAGACGCGCAGATATATTGGTCGGAAATCCAAAGTACTATCTGACTAATCACACCATATCATTACCCCCCCCCCCCCCGAGTGGGTTCCCGCATTGTCGTTGCGGGGGGGCTTAGTAACCGTGGTCTCCCATCCACGGTGAAGCCAAGAGGAACCCAAAGGTGGGGCCGCTCGTCAGGGCTTTTGCCTTCAAGCCATTGACGTAGCGGCCAAAAAGTAGGTTGCGGTGAGGTGCACCGCAACTGAGGTGGGGCGCGATGTCGAATGGGAGGCATCGCGGCTGAGGGTTACAGGCTGCGGTAGAGGAGGAGTGCCGGTGCTTCTGAGCAGCGCTCTTCCCTTCCGTGGCCTGGACGGGGCCGCCACCGTTTGATGGCGGACGCGGTGGGGCCGCAGGGGAAGAGGAGTGTCGGTATAGCGTCAGCCGCTCTCCCTATCCTCTGCGGCCGAAAAGTGGTAGACGGGACGGCGCGTTGTGTTCCTCACGCGCGCCTTCAAAGATGTCAGCAACCACTGGTGGGGTCCGCAAGGGCCGATGCCTGTCAGGGGTGCGGGTTTGTTCGAAAGAGATACCACGGCCCCTGGCATACGGGCTACTGAGGGAACACGGGTGGGTTTTAGTCAGTAAAAGTCTGACACGCCCTCCTGCTCTACTCAGCAGGAGAAGTCATTTGATGATTTCCCACCCAAAAAAAAAAAAAAAAAACCATATCATTACACAACACCGAAACCAACTGAGGTCAAAATCGCTTTTAAAGTTCATAAAAGTCAGTCAGTTCATAGAGTTGTTTTTTAACCGACTTCAAAAAGAAGGAGGTTATCAATTCGACATGTTTATTTATATTTTTTTTTATGTATGTTCGGGCATAACTCCGTCGTTTAAAGACGGATTTGCAAAATTATTTTTTTGTTCGAAAGGGGTTTGTTTCGAAATGGTCCCATATAAATTTCATATAGATCTGATGATGCGTTTTGGAGACAGACAACGGAACTCTTCAAAACTTTACAGCAAATCAACCGCGAATGCGGTTATCGCATAAATATGCATTGTTTTGACCCTGAGGATGATGAAATTTCGAATTGGTGTGGCGTAGGTAACTAAAAAGTGAAAAATAAAAACTTTTTCCAAAAAAATATCAACCGACTTCCAAAAAAACACTACAAAGTGCAAAATAACTTTAATTTCGGAAGGCGGTGACAAAGAATTAAAATACCTACACGTCCACAGTCACCGACTTCCGAAATTAAAGTTATTTTGCACTTTGTAGTGTTTTTTTGGAAGTCGGTTGAATTTTTTTTGGAAAAAGTTTTTATCTTGTATTCAACTTGAAAATATTTTAGTAATACGTAGCTCGATAGATGGCGTTGGCGTCGAATTAGAACGTGCTATGGTTTCGTACACACGGCTACACATCAAGCTATGCATTTCCAGTTTACGCTGATCTTGCACTGTACGGAAATCTTATACAATGCGAGGTCAGCTTATACTGGAAATGCTTGATGTGTAGTCGTGCGTACGTGTGGCAGTATGAAATCAACCGACAAGATTTAATATGTAGCACTTACACATACATGGAAAAAGTCTCTTCGTCGTCATATTTTTGCAGTCGAATTTCGCTGATGACTCAGATGAAATTTGATGTAACAGACGCCAGCACATCAAGCTGCCCCAATCTGTCAAATTTCTTTGAAAGATTTTCAACTTTATCACATAAGCATAAGGTTCATGTTCAATTAGGAAAAATTTACAGTTACGGGTAGCTTGATGTGCTGGCGTTTGTACCTACACGTCTTACACGTTTAGGTAACATACTTAGTACCACCGTTAATTTCGTTTTATGTTAGACATTAGCTTTTTTTTGGTGATGAATTGGTTTTTGAACTTATTAAACGTTAATAAAGAAAAATAGTATATTGAGAAACAAACCCTTTTTGTTTTTCACTTTTTAGTTGCGGTCAACAGAAATTAAATTTTATTTTTTTTCTTATTCACTAAACAGAAATTGACCTGATTTAGATTGGACCACTCGGTAAGTATACCCTTTCAAACGATTTTTTTTTTCAATGAGTTTTTAAATGACGGAGTTCTGAGGTACAGAGGCCAGCACATCAAGCTACCCCAATCTGTCAAAATTATTTGATAGTTTTTCAACTTTATTACAAAGGAATTAGGTATAAGTTCAATTGGGAAAATTTGACAGTTTGGGATAGCTTGACCTGCTGGCGACTGTACCTAACAAAAAAAATATACTAGGTACCTACCGACGGTTAAAAATAGGTTTTGTGTCCATTTGAGTTTCTCGTACCTATTCAACAGTTTTAAAATAATAAAAAAAAATAAGTACCTAAATTCGCTTTTGAGTCTGTCAAGGAGGAGTCAGTCAAAAATATGAAGCAAGTTGCCCATTCTGTGGAAAGGGCGTAGGAGGTATTGTGACGTGTGATGTGTCTGTGGGACAGACATAGGGTTAGGTGCATCTTTTTATATTTCTATGGTGTTAGGTCAGTCCAAACGCCGAAGTTAATTAATGTTAAGTAGGTTGATCTGCGAGATATGTCATTCCCAAAAATAAATCGTCAGGCAGTTGTCCACCAGACACAGCACGCGTCTGGTTGGGGGATCCTCCCTTATCTATGGAGGACGAGTGAAGATGACACCCTGTTCCTCATGCCTCTATAATACATATATCAGTACCGAATCGGTGTTGGTTTATGCTGCCGACGTATCGGTATCGAGTTGGTGTCATTATCAGATGTGTGTGAGAACGCCCGTTACGCATATGCACACATGACACTTTTAGTACCTACTAATTTTAGTTCACCGTAGGTCGAGGTACCTACCATAAAATGTAAAGCTACAGAAAAAAAAAATCTAACGAAAGAAAAATAAATACAGTTGATCAACTGAAAAAAAATATATGCTGTGGCATAGATTTTCTGCGAAAAGGTCGGTAGCGCAAATACGTCGCGCTGCATTTCGGTGAGGCGGATATAGCGTTTCAAAAGCCTACACGTCCGGAAAACTTCGCCTTAAACAAAACAATAATTATAGCAAGTCTTTAAATATACTTTTCATAATAAAACAGTAGACAATCACATTGAAGACTACGGGTTCATTCATGTGTAACAAAGTATCAAAATAAAAACTCTTAGAAACATTACAGCATCAGCTTTTCCGGTTGGTGAGGAAACCTCTAACTGAGCTAAAGAATCCTCTTTTTATTTTGCTGTTTATTGGAAGGATTGTGTGGTTGCTGTAGAAGGACGCCGACGTGTCGTAGATCGATGAACTTACTTCCACAGCCTGAAACGAATCAAATAGTACCTACGTACTTTGAAAGAGTTATTTAAGAAGCTTTAAAGATACGCCCAGTAAAGGCGCACATCGGTGGACTTCGCGGTGCAGAGTATTTTAGAGGGCTTTAATTAAACCTATTGGCCTCGCCTTGGTCCGCCATTTTGTTCTTTTTTTTTCCGATATCGTTTGATATTGGAAGAGGGCAAAATGACGAACCGGAACGAGGCCAGCATCCATACAAAAAAGTTCGATCCCTTTACCAACGAAAACTCGTACGTATCAACGTATCTAATGGTAACAAGATACAGGTAGATGCCAAAGCTCAGACACCGACCACGGAGCATGAAACGGGATTTCACTCTCTAGAGGTAACATACCTATTCATCGTATGGAGCCCTTTCTACTCTTTTCTCTCTCTTTTCTGAAAGTTGGCAACGTCGCAAATAGCTGTCAAATATTTACGTGAAATTACGTGTTTTGATTAATTTGGCAATGAAATATCGCTAACTATGTAACTATCTAAAATACAGATTATGAAATGCAATAATTAATGTTTTAACATCGAATATTTAGTTTTAGATGTAAAAAAAGAACTAGGAAACTTTCCAAATGCCTTTTTTACACCTAAAACGGTTACAATATCTACTCGTAATTCACTGTTATAATTGCAAATCATTATTCATATTTTAGATAGTTAACGATATTTCATATTTTCATACAGTAATATTGCCAAATTAATCAAAACACGTAGTTTCACGTAAATATTTGACAGCTATTTGCGACGTTGCCAACTTTCAGAACAAACGCTCTTTCTTAAATGTTCTCTAGAGCCCAGATAAGTTATTTTGGGTATGAAAAATAGGAAAAAGTTGCTTAGAAAATAGTTTTAACTGAAAATGGTTTTATCTATGAGATTTTTGGATGACTAAATGAAAATTGGACCGGACAGGACAACTTCTGTGCGGTCAGCTAGTATTTTGTAAAAATTACAAATTGAACTGTTAGTCCTCGTTCGCACGGATTTTACCAGGCCCTGGATTTTAAGCTCTTTGTGTTGAACCGAACATTGGCCATCCAACAGAGTGCATCCCAGCACGTCTAAAAATCACACTGTTGGATTTTCAATTCTCGGCGCTGTGCAGTGCGATGAGGATCCAGTGCGCGAAAAAATCCTGCCGCGACATTTTTACGTGCGTGCGAGCTTGGACACAAAAACATTAATAAAATACTCACACCAAGGGAAGTACTGATGTGATATGAATCAATAGAACTATTGACGCTAGGCAGGTCAAGCGGGGGTCCAATCGGTAGTTTTATCTCTGAGTTTCTGGTCGATCTCATGACTAAGCACGACATAAGCCTCCTCAAAAACGGCTTCTTGGGTTTCGAATCTTGCGGTTCCAACTTAGCACATTTATTATCTGAGTTTTGCACGTCTTCTGAATATAATGAGTAGGCTGAAGTTCCTAGATTTGGTGTGGCGCATTTTCTGTGTCCTGAAATAGAACAAATGTTGGTATTTATAAGAAACGTAACAGGTTATTTTAGGGTTGTTATTTATGGTAATAAGATTGAATTTTTTATGTCCTTATTGATATCCTTATTGATCCTTATTGAAGGCTCCCGCAAATTAGCGTGACGCGACAGCGTGACGCGGCTCTAGTTGATAAATTTTGCATCATATTTTCATAGAAATTGTTTTATGACAGTCACGTCGCGCTATCGCATCGCGCCTGTTCGTTGGGAGCCCTTGTGCTTAAAGTAGGTAAGTACAAAAGGGGTGATCATCCAATTTTGTCATTCGTCTAGTGTAAGACATAGGCAAAGCTAGTGACATGTCCTTCCAAGGAGGCAAATGACGGCCCATAGCTTTTTAACCAAGCCTCATTTCGCGTTTCAAAGTAGGTACAGACCGCGTGTGTACCGCGTTTTCACACAAAAGAGGAGGCCTGCCGATGTGAATTTAGATTTAATACCATAGCTTATGAGCGCATATATGCTCGTACGAGATAAATATATGGCAAAAGCGCGCGCATAAAAAAATGTGATAGTAGTGTATAAATGTAGAGTTTACTAATACCCACCTCTGAATAAAGTATGAAATGAGTTCAAATGCCCTATACTGGAGTTGGACAGGGCACCTACATCCGTCGACGAATATGCTACCGGCTTCATAAAACCAACACTCCCGTAACGTAGCTCCACCGAAGACATTGTTTTTCTAGTAAGGCCAACATACTCCGGTTCTTCAGGATGTTTTAAATTGTCTCTGGTATTTTCAGCATTAAACAAAACAAAAGTTTCAACTTCAGTCTCGTTCCGTTCGTCGACATCTTGGCATACGCAGCATGCAGAACAGTCTTTCGTTAGACTTAATCGTTCTTCGCGCTCCAGCTTTCCATGTCCTGTTCCTATGTCTCGCTCTACGGTAATTTCTGAATAACGTTTAATACGTTCTGTGTCTTGTTTTTTCTTATCTTTCTTTGCTTTCTTTTTAGGCTCGCTACGTTCTTGGCTTGGTTCTGATGAGTAGTCGCCTGTTGTATCAATATTTGCTTTTGTTTTACGAGTTTTGATTTTCCGTTCAACTTTAGCCAAATGTTTACAATTTCTTCTAGTGCAGGGAAGGGGCTCAGTCTGTACTGCTGTCTCGTGTCTTAATTCTTGGCTTGATTCTGTTGTCGGTGGACTCTGGCCCTTGACAACTTTTTTAGGCAACTCAGGTTCCTTGACAATTTTTTTAGGCGACTCAGGTTCCTTGGCCCTTTTTCGACGCGACTCAGGTTCCTTGGCCTTTCTTCGAGGCGACTCAGGTTCCTTGGCACTTCTTCGAGGCGACACAGAATGTATCGACCTTGATTGAGGCGACTCAGTATCCTTAACCCTTTCTTGAGGCGACTCCGTTTCCTTAACCCTTTGTGGCGAGTCAATAACGGCATCCTTAACCTTTTTGGTTCTTATTTCCCCGATAGATATTTCACTACTCTCACGCTGTGTCATTAATGACTTCCGTTTACTGTGACTACTTTTCTTCATACTTATCGTCTTTTGGATTGTTTTCTTCACCTTATCGTATTGTTGGCGAGACAGAATGATAGGCTTTTCTTTCGAGAACTGCTCCACTTGCAGGAACACTTGGATGTTTCGGCTTAATATTAATTGTTGATAGATAGCAGCTTTTTGTTCGTCTCTTTTTTCGCCTAAAGTATAATTGACGAAACTTATACCTTCATCTTCCGGGGTTTTTTTTGGGGGACGTGTTTTACCATTCTTATCCCGAACCTGTACGGACACATTTGCCTTATCTTTTGAAGGACTTGTTTTGAAACAAGGACATAGTTTATGAAACTCATAGTTAATTTCCGTGACTTGGCTTTCTTTGCTAAAAAAAAAGGAAGTTGTCTTTAATATAATTATTGAACAAACAAAAACATTGCAAAAAAATAATTAAGTTTTAAACCATCTTTGCCGGTAGATACACTGATACGGAATCTCGACATCGTTTTCACAAAAATGTCCCTAAAAAAAAAAAATGAGCACAAGATTACAAACGCATAATAGAGCATAGTTACTGATGAAAAAATAAATGAAAATGCTTATTATTTTAATAAGTAAAACTTAAAAGCCACCTCATAAGCAGATAAGCCTGTTTTAGGGGACATAAGTACTGAAAAAAACAGGGCACGCACAGGTTTTCGTAGTTATGATGTATTTAAATGTAAATAAATAAATAACTATATTCATGTAACATGACTAAATTGTGTTAGTAACAATATTCCTTACCCCTATGTTAGTATTCCTATTCTAATCACTTATGTACCTAACCTAAAACCATGAATACATGTGAATCACTGCCACGCAATACCGAGTTGGAAAGCGTGCAGCGACGACCCTCATATGAACAATCAAGCTCGCCACACAGCGCATCATTTTATTAACAGGCGCATCTAGAGATTTGCGAATAATTGCGATCGTACGATCCCTTGCTGCATCGTTATCATTTAATGGTTAAATAAATAAACATTTTCAAAATATGTATTTGTTTCAATAATACGAAGGAAATACCTAGGTACCTAAATTAGCGCGCGAACGCTCATTTTAACCAGAGCCCTACGCTACAAAAAGCGCCAGAAGCGTACGTTCGTTGCGCTCCACTTAAAACATCATAACCTCATAATTATCAGATCCAATGATGATATTAATATGACACAAGTTTATGTGCAATGTTTTTTTTTGATCATTCGGTCTCATGTATGATGCATCTAAGTAAGTATGCGCATTGTCATCCCTAATTATTATTTTCGTGTGCCGTGTTCCGAAATGCAACAAAAGTGATAATATCGCGAACCCGACCAAATTGAATAGTCAAAAAATTTAAGAGCTATCAGATCATTAGTACTGATTTTTATTTTGGTTGGCTTCGCGATATTATCACTATTTGTGTAATACGGAATGCGCCCGTGATTTCACTACACCATTGTTATGCGGTTCATAGACTTCACCTTCTTTCCAATTTTCAACGTGCCAGTTAGTCACCGAGTAAAATGGCTGGTTGACTTCCGGGACGGAAAGATGGACATGACGAAATTTCTGACGGATTCCATTTTGGCTACGGAATCCTAAAAACGTGACGTATACGTACAAGTTTGCTAAAAGCACTCTTTGTAAAATATTTATTTAGTATTTAGTGAGAAGTATGGAAGAAAAAGACATGTTGCGCCGAGTCGCCGACCCCAAATAAATGGCTGGGAGAATGATGATGAAGTTCAATGTACTATAGATAGAGATTACACTTTACATTTTGTTTCTATCGAATAACTGACTGACCTGATTTGTATTAGAGTATTTGGGTTTGACTTTATCCACACCAAGAAGTTCCCGAATCTGTTTGTCTCTCTCAATAGGATCAATTATGGAACAATCATCACCAGTGAAGTGCTTGATTGGAGCTGCAAAATAATCACATAAACTATTTATCTGTAGGTACCTAGGTACCGCATTAATGAGTATTGCACGTAGACAGATGGACAAGTCACTATATATGTAATAGATAATAATAATAATGAGACAAGGACGCGCTTATTAGATTCAGTGCGGTGAGTAAGCGAGACAAAAATATATTTTCGAAATGTCCTTCGCGCATGTAAACTTCTTGTTTGACCCCAGAACGAACAACTGACTGTGACCCAACAACACGACTGTGACGGTACGATTTCTTTGAAAAGTATTAATCGATACATCCAATAGTACCAGTTCCCAATTGAAAGACTCAACTCGACGACAAAATAAAAGAAGTTCTGTCCGTCGATTCTTATATTTTCAACATTCACTGTTAGAATTTCAACGACTCGAAGATCTATCTGATCTATTATGAATGTTCCTAGCTGATCTTAGTGCGCATATAGGTACGACGCCACGTTGCCAAAGACAGAGGTAAGGCCGGCCATACACGGACAGCGTGAAGCAGCCAGTATCGACTGCTTCAAGCTGCGACTCCTTATCAACCTACAGTTTTCTACGTACACACATACACGGAACCGCTCGAGCAGTCGCGACTACTTCGGGCGTTCGGCAGTGCGGTGAAATTTCATCGTGCGGCTAAGTAAACGCCAGGCATACACTGACTGCTCAGGTTGTCGACTGTGTCGACGCCGACGCGTCTATTTACTTCCCTAAAATACAATTATATTCAAGGATGTAAATAATTCCAAGAATAATTATATATCACCTAGGAATTCTGATTCATCTGGACCGATATCGGCAAGCTGAGCCCGATAACAAGTTTGTGTGTTCTTTATATTATTATTACTTTTATTGTCTTCACGTCTGAAAAAACAAAGGCAGAATTTAGAAAAAAAAAATGCAATTAATACTCATACAAATAAGTTCGATTTGACAAACGGTCAAGTTAGGAGAACACGCGAAAAGCAATTAAAAATAAACTACCTGTGACATATCTCTAGACTATCTCGTATGGTAAGTCTTGAAACATGTTTCATTAATGGTAACTCATCTTCTGAGGGCTGAAACCAAAAGCAAGAGGTTTGGAAGGGTTTTTATGAAATGCCTGAAGCTAAGCTAAGGCCGGTTACAGCGCTCCACCGAAAATCGCCGTCGGTGCGTCGTGGCGGTCCTAACAATACACATTGACCGACCGACAGTTTGTAGCATTCAGTGTTCTCCTGACCGACAAACAGCGCCAACTGGTACAGTCGCTTACACAATGGACGTATACGTACGGTCGGTTCATCGGTAGGTGCAGCACTGAAAGCACTCATTATTTTCATAGCACGTCGGTCGACCGACGTACGGCATGCGGAAGCACTCGACCGACGGTCCTTGTACGCAGTGCGCAGCATCTTGTGCGTACGCACAGTCAGTGTAACACTGTAACGTTTAATGAATTTCTGTATAAATGACAAACGCGACTGACGAAGGCACCGACGGGACCGTGAAGCACTATAACCCGGTCTAAAAGCTGGATTATGTTTAATTAATATTGCGAACAGTACGTTTATGATGCCAGCGGAGCGGAACGATTACAGATCCTTATGATGGTTAAGTTCCAACTTATGAATACTTACGTTGTAAAGCGCAATTGACGGACATCTCGTCGGCGATTTATTGCCAGACTCAAACGCTCCTCTTTCTAGCGCGCCGCTATCGGGTAAACGCAACAAACTTCCCAACGATGGTTCTTCGATGCACTTTTGGGAACCCATATCTTTTAATGTCTTTCGAATCGTCAAGTCAGTTGACTGTTTATCTCGATTAAACAACACATCGTAGTATTCTGTGTCGCCGTCTATATTAATAGTGACCTTAGAATTGTCCAACTTGGCAGGAACATACTGTTTCTGATTCATTTGTTCAGTCAGTTTCTTTGTATATGTGTCTACTAAGACTTTTTTTGCCCGAGCATGGTCCGTATTAGTTCCCGATTCAGCCTTTGTTTTTGGAACAAATTTCGAGGTTTGTTCGCTTTTGAAACCTTGGGCTGGTTTAGCAATAAAAGTTTCTTGATTTTTGGCCATCCGCGGTGTAACAACACTTGGATGCATTTTTGAGACCTGTGTCGCACAAGAAATCGTTAAAGGATCACTTTTAGTTACTTGCGTTGCATGATTCGAATAGTATTGTTGAATTTTAGGTACCTGCGTTGCATGAGACACCTGAGCTCTGAGATATTTAATGGGCGAAGGCTTGTATTGTAGATGTTTTTGGGACGCAAACGTTTCATGAATCGAATGTTTAATAGGAGCTATTTCCTGCAGACTATCAAGATTATCCTCGCATTGCGTTGCATTGGAAGTTGTGAAACTTTGCACTTCATTTAAATATTGAGTGCCATTGGACGCAGTATAATTTTTAATTCTTTTGGCAGAGACCTGTGTTCCATTAGATATATTGCTAAGTTGATGAATTTTGTTAGACATTTGTGTTGCATGAGACGTAGTATAAAGACCTTGATTTCTTTTAGATACTTGTGTTGCATTCGAGACAGTTAGATTCTTAAAGTTTTTGGAGACCTGTGTTGCATTAGTCATATTCAATTTTAATGGCAATTGTTTTCGTGAAATAGCGTCCTGCTTCAATTTATCTTTTTCTCGTATCTTTTCTTTTATAGCTCTCAACGCTTTTTGACGATCAGGACTCTTTTTTTCGGTGACTGAAGGCTTCAGCGAGTCGTCTGGCAGTTTTGGTCGTGATACCTTTTTTACAGGTGATGGCGAACGACTCATTCGGGGACTTTTATAGTTTCTTTTTGTATCATTTCTATTTGAAACTTTCTCTGTTTTAAAAACGTGGAGACTCGTGTTCGTGCCCATTCCCACCGGTGACGGACTTGGTGCAATTCGGGTAGGATAATGAACAGATTTCATTAAATCGTCCGGGCTTGATTTAGGGTAAACAGATATTATGACCATTGGGCTTTGACAATCTTTCAGAGTGTTCTGTTCCGACCTGTTGCCACAACAACTGCACTGAACCTTCTTGTCTGAAAAAGTCGCACACCTCCGCTTGTTCGCAGCAACTTGGATATTAAAGTTGACTTGAGTTCCTTGTGATTCCTTGCTAAAATCAAACGCAATTTGGACATCATTTCATCAATATTTAAAAGTTGTTTATTATAAACTTTCGTCAGTATATCTTTACCTTACTACTTCATTCACTGGTGGCTTTTCCATGTCGTGGTCATAGTTATAGTCAGCTTGTAGACTCGAGTCTTGCTGTAGCCTGTAAAAGTAATTTATAAAAAACATCATGTAATCGGAAAATGTGTAAATTTTATCGATTGATTTTAACGTAACATCGCGCCTTGTGTGCCCGTAGGGTTGGACAAAGGTGTACCCTACGTTTCGCCAGTTATGATCATTTTACATTTTACGTAAAGGCATGATTCCGACGGGCGGCGGCTGAAGAACGCAAAAGAAAAAAAAATTACTTTCAAAACAGCGATGCATTTGATGTTAGTTGATTTGAACGACTATCGAAATAAAAGTCATTTGCAGTTTTAATGAGACAATTAAATAAATGCACGGTCCAGTGAAATAATTTAAAGGTATATATATCATTAGTTGATTGAATTCCCATTATTTATAGACATTTTATTATTTTATGTAATATTTTTAAATACCGACGTCTTTTCTTTGAGTATTTAAAATACACTCAATTAGTTTCTGGTTTATAATTTAAACGCTTAACTGTGCGACAAGTGTCCTGCGCTTGGGCAGCGCCTTAACACAGAGCTGTGCTGCTGGGGAGTTCCTGGCGGCACTTTTTTTTGCTAGCTTAAACACTACGAAGTTGTGAAGGGTGTGTTTCGGGGTACTATCATATATAATTTTAACCGCCGCAGCCGAGTTTGTAAAAATGATTTTTTTAACGGAATCGGACTTAACGTCCGCAAAGGAGGCGACGAAAAGTTTCTAACAACAAAATTATCTATAGTGAAATCTTACGCTGACTGTTCTTCAGTCGTTCCGTATGAAGTTTCGGCAATAACAGGCGAAAAGTCGCGAGTTAACTGAGCAACATCTGACATAACTGTAAAATGAATGAGACATTAATGTCCCTATCGTAAAACTGGCTACAAGATGTAGGATATCAAAACTCTAAAAGAAATCGCGAGATAAATCAAGCATCATGCTCCTGGCCCTTATCACAATTAATTTGTGGTCGGCGCAACATGTCTTTTCAAAGTCAAAGTCAAAACGTTTATTGTGAACTAAGTGTACAATAATGTTCGTCATCTCGTTAATCACCCCCTTTCTAATCATATCATCATTCACAAGTCTATCCATCGTTTCTTTGGTCACCCTCTACTATTATAATTATGTACTTATTTTTTATGGGGTGAAGAAGATCGCAGGGAAGATCTGGATGAGAGTGACACAGACCATCAAAGGTTGGCACAAAAGTATATATTCAGCAATTCGTGGAACAAAGCAGCCAATTATGATAATGCTGAAATGGGTTGTAGAACGGCAGCCTCGTTTTTAACCCGAGTTCTGCTTTTTCTTTTGTTTATAGATCTCACAGCAATGCCTCGCAATGTTTATTTGTACATGGATTCGTTATACCTTGTTTATCGTCAACAGTAGCTCCATATCTCAGTACGTATTTGTCATCCTCAGAAATACCGAACTGGCCGAATATGCGCACGTGACTTTTTTGAGGCGCCTCCTGTTGTTCATTCACACAGATGCAGTTGTTACACTTTGGGAAATATTTGAAGTCCACTCCAGTCCTCTGCTGCACCTCCGGGTTGTCTGCCGCCGCCGGTGCCTTCTTCTCTTTTTTCTTCTTCCTATCCATATTCAGAGACTGGATTAGATGTTTGAAATTCGACAGTTCTGCTATGGGTATCTCTTCATTTTTCGTGTAACTATCGTGGTCGGTGGAGAGTTTTGCGCTGCCCGTGGTTTTGATCTCATAAATTTTCTCTCTTCTTCGTCCCGCAACTATTACAAAAACGTTCTTAGTTTGTATGGAATTCTCGTGATTTGACGCAGTACTCTGAACTCTTTTTGGAATATATCTCCGTCTTCTGAGGAGTTTTGCCGCTTGAACTTGATCCTTTTTCGGTATTACTGTAACTTTTATGAGTGGTTTCTCGGAACTATGTGGGTTTTTTTCCGAATTAAGTAAGGTAGAAATATTTCTCTCCGGATTATGTAAGCTCGGGAAACTTACAAATGAAAACTGCTGTCCTAGAATCTGTTGGAAATATGCAAATGCGTTACGTCTTTAAACGGTATTAAATATGTAGCGAAAATCTGAATATGGATAATATTGGAGTGATCAACAATGTCGCTAACGTTATTGTGGTGAACTAACCTGTCCCTCAGATGCTTTTTTAAGTACCAACGACGTAGAGGATTCAGAATTGTTGACAGCTTTCGAGTTTTTTGTGGAGCCGGGAACCAATCGGGCGAACTTATTGCGGAAACCTCGCAACAAGTGCACGTCATTCGCGTCCGTGTTATACGAACTACAAAACGCGTGCCTGCTGCTGCTGATCCTTTTCACTGGCGGACTTAAGAAGTCCAGTGATTCTAAACAAACAAAAAATATGAATAAATGTCCAGAATAAAAAGAAAACTAATAATTTTGAATCAAATTAAACAAAAATTAAATCAGACCGATAAATTCAGACTCTGCGCTGTAACAGTCCATAATGAATTTCGAGGCTGCATTAATTATTAATTAATATTAAATACAAATATCGCTGCGAAACAACATTTTTCGGGAGTAAAATTTTGACAATGATCATACTTTGACAACGACAATTGGCATCAGTTGTTCTCGTTTTCGATAATATGTCGACCTTACGGTTATTGGCGAAAAGGTCGGTCTAATGTCCAAAGTTTTATTGCAAGTAATGGGTGATTCATTTAGAGGTACTTTTTCAAAAGTTAATAAAATATGTCTATTTCGGGTCGACTTTTTAATGATACAAAAAAACCATAGCTGATTTTTTTTTTTAATGTTGGACAAAACTGTACTTTACACGGTCTATTCTGAAGGTCCAAATATTTATGATGAGTGGATGAGTCCGAGCATTTCGAGTGGTTACTTTCGAAAAAAGTACCTCTAAATTCAGTGCTATAAAGTCTAAATCATCGATATATTGAAGCTTAGTGACACACATATTATAATAAAGTACTCTGTGGTGACACATTTACTGTCACAGAATGACATTTACTATCAATTTCGGTTTCGATCAACTCAACCAAACATGTTATTCTATTATTTATAATTTCAGACAAAATTCCGTTAATTTAAAATATCCGTGTTCAGATCCGATGAGTATCTCAAGAATTAATTTGGTACCATCTACCAAACTTCATGAAATTGAAACTTTACTGTTAGAAATTCTAAGTGGAATCCAGTAAGTAGAGCAGAATGTCTGAACAAATCGACGAGAAGACATTGACGACATCGATGAAACTGCCCGACCGGGTGCGAACAGGCATGGTGATCCCGGTGTCGAACGAAACGTTTTTTAATACCCAGTGGAAGGCAAAGGAAGCTCAACTATGTGCCTACGACATGCTGTACCACCCCCCTGACTACAACCCTAAAGCTGCGCGCACTGATCGACAGCAACCGCAGATCATACGACAGAATATTTGGGATCAAGTAATTTCATTCTTTGTAAATAATAAGACAGGGTCCAATTTGCTGTGGTTGATAGTGTCTTCATCAATTATCATCGTCTTTGTTCTCGCTACATATTTTATTAACAAAAAGTAATGTCACCACTATATTCTCCAAATGGCTAGGCACGAGAGCAGCCACATTTTTGTATAATTAAGTCTCTGGGATAGTAAAACGCATCTGGAATTCCTTTGGTAATACAGATGTCCATATGCGATGGTACCAACCCGCACTGGGCCCGCGTGGTGGATTATGGCCCAATCCCTCTCACCGAGAGGAGGCCTGTGTCCCAGCAGTGGGAACATTATAAGGCTGATGATGATGATGATATGCGATGGTGACCAGAAAGTAAACGTGTAATATATTATTCGTTCCAACATGATCTCCTACCATCCGGTGGACTGTTTGACTTGGGCAGTGCATATTTGCGTCATATGTAATCTTTAAACATTTCCTATTTTGCAACAGGAATTTCACAAGGGCATACCATCAACGACTCATTTTAACTATGGAAGGCCCAAGTGGCCCATCCTTGATCGACCTACCAAGCTGTTCGTGAGGGTTGTAGGTAAGAAAACATATTAAGAAACACAGTTTCTCTGGTATAGCAAAAAAAAAGTCTTCGTCGTTATAGGTCCTAAACAAAAGCGAATGTCGCGCAAGTACTCTATCGTCGTTTTAAATATGAATATGACATAAGTATGTACAGAGGCCAGCACATCAAGCTACCCCAATCTGTCAAATTTCTTTGATAGTTTTTCAACTTTATAACAAAGGAATAAGGTTTATGTTCAATTGGGAAAATTTGACAGCTTGGGATAGCTTGACCTGCTGGCGACTGTACTTGTGTGATCAAACAATCATTATCTACGACGCTGTGCTTAGTCTCTGTTGAGATTGGCCGCCGTGACTGAATTTCGATCGTTATGATATTAACTGTATTGTTTGTTTTTCAGTTAAAAACGAGAATCCGCATATGCGTCTGTATCATGTGTTGGAATGGGCTGCGCTGTCCAGCGAAGGAGTGATGAATGTCTGCTACTCGTAGATCCTTCAACATTTTTAGAAGATCATCATCGTCATCATTATCTTTGTTCCACTCACTGCTGGGAATAGGGCTCATCCCTTTTGTGCCACGCTTCCTTGGTCTGTGCGAGTTTCATTCAGGTCAACACCAGATCTTCTGTATAGGATACCTTCTAATAATTTTATCAAAAGGAATGGACAGTAAGCCGAAAACCCTTAAAGTATCGATGAGTATTAAAGTCTCCATTAACAATAGTGTTTCTGTGTTATTTAGGTAAAATAATTAACCTAGTTACCATACCGTCAAGTGTCTTAATTAACACAATTACTTTTCTATTGTTATCAGACTCAATGAGTCTGCATATCAGCCGAGGGGATAACCAAGTGCCTAAAAAACTTTACACGATTCTTTACATAAAAAAGCCCAAAAGTGCAGAAAAAAAGCCCAAAAGTGCAGAAAAGAAAGCCCAAAAGTTACATTTAAATCCAAAACCATCAAATTCTTTTTTTTTTTCACATCTTTTCATCAAACGTAACCTAGCTCAGGCGCGGTCACAGCCAAAGACTTTGGGGGGGGAAGGGTCACAGACAAGTACTACATATTAATAGGAAAAGAAAAAGAGTAAATTAGACTTTATTGCACAAAAAAATGGTTTACGTTTACGGCTTTGCTTTTTAGGGGTCATGACCCCTAAGACCCCCCCCCCCCCCTCGGACCGCACCTGAGCTAGCTGCACGTTCCCAAAGATCATCCTCGACCATTAATTACTCTTTTAATAATAGGTCTTTACCTATGAAATTGCCGTTTTGTATGAAAAAATTTAAACGAATTTTTTTCATGAATTTTTTATTTGTATTAATCGAAGTAATCACCCATGCAATCAATGCATCTTTGCCATCGCAGTGGCAGTTTATTGATGCCCTTCTTAAAGAAATCAGCTGGACGGGAGGCAACAAATTCTTCAAAGGCATTTTGTACTGCCTCTCGGGTATTAAATTTTTTTCCCGCCAAGAAGTTATCCAAATTCTGGAAAAAGTAGTAGTCTGTAGGCGCAAGGTCTGGTGAGTAGGGCGGATGACGGAGAGCTTCCAACCCCAGTTCTTGCAACTTGGAGACCGTCTGCTGTGCAGTATGAGGTCGCGCGTTGTCGTGCAGGAGCAGCGGAGACGAGCGATTGACCGATGCTGGTTGGAGATGCGCCAGCTTCTCCATCATTGTGTTCAGTTCTTCACAGTACACATCTGCAGTACCTAATGCTCACCCCGTTTGGTAAGAAGCTGTGATGAATCACACCGGCGCTAGACCACCAAACAGTGACCATCACTTTTCTAGGGGTAAGTTTTCGTTTAGGGCATTGTTTAGGTGCTGAACCAGGATCCAACCAACTTGCTGAGCGCTTACGGTTATCAAACAGAATCCATTTTTCATCGCAGGTAACAATGCGGTTCAAAATTCCTTCATTTGTGTGTCTGTTGAGCAGTGCAAGGCACGTCTCGACGCGTACTTCGCGCTGGCGATCATTGAGTTCGTGGGGCACCCATTTGTCAAGCTTTTTTACCTTGCCAATTTGAAGCAAATGGACCAATATTGTTTTGACGCTAACGTCGAAAGCTGCTGCTAATTCAGCCGTAGATTGTGTATCATCAGCTTCCACAATCGCCTTTAATTCGTCATTGTCGACCAAAGTCTTCGGACGACCGCGAGGTTCATTTTTCAGGTCGAAATTTCCAGAACGGAAGCGAGCAAACCAATAACAGGTGGTGCGTTGGTTTGTAGTGTTAGCTCCGTAAACGTCGTTGATGTTGCGTGTCGCTTGTGCCGCGTTGCTGCCACGACGGTACTCATATTCCATAATTACTCGAATTTTTAACGTATCCATGATGACGAAAAAGATTGAAATGCGATGAAAATGTAACACTAATCAATAAAGAAATGACTACTTTTAGAAAAAAAAAACTATGTTTTTAAAATAAAATTAATTTGAAATTAGAATTCTTAGCCAAACAAAAATTATTTTGATTTGAAATGGCCAGTACTGCAGAACGGCAATTTCATAGGTAAAGACCTAATATTTTTGTTGGCTTTTACAATTTGTTTCAAACATGTTGGCGTTACATCTTTTTGGTAAGAAAATTCTAAATCTTTACGGATACTGCAATTTTGTAGGAAAGCGCTATTTATGCTCTTGCCAAAAATCGTTCTGTATTGATAAATGCTAAATGATTTATTTTCTGTAAGTAGATCTGTACAAACACTTTAACACGTCAATCATATTTTTTTTACTAGAAGAGGTCGGCGTTTCCTATCTGACTACTCTGAGAAGAAAGGCCGAAACAAACTCAGAGGTCACAGTCTCTTTTAAAGTCCACACATAATCTTGGTCAGATCATGTGAAAACCATGTGGATTGGTGTCTGATGTGGTCTTTTGTGGAAAGAACCACACAGATTCAGTGGGCCTGCCCATTCAGTGCACGCATTTATCAGTAATCATACATAATTAGGCCGACCCAATTCCCTGTAATTCCGGATAAGGTATCTTTCAGAAACTATGCTATACCTACGTTTGTGGCTATCAACGATTGTGTAGGTTTAGTGTCAGTGTTCAGTAGTTAATTATTGTAACGGAAACCAATTAGTGATACGACAGTTTTACAGCCATGTATCTATTCTATGATGTACCAGTTGGCAACAACAATATTTACACTATTACTTTTACATGTGATCTAAATCGATGGACTAAAAACTTTCTTCAAAAAAATAACAACCAACTTCCAGAAAAAAACACTACAAAGTGAAACGGTTTTTATTTTTCACTTTTCATTTATAGTACCTATCCCGAACCAATTCGAAATTTCATCATCGTTGGGGTCAAAACAATGCATATTTATGCGATTGCAGCAATCGCGGTTCATTTGCTGTCATTTTTTTAAGAGTTCCGTTATCTCCGAAACGCATCATTAGATATCTTATTAAATTTAAATGGGACTATTTCGAAATCGAAAATCGAAATTTATAAAACTAAAGTGTCACCTTTTTTGCTGACATTCCTACCGTGGTATCTATTGATAATATTGCATACATTTTGTCTACCTATTACCTAATGCTAAACGACAGCTGATAAATACTGCAACTAAAGCAGATCTTCAAATGATCATAAATACTGCAAAAACATCTTGAAACCAGCCATGATGGCTGGTTTCAAGATGTTTTGGGGTATATAGAAATGCACATCTCGCCACCACGCCTACCCTTGTACCCTGTACAAGGTCAAGGCATTTATTTCAAACAGGCACATAAAATACACTTTTGAACGTCCACATTTACATTAAATAAAATAGAATTGAATCTGTTCGCGCCTTCCAAAAGGTACATTCGAATGGGGAGAATGGGCAAAAAACTCCACCGAAAGTCTCTATTAAAATATTTTACAGTATTAATAGACTGTACAATATTTATTAAATTATAATATTTATTAAATATAATATTAAAAATAGGGGCTTGTGGCTAAGTAACAATAGCTGCACGGGTCGATCGATCAGGTTAAGCTACACTTGCCGCGGTTGGTCCGTAGATGGGTGATCATCTTTACATACCAAGACCCCTCCGTGCCTCGGAAAGCACGTTAAGCCGTTGGTCCCAGCTGTCATTTGTGGATCTTTTACAGTCGTTACGGGTCATCAGAAGCCCGAAAGTCTGACAACCAGTCTTACCAAGGGGTATCGTATTACCTAGTAACTGGGTTGTGGAGGTCAGATAGGCAGTTGATCCATGTAAAATACTGGTATTCAGCTGCATCCGGTTAGACTGGAAGCCAACCCCAACATAGTTGGGAAAAGGCTAGGCAGATGATGATGAAAAAGCATGGCAGTTGAAAGTATGTCATGCTCACTTAAATGTCTCACTGATGGTGTTGCGTGTGTTGGATCATTCGTTTCCATACAAAATGGTTGAGCTGAATGGTGCTGATCCACGCGTCAAGTTCGTGAACGGGAGCCGTTGGTTGAGACTGGTCATCTTAGAAGATACCAGGACTTCCAGGGCTTATTTTAAATCTTATATTTAGAATTGTATTTTTTTTTTTACATTGTTCTCACATACACACGTAATATCCAACTTTTTTTAAAAGAGTGTCCGTGGAGTTTCTTGGTCGGTCTTCTCCATTGAGATCTACGTTTTGGAATGGGTACCTAGCTTCAACTTTCCAACTGATCGACTTTTTGGGAAAAGGCTAGGCAGATGATGACAATATTAGTATACATTACTATGTGAAGACGACAGTCATGGCGATGGCACCACATAACACGATTCCTACCGGCTGCCCTTCGGCCAATAAAGAGTTCTAAATTAACCCGACTCCAAAACGTCATCATAATCGTAAGCTAAAAATTCATACAACAATGATCCCGTAAATATGTAACTTTAGGTCACGTGGCACCGCTTGATATGGACGAGAGAAGCCGCTGTACAACGGGTTATGACAGCGATAAATATCGAAAAATCTGCGAGAACGAGATGGAGGATATTATTGCACATTTAATTTGGTTTTCAGCTGTTTATTTTGATTGTATTTAATTCTTTACATTCCTTTATTAATTTTTAGAATGATAGGTAGGTAAATTAAAGCAGACTTCTCTTCGGCTTCTCTCTTAGAACAATTGACACCTCGCTGCTGGAAGACCTAGAATAAAATTACCATACCACAACAGGTAAAAATAATTAAATATTAAGCAATGAGAGATTAATTAATTATAAGATACATGGTGCTCACAAACTGTTTTACAAACATTGCCTTGACAATGTTTGAAAATGTGAGTGTGAATATAAGTGGAGTGTGTGAGTTAAATGTAAATCAATGTCATAAAAAAGAACACCTTCATTTCAGCCTATGTAAGGGCGAGCTTATTGCCATTAATCGAGCACCAATGGACTCCTGGCATTTAACTGAGAAATCAACACTTTACTGAATGGGATCGAACCCATGAGCTCATGGTGTGCAGTTGCGTTTGCGACACGTCCCTTTAGGCGCCGGCCACAAAAATAGGACGTAATATGAGGACAGGACGCAAACGCGGCGTCCCTTTCACTTTTCTTCCCGGCACAAAATATACAGAACGCCATTAAGGACAAGACGCAGGCGCGTCGCTTTTTATCTGCATACTATGAGGATGTTCTTGAATATTCAAGCCACCAGCTGGCGCCACTTTGCCAAGGGGTCTTCCATTTCGGCAATTAATTTAAAATATTTGATGTCATTCGTTTCATTCATTCGTTCACCATTCAGTCTATATTAGGCGCTTTGACACTTGACAGGTGCCCGGACCTGACGTCTCAGTGCTGCCAGAAAACCCTCATTGCTGCGTGTGTGTCCCGACCATTCAATGTGGCCCGCGTCTTAGGATAATCATTATAATGTCGTATTACGTCACTCGAATGCGGGTTATTTTCGAATATCGAGTTTGACAGCATTAGGAGTCTTGTGGAGTAGTGATGGGTCAGTGGTAACGCGATTTACGAGTAGTAAGTAGGTCGTAGTTTCAAACCCAGACGGGCGCTTTACTTTGTATATAAATTATTTCATCACCATTTAAAAACGGTGAAGGAACCGCCATGTCCTAGAAATAACAATTCGAAGACTTGTGACAACCACCAACCCGCACTGGCTCGCGTGGGAACATTATAGGTTGACAATGAGGACTTTTCGTCTTCCATACATTATGACAAAAATGCTTATTCATTTTATCACTGAAAGATACGCATACACAGTACCAAACCGACTTTACATGTTCGAAAAAACTTGAACATGTAGAACAAGAAACAATTATCTAATCGACGCGGCATAAATAATGTGACTCGATGGGGCGGATAGGACCCTTTTTGGTCTAGAAGGCAGTGCGTAAGCACACGCCTATTTTCGAATTATAAAAGTTGTGCTGCTATTTAAATTTGAAGGCTTTAGAAGAATTTTATTGATGTAAGTTATATTTTAACTTTTGGTTATTTTTAGATACTTTTGATAAAATCTTATACATGTAAGTGATATAATTTTCGTATGAAATATCACTTTAAATTATTTGTTATTCAGCCTAGGTGAGGTGGTAACAGTGACACTATTGAGCGATTAAAATCAAGTCAATTGTTAATAGTGGTTCTATTTGCTCTACTAAAATGTTTGGTATGACTTAGACCAAAAAAATACAAAGATTGTGTAATTAAGACGTCCCTTTGAAAATCCGCAGCATTGCAATATTTAGAGAAACTATAGGTGAATGCCATCTGGTTAAATTAGCCAGATAATTGGACGGCTAGGCGGTTCATTAAACGCCGGATCCAATAAAATAGCTGAAGGACAACTCTAGCCAATTCATTGAGCGTAACATGAAACCAGATGATTGAATTTCACAAATGATGTACGACCTTTTACTAATACCTACCACTAAGTAACTATATAGTAATAGTGAAATGTTGGTTCACACAAAGTAGGTACATACTTAACACGAATATTACTCAACTAGCTTTTGCCAGCGGCTTCGCCCGCACGGAACTTTCATCCCCTATTTAACTCCCTTAGGGGTTGAATTTCGAAAATTCCTTATTCCTTGTCTACATTATAAAGGGAACCTCTGCGCAAAATTTCAGCTTTCTAGGTCCAAGGGTTTGGGCTGGGCGTTGATGAGTCGGTCAGTCAGACAGGACGTTTTTTTTTATTTATATAGATAATAATTAAATCAGTCAGTAAATTCAGTCTTTTTAGACTCAAATATTTCGCGAAAACTTGCAGAAAACGTAGTATTATTTGGCACCTCCATGTTTTCGTACTATTTTGACAATATCACACTTTAATTTCACT
This sequence comes from Polymixis flavicincta, assembly GCA_949987655.1. Lineage (NCBI taxonomy): Eukaryota > Metazoa > Arthropoda > Insecta > Lepidoptera > Noctuidae > Polymixis > Polymixis flavicincta. The sequence goes on along the minus strand of OX465190.1, from coordinate 13,516,661 downwards.
TAAAATTGCACACAAGAACGAAAAATTTAGTTTTTGTGAATACTAGCGCCGTAGTGAAAATATACTGAACTAAATTTGAATCAATTGGCTGAGTCTTGGTCAGTCATCTTAAAATGGATGATTTTCAATACGACAAGTTGTTAGACGTTGAATGATTCTAGTTCAATTAACTATCGGCCTAGGCATCCAATTAGATGTCTAATTTAACCAGATGGCTTCGACATGTATGTGAGGTATTGGTTAAGGAAACAACCAACATTCGTAATCCAGAGAGCGTTCTTGTGCAGTTTCTTTCTAATAACTATGCTATTCTATAGCGTAGAACGGCGTAGCACGACGTAGAACAGCGTAGCCTTTAACAGCGTAGCACTATGTACGACAGCGCGTAACCTTAAACGGCGTAGCACGGTGAAAACAACGTAGCGCATCGTAGAACAGCTTAGCCTTGAACGGCGTAACATGCTGAAGACAACGTAACGCATGGTGGAGCAGCGTAACCCTTAACGGCGCAGGACGGTGAAGACTGATAGCGCGTCGTAGAATAGCGTACCCTTGAACGACGTAGCACGGTGTGGATAGCGTAGCCTTGAACAACGTATCACTGTGTGGACAGCGTAGCGCGTCGTAGAGCAGCGTAGCTTAGAACAACGTAGCACGATGTGGATAGCGTAGCCTTGAACGACGTAGCAATGTGTGGACAGCGTAGCGCGTCTTAGAGCAGCGTAGCTTTGAACGACGTAGCACGGTGTGGATAGCGTAGCGTGTCGTAGAGCTGCGTAGCATGTCGTTGAGCAGCGTAGGCTTAAACGATGCACGTAGTACGGTGTGGACAGCGTAGCGCGTCTTAGAGCAGCGTAGCCTTAAGCGACGTAGCACGGTGTGGACAGCGTAGGGCGTCGTAGAGCAGCGTAGCATTGATCGACGTAGCACGGTGTGGATAGCGTAGCGCGTCGTAGAGCAGAGTAGCGCGTCGTTGAGCAGCGTAGCCTTGAATGACGTAGCACGGTGTGGACAACGTAGCGCTTCGTAGAGCAGCGTAGCCTTGAACGACGTAGCACGGTGTGGACAGCGTAGCGCGTCGTGGAGCAGCGTAGCGCGTAGCTGAGCAGCGTAGCGCGTAGCTGAGTAGCGTAGCGCGTAGCTGAGCAGCGTAGCCTTGAACGACGTAGCACTGTGAATAAAGTGTAGTGCGTCGTGCTTGCTACGCTGTTTAACGCCGATAGAGCAGTGCAATCACGACGTAGCTTGTAGCTAAGTAAATAACACCACCACGTAGCGATCGACCAGTATATGCTATGCTTGCCGCGGTCGGTCCATGGACGGGTCTCGGATTGTAAAGATGGTCATCTTTACATACCGAGACCCTCCGTGCCTCGGAAAGCACGTTAAGCCATTCTTCGATCATCGACAATAGTTAAGGGTCGTCACTAGCCCGAAAGTCTGACAGCCAGTCTCACAAAATCGTATTTTCTGACCCAGTAACTGTATAGTGGAGGTCAGATAGGAAGTCGATCCATTGAAACACTGGTATTCAAATGCATCTGGTTGTAAAATGGTCATGAAAGCGTAGCGCGTCGACCGACGTAATATAACATCGTATAGCCTTGAACAGCGTAGCCTGGCTCAGAACAGCGCATAGCCTTGAACAGCGTAGCGTGTCGTAGAGCAGCGTAGCAAAGCATGACCTTAAAAAAAATGTTGGTAGGTTACAAAGAGAAAAAAAATCTGTTACTTTTGTGTTGTTTTTATTTTAATTAGCGAAAAAAAAGCAAATTTATAAAATATTTTTCATTTATGTTTTTGTACGCGAATTAAAATAATAAATGTATTATGTAATTAAATAAGCACGTTATGTTGTTAATTAAATGGCGGCGACCATTGCACTGCAATTTATCAGTTTATGACGTTTTCAGGGTTTCGTATTTTCTTGATTACACCATCAACCCTATTTTGTTTAAGCATAGTTGCGGCGTCTTTATTTTTTACTTTAATAAAATGAAGTTGATAAAAAAAAATCTAATCAATGGGGGATCCCCGTAGAACGAACAAAGGGCCAAAAAATGTATGCAACTTTTTGATACTACTGGATCTTACGAAACTAAGTCTTCCGTCTGAATGGTACAGACGCCAGCAGGTCAACCTATCCCAAACTGTCAAATTTTCCCAATTGAACATGCACCTTATTCCTTTGCAATAAAGTTGAAAAACGATCAAAGAAATGTGACAGATTGGGGTAGCTTGATGTGCTGGCTTCTGTACTTGGCCTTTCTTTTTTTTTTTGTTTTTTCTTTTTTTGTTTTATTTAGAACGTATTTATCATGTACTAATCTCATCGAGTTTGAAATTATGATTGACGTGCATTGAAATACAAAAAACCGATGAAATACACAATCAGCGTCTCAAAAACGTCCGCATAAATAGGGCGCAATGTGCGCAGATGTCAATGATATCAGTCATCTTTCAGTCAGTCTTTTTAGACATTGCGTCGTAAAAACCACGCAAAAGTAGTAAGTTTGAATTTGCAAAAAAATATATTTTATCATAACTATAACCACTGACCTCAGCCACTGACGTATAATTGGGACAGTTTTGAGGTTACTTTTGTTCGAAGCTGTGCATCTTGGGTTTTTGGTACTTAAATCAATGTTGTCGTGTAAAAATGTTTGTACAAACTCAATTACACAATTATGAGTAGTTTATCAAACTGTTGCATCACGAGGGCTATTAAAACACAAGTGTGATTTAGTTCTTTTTTTTTGCGTTCTGATAATATTAATAATGAGAATGTAAACTAACTAATTAAACAAATAAATACAAAAACAAAAGGACACTTAGGCGTCGAAGTATTCGTCCGCGCTGTCATCAGGAAACATGCCCTGAAGACTGGCAGCATTGCCACGTTGAATGGCAATGCTAATTCGTTGGCCGAAGAATGACCCAGGCCTCTGGTCACGTGAAGTGTCGTCCAGCCGGCGAGAAATTTCCGTAAAGAGGAGACGTGCACTCGGGCCCCATGACCCGAGCGTTTCGACCCCAAACGGCTCAAAACTGTAGTTACCCATAAGATTACAGTATTTACGTCGCTTGAGGGTCTCAGCAGCCGCAGCAGCGGCACCAGCACAGCCCGCCGTGCTAGGAACATAAGAATTTTCAGTTATACGGATGAATTTAGAAATTAATGGGCAATTTTATGCAATGCCCTACAGCAAAAACTCTGCTCTGTTACTGTTTTTTTTTTTAATTTCCTAGAGCACAATGACAGCTATCATATCAATCTTGCAATTTTACAACGGAAATGGTAAAAAATAAAATGCGTTGACTTGAGAATATTTGGAACCATCAATATTTTGGAAGTCTTTTAACTTACCTCAACATTTTTACAAAATCTAAAGATGAACTATTTTTTTTTTTTTAATTTTAATCCAAAATGACAGCTGTTACTATTGCATAACTGTCATGTTGACAAAAAAGGAACGCAGCAAGACAAAGAATGCTATCGCAGCTGTCATTTTAGTATAGCAAATAAAAAAATTAAGTAGAACATGATTGAGTAGTCGCGAATTGGCATTAACTACTAAACTTGCAAAGTACCAATTTTGATTAGGGTTATTAATTAATTAAACTCATCGTTTGTACTCGTGATAATTAAATGGGAAAATGCGTGTTTCAAATATATTGTCTTTGGGTTCCGTGACTACTCATTCTAGATTTTTGTTAACAACGAGGACCACTATTCTTTTACTGTGAATAACAGGGCTTAAATAACTAAAGACCAAAGACTGCCTTGCAAAACGCCAGAGTAGATATATAATTTTGTTTGTTTAGTTGATGAATAGTGACGTAGTTACCATCACTAATTTCCATAGAGACTGTGGTTAATCCACAGACATTTAAACAGTTAAATGTCTGTGGGTTAATCAATAGACTTTCTTTTTAATCTTTCGATACATACGTAATCTTAAACCTTCTTATTCTGTTAAAATACTTAAATGCTTTGAACGTCATACGTGTCCGGGAAAGCACAATAGCTTATTAATCCAAATGTTCCCACGACTTTTTGTTCAAATCACAAGACTTTTAAAGAAGTTTCCAATGTCAAAAACTTAACATAAAAATAACTAATTGCCGAATCAGCATTAGGTATACCTAACTCATCAACATCTGCCTAGTCTCTTCCCAACTATGTTGGGGTCGGCTTCCAGTCAAATCGAATGCAGCAAAATACCAGTATTGTACATGGAGCGACCACCTAACTGAACTTAACAACACAGTTACTGCGCAATAAGATACCCCTTGATAAGGCAGGTTGTTAGACTTTCCGGCCTCTGACAACTCGTACCGACTTTCATAACTCCACAAATGACAGGTGCCACCAACGGCTTAACATGGTTTTCGAGGTACCGGGGGTTTTGGTATGTTAAGATGGTCACCCATCCACGCACCGACCGCAGCAAGCGTACCTTAACCTGATCGATCGACTTGTGGTTGTGGGGGTGCTATTACTCAGCGACGATTAGGATTAACACTATAGGTAACAATAGTTTTTAGTTAACCCTAGCTAGTCCTCTCGTTGATTCCCAAACATAGAACAATTGGCAATTACTCATCAAAATATTATCTTACAGCAAATCTTGTTGGATCCTTTAATTTTAACACAAAAACAAAACTGTTCGACGAAGGAACCATAAAAACTTTAATTCCACACACACATTCGTAATTAAAATTATGAATGGTCAAGCGATTCGCACCGTGTTCGAGGTGTAATTATGTTTCAGTACGTTCTCATAAAAGTTAAGTATCTGTGCATTCATCACCTCGACTACTTGCTTACTTATGTCGTATAAAAGTATAAATAAATAGAATAGTGCAATGTTCTATGGAATGGGGACATTTATACGTAATTTTTAGGTATGTACCCCAAAAGATTTTATTCAAAATTTAATTTTTATTTAATCCAGACAGGATAATATAGCCCGTCCACACTTACTTTTAATTTTAACCGACTTCATAAAAGGTTCTATATTCGGCTGTATGTTTTTTTTCTATGTATGTTCACCTGTTTTTAATCCACTTTATGTACAGACGCCAGCACATCAAAATACCCCAAACTGTCAAATTTTCCCAATTAAACTTGAGCCTTAGGATTAAGCAATAAAGATGAAAATCTATCAAAGAAATTTGACAGATTGGGTAGCTTGATGTGCTGGCGTCTGTACCTCGATGATATGCTGCTCTTTCTGTCACTGTTTTTACGTAGCAAGTAATGGTATACGAATTGATGTGGGGTAGGTATTTTTTTTTTTTGGGTGGGAAATCATCAAATAACTTCTCCCGCTCTGGATGGAGCAGGAGGGCGTGTCAGACTTTTACTGACTAAAACCCACTCGTGTTCCCTCAGTAGCCTGTTTGCCAGTGGCGGCGGTATCTCTTTCGAACGAACCCGCACCCCTGGGAGTGGGGTAGGTATCATAACTAAAAAATGAGAAATAAAAACGTTACGAAAGTTATTTTTCGCTTTGCAGTGTTTTTCGGAAATCGGTTGTTTTTTAACTCTGATTTTGCGTCACTGTCAATATAAAAGTGATCTTGGTCCTTGTTAAAATAGGGTTGATTCTTGGTTGCTTCCACTGACAGCTATAAGGCTATCAATATCACAGTGATCTTTATTTTCGTTACATTATGGTTGCTGTTGGGTTGCTGCTGTCAGAGGTATAATAACTGTATTTTTTTCCATTTTTTGCCCGTCCCGTAGGTAAGTTCTGTATCCCGGGTGCCTTTATCCTATCCTACTAATATTATAAATGTGAAACAAAGTTACATTCGCATTTATCATGCGAGATTGTAAACTATCGATAATTTGTGAACTGTACCATACTGATTGCAGTGTAACGTATTAATTTTCGATAGTTTAAATATGTGTCAGACCGTCAAATTGTGAACGTACTTGCACTTACCGATAAGGTACATAATCTGTCCGATTATATCACCCGTAAAATTGTGAACCGCCCCTGATTTGTTGGTCTTAGTTGTAGCCAAATTGATCGTAGTAACTAAGTCAGGGCACCTCAACCAAATGCGTTAGGTTTTTTTTTTGGTTGGGAAATTATCAAATAACTTCTCCCGCTCTGGGTGGAGCAGGAGGGCGTGTCAGACTTTTACTGACTAAATACCACCAGTGTTCCCTCAGTAGCCCTTAAGCCAGGGGCTGTGGTGTCTCTTTCGAACAAACCCGCACCCCTGGCAGGCATCGGCCCTTGCGGACCCCATCATTTTTTGTGCTGACATCTCTTTGAGGCGCGCGTGGAACACAACGCGCCGTCGACTTGGGCTTGGTCCTTACCGGACAGCGAGCTACCCATTACTCGCCGTCCGCAAGCCCATGCCTACGGTGGCCGGAAATCGGCCTGGGATTCCCGACGCCCAGGGCGTCTCCGTATCCTGCGGCGGCTAGGGTCGCGAGGGCGCATGTGCTGCCTCTCCCTCACGTGCGCCGCCTCCCTCTTCGCGAGCATCACTGCTTCGCTGAAGGAGGTGACGGCTCCCCATGCCCTCTCGCTCCGGACCATGGCCTGGACCAGGGCCGGACGCGAGAGATCGCCGCCGCCGATCGCCTCCACGAGGACACGGCGGTGCTCCGCCCAAGCAGGGCAGACCGCCACCGTGTGCTCCACCGTGTCCTCAGGTCGATCTTCGCAGTGGAAACACTAGGGCGTTTCCTCCCGCCCTATCCGAAACAGGAACCTCCCGAAACAACCGTGTCCGGTGAGGACCTGCGTCAGGCGGAAGGTGAGGACGCCATGCCGCCTCTCAAACCACTCCTCAAAGAGGGGACTTACCGCCGCAATCGTGGCGTGCCCAGCACTGGGTTGCGACAATCGCTCTCTCCATGTCACCATGAGATCCCGCCGGAGCTCTGTCCGCTGTGCCGCGACTTCCTGCGGCAGCGGAGTTACACCCCGGCGTTTGGCCTCCTCGCGCCACTCCCATATTTGCGCGAGGACCTTTGCCTCCAGATCCCATGGCGGTAATCCGGCAAGGAGGCCCGCCGCCTCGCCGGAGATCGTGCGATATCCTCGGATCATCCTGATCGCCATGACCCTATGGGACGCCCTCAGCTTGCGAGCTGGTTGGCGCTGGCTTGTAATATGTATTAATTAATACGCCTAACTGTGCGACAAAAACTGACCGTTTTACGGTGTCCTACGTTTGCAGTGCCGTATTAGTCACCCCACTACCGCATCCCTTGGCTTCATTCTATAAGTTCGTGTCGTGACTACATGAGATAAGAATTGCAAAAAACAAATCCTGGTGACTGTGAAGATTTATATTACTTATTACTTATCGTTACATGCTTAAAATGGTTATCTTCCAATATTTCGTTTACCTTTCCTTATCATGTTGTGACTCGTGACTAAATTTACATAAAAATATCACTAATTATCATGTAGCAGGCACGTATAATAAGTAATTAGATACCGTTTGCTTTATTTACCTATCTAATCGTCGGTCAGCTGACGTAAGATTAGATAATTTTAATAAAACGCTTAGCTAGGTAAGCCAGGCCTCCAAAACTGACTACAGGCTTGGCAATAAAACCCAATAACACTGCCCGACCTTGGAATCGAACCCCAAACTCATAATTCGTGTGAAGTTGCGACCACTTGACCCACGAGACAGCCCCTTAACTTGAAATACTTCCCCTTGTCCTCGTATACCTATTATTTTTATTAACACTGTGCCTAATTTGAAAATATTGTAGATAGAACTATTGTGAAAAAAAGAAACGTTAACATCGCTCTACGAAAATAAATGTTATTGTTCTTTTGTTTTCGTTTCAAAGTTTATAAAAAATGCAAGAGTTGGTAGGTACTAAAAGAAACAAAAGATATCTAGAAATACATAAAGGTGCACACTGACCACACACTGAAGTCATGTACGTATAGGAACTTAGATATTTTCTTTACACATAATTTTTTTGGTCAATATGTTAAAACTAGACGGGATGGCATTTCCTAGCTGACTGACCCCTGATAGGAAATGCCGAAACAAATTCAGGAGTCCAGCACCTTAATTGCGTAACTCACGATTAATCATAATCTATTTAGTTTTGAAACAGATTGTTAAATCCTTGCTTCGTATTTTCGAAAAATGTGTCTGCTCAACAACGTAAATAACGCAATGGATATTGTTGAACTGACAAATTGAAACAGATTATGATTAATCGTGAGTTACGCAATTGGGGTGCTGATGGTCTCTTCATAATTATTTATTTTATAATTCAAATACTTCTTGATTCTTGTGCGAGTCTACCAAAGCAGGACCATGGAATCCTACTAATATTATAGATGTGAAAGTTTGAATGTTTGTTACTCAATCACGCAAAACGGCTGCACGGATTTGGATGAAATTTGGCACACATATAGTTTGTTCACCTGGAATAACACATATGATAATTTTATCCCGATATTACTTTCCCCTGGGATAATTTTCGACGTCCACGGGCGAAAACACTGGCAAAAGCTAGTATAATATAATAAATATCTTTTCAACACACTTGCTCATAAAATGGCTCTAATTTCACTACAGTTAGGCACATAATGACACCTATTATCAAACTGTGACTTTTTCATTACTATTATTCACTAGTGAGTTATAGAATTGGTTGAGTTGCTTTGTTCTTAGTGAGTTATAGGTTGTTTTTTGTTTGAGTTGCTTTGTTCTTAAAAACGATGATGATGGATGATGATGATGGATGATGCTGGATGATGATGGATGATGATGGATGATGCTGGATGATGATGGATGATGATGATGGATGATGATGGATGACGATGGATGATGATGAATGATGATGATGGATGATGCTGGATGATGATGGGTGATGATGAGTGATGATGGATGATGATAGGTGATGATGGATGATGATAGATGATGATGGATGACGATGGATGATGATGGATGACGATGGATGATGATGGATGATGATGATGGATGACGATGGATGATGATCGATGATGATGGATGATGATGATGATGGATGATGATGATGGATGATGCTGGATGATGATGGGTGATGATGAGTGATGATGGATGATGATAGATGATGATGGATGACGATGGATGATGATGGATGACGATGGATGATGATGGATGATGATGATGGATGATGATGGATGACGATGGATGATGATGGATGATGATGATGGATGATGATGGATGATGATGATGATTTAGTATTATTTTCTTCGCAAGTGTGTTGAAAAACGTCGTATGATACACGTGTGTATTGATGATTATCGTCCTCGGCTCTCTTAAGACCCTCGCCTGACGGCTCGGGTCTCAATGGCGCCTCAGCGATAATCACCAACGTTACACACTAGTACCATAATGTACTATTATTAGATTATTATCTTGTTTATTCGTTTTAAACCCCCGACGCAAAAACGACGGGGTGTTATAAGTTTGACGTGTCTGTGTGTGTGTGTGTGTGTGTGTGTGTCTGTCTGAGGCAACGTAGCTCCCGAACGGATGAACCGATTTTGATTTAGTTTTTTTTGTTTGAAAGGTGTATTAGTCGGGAGTGTTCTTAGATATCTTTCATCAAAATCGGTTCAGCCGTTTGAAGATTATAAGCTCTTTTCTGGTTGAAAAAGGGATTTTAGCCTCTTCCATGGGTCTGATCAACTCAAAATTTGGGATTCTATTACTTCAATGATATTAGACGAAAAAAAAAACCTTGAGCAAAACCTGGAATTTCCAGGAAACCCAAGTTACTCACCAACAAACAGCAGAAGTATCGTGTTTGGGCTCATTGAAAAGGTCTCAATGAATAGATTATAGATAAATGGTGATTTAAGGGAGACATTAGGTTTAAAAAGCAAGAAATAAAAGTTAAATTGAAAATTTAAAAAACCCCCGACCCAAACAAAAACTCTAAAAAGTAAAAAATAATATTTATAGGCCTTTTAATTTGAACGTAATATTTTAATCAGGGCATTGTCAAGTCGGGGGACGGCTAGGCCTCTGTTTGGCGTTTTCATTGACCGTCCCCCGACTTGACAATGCCCTGATTAAAATATTACGTTCAAATTAAAAGGCCTATAAATATTATTTTTTACTTTTTAGAGTTTTTGTTTGGGTCGGGGTTTTTTACTACTTATTATAATACATTTTAAAATATTTTTATAAAAGACACATTTAAAAATCGCCGGTATCGGGAGCAGGGTCCAAGCTACCAGTGGTTAGGGCTCCAGAGACAGGAACCTCCTCACAATGCGAGTCGTATCGAGAAGTACTGCCTTCTGAATCAGCCCTTTGATCCAACTGCCTAACGTGAGCCTCGAGAGATGTTTATCGAGGCTTTCGGCCATCAGTCCATTGGCTGATACGACAATCGGCACAACGATGGCCGAGTTCACATTCCACATGTCAACAACCTCATGTTCCAAGTCGAGATATTTAATTTGCTTCGCTTTCTCAGCTTTCACGAGGTTCCCGTCTTGCGGAATGGTAACATCGACTATCATTGTGCGGCGCGTTAACCGATCTATCACCACTATATCAGGCTTATTGACCACAACAGTCCCGTTAGTAATAAATAATAGACCGATCCCATTACAACGTGATATGATCATTTTCGAGAACTGGGTCGGGCACATATTTGTAATACGGTACCTCAGAATCCACAAGTTCATGTTTATTGCGATTTCTCATACATCTCAAAAGGTTTTGTGTTGTCCAAGTTTTGATAATATTCGAAATTGTGACATTTTTAGTATTCATCATCATCATCATCATCAGCCTATAATGTTCCCACTGCTGGGACACAAGCCTCCTCTCTGTGAGAGGGATTGGGCCGTAATCCACCACGCGGGCCCAGTGCGGCACCCTAATTGCGTAAGTCACGATTCATCATAATCTGTATCGTTTTGAAACGGATTGTTAAACCATTGCTTCATATGTTCGAAAAACGTGTCTGTTCGACAACATAAATAACGCAATGAATATTGTTTAACTGTGAAGACGAAACCAATTATGATCAATCGTGAGTTACGCAATTAGGGTGCTGGTTGGTAGATGTCACATGTCTTTGAATTTTTGGTTCTAGGACATGCCGGTTTCCTCACGATGTTTTCCTTCACCGTTTTGAGAGCAGTGGTGATGTAATAATTTACACAAAGTAAAGCGCCTGTCTGGGTTCGAACCTACGACCTACAACTCGTAAGTCGCGGCCGTTACCATTTGGCCACCACTGCTCCACGCACTGCTTTTTAGTATTACTTTGATAAAATGGTAACAACGTATTCGGCTGCGAAATTGGCGTCGTTTAATGAAAGAATTGAAGTGAAATCTGTATTAATTCAACATCACCTATTGCGTAATGAATGTTGAGCCTTTTACGATTTTTCTTAGTCTTAGTTATGGTTCAGCTTTAGATCAACACAGAGCAAATGATCAGTAATACACGTATCCAACACGAAGACCGTTGAAATATTATTAGTTTTGAGCATTGCATGATCGAGACACTTTTCACCCCGTGTAGGAATCTCATGTGCTGTTAGGAGGCCATGGGAGGCTGTCAGACTAGGGTATTCATTGGCACGAGAATCGTTCAGGTACTTGATATTGATATCATCCATTACAACAACCATTTTGCATGACCTTACATTATTTAGCCTACTCAAAAACAGCACGATGGAAACTGTCTAGTACCTACTCAAAATACAAAGTACCGCGTTACAAATTGACAGCTTTTTAAATAGGCCTCTCCCAAGCTCCGTCACTTCGACCGGTTCTGTGATTCCCGCATCCAGCGGACTCCTGCGGCCCTCACAAGGTCATTGGTCCACCTTGTGGGACGCCTTCCAACTTTACGTCTACCAGATAGCCTTACCTAAAAGTCATAAGCCTTTAAATAAGTTCGCTTTCGTTGGCTCGGTGTGTGCGCGTACCATTAAATTTTTAACAATAATGAATTTATTCCCAGGCCTTGATTTCAAACATTGGCACGTAAATAACGTTGGTATATTTTTTCACAATTACCTCATTGTAAAGAAGAATAACTTGTTGGATTTAGTGAGGTTATACCGTGTGACTGCCTGGATTGTGTGGAATAAGGTTACGACGCGACGGGGTGCACATAAAGGCTTCTTCAGACAGACGCAACACCACAACGCGACGCGACACTTCTGTAGAACAATTTCAATGAAGTTTTCATAGAATCTGTCGCATCGCGCCTGTTTGAAGAAGCCGTAACGCACGTCTGAGTAAGATTTGTAAGTTGACGTACACTCACGTCGCGCGTCGGCGGGATTTTTTCGCACACCGCATTTTCAAGCGTTGGTGTTGAACGAGCATCGAAAATCCAAGTGCAGCGCGAGTGAGTCTCAGCGCGTTCGATTCTCAACTCTCGGCGTTAAGGGCCTAAGTCCCGTTTAGTAGCGTAACACGGTCACTTTATGAACCGCACTGCTCATTAACGGTATATCTTGAAGATTTGAAAAAAATACTATTTTGCTATAGATTCATGTACATCATTTTGCCGAAAATACGTTTTTTGTAAGGTTAATACTTTTGCTGTAAAAAAATATTTTCCAACAAGCAATATTTTGACTTCTATTCCACACTCCTACTAAACGGCTTTGTAAACGGCATTGCGTTGAATATTCATTGCGCGAAAAATATTGCTAATCCATTGCTTTCTACAGTATGTTAGTTTAAGGGGGTGTGATACTCATGAAAATTTATACAACTTTGAATATGGAGTGGACCCCAAAATATAAAGAAAAAATCAGCTAATCCTTACATTTTGTCCAGTTATGCGAACATTAATGCATAGAGCGGCTGGTTTTATTTTCGCGATTTCAGTTTTGGTCCCTTAGTAAAAGTTTTTAATTTTCACCAGTACTACACTCCCTTAAAGTATGTCCCTCGTTTAACATAAAAAACAGTATGTTCGAAAAAAAAAATCAGGTCATCAACATAAATAAAGCAATTAATATTGTTGTATTGTCAATATGCAAGTCATACGACAGGCCATACCTACTGTTAATATGTCACGTAATTAGATACCCCGCTGGTATGTCAGCCTTGGAAACAAACTTTCCACAATTTTTGCACACATCATCGTACCACGCCCACATTGGCACGTACATTTTCTGTGTGCAAATCTATAAACTACGTAGAAACAAAAGCAATTAAGTCCGCAAATAAACATGTGAGTTATTATCACGATGTACTCATTAATATTATCTTATTATTCAGATATTATACTAGATAAGGATACTTTACAGCCAAGCAAACAAAGATGATGTTGGATAAAAAATACTTCCTATCGCAAATCTTGATAAAGCTATAAGCTTTAAAAAATATTTGAATGGATTTTTTAAAACACTACCTATAATTTCGTATCTTTATAATCGATACTTTAATTTTTATCGAAGCGTTGAGCTTCTTTGCGTAATCTATCTAATACCTACCTTTAAGGTGAAACAAGTCCACATTTTTTCCATACAAACTTCAGGAGGGTTTTACTCCACTGTTTGACAATGTACAGAGGCCAGCACAGCAAGCTACCCCAATCTGTCAAATTTCTTTGATAGTTTTTCAACTTAAAGGAATAAGGTTTATGTTCAATTGAGAAAATTTGACAGTTTGGGATAGCTTGACCTGCTGGCGACTGGTACATCAAAACTTAAACATGGTATGGTTTTGTCTTATTATTAACATTGTCGGTACGGAAACAGAATACTAAAATAAAAGCCATTAAAAAGTTATGAGCCAACAAAGATTCGTTTTTCTTGCTAATTTAACGTAACTTTGGACATGTTTAAGTAATAAAAGAAGTGTAAAATCTCCAAAACTAAGTCGGTACCGACAAATCTCAATTATCGAAAAGTTCAATAAACATACCTAATTGGTAATTGATTTATGCAGTGTTTTTTCCAGAAAACCCGATCTTCCGGAGGTCTTTTGTTTATTTTTTACGCGCCTGTTTTACTATAACTGATCCTGCAGCTCACTCAATAATGTTGTGCGTGTAGACTAGCGTCTAACTGCTCATCACTGATACTACCTCTGTCGGACACGAAGCCTGGTGAGACTGCGTGCTTTTTAGCCAGGCCCACCAGTGAGTTCGAGCCCGCGACTAGTGTAACCCTTAAACAAGCAATTCTTGTATACAGGATAAGTTTTTATCCAGTGCGCAAACTGTAACCCTGAATTCAGCATAATTATCATTCTAGACCCCCAGCGCAGAAATTTTTCGCCGGTTATACTAAAAACATCAGATTTATAGAAAAGTGCGGTCAATGCGGCAATACCTATGCGGTCAAAATGTATGGAACAGCTGATTTTGACGGCACGGTTGGCGCAGTGGTTAAGCGATTGACTGCTGCGCTACGTGTCGCGGGTTCGATTCCCGCACGTAACAAATATTTGTATGATCTACAAGCAGTTGTTCCAAGTCTGGCTGTTTGTGTATGTGAATTTAAATGTTTGTAAACGCACCCACAATACAGGAGAAATTCCTAGTGTGGGGCAAAGTTTAAAAAAAAAGTCTAACATAAAAAACCGAGCAAGGCTCGGTCATCCAGATAATATTCTTTTTCATCGTCGGCACGACAGTGTCTAACAGTTTGTTAACCCAAAGCGATTACATCCACGTTCCACCTTGTCCCATAAGAAGGATGTCCTAAATTAGCCCCCGAAATTTAAATTTTCTTACGTTTTTTTGAAGTGAAAACTTCTTTAGGCGCGTTGGGAATTTTTTGAGATGGGAAAAAACAATTGAACTCGCAACACTGTTGCCGCTCACTGACAACGCGAACGTACGAACGAACAACGTTGAACGTTATTCAAAAAATACATACCGGGTAAAACGGGGTACCGGGTAAAACGGGGTGAATAGAGACTGCAGGGGTAAATCGAAACGAAACTGTAAAAGTGAATTTTGACAGTAAACACATTAGAGTCCTTTTTGGCTACAAACGATCATAATTTCAACAGTAAACGCTCTATTCACCCCGTTTTACGGTACCTACGTCGTGTAATTTATTTATTTATTATGGCACTCCAACGACTAGTTCACATAAACATAAACATACAATTTATTAGCCTTAATCTATGTGGTACTACAGTGAACTTATCACTTAAAGGTGTGCACAGCACTTACATGGTTTGCTTAAGTAAACCAAGTTAATTTAATTAAGTGATGAGAATAACAATAAAAACAGATAAGTTAGTAAAAATAACATCAAGTGATTTTCTAAGTATAAAATTTACAATAATAAGATAAGGTAATCTCAAAAATAGAAATTGAATTGTGACAAAAATACAGAACTAAATATGAATGACGGAATACAAACAAGAATCAATTATCAGCAATCAGCAAGCAGAAAGTTGTCGTATAAGATGATTGCGGAATTGAACCAGGGTGTTGGAGAAGATATCAATGCTATTGGTGCGAGGGTGTCTTGTAATTGTTTAGTTTTCACTTCTGTCGGCACTCCCGGAGTGCCACAGATTTTTTTTTTTCTAATTTGTAGGTTAGTGTCAGGTTGTATGTAGATTCGTATCGTATCAGTCGAAAGACGTCCACTGCTCGACATAAGCCTCCCCCAAAAGGGTGAGATTTGCCATAATCGCCACGCTTAGCAAGCGGGTTGGCGCCGCAGTATGGTGGTCAAATGCATAGAGAACGCTGCTGCCCATTCTCTAGTAAGTCCCTTAGTCGCCTTCTACGACAAGAACCACCACCACCAACCCATGGCAAGAAAAGGGATGGACACGGAACCGTTGATTAAAATTATAATAAACCTCGAAGTTACGAGTCTTATTCCACGCCCACCCTTCTGAGACAAGTAAAATCTCAGAATAGATTAGGATACGCGACCGTAACAAATACGGCTTCACAGAATTATCCTACTATCCTACTAATCCTTAGGTACTAAATACTATACCTAAATGTGAAAGTTTCCATGTTTAGATTTTTATATGTTTGTTACTCAATCACGCAAAAACAGCTGAACGGATTTGGATGAAATTTGGCACACAGATTGTTGACGTTTTATCCGGATAGTAAGTTCCTGTTGGATAATTTTCGACCTGCACGCAGGCGAAGCCGCTGACAAAAGCTAGTAATAAATACAATTATTAAAACAATCCTCTTGTTAGAGTCTCATTTAATACCACTGAATGTGTTTTTCATTAAATGTTTATAGATACAATGGGATTAAATGAATCTCGCGGGCTACCCTGCCGCTCCCCTGGTGAACTAGTCGTTATTTTTTTCCATACAAACTTCGGGAGTGTATTACTCCACTGTTCGATAATGTATATTCATCTATCTTCTATCTATATATATAAAAAGAGAAGTCCTGACTGACTGACTGACTGACTCATCAACGCCCAGCCCAAACCCTTGGACTTAGAAAGCTGAAATTTTGCACAGAGGTTCCCTTTATAATGTAGACAAGGAATAAGGAAAGATTTTTCGAAATTCAACCCCTAAGGGAGTTAAATAGGGGATGAAATTTCCACGCGGGCGAAGCCGCTGGCAAAAGCTAGTAAAAAATAAACATAGTATGGTATTGTCTGTGCGGAAATAGAATCTATCTATCTATATATCTAAAAGGAGAAACTGACTGACTGATCAATCAACGCACAGCCGAAACTACTAGGACTAGGAACGTGAAATTTTGTAAGAAGGGGTTTTTGGAAATTCGACCTTTAAGGGGGTGAAAAGGGGTGATTTTGTTTGTATAAAAAATCTTATTCCTTGACTTAATAAACTTGAAACTTGGCACAAATACTTATCTAAGTTGGGGGGTCTCAAAGTTTGTATGGAAGAATTTTAACGCGCTCTCTGATTAACTCGAAACCACGTTGGATATTTTTTATCCCGGTAGTACGTTCCCGCGGGATAATTTCCGACTTCCACGCGGGCGAAGCCACGGGCGGAAGCTAGTACAGAAATAAGAGCCAACAAAGATTCGTTTTTCTTGCTAATTTAACCTAACTTTGGGCGTATTTAAGTAATAAAAGAAGTGTTATATCTCCAAAACCAGGTCGGTACCGACAAGGATGAATGTAAAACATACCAGTTTGACGCTTACGCAGATACATCTGTTGTAAGTCTGTGCAGCCGTTTACCAGACCTTATGATATCTATGTAGGTACGTCAGACTGAATTGAAGATAACAATGAAAAACTAAAGTAGAAAATAAATTAGTCATGCTTTCATCGC
This sequence comes from Polymixis flavicincta, assembly GCA_949987655.1. Taxonomy (NCBI): domain Eukaryota; kingdom Metazoa; phylum Arthropoda; class Insecta; order Lepidoptera; family Noctuidae; genus Polymixis; species Polymixis flavicincta. The sequence goes on along the minus strand of OX465190.1, from coordinate 13,499,416 downwards.
ATACAACGTACGATCCAATAAATTTAATAAAAGGAAAACGGCTGTCATCTGCATTTATAATATGAGTGAGTCACTTTACTGAACTGATGAATTTTGTGTTTCGAATATTTAAAAACGACAACACAATGAAATATTTTATTAATTGGTTTTGACAACTTCAATATTTATTCAGTCATAAAAGAAAGAAAGAAAATAAGTTTATTTGCGGTAAACATGACGCAAAAAAGAACAAGACTACAAAAATAAGAAAGGTTTTGGGAAACATGCATCACATCCACGCAAAATGGCCATCGCTCAGCATTATGCTGCGACCCTATGCAAGACAGAGCCCCAGAACTGGTTATCAGTACCAGCAGCGGGCGGGCGGGTTCGCAGGTGGTTGCATTTTACGTGCAACTGTATACAACTAACGTCGTTGCAAATTTACCAACAAAAGCACAAAATGTAGGTATAGTATCACGTATAACTCGCGAAGTTTTTATGGTTTTTGCAAATTGCAGGTCATTTTCAGTTTGCCTGCAAATTGCCTTAAGCCCTTGGATTCGCTAGGGGACTCTATCTATGTTCTATGTAGGTAAATACGAGGGTTTGTTTTCCCCACTTAGTCCTTCAGGTGGACCATCGTACGTGAGCCTGGCGGCCGTCGGGGGTTATTTCAATCAGCCCACCCACATCCAGAATTTGATTAGGTCTTTTGGTCTGTCTAGAATGTCTGCAAATAAGCTGGGTGACCCGACCTGTTTTAATCTGGGTGACGCCCGTGCATTCAAAGAGTACATGCACAACGGTTTCGCCAGCCTGCATGTATTACGCACTCCACAAAGGGATGGTCCGATATGCCTATTGTGTAGCCACCCCTGGTTAGACTGTCAATTAATTGGTATAGGTTGGAATAGGTTCCCTGGACTGCCAGCAGCCCAGTGTCGAGGTCAACCAGCTTTCCGCGTGGGTAAACTCCTGTAGTCATTTGCGTAGCTGGTTGAAAGGGATGGGCTCAGTGGGTTTGGATCCGAGACGTGCTGGATGCTACCTTAGCTGCGTCGTTCACTCAGTGGCAAACGATGAAAAAAAAAAATGACTGTGAATGAAGAAACTGAAAATGAATGAAGTCGTGGGGCGACAGTGTTTCCGTGCCCACAACAATCGTTCCACGCACTGAAGATCTCCCACCTAGACATGAGTGGCTTTGGGTAACCGGTCCTTGTCCAGCAGCATGGGTCATGTTGAGAAGGAATTCGCATTGCTTCGCAGATATACCGACCGCCGAATTAAATTATGAAAATTAGCAACATGCCTAGTGGGGATTTTCTTTTTAATCACTACATCTATGAGTAAATAATAATTACGAGTATACTACATCTACTTTATTTCTGTCTTTCCCTATATTTCTTAGGATGTTGTAGGTAATTTTTTTAGTTTTCTGTTTATCTCCATGTAGGTAAGAAGATTATTTTCATAATAATTCGTACAAAATTACAAATACACAAGTATCTTAAATAGAGATAAGTACGCACGGGTACATATCTATACATTTCCAGTAGGTATAAGCTAATTGCTGATGCTAATGGTTGCATTGTCACAAAAAAGCTTGGGATTGACCTGCTCCAATTTTGTATACTGAACGTTGTTTTTTGTTTTATTTTTTGCTAACCTCTGACATTTCATTTTTATTATTATACACTTTGACATGAATATTTACTTTGAGAAGTATAATATTATTTTAATTTATTCATTGTCTATCCTTATTAACTACATTTTTAAATATTTTTATAAAAGTAAATTAACAAAAACATTTCAAAATATAATAAATAGATGTCCGCCGGTATCGGGCTCCTGCTACCGGTGGTTAGGGCTCCAGAGACAGGAACCTCCTCACAATGCGAGCCGTATCGAGGAGTACTGCCTTCTGAATCAGGCCTTTGATCCAATCGCCTAACGTGAGCCTTGAGAGATGTTGATCGAGGCTTTCGGCCATCAGTCCATTGGCTGATACGACTATCGGCACAATAACAGCCGAGTTCACATATTCATATTATTATTGTTTTAACCGACTCCCAAAAAAGAAGGAGGTTATATGTTCCACTGTATGTTTTTTTTTATGTATGTTCATTGATTTCTCCCCCATTTGTGAACCGATTCTCAAAATTATTTTTATATTTGACAGATTATACTCCTGAGGTGGTCCCATTGGCACCATGTCAGGATCTGATGATGGAATCCCAGGGAAATCCAGGGCAACCCTCAAATTTTGTAGGGTTAACAATGTTTTTCATATATTTTCTAAAGATATTGAGACATTTGCGTATGGTTATCATCATCTCATGAGGCTGAGCTGATCTGATGAAGGAAGGTACAACTCTTTAACGGTTAGGAGTTAGGTGGAGGTTCGGGCATAACTCCGTCATACGACCGATTTCCAAAATTCTTTCTTTTTTCGGAAGGGGTTTATTTCGAAATGGTCCCATTTAAATTTCATATAGATCGGATGATGCGTTTCGGAGACAGACAACGGAACTCTTCGAAAAAAGACAGCAAATTAACCGAGTTTGCTGCTATAACATAAATATGCATTGTTTTGACCCCAAGGATGATGAAATTTCGAATTGGTGTGGGGTAGGTACTATAACTAAAAAGTGAAAAAAAAAAACAACCGAGTTCCAAAAGAAACTAGAAAGCGAAAAATAATTTTAATTTCGGAAGGCGGTGAAAAGAAATTAATGAAATAAATATCCAAAGTCACCGACTTCCGAAATTAAAGTTATTTTTCACTTTCTAGTATTTTTTGGAAGTCGGTTGTTTTTTTTTTTTTGAAAAATGTTTTTATGATTATTGTGAATGTCAGGACTGTGTGGTATTTTTGTTTTTGTGTTTAATCTCTTTCTCAGTTCGTTTTTAATATTAATCTGGCAGTTTGAGTACTTTATGAGGCCCACCCAAATGTCCTTACTTTGGAATTGTTCGTCAAATCGTTGAGCTCGTCAAGTTCTGAGTGGAGCCGTATGATTACTGATAAATGCGCGTACTGAATGGATAGGTCCACTCAATCTGTGTGGTTCTTTCCTCAAAATACCATTTCAGACACCAATCCACGTGGTCTTCACATGATCAGACCAAGATAATGTCTGGACTTTAAAAGAGACTGTGACCTCTGAATTTGTTTCGGCCTTTCTTCTCAGAGTAGTCAGATAGGAAACGCCAAACTTTTTTGCTAAAGTAAGAACACAGGATACATTTTTAACCCGTGCGCAAACTGTAAGGAACCATGAATTTAGTACCTATAAGAATCTAGACAAGAAATTTTTCGACGGTTTAAAAAAAAATCTGGTTCATACATTTTGACCACGTAGGTATCGCACTTTTACACGAAACAGCAGATTTGTTTAAACCCTTGGGCGTCTAGAATGCTGAAATTCATGATTCCAGTTTGCGGACTGGTTAAAAATTCTTCCCGGATATAAGAATATTGTTTTATTCTTTTCTAACTTGAATGACAATCCCTTCTCTTGGACGACTTATCCTGTCACAGATTGCATATAATCTTGACAGTAGTACCGACTCGTCACTCGTCAATTGTCACTACGTATGAATATGACTAGCCAGTCATTATGAAAAATCGTATCTAGGTTTTTATTGATGATTATTTGTGTAACTTACCTAGTGTTTTAAGATTGTTTTGAATGATATCCTTAAGGCTTACTCAATATTTATCTTAATATAAACCTATCTTATCTTTAAAGCACTATTAGATCATTGTTTTATGATTATTCGCAATTTTTTTCAAGTCATTTTATTTCGCACTCTTTTAATTTTGTATTTAAGGAGCGTCATTTTGAGGATTAGAATCATTCTGAGTAAGAACGGGGTGGGTCTATCAACATAATCAAAAAGGTGTGGAAATTGAGCTCCAAGATATTTAATGGAAAAGGTGATTTTTTTCTTTTTCTGTTATTAATCGGGATATTATTATTATCCCTTGGGCTTGGACTGAAGCTTTTTTTTATGACACTTTATTGTGAAAATAAGCTACTCGTACGTTCATACATACGGTTTAAGTTGGTGCGAGACCAAAAGGATATGGCCCTACGAAATTCCCAGATGGAATTTATAGCCATGACAATCGTAATTAAAGAGGTTTGGGTAAACCCAACAAATAAGACTTCTTAATACTAATTTTGATCATTCCCTTACCTTCATCCCGATTCATTTGGGGTCGGCGCAATGTCTTTTCTTTCATATTTGTCTATTAGTCATCTTCTTGGTAGTCAGTCTGTAGCCGTATCATCTTCTTCCACTCAGTCCATCCGTGTTTTCTTTAGTGTTCCCCTACATAAATAAGACTTACATAACATCATTTATTTAACAAAAATTAAGACTACTTTTATTGCCAAAACATGTTTTTCAACTATAGCCGCCAGCATTCACCAAATTGTTTGCATTTTTATTATATTTATCTAACTTTATTTGTTCATTATTAATATTCCTCTCTTTTTCGCTGATCTAGCTTCTATAAGTACGAAAATGCAATGTCATTCTACTCCTGAATAACTATTTATTCAGGTGTAGAATGACATTAAGTTTTCGTATACAAATAAGGAAAAGAAATGTTGCAGTTCAGATAAAGAATTCAACTGTTTAAGCATAGAACGAACTAACTCAAACCAGTTATTACAATTAAGGTGAATCTTGTCGAATTTTTTTCCATACAAACTTCGTGAGTGTATTACTGCACTGTTCGACAATGCACATCAAAAATTATGCGTAGTATGGTTTTTTCTCATTATTAATATTGTCTGTATGGAAACAGAATATTATAATAAAAGCCATTAAAAAGTTAGGAGCCAACAAAGATTCGTTTTTCTTGCTAATTTTTACCAAACTTTAGACGTGTAAAAGAAGTGTAAAATCTCCAAAACCAAGTCGGTACTGGCAAATCTCAAATATCGAAAAGTTCAATAAACTTTATTGGTAATTGATTTATGCAGTGGGTTTTTCACAAAACCCGATCTTCCGAAGGACTTTACCCAACTTTTTATGCGCCGGTTTTACTATAAATGATCCTGCGTCTCACTCGATAACGTTGTGCGTGTAGACTAGCGCTAGCGTCTAACTGCTCATCACTGATACTACTTCTGTCGTACGCGATGCCTGGTGAGAAAGCGTGCTTTTTAGTCAGGCCCACAAGTGAGTTCGAGCCCGCGACTAGATTCCCTTAAACCATTTACAAGCACTTTTCAACTGTCGGAGACTCGGTTAGTTAATCAGAAAATTGAAGCTAGTTGCCCATTCCAAAACGAAGATCTCTATGGAGAAGAACGGGCAGAAAACTTTCAGGACACTCTTTTAAACCAAGAATTTATAAAATCCTGGGCGTATTCTTGTTGCTTTTACAGAGTACATTTTTAACCAGTGCGCAAATTGTAACCATATTCAGCATATCATTCTAGACCCCTACCCCCTTATTACAGAACATGGTTTTTCTTTAGGTATGGTTTAAACCTTCGAGCCTGTTTTTTAAATTAGAACCTAACTGAAATCGAAATACAGCTCCTTTTACAAAACTGACAAGTTAGTCCAGTGCTAAATTGTCAGTTTTGAAAAAGGAGCTGTAATTCTATTTCAGTTCTAAGTTCTTATTTCAAAAACAGGCTCGATGGTTTAAACCATACCTAAAGAAAAACCTTGTTTTGTAATAAGAGGGCTAGAGTACAAATTTTTCGTCAGTTAAACAAAAACAAAAAACAGCTGTTTCATAGAAAAGTGCAATACACCTACGCGGTCAAAATGTTCCATACATTTTGACCGCGTATATATGCGAGAACAAAGTAAACGAAATGTACGAGTTTACAAACGAGTGGTACGGTCTACCCCGTGTTTGTATCGTAGTAGTACTAGGTAGAGCATTTGTTAGTTTATAGAGCAATTTCAAGTCTTTTTTTCGAACGTAACGATACTGCGGACGGCTTCGTTGTCTAGTGGCCACAAGCGCTACCGCTGAGCAAAAGATCTTGAGTTCAATTCCTATGTCGGACTAAGTGTTGGTGAGCTTTTCTTTCTAGAATTACTCAGTAACAGCCCGGAGTCTAGATGTGGGTCCGGTTGATGGCAATAGGCTCGCCCCCTATTACATAAGACATTTAAGTATTACTGGCGAAATGTGGGTGTACTATAGGTAACTCTCTGCCCAACCCTTTGGGGAACCCCCCCGAGTGGGTTCCCGCATTGTCGTTGCGGGGGGGCTTAGTAACCGTGGTCTCCCATCCACGGTGAAGCCAAGAGGAACCCAACGGTGGGGCCGCTCGTCAGGGCTTTTGCCTTCAAGCCATTGACGTAGCGGCCAAAAAGTAGGTTGCGGTGAGGTGCACCGCAACTGAGGTGGGCCGCGATGTCGAATGGGAGGCATCGCGGCTGAGGGTTACAGGCTGCGGTAGAGGAGGCAGCTCTCTTCCCTTCCGTGGCCTGGACGGGGCCGCCACCGTTTGATGGCGGACGCGGTGGGGCCGCAGGGGAAGAGGAGTGTCGGTATAGCGTCAGCCGCTTTCCCTATCCTCTGCGGCCGAAAAGTGGTAGACGGGACGGCGCGTTGTGTTCCTCACGCGCGCCGTCAAAGATGTCAGCAACCACTGGTGGGGTCCGCAAGGGCCGATGCCTGCCAGGGGTGCGGGTTTGTTCGAAAGAGATACCACGGCCCCTGGCATACGGGCTACTGAGGGAACACGGGTGGGTTTTAGTCAGTAAAAGTCTGACACGCCCTCCTGCTCTACTCAGCAGGAGAAGTCATTTGATGATTTCCCACCCAAAAAAAAAAAAAAAAAAAAACCCTTTAGGGAAACAAGGCGTGATATTATGTAAAGTTTATGGTATAATGTTTGTAGATAGCCCGTGAAGGTACCGTAGTAGAATTAGGTAAGGTGATTGTTAAAGGCTTATTACACCGAATTTAGTCATCTAACTAGTCATCTAAAATCAGAAGCAAAACTAAAAGCTATGGATGCTAGCTTGCTAATTGCGATTACACTTGACTAAATTCAGTAACGACTGAATTGAGATCACTAAATTCAGCCAAGTGTAATGCTATACATGCTATTGCATGTTAAGTCTGTGCCTGCGGTCTTTTTGCAACTTCTAAAACACCGTCCGCACGGAATTTTTTCATCCCATATTAGGTATTTTCAATTTCGAAAAATTTTGGTTGAATTTCGAAAAATCCTTCTTTTTTTCTTGTCTACATCATAAAGGGATCCTCTGTGCATAATTTCAGCTTTCTAGGTCCAAGTGTTTGGGCTGGGCGTTGATCTGTCAGTCAGTCAGGACTTCTCTTTTTATTTAAATATGTAGATAAATAGTTTTTTTTTCAAGTGAAAGGGACATGTTTCGTATTGTATAGATTAAGAACTTTTTTAAAGATCGTTTCGGTTTGGGTAATGGAGAAAAAATCTTGTTCAGTTCCAGCCCAATTCACGTATATCACAGCCTTAAACATGTGAGGACGATAAGACCATAGCCCTCGTGTCCACGGGCAATTTTTTATCTCTGCTTAGCACCAAAAGTTGGAAATTCAACAATGTATATTTTCGATGCTCTCTAATTCTAAATACTCGGCTTCTCACCGAAAATTGAAAATGCGATGCGTGTAAAAAAAATTGACCATTTGCCTCTGAGATTATGTTTCCCGTGCCATCATGAGTGAATCTTTATTCCGGAAAGTGAATTGATTCACTTATACCAACTCGGATTCCGGTACCAGTTCACCTTAGATTGTGAGGAATAAATAAGGTTCACGTATCCGCGTTCGGAACCGGCACCTTTGGATAAGTACGAGCCACCCACCGCTAATCATGAGCTAATTTTCTGCGACATGAAATTGGTTCATGCTGGTGGGCTTGTTTAGCCAATCAGCAGGATGGTAACGAAGCTGACTGCAATAGAGATACTAAGGTGTACAAATAACAAACGGTTCCTATCCACTTTTAGCAGTAAACAAACACAATTATAGATTAAATCGGTTTCCTTTGTCTACCCGTCATTTAATCGGTATCATATCAGGTATCGATCTGTTATGATTAGGTAGAATTTCCTGGTCATTTTATTCTTTGTCTGTATTCATTGCGGACCTGCGACTTACGAATTAACCACATGGTAACATATGATGGCGATAATTATAAAAAGAGCGCACTCTTACTTTTTTTTTAGTTCTTCCACAAACAGTTCGGGTGGAACATTTTTTAAACGTTTTTTTTTGTCTCTAGGTTTTCTGGAGCAACACCAACATGGTGAATCCTAACACGGTTTTAGCCGCCCAGGTGAGTGAAAGTTTTTTACATATTTAATTTTCCTGCTGTTTTTTTTATTTTTTTCAAGAATAGATCCGTTGATTTGTGAAAATGTAGTACCTACATAGCCAACCGGCTATCGCCATCGTTCTGAATTTCAATCGTAGCTTCAACACTATATATTTTTAAACTCGTAATAATAAGCTAAGCTAGTTAGGTACTATCCTGGAAAACAGTATACTGACCTACGAGAATTATTATCCGTATACAGTGCGAAGGGTCGCGGCGAAGGGAGGTGTGTAAGGTCGCTAAGCCCTACTGCGTCACGCTTAGTGGGAATTTGCTTTTTAATTGCAGGCGCTATGCGCATACAAAGTTTCATCTAGACAGAAATACAAGGTAGCGGGGACATCGACGCGTAAACCGTAACCATGAACTCAGCACAGATCCTAGACTGCCTAGCGTAGAAATATTTTGTCAGTTATAAAAAAAGCAGCAGTTTCATACAAAACTGTAAAACATAGGCGGTCAAAATTTAGGTACTGAACAGCATTTTTTTTACCGGATCATGGACAGAATCCATGCTAACAGGTGGTACGTCGATGTCCGCCACGCTTTATTTCTGTCTAGATGAAACTTTGTATGCATAGCTCCTACGATTCAAAAGCAAATTCTAACTATGCGTAGCACCATGCGGGACCTTACACACCTCCCTTCGCCGCGAAAATAATTATGGGTGAATTCCGTTAAAAAAACATTACTACATTATGTCGCGATTAGAGTAGCGGGAAATAATGAAAGTCAGTTGAATTGTAGTAATTGGACCAAAATGTCGTCGCGTTCGACTTAGTAAATACAGTATAGGTCTACTTTGGTCCTCTTAGATGGGTTTTCCGTAAAATCAACATTGTAAGAAAACAAAACAGTTTGCTTTATCCTTGTTGACTGCCACAGATAGAAACGAAACAAACGCGGCACCGCAACGAATTAGCTGTGTGACCGCGGAGGTGTGAACTGGCTTTAAATCCGCGAAATAACGCAGTCACAAGATAAAATCATAATCAAACCTATGCGTCAGAACAGGCAGTTTAGCGGCTGTTTCGCTTGTCGTACAATGGACAAGCCATGGCAAAACTATTGCGGTTTCGCTGCTATGGTTTCGCGGCGGAGATGTGATACCAACCTTATTCTGACGGCTGAAAAAACTTGCACTCCTCAATCAATAAATTACCTACGAAACTTACCCCCCTCATTGCCACCAGGATTGTGGATGCCCGATCATCGAAGAAGGGCCGAGTCTAGTCAACTCCGGAGTATGCAGCGGTAATTTCCTATTCATGGCACTCCTGCAAGCGTACCTGTGGGGACGCTGTGACATCTCCACGCCATGCAAGAGGATCGAGTCGGTGCGTGAGACAGATGACGAATATGATTTCATCGTCGTCGGCGCTGGAAGTGCGGGATCCATTGTGGCTGCCAGACTGAGTGAAAATACGTCTTATAATGTAAGTGAATGATTTTGAATCTTAAACTCTCTTTTTACCATAAAATATATCCTACAATACAAGCTTTTGCGGTTTCACCCGCGTGGATTGCGTTACAAACATCCAAATTCCAAACAATAAAAGATACCAACTTTCGCATTAAATAATATAAGGTAAGAAGGATTTATTCGACGCTGGGAGATATTGGAGTAGGTATCATCGATCGCTTGAAATTGCCTCATTGGTCTAATAATCGCAAGAGCTATTGCGGAGCTTGAGGTTCTGGGTGCAATTTCCAGGTCGAGAAAGGTGTTTTTAGGGATTTTCCATCCCCAATGACCTGGATTCTGGAATTGTGCCCCGTTGTGCATGAGTTAAGTTTTCATTTTGTTTGTTGGTATATTGGCATGGCTAGCTGAAATATGACTCATAATTATATCTAATACCTTTGAACGAGGAATTCTTGTATATATGTATATATTCTCTAAATCTCGGAAACGGCTCCAACGATTTTCATAAAATTTAGTATGCACGGGATCTTGGGGGCGATAAATCGATCTAGCTAGGTTTAATTTTTAGAAAACGTCAAACCTAAATAAAACCGTGTAAGGCTCGGTCATCCAGATAACTTAACGAATGTCTTGTAATATTTATTACTTTGATGTCAAGTCTATCCGACTAAACAGAGAGCTGAGTTGCAGGGGAGTTTGTTGCGCCACTTCTTCTCAGCTAAAGCATTAGGAAGTGGTGAAAGGTGGGCGTTTTGGGGGACTGTCTTGTGTATTTTGACGTTCGAAAAGTGCTGATTCTCCGTATAATTTTAATAAGTAAATGACTCTTGATTTTGATTTTGTTGATAGCAACCGACTCGCCCCGTTACATTGTAGGTACACCTGTTCTACAGGTAACATTTGCCTCCGGGAAAACTGGCGTGATAATATGTTATTTCATCGCTCGTAGACGTATTTTCGGGTTAACAGAATATAGCAGATTATTCCTTACAGGTGCTATTACTAGAAGCAGGTGGACCAGAACCAATAGGTGGGCGAGTCCCGGGATTCTACAGATCGTTCTGGGGTAACGAAGCAGTGGACTGGCGAGTTCGCACCGTTCCTGAAGATTACTGCCTTGATCAAGAGGGACAAGGATGCCAATGGCCGCTTGGAAAAGGCCTAGGTAAGGTGTCATTACGGTAAACGATCTCCGACTACCAAAAGGGCCTGCGGGTGGGAAAATTAGGGCCGTGTTTTCGCACGAATAGTCAGGCCCAAAGAGGTGGCACGCATTGCTCCATGCACGCCTTGATGTGAGGTCGTGCGGTCTTGGAAATGGCCGCACTTGGTGATGGAGCCCGCTGGGCATGGTGACCTGATACCACCGATGACCATACCAGGCAGTACGGTGAATGTTGGGTTTTAGTAGGATTACGACATAACCCTTCGTTCACTCAAGACAGAGGGTATCCTTGATAATTTATCTACTTCACGTGGAAACGCTACGGTACCTGGAGAAATCAATCATTTCTTAAGTTTTTTGCGATTGCAATACGATTCGTGACCGTATAACGTATGTAATTCCATAATTATTAGCATTAAAATCATCAATTAATACAACCGTCTCCCATTGAATGACTAAGTATTTCATAAACTATACTCCATAAAAGATAGCTTGATCTCTGCGACATAAGTCAAACTGACATTCCTAGGGTTGTCAGGATATAAAAAATTGTCGATAGAAATTATCGACGTTTCTTACTATCATCGATGCTAATGTAACATGTCATTGCGTTTAATTTAATTACAAACATTACTAACTATTAAATAAAATACATTTATTCTCTTAAAGGAATACACCCCAAATCCATAGCTGAATCAGTTTCTGAATCGCTAGAACAATCTTGTTTTATCATAAACTCTTGTTCGCAAATATGATCAAATGGAACGAGATGGCAGAGTGTCTTTTTTTTGAGTTTATGGCTTGGTAGGTTACATGAGTAGGTGAGAAATTGGATTTTATTTACCCACTATTATTTTAGATCAAGTATGCACAAATGTAAATAATGTTATGACATTAAAATTTACAATAACAATATAAGATAAATTAATTTTAAATTACGTTTTATTTTAAATATCGATAGTTTATAGAGTGTGGTCACGATGATTCATCGCTCATCACTAATTAGCTCGGCATGCCCATAAAGTATGACATTGAAAGGTACTGTCTGTACTATTATGAAATTCAGGACTTCATAGGCGTGATTTTACTGACAGCTGTCGCAGAGATCAAGCTATCTTTTATGAAGTATAGTCATTCAATGCGATTAAATGCACATATAGGGCGGTATTTGATGACTAATGATTTTTATAATTCCGTAAAGCCAACGGCACCCTAATTGCGTAACTCACGATTGATCATAATCCGTTTCAATTTGACAGTTCAACAATATTCATTGCGTTATTTACGTTGTTGATCAGACACATTTTTCGAACATATGAAGCAATGGTTTAACAATCTGTTTCAAAATGAAACAGATTATGATTAATCGTGAGTTACTCAATTAGAGTGCAGATTTGGGATCGCGAAACATATTTTAATCAAATTCAACCAGACACTGACCGAAATATAAGAAAATTTGGATAATTCGTTCGACACAGGAAGTGCCCCATTTTTTACCCAAACTAGGTAGTACTTACTTGATGGACATTATGTCCAACCTAATATGGTAAGAAAATATTTATTTGTTCCTCTATAAACTTATTGATCTTCCGTCGTTACGGTGGAAGTAACGGACGTTTCCGTATCGCTTACGGACAGTAGATAAGTTTCGACTTCGAGCCCGAACCAATGGCCCGAACTAAGAATGTATGACAACACTGTCCCTACTCCGTTTTTGCCCGTCCAAAAAAGTTCGTTAATTGGCTGTAGGATTCACTAAGAAGTTTCGAACTACTTTCGGACGGGCCAGTATTTTTGTTAACGGAGTTAGAGAGTTAGAACCCCCAGGTTAGAACTATGACCAACTATGCGGTTAAAAGCCGGTTCGGCTACCAATTACCAACATGAAAAAACGTTCCATTTTGTTGGGACACATAAAGGCCACGATGGCCAAAAATTGGTAGAAAAATACAAGCCTCATAAGCATGATTGCAACCCGTCTAAAAACACCATCCCTTTTTTTTCATCTTAAGGAGGAACAAGTCAACTGAACGGTATGATGTACCACAAAGGCCATGCTGCTGACTACGCTACTTGGGTGGAAGAAGGCGCCGAGGGCTGGTCCTGGGACGATCTCCAGCCTTACATGGACATGGCAGAAGGCAACAAGCAAGTTGGGTCACTCGTGAGTGGGAAATACCACTCGGAGACTGGAAAAATGCCTATCCAAACGGTACGTAGTAGATAGTCAAATTACATTGATACAAAAACTCTTGCCTTCTTCCCAGGGGGTAGGTAGAAACTACAGAGCGCCACCAACTAGGATCCTTTTTTTTGGGTAGGAAATCATCAATTAACTTCTCCAGCTCTGGGTGGAGCGGGAGGGCATGTCAGACTTTTACTGAGACTGTGATGTGAACGTTCTTAAAATTACTCTGATATGTATCTACTCCTTTCGGGCGTTTCCACTCACATCTATTTCATTCGACCTCTCAACATGACCAAACTATCGAAGCATAGGTAATCTTCTCAATTTTGTCACATAATTTATCAGCCATAAATAAAATCATTAATAGATACAGAACATAAGTACGAGCACCACAATCCACATCGTATAAGTAGGTACTTCAAGTATTTCAGGCATTTCTTTTTGCTTGTTGAAATCGAAGGATACCCTGGATAGACTGGGATATGGAGAAGGACATAGTCCACTTTTTTACACGATAACCGACAACCAAGCAAGCGGAGCCGCGGGCAAAAGCTAGTATACAGGAGAAGTTTTTATCCAGTGTTAGAATTTGCGTACTGGATAAAAACTTATTCTGTATATATAAATAAATACCTAGTAAAATCAGAGGGGCAATTCTACTAATTTTAAGAACGTTCACAGTCTGATCTCAGTGACAATCTGTCAAAAATTCCTCGAGTTTCTATACATTTCTGACAAATTTTTGAAATTCGATTGTCGCTGAGATGACACTGCGAACGTTTTGAATTACGAGAATTGGCCTTCTGATAGTTTTAATTTGGTTTAAAGTTTTGTCAATTAAGCACACGGTAACAGTGAGACCACGGAAATAACGAGCAACTTGTCCTTTCTCATCCAGTTCCGCCACCAGCCCCCGGAGCTATATGATCTGCTGGAAGCCATCGAACAGGCAGGACTCCCGACCATCAAGGACATGAACGACCCCAACACTCCCGAGGGATTCACCGTAGCACAAACTTTCAATGAGTGAGTATTAAGGCTTATGGTTCTTTTTTTTTTTGAGGGTGGGAGGTCATCAAATAACTTCTCCCTTCTCTCTTCGCTCTGGGTGGAGCAGGAGGGTGTGTCAGACTTTAACTGACTAAAACCCACCCCCAGTTGCCTGTGGTGTTGCCTTGAGCAGAAAATTCCAAATATACATTATAACCAGAAATGGGATAATTCGATGCACATTCACCTAAAGTTGAGATGTTGGATATTATGGAAAAAAAAAAAAAAATGTGAAAAATCGGTTGTCTGTAAAGTCGGTTTACTGACAATAGTTGAACGTGACAACGTCATAAGATAATACTATTGTTTATTATTGTATTATTGTATAGCAGCTGTCCACGCAGACGCATCGCTTACTCAAGTAGGAGAGAGACTGATGTCGAACGCTGCTGAACGCGGAGGCCGATTGTGCCTCTTTGTCGCTCGTTCCGCGCTCTCGCTTGCACTTCAAGCCTTAAATGGAACGCCTCAGAGCGAGGTAACGCCGCATGAGTCATGTTTTTTCGTGCGTGCAGCCGGCTCCATCGAATTATAAGACGTTGTCACGTCAAAAAGTATTGTGTTAACTAACACACACCACCCCTTTCTCTTACAGAATTACACCTTACATACACAAGTTTGCATCGGGGTTAATTTTAAATAAATATGCAACTGAATAGTTAGTTAAGCAGTCCTAATAATTTAGAAGTCGCTTCTATACTATACACCTGAGTCCCATGCATTCACGCTGTTCCGAGCATCCCGGGAATTTATTACAAAAAATATATTGCTTCCACACTTTTATAACAAACTTTAGGTAAATATGCATCCGATTATTAGATCCCTAATTAGCATAATAAGCCTGCATTGTACCCACTGCTGGGACACAGGCCGCCGCCTCTCTATGAGAGAGAGTGGGCCGTAATACACCACGCGGGCCCAGTGCAGGTTGGTATATGTCACATGTCTTTGATTTTTGGTTCTAAGACATGCCGGTTTCCTCACGATGTTGTCCATAAACAAATCTGCATAACAACGCAAGCAACGCCATGAATGTTGTGGAACTGTCCTGTTGAAAGCGATTCCCACTTATAGTGGTGGGCTAATTGCGTAATACGCATTACGCAATTACCCCTCTGGGTATGTAACTAAAATAACTGCAACGAACTCCATTAGACTGCACTGACTGAGCTTGTTTTGACCTTTATAATTGCAGTCGATTTTTTGGAACCAAGTTTACTAACGCAGGTTACGGTAGGAGTTAACTTGCACAAATCGTCACGTTACGAAAATTGTAGAAATCACGTAACGAAAAAGCATTATGGGGAATGATGCTTTTTCGTTAAGTGATTTCTACAATTTTCGTTCTATGTGACTTTTTACTTTAGGAAGAGGCATCATTTTCATGGTTTTCAAGGGTGCTGAAGTTACTAGTGAGGCCAAAATGAAAATCAAGATAGCGGCTGCGAAATTTTAAATAATTTTCGTCACGGGTGTCGTTTTCATTGTTTCCGAGAGTGCTGAACCCCTGAAGCCGAAAGTGATGTCATAAAAGAATCCAAAATGGCGACAACTTTATAAAAGCTGACTCTGTATTAAAAACGCCGATTAAATTCACACTTAATCTCTCTCTATCTCTTTTTTTAATATACGAATGTGTGAACGTGTGATTATCACGTACGGAACTTCGTTCCTGACAGAAGTCCCCCGAACTCCATACATTTTTATTTTTTTATAACCCAAACAGCGTACTGCTATCTTTTCCGTTCTAGCGTAGCGCAACTAAGTATAACGAATTTAGCACTTAGCACTGCTTAGCACTCTTGATTTTAAAAATATCATGTAGGCAAGAATCTACCGGAAAATAAAATTAGCCTACGTCCTAACATACTATCTTGCTTCTGCCCTTCAGCAATGGCCAGCGTTACACCACAGCTCGTGCCTACCTACGTCCGAAGTCCGAGCAACCCAACCTTAGCGTGAAGCTCCATTCCTTCGTAACTAAGGTCCTTCTCGACGGCACAAGAGCCTATGGAGTTGAGTATGTGGACGCTGACGGCAATTACAAGACTGTTAATGCTACTAAGGAGGTAAGAGACATCTTTGTTGATGTAAATCGGGGCAACCCACCATTTAGTTCCCCCCGATTGCACAATACACTTTCAATTACAATGCCAAGGACTTAATTTGTAATAATTGAAACCTACGTCTGCTCGACCATGTTGTTGAACTGTCAACGTGAAGGCATTAAGTAGGTAGGTACCATTGTAATTAGTGTGTTACACTGTTTACGATGACCCCGCTGATTAAGACACATATTAGTCAGATATACAGGTTGTAACAGAAAAGCTATTGGATAACTACTACAATAATAAACACTAAGGATAACAGCTGGTATAGAATTACTATACATAGTTTCAGCTCAAAATAAAATACTCTATGAATTGACACCAAATTTTCGGTTTCATGTTTCTTAAATTCAAATCGTGAATTTCTTAATAACAAACGTGTCACTGCACTACCTAGGTCTATAACTTTCCACGTTACTTGCCGATATAACGATAAATCTCTTCCGAGTGATTTGTATATTTCAATTTGAAAAGTTCAGTTTCTGGTATCAATGTATTAAACATTCTCATAACTTCCGAACATGTAGAGATAGGATCAAAAAGCCGTGCCCTTGGTATGATACCTACCCTTTCCGTTACACGCTGTAGAACGCTTGATACATTCAAATATTCAGTAGGTACATTCAAAACTGTTGACTACTAAAATTGAGTACCTACGCGCTAACTGGAGGACCCTTGGAAAGTTTGTTATGCCACAACCTCCCTGAATAATTTGGCACTATAGCCTGACCGTTACCGCTGTACCGCGCCCTAGGTATGCGCGGCGCGGCGGGGACGGGACGCTGTGAGTGGTGACGAATGAGCGGCTTGCAATGACGAATCAGAGGCCTGCAATGCTCCCCCGTCGCGCCGCGCACATACCTAAAGCGCGGTACAGCGGTATCGGTCAGGCTATAGACTGCATTTTTTTTTATAATTTACAAAATGTTACCTGTTCAAATTAATTCTGATCATATTAACATTTGTAGGTAATCCTCAGTGCAGGAGCCTTAACCAGCCCCAAAATCCTGATGCACTCCGGAATAGGACCCAAAGAGGTCTTGGAGCCATTATGCATCGATGTGGTAGCCGACCTTCCCGTTGGCAAGACCTTGAAGAACCACTGCGGAGCCACATTGTACTTTATACTGACCGCTGTGAATAACACCGCAGCCCTGGACTGGAATGCTTTGGTTCAATACCTGTTGAAGAATGATGGACCTATGACTTCTACTGGACTTACTCAGGTAAGACATTTGACGTACTTTTAGGGCACCTGTCTATAAATTTAAGGTAACACAAAGTGAACAAGTCAACCTTATCCGGCCAGTCCCTTGCTGTCTTCCAGCGACGCCAGAAGCCGAGACCCGTACACAGCGAGTGCCCTTAGCGTGTAGCTTAGTTCGCAAGTCTTTGGCCTGTCTGGACACCTTCATTTATTGGCACCAAAAGTATGGTTAATCAGACAACATCAAGGTTGACCAGAAGGTTGCCAGATGCCGTTTAAAAAAAGACTGAAAACCTTTTGATGGCACCACACTACACCAGACCACATAGGTATAAAGGTATTATTGACGTCACAGATTCCCAGGAGACGGAAATAGTTTGTCAAGAAACTGGTGCTGCTCTGACTTCTCTCCTTTCCTCCACAGACTTATTTAAGTTCACCAACCATCCCCACCAGCCCCTGCATTTGTTTCTTACGACACATCAACTCACCATCTATAATATAGGAACATCAACATAACACCATGTTCCCCCATCCACAGCTCACAGGCCTGCTGTACTCCAGCTACGCCGACAAGAGTCTCAAACAGCCTGACCTACAGTTCTTCTTCAACGGTCTCTATGCTGAATGCTCCAAAACTGGTGTCATGGGCGAGCCAGCTGGAGACTGCCCTAGCTCTGGTTACAACGTTTCGTAAGTAGATTTTTAAAGTATTTCAAAATTATAACGTCATTAGGTTTTCATTTTGTACTTTACCACTTTTTCCATGTTTCGTCGACCGTGCTTTACCGAGGTACCTAATTCAAAGACACTAGCAGTCTACCTAACATTCCCCAGATAACTGGTCCTTATCTTACTAATGGTCCCTTGAACCACCCTTGTCCTAGTCTTGAGGTATGGTATTTTCTTTGGCACAAATACATTTATAAATTGATGTCACTTTTCATGTCTACTCGTATGCGTCCGCTTTGTTTTTAAAACTAAACTGTGCAACGGATTTTGTTTCGACGCAGTTTCCACCAACATTTAGACAATTTGTTCCTGAAGGTTTATTTATGTCCATATATATACTTACTAGCCTGTATTGTCCCTTTGTCCCACTGCAGGGCTGCACAGTTATTTCTTTTGCTAGTACTGGCCAATCCTTTTGCTAAGAGTCAATTTGGTCCCGCCATCTTCGTCTCGGCTTACCGCGATGGTGTCGTGCGTAAAGTAGGACCCAATCGGTAGTTCTCTTAGAACATTTGTCATCTGAAATACGACAAACATGTGCAGTGCCGTCCCACTTCAGCTGAGCGGGCGAAACCGCTGGCAAAAGCTAGTACAGACGCCAGCACATCAAGCTAAACTGTAAAATTTTCCCTATTGAGCATGAACCTGTACCTAAGGATATGATAAAGCAATCTCGATGTTTTGTCATGAATTAAAGCGTGTGACGTAGGCGCAGATCTCTTGTAAATGTAACACAATAAATTCTTGTTTCCAGAGCAAATGCAGTGGCTCTATTACCTCGCAGTGTGGGCTGGATGACCATCAACTCCAGCGATCCCTACCAGCAGGCGAACTTCATACCCAACTTCTTCTCACACCCTGACGACATGGAGATAATCAAGGAAGGCCTCCTAATATTGCGCAAGATATTTTATAGTGACGTAAGGAACAACATTATCTTTTTCATATATATTCTTTTGACAAAAAATGGTCCTTAGTGCGCGACCTCGTAGTGCAGAAATTCTTCGGCGGTTCCCACCTATGATCAGCTTATAATGTTCCCAATGCTGGGACACAGGTCTCCTCTAAGTGACAGGGAGTGGGCTGTTATCCGCCACGCGTGCCCAGTGCGTCTTTGTGGATGTCACATGTCCTTGAATTTTTGGTTCTAGGACATGCCTGTTTCCTCGCGATGTTTTCCTTGACCGTTTTGAGCGCAGTGGTGATAAAATAATTTACACAAAGTAAAGCGCATGCCTGGGTTCGAACCTACGACCTACAACTCGTAACGCGGCCGTTACCACTCGGCCACCACTGCTCGTCAGTTACCAAAAAAAAAAAATCTGCTGTTTCATAGAAACGTGTGGAACAGCTATTTATTATAATTTTTTGATAACCGGCGAAAAATTTGGATGCCCAGTGCGTTGAAATTTCTTGTCAACTATTTTTCTACACTAGAACGTCTAGACTAGAGTCGTGTGCTCAATTCATGGTTACCTCAGTTTTTGCGCACTGCCACCCGGTAAATAGAAACCTGTAGTAGTATTCCGTAAATATCTCACCGTGAACACTTGACTGAAGTGAGCTTGAAATGAGCTGTCAATAGTATTAATCCGTACCATCAGCCGATCTATTGTTATAATCTCACCGTGAGAAATTAGGTGAAGTAAGCTGTCATTCCACCGGAGACTAGGAATTGATGCTAATTACAGCTCACTTTAAGCTCACTTCATCCAACTTATCACGGTGAGGTTTTTACAGAATAGACCGGCTGTAGTAGAAAGGGTAGGGAGGCCCCTATCCTGCTGTTCGACCACGAACGACCATCGTGAAAATCAACGTGTCTTAAAGTCACGTCAAATGATCTGATTAGCTATTGATAATTAATTCAACCAATGAAAACATTTGACATGCGTTCTAGAAACAGTGTGTTACATTAGCTTTTGTACTTTATTGAGTTTGAAACTCCATGGAGCCAACTAGAATAATCTTTCTGGCTATGGCTTTCTCTATTGGCAATTTGGCACATGTCATGAAACATTTTATATGAATAAAAGACGATTATTTACCACCTTCTTGCGTCTAGTGGTCGCAAGCGCTGCTGCTGAGTTATTATTGTTATGAGGGGTTCGATTCCCAAGTCGGGTAAAGTGTTATTGGGTTTTTCCATCTGGAATTTCTCAGTAGTAGCCCGGATTCTGGATTTGTACGCGGTTGATGGCAATAAATAAAAATAATAATAAATAAATAAATAAAAATCTTTATTACAGACCACGTGATCCATTAAAAAAAAAAAACAATAAAAAAAACAGTACATTAAAAGATAAAAAATCTAGAATAAGGAAGAAAAAAAAATACATTAAAAAAAAAGGATACATACACACACACACAAACTCACGCCTTTCTTTTCTTGCACATAAATAGGCACAAACACTTTAAGTTGCTATTTTCAACCACCGCTTGTAGGTTTCGCCCCCTGTTACATGGAACTTAAACATAACTGGCGAAATGTGCCCAACCCTTCGGCGGAAACAAGGCGTCATCATCATCATCATCATCATCATCATCATTTCAGCCGAAAGACGTCCACTGCTGAACATAGGCCTACCCCAAGCTCCGCCCCTTCGACCGGCTCTGTGCTTCCCGTATTCAACGGATTCCTGTGGCCTTCCAACAAGGCGTGATGTTATGTAAAATAATATTATTTAATATTACTTTTCTGTCTAACAGATTCTGCAAGACAAATACAAAGTGGAGTTAGACCCTGCATACTCGGAAGTCTGCGATAAGATAGGCGAAGCTTGGTCTGACAAATGGATGGAGTGCATGATTCGAGTGCACACGGACCCGCAGAACCACCAGCTCGCTACCTGTGCCATCGGCAAGGTCATCGACCCACACCTCAGGGTGTACAACGTTACGAGTAAGTTTAAGACAATCGGCGCTCCTCGAGGTTCGATATTGGGCCCATTACTCTTTTTAGTTTACATTAATGATTTACGCCAATTACTTAAAAATCAACCGAAGAATTAATCTTTAAATTCCACCGAAGCCGACGATCACAAAATCGTGACGACTTGAATAACTCGGAGATCGGTTTAAAACCAAATGCATTAGATTTAATTGACCTGGAACATGGTACAACAGGTAGGTTTTTCAAACGCGAGTGGCGTTTGAAAAACCTACCTCAATTCAACACAAGTCTTCCAAAATGGATGTTCCCATCTGTATTAGGTTCTGTGTTTTCGATCACGATACCATCAATAAGTGATTTCACCTCGAACTCCTCTTTTCAACACAATACCTTCATCTTCTTTCTTTACAAAAATTACGCGGGCGGAGGAGTAAGAAATTTGGCACAGGAGAGCATTAGAAATAGTAAATTAATAGTGGAATTTCTACAACTTAGCGACCACTACTTAAAATAATTGGGCGTAAATATTACTTCGGCTACAACAACTTTAATAACTAACACTCGTTCGCTGTGTGTGTGTATACGTCTCACGCATACCTGACATTAAAGATACAAAAGTGCATTCCATATTTAGCCAACATCTGAAGTTTTAATTGAATACGCATCCGAATGTCCGGTCTCTGGTTACTTATCAATGATTGTTTACTTTCAGATTTACGAGTAATTGACGCTAGCTCCATGCCCTCACAACCAACCGGCAACCCTCAAGGCGCCATCATGACGGTCGCCGAAAAAGGAGCACACCTCATCAAAACCAGTTGGCAATAAACGAATGCTTAAGGAACCTGCCTTTATTTGCTATGCAACTTTATCTCATTAAATAATACGTACATAAAGCTTTGTACATTATTGTTACTTCTAACTTTGTGAATAAAAATGTTGATATTCATGAACGTATATTTTTTTTTTTTTTTTCTGGAACGGTTGTATTTTCTTGTAGATCAAACAGGCAATCAAAAAGACGATGGAGACCAACTAGTTTGAACACCTAGGGGATTGCAACCGTAGTGACAAGTAGTACCTACTCAGTAAGGTACTACCTGTTGTTTAGTATTTTTATCTCCCCAAGCGACGCGCGCTTTAATTAGATTTACCAAGTGATGTGTGTAAGCGCAGGAGCTCTCGATTCCGCTTCCGCCCGAGACAATGGCGAAATTGGAAGTATGTGTGTGTGATGCTGAATTGCTGGCGCTAATCGTCTTCACGCACACATTCACAACGTGTTTGTACACTTGGTTATCACAAGTAAAGCGCGCGTTATTTTGTGAGATATAAAAACTGGTAGAGATGCGCAGTCACGGATTTTTTCATTCCTAGTAATTTATCCATAATAAGGGAATGAATAATCCCAAACAATATTGCCCTAACCGTCTTTCATATATTCAGTCCTACGAAAAGGGGGAAAGAAAACTATAAAATGAGAGATAATAAAAATTTATATTGTAAATAATGAAAACAAATACATACATACATGATTAGGATTACACAACTTATACACATATTATGTTAATACTTTAAGTTAATTTTATTGAAACCTAAGACTAATCAATTCATAATTTAAAAAGAAATAGCTTTGTCATTTAAACTAAAAAAAAAAACTTCATTTTTGACAGAAGAAATGTTAGTATTTAGTTCAAGGAATGATTATATTAATACTTCGCCAATTATAGATTTCAATCAAATGGCAACACTGAATAAGGACTGGTCTACAACATATAGGAAACATTAACAAGCAAATATTATCCTTTCCATTTATTTTTCTTTGTTCTATTTTATTTAATACAAATTATAGTACAACACATTCAATAAATGCCAGCATGGAATAATATTGCACTCAACAGTCTTCTGTTAATACCTAATTCACTTTTATGAATCAATCTATAAATACAATTTTTGCACATCAGAATGCATGTTTTATAAAGATGACGAATAACAGTGTTGCCAAAAATACTAACAATTTTAATTAAAACTAAATTGTGAATACATGAATATAATATTTAAAAAAATAAACACAAGCCAAACTTAAACTTACGATGGACCAATAATGTGGAATTATAATTTTCGTTATAAAATGCGGTATTGGAAATGCAAAATTCGTAAGAACTAGGGTATATTTAGCACCTCAGTATCTTTAAGAGATTATTCTGAAATCCATATGAATCTAACTTATAAATCTACTGATTTTATTTTACCAATTTTTTAGTTTGGCAATATAATATAATTATTAAAATGGCGTCTAGTAAGGCGGGTGTCTTACTTCAGTCAGAGAATAAGGAATACTATCATGTCATGTTTTCCCAATCACTAAATCATAAGAACCTACTTCATATACCTCTGACTGAAAACATTAGAGAAAATCTATCAATAATGTAGTCATAAAATTGGGGCTTCTAAAAATTTAAGTACATACGAAAGTGTAGTCTGTTCTTTAGTATCTATTGTTATCCAGTCTATGAAATTTTAAATCTTTATCCTACATAATTGCTTGAGTAATTTGATTCTTATTGGTATAAGCGACTGTTTTCAAGCGTTGCATACGAATTTGATCATTGAACTTGTGTAGGTACTTAAGATTAATTATCGTATGAAACGCTACAGTTCTTAGCTTGAGTAAATATAGATCGTGAACAGCTAAGTTATCCCAAGAAAAGTAAGTAGCTAATATGCACTACACTTCCTACAAAAATTCTAAGTTAAATTTGAAACAACTGGGAGCCAATGTAACAGACCAACTAAATAATATGATAATAATAACCGATATCGTTAATCCAATAGTTGCTACACTTGCTACATGGTTAAAAATCACTCTCTAATGTTGCAACCCACCTTATTATTACATCCTTACTGCTCATCCTTATCCTTGGCTCCATGTTTAAGAATGCGTGTGAACTCGACATAGTCGAAGAGCCCGCCTCGGATGGGAGCTTCGCGTAACATCTCATCGACGTCATCGTCCGTGAACCGGTCACCCATAGTGGTCAGGAGCTCACGGAGTCGCTCCTCGTTGATCACACCTTGGTTCTCCTCGTCGAAACATCTGGTGGTATAAGTTTGTAAATGAGTGTTGTATACTTAGATACTCATACATAATCTGCCTATAATGTTCCCACTGCTGGGACACAAGCCTCCTCTGTGAAAGTGAGTGGGACAAAATCCACCACGCGGGCTCAGTGCGGCTTGATGGATGTCCATCAGTAATGGCTACTCAATCTCAGAAAATATTATGGTGTTGACTTTTAATCAACGACCTATTTTTGCGCTCTGCAATCAAGTTGATTTTTGATTGACCATTATTTTTAATGAAAAGATCCCAAAAATTTCAGTTGCAATGGTATTTGAACTTTGTCATATATGACATTGAGTTAGTATTCACTGAACTTATAATCTGAGATACTGAATCGTGCTGTAATGGTAGGTACTAATTTATCTTAAAATAATTTGAAAGCGAAGTCTTAAAATAATAATAAGTACAAGTACCTAAACTAAAAAAATAAAAGAATCAGGACACAAAGAACCTCCTCCTTTTTTTGAAGTCGGTTAAAAAAAATCGTCCGCATCGTAATTGTCGACAGGGATTCCGAATTCAAATAAAGATCAGGGGGCCTACTCTCCAAGCACGATATCCGTAATCTCGGTCGAAGTTACGGCCGTTTCCAACTTCGTATCACTTACGGACCTATGATTACTTTGGGGCCCAAGCTAAGAATCAATAACTACACGATTTTACAGCTGTCCCTATTCCCTATATGGTTTTACCCGTCCAAAAAAGTTAATTAATCAGCTGTAGGAGTCACTTCTAAGATTCGAACTATTTTCGGACGGGCTCGTAGTTTCGTTAACGGAGTTAGAGAGTAGCCTCTCTGGAACGCGCGAATCCGATGGATGCGAGAAACACACGAGCAGTTGTTGCGGCAATTCATGGGGGCAATGCTCAGCACTGTACGTATTCCTACTGAATGATGATGACGAGATTAGTAAACAAAATCCTAAAGTGAATCTATTTAAAGTTAAATTAAAAGTTTACACAAAGTGCGTCAGCACGCGTCAACGCGCGAACTGTGTGATATGCAGACTTGACCTTTTTTCTAAACGTGCGTCAACGCTCGTTTTACATAGCGATGTGAGAGGAAGAGGAAGTTAAAAAAGCTTGGCACAAATTCCGCATCTGATACCACAACAAATGCTGATTAGAAATTGAAGAAATTGTGAATGTGAAGACTATGGAGTTGGATGTTTTTGTTTTAAACTTCTTTAGGTGCGTTGGACATTTTTTGAGATGGGAAAATACTCAGATTATTAAACAAAGGCAGATAGACCGCGCGGAACACCAAGAGTGAAGCCAAAAAACCAAATACTGATTCAAAACTCCAGTACTACGCCACGAAGCTTCGCATTGCATTGTATGCTACATACATAATTGGTTTCTTGGCCTCACTCTTGGTGTTCCACGCGGTCTATCTACCTTTGTTTTATAATCTGAGGGCAAAAACAATTGAACTCGCGACACTGTTACCGTTACCGACACCTATGTATCTACGAATTTGAAGTGAAAACTTCTTTAGGCATTTTCTGGCATTTTCTGAAATGGGAAAAATCAGTTGAACTCAAGACACTATTCAAAAAATACATACGTAATTGTTCAAGTTTTCACTCCCGGAGTGCCTATGTGTTTTTTTTTTATCGGCAAGGTCTGGCAGTTTGAGTAATATAGGCAGCCTAACTAAATTTTCATTGATTATTGTTCGTCAAATCGTTGAGTTCCTTAAGTTTTGTTGTTGAATAAATAAATACTTCAGTATGGCACTGGCGTAGGTAAACCATTGTTATCTACTCAAAAACAAGGACAAAAGTAAATTATCATAGATTATGTCATGGCTTGGTATGTTGTGATGATACATTTCATGTCATTATAAATTGAGTGTTCCTAGCAGAACTCCAAATGGTGAAAGTATTATATTTTAACATGACAAAATTTCAGACGGCAGGAAGAGCTAAATTCCTTATTAAAAGATTGACCCACAATATTTCAATTTTTATTAATTTATTATCCTCCTATGACTTTGATATTGAGGCTATTAACTATTATTAATAATAGATGAAATATATTTAAAACGAATTATGTATGTTATGAATTTTTTAACTACTTAAACTGCAATACCTACTTAAAACACCAAAAAAAACAAAGACGGAAGGTATATAAATAAACTAGCAGTGCCCTGCGGTTTCACCCGCATAGTTCCTGTTGCCATGGGAATACCGGGATAAAATATAGCCTATGTCACCCGGGGATAGTGTAGCTTCCCAACAGTGAAAGAATTTTTCAAATTGGTTCAGTAGTTTCGGAGCTTATTCAATGCAAACAAACAATCAAATCTTTCCTCTTTATTATTAGTATAGATAAGTCCTTGGTGTACTCACCCAAATGCATTCTTAATGACATCCTCTGGGTCCGTTCCTTGCAGACGTTCGCCAAAGAGGGTGAGGAACATTGTGAAGTTGATAGGACCGGGAGCTTCATTCATCATACCCTCCAAGTAGTCCTCAGTTGGATTCTTACCTAAAGCAATAAAAGTAATAATTAGATTTAAGGCAAAAGACAGTTTTTTAAAACATACATATAGAGGATTTGTCATTCTATAACACAACTTTGTTGATCAAGTTTATGAAACGCTTAATACTGAGAAAATGTTATGATCATTTTTAGTTTTAAATAATAATATTATTCATGGTAAACTTCACACATTTAAGTAAAACAGGATAATTTCAAATCTTTGAGGTAAAATTTATTCTGTTATAGGTATCTGTTTGGCCAATTTAGTGAAAAGCAGAATTTACAGCCATTTGGAAAAATAAATAAACATGTACTCACCAAGGGAAGCTAACATATCATGAAGGTCATCTTTGTCCACAAATCCATCTCTGTTCTGATCTATCATGTTGAATGCCTCCTTGAACTCTGCAATCTGGGCCTGGTCGAACATAGCGAAGACATTGGAAGTGGCACGCTGGGCGCGCTTCTTGTTGGTGCCACGGCGACCAGCTGTCTTGCGGGACGACATTGTGATATCTAAAAATATGAACATTAATAATACAGAGAATATGGAAACAGAAGATTTGGCATGACACACAATTTTTCGACCATTATAGAACAAGAATAAATGCACAACAAAGAAATTGTTACAAAAGCCAACATGTTATACCTATTTAGATACGAGAATAAAACTCCTTTTGTAACGTAAACGCTGATAAGCCAAGTAGCGAACGCTCGACTGGGACCACTTTTCGTGCACAAAAGAATAATAGGTTTATTAATAAAATTTAATGAAGTTGAGGTGTCACTCAGCTTTTCGTCAATTCGTCAGTTTCTTGCGCTAACAAGAAAGTGACTCATTGCCAAAACCGCCTTCCAGTATTAGTAACGAAATTTATCTAGGGCACACGGTGTCAACACCAAGGAGGCAAGGACTTCCATAAATGGACATGCATTTTCCTCACAACATCTGCTTGAAATTAGGCAATAATAGGGACTGCTGTACTTTAATTAAATGCTGTAATTAAACTTACCTGTATTTTTAGACTTATCACAACAGGAAACAACGGTTCTTAACTGAAATAATACGAATTTAACATAAATTTTACTCGGTGACTAATTTATTTGACGTCAGATGCGTGCATTCAAAAACGTATTTTTAAAAATCTACCATCTACTTATTTAGACAGACTGTTCGATAATGTAATGACAGAATACTGAATTTGTACAACATACATGCTCAAACAATAATTAAAATTTATTTTCTTCATTTCTTGGTGCAATAATATGGTGACTATGAAATACGAAACACACTTCTTTCTTGAAATGAGAAAATTTTCAGTTTTTTGAGCTGGATTTAAACATTTGTTCGTATTTCTTATTAATATGTTTGGAACGCAAACGCATATTTCGCATTGCCAGTTGACTTATTGGTGACTTATTGACTAAAATTTGATATACCATCTTAGACCATCTGATTATGTCGCAGGGTAAACAAATGCATGATTGTAGAATATTAGCAAAAAGCTAACGTTTTAGTAAATATTACAATAATTTATTTTCTACGATCAACATTGTGGTTATTTTTTTGGAAACAGATTACATAATTTTTATAACATGAATGTGAACGTCTGGAACGAGTTTGACGTTTGGCCAATTGACATTTTGACCACACTAACAATAATTTTGACGGAAGATTTTCAGTTTTTATTGTCAAAATCAGTTCTGTAACTTCTGTATTTCAAATAATATTTCCCCACTTTTATATAATTTAATGGCTTTTAGTGTCTTCTAAAGATTTATTAAACTCAATATTGTAGTTGACCCAGTAAGATTTGTTTTTCAAGTTGTAACTGTGCATGGCGGTGTTTTGGAATGTAATTTCGGATGTATTTTTTAGATGCACTTCTTTATCTCATCAAGACTGGTGTGTGGCGTAACTGGCGTAGTTCGGTCGCTGAGCACGTCGTCGCCTCGATACGGTTCCAACCACTATGACGTACTTGGAATCACTCCTAAAGCGACACAGGGCGATATCAAATCAGCATATTACAAATTGTCAAAGATTTACCACCCGGATAAATCGAATAACGTAAGTTCTTAGTCCTCGGGTAGGGTGGCATGTAGCAGGCATGCTACTAGTATTAAATTTATATAAAACTGATTCCCTGTAATACTTACAAAATGCTTTTTCAGGATGAAGTAGCAGCAAAAAAGTTTAGAGCAATTTCCGAAGCTTATGAGGTGTTAGGAAATATACAATTAAAAAAGATGTATGATAAAGGTTGGTTTCTTTCAGTAAGAACTTATTGGTTAACACATTATTCCAAACATGGAAAATAAAATATACAAATTTTCTCAGTCACAATAATATTTACAGTCAGCCAGCTTCAATTTATGAATCATGAATCATGATCATGCCCTTGAAACAATATTAGTGTGAAATATTTCTGTGCTCGAGTCTCTTCCTGTAAAAATATATCAAATGATTGCCATTGCCAAGAAACTCATTACATAAGTAGATGAGAAATATAGACAACAGTAAAACAACATTTATCTTTGTCTATTCCAGGTTTACTAGGAGGACGGGCTACTAAGACAAGAGTACAATATCGACCAGACCCTGAGCCGACAGACCCTACACTGAAGTTTTATAAGTCTCGCATACACCGCAAGGTTGTGCCAACCATGGATGGCAGACAACCTATTTATGACTTTGATGCATGGTATGTTTTCCAAACTTTTGTACTCAAAACAATAAATTGTACAGCTCGATTCAAACTTTATGGCGCCTCGGAACACGAGGCGAGTCGCAGTAACAAATTCATGGGTCAGCGGGGTTGAGGGGTGGGGTATTGCGCAGCGTGTAGTTCACTTCAGAGCCGCCATTAAGTTTGACGCGATGTATACTACTAGTCATCTATTCAGATAAATAAAATTAGAGTGTTTGTTTTCAATATTAAAATAACCGATTTTTACTAAATGTGTAGGATGTCTAAATGGTACATATACCGAAATATCATTTTTTACAATTTTTGTCTGTCTGTCTGTTTGTTCCGGCTTATCTCTGAAACGGCTGGACTGATTTTGAAGGAACATTCACTGGCTGAAGAAATTTGTTGTTTAATTTCACCGCACCAGAAGAGCAGCCGGGCGTCGAAGGGCGATAATCTGCGGCCACCAAAAGTAGCCTGCGGATAGCGTATTAGGGGCTGTTATCGCTTGAGCAGTTAGGCTCAAAGAGGTGGCACGCAGTATGCGCGCCGTGGAATCGCCCGCAGTCCCACCAGTCGAAGCTGCGCGAATGTACAAGTATAATTTAAGCCCTCGACACACGGTACTAGAAGGAACGGTGGGATTTTAGTTGATAGGAGCCCGACATAAACCTTGTGTTCTTCCCAGACGGAGGGTTTCCCTGACGATTTCCCCTCGGAAAAAAAGAACAGGTGTCAAAACGAACGAACGAACGGTGGCATATTGTGTAGTTGAGGGTACACTATTCGCGGGCTCGAACTCACTGGTGGGCCTGGCTAAAAAGCACGCTATCTCACCAGGCTTCGTGTCCGACAGAGGTAGTATCAGTGATGAGCAGTTAGACGCTAGTCTACACGCACAACATTATTGAGTGAGCTGCAGTATCAGTTATAGTAAAACAGGCGCGTAAAAAATTAAGAAAAGTCCTTCGGAAGATCGGGTTTTCTGAAAAAACCACTGCATAAATCAATGACCAATTAAGTTTATTAAACTTTTCGGTAATTGAGCTTTGTCGGCACCGACTTGGTTTTCGAGATTTTACACTGCTTTTATTACTTAAACACGCCCAAAGTTAAGTTAAATTAGCAAGAAAAACGAATCTTTGTTAGCTCATAACTTTTTATTTTAGTATTCTATTTCCGTACAGACAATATTGATAATGAGACGAGTCATGTTTAATTTTTGATGTAAAACCCTCACGAAGTTTGTATGGAAAAAATGTGGACAAGTGTCATCTTATGTTTGTGATATTCCTGTGCGAGTCTAATAAATACTTTTTCTTTCTTTCTTTTCTTTAACCATAATATCTGGATGACCTAGCGTTGATCCGTTTTTTTTTGTCTGACGTTTTCTAAAAATGAAACCTAGCTAGATAGATTTATCGCCCCCGAAACCCTCTGCACACTAAATTTCATGAAAATCGTTGGAGCCTAAGACCACTCCCGACTAATACACCTTTTAAACAAAAAAAAAAAAACCAAAATCGGTTCATCCGTTCGGGAGCTACGTTGCCTCAGACAGACACACACACAAATACACCACACACAGACACGTCAAAATTATAACACCCGTCGTTTTTGCGTCGGGGGTTAAAAATATAGCCTATGTCACCTGGGGATAGTGTAGCTTCCCAACAGTGAAATAATTTTTCAAATCGGTTCAGTCGTTTCGGAGCCTATTCAATGCAAACAAACAATCAAATCTTTCCTATTTATGATATTAGCATAGATTAGTATAGATTTGAACTCTGCTAATACTAAGATTATAACACATATTTCATGTTTCAGGTCTAAAAGCCACTATGGAGATTTATTTGAAAAGGCTAAATATGAAAAAGAATTTCTGAGAAACCAACGTCAGAAGGCAAAAGATGTGGACCACTCGAAGAGGCAAGAAGCTTTCATCTACGTTATGATGGGTCTAGGAGGCTTGTTTCTATTTTTCATAGCAAGCGGCACGGACGATTATGACATAGATAAAACCGCTTTAGAGTACAAGAAATCAAACACGCAAAGACAACAGAAGGACTAAGCATATTTTATTTAATTGAAGCAGTTTGTCCTAAATCAGGTATCTGCTCGTAATTTATTAGAAAATTCTTAGTTATCATAAGAAAATTATCTGCTCGTATTTTACTAGAAAATTGTTAGTTAGCATAAGAAAATTATTTTTTTGTGGTAATTGCACCATTCAAATATTCAGCTATATTTTTTCATAATATATTGTATATAATGTACATAATGATTATAAATTATTTATGAAACACCACAGTAGGTAGGCGGTAGATAAAATGTGATAACAGATTAAAAAATATACTACAATCAAATTTACTGTTTTTTTTTTTTGTTAATCTCCTGTAATTATGAAATTAACGCTGATCCCCCCGCATATTTATCCACACAGGTACATTTTTTTTATTGCAACTCGCACGTGAACTGGTTTCGATTTTCCATTTTACCGAGTCCTGCACCCTAATTGCGTAACTCACGATTAATCTTAATGTGTTTCGTTTTAAAACATTGTTAAACCATTGCTTCATATGTTCGAAAAATGTGTCTGCTCAATAACGTAAATAACGCAATGAATATTGTTGAACTGTCAAATTGAAACATTATGATTAATCGTGAGTTACGCAATTAGGGTGCTGAACTCCTGACCTAGTCTAGCCGAGCGCTTTATCACTTGGTAATCTCAGTCTGATTTAAGTAAGTTGAGATCTCGAGAATGAATGAGTTCTCCCAAGTTAAAGCCCCCTTAATTAAAAACAACTTTTCCCCCGTATACGAGGTTAATAAATAACCCTCTGCCCTCTGCATGCGAGACTTGCATCCGTGCATACCCCTCTGCTTACTAGACCATAATCCCCTGTATACAAGGTAAACCTGAAAGGGATCATCATGTACGCCTGGCTCCCATCTGAAGGTTTTCTTTTCAAATGTATTTTTGGCGTTCTCTTGTAACTCATAGCGCCCCCTACTCAGCTAATCAAGTTTGAGCGCTGAATATGCTTGCTAAAAACACTGGAGTAGCCTACCATCATCTCTGGAACAGGGTTTTTTCCAATTTATTAAAAACTATTTTAATTTAAAGATTGGGACGAAATTTGTAACAGAAAATTAAAAATAAATTAATTGATATCCGTTTTCTCAGTAAAAACCATTTAAATCAAATTACTTTTCTTTGTTTTGAACTTACCGCCAAAACGCTCCTTACGATGACTTATTATCACGTGACTACACGTGACGTCAACTTTGTGTAAAATAAAGCAGTTTAAAAAAATGAATGTCGAATTTTAATTAACAAGATTTTTAATGGATAGAAAGTGGTACACTGGTGTGCGGTGCCTCTGTGCACAAATACTTCTAAAACTGCGCCACACAAAGTATTTGTACCGGTGCCGTTTACACAAAGCATGTCCTTCTCCATATCCCAGAATATATCTCTGCCAAATTTCATGACGATCGGTTCAGCGGTTTAGGCGTGAAAGTGTAACAGACAGACAGAGTTACTTTCGCATTTATAACATTAGTAGGGAAGTAGGGATAAAAAAACAATCCACACGGGCTTATGCTAGTACGAATATAAATGTATGGAGCAGCAGATTTTATTTTCGAGTTTTCGGACAGCAATGTTCCGTTTTCATGTTTTCAATTATTTAACAAAACCTTGTATTAAGGTTCCTATACACTATGCCGACGGAAATGCAATTGCCGCAGAAAATGGCACAAAGCCGCAGAGCATACTAAGGAGTAAGGAGCATAATTATTATTTCAGTTCTAACCCGCTAGGTATATATGTACACACGGCTACACATCAAGCTATATATTTCCAGTATAAGCTGATCTCGCATTGTATAGGATTTCCGTAGGTACGGTGCGAGATCAGCGTTAACTGGAAATGCATAACTTGATGTGTAGCCGTGTGTACCTTGGTTCTGACCCCGATAGCTTATAGTACTCTTTGGTTCTGACCAAAGATTAAAGTAATATATAGGTTAGAAGTTTAGAACGCTAGTGGTGTGTGTGGTGCACTGTGTGTTTCTAGTTTGTAGATTTTTTTCAATAAAAAGTAACACAGTTTCATCATCCTTTTCGCGTGGATGTGACGCATATTTTACCTCCAACGTATTCTTTTTATTCTTTCTTTTTTTTTCTCTGCGTCATGTTATGATACCGCAAATAAACGAAATTCAAATTTTCTTAAGTCTTGCGATTTGCGGGCTAGTTGAGTTGATTAAAATACATATGATTCGCGACCGTAACACGTATATAACTATATACCTAACCTCTCAGTTCATTTAATCCCATTAAATGACCATTTCATAAAAAAAAACTAAATAGAACTAAGAATAGGAGTTACTTTGTCAACTAACGCAGAAAAGTCTGAGAAAAAGGACAATGTATAGACGCCAGCAGTTCAAGCTATCCTAAACTGTCAAATTTTCCCAGTTGGACATGAACCTTATTCCTTTGTGATAAAGTTGAAAAACTATCAAAGAAATTTGACAGATTGACATCAAGCTAAATTTGACAGTTTGGGATAGCTTGACCTGCTGGCGACTGTACATTGTCCTTTTTCACAGACTTTAGTTAGTTGACAAAGTAACTCCTATTCTTAGTTCAATTTTTTTTTTCTGGAATTGCCAGGATACCCAAGTAAAACAACAACAACAATTTAAAGGCCATTAATGGTTATTTTAACTTTTTAGATTTTTTGTTTATATATTTTATTATTCCTGTTTACTCTGTGTGGTCTATGGTCGTCACATTAGTAACCTGTGGCAACAAAAGTCATAGGCAAAGGCAAAGAAGAGTTAACTATTGTCAATTATTTTATTTTTCTCGCTATTTTCAGTGCGCAAACCAAATTAGATATTTACTTTGTTTTTTTACTGTGATGTGATTTGGCTTGGACTATTGATTTACGCAACAGATAGTGCCAGAATTAACAAGAAATAGCCATGGATTGTCTTGTTGGTTACGGTAGCGAAGATGAGAATGACACGGAGCGCTATGGAAGCCAACAATCATCGGTAAGTTTTGGCGTCCTTGACAATATTTCTCTAAAATTTTAATGTTTTTATTGCATAAGTGTTTTTGGTGTTTCTTAGTATATTTTGATGCAATTTGTATGAGAATCATGGATATTAACCTGCGTTCTCTGCTTGACAATAGAATGATATTATAGGTGGCAGCGGGTGGTGCTGGAGGCCGCCGCAGAGACAGCGAAACCAACTACGATGACGTCAACATGGATATGAGCGAGGTAACTGTCCCTTGTGTACGTCTACCACCATCACATATGCTAGCACAGTGAGAGCCCCAGTCAGTTCACTTGGTAACAGACCACCTGATAAGGCCCTTCACTGTTGCACTCTCCTTGTTTATGTGATCAAGCTAAACAGTAGAAATATTGTTAACTAAGTAGTCTATTCTTCATCTATATTCAGGCGTAAAGCTAAAATCCTTCGCAGCATTCAAATAATCTTAATTTCTCATAATAGTTACTAAATAATTATCATGATAGTACACTTTTTATAAATAGAGTCAAATAAAAAGCAACTTTGCATTATGCTGTTTTCAACGATGATATTAACACTTTTATTATTTTATATGTTACCCATTTGTAAATTGACACAAAACAAAAGTCAAATACCCCTTGAGTACGTGCCGAGGCTTCAAGATGACCGACCGAGTCCGTGCACACTGCGACCCTTAAACTACAGGCTCACGTGAGTACATAGCTATAAGACAACCCAAACTATTTGGCATCATGATTTACTCATATCCATGTTTTTTTTTTTTCTTTTAGAACGGTTTAAATTTTATCAAGAGCAGTATGTGACTTTAATGAATAATACCAATTATGAAACAATTCATAATATCCATATTATTATAATTATCATATTTATTTAGTATATTATGTCATGTACTTTCTATAGAAACTGAAATAATAAACGTAAAATAGGTTTCCTATTCCCTTATTTCTTGTATAAACTTGATATTATTATGACAATGAAGTTACATTATCACAGTATAAATCTATTTTATTGAGATGATAACTTTCCTCTACACTTTTTCCCCTTATTATTAATTAAATTACAGAACTATGTTAGCCAAGAGTAATGTTATTTCATTTTGATCATACAATTTTTGTGTTAAAAGCTTGTCATTAATTATACCCTGAATATGTCACTAAAAGGGTTAATATACTATATCTTGACTTAACCGGTTAAGTCTGGAGCGGAACCTATCGGTTCCATTACAATAGAAAATTAATTGTGTCTCTTTAGCCGGGATTAACAGATTAATAAAGAGTTATCATAGTTTATATAAAAACAACATGGGATGATGTCATTACATCAAACCCAATATTCGGGATTATAAATGTCCAACAAGGCTGATTTGTCTTGCAAAAGAAATAACAAATTGTCACAACAAAAACACAAAGATGCAACTCTGTGCGTTGTTAAAATGAACTGTAATTTAACATGAGTAGCAGCATTATCAAATTGCTGCAGTGCTGGTTTCATTTTCAGATACTTACATACTACAAATAATAAGTTCCAAAACTTGCACAGTTTTGACTGCAGTTTTGAAGCTGACTATTTTCAAGCAAAGTAGGTATGCGACAAGCTATGGAAATAATTGGTGCACTCAACGATTTTATAGCCAAAAAGTCTGAAGAAACTCATACGCGCCCTGCTGTTTTTATATCCCCACCAATGCATTCTTCCCTTAATACGTTTTGCAGACATATAATATCTCATTATTTTTCCCAGAGGGGTAGTCAGAAACTACACAGTGCCGCATCTTGCTGTGTTTAACACAATCAGGAAATCTATATCAAACATAAACATAATCGTAACCAAGTATAGATAACTAGGAAAATACAGAAATCGAATTCTCTCATTAAAATTGTTTAGTCCATCAGTACCGATGGGAAAGACAGAATAATAATATTCTAAAACTGCACTGCAACTGGAATTCCAGAACATTTTTAGTGGAAACACTCTTAAATCCCAAGGGAAATAAAACTTCAAAGTTACCTTATTTTTAACTCAACATGGAAACCAATATTACGTCATTGAAATATGATTATGTTCCAATTTAACGAAACAGAAATTGAAATACTTCACATTTTGTGATACCATAATGCATGGCGCAAAATACAATGACCCTTTTTAATAGTTTAAAGTTATAATGTAGTGTAAGTGTTGTGTTTCTTGTCGCAGGATTCGCAGGCCGAGTCGGAGCCCGAATTGCCGCCGGCGGAGCCTACGCCCCCGACACAGTCATCGCGGGATGGCCGCAGATCCAGTAAGTTTTTATTATTATTTATTACTAGCGACCCTCCTCTCCTTCGCATGGTGATTATGACTTCACAAAACATCGACATTTCAATACTATCATCATCATCTGCCTAGCTTTTCCCAACTATGTTGGGGTCGGCTTCCAGTTGAACCGGATTCAGCTGAATACCAGTATTTTTAACCGACGTAAAAACGGAGGCGTTTACTCAATTCGACGCGTATGTTTTTTTTTTGTAAATATGACCACGCATATCTTTTTACAGAGTAGTTAGATTTTGATAATTCTTTTTTTATTGGAAAGGGTATAACCCCGAAGTTGGTCCCATATAAATTTGGAAAAAAAAACTAACCTTAAGGGTAGGAAAACAGGGATGATTGATTATTCACTCACTGATTTTAATGTAAAACCACGCATAACTGCTTACAGAATAGTCCGATTTTGATCATTCTTATTTTATTGGAAAGGGTATAACCCCGAAGTTGGTCCCATATAAATTGGAAAAAAAAAACTAACCTTAAGGGTAGGAAAACAGGGATGATTGATTATTCTATCACTGATTTTAATGTAAAACCACGCATAACTGCTTACAGAATAGTCCGATTTTGATCATTCTTATTTTATTGGATAGGGTATACCTCAAAATTGGTCCCATATTTTGGAAAAAAAAACCTACCCTAAAGTTGGGAAAATAGGGGTGATTTATTGTTCACTCACAGATTTTAATGCTAAGTGGTGTATTACTAAAAGTAATCAAAAATTAATCATGTAGTAATTAGTAATTTGGATATGTATTTTAATTTTATTTCACTGCCTTCCGAACTTAGTCATTGAGGTTAAACAAAAAGGTTTATAATTTTTTGCTGTTCAGTTTTTTTCGACGGTAATTTTTTTTTTTCTTAAAAAGTTTTTTATATGGAGCGACTGCCTATCCGACTTCTACAACCCATTTACCCCAGTAACTCGTAAAATACTGGTACGCTCCACCTAAAATCCTGGTATTCAGCTGCATCAGTTTGACTGGGAGCCAAGTCTATAAATAGCTGGGAAAAGGCTAGGCTACCTTCAGGAATAAATTTCCATAATGATGGTGAAAACGGAATTAAAATGCATTGCGTTGTTCAGAAAAACGACGTGGTCATGTAGAAAGATACGAAAAGCGACTTTATTTTATAATACGTAAAGATTGGCAATCAAACTGTTGTCGTGTAAAACTAGAGATATCATCAGAGTTTTGTTATCTCAGAGACAACGTTGAAATGCTTCAGGTGTACTTACACTGGCACCCATACCCACAAAGGGGCACACGGCTACGTTGCTTGGCGGCAGAAAAAGGTATCATGGTAGCATATCACACAGGTTTTTCCTAAAAACCTAAATCAGGCACCAGTCTCTCACAAAGATGGCATACAGCTGGGACATTTTTTGTACACTTTAAATTTAAGTCAGCTTTGTGAAGAGAGAATAAATGGTAAATTATTATTATTATTATTAAATATATTTCCAGCCGAGCACCAGCCAATACAAACATCATTGACCTGCTATTCTAAGCATTTCAGTTTGGCCCATTTCAAAGCCTCTATTTTTAAAACATATAAAATATACTTATTGCTAAGAATCTTTTGCATAATTTTAATTTGTTATGTGGCTTACATTAAAAGTTCTTTGCAATGGAAATACAGAATCAACCTGTAAAGTTCCCTCTGCTAAGAAGCAAGCCTAATCTCTTCGAGAGGATGTGATGGTCTGTAATCCACCACGCGGGCTTAGGGCGGGTTGGTAGATGACATTCTGGTTACCTCACAATGTTTTCCTTCACCGTTTTGAGAGCATCATCACTCATCATCACCATTTCAGCTGAAAGTTGTCCACTGCTGGACATAGGCCTCCTCCAAAAGGGGGTGTTTTGCCATAATCGCCACGCTTGGCAGGCGGTTTGGCGATCGCAATATGGAGGTAATTTATTCTCTAGTAAGTCCCTTAGTCGCCTCCTACGACACCCACGGGAAGAAATGGGTTGGTGCTATTCTTTTCCGTCCGGCACCACACGGAATAGCACTGCTAATGCTAGGGATTAATATTAATGACAGGTCACTAAGCTCACTCCACCCAAATAATCTCTTTGAGATTTTTGCAGAATAACATTGCTTGTGTCATTTTTCTTCGGCGTCCAGTAATAAAACTATACATTTTCGTCACATAAAGATTCCTGGGTCTGGCAAAACATTTTTCAAAAAACTTAACATGCCGTTTTATTTTCCTACAAAATCTAGGTCAGGGTTCCTTAGACCACTTTACTAACCACAGTATCGAATTTAGCACTGATGTGTCATCGCAAAAGTCACCCGTATAACCTGAAATAAGTCAGTTCCACAAATAATCTAAATCTGTGGTCAGTTCGGACTGATTTTTACGATTTACCTTCTTTGCTCCATCCCACATTAGGTGGGGTCGGCTCTCCTAATTTTTATGCGCTATGACGTTCTGTCTAGGGTTGTCAGGTCTAGTAGTTTTTCTTTATTTATGAGGCTGATCAAACTAGTGTACCATGAGCACGGAGGGCGTCCTCTACCTTTCTTTTTTAACTATATAGTCCTCGTCTCTTCTCATTACGTGTCCAAACCACCGCAAATTTTTACGATGTACCGTAATACAATATTTCGTTAGTAGGTAATGTTATATGTAGCTAAGAATCCCCGGAAGATATCTGATGCGAGAAGTACAGAACCGGTCGAGATGGCGGTGTTTTGAGCCTTAAGTCCAGCAGTGGACGTCTTTTGGCTGAAATGATGATGATGATAATGTTACATTGTACCAATTTTTTATGTATCATTAATGGCCGCAATAAAAATTCACCGGTGCTCACTAAATTTTTTTCGATTAGTACATCAAGCTACCCCAATCTGTCAAATTTCTTTGAGGGAGTTTCAACTTTATCACATAAGCCTATGGTTCATGTTCAATTGGAAAAATTTGACAGTTTGGGGTAGCTTGATGTGCTGGCGTCTGTACCTTGCTAGTTGCTACCTAGCATAAATTATACAGAGTGGCACCCCAGCGACGTGCAAACTGTTACCATGGTTTCATTTCTATGGCACATGATTTTGTACCCACTATGTTGAAATATTCGTCAGTCGTTTAAAAAAAATGCTCTGATTCCATAGTTTCAGTTTGCACGTCGATATCCCTGTCGATCCCTGCTACTTATTATATTTTATGATGGTATGAGAAAACGCAATTAGTACCTAACATTACTTTGGAGGAAAACGCTGAAATCGAAACGTCACGGTACGATATTGTTTCATTCCATGTTCTTATCGCTTAGGCACGCTATTTTGTAATCTAATTGAATTCACAACAGTTGAATGCATTAAATACCAACGAGTCGTAAAATATTGCATGTTGAATCGAAATGACTGATTTGAAGTTCCTACAGCATACCATCATGTTGGAATTACGAAGGTAGAACAGAACATAAAATATTTAAATGATTAGGGTTGCCCTAACTTCCTTACATAAAAATACCTTTTCTCTTCAAATTTTTCTTTCGCTGCAGTAGTTGTTTTTTTTTACAAATATTGCAGCTTTATAATGAAATAGGAGCTTTTTTGGCCTCGCACAGGTCTTCCTCTTTTTTTTTCTCTTATAATAAAATTATTGTTTAAATTTCACCATTATGTTCTTCCTGTTAATTTGTATTTCCTGTGCGTCTCAAATAAAGTATGATTCATTCTTTCTTCTATGCATGAATGTAGTAAAAACAGCGTATTTCAAAATATTTCTTTATTTACAGATGAAAGTCGTGAACGTGACCGCGAGCGGGAGCGTGACCGTGACCGCGATCGCGATCGCGGTGACCGCGATTTCGACCGGCGCGACAAACGTCGCGACTCGCCCGTTCGTGCACGCAGCGACAGAGACCGTTCAGATAAACGTTCACCGCGCAGGGATGATAAATACAGGTACTGTACAACTAGTACTCCTCAAATAAAACTAAAAGCTTTAAATTCATGCTGCTACAATAGCTCGTTTATACGGATGCCGACGATGAAAAACGGGTTAGTTTAAAAAACAATCTCACAGCTAGAAATTCGCAATTTGTGCCACCTTGCATCACATATCCTAGCCACACTCATGTACAGACGCCAGCA
The DNA here is from genome assembly GCA_949987655.1 of Polymixis flavicincta. NCBI lineage: Eukaryota > Metazoa > Arthropoda > Insecta > Lepidoptera > Noctuidae > Polymixis > Polymixis flavicincta. The sequence goes on along the minus strand of OX465190.1, from coordinate 13,458,503 downwards.
CATCAAGCTACCCCAATCTGTCAAATTCCTTTGATAGATTTTCATCTTAAAACATAAGCATAAGTTCATGTTCAATTGGGAAAATTTGACAGTTTGAGGTAGATGCGCTGGCGTCTGTACAAGTGATACAAGTGACAAGAATACTCAGTAGTTACGGCCGCCTATGGATATCAATACCAGATTCGTCGCAGACAGCCACGTGCCATAAGATTTATTTTTTCATCCCTACTTCCACTATATCCACTATCCCTACTATTTTTAAATGCGAAAGTAACTGGCCTAAACCGCTGAACCGATCGTCATGAAATTTGACAGAGATTTAGCCTGGGATACGGAGAAGGACGTAGGCTACTTTTACCCGATAACCGACATCTAAGCTGGCGGAGCCGCGGGCAAACGCCTAGTTATTTAGTTCCCGTTCCCATGGGAATACGGGGATAAAATATAGCCATGTCACCCGGGGATAGTGTAGCTTCCCAACAGTGAAAGAATTTTTCAAATGGGTTCAGTAGTTCCGGAGCCTATTCAATGCAAACAAACAATCAAATCTTTCCTCTTTTTAATATTATATTATTTATATACATAATATAAATGAAAAAATCAGAAAACACAATTAGATATGGTTCACAAAAACAATATTTCCAGTAAAACATGAACATAACAGAACATGTGTATTGTTGGTGCCTGTACTAATTAAAAAAATAAATGTATTACAGACAAGCTCCTTTGAAACGGGTTACAAAAAAAAATTGCAAGTAGCTGTATCTGTTTGAGGAAAGCGGGTGTAAAGAGAACATTACTTCGTTTGTTTTGGCATTTCTCCTCATAGATCAGTCAGCTAAGAAATCCTGACACCATCTAGTTTTCAAATATTGACCAAATCATTGACTTGTATCTTAAAAGATCTCACAGTAATAAATATCATCTGAACGGCACACGATGTTTTCTACCACAGATCTGACCGTGATCGCGAACGCGGACGCACACACGAGCCCGTCCGCCGCGGTCTGTTAGGCGATCGCCCCGATGACCGCGAGAAAGTGCCCGCGCTGATGGACCTCAAGCCTTACGCCAGTGAGGTTCCGCCACCACCTGACAAGAGGTCTCATGATGCTAGGGATGCTGTGTCGCCCAGGTATCGTATTCAATATCAAAGTAATTATTATTAAATCATTTATCACAAGTAAGCCATTAAAAGGCACCTTTGAACATTAGAATTTACAGGAAAATTGAATTGATTGTAGATAACCCTTCCTTAGTTAGTTAATATTTTAAAGAAAATTTCAACACTAGAAAGCTAATATAATAATCAGTGATCGGAATAGGCTGACTATATTTGCCTTAACTTCGGAGAACAGAGACAGCGGGCTTAGCATGACGCTTTGTATTTCTACGAAGAATAGACAGTGCTTTTTCAATACAAAGAGACATTTCGTTCCAACATTTTTGTTATCGCACCGTAGATATCCTTCTACAATCTGTCATTTAGTCTTTCGTTTTTAACGATATTTGTCTAGGTCCTTTTATATGTAGACTATTTTAGAAGAATATTTCTTCCCAAACTGTCAAAATCACACTGACAATAAAACTTTCTACTAGAAGGCCACAAAGTATATACGATTTTCTACAAAATCATGATTCGTTTAGAACGCATATCTGTGATAATGGATAGAAAAACATAGCTATCTTATCCTTTATTACATCATTTATTTAATAGTGATGTCTATTCTTCCGTCGACAAATCGGTGCTCGTGCTAAGCCTGCAGAAAGTGGGGAATTATAATTTATGTGAAGACAAAGTAGAGGGAGAAAATTCTATACTAAAATAAGTACAAAGTACAAAAAAATATCATTGACAGATAAATTAATTACGTTGATAGATGCATGGTGCCCGCATTACAAATTTACAAATATTGCAACCATTGCCGATATTAATGTACTATAACAGTAATTAGTGTAAAACTGTTTTTATATGTACCGGCCACCACTCAAAATATTATAAAAAGGATCATAGGAAAACACTTTTCCTTAACTATAGCATTTTCTGTCTTCATGCCTCATTCAAAGGTTAAAACGTTTTTCTGAAATCATCAAACATTTTTTATTTTCCACAATAGGGTTTTTCCAATTTATTAAAAACTATTCTAATTTGAAGATTGGGACGAAATTTGTAACAGAAAAATAAAAGTAAATTGATTTATATCTATTTTCTCAATTAAAAACGATTTAAACCAAATTTATTTTTCGTTGTTCCGAATTTACCGCCAAAACGCTCCTTACGATGACTTTTTACCACGTGACGTCAACTTTGTGTAAACTAAAGTAGTTTGTAAGTAAACAAGTGAGTGTCGTGTTTATAATTAACAAGATTTTTTATGGATAGAAAGTGAAATCACTGGTGTGCGTGGCTCTGTGCACAAATACTTCTAAAACTGTGTCAAACTAAGTATTTGTACTGGTGCTGTTTACACAAAGCTGACGTCACGATGTCATGTGATAAAAAGTCATCGTAAGGAGCGTTTTGGCGGTAAATTCAAAACGACGAAAAAGAAATTTGATTTTAATCGTTTTTAATGAAGAAAATGGATATAAATAAATTTATTTTTATTTTTATGTTAAATAAGTCGTCCCAATCTTCAAATTAAAATAGTTTTTAACAAATTGGAAAATACCCTATTAATTCAATCAGCCTATTATAGCTTTTTTTCCCAATTATTTGGGGATCGGCTTCTGAGGAGGTGGAATACCAATATTTTTGTGAACAACATCTTACAGTAAAAAGAATTGGACGTAGTTACGCAAAAACGATCCAATCCACACTTTTTCTGAAATTGAATATTACAATTGAACCTTAAACACATCTTCAGAGTAATATCTTTAATATACAAAAGATCCATGTGACAAAATACAATTTTAAACGTATCTACAACTAATCTAGTAGTTGTAGATACGTTTAAAATTGTATTTTGTTTGTATTGACAAAGCCACATACATTTTTCATCAATACAAATACAAAGCGCATGAACGAAAGAACTCTATTTGGATCTTTTTTGTGTAAGTACGTCCAATTGTAGTTAGTTGGACGTACTGACAAAAAGGATCCAATCACATGCGCTGATAATGATTGAGAATGTTAGAAAGATAATTGAAGTAACTCTAATAAATTTAATTAAAGTCTTTAATTTTGTTTTAGATTCATAGACCGCGAGCGTCGCGATAAAGAAAAGGACAGAGAACGTGAACGTGACAGAGATCGCCATGGCCGACGCTCCGAGGAGAAACGGTAAGCATCAATTAATTAATACAGCCGAACGCTAACCTGCAAAATATAATAACTAGCGGCCTGTCCCGATTTCGCACGGGTGGGATCCCAATGTTTTTCTAATAATAAATATAGCCTACTAGCTTCCGCCCGCGGCTTAGCAAGCGTGTGTGTCGGAAATTATGTCGCGTTAACATACTACCGGGATAAAAAGTTTGTGTTAATCTAGGTTAAAATCTATCTGTGTGCCAAATGTCATCCAATTCCGTTCAGCGGTTTTTGCGTGATCGAGTAACAAACATCCAAACATCTTCACCAACTTTCACATCTATATATATAAAAGAAAGTCGTGTTAGTTACTTCACTTATAACTCAAGAACGGCTGAACCGATTTAGCTGAAAATTGGCAGGGAGGTAGTTTAGAGCCAGGAGAAGGACATAGGACTTTTTATCCCGGTATTAGGTAGGGTAGCGTAGGTAGGGTAGGTAGGATAGTGTAGTGTAGGGTAGGTAGGGTAGCGTAGGTAGGTAGGGTAGGATAGTGTAGGGTAGGTAGGGTAGTGTAGGGTAGGGTAGTGTAGGGTAGGTAGGGTAGTGTAGGGTAGGTAGGGTAGTGTAGGTAGGTAGGGTAGTGTAGGGTAGGATAGTGTAGGGTAGGGCAGTGTAGGGTAGGGTAGTGTAGGGTAGGTAGGGTAGAGTAGGTAGGGTAGGTAGTGTATGGATTTTGTATGAATGACTTTTGTATGGACAGGACAACGTCTGTCGGGACAGCTAGTTTATAATATTAGTAGGATGTTACTCAGGGATAATGTACAATTGAAATAATTTTTGAAATTGGTCCAGTAGTTTTTGAGTTTATTCGTTACAAGTATACAAATCTTTCCCCTTTTTATAATATTGGTATAGGTGACGATGTTACAATTTTTGATGTTTACGTTAGGACTATTTATCGCCGAACAAACTAATAATGCAGACAAGTCTTAGTAGTCACAAACGTTATTCTAAAGGAGGATTCACCAAAATCATCCACGAAAGTGAAGGATTAAAAAAAAAATCGTTTCACAATAAATCAAAATGTGGATGAATATACATAAAAAATACAGACAGGTGAACATAAAATTTCCTCTTTTTTAGAAGTCAGTTAATAACGGCGCTTATAATATTATGCTTTTATCGAAATAACGTTGGCATCGTTAAGTTAATCTGTTAATCTTTTTGCTGTGTGTTAGTTCATCAAGCCACCGCCACGAGCGCCGCGACCGCTCCCGCTCGTCGTCCCGCGGCGCGCAGTACCCGGCCCCATCGTACCCGGCCGGGCACTCCGCCGAACGTCGCGCCTCGCCGCCCTCGGCAGACTACCGCCCTTCGTCCTACAAGGTCAACAAGAAGCTTGAGGTCATGGAGAAGATGGGTTAGTACTAACGTAACATACTGTAGCGGCACTACTCAAAGAAATCCTACATCGCGCAGTCAGAGTTTACCACGACACTCGAACATATACTTACAACATCCCAACATCAACTGTCGGGCAGTCCGACCAGACACAATACCCGTCTGGTCGGAGGATCCTTCCTTTTCAATAGAGAATGAGCGAACTTTACGCCCTGTTCCTCATACCTCAAAAATACCATAACATTACCTACACTTCGTTTCCCCGAAGGGGCACAAGTGTACCTATAGTACACCCATATTCGCCAGATAAGTCCCATATAATAGGGGCAAGACTACTGCCATCAACCTGGTCAACCTGGTACAAATCCAGACGGGGTTTGCTAGTGAGAAATTCCAGATAGAAAACCTAATAAAATTTTGCCCAGTTAGTATTAAATATACAAATATGGTGGCAGTTCCACCTGAACACTACTGAAATTAGGTAACATTATTATAAATTTAGTCCTCAATCCTATTTGAAGATATACACAAAGTATGGTAGGTTGTCCTTTTCTGCAAATATAAAATATTAAAAAAAAACACAAATATTGATCAATCCGTTTATAATGTTTTATTTAACAGATGGAAAAGGAAAGTTTTCTAAAACCAGTTTTTCTTATACCATATAAGAAAAACTGGTTTTAGAAAACTTTCCTTTTTCTAAAACCAGTTTTTCTTAAAACTATTATTTTGAATTTGTGGGAAAATCTTAGTTATCAATATTTGTGGTGAATTTTGTTTTAGATTGGCAAGATAGCACGAGGCTATCCGTTTATTATTTAGAGACTCATACATATTTGCAGAATCTTAGCAAATCTGAAAACAGATTCGCTGAAGGTTTATTTACCTTAAAACAATAAACCACTCGAATCTTAGTAAATCAATTAAATAATAATACTCTAGTGGTCTAAGGTCGAATTTCGACCACTGGGCGAATTTCGACCATAATTCATTTAAACCATAATGTGTTTCTAATACAGTATTATACATATAGAAATATTAGCTTTTTCTTCTTCTCCATATAAAATTTAACTGTGCCAAATTTCATACTCCTCCGTCCGGGTAATTTTACGTAAAAAGGGTTACAAAGCTTTTGCTTCATGTATTTAATATATTAGAAGTTATGAGCTGTGTTACAATGAAAGTGTTCTATTTGTTTTCTGCCCACACAGGTCTTCAGATCAAGACCCCAGACGGCTCGATGGCCACGGCGCAGCAACTGCGCGCCGCGGCCTGCGAGGTGCCGCCGCCGGGGTCACACCTGCCTTCCTACTACAACCCCACCGCTGTCAATGCTAACAGGATTATGGACCAGGTATGCTATTAATGATGCATCAGTGAGAAGGAAAATCACATTCATAAGACACATGCACGACAAACATGAATAAAACTCCAGTTAAAAAATGGCAGCACAATGAGGCAGGATCGCAATGAAAATTGCGTTTAGTAATGATTCCATTTTCATAACCGATATAAGTGGCAGTGGGCAGGGCATATTGCTCGCAGAACCGATGGCCGATGGGGCCGAAAAGTTCTGGAGTGGCGACCGCGCACCGGAAGACGTAAAGTTGGAAGGCCTCCTATAATATGGACCTTGTGAGGGCCACAGGAGTCCGCTGGATGCGGGAAGCACAGAACTGGTGGAAGTGGCGGAGCTTGGGGGAAGCCTATGTCCAGCAGTGGACGTCTTTTGGCCGAAATGATGATGATGAACCGATATAAGAAATAGACTTGTAAAAAACGCCTAAGCCATTAAGTCCGGCTTATAACTTGTGCATTAAGTTTTAATCCATACATACTATTACAAATTAAAGTGCTTTTCGTGTCTGTCTGCATATAACAGGCACATTAAAAAATGACGAAAAATGCAAATTAACTAATGTATTTTCACTGGTGTTCCCAATATAAATCATTAAACATCGAATTGAAAGTAAAATCTCTTGATAAGAATATTACATTAATCATGCAAAATATGACGAACTAACCACCTCCCTTCCTCATATTAAGTAATGAATATGGATGGTCCATAAATAAAATGTCTTGTCAAGTCGTAAAAACCGTGCTAAGCTGGGGCGAGTCTCTGGTACATAAGTAAATAAACAACCTGTATGATCATGCGACAATTCTTTAATTTAGGAACTATAATTACTCCTAACATTGAACATTGTTTACACTCCACAGGTACAAAAGCGCAAATTGCTGTGGTCGAACAAGAAAAAGTCTGAAGCTGAGGAGGCTGCCAAGTGGAGCGGCACTCGATTCGCGCAGGACAACGACGGCAAACAGGTGTCCAAGTTCATGAGGCTTATGGGCATCAAGGAACCAGGTGATTGTCAAATTTGTATCTTTTTTTGGCAATTGAGCGATGTGCGATGTCGACTATTCTACCAGTTTTGCGTTTAGATGGCAGCGCAGCGGCGGGCCGTCGACTTTGCACTTTGTGGTAGGTCTACAGATGGTGATGTAAAGACTGAAAAGATGAGGACCATTTCAGCAAATTTTCATTTTAATCCAAGATTCTGACAAACCATTCACTAATCAATATCTCTATTCCTACAGCTGCAGTTAAGCCGGAGCCTCCAGAGAAAGCGGTAGACCCAATAAAAAAACAAGAGGAACTTTTTCAAGCAATGCAAGCACAGTACGAAGTCGCCAGGGCGACCACCCACACCATGCGTGGTGTAGGACTGGGCTTTCAACGTGGACAGTACTAGAGTTCAGTACTGTCTAGTAACTAACTTCATAGTGATAGTGCCTAGTGTTGTGACGTCATTGTGCGACCTAAGTGTGCCTAGTGTGATGGAAAGAAGAACGGAATAGTGCAGTGGTGTTATAGTGAGCTCTGATGGTGAGCTGGTGTTTTGACAAAGATTATGTTGATTTTCTACCCAAATAGCATACTAACTGTAATAAGCAATTGATTATATGAGCTTTGTCTTCAATATGTGTGATATTTGTGGCATGCATTTTTAAAATAACTGGTTTTCAATTTTAATAATGCTTTTTGAATTGATACTGTTTAAATAAAGTAAATTATGTTACTGCCATTGGTACTCGCTCTAACCTATTTCTTTAGAGGGCTAATTACCCTGTTGACCTATGCAATTGATCTTATGAATGTTAATACTTATGCATGTTTGTATTTCATACTTAGGGATGTTTTGCTAGAGGAATCAGAAAAGAGGATGTATGCTAAAGAATTGTTGTAGCCTGTAAAATATTAGGGTACTGGAATGCACTAACTAGAGATTAGAAAGGCTACTGCAAGTAGTTGAATACCCCATGTAGCAATGGATTGGGAATAATCAATTGTAGCCAGTACCAGAAAGGTCATGTAATTAAAATGCTACATCAAAAATATCATATTTTTACCATAGCTTTAATACTTCACGTAAAAGATGTAAAAAATATATCAACAAAAACAAAATAAATGTCCATACAATAAATATATAGGTAATCTGGCATTGAAATTATCTAGATAAATGAATTGAAAATTGTAAATAGCCATGACATGGTATTGTGAGTAAGCATCTCATATTATAAAACTTGCAGAGTATCATGTAGCAAGATAAATTATATTTTCAAAGTAAATTTGGAAATGCGTCACGCAAATCGCGTGAGTTTTGTGAGTGGGTGGAGAATTACAAAATGTAATGTGAAGTTCTATAGCTACTCCTGAAACCATATTAAGTGTTGTAAAATACTATGTAGGGTGGCAGGGACAAAGATGCACAGCTGGTTACTATGGATTTGGTAAATAATTTGTGAAACCCACCTGCGTTGAAAATGTTCACTGGATATTAAATAACTTGATCTGTCATACATTTTGACAGCGTAGGTATTGCACTTTTCAATGAAACTGCAGTTTTTTTTTTTTTTTAATATTCGATAAAAAAATTCTACACTAGGGGTTCTTACATCATTTGTGTTGAATTCATGGTTACAGTAGGCTTAGCATGACGCTTTCTTGTTCTATTCAACCGTAGGATAGGAATAGCTTGTCTACATTTCTCGTTTCAAAACTGTCAAAAGTGTCAACTGTCTACTACAAAAATGGCATTTCCATGTCATTTTTGTCTACTCTGCTGTCGACAAAACAGTTTGTGCGTCGATGTCCAAACCTCCCTGTAAAACAAGACTATCTCTGTAATTAGGTGGCCACTTCATTTGATATGATATAGAATTGGTAATATTATAAAACGGCTTTAGGTAAATCCCCATTTTGTAATGGAATTTAATCTGTGGTTAAATCACAAGTCAAGTGATGTGACTGTTGTAATTTCCTACTATTCAGCAGCTTTGATCTGATATATTTTAAGAAACATTCTCACAGTGGTTTCATATAGCTATGGAACTCAAAAGTTCTTATAATAATAAGTTCTAGATTTACTGCTATGTGTGATATAATGTTATTCAATTATCTAGTTATGATAAAAATAATGGTCAATGTGTGGATAACATTTTATTCAATGAGTTCTTCCTCTTATGTTCCTAAGTTTTATTGAAATACGATTGTAAGTTAGTAGACTAGTGTTCCTTTGTATTATCCATGCAATGTTTATTATTTTTATTGTTGTTTAAGTAAATAAAAGATTACTAAAATATTGGAATTTTTATTTTCTTATTGGGATTTCTTTTATGAGTAGGGGAATACCAAAGAAACGATGGATGGACTGTGTGAACGAAGATATGGCTAAAAAGAGTGACTATGGACGAAAAAGATGTGCCGACACAAGCGGAGAGTAAATATTGCCGACCCAAGCAAATTGGGATATGGGCAAACAATGAGAATATTAGGTTTTCATTAAAATCTAAAAGCTCCCCGTAGTCTGGATTTGTGGATGATTAATGGGACTAGATTAGTACAAGCTTAACTATAAGGGACTGAAACAACTGATAAAAATATGACAACATGTGTATGTACAGACGCTAGCACATCAAGCCACTCCAATCTGTCAAATTTCTTTGATAGATTTGCAACTTTATCACATATGCATAGGGTTCATATTCAATTGGGAGAATTTGACAGTTTGGGGTAGCTTGATGTGTTTGCGTCTGTATTATGCACATCCAATACAGATTTTTTTTTTACGTAGGTACTCGGTGGCCTACCTTATAGGGGAATTTTACATGATGCTATAATAGCTAATCATGTGTTTTAAGCTTTGGCCACACAGGCTAATCCAATGTGGGACAACGCGATTTAGGAATTCACTCGACTATTCGCACCTGTTTGAACGACTCCATACAACGTGGCTGTCACAATCAGTTAGCTTGCTATTAGTAATCTGTGCGATCAGTGCGAGCGTATTTCATCCCGCATGCCCCGCGTGAATAGCTTCGGTTTTGCGAAAGCTATAGTAATTATAAATTGCTGTATTATATACATATTGCCATGTCTTTGGTGGAATAAAAAAAACCACTGACGTATAAATCATAAAAACTCAGTGATACAACGGGACTGTCGCATCGAAGTTAGAAGACAGTAGTCGTCCGAAACAATACAGTAACTGTCTTAACGGTCTGATAGCCACGGTATACATACAAATTATAAATAAAGAATGAAAGAAAAAATATTCAATGGACTTGCACAGGAATATTTATCACAAACTTACTTCAGTACAATACGATTATTAAACACATAAAAAAGAAAAACTAAAACACTACTATGCTACACTACTATTAAAATTAGCATAATAAGATTTAAACAACAAAAAAAAGTAAAGTAAACAAAGTCCTGTACGAAGCCAAAAGGTCACTATCTCAGCATGATGCATGATGAATTATTAAATAGGCATAAGACTGATAGACTAAAAAATCGGAAGATCTGATACGATTCCGGAGCAACAATTATCTCATCCTTCATATTATTACATGTACCTATATTTGAAAGCATCCCACGACTCGTGGACGGACAAGGAAAAGGTCAAAGATTATATTACTCGTAAAAATAAGGGAAAGTCCCATAATTTAGCAAAATAGTGAGGAATTATCGTGTCATAGCCGCCTTTGCTAAGCAACGCAACTTGAAGTTAAAATGTGCGTGTGGGAGAGACTCAGTGTTGCCAACTCCAAAAGTTCAAATTATCGAGTTCTGATCCGAAAATTATCGTATTCCGGGCAAAATTATCGTACAAAATCCAAATCACAAAAAAAACCTCATTAATTCATTTAAATTGAAAACAAACGACAAGTATAGAGTCAAAGGAGGAGTATTTGCCAAGTTTCACCAGCAGATCAAACCGTAACCGTGTTTTGTCGTAGTGTTCAGTTAATTAATGTTTTTTTTAGGGTTCCGTACCTCTAAAGGAAAAAACGGAACCCTTATAAGATCACTTTGTTGTCCGTCCGTCCGTCCGTCCGTCCGTCCGTCTGTCATGACCGTTTTTCTCAGGAACGCGTGGAGGTATCAAACTGAAATTTCTATATGATACTTAGTTCTACTGTCCCTGGAAGCTGTAGAAAAATCAACCTTCTAAGTCAACGCAATCAAAAGATACAGCCATTTAGGCCGCAAAATTCCGCAAATTTTCGAAACTCGCACGGGAATCAAAACCTACAGGGTACTTCCCGTGAACTTAGAATCTTGAAATTTTGTACGAAGTCACGTCTTATAGTACAGATATAGGAAAAATTACGAAAACCGAAAATTTTTAGTTTCGTCATATAAAAAAAAAATATTTTTGACAATTTTGAACTTTTACTTATATACCCACAGGTTTGTACGGAACCCTCGGTGCGCGAGTCCAACTCGCACTTGACAGGTTTTTTTTTTTAAATTTTGTTCACAGTATATGATTAGATAAAATCATAAATAAAGAATCATTACTTAAGTTTTTCACCAAAAAGCTATTTGACGTTTCGTTTACGACTATTTGCTTATTGCGGATGGAAACATATAAATATTTTCAGGTTTGTGCGCTAGTTAATGTAAGGGAAAGAGTTAAAGAGAGACATTTACTTGTCGACGCTGTCATTCTTTACATTTGCCATTAAGATTATGTTTCGTTTATTTTTTCTGACAACTACTGACCAAAGCACAAAATTATCGTACATTAGACATTCATTATCGTACATCGTACCATTAGCCAAATTATCGTACGCCCCCATAATTATCGTACGGGTTGGCAACACTGGAGAGACTTTATATTACCATAGTCTTGTGTAGTTCATGAACGATGAACGAATAGGAACCGTTTCTTTGCACTGAACTAAAAGAAACGTTTCCGAATGCTGACTTGTAATCGGTCTATTAGTTCTAACAGCTCCTCGTGTCCGAACAAGAATGAGAATGATAGCGAGCGACTGATTTGACTGATACGATTTCAATTTTAAACGTTTCTGAACGAGAACGAGAAAGAATAGCCGACGAATGACGATGATACCCGAGACTCGACCGACCGACCGAACTCGCTAGAATGAGATGCGCGTTATAATATCAATAGACTAACGTATGTCAATGCCATAATGCCTATTTTTGCTTATCACCTGAATAAAATGACGCAAGGTAAGTTGTGTTCGCAAATAAATTATAAGTTTACTATTTATGTATGTACCTACCTATAAATTTTCTAAGTGATAGATTAGAATGACAGTCATATCATAAGCCTGTTCAAGTATGAAGGAAAATCAAATAGGTATTCATTTATTACAATAATACTATAAATTGTGAACAAATAATTTAGTTTAACCGAGATAGTTTTTACCATTTTAAATTAAGTAAATGTCTGTAAAATAATTATGTCTGTTAAAATTCCAGTTTACGCTGATCTCTCACTGTATGGAAATCCTATACAATGCGAGATCAGCTTATACTGGCAATGTATAGCTTGATGTGTAGCCGTGCGGACCTAGACTTTTTGTTCTGTGATGTGATCTATGGAAGTACTGACAGAGCGAAGACCGAATAGAACTAATAGAATGAACTAGTTCACTGACCGAAATGAACTAGTACGGAGCGATCTTAAAAATGACCGAGCAGGCACAAGACTATATTACCATCGATTCGCTCCGACAACCTCTACTAACATTATGATTGGACATCACTACTGAACAGTTTATCATCTGCCTCTGCCAGGCCAGTCTGCTGTCAAAGACATGAGTGAAGTTGGCTCAAGTTGGCTGCTCCCCATCATTAAAATAGTATAGTCTGTGGTTATGGGATTCACCGAAAAGTGTTCAGAAAAAATGTTTTTATTTCAAATCAGCAGTTAAGGTCGAATAATAAATTATTTAACATTCAACAGTTGTGGCTTAACTACCACCGAATAGCGTGAAATAAAAACATATCCACGGTAAATTGTGTAATAGGTTAAAACTGCAATTTGTTACAGTGCGTATGTAAGTCTAAACAGCTATAGAATAAAGGATGAATTGCGAAATGGAAGACGTCGAAACAAAACTGTGTGAGAATTGGTGAGTTTATGTGCAAATTGCGTGTTATGTTGTTAATATTAGTTCTATTTCAGAGTACACACGTTAGCCGGCTATTTTTAGATTATTTGGAGCATTGCGAACATCGCAGCTGTCTCGAGATCGCTTGTTGTTTACCTTAAATCGGAATAATTGTTATGAAAAACTTCCTTACACTCATTGTTTATTTGTTTAGCCTTTAAGGAAATCTTCTAGGCATAGAGTTGAGTAAAAATATTTCTATTTGTTATTGTATTGTCTTGTATTTATTAATTATGTTTTACCTGTGTAGCTAAGGGTCGATGATCTTTATGACCTATTTTGCCCCGGATTGGCATTATTGATTTTGTAGTCTGCAATATAGGGCAATATTGCAGACTACAAAATCCCTCGGTGGGAGATGAATTCCAGGAAATATCTCGTGCCGAGATTGGCCGGGCCGCGCTCTATGAGGGTTTATTAAAATTGCTTTTTAAAGCTTTTCCACTAAATATTACTACGTATAGTTAGGGTACCTACATTTTTACAGGGGGAATGTAGTTTATTAGTCACGCACCTTAGAATAATTAATTAAAGCTACCCAAATAATAACATTTTAATTCGGTTAACTATTCCCGCCTAAACCTAAACATTAATTTGATGTCGTGCCCTTAAAGTAAAAAAATACGACAAATAAATCCGCTCAGCGAAATAAAGTAAAATTTAATACGAAGTAGGTACCTACCTACATGAATTATGTAAATGTTTTGCGAAAATCATCGACAAACACTTCGTGAATACGTACAATAGAAATACCTGCTTATTAATAATGTACGTAAGTAGGTACTTCAACAAGTTTTCATGCATTTGAATTACACACTTCAATTGTTTTGATTTAAATGCTAAGGATAGATAATTTTGGCACCATTGTGTTCGCGATTATTCCCTAATAGGTACCTACCTGTAAGGGTATTTTCGAAACGGTATTTCATTACGCCCAAAGGCCGTACCCAAATAGGTACGTGCGCATCGATAATCTCGGAACGCCATCATAACACAATACATAAATATCTGCCCAGGGTATGGGTATCATAAGTATTATCCGTATTATCTTCAAAACAATATCATAGACCGCTGTGCTTATAGGTTTACTAGCTTCAGACCGCGACACCGTCCACGTGAAATTGCGGGCTCTAAACCACCGCGTTGCATCTCCATCAGCCGTCGCGCTATTGCTTTGTTTTCGCTTAGCGTTCTTTCTGGGTTCTTAGTGTCGTAGGATAAACTTAAATAGCCTATAAGCTTCTTCAAGAGTTGGGCTATCAAATGCAAAAATAATTTTTCAAAATCGACTGGTAGTTCCAGAAATTAGCGTGTTCAAAGAAACAAACCCTTCAGTTGTATTATATAGACAAAACAAGTTGGCTAACAGACAAAAAAAAACCGGATGTACTCGTAAATCTCTAGGTGTGCTTGTGTATGGACCTATGATTTTTCATAATACAATCTGGGCGTAGGTACCGCGAGGGCTGGTTCGAGTGGCAATGGCGTAGGAAAACAATTCCTGGTAGGAGTTGGGTGAGCCCTATGCCCAGATGTGGGGCAGTACAAGGGAAAACAAAAATCAGGGTGAAAACGTCTTTTGCATGATCTCGCAGTCGCCTTTTGCTCACCTGCTATCAGTCGCAATCCGCAGATTCTCAGAAACCCGCCCGAAATTCCTTCCGTATGATTCCATATCGAAATTGCCTGTTTTTCGTGGAACATATGCGATAGGCCACCACTCGTGGGTATCATAAAAAACCGTAAAGAATGACGATCCCCTCTCGTAAGATAAGAATCTGCCCATTCAAAATCTGCCCAGTGGTCTAGATAGCTCGTGAGGCCCGCACCAAGTAACATTTACAATCACGGGTAGGTATAAGGACGGTTAGGGCCCCAATTCTGTAGGATGGTTATAATGATTCCCCGCAGAATCTTACTACGTTCAAACTACGTCAATATCGTGTTTTTTTAGAACCCAATGTAACGCTAAGGAATCGAAATGTCATAGGTATTCTGTATGTTCCAAAGACAATTTATCGATATTATTAATACGATATTAGTAGATTTCGTGTGTGATTGACGTGGTTACGAGTAAATAATCGTTAAGTTGTCATAGGGAATTCAGGCCCTGGTGAGGACGCTGAATTTTGCTTTGCGCCCTCGTTCTGTATGCGTGGTCCGTAGTCCGTAGATCGAAACCACAATGCTTAATTAGTGCCACGCTGCGTGCTAGGTGATATGCTCCTAGCGAATTAATAACCTACGCATGGATTGGCTTTTGTATTGGCAACAATGAATTTGTCACCTGTTCCAACGCGCGTTTAGCGTTTGTCACCTGTTCCAACGCGCGTTTAGCGTAGCTCCTTATAGTCTATTCCAAATGTCTCTATTAAAAGTTTGGGCCAACCAGTTCAGGTTAAATTCTCAAACAATCACTAACTAAAGCGAAATAGTAACACGTTCATCTGTATATGTATAGAAGGTTGCATCTTTATATCTCATTAACCGTGGTAGTCTGGTGAGGAAACCGGCATGTCCTAGAACCAAAAATTCGAAGACGGGTGTCATCAACCAACCCACACTGAGCCCGCGTAATGGACTACGGCCCGCTCCCTTTTACACTGAGTCCCAGCAGTGGGGAATAGGCTAATTATGATCTTTAAATCTCACCGGTTTTTCCAACAATTGTTTTGTATAAAATTATTGTTTCGTATTGATTATTCTTACCAAGATTATAGCTGGAATTTAAAAGAGACTGAGACCTCTGAGTTTGTTTCGGCCTCTCTTCTCAGATTAGTAGTCAGATAGGAAACGCCTACCTCACCTGGTTTTAAAATATGATTGACGCGTAAAAGTGTTTGTTAAAAACCTATTTACAGAAATAAAATCATTTATTAAATTCATAATAAAAAATCATCGACAACAGTATAATCATTATCATCATTTCAGCCGAAAGACGTCCACTAAAAGACATAGGCCTCCTCCAAAAGGGGGGTTTTTGCCATAATCACCACGCTTGGCAGGCGGGTTGGCGATCGCAGTATGGTGGTAAAATGCATAGAGAACGCTGCTGCCCATTCTCTAGTAAGTCCCTTAGGCGCCTTCTACGACACCCATGGGAAGAAATGGGATGGTACTATTCTTTTACGTTCGGCACCACACGGAACAGACAACAGTAATGAGGTTATTAAATTAAACTCAATTTATAGTCAAATGGAAAACATCTTTATGACACTTAATATAAAATTAAAACTTTTCGTGCAGAATTATACGTAAAATAATGGTGTACGTTACCCTAGCAAGAAAGTGTCTCCTAGAGTTATATGAGTAGAACGTATAATGTGTGCCCTATCTGCTGTAAATGTGCCCCCACATAAAAAATGTGTGCCCCCTGTCGTTTTGGAGAAAAACGGAAAAAACGATTCTTGCTGGGGTAACGTTTTTCTAGCAGGAAAATTCTAAACGAATGATCGGAGAGAGAAAATTTTTGTATGGCCAGATAGCTTATATGTGTGCCAAAATGTGCCCCCAAAAATAAAATCTGTGCCCCTTCAGGTTTTCGAGATATTGCATTTCCTGCTGGAGTAACGTTTTGATGAATCGTATATCTCTAAAACCATTGCATGTGCCCCTGTAGAATAAACATACACGAGTAGCTCTTAAGGGGCACACCTTAGTGCCCTAATTAGATTTAAGAAAATATTTATAGTTTTCAAGTTATCGCGGTTTTATGAAAACCCGAAAAAACATCGCAGCGCCTAAATGAGACAAGGCACAAGTTCGCTGAAAACTGTATTCGGTCCTTCTTGACGCTATTAATAACCATACAAAGTTTCAAAACTGTTCATGCATGCGTTATTGAATAATCTTGCTAAAAGTCAAAACAATGGTGTCTTAACTTTGACGGCAAAATACAAGGAACCGGCTCAATCCCAGATGTGTAGGTGTGAACCAAAATTGTGTGCCTTTAGTCAAAAATATATGGTGAAAATATTCAGCTTGGAATGTTTCGCATTAAGTTAATATTAACAAAAAACCAAAAATGTAAAGAACGGCTGGTTATCCGACCAAATTTGAATGACTACTAAAAAGCGACTGATTCATACATATCGATGACCTTCTTTATTTGACGTATTATACCTAAGCTGTTGTCCGTACAGTTGCGTTCAAAAGTTTTGGGGGCTAATTAAAAATATATATTAAATGCACCTTGTGACTATATTAAATGAAACAGCTTGTTGATGTGGAAATTATTATTTTTATTCCCTTAATTTTAATTCTTAAAGTAAGTATTGCATCAAATCACAGATTAAATTTCCTACCTATAAATATTATAAATTATTTGCACGTTGTGTAGTCATTATTATTTAAATCACAGATCAGTTTTTCATCTAAGTTTAACATGTAATTAGTAAATTGGCATCACAAAAAATCACCGATCAGTATTAAGTATAAATATAATATTGTGTAAAAAAATATTAAATTTTAAATCACAGATAAATAATTTTCTTACGAGTAATTTGCTTATACATAGATTCAGTTAAAGTGTGTTAATATAGTAAACCGCATAAAGATATAACTGTAAACATCGACTGTGCACAAATTATCTGATGGTAATTGGCTATAAATAAACATATTTATCCCATATACGTAACAACATTATCACCTGACTGTGGAATGACACTTATATATCTAAAACGCCATCAAATCAAAATTATGTGACACTACATAATCAGCTTTAATATAATCGTTGGTTAATAATTATAAATCCCTCATAGGTACGTAATACGACATATAAAATGGAACACAGATCAATGTGCGGTTGACTATAGGTATAGGTACACTAAATACAACTCTCAAAAATGTAGGTACCAAAATTTATTTGGTTAAGGTCAGTGCTCCAACCAACCCGCAAAATTCAAATTTTCTTACGTTTTTTGAAATTTGCAAGCCAGTGCTAGGTTGTATGATGAAGAAAATTTGTATTTCGCGGGCTACCCTGGAGCATTCATTTTAACCCTATACAATTTTGTCTATTCTACTATGTAGACTATTACATGTGGCATAATATTATATTTCCCACGTCGTTGGATTTTACCATATAAGTCATCATAACATTCAAATAAATTACAATTTTTTCTGTAGCAGTGAGCCCTGTAATGTCCAACACTTTTGGGTTTCGAAGCGGGTTCATATTCTATTACAGACAGAATTGTGTACTCCTTATTATTTACTTCAATGTTACGAGGCAGATCATCCAACTTGGTGCACACGTCATGAAGTTCATAAATGATAATATCTTTAACATTGTATCTGAATGATATATTTCCAGCGCAACAAATATGACACTCTGGAGTAAATTCTGTGCTTAAACATGATTCGCAAGCTTCTTGTAGGTGGTTGATACCTTCAGTATTTATTATATCCAAGTTCAACGGCAAATACTTGCAATTGTACAATTTGTTTTCATCTGCATGACTTGTGCACATACTGTTAGAACATACTCTTTGTCTTATAGCAGAAACGAATAAGCTACTTGTACATATTTCATCTAATATTTTGGTCGTATTACATGAACAGTCAACTACGTATTGGGTTTTTGATTGTTTAAAAAGTTGAAGGAGCAATTTCGCTCTCAGGTCATATAATTTTTTACCACAATTCTTGGCATTCGATAATTCTGTAATTAATGATAAGAAATCATGTAATTCTCCTTTATTAATCTGTGCATCTACTGAGTCTCTAAATTTTTGTCTATCTTTGTAAGCTATCGCAAACGTTTGTGAAACAGAATCGAAAGCACATGTGTTTGTTATTATAGTCCTGTTCTCAGCGGTTTTAGAATTTGCCACGTTGCCGTTTTGTAAAATATAAATTGGTTTGGGTTTTAAACTTCTGGGTGTGGATACGGCTAGCCCTCTCCAATTCTCAATTTTTATCGGGTTATCTTGAAAAACTGACTGTGCCTCAAAATCGTTATTTTCGCACTTAAAGGGGTTAGGTTTTGGCCTTTTATTTTCTGTCCTTTGTGTTCGCACACTTTGTTGAGCTCGTTTGCTTGGATCTATTCTGTGCAAAACGTCACTGGAACTAAGTTTTACAGCTCCATTTATAAAACCATGGTGCTGCACTAAAAACTCGTCTAATCTCACGCGTTGGTTTTTTGTATCAAAGTATATAGTTTTTAAATCTTTGAAATGGTTTTCAACATTTGAGCTTGATGCATAGTGTTTGGCATTTTTGAAATGTTTGTTCATAACGCAACCCCACAGTGGAATTTTTTTCAAAAGTCGTTTTAATGTACTGTTCAATTCCGGTAAGAAATATTCATTTTTGTTATCTGATGGTTCAACTAACTGCAGATACAATTTTTCGGTTTGTATTAAGTCATCATAAAAGTTTATTAAAGGTAAAGAAACATCTTTGTCATTTTCGTTGTGAAGTAGTTCGATTTTTGGTTGTATGTCATTTTCAGTATGAATATCATCTAAATTTTCGTGATTCGTCTGATTTACAATTTGGTCCTTTAAGTTTTCAAAAGCTTTATTGCATTTGGGCTGCAAATCATTCAAGTCCGCACTCCTGAACTCATGGAGCGATAACGTGATTATGTCTCTTAAAACTGTTTTAAGCTCTTCATAGCAACGGAGCTGCTGAATATGTTTCAAGCAGCGAATGTAAAAGAACTTTACTTTTTCGGATGTTTTATCAAAACAGGATTGTTTATAAAGATTTTTAATAAAATGGGATTTGTCCATGCGAACATAACAGAGAGGTATTGCTGCGGTATTTCCTTCAAGCATATCAAAACACTGTTTTAAATAATCATTGAATTCGATTTTTAAAAATGCTTTAGTTATTGCTCCTAACAAGGCAGAACTGTCGTCACTAATTATTTCATCTGGCAAAACTTTTCCGATTTGCCACGTATTTAACCATGTGGTTATCGTCCCCATTGTATGGGATTCGGAGGCCATGTAGCACATTGGTACACTGGTATCCAGAGTGTAGGCAACCACTGCATATAAAAATAAATGTTTGGGAGTGCGATATTTTAATAAATCATTAGAAGGTGGTGGCTCAATTGGCTGAAATAAGGAGCCAGTAGCATCAACAGAAAGTATTTTCGGTCTATTTTTTAAAGTTTCATTGTAATATTGGTTTTGTTCATTCGTCCAAAAATATGTGAAGAAGGGAAGAAGACTGACTTTACGGATAAAATGATCGTAAGGAATGCAGTGCGCCATAGCATACAAAGATAGTATTGTATTTTTGTCAAACTGTAGCGCACTTCTGGCTTCATGACGCAATTTTCTTAAATTGGGTAATTTAGGGAAAGTTGTTGGCTTTTTTGGATTATCTATAGTCATTACCTCGTTTGCCATCGTGTGTTGAACTTTTAAAGCTTTTTCGTATTTTAACTTTTCTTTGATTCGGTTTACTCTATCAGAAGTAAGTCTGTTTTTAATTAGTGGGTCATGAGGATCATTTTTGTTGTAATTATTTAATTTACAAGTAACCTTTACGCAAGTTTTAGATGGGGGGGAGATATTCAATGACAGTAGCGCGTCACATTGGGTACATCTGCCAGTACATTTGATTTCATTAAAGTTAAGATCAGCAGGTACATAACTATTACTGAAAGCAAATGTACACTCTATATTACTTTTAAAAAATATTTGGTCTTGAATTTCGTTAGTCCACTTTTTTGGTAGGAGACGGTAAATTGAATTTTGAGGTACGATGTTCGAATATTCTGCAAGGCTCATTTGAAATGTTATAATGTAGGGGTCAGTATCTTCTTTTTCTTCAAATAGGTTTATACAATCATCAAAATCAAAAAGAAATGTTTTATTTCTTCTAATACATATTTGTATGGCTTTAATGGCCATATTGTGATTAAATTTTTCACGCAATTCCTGCTGTATGTAAATATAAACATTATTGCTTTTAGGAGGAATTGCTGCTTGGAATTTGTCTTTATATTTACTAATCACTTTCTTTAAATATTCTTTAGAAAAATTTCCTTTTCGAGTTGACATCATTGTATAGTAAAATTGTCAAAATTGTACGTATGTGACTAAAATCATGGGAGTGTTAAACAAAAGAAGAAAAAAAAGTAACTTAAAAATAACTCTTGAGAGACTTGTGATACGGCTTACATTTCTCTACCGTAACTTTCTTGGGGCAGGCTACCCGCCCGTTGGTGGGACGACATTGTGAAGGAGGGCCTGTATCATATTGGGTGAACTTGGTGCAGGACCGTGGTGTGCTGAGAAGAGGCATATACCATATGAACTTTCTTGAAGGTAGGTATTACACTGAAAAATAATGAAAATATTTCTATAAGACTTTTTTTGCTTCAGACAATTTAATTCGGCAGTATATATTTCTTGGAACCACGGGCAAAAAAATACTCGTGGTATTCCAGGGACTAAGGGACCGGGACCACGGGCAATAAACGATAAACTTGATTTATGTACATACGTTCAGCCTTCAGCGTTTAAAATGACGAGATAGGTTTTGTACTTGACCCAAACCAAGGGAAGTTATTGTAACTGGCCCAAAACTCGAAATTGAAATTTTGAAATTGAAAATTGAAAATTGAAAGTTGAAAATACAGTTGTGATAAAACTTAGCCCTGAATAAATAGATATATTCAGCCTGATCGGTCCGCCAGAACTTTCTTAGATACATAATATTCTATAGATCAACAAAATTATTACTTACATCATCTAGATAAACAATGGGAAGTTTATGCAACTTGCCAATAGGCAAAATGCCACCCCTCCCTGCTTGGTTTATATTATTGTTGTTATAGCAGCTGCCGTAGAACATTCTGTAAAAATCAAATCAAGTATTTAGCTATTTCGGCTAAAAAGATACAGCCCTGTGACTGTGACATGTTGAGTGTTGACGTATTGTGGTCGAGTTTTAGTTTTGGAGACATGATACATTGTAACTAGAAGTTATTAAGAGATTATATGCCATCAACCTAGCACAATAGAATTAAATACGTAATGAACAAAAAAGAAAACAAATTACTGAATCGATTTTGATGAAATTTCTATTGGACCAATCGGAAAGTATGTATATCCTTTCAGACGAGAACAAAACAAACATGATTTAGAACATTTTTTGTTAAAAAATAAATAAATAGGTAAAGTAATGAAAAAAATCCAAGTACTTGATAAGTGTACAAATATTTTTAAATAAGTCAAAACAATGTCATTAAATACTTACAACCGCAGATCGTGCCATAAAATTCACCACCCCTACAACCACATAATTGTTATAAAATGCTTAATACGCCACTTTCAACCAACTTAAAAAAAGTAAACAAACAGTATCAGTGCAACTGCGTGATTCAACGTAACAGTGTCCTTGGCGTCATAACATAACTGCAACTGTTTACCAATACCAAGTAATAATCCAAACGGACTTCCCAGTCAATAAACACTTCGTACCTATTATTCATATTAGAGCGATGTTACACGTAACTGTCTCTGTCACACTAACACCGTACGCGTACTAGCTGTCTCACTTTCTCCAAGCTAGACAAAGCGACTCCTTGCGACACGACGTCAGCGCATGCCGCGGGGCCAGAGATATCTGCAGCGGTGTGGGGAGGTGAAATCTCAAATCTTGAAAGATCTTCTATTAAGGTGAAAGCTCCAACCAGCCCGTGAAATTAAAATTTTCTTACGTTTTTTGGAATTTGCAGGCCAGTGCTAGGTTGTGTGGTGATTAAAATATTATTCACGGCTGTAAGACTTATGTAGTTACAGAATTATAATCATCAAATCATCAATCCTACGCTCTAAGTTCATAAAGCTGTAGGAATGACAACCTAGCACTGGCCTGCAAATTGCAAAAAACCGCAAGAAACTTTGAATTTCGCGGGCTGGTTGGAGCATTCCCCTTACTGATGAAAAACTTACTGTTAATTTATCTAACCTACGGCTTATCAATAAATATAATAGAAACAGTTAGTAGAATATAATCCAATAACAACTTTATTTTATTACTTTTCTACTTCAGTGTACTCAGGCACAACACGTGTAAACCGGTTAGTGAGTAAAGTAAAGAAGGTCATCGATATGTATGAAACCGTCGCTTTTTAGTAGTCATTCAAATTTGGTCGGATAACCAGCCGTTCTTTACATTTTTGGTTTTTTGTTAATATTAACTTAATGCGAAACATTCCAAGCTGAATATTTTCACCATATATTTTTGACTAAAGGCACACAATTTTGGTTCACACCTACACATCTGGGATTGAGCCGGTTCCTTGTATTTTGCCGTCAAAGTTAAGACACCATTGTTTTGACTTTTAGCAAGATTATTCAATAACGCATGCATGAACAGTTTTGAAACTTTGTATGGTTATTAATAGCGTCAAGAAGGACCGAATACAGTTTTCAGCGAACTTGTGCCTTGTCTCATTTAGGCGCTGCGATGTTTTTTCGGGTTTTCATAAAACCGCGATAACTTGAAAACTATAAATATTTTCTTAAATCTAATTAGGGCACTAAGGTGTGCCCCTTAAGAGCTACTCTTGTATGTTTATTCTACAGGGGCACATGCAATGGTTTTAGAGATATACGATTCATCAAAACGTTACTCCAGCAGGAAATGCAATATCTCGAAAACCTGAAGGGGCACAGATTTTATTTTTGGGGGCACATTTTGGCACACATATAAGCTATCTGGCCATACAAAAATTTTCTCTCTCCGATCATTCGTTTAGAATTTTCCTGCTAGAAAAACGTTACCCCAGCAAGAATCGTTTTTTCCGTTTTTCTCCAAAACGACAGGGGGCACACATTTTTTATGTGGGGGCACATTTACAGCAGATAGGGCACACATTATACGTTCTACTCATATAACTCTAGGAGACACTTTCTTGCTAGGGTAACGTACACAAAATAATGTTCTCGGAAACTCTCTTTCATGATTCATCCTTAAACGTGCCTGATAAGCCAGCCATTATAAGATAATGATACAAAACCAATAAGATACTGCTGCTGCCATGACTGCGGTATGTCTAAGGGTTATACCACGGAGTTAAGAAAGAAGTTGTACCGTGAACCATCAGTAGCAGTAGCTTCGTAAAATTGCAACTAACTACGTAGTAGGAATCTGCGCATATCCGTGCCGTGTCAGGGACGTGGGCGGGCCGTGACCTTTTGGTGGTATTTACGAAAGCTCCGAAGCCAATATTCACAAGGACGCGTGTGGAAAACGTCATACAAAATGCACGCACCGGTTCTGTTTGTAAGTGACCAACCACCACGGCTCCGCTACGTTCCCGATAACCAGGAACTAAATTCTGGCTAAAAGTTCCACTCCTTACATAAGTATGCTTTTGATGGGTAGCTAAGTAGGTACGTGATAAGATTCAATTAAATCATCGGCCATTAGTCCCTATTTCGGAGCTGCGTGAAGATCAAAGATCAAATGTGTATTTGTTGTCTGGTTACTGAGTGGCTGCAAGTCCACCACAACCACATGTCGACAGGGCATAGCATAGGTTCCTCCAGTAAAGTATCAACACGAACCACCCTAATTGCGTAACTCACGATGCATCATAATTTGTTTCGTTTTGAAACAGATTGTTAAACCATTGCTTCATATGTTCAAAAAATGTGTCTGTTCAACAACTTAAATAACGAAAAAAATACTGTTGAACTGTCAAATTGAAACCAATTAGGATTAATCGTGAGTTACGCAATTATGGTGCAGATTCAAAAAGCATTTTTAGAAAAAATAGTATTTGCTAGGCGCACGGGCTTTGGCAACGACGAGGTGTCAAAAGACACGACTCCGCGTGAGCGAAATTATTGCGTGAATTTACGCTGAACAAAAATTTTGATTTTTGTTCAAAAGTCATGAATTTCACCTGAAAATTTTGATTAAACCTGGAATAAGAACTAAGTACCAAACAGTACTCGGACAGACTCGGACTCGCAGAACGCGCACCAGATTTTGTAGGTACCTTATGTTTTTTTTAACCTACGAAAAAACGGAGGAGGTTCTCAAGCCGACGCGGATTTTTTTTTTATGTATGCCCACGCATAACTTTTTCCAGAGTAGTCCGATTTTGATAATTCTTTTTTAATTGGAAAGGGTATACCTCATAGAAATATTAAAAGCAGGAGAAGTGGGAAAGGGGCGTGTCTGTGTCCGCGCGCCATGATCAGAATGATCATTCCTAAAGCAAATGGCCGTCTCCGCGAACTAGTGTGCTTTCGACCGTTGTCGTGATAAATTATAAGAATGCCGTGTTGTATAGTCGTTTCTTGTAAAAACCAAAGCCAAAACAAAAACTCTGTGAATCATGGAATCACTTACCATAAATAAGTACAAGTATTTTTCTTTAGTTGTCTTTAAAATCATGAAAAACAAGAAATCGAAAAACATTTCTTGCGTTTACTATGTTATTTTTGTTTTCAAATATCACAGCGACTGTATTATTTTTGTACTAAATACATTGCTCCTAAACCACTACCTAAATATGTTGTCGTTAAGTGACTGGACAAGCAATGTAAAAATCACAAAACGATAAAGTATCTATGCGGACGCATTACGTAGTACGGCCGCTGGTTCTTGCGTCGAGCTAGTGATGTGCTCGTGCAGATCCACTAACGTAGGCTATCGATAATGTCGATTCGCGAATAAATTTATTGCTAGATCGATGTGAATTAATGTTTTTTACTTAATTTGATTATTTTACAGCATAGTAGAGAAATGCGTAAACAACAGTCGTAAAGTTAACAAAATTTTAGATAATGTCGGTGGAGTGTTATTGGGTTTGAATTATCGTATAATAAGTCTTATCCTCGTGCTATTTCCTTACTTTGTAATGGTTTTGGCATTTTACTTACGTTAAAGACTTCAAACGCTTCATATGCGTTATTGTTATCGGCATTGTTCAGATAATATATTAGTGACGTAGTACGGTTATCGCTTTCATTTTATCTTATTTTCTGGACCCCAGAAAAAATTGAAGTAGTACAATAATAAATAGAAGTATCGACAACTTTCCGATTTAGTCAATCACTAGCGTATATGTAAAATAAATTGCTTTTGCACAGCACAACGGTAGCAACCGTTGTTTGTGTGAATGAGTTGTACTTAAATGCACGCTGCGTTTGAGGGGATAAGGTCTATATTTGATTGTGTAGTACGTTCTGATTTATAAATTGCGAGTGTGAGCGCGACTTTGTATCTATTGGTTTTACTAAATTGTATGTGTAGTTGTGGCGCGGTAGTGGGGAGCAAGTGGAGACACCGGGTTCCGATACATTTTCAACTACTTGGCATATCTTCTTCTTTCTTATATCTATGGTATACCTCGAAGTTGGTCCCATATAAATTTCGAAGAATTCCATGTTATAGAAATTCCAACCCTAAGGGTAAGAAAACAGGGGATGATTGATTGTTTACTCACAGATTTTAATACTGAGTTGTGTATTACAAAAAAGTAAAAATTAAGCATGTAGTAATCAATAGATTATAGCCACAAAAAATATATATAATAAAAACTTTTTAATAAAAAAATACCGCCGAAAAACCGAAAAGTAAAAATAAACCTGCTTTGTCCAACCCCAATAACTAAGTTTGGAAGTCGGTGACTTTGGATATGTATTTAATTATATGTCCCCGCCTTCCGAACTTAGTTATTGGGGTTGGACAAAGCAGGTTTATTATCAACTTTTCGGTTTTTCGGCGGTTAATTTTTTTATTGCTGCATGGGCGTGCTCTTGACTTCGATCACGCTTAAGGCGCAGACAGCCGACTTTTAAGGACTTTTTATTGAAGATCACGCCTAAACGGCTTGTCTTATGTATTTGAAAAAATTATATGTGAAACTAGACTATTTTTTTCGTCATTTGATATGTGAATATTTTAAATAATATTTTTATAACATAATGTAATTAATTGGTAAAGTAATGTCTATCGCGGACATAAAAACGATAATCCCGCATAAACTGTCGGGTGTATTTCCATGAAACTTTCACCATCTAAAAGACAATTTAATCACCCAAAATTTAGTATACGGGTTTTCTTTGGTATGTGTTTGATAAATCAACATGGGTTGTTTTTCGAAAAACTTGATGCGCGTTCAGGCGGGGTCTCTTGCGAGTGACGCGACGGGCGGCAGTGCATCGCTGTAGGTAGCTGTCAGCTATCGTCGCCTTAATAGAAAGCGATGAATGAGTTCTATGATGGAACGTGCATGCCCAGAAGATGCCTAAGGTTAATTCTATTGACTTTCGCCGCCGAACCTTCGTGTAATAGCATTCTCGAAAGTCCGATTCTCTCAAGTACTTGATATATGTTGAATGTTGACTTGAGATGGTTGGTCCATCAAAGCGATAATGATTGTAATGAACACTTCTATACGGCCAAAGTCCACGAATTGGTGGACCTGTGCCGTTTGTTACGTCACCTTCGACAAACGTTCTCAGTTCCTGAGTTCTAATTTCCCTTTCGATTGGTAATCTATTTGTATCCGGTGCTGTCCTGAACGACTGACCTAAAAATAATAGAACTTGCCTGAGATTCGACCTTATCGGAAGTTCAATAAGTTTTATTTTCGTTTGTAACTAGCCTGATTTCTGTAAGGCAGAGCGCGCTGTCGCCTAGGCGACCGTGGAGGTCAAAAAGTCAGTGCTATATTTAGCAGGTATTGGTTTTCTGATGGAGAGTTTCACTGCTAGAAAATGTGCAACAGTCTAAAAAGAAGTTGTGTGGTGGACACCTTTTCATAAACCACTTCTCCGTCTACCTTCATTCATAAGCTTATTTTATCCTACGGGCTTTACAGAAAATTAAAAATAATAAAAGGAAATCTTCATTGTCACTGGAATTACCACTTAAACCAACAGATGGGCCCTTTACTTCCATAAGCGGAGTATAATCACTAATAAGCCTATAATTTTTTTCACTGCTGGGATAGAGGCCGCTTTTCGGCGAGAGGGAATGGGTAGATTCACCACGTAGATGTCACATGTCTTCGAACTGGACCTTTACTGCACTCGACCGCCTGCTTGATTCCCACCGATAGAGTTAAAGGGGACACCAAAAGATAGGCCGTTCTAAGGATGTCATCAATAAGTTTATTATCACTTTCTTTATGTATTGGAAGGTGTGTTTTAGTAATATTACATGAGACATGTAATCCCACTCACAGAAGGCTAAAAAAATACAGTCACTTGGTCACTATGACAAAGTAAGGGCAGGCTCGGATAATCACCATTATGACCAGGATTATCCGAGCTCATACCTACCAATATTTTTGCGATAATGTCTAAATAAAAAACGATAAAGTATGTATATTTATGAGTTAGAATGAGAAAGACTATAGTGTTGAAGTAGGATCTATTTGTTTTCCCTTTACTCCAACAATCGATGTTTGCATCACACATGAGGTCGTTTTAGTAAACCATATGTTTTCTTGCGCAGTAAACGCGAGATCCCGACGGTGAACTTCACGATCCACAACGTGCACTGTGCACGCAATATCCGCGTGTGTCCTGTCTGCAAGGAGCCGGTGCTGTACGCTGAGCTCAAGGAACACCATGAGAAGTTCCACAAACTGCGTAAGTACAATAACGTCGTCGAGGCACCTAATCCTACGAGTATTACAATCGTGTATGGATGTTTGTTATGTATTCCATCACGATTTCACGGCTGAACGGATTGGTAGTAATTTGTGGTAGACTATAGCTTGGATTATCATAATAATTATGTAATAGTTTTTATCCGGCAGTATTAGTTGGTATCCATTCTTCAAAGCAGTTGTAAGCTGTCACTTACTATTGGCGACAAAACCGTTTCTGGGTCCACAATACATATTTTTTATTTCACTTCGCTCTATCTTTTTTTCTGAAAGACTAGATAGAGAAACATGAATCTTGTCAGTTTCTCTTAGAAAGTGTAAATACCCACAAAGTCTTAATTTCTCAAAACCGACCGTGATATGTAAATTGGAGAGTAGTTTTGTGTCACGAAGTTGAGCTATTACATGTAATTTACCATTAAGACGCAATTACCGATAGCGATAGGACGTCCCCGAAGTAGCACGGATGCAACCGCGTCGCACCGTCACGCTACGTTGTCCTTGTGTCACGAACGACAACACGATGATTATGTCCGCCAATTTTAGGCACTGCATAGCTTGTGTTCCCGGTACTCACTCGCCGATAAAATCGTCTTTATAACATGGACTTAGGGTGAATTTCACCTATAAAACTGACTGCGATCTGCACATCAGAGATGTCAGTGATATTCCACAAAAATGATAATTCTGCCAGTTCTTGATCGCGTTTAGATGTGATCCGCCCAGAACTCAACTGTCTAGTAATTAAAATTTTCTAACAGACAGCTGTGCTGCTGGGGAGTTGGTTCATTATTTGCGTCACTTTTTCTCAGCTAAAGCACTAGGAAGTGGTGGAGGGTGAGCATTTTGGGGGACTGCACAGAGTACTTTTTTATAATATGGGGACTGTCTTATGTCATTTTGACGTTCAAAAAGTACTGACTCACAGCGTAGTTTGAATAAATGGGTTTTCATTAAAAAAAAAAAACGATTACTTTTAACATATTACCCAACTGAATCAGCATGTCTACCGTATATAGCAAAATGCGGTTGTAGGTAGTACATCTATACTCGACTGCCTACGTCTTCGAGAAATAAAGCCGTGATCATATAGCATTCTAGCACAAAGGCACAACTATCCGTCGCCGTTTCGTCAAAATAACTAATAGATAGTAATGAAAACAGATGTAATTACCGTTATAATTATCTAGAGAGAACGCACATGAATCCATCTCTCGTTTGGCAACACTATATGAGCTATTTGCGGCTTGTAGGACAAAAGATTTCACTCGCTTTAAATCTAGGTATTAGGCCTGATCAATGTTTTTCTTACAAGTCAGGTTTCTTTTGAATCCTGGCAGGGAAAATTCCTCTCAGATCCATTTCTAGAGTTTGTAAGGTACAGATTTTAGAAGGAAGGGACCAATCCTATATTTTTTGCTCTAAATTACATTAAAAACAGTAGAATCTTCTCCCTTTATAGATCAAACTATTTTAGAATAGTAATGCTTTGTGAACATCACATTGTAGTGTCAAATTTACAAGTACTTAATGGTAGTTTGGTAGTTGCGCTGATTAAAAAAAATCCATAACGCAAAAAGCGGTTGGCAGGTTTAGAACACAGCATTGGGGGCCTATAACCACTTCTTATAGCAGTATTATTTTAATATTACTTCAGTGTGGGAAAGAGACTCGGCTATACTTTCTGTAAAGCCCTAAAATGTTGTGTGTACCTACCTAGATTAAAATGAATTATGTGGTTTCCTATAATTGGAAGCGCACACTTGTATTTGTCTGTTTCAGTAAACATGCATATAATTGTGAAGGCTTTGTTGGAGATCCAATAAATAAGTAAAATGAATAAAAATATATTAAAAGCTCCATTTCTTCCCACACTGAACTAAGATTAAAATAATGCTGCTATAAAAGGTGGTTGTAAGCACCCTGCTCCCAAGAGAAAGGCTTAGCGAAATTCGTGATAAGTAGGTAGATAAGATCTGGATTCAGAAGCAGGTTCTCAAGCGCTTTTCAGAGTTGTGTGTGGACTAAGTCTATGTTTGTTTTTCAACAGAACCATGTAAGAAATGCGGGGAGAGTGTCTGCGGTACCGACTTGGAGGATCACATCCGGGACTCCTGTGCACATACTATCAAGTCATGCAGGTCTGTTCAATTTTATTATTTAGGAGGCGAAGGTATTTTTCATTCCGCTGGATGCGGGACAGAACCGGTCGAAGTGGCGGTGCTTGGGAGAGGCCTATGTCCAGCAGTGGACGGCTTTCGGCTGAAATGATGATGATGATGACGATGAGAAGGTAGGCAGTATATATTGTTTTGTGTATGCTACGATGAAAGCAAATCAGTTGCTGTACACAACATAAGGGGTCAGATAACTTTTATCTAAAGAATAAAAATAATGGTTTGACATATTTTCTATAAAAAACTGTCATATTTTTACCTGACTGCGGAACGCAGAGGAGGGTAATGTATTTTTACCTCAGACAGGTTGTATAAATTTGGTTGTGTGACTGCCTCGTTGGTCTAGTGGTCCCAAAGCGCTGCTGCTGAGCAGGAGTTCTTGGGTTCGATTCCCAGATCAGGCAGTGTTTTTGGGTTTTTTTTTGGAATTTCTCTGTAGCAAGCCTGGACTTCGAATTTGTGCCTGGTTGATGGCAATAGGCTCGCCCCCTATTACATGGGACTTTTACCTGGGTGTATTATAGGTATACCTCTGCTCTACCCTTCGGGGAAATAAGGCGTGATGCTATGATAGGTTGTATAAATCAGCCCGTTGTCTTGGGCCTTAAATACAAAATGCCAGAAAAACAAGTATGGCGTGTTGCTACACTGCATGGCTGTTGTTTTTGTTATCATGATTGTACAAATACCTATTATGATGAAATATTATTATGAATGCTTACTATTATATTTTTAACAATAAATTACTGTTCTCTTCAGTGTGTTCCCTAAACCACCGGCCTCATAGTTTATATAAGGTGTTAAAAAATTAACTGCAAGAATTTCGTCCACTTACCCGACACCGAAAAACGAACACATAAAAAAAAAATTGTGCATTTTTATATTTTCACATAAATAAAACAATTTATTAAAATATTTTTTGTGCACTGTACGCAGGGCTGCGCTTGCGTCTTGGGCCGCCATTGTACCGATGTGATGGGAAAATTAGAATCAGCTGTTTACGAATTTGCGCCGTCGCGGGTCGTGTCGCAGGGGTGAACGACTCACGCGTGCGCCGGGGCGGCAGCGGTGTCCTAGGCGCCGGCGCGCGTGCGGTGTACAGTGCGCATATTCAATAATTTTGATCGAAGTGAAAATATTGCATATCTCGGAAACGGGTTGTTATTTTGAAATCTTTTTTTCGCCAATATTTTTTATTTATAATTCTAAACAAGTCCTTACTTTTCTTGCAGTTAATTTTTTAACACCTTATATATGGAGGAGTGTAGAAAGTTAATATTGTTAATTAAATGAATTATGATAGAATTTCCACGACTGGGCTACCATTAGATTTTTATTAAAAGCTCTTCTGGGTCGGCCATTGCCCAGCAGTGGGAGACTATGTAGGTGATGGAATAAAGCTCTTCACATCTAAATCATAGTTTTAAAGAAACAGGTCACCGGGAACCGTTTCACATCATCTCAAGAACCGAACCGAGTTACTCTACTGAACTCTCTAGATGTCTTGCCTTCGATTTTACTAGCTGCTGCCCGCGGTTTCGCCAGTATGGATGTTCAATTTTATTTATTGGATTCCTGTTTTTTACAGGTTTTGCGAGCTAGAACTGCCGCGCCACGACTTGCCAGCTCACGAGAACTACTGCGGAGTGCGTACGGAGCAGTGCCTGGAGTGCCGCGAGTGGGTCATGCTCAAGTACCGCCAGCTGCACGTTGACTCCAACCACGGCTTCATTCGGCTCGACGAAGGTAAGCAGAAGTCCGACACAGCACAATAAGAGAGTGTCGAAGGAGTTTCTTGCTCGTTCTTATCCACATTAACCTACCGCTTTGGAACGGGCAAATAGCTTCAATTTTGTGACTAACTGACCCACTATAAGGTGCCTGTAAATCTTACATTGACGTCAAAGCAAAGAATAAACGTTAACTTATACAGGGTTATTGGAAAAACACCAACAATCTCTTAAGAGCGCTGTCACAGGTCCACTAGCGCCACTCCTTTAAAAAATCTCATGACTGAAAAGGGATTATGAAAAACAGCTCAATCAGCTGTCTCGGTAAGTGTGTCTATAATTTTCTAATACCTTTTATATAAAGTTTCATATTGAGACACGAAGCAACAAAATACGATCTAGACGAATGTGGCCGTATTCAATATGAAACATTGTACTCATTATCAACAACAACAACTTTTACTATGAGACCAAACCTGAAATCGCGAAAAAAATATCAGCTGTTCCCTACATTTTGATGAGTTATACGAACATAAAGCTGTAAGGAACAGCTAATTTTTTTTTTCGCGATTTCAGGTTGGTCCCATAGTAAAAGTTGTTCATAATGATGAGTACAATGACCTCTTAAGAGATTGTTGGTGTTTTTCCAAAAACCCTGGTTAGTCCTTTTATAATAATTTTACCTCTAACGTGGCATCAACCTCAAAATAACATTGATCTTTATTTTCTTAACTATAAGGTTGCTGTTGGGTTGCACCTGTTTGTGGTAAAATAATTGTGAATGAGCTGTAGATACCTCTGTAGTGGCGTTGTCGACTGCTCACCTCCATCGATGCTGTTCGTTCGCTACATAGTTTGAAGTCAATTTTTCATTACTCCATTTAAAGATGTGCTGCTATGGATAATGTCCTGTAGTGGTTGCTACAAGTGGGCTGCAGCCGAAATTTAATACATTTTCTATCTCTTTTCATCAAGGCAAGCGTTAAATTCGTCATCTACCTAGCCTTTTCTCAACTATTTTGGGGTCGGTTTTCATTCTAACCGGATTTGTTACATGGAGCGACTGCCTTTCTGACTTCCACAACCCAGGGTAATACGATTCCCCTTGGTAAGACTGGTTATCAGAATTTCGGGTTTCTGACGACCCGTATAACGACTCCCAAAGATCCAGAAATGACAGCCCAGACAGGACCAACTGCTTAACGTGATTTCCGAAGCACGAAGGGGCCTTGGTATGTAAAGATGGTCACCCATCCACGGACCAACCGCGGCAAGCGTAGCTTAACCTGGTCGATCGCCCGGTGTGGATATTATTACTTAGCGTATCATCCTTATTAAAATGTCAGGGTATGGGATTATTTTAAAGCACCTATGACGTTTAATAAATAAGTTATGCGTGCTGTGGTGGGGATTGCACGATGGAAGGGGTGCGGGACGATACACCGCAATCTGTCTAGTCCGAGGAGCTGTAGTGAAAGCACGCCTTACGCAGTAATAATAGTGTTTTATTGTACAAACCTAACCTAACGTTATGTGACGGGTCGTTGAGCTCACTAGGGTATAGCTACACGATGACTGATACATGCATACTGTCTGTTGGGACAGGTTGGCTCAAAGATACAATGGCACTTTCTTCAAAAAAATACAAATACGCAACATAAAATTCAAATAATATAATGTGTCGACTTAAAAGACACCATGACCTCTGAGTTTGTTTCGGGATTTAACAGAAAAAAAAACCGTGTAAAAGTGTCTTTTAAGATCTACTAACCTAAACGTAGACACTGCAGCTGCAGCACCCATGCTATTCGTTTTGAGGAACTTAATGCGGATTTCACCAATGAAACTCAACACGATCAGTTCCATTGTTATTATTTGTCGTAAGACACATGATTATTATAGTTTTTTTTTTCTGTAAATCCTTCCTATCAAAATCAAAAGTCATTCACAAACTAGGCTGGTGTCAGCACTTTTTGAACGTCAAAAATTACAAAAGACAGTCCCCCAAAAACGCCCGCCCTTCACCACTTCCTAGTGCTTTAGCTGGGAAGAAGAAGTGGCGCAACAAACTCCCCAGCAGCACAGCTGTCTGTTATTTTAAAAGAACTTGATTCTATACATTGGTAGGTACGTAATTAACGATACGAAACATAAAATTAAAATATTTCTAGATATAATAGATCAATTGTCAAGGTCGCTAGCTAGCTACATCTTGCAATATAAATCAATATAAAAAAAACATTGTAATGAGTAAATTATGTCAACACTAAGTAAATGAAAATAAAAATGAATTTATACAGTCAAATAAAAACAAACAATTATGTTAATAAAGAAATGACCTCTCAGTAGGCAAGCAAAATCTGGTGAAAGAACACAAACATTTTCTCGAGTTAATCACAGCGACCAACTATTCTTATCGTTTAAGTAGTCGTTGATAGAATGGTATGCCTTTGCACAAAGGTTGGATTTTACTTTAGATTTAAACGCATTAAAATGTAAATCTGGCAAAGAACAGGGAAGCTTGTTATAAAAGGTTATACCAAAACCAACAAATGACTAATTAACCTTACAAAGCCGGTGAAAAGGGAGCACGTAATGTGGAATAACACTATGTGGAATAATCTCGGGAACGAATTCAAATAAATGATTTAACGTTGACATAAATCGTTTCAGATCCCGCCCCTTTACCAAAGAGCCCAGCAAAGCCGTTGGTCACCAAGATAACTAACACCAACGCTGCGGCCGTCAATATCAATATGCCTTCCACTAGCAACAATGGTTTCTTACGACCATCCACTTCGGGTGTCAATAATGGGTTGTCGCGACTATCCACTTCAGGCATCAACAATGGTTTCTCTCGGCCATCCACTACCAACATCAATAATAGACCTAACGGCTTGAAGAATATTAATTTGCCCAGGACTGATGCGCCTAGGACTGGTCCTGCAGTCACCAGGTAAATGACATTAGAATAGAATGTTATCTTTGTTTGCATGAAATAAGGTCCATATTAGCTTACCTGCAACTTTGAGTGTCAATCAAATCATATTTGATTCTAATTTTTGTCGACAATTTTCCGATTCATGTACAATCGATTCAAAATCTTTTCAATTCAAAATTTTCCGATTCCAAATCGATTTGAAAATAGGGAATGCAGAACCGGTTTTGTTAAAGAACCGGGATTCCCGGTACATACGAAAGCCTTTATTAGATAGTAGAGTTGAAAGTGTTGAAACGGAGAAAGTAAGAGAAAGTTGAAATGACAGGACTAAATAAAAACATTAAAATCGAATCAAATAAAACGTTTTATTTCTTGTTTTATAGACACTAAATCAGTCTTATTTAGTATAATTTTAATGGTTAGTAAGATTGCCAAATATGTTTTAATTCCGGGATTTCGAGAATTTGCAGTCCATTTACTCGTAACTCTTTGTTCAAAGCTACATCAGCAGTGGAAGTTCCAGCTCATCTTCTTCGTCGTTGGCTGGCGACGGCGCGTCCACTGATTGGAGGGCAGTACAGGCCAAGAAGAGGACCAATGATCAGCCGCAGATTAACATGAACGTGGAACCTACCAACAAAGTGGAGAAGGATTTGTGAGTATATTGAATAAACTCCCAGTAAATTGAAACTACGTTATATTCAGCTTAAGGGCTAAGCGCCATAGTAGAAAATTATTCACGGTAACAAGTAATACCTACTTGTTACAGTGAATTGTGCATTCACAGAATTTTAACTTAAAGATGAAACGGATATCTGGCAACTATCCGGTATCCGGCCTATCCGGCGGCCTCAATACTATCCGGCCGAATACCGGATAAAAAAGGTGATTAATTACTTTGTTTAGTTAGTATCACATAAGAAATACAATCAGTAATGAAAAGATAATTCGGATGCGGCCGAAGATCCGACTATTTGGCTACAAGGTTGGCCGAATATCCGGTGTCTATTTTATACAACTTTCTCAGTAGACTAACATGGTTTGACCAGCCTCAATATATAATCAAAGATATTTGTCACAAACTTATTGTATACAATAGGGGTAGTAACATATTTTTCTTAATAAAACCGAATGCTGAAAGTTGAGTTGGGGAGTTTGTTGCGCCACTTCTTCTTCCCAGCTAAAGCACTAGGAAGTGTCGAAGAGTGGGCGTTTTTGGGGGACTGTCTTGTGTATTTTGACGTTCGAAAAGTGCTGATTCTCAGCCTAATTTGAATAAATGACTTTTGATTTTGATGTCAAATCCTGAAATTCATGGCGTAATTTGCAATATCGCGCCGAGTCAGCTGATGTGTCATATGTCAAAATCTTGTCGAGCAGAGAGGTTAAGGAAATATCGTTGCCCTCCAGGACCATTTCCCGCGGCGCCGTGAAGAAGCGACCGGCCCCCAAGCCGCCCGGGCGCGCGCCGCCGGCCGCGTCGCCGCAGCGCGACCTGCCCTACTACAGCGCCATGCAGCGCCAGCAGCGCGAGGAGCGCGAGCGGCAGGAGCAGACGGCCTATAACTTGTCTGTGGGTGAGGCACGCCTACAGAATCGATTAATATCAAGATAAAGAATCTTCCCCATCCCCATTTTATATCCAGACCAATCGCTGTCCATGCCAAGGTTGCCTGGAATAGATCGCGGAAAGCGATAAGGCCGCCCATTGTATATTTTGTAGTGTACCGTTATATGTTCCACCGAACGTATTTTTTTTAAATGTATGTTCCTCGATTTCTCCCCCATTTGTGGACCGATTCTAAAAATTCTTTTTTTATTTGAAAGAGTATAGTCCTGAGGTTGTCCCATTGACACCAAGTCAGGATCTGATGATGGAATCCCAGGGAAATCGAGAGCAACCCTCGAATCTTATGGGTATTAACAATGTCTTTCCTATGTTTTCTAATGCTATTGAGACATTTGCGTATGTTCATCATCATCTCATGACGCTGAGCTGATGATGGAAGGTACAACTCTTTAATTTTGGAGTTAGGTTATTCGGGCATAACTCCTTCATATACGTATAAACCGATTTGCAAATTTTTTTTTTAGAAAGGGTTTTATTCCGAAATGGTGTCATTTAAACTTAATAGATGTGATGATGCGTTTCGGAGACAGACAACGGAACTCTTCAAAAAATGACAGCAAATCAACCGCGATTGCTGCTATCGCATAAATATGCATTGTTTTGACCCCAAGGATGATGAATTGGTGTGGAGTGGGTACTATAACTAAAAAGTGAAAAATAAAAAATCTAAAAAATAAAACAACCGACTTCCAAAAACACTAGAAAGTGAAAAATAACTTTAATTTCGGAAGTCGGTGACAAGAAATTAATAAAATACATGACCGCCGGTAGCTTGGACCTTGTTCCCGACACCGGTGGGCTACAATTTTTAATATTTTTAAATGTTTTTATATTTTTATACTAATATTTAAAAATGTAATTTATATGTGTTTATGTTCAAATAAAGGAAATAGTAATAATAACATGCTATAGATAATAATAATGACCAGCATATTCCCACTACAGACCAAAAACCTCTTCTGATACAGAGAAGGCATGAGCATTGATCACGCTTGCTCAAGACGGGTTATGCGATTTCAGACTTCTATTAACTATAAGTCTAGATTTCCACGAGACGTTTTCCTTTACCGATGTCAGTGATGTACAAGATAAACTTAGAAAGTAGATAGTTGTTTCTTCCAAAGGCTGTCTTTAAAAGTTCGCTAATAGCTATAAGACCGCCCATTATGTCACCCTGTGTAAAAAGTATTCTATCTTTTGTCTATCTAAAGTATATATGAATTAAAAAGTCACATTGGTACACACGGCTACACATTAAGCTATACATATCCAGTATAAGCTGATCTGGCATTGTATAGAATATCCGTATACTACGAGATCAGCGTAAACTGGAAATTTATAGCTTAATGTGTAGCCGTGTGTAATTGCTTGCATTTGAGCCAACACACAACGTACAAGAGAAACCTTTCACTACTGTCACCATAACAGCCAACATGGCATAGCTAAGCTATATCTGTATCATTGTCGCACAACTTTCAAAATGTAAAAGAAAAACAGGGATAGGAACATATCTTAACCGAAGCACATGCTAAGTAATGTTTATTTATCGCCGCCTACGTATCTTTTTTATCTCTCGAAAGTCTTTAATTGAGTACATCATGACACGCTTTTCCGTAAACTACGTCATAATACTGTCTAAAACGACAAACCACTAAGGTAATTGATTCTTATTATGATTAAAAATTGAATATGTGGATATGAATGGCGAATAATATTCCGAGATACCAGTTCGGTTAGGTGTTTCTCAAGGCACAATACTGGGTCCATTCTTATTCTTGTTTTGAAATAATGAATTACCTTTATATTACTAAAAGGATATGTGTGACGTATTGTTTTGCAGATGACGCCGTGGGGCTAGATTCTCTCTTAATTCGAGAGCACTTATTTTAGACCCAAAAGGTCTTATCACAAAAATTACGTTATACCTGAGTCGTGGTCGGTTTTGTATTGAGAACTTTGCGCTTGCCGGAATAAAGTTCAGAATACAATTGCTTGAAAAGTATAGACTGACTAAAGTTAGAACTCGTATGATAATGAGACGGTATCTCGTTTAATCTTAAGTTTACGATTTCGTTATGTTCATTCCAGGTCTTCCACCAGTATTAAGCGCAGCAGCGAAGGTAGAGAAACTACGCAAAATGGACGCTCTCCAAAACCCTGAATCTTTCGTAGACTACCAGAATCGTATGCAGGGTCGAATGAGCAGGAGCTCGGAGAACCAAGTACAACCTGGTCACATACTAGGCTCTGCATCGAATGAAGATCCTGAGAGGCGACGGCAGGAGTTCAGGAACTTGAAACCGATGACAACTCAAGAGTTCCTGGAGAGGTTCAGTGAGATGCAGCTGAGGAAGGATGAGGAATTGCGAAGGAACAGCGGGCAGGACTTGGGACGGAAGAGCGGGGATCGGTTCAGTGAGATCAAGTCTTCGCTCAGGGAGTTGCGGAGGGGATTGAATGAGGTGAACTGCTTGCCAATGCGTTTTCGTTCCTAGATATTCTTTGATCAATAATTATTATTGCACCGCATTGTCACCTGCAAACGTGAGGACCTAATGGCTGCGTCAGCGAACGGTATTCGCGTTGCTGAATTTTGGGCCAAACTAATCGATGAAAAATATTTTTTCGTGTTATTTTTGCTATCGACACGCTAAGAAGAATTACATACATTCATTCATCCCATGCCAATTTTGGCTACGGCGACTGTTTTTGTTTCCGACAGCTATAGTTACTGGCGTGTGCTCTGATGTGGCTAATGTAACCTATCTTGGCTCTAAAGGTACGTGCATAGTGCGGACACATTAGAATGACATTGTATATCGCCTGCTGTCGAGATCTGTCGTCCGTTGGCCTTCAAAGTTAACAGTTTTATCATTTGCCAACTTCTCCCAACGAGGGAGATCTATATTGCATCATTTTCATATTCATATTTGTTTTCTGAACGTCTTATTACTGAGGCATAGCTGCGGTTTCCATTTAAGAATTTTCGAAATCGCTATCGCGTAAAATCACGAATTGAGAACCTCCTCTTTTTTGAAGTCGGTTAATAATGTTCTTTATGTATGTATTTCAGGTGACTGCTCCGTACCATTCCAATCCCAACATCAGCGCTAACACAAACAACAACAACAACGACAATGGGTAAGTGTTCTGTACAGAGTTTATTACCAAACGAGAGTTTTTTGGCACCAGTTGGCGCCACTTTGACAAGAGGTCGTCCAGTTCGACAGTGAACTTAAAATATTTGATGTCATTCGTTTCATTCATTCGTTCACCATTCAGTCCGTAGGCGCTTTGACACTGGATCTGACGTCTCAGTGCTGCCACCTAGTGAACGTTATTTCAGAAAACCCTCATTGCCCAAACGTCCGAGCAGTCAATATTTGATGGGATCTGCCTAACGTTTCCCCAATAGGGTATTTTCCAATTTTTCAAAAACTATTCTAATTTGAAGATTGGAACGAGATATTTAACAGAAAAATAAAAATAAATTGATTTCTATCCATTTTCTCAATTAAAAACGATTTAACCAAATTTACTTTTCGTTGTTTTGAATTTACCGCCAAAACGCTTCTTACGATGATTTTTTATCACGTGACGCCAACTTTGTGTAAACTAAAGTAGTTAGTAAGTGAATAAGTGAATGTCGAGTTTATAATTAACAAGATTTGTAATGGATAGAAAGTGATATTACTGGTGTGCGGTGCCTCTGTGCACAAATATTTGTAAAACGGCGCCAAACTAAGTATTTGTACCGGTGTCGTTTACACAAAGTTGACGTCACATGTCACGTGAAAAAAGTCATCGTAAGGAGCGTTTTGGCGGTAAATTCAAAACAACGAAAAATAAATTAGATTTTAATCGTTTTTAATTGAGAAAATGGGTATTATTAAATTTATTTTTATTTTTCTGTCAAATATATCGTCCCAATCTTCAAATTAAAACAGTTTTTATCAAATCAGAAAATACCCTATTATTTTGGGGTCGACTTGCAGTGAAACCATATGCAGCTAATGTGATTTTTTTACATGGAGCGACTGCCTATCTGACCTCTACAACCCAGTTACTAGCTATCACGATAATATACTTGTTGGTAAGACTGGTGGTCAGACTTGAGATATTCAAAGAGTTATTTATACGTATTTTAGGAACGAACGCGGCGGCCGTGCTTCGCCCGCTAACGAGGACGTGCGACTACCATGCGAGTTCTGTAACTCACTCATACCGGCAAACAACCTTGTGCAGCATCAGGTACATCTACACTTCAATTCTCATTCTAATCTAGGTTAAAAATTGCAATCTATTTTAGCATTATGTATTCGGAAAGACCACTTGTAATTAAAAACACAATTAATAAAAATAAACCTATGGATCGGTGGGACTCCCGTCAGGAACGAAGTTCCTAGTGCTTTTTTTTCTACTTCGAATGTATCTTTTACTCTAGATATCTTTAAAATACTTAAACTTTAATTTGTCCTTACTATCGCCTCCAGCACCCTCGAAAACCATGAAAACCACATCCATGATGAAAAATTCGCAGCTGCCATCTTTTTTTTTTTTTTTTTTTTTTTGGGTGGGAAATCATCATATAACTTCTCCCGCTCTGGGTGGAGCAGGAGGGCGTGTCAGACTTTTACTGACTAAAACCCACCCGTATTCCTTCAGTAGCCCTTAAGCCAGGGGCTGTGGTGTCTCTTTCGAACAAACCCGCACCCCTGGCAGGCATCGGCCCTTACGGGCCCCATCATTTTTTGTGCTGACATCTCTTTGAGGCGCGCGTGGAACACAACGCGCCGTCGACTTGGGCTTGGTCCTTACCGGACAGCGAGCTACCCATTACTCGCCGTCCGCAAGCCCATGCCTACGGTGGCCGGAAATCGGCCTGGGATTCCCGACGCCCAGGGCGTCTCCGTATCCTGCGGCGGCTGGGGTCGCGAGGGCGCATATGCTGCCTCTCCCTCACGTGCGCCGCCTCCCTCTTCGCGAGCATCACTGCTTCGCTGAAGGAGGTGACGGCTCCCCATGCCCTCTCGCTCCGTACCATGGCCTGGACCAGGGCCGGACGCGAGAGATCGCCGCCGCCGATCGCCTCCACGAGGACACGGCGGTGCTCCGCCCAAGCAGGGCAGACCGCCACCGTGTGCTCCACCGTGTCCTCAGGGCGATCTTCGCAGTGGAAACACCCGGGCGTTTCCTCCCGCCCTATCCGAAACAGGAACCTCCCGAA
The DNA here is from genome assembly GCA_949987655.1 of Polymixis flavicincta. Lineage (NCBI taxonomy): Eukaryota > Metazoa > Arthropoda > Insecta > Lepidoptera > Noctuidae > Polymixis > Polymixis flavicincta. The sequence goes on along the minus strand of OX465190.1, from coordinate 13,416,041 downwards.
ACAACCGTGTCCGGTGAGGACCTGCGTCAGGCGGAAGGTGAGGACGCCATGCCGCCTCTCAAACCACTCCTCAAAGAGGGGACTTACCGCCGCAATCGTGGCGTGCCCAAGCTGCCATCTTTGATTTTCATTTTAACCTCGCTACAGGCTACTGCACCCTCGAAAACCACGAGAACTATCTGTCTCTCACTCTCTCTCTCTTTTACTCCTATTGCAAGGTGCGTTAAAGTTGAAACTTTCTTTGTCCCAAAACTTAGTAATTACCTCAAATCAGTCGACGATTTGAATTCAAATAATGTATGATTTGAACATTTTCGAGTCGCCATGTTGAATTTTCATTTTGTCATTAGCACCTTTGAAAACTATAAAACTTTAGAACGGACTGTCATAATTAAATGCGTAAATTGAATTTTCTGTTCATACCGTTGCCCCGTTAAGGACCAAAGTTCCTGACTTCTGGTTGATACCAATTCTGGGTGTAGAATCAGGTCATCTATATCTATATCTATATCTATATCTATATCTATATCTATATCTATACATATAATAAATCTGTAAAGGAACTTTTTCTGTACATTTAAAATATTTCGAAAATAATTGCTTGGGGTGGTAAGGGATAATCAACAGATGACATTTTAACCCTTATCAAAATTTTTGTCTGTAGCTCGGTTTTTCAGTTTCTATGTTGAATAGATCAAGTATCACGTCAAAAGAACGAAACTAATATGGTTATCTTTCATACTCAAATATTGTTTATAACTCAGAGTTTATATTAGTCTTTGTTTCATCGCAATCGCTTCGGTCAACCTATCTAAATAATTTAAAGTGTTCAAGAAGAATTTATTTACGTAATGTTGAAACACTTAGCGACATCTATTGGCGTGAAACGGTACTTACGAATACTTAATATTAACACGTCATTCTCATATAAGTTACTTACTGTGTCTGTGTTATTTCAAAAAGTAATGATACTGATTACTAAAATCGCTTTCCGTTGGTGGTTGATTCCCACGAATCAAAAAAGCTAAAAGAATTTCAAATAAAAAGTTGTAATAATATTAACTGACGTGGTGTTCTGAGTCATATACCTAGAATGCAATGTTAGATAAATATTTATTAGTTTTATCAATCAAATTAATACAAATAGAGGGGAAGAAATCTCATTTTTAATTGTGATAAAAGTCTTAGTAGCGCCATCTAGCATAATGTAGCAAAATTAGAGCGGCTAGAGGAACATCTCCATAGAAATTCTTAATCTCTAGCGTCAGTAACGCCATCTAGATTTGAATAGCAAACATGCAAAGACAACAACTTGCGAAATTTGATAATGTTAAATTTAAATGCGTGTTTACAGCATTACTCGATTCAAATAATGGGAGTTTTGGGAGTAAAGAGTTGTAAATACTTATGTGCTAATTTTCGTGATGTTAGTTTTCGAGGTGGGGAGGGGTTCAAGCGAGGTCGGATGGTGAAAGTCAGGAAAAAAAATCCAAAATTGCGACCATAACTACTGGTGGATTTGAGTAAATAGATAGGTTTTCACACGGGCAACTGTAGTTATGTCGATGCTCTTCCGAGCAACATCGCTTACAGAGAAGCATTTTCTTAGTTAAAACAAGTTTAAAAATGTATTTATTTATCCATTTGGCATCTCCAACAAAGGATACATTACCTACACAGGAACAATAGAAATCACAATAGTAAAATACCTATTGACAATTTTAAAGTCGCTTCTTTAAATATATTTATTTATTGGTCTACAAATAAATGTATGGCTGAACAAAAGAAACACTGAAACATTTTTGATTACAATTTACAATAAAAAGGCATCGCAACTGAGAGTCGCGGAGGATCGCTCTGTTACGTCCATTATCCTCGGGATCGGGCTCTCTCTTCCTGCTGCCTGCGTCAGCAGCGGGGAGAGAGGTGGGGGCGCGCGCGGTATGGCACTACGTAGCAACAACATCGTACTTACTATGTTCATAGAAAACCCGTGCTATACAATTAAATAGTTTTTTTTGCCTGGTTTGGTTTTTTTTTCAACAGCGCTTTTAATGTGGATAATGACCGACGTTACGGGGCGTAGGTAATGGTAACATTCGCAGCGAGCATGTCTTTACGCCGTGTGCTAAAATCAGTGTTGCTCGCTCGCATGTTTTGCCGTAGGTACTACTGACTGCACGAATACTTGCTTGGTAACATATTAGGTGCATTTTGACCCGTGACGCCGGTCAGTATCCACCTTTACAGCGTGATCTTTCTTCATCGTGATAACGCCATGGTCCCACGGGCCGTTAACTGACAGGTGGCGTCAGGTGTTACTGCACTGCTACCTGTCGAGGCCTATCGCAGTCCGTGCAGAGCATTCCCACTGCTGTGGTTTTATTCAGTGGTCAACGTTTGATAAACAAAGCTAAAAGACACGCGCCTGTACGGGCCGAGATAGGCGCCCGCCCCCGCGTGGAATAATGCTTCAGCACACTCAACCAGACGCGCAGTCGATTTATTGAGTAAGTACAGTAAAAGCTCCTTATTCGTGCTTCCTTCATTCGCGTTTTCACTACTCGCGGATTAAAAAAATGCGACCCAATTCCTATATCCGCGGCTAAAGATTTATTTATTTGCGGGTCTAATCGGTACATCGGTACATACATATTAACAAATAACAAAAAGGATTCCAATAGGTATCCAACCCAATATCCTTTGTAAACGCGTCGTCAGATGGACTATAAAAAAGTGAAATAGACCTTATTACAACTTCGCCTAAAGTACATTGTCAAATGATATCGCCGCTGTATTGGTTCGGCCTTTGACATCTACAATAGCCGCCTTCGCCGCGGTCGGTGTTTTTAACCGACTTCAAAAAGAAGGAGGTTATCAATTCGACATGTTTATATTTTTAATGTATGTTCAGGCATAACTCCGTCGTATATAGACGGATTTGCAAAATTCTTTTTTTTTTCGAAAGGGGTTTACTCCGAAATGGTCCCATTGAAATTTCATATAGACAGGGCCCGATCTAGCTATTTAGCCGCTCCGGGCAAAAATAACATTCGCCGCCCTTTGCTCTAACACCATATAAGTCATGAGCTTCTACCAAAGATGGTATGACCATAATTTGATATTCTTTTAACTATATAATATTCACATACGTTAGTCTACTACGGCTTCTGAACAAGTATACAAAAATTCATGAGAGTAGGTATGTTTGTAAGTATACATTTTGCCGCCGCTCATTTTTGCCGCTCTGAGCATTTGCCCGGCTTGCCCCCCCTTAGATTGGGCCCTGCATATAGATCTGATGATGCGTTTCGGAAACAGACAACGTAACTCTTCAAAAAATTACAGCAAATCAACCGCGAATGTTGCTATCGCATAAATAAGTATGCATTGTTTTGACCCAAAGGATGATGAAATTTCGAATTGGTGTATGGTAGGTAACAAAAAAGTGAAAAATAAAAACTTTTTTCAAAAAAATAACAAACGACTTCCAAAAAACACTACAAAGTGCAAAATAACTTTAATTTCGGAAGGCGGTGACAAATAATTAAAATACACATCCAACGTCACCGACTTCCGAAATTAAAGTTATTTTGCACTTTGTAGTGTTTTTTGGAAGTCGGTTGGTTTTTTTTTTTTTAAAGTTTTTTGAGAATGTAAACAAACATAATGAAACCAACCTCATCACCATAAAGTATATTTATATATCATCATCATCATCATTTCAGCTGAAAGACGTCCACTGCTGGACATAGGCCTCCCCCACATTTATAAATGCTGCGACTTAATTAATAGACATTCCATCCTTTGGTACGAGCCGCTTTGCGTGTTTTACCTATTGTTTCATCTTTCCATTTATTGCAAAATGTTGAAATTTTTTTTTTACTTAAAAACGATTTTCGACGCGAAAAAATCTGTTTAACGCATAGAAATGCTTGATCGTTTACGCCTTGGAGAGTCGCTTGCATCCATATCACGCTCATACAATTAATCAATATGGTCAAAAACTTCAATTAAATTGTTTTTTTTTTGTCACCTAAGAACGTATCCCCTATAATCCCATATAAATTACCATTCCATAGTCACGGTTTCTGTATTCGCGGTAGGTATTTTACGGAACGTATACCTCGCGAATAAAGAGCTTTTACTGTACCTACGGCAGGTGCACATTTATTATAAAATGAGCCTCGACCAGGCGCTTTGATCTATATTTATTCTTAAAAATCTGAGTGAGACTTCGTCGCAATATCATTATAACCCCTAAAGACGCCTGCAGGCCTAGACAAAACACCTTTCTGTTAACGTTCACGCTAAACTCTACGCCAGAATTTATGGGAATGACATTACCGTGTCCTTTCCGCAGGTAATGTCATTCCCATACATTTTGGCGTACCGTTTAGCGTGAACGCCAAGAGTGATGTGTTTTGTCTCTAGGCTCTGGACTGCATTCGAAAGCTGTGGTAGATTCCTACCAGGATAGATCGGAAGATCGGAGGAGTGGTACCTACACCGTCAAAGCGACACATTATTGTTTTCCGACATGCACGCGAACGAAGTCGCGGGCACAGCTAGTGCATCATAAAAATGCATTGTCTTCGAAACTGAATTAGCATATAAAGTTTCAGCTCCATAGGATAAGAAGAAGTGGCTTTCATTCAGCTTGCAAGATTTGCTCTAAATAAGCTAACATACATATAAACATTGCAAGTTAAATAAAGACTTGTAAAAATAATCGTTGAACTTAAAAAAAATCGTTTGACGTGTATTTCAATATATCTCTTTATGTTAATTAGCAGTTAAATTGAATCATATTTTGATCAGCATAAAAAGAAATACTGACCTTCAAATAGCGAAAACCGTAAGATATTTTTTTACATTTCGCGGATGACCCGAGGTGATGCTTTGCTCCCTGTTCCATATAAACGGGTGCCGAGGATCAGTCTCGTTAGAGCTGGACATGGGGATAACTTTTGACCTTTGTCTTTTACGTCACCACGTTATATCTATACTCCGTTTGAAATAAGAATACACATTTAAATTAAACATTTTACAGTCCGTTCAACTGATTTTGACTTCGATTGACCGAACTGTAAAAAAGGTCTGTTTAAATGTCTAATCATAATGCAATTGGAGTATGGCACACGCACCCTTGCCGCAGACGGGCTGCCGGCCCGACCTGGCACAGCTGCGGCCGCGCAGCACGTCGCCGGCCGGCGCGGCCGCACTGCCGCCTGCGCCGGCGCACGAGCCCGAGCCCGTCATCCCGTGCGAGTTCTGCGCGCAGTCGCTGCCCGTCTACCTTATCAGCGAGCATCAGGTATCACCCAATTACCAACCACCTCTGTTTCCGTGTTTCCGACGAAACTAATAATATTCCCAATAACATGAATATTTACTTTGTAAAGTATTATATTGCTTGAATTATTGTGAATGTGATGACTGAAGGTGTTTTTTGTTTGATTTTTTTTCTCTCATTTATTTTTAATCATGGTCTAGCCGGTTTGAGTAATTTATGCGGCCTACCCAAATGTCCTTTCTTTGGTATTGTTCGTCAAATCGTTGAGCTCGTCAAATTTTGAGTTCAGCTGCATGATTACTGATAAACGCGTGCACTGATTGGATAGGTCCACTCAATCTGTGTGGTTCTTTCTTCAAAAGACAATTTCAGACACCAATCCACATGGTCTTCACATGATCTGACCAAGATTATGTCAAGACTTTAAAAGAGTCTGTGACCTCTGAGTTTGTTTCGGCCTTTCTTCTCAGAGTAGGTAGTCAGATAGCCGACCTCATCTAGTTTAAAAAATATGATTGACTTGTAAAAGTGTTTTGTACAAACCTACTTACAGAAATGAAATCATTTATCGTTTATGACGTACTATTTAAAATAAAAATCGTGGCTGCGTTCCTAGTAAAAAATAGGACATGCATTCCTAATAAAGTCTAATTATTTTTCAGGAGCGCTGCGGCAGGGAGGCCAATCTGCTGTACCCCGACTGAACTTGCCTTCCTAAAGTATTTATCATTTTTATAAATTAGCTTATACTCACTATTAGTACATTCTTACGACAATTTTATTAAATTGTCTCTACATGGCCAATGTTCTGAAACTCCAAATATGTGTTGCACTTTTGATAATTTTTGTTGACAGCCAAAGATTCAACAAATTATTATTTTGTCTTTGTATAGAGAAACAAAAAAAAAACATTTTCTTTAGGCATTTCTGTCTTTTTGCAAGTCCTAGAATCTAAAAGTTATACATTTCATATAATTAATTTAATTATGTTCTAGTTTCAATAACTCTGTTTATATTGGGATTGAAATACTGCATTCCTATTGGCTACGTTGCGAGCCAATCAAAACGCACATGTATCTGCGCAAGTAATGATTCTATTTACGAAATTCGCTTTTCCTGTACAAAGACGACTTGATCTCTAAAAGTGTAATTGAACGGAATCGAGGGTAGTTAGAATAGGAACTAAACAATTGGACGTCCTATAGATATGAATAAAAATTGAAAGAAAGACGAATAATGAAAAGAAAGTGAATAGAAAGACTTTAAGGAAGTGACTTATTAAAATGCTCTTAAGAATGGCTAAGTATACGACCCCGGTGGTTATAAAAGTTTCTCTTGTACATGGTATGCTGAGCATAACTGAGGAAAAGGGGGAAATCTGAAAGATGTATTTAATTTGTTTCTGTAGAATTTACGAGCTTAACGCCAAAAACTTAGTTAATAACGTCAACCCTAACTAAAAATTAGCAAGGTTAATACAGGTACATTTAATTTTGACACCTGTTAAGGAATTATGAATGATGGTTTGGCAACTGTGAACGGCAGTCGCATATCAGAAGCTATTAACTAAAAAGCACACATTGAAATAGGGTATTTTTTATGGTTTACCACATGAGCACGCCAAGAAACAATTTTTTGAGTTATTACAAAGCAAGGTTTGTCTTTTAACATGGTCTGGACTATGGAGCCAGTTTTTGTACACGGCTGTAATCCCCGCAAGGTCAAGCAGAGATAGATCTGTAGTACACACGGCTACACATCAAGCTATACATTTCCAGTATAAGCTGATCTAAAATTGTGTAGGATTTCCGTACAGTGCAAGATCAGCGTGAACTGGAATTGTATAGCTTGATGTGTAGCTGTTTGCACATCCATATTTCGCCAGTTACGTCTAAGTCCCATGTCATAGGGGGCGAATCTAATGTCATTAATTGACCACAAATCAGGACTTCGGACTCTTACTGAGAAATCCCTAATGATAAAATTGAAGACCTGGGAATCAATCCCAGCATGCTTAGCATAGCACGAGCATCGATTTGTCGACGGAAGAATAGACATGACTATTAACTAAATGATGTACAATAGGAGAAGATAGCTATGTTTTTTTAATAATTATGACAGTTATCTATGCGTTCTAAACGAATCATGATTTTGTAGATAATCTTAAATACTTTGTGGCCATCGAGTAGAAAGTTTGTCCTAAGTGTGATTTTGACAGTTTGGGTAGAAATATTCTTCTGAAATAGTCTATATTTATGTAGACCTAGACAAAGATCGTTAGAAACGAAAGACAAAATGTCAGACTGTAGAAGGATATCTACGGTGCGATGTCAAAAATTGAGAAACGAAATGTCACTTTGTATTGAAAAAACACTGTCTATTCTTTGTAGAAATAGAAAGCTTCTTGATAAGCCTGCAGGATCGAATGCTCTATAGTAGTGATTACAATCAGCAACCACTAGACCAATAAGGTCATTTTCTGTAGTAAAAATGAAAAATATGTTTGCTATAGGTTCTAAATACAAAAGTGACAACTAAGTTCGGTACTATGTTGTCATTGTTTTTGTTAAAACTTTACCTTTGTTGGAATAAAGTTCAAAATCCAAAAATAGCTCAAAGGCTCAGCCGTGGTTCTGGAGAAAATCTTGTTTTGTAAGGGCGGAAAATGTTGAAGTGCTAAGATGTTTGTGCCAAAATGGTGATTACAGGTGACACAGGAGTCGTATATGTTTTTTCCTTAGGAGTTGATAGTATTATTAAGTTTGACAATAAATTAAAGCTCAATTTTAGATCTATTAATATTTTTTTTATTTGCATTATGATTTTCATAAAACTATCAAATCGTCTCTCTAATGATTAGATATCGGATAATCGGATACATAAATACCTAAAGTTAATTTTCAGTTAAGAAAGTATGGAAACGGCTTGTTAGCAAAAAAAGTTGTAAAAAAATCCCGGGATGCCAGGTACAACGGGAATGCATAACTAAAGTATAGTATGGAAGAGACTTCTAAATGATTAGGATTGCTTAACTATTCAGACGCATATTTATTTAAAATTAACTCCGATTCAAATATGTTTATGTAGGGTGTAAGTATGTAAGAGCAGGGGTAGTGTGTGTCAGTTAAAACATTATTTTTTTACATTAACTTAATATTTTTTCGATACAAAAGCGCGTTCCATATTAGGGAATATCTCAACTTTAGGTGAATATCCGAATATCCGATCTCTGCCAATAATACATTAAGTTAGACTTCTCAAAATATTTATTGTGTAATTGACTCTATGATACGTAATCAAATTTTCGCCAAACAATAGGCTGTTAGATATAAGCATAATTAGGTTCGTAGATGTTTTCGATGCGCCTGCGCAAAAGATCGAATTCTAAAATAAACTGCGTCATAAATGTAAAGCAGTTTCATTGATCGTTTGCGCAGGCGCTAAAGGTGCCACTCTTAGACAGAAGCCAAGTCATTCCGCCTGATCAAAAAATGTAGAAGTTCACATGAGATTTGTGCTGAGGTATTTTAATTTATACTTGTCCAGTCACAATATCGGCGGTCAAAATATAGAGCCTTTTTTGACACCTAAATGTCAAATACTATTTATGAGTCCTTCATGCTCTACCGTCACATGCAAATCATATTATTGAATTTCCAAAAAAAAAAAAAAAAAATTTTAATAACATTAAGGAAAAATAAAATGATACAAAATACAAATTCATGTCAAATTGTTTGAATTACCTACATTAGAAATGATAAAATTATATAAAAGTGTCAAATGTCAACAAGGTTACAGTAAAATAAAAGGTCATCAAGGATACAGTGATCAAAACAAAGATCAAAAAAATCAAATGGAATAAAAATATCAGGTCAACCATAGACACGATACATTAATTGAAGTGGCACCTTTTATGGTAAATATATAAGTAGCTTTATAAAAATATTTTATACATGTATAAAACTTTAATATCTGTACGTTAGGTGTAAGAGGAAGTGATTAAAAAAAATTAAAACTACGACCGTTCAAGCATTTAAAAATATTTTCGAAAATATACGTTAAATTCCTCCCAAGCAAAAAATTGGAGGTAATTATTTTATTGTTTTCAAGCTCGTATCTATCTAAGTTATGGTTTAAATCTATTATTATTTTTTACTTTTTTATGCTCTGAAATTGTATTTATGAAAATATTAGAATACTTGTCATATCTACGAAGTAAATAAATGTTTTCATTCTCAATGTTAATAGAAATATCGATGTGGTAAATAATAAAAATACCATGAAAATAAAATAGTGTAAGTAATATTGTATTCTAATATGTGTATCATAAAAATGAGGCGTAACAATCGTTAACCCTTTATAGGGCAGGATCGAAATTTGTAGTAGTACCCACGGCTACACATCAAGCTATAAACCAGTTTACGTTGATCTCGCTATGTACGGAAATCCTATACAATGCGAGATCAGCTTATACTGGAAATGTATAGCTTGATGTGTAGCCGTGTGTTAGTCAATTTTTTATCATTAGTATATTCTTAAATGAATATATAATATAATACCTTACGTGTTACTATTCGTTGGGTGGTAGTAGCACTGGTGGCCCAGTGGTAAGTTGTAGGTCGTAGGTCTTAAACAGGAAGATTAATTAAATTATTTCTTTACCTACCACTGCTCTCAAAACGGTGTAGGAAAAATCGTGAGGAAACCGGCATGATAAAGAACAAAAATATCATAGACTGGTGACGACATCTACCAGCCCGCACAAGGCCCGTGTGGTGGATTACGCCCCCCCCCCCCCTTCACAGAGAGTCATTATCCTGCAATGCCATATATTTGCCATAAATATGTTACAGACTCTGTAAAAATCTTGGTTCTGCCCTAAAAAGGATTAAAGTATTTTCCATATCTTATAGCCATAAATATATTTTAGGCCGAAGCCAGATGCATAGTCCATAATTTTGGTGTACAGTCAAATATATTCGATCTTTATGTAGGTACCTAAAAGAATGCGTTTGTACCTAGCGAAGCCTCCGCCTGTGTGGTTTCGGTCTTACATAATTGTCGTACCAATTTCAGCCAAAGCGATTTCAACTCTTGGCATCAAGCAGAGCGTTGAAAATCGAGTGCGGTAAAAAATCGCGGGCTAGTGCCAACCCGAACAAGTGAGCTTTACCCTACAACCTTTTCAGTTAATTTACCTCTGACAGCAACAACATAACCGCAACCTTATTGTGATGAGAATAAAGATCACAATGATTTTAACATACTTGTCACGTGTCAGCAACTCAACAGCCAATGAAAATAAAGATTACTGTGATGTGGATAGTGTTGCAAAATCAGGGGAATATTGACATGTTTACTGTATTTTTTTAATTAAATGCCAAATTATAGTTTGGCTTCTTTTGATCTTATTTATGTACGGCGCTTTGGCTAATTCGGTATATGACATCGATACAATAAAGATTCTGTTTCTGAAAATAATAGATCAGTAATATTTCTAAATATACCTATTCATTTAAATAAGAAATGTAGAAATAAGAGGATTTGCTCTGTTCATTTTATGATGACGATATTGACACCATGACATGCTAAAATACAAAAAAGAACATATTCAATATTTTTATTACTTTTCCTGCGTTTGCCCCATGTTACTTGAGGTCGGCGCAACACGGTTTCTTCGATTCTTCTTTGTACACTGTCACGCTATCTTCTTCTGAGCGTGTCGTGTCTGTATTTCTAGAAATCGGTCACGTGTTTGGCGCCATCACCAGCGTCCATCAGTGCAGACGACGAGGCACGCAAGACACGAAATTAAGTGTCCCATCATTTGTGGAACAGCACCACATTTGTACTCCAAGGCAGCGTAGTCGTCTATAAATCTCCACTTGAAGAGGTTTTTCTTGCTTCGGCCAGCCTGGACCCGGAGTCTGTTTAAAGACTTCCAGGTTAGCCAAAGTAACCCGTCCCCAGGTGGGAGATCCGCAGTAGGTGGAACAAAATGGTACCGGGAAAGAAGCACATTCTCGCCACAGGTTCAGTCTCTCTTTTGATCGTTCGCCAGTGAGTGGGATGACACACTTTCAGAAGCTATTTCGGCTTTTTCAACCTTTGTCGCACAAAGATCTTGTTGTGCAAAGGATTTCGGAGACCTTGTTGGCTATTCCTCTGGATCTTGCCACTGCTCTGCGAACTAGGTGGCGCTAGTCACGCTATCATTAATTTCCTTCTAATTTATATAATTCACTCACACAATCCATCTATCTTTTTTTTATGAGTATGTATTAGTTTTATTATGAACGTTATTGAAGTTACCTTTTAAATTATTGATTCTTGAATATATGTGTCATCTTAAATTGAACGAAGTACAATAACGTAAGCATGTTTAGTTGATAGTAGATGTTTATATTCTTCTAGGACAATGACTGTTTATGTAACGTATATTTTTGTGATAACTCCTAATTCTATATACTACTATGACGAATTAAATTGTGTAAATTCTGAATATGTTTTCTTTTTGATTTACCACGGACTGTACCTATCTACTGAAGTACCGACATTTGGGGTCAAAGAAAAAACATTGCAGGTTGCGCGACTGCGGCAGGTTTTCGCAAAATACAAGAACATATTGAACAACATCTTTGAACACTAATACCTAAGTAGTCCAAACTAACGTAATTTCCACGGTAATTTGAAAAGTTAGTCACGTTCATGATTTACGTTCATAAAATTATGAACAACTTTTTCGTCGGTCGACGTCGCTCGACCACGTCTGCTTGATAATTTTTAGTGGAATAAATAGCATCGTGTAAAGAGAAGAAGGATCCTCTGACCAGACTAGTGTGGAGGGCTACTGCTCGAAAATAGATGTCGGGACGCGTCGAAATTCGTTTGCGCGATGCAGAATTTGAGCGTGACGTCAGTGTATGCGTAGTTTGCTAGTGGCGTAGTAGATGCCGCCACATGATGAATGAAACAACAAATAAATATGGTCGTTTTTATTCCACTCTCAAAACAGATAAAACATGAACTTTTCAACGAAATTCCTACTTATCTAAATACAACCTAGGTACGTAGGAAGTACAAGCTATTTGGTATAATATGGGCAAAAATGTTCATCTTTTGTAGGTACTCAGCACACACATCGTTTTAAAAGTGGGAGTTAGCTGCCTGTCCGTAAACCATACCTTTTACTATTACCTACCAAGTAGCTTATTTGACTAGGTACAGACGCTAGCACATCAAGCTACTCCAACCTGTCAAATTTCTTTGATAGATTTTACAACTTCATCACAAATGATTATGGTTCTTGTCCAATTGGGAAAATTTAACAGTTTGGGGTAACTTGATGTGCTGGCGTCTGACATATGCATTTTGTGTTGTCTCAACACCTCAACTGTCATCAATCAAATCTAATTTGATTATAATAATCTGGAAATGCATTTTGATGCGGTTTTCACGATTTATTTTGAGTTTTATGTTAAATAAATATTTACATAAATAATTCAATATTTAACCAAGACATACCGTAATCAGCATTGCCATACAACACAATGCTGCCAGAGCCAGGGCACGATTTTTCCTTATTCCTGTTGACTACCATGTGGATGTGGAAGATTTTTGAATGCATTCTTTTCTTTTAAGATTATTATGTTTACATTTTTAGTTAATTAAAATACGGATATACGTACACGTCGCTAGTAGAGACGGGCGCACATCAAGCTACTCCAAACTGTCAAATTTTCCCAATTGAACATGAACCATATGCTTATGTCATAAAGTTCAAACTCTATCCATGAAATTTGACAGATTGGGGTAGCTTGAAGTACTGGCGTCTGTACCTAGGTATCTATACAATAAACAAATCATCCAATTCCTAAATATTACACTGAACTAAATAAAAATAAAATATTAATAAATAATACCAGCTTAATATTGCCCCACTGCAGGACCAAGACCTCATATCATACCTACAGCTAAGTTAAGCAATAATTAAAACATTTTGAAGAAGCTTACAGACTAATAACAACCTAAGTAGGCATTTAGCATGCTTTCCTAAATTATGAATGTTCATAGTACAGACGCCAGCACATCAAGCCATCCAAAACTGTCAAATTTACCCAATTGAACATAACCGTACTTTTGATATACATAGAGTTGAAAATCTATCAAATAAATTTGACAGATTGGAGTACTTTGATGTGCTGGCGTCTGTACAAGCTTCTACATGTATAGTACCAAGTTACTCCCACGGCAAAAAAATCGCGCCGGGATTTTTCGCGCACTGGATTTCAACTGTCGGTGTTGAACCGAACATTGAAAATCTAACAGTGTGCATCTCTAAATCTTGCTAAACAGTGCGTTAAAGATCCAGAGTGCAAAAAATCCTTGTGTCCTACTTATTCAAGAACGCCGGCACCGCCGCCGTCGCGTTCCTATGTGTGTCACTTTTGGTCGCAAATCCGGACATGGGCGTACCCAGCATTTTTAAGGGGTGGTGCAGAAGTAAATAAAATAAGCAGTAGGAAATTAAGAGCGCCTCCTTTGCCGTAAAGTGCCGCGCTGCTTTGTTAATCCATGATAAATGTGCGTGCCATGCCGGGGTTTTTTTTTTGGTGGGAAATCATCAAATTACTTCTCCCGCTTTGGGTGGAGCAGGAGGGCGTGTCAGACTTTTACTGACTAAAACCCACCCGTGTTCCCTCAGTAGCCTGTGTGCCAGGGGCGGCGGTATCTCTTTCGAACAACCCGCAGCCCTGGCAGGCCGGGGGTGGGGCGCGGTCGGATAACTTCTTCGTTCGGAAATCGCAAATCAGTGGACTCGTTCTCTGTGCATGCGCGTTCGATTCATAATACCTACTGCATTGTTTCGCGCGGTAATTTTGTCATTAAATTAATTTTCCCAAAAAATTCTTAGCTTCGGGTCAGAGAGCAGCGGGGTGCAATGGCCCCAGCCTGCCACACAGTGGGTACGCCCATGAATTCGGAAAGTACCTATCATCTATCGGCGCGACCACGGGTTCTTATACACCGAACAAAATGTGACGTGTGAACGCAACGATCGCGACGAGGCCTAATACATTGCGTTCGTATTTTTCTTCTCTATATACAATGCTAATTTTATTTTATTAGCAAATAATGCTAAAAAGTTCGGTGGGTTTATCACTAAATCAGTTCCATAATCACTGACACTCATTGTGCACTCACTTTGTCTATAAACAACACATGAACATTTCCTCTGGACATCTTGGTACACTTATTTGTAGTTTCGCACAGTTCTGTATCTTCGCACATCGACACCGAGACCGGAACCTCCTCTTTCCGGGGTGTGCAATTAGATTTTGCGAAAATGATCCGAGTGTAGACTTCTCAAAGTAGCTTAGTTTCGATAATTGCCTCGGAGTAGGCGCTTTCGTGGTTTCCTCGTCAGCTACGGTAGTCAATGTCGTCTCTTCCTCGTATTTTTCGGTTACAAGCTCGTCGCTCTGTGTGGCTTCTGCTTCAGAATCAAGTCCTGTGTTATCATTTGTGGCGACTCTATCATTGAGTACACTTTCTGCGGGTACAATTTCAGAATTATTCGTTTCAGGGAGAACATCGTCAGTATTATTGTTTTCAGTTTGTTCAACTTCTTCGGCTGGAGTGTTCTTTTCTGTGGTGGTGCTAGTGTTGTTTTTGGTCTTGATAGAATATATTCTGTCTGAGTAGTTGTAAGTAGGTTGGCTGGTATTTGTCTGCGGAGTCTTCGTTGTTTCTTTGTTTTTGTTAGTAGGTGGTTCTTTGTTGAGATTGCCCGGTATGATGAGCGGTACCTTTTCTATTCTAGATTCCCTCTCTACAGGCTTCAGATCTGGTTGTGAGTATTCCAGGTCGAGTTTCCGCTTGACATACGTGATGTTACTGTTCTGCTGAGGCGCTGGGAATACGGCGCTCGCGCACAGTAGCAACGGGATCAAAGTTCTGAAAAACAGAAGGAAAATATTTTAGTTTTTGTGATATCTAGTTTTTGGCTATTCACCGGAAAATTTATTAAATATTGCGATTTTCGGTGAAGAAAAACATTGTGAGGAAACCGGTATGTCCTAGAACAAAAAATTCCAAGACATGTGACATCTATCAACTCGCGTGGTGGTTTACGGCCCACTCCCTCCCCACCAAGAGGGGCCTCCTGTGTCCCAGCAAAGGGAACATAATAATATGTTATCTAAAGGTGTAGATATATTTAATATTCCCAAATTTCGCCAGTTATGTAAAAGTCCCAGGTAAAAAAAAACCTAACAGGCGAGTCTATTGCCACATCATTTCAGCCGAAAGACTGCTGGACATAGGCCTCCCCCAAAAGGAGGTTTTGCCATAATCGCAACGCTTAGCAGGCGGGTTGGCGATCGCAGTATGGTGGTAAAATACATAGAGAAAGCTGCTGCCCATTCTCTAGTAAGTCTCTTAGCGGCCTTCTACGACACCCACGGGAAGAAATAGGAGTGGGAACTTGGTGCCATTTGTGGCAACTCTCCGGGATCCCGGGCTGCAACTGAGTAATTCCAGATAGAAAAACCAAATAACACTGCCCGATTTGGGAACCGAAACCAGAACGCTTTGCTCAGTAGTAGCGCTTTCAACCACTAGACCAGCGCGGGCTTGCGATGGCGAGTAATGGGTAGCTCGCTGTTCGGTAAGGACCAAGCCCGGGACGACGGCGCGTTGTGTGCGCCTCAATGAGATGTCAGCACAAAGTGGTGGAGGCCACAAGGCGCGATGCCTGCCCGGGGGTTGGGTTATTCGAAAGATATACCGTGGCCCCTGGCACACAGGCAACTGGAGGACCACGGGTGGGTTTTAGTCAGTAAAAGTCTGATACGCCCTGCTCCATCCAGAGCGGGAGAAGTTATTTGATAATTACCCAACCTCAAAAAAAAAAACATTAGACCAGCAAGACATCCATGCTGATGTCCATTTATTGAGTGAAATATCTGAACCTTGACTCGGGAGCATCAACCGGAGACAACTCGCGTGATTTATAATGAACACAACAATTTGTTACTCGTCTAGTGGCATATCGGTTGGTTGACCAACTAATGTATTCAAACAACTGGTTGTCTTCCCGTTGCCATTAGTTCGACAAAAATATAATTCTTTGGTAAATAACATGTTTGTAAATGTCATTCGTATTTATTGCATTCGGTAAAAAATGTTGGATTTACTTTTGGGAATTATTCCGGCGATAAGTTACTGGTTGTAAAATGATTGTTAAAAAAAAACCCGCCGTGACTATATTAGGTAGGTACAGACGCCAGCTAAAAAAAAAAGCATATCAAGCTATCCCAAATTGTAACATTTTCCCTTATGATTTTGCAATAAAATTGAAAAACTATAGACAGATTGTGGTATCTTGATGTGCTGGCCTCTCAGGTACCCACGTCAGTGGGAACGTGGGCATATAGACTATCACCAAAATACTTAACTACCTACCTACACTATGGGGGGCGTTTTGTTCACTCCATTCTTCTAACATATTCTTCTGTTGTCTCCCTGGTTGATGCTACTAGTCCATTTTTTTTTTTACGATAGGTATATCTAGGGAGGGATCTATCTATATTTATCTATCTACAATATAGGGAGGGTCTTGTGGCTAAGTAACAATAGCTGCGCGAGTCGATCGATCAGGTTAAGCTACGAGTGCCGCGGTTGGTCCGTGGATAGGTGACCATCTTTACATACCAAGACCCCTCCGTGCCTCGGAAAGCACGTTAAGCCGTTGGTCCCGGCTGTCATTTGTGGATCTTTGACAGTCGATACGGGTCGTCAGAAGCCCGAAAGTCTGACAACCAGTCTTACCAAGGGGTATCATATTACCCAGTGACTGGGTTGTGGAGTTCAGATAGGCAGTCGCTCCATGTAAAATACTGGTATTCGGCTGCATCCGGTTAGACTGGAAGCCGACCCCAACATTGTTGGGAAAAGGCTAGGCAGACGATAGGTATATCTGATGTACCTACATTTACCACTTCCAGGTTTTGTTTTTTGCCGTGATTACTTTTTTTTTTCTAAAATTAGGTACTATTATGACCGCGTCCTCTTACCCGTTCCGAATAGCCATTGATTTACATATTACTAGTTTTTAAATCAATGGTAATAGCAAATTAAAATGACATAGTAAGTATAGCCTACCTATTATCTTAATTAAATCAGTAAGTAATTATATCTAAGTAGGTATTGGATTGTAAGTAATAAATTGTTCATAGCATTCCAAACGTTGTGAAATAACACTCGTATGTGTCGATATGTACTAGGGTTTAGAAAGATGCGATGGCGCCAGAAAATACAAAAATATACCATACTATCTTTATTATTGGGTAAGTAAAATACCTAATGATTATTTTTCAATTTTTAGTTGTGGTACTCCACACATATTCGCGTAGTTAGGTACCTACCAGTACTTGTTATGTTAAAAAAAATATAGCAATCATATCATAAATTAGTCATAAAAGTTTAGCGTTAAAAAAAAATGGGTGATTTTGATGCCGTATCTCAGAGAAAAATGATCGTACACCATCAAAAGAAAGTCTAGCTCGAAGTGTCTTCTTTCCAGACCTGCACCCTAATTGCGAAACTCACGATTAATCATAATGTGTTTCGTTTTGCAACAGATTGCTGCTAATCCATTGCTTCATATGTTCGAAAAATGTGTCTGCTCAACATCTTTAATATTTTTATAATTTTTATTTTATTTTTTTCAGGCACTTTACCCATAATTTTGTTAGTATTACTTAAACTGTGTTAGTATCATTACATTAATTACTTATTACACAAACAAAACAAAAATAAATAGGTACATTATTCCCCAAGTTAATGACGCAATGAATATTGTTGAACTGTCAAAATGAAACAGATTATGATTGATCGTGTGTTACGCAATTAGGGTGCTGGGGCTGGCCAATATTTTTTTATCATCTGCGGTTCCAGAGTACGTAATCTTAAGAAATACCAAAAAAGAAACCCAACTTTTCTTCTTAACAAGGTCTACGGTCTTCGATTTTTTAATATTTTTACTGTAGTAGGTATTCAGTTTCGAACTATTTTCAGACGGGCCCGTATCTTAGTTGATGGACTTGGAGAGTTGGCCCCCTGGGGTGGGTCGCTTGCGGTAAAAATACAATAGCGTCGACACATTTCGTGCGCCCGCGCCCTGCCCACTTTGATCACAGTATAAAGGTCTCTATCTCCACATATCAGGGCATGGCTCGCACACAGACTTTCGTGTGAACGAGTTCGTAATGCAGGCACGTCCCGGGCATGGCCCCGGATGTGTGGATTGACTGGATAGACCGTATTATAGTAAGTTTGGTCAAACAGAGACATTCAAACCAATTATTGCACCGTTTCGACTTGCAATTGCAAGCGTCGTTAGCCAAGTTCTTAAATGTCTTTTAAGAACACGGCGGTTTTTACACTTCTCTACACTTCAAAATCTGGGTACATAATTACTCCTTCTCTGTATATTTTATTCAGACTTTCGTGAACGAGTTCGTAATGCAGGCACGTCCCGGGCATGGCCCCTGATGTGTGGATTGACTGGATAGACCGTATTATAGTAACTTTGGTCAAACAGAGACATTCAAACCGATTGTTGCACCGTTTCGACTTGCAATTGCAAGCGTCGTTAGCCAAGTTCTTAAATGTCTTTTAAGAACACGGCGGTTTTTACACTTCTCTACACTTCAAAATCTGGGTACATAATTACTCCTTCTCTGTATATTTTATTCAGACTTTCGTGAACGAGTTCGTAATGCAGGCACGTCCCGGGCATGGCCCCTGATGTGTGGATTGACTGGATAGACCGTATTATAGTAACTTTGGTCAAACAGAGACATTCAAACCGATTGTTGCACCGTTTCGACTTGCAACTGCAAGCGTAGTTAGTCAAGTTCTTAAATGTCTTTTAAGAACACGGTGGTTTTTTACACTTCTCTACACTTCAAAATCTGGGTATATTTCTCCTTCTCTGTATATTTTATTCTCAAGGCTCATGGGCTCATTTAATGACATGGTGTCCTAACGCAGAAGCCTCCTGCGACACAATCATGGTTTATTCTTTCCAGAGATCTAAATACATGCTCCACCGCCTTTTTATTGTTTATATTAAAAAAATTACTGCCGTTACATAAATCTTTGTTTACAGTTACATTTATATTGAGTATAGACTTCGCCGATGCAAAAAAAGGCAAATGGAAACCGGGAAATGAAAATCACAGAAGATTTTCTATTGACAGAACCTTGAAAAATGACGGAAGAATTCCAACTAGCAAAGTAAAACCAAATGACAGAAAATTGAAGATTGACGGAAACATGCAAACAGACGGCAAAATTCAAACTTTCAAAACAATACAAAATGACAGAAGATTGCAGACTAACGGAAAAATGCAAAATGACAGAAGAATTCCCACTGACAAAACATCGCAAAGTGATAGAAGAATTCCTACTAGCAAATCCATACAAAATGACAGGATAATGCTATTTAACAGAAGACTAAATAGTGGCGGAATAACAGATGGAATCATGCACGAAGAAGGAAGAAGGAGAATAAACAAAATTTTGCAAAATGACCGATTAAGCAAAGATGAGTTACAAAAGAGAATTGACAGATTAAGTCAGAACAAAATTATGAAAATAGACGAAAGAGTTAAAGATGGTAGAATATTGTTAAATGAAAGAATGCAGAATGATACAAAAACACAAAATGATTCAAAAGTGCAAAACACTAGAAGATTTTTTGATGAGCATTACCAAAAAATGATAAATGGCAACAGAATGTGGGTCGCTACCACACACCGCACCGCGCTACAGTGGCGCGACTGGGGCTCATCAACAGGACACACATCCTCTGAATCGCTGAATGGTTCAGTGTATTTTAATTCAAGTACGTAATTACTTCCCACATGTGACAACAATTCTCAGTAAATTTAATCTAGGTTAAAACCAATGTGACTGCCACTGTCTTAAAGACCGATAAGAAAATAGGCATTAAGGCAAATTGTAAAATGTACAATAGAATGCTGATCCTAATCAGCATTATATTGTACATTTTATACCAAAATTTAAATGCTCAATGGAGTGCTAGAGCATTCCATTGAGCATTTGAACCAAATACCATTTTCTTAATAAAATAATAACAGCAAGCTTGTAAAAAAAAGTTGTGGTCATTGTATTACGCTTTTAAGTCCATACTCTTGGCCCAAGAGTACGGACTTAAATCTTTATAAAACCAAGAGTCGTGGGTGTATTAGGTATTGCGTTAATTATAATAGGACATGTTGTAAAAAACAACTAGTTTGACAGTTCAACAATATTCATTGCGTTATTTACGTTGCTGAGCAGACACATTTTTCGAACATAATTATGAAGCAATGGTTTAACAATCCGTTTCAAAACGAAACATTATGATGAATCATGAGTTACCTACGCAATTAGGGTGCGGTCGTCGTAGATAGTTGAAGTTTAATAAGAAACCGTTGGATGTTTTCGACTAAAATTGAATTACATGAATGAACTTTTTTTTTTGTCGGATATGGTTGCTGTAACAATCCGTTTCAAAACGAAACAGATTATGATGAATCGTGAGTTACGCAATTACGGTGCTGGTTACCGTACATAAGTACAAAATAAAGAGTATTCTATCTATTTAATATTATAAAGTATAAATAGCAGATGCTTACAATAATTGTTCCAGCACGAAGCGGACGCAAATCACAGGATGACAACGAAGAGGGAGGAAAATGGGAGGACTTTGGTAGTAACTTGAAGAAAGCTTTGAAAGAAGTACATTATTCGAGGCCTTCAACCCACCGCTGGCTCATAGTCAGATCTTGCCACCTTGTCACGTCTACATACATCAGCGCGTGAGCCTCACTAGACATCTACAGAGTTATTTTTAACCGACTTAAAAAAAACTAGGAGGTTGTCACATCGGTTGTATATCTTTTTAAACACCATTTTCATTCAGCTCATCTGCTTATAGTCTTGCGACTGATTGCAGATCAAATTTTCCAGTTTCAATTCCATAAAAACCTCATTCGGACTATTACGAACATAATTATACAAAAACATAGACAAATCGGTCCAGCCGTTCTCAAGTGATAATAATAGGTCTTTACCTATGAAATTGCCGTTTTGTATGAAAAAATTTAAACGAATTTTTTTCATGAATTTTTTATTTGTATTAATCGAAGTAATCACCCATGCAATCAATGCATCTTTGCCATCGCAGTGGCAGTTTATTGATGCCCTTCTTAAAGAAATCAGCTGGACGGGAGGCAACAAATTCTTCAAAGGCATTTTGTACTGCCTCTCGGGTATTAAATTTTTTTCCCGACAAGAAGTTATCCAAATTCTGGAAAAAGTAGTAGTCTGTAGGCGCAAGGTCTGGTGAGTAGGGCGGATGACGGAGAGCTTCCAACCCCAGTTCTTGCAACTTGGAGACCGTCTGCTGTGCAGTATGAGGTCGCGCGTTGTCGTGCAGGAGCAGCGGAGACGAGCGATTGACCAATGCTGGTTGGAGATGCGCCAGCTTCTCCATCATTGTGTTCAGTTCTTCACAGTACACATCTGCAGTAATGCTCACCCCGTTTGGTAAGAAGCTGTGATGAATCACACCGGCGCTAGACCACCAAACAGTGACCATCACTTTTCTAGTGGTAAGTTTTCGTTTAGGGCATTGTTTAGGTGCTGAACCAGGATCCAACCAACTTGCTGAGCGCTTACGGTTATCAAACAGAATCCATTTTTCATCGCAGGTAACAATGCGGTTCAAAATTCCTTCATTTGTGTGTCTGTTGAGCAGTGCAAGGCACGTCTCGACGCGTACTTCGCGCTGGCGATCATTGAGTTCGTGGGGCACCCATTTGTCAAGCTTTTTTACCTTGCCAATTTGACGCAAATGGACCAATATTGTTTTGACGCTAACGTCGAAAGCTGCTGCTAATTCAGCCGTAGATTGTGTATCATCAGCTTCCACAATCGCCTTTAATTCGTCATTGTCGACCAAAGTCTTCGGACGACCGCGAGGTTCATTTTTCAGGTCGAAATTTCCAGAACGGAAGCGAGCAAACCAATAACAGGTGGTGCGTTGGTTTGTAGTGTTAGCTCCGTAAACGTCGTTGATGTTGCGTGCCGCTTGTGCCGCGTTGCTGCCACGACGGTACTCATATTCCATAATTACTCGAATTTTTAACGTATCCATGATGACGAAAAAGATTGAAATGCGATGAAAATGTAACACTAATCAATAAAGAAATGACTACTTTTAGAAAAAAAAATCCATGTTTTTAAAATAAAATTAATTTGAAATTAGAATTCTTAGCCAAACAAAAATTATTTTGATTTGAAATGGCCAGTACTGCAGAACGGCAATTTCATAGGTAAAGACCTAATAGTATAATAAAAACTTTTTTCAAAAAAATAACAACCGACTTCCAAAAAACACTACAAAGTGCAAAATAACTTTAATTTCGGAAGGCGGTGACAAAGAATCGAATGAAATACCTACACCTCCAAAGTCACCGACTTCCGAAATTAAAGTTATATTTATATTTTTGAAAAAAGTTTTTATTTTTCACTTTTCAGTTAACTACCCCACACCAATTCGAAATTTCATCATCCTTGGGGTCAAAACAATGCATATTTATGCGATAGCAGCATTCGCGGTTGATTTGCTGTAGTGTTTTGAAGAGTTCCGTTGTCTGTCTCCGAAGCGCATCATCAGATCTATATGAAATTAATATGGGACCATTTCGGATTAAACCCCTTTCGAACAAAAAAATAATTTTGCAAATCCGTCTATATACGACGGAGTTATGCCCGAACATACATAAAAAATAAAAATAAAAAATATATAAACATGTCTAATTGATAACCTCCTTCTTTTTGAAGTCGGTTAAAAATAGATTATTTAATTATTATAAATTCGAAGACATCTACCAACCCGCACTGGGCCCGCGTGGTGGCCTAATCCCTCTCACGGAGAGGAGGCCTGTGTCCCAGCAGTGGGAATATTATAGACTGTCATCAGATGAGGATGATGATGATGATGATGATGATAGAATAGATTTATTATCAAAATCGATTACTATGAGATTGGAGTGTGGGACCAAGTCTATTAAAGCAGGCTTAGCATGACGCTTTCTATTTCTACTCTACTGTAGAATAGAAATCGCTTGTCTACATTTCTCGGGGAAAAACTGTCAACTGTCTATACTTACGGAAAAATAATTTTTTTCTACTCTTCTGACGGCAAAACGCTTGTATACGGTTCTGCTAAGCCTGCTGGTAAAGAAAACTACGCACCGTGCGTAGTCGTATGTACATTTGTACAACCTCTAAGGTGCGGGACACACAAAAAGGACGCGGGACGAGGGCGGGTCGCAAACGTTGGGTCCCTTGCACGCATCCTCTTTATTCTTCACTAGCTTATGCCCGCAACTTCGTCTGCGTCAAATTTCTTGCTCCCCGACCCACCCCGTCGCATCGAATCGCCTGCCCGTGCGAGTACTTCGTATTCGTGACTTTTTTTCTTTTTGCTTGGCTCCTATAGGCCTGATGTTATATACCTTACTGGATAAATGGGCTATCTAAAACTGAAAATTTTTTTTCAAATCGAACCAGTAGTTCCTGAGATTAGCGCGTTCAAGCAAACAGACAAACAAACTCTTCAGTTTTATAATATTAGTATAGATAACGGTGGAAGCGCCAGGGCAGCTCAAAAATTTCAAATTTCCTACGTTTTTTGCAATTTGCAAGTCAGAGTCTCAGGACGGGAAAGCCTGGGAAGACCAGTCAAAATTTGTTCAACATAAATACTATGTTGAACAAAATATGATTGGCCTTCCCATTGAATGATTTTTTTTTCATTTAAAAATAATTCAATAGGATTAAATGAACTTAGTTAGAGGGTTTTATATGTATTGTAGAATAAAATGCTGTCCACTGGTAAGCTAATCACTTTCCAGTCAGGTAATAATATCCCTTATTTTACAGGCTTGAAGATTATAAAAAATTTATTCCCACCCGATATTTTTATGAAAATAATTTAGAGTACGAAATCGGATATTTAGTAAGCGAAATAATATCGAAATATCAAAGAATGTTAGAATTATATGAGTTGGCGACAGAATATTTTTACAAGCATCAAATAAAACAATATGCTCCTAGTACTTACGTTCTGTATGTGTACACGAATGTATTGGAAATGGGAACTGTCATAACGCATTTGTGTAATATGCTCAATGAGTTAGAAGATAAGTATGCGTTTATCCCAGTCAATCAGTCGGGCTTCTCGGATTACCATTTAGAGAAAAGTGAGTTGGTAAAAGGAAAAATATTTTATGTTATAAAAGTCAGGGAAATTATTTTTTAAGCTGAGCTACTTACAAACTGAAAGTGTTCATATCTGTTCGTATATTCAAACCACAACTGTCTTTGACAGTTGTATGGCTATAACACGGCAAATCGACGTAGGAAGTCAATTTGCTTAACTATTAATTTCCCTGGCTGTAGTTACTTATTTAATAGATGCATGCCTATGTCTTGTTTCATGAAATGTTTGACCATTTCATTGAATTGTCGTACTTACTTTATGACATAGAACGGCAACCGTTGGTCACATCTAGATATAAACAGTTAATCTTTTGACCGCCAAGTCAAAAGCAAATACGTGCCCTCGGCGCCAAGCTTTATTTACTTTATTTATTTATTTTATTTGCGTTACGTGACCGATAATACGCAACGCATTTGCCGTCAGATATGTACCGACCCTAAATCTGATAAGTAGTCGTGACCGTGGTGTGCTGGGCACATTTTGGATTGTCATCTATACATGACTGTGGCGGTCAAAAGGTTCGTAGCGGCTCTACAAAAATAAACGCTTCGCAACAAATATCGAAAAACGCAAAAAGAGAAGAGGCGCCATCTACAATGCCACAGGCGAACTAAATTAATAATTCCTACATCGCGCAGTCAGAGTTTACCACGAAACTCGAACATATACAAAATCCCGACATCAACTGTCGGGCAGATGCCCACCAGACACAATACACGTCTGGTCGGAGGATCCTCCTTTACCAACGTAAGTACGAGCGAACTTTACACCCTGTTCCTCATACCTCTAAAGGTTAAAAGCACGACTTCTTCATGATGTGGCCAAACACTAGTTATGATATCGTAAAATAGGTGGATTATCCACCGGTTAAGGTGCGGGCGAAAGTGTGGCGATTTTGAATGAAAAAAAAAGGATTTCTCAGTAATAGAGTTTAGTAGTTGGCGGTGTGATCCCCCGTGCTTCAGAGAGCACGTTAAGCCGTTGGTCCTGCGTCTGATCTCTCTCCTGTCATATCGGATTGCCATCCCATCGGATTATGAGAGAGAGGGAAGAGATAGTGCACCTGTGTCTGCGCACACACTTGTGCACTACCTATAACTATAATAACTGTGACTATAATATCTCCCGCGGCGGAGGCACACATAAAATAATACTGCGGAGACTAGTCTCCGAGCTCCGTTGAGATTAGCCGCCATGTCCAAAATACGGAGGACTTTATCAACTTTCACACAGTCCATCCATCGTCTCTTTGGTTTTCCCTTACTCTTATTACATCGACATTCATGCTCAAAATAGAGTAGGTAATTTGGGTCGAGGAGTCTACGGAGGCAATAAACTATCACTTCCACTGCATGTGCTTTTTATTGAGGGAGAAATGTGAGTA
This sequence comes from Polymixis flavicincta, assembly GCA_949987655.1. Classification (NCBI taxonomy): domain Eukaryota; kingdom Metazoa; phylum Arthropoda; class Insecta; order Lepidoptera; family Noctuidae; genus Polymixis; species Polymixis flavicincta. The sequence goes on along the minus strand of OX465190.1, from coordinate 13,389,995 downwards.
ACTACTAATTGTATAGTCATTAAAATATTACTACAATACTATGTTTAGAAGCAAAAGTACGAGGAAAAGCAGGAAAAGATGATAAGGCAGGACTGGCATACGAGAAGGCGCTAATAAAGTTTCAGAAGGCGAAACTAAAAGCAAAGAAAAAGAAACGAGCCAAGGACTTAAGCTTTGACATGACCGTAACTCGTCCGGACAGGGTACCCAAGCACCAGTGAGTAGCCTTGCACCCGTTCTACTGCCCTAGCGAGTTTCTTTTAACCATTTTGACTTTACGCATCAACCGCGTTCGGCGTTTTGTGGCCCTAGTGTGTTTTTTTTAACCATCTCGAACTAACGCATCAACCGTGTTCGGCGCTCCGATTGGTCCTTCACCAATCCAGGGCCAATAGGAGCGCCGAACGCGGTTGATGCGTTAGTTCGAGATCATTAAAAGAAAATCGAACTAGGGCCACTTATTGGCCCTGGAGTGGTGAAAGGTTAAAAGAAACGCACACTAGGGCCTCCATTCACACTTATTGTTTGTAAGTACGGTCACCCAAAAAGATAAGCAACCATTCGTCGGTTATAGTTGAAGTTTAGTAAGAAACCGATGGATGATTTCGGATTAAATTAAATTAAATTAATAGAAAACAAACAGCTCATTTCACAAATTTAATTCGAGAACAGCCAACGGCTGCTTCTTACATTTCAAATGTATCCGACGAACCTGGGGGGTTACTCTCTAACTCCGTCAACGTAAATCGAAAATAGTTCGAAACTTCGAAGTGACTCCTGCAGCTGATTAATTAACTTTTTTGGACGGGTAAAACCATACAGGGAGTAGAAACAGCTGTCAAATCGTGTAGTAATTCATTCTTACTTTGGGCCCCAAACTAATCATAGGTCCGAGAGTGATACGGAGTAGGAAACGTCCGTAACTTCGACCAAGATTACGGATTTCGTGCTAGAGTAGGCCCCCAGGTTACTTAATTGTCTTTTTGCATGTAAGTACAGAAGCCAGCATATCAAGCTACCCCAATCTGTCAAATTTCTTTAATAGATTTTCAATTTCATTGCAAAACTATAAGGTTCATGTTCAATTGGGAAAATTTGACAGTTTAGGATAGCTTGATATTCGGCGGGATAGCGAACAATATGTTTGACTGCAGTTTCCTAAAGAGCGGAGCCCCTCATAATAAAACGAAAAAAAAAACCTACGTAAAAATATAAAATATATTTTAACTTTTTTAAGTGTACCTAACTTTTTACTGAGTATTCAGTTTTTTTTTACTGGATACTTCGAATTTGGTCCTTAAAAATTGAAAAACAAAACATTAAACCTACCACTAACCGACCGTTAATAAGTAAATTACATTAAATTCTGAGTTTAGTTGGATTTAAAGGTTTATTTTCGCATCTCGGTTTTTTTTCTTTTGTTTAATTATAACTTGAAAAGTATTTTTCACCAGTACTTCAGATTAAGTCGACAAAAAACGCTCTGTAATTGGACAGCCGTTAATGAGTGACCGTTCACCGCTTTCATAGAGCACCAAACTGCTTTGTCCACAGTTCTGGCATGACATCCACCTTTCAAGAGAAATAGCCCTTTCGGTTTCAATTTTACTTATAAAAATACATTTATCTACAGTCTTTTTAAGTGATTTTTTCTATATTTCTTGTTAAACTTGTTAATAGTTTGTTTTGTTATTACAGGTACAAGAACTTCCCCTTACTCTATGGCTGGTCGATCGAGCAAGACTGGTGATACGATCGAATACTTTCACTACTTAACAGGCACAAATAAACCACATGAACGTGTGTTATGTTTTTCTAACATTCAACAGAATCATCTCATCGACACCTACACGTACTACAGCCATCTTTGTCGTCCCGCTTATGACTTTCGTCGCAGGCTAGTTCAGAATCATAAGTAACTATTCTAAATGATAGTGAAACTAACTTTAATTTAAGTCACCCGCAGAAGGAGTTGCAACAGCGCAACTCGATTCTAATAGAACAGTGAAAACTTTATGGAAATTGTTCTACCAGAATCGCGTCGCACCGTTCGTCGCATAGATCGCCCTGAGGACACGGTGGAGGTCTGCCCGGCTTGGGCGGGGCACCGCCGTGTCTTCGTGGAGGCGATGGGCGGCTGCGATCTCTCGCGTCCGGCCCTGGTCCAGGCCATGGTATGGAGCGAGAGTGCATGGGTAGCCGTCATCTCCTTTTGCGAAGTAGTGATGCTCGCGAAGAGGGAGGCGGCGCACGTGAGGGAGAGGCAGTGTATGCGCCCTTACGGCCCTAGCCTCCGCAGGAGACGTCCTGAGCGTCGGGAATCCGAGGCTGATTCCCAGTCACCGTAGGCGCGGGCTTGCGGCCGGCGAGTAATGGGTAGCTCGCTGTCCAGTAAGGACCAAGCCCGGATCGACGACGCGTTGTGTTCCACGCGCACCTCAAAGAGATGTCAGCACAAAGTGACGGGGCCCACAATGGCCGATGCCTGCCAAGGGTGCGGGTTGTTCGAAAGAGATACCGTGGCATATAGGAAACTGAAGGAACACGGGTGGTTTTCAGTCAGTAGAAGTCTGATACCCTCCCGGAGCGGGAGAAGTTATTTGATGACTTATTCCCACCCAAAAAAAAAGACCGTTCGTCGCATGTCGTCTGTTTTGGGAGCCTTCTGAAATGTTTGCGTGCAAAGATGCAGGATAAGGGGGTTGTGGCATTGATTGTTGCACTGCATCAGGTAGGCAGGCGCTCCGTGTAAAATACTGTTACTCAGCTGCATCCAGTTAGAATAGAAGCCGATTCCATCATTTGGGAAAAGCCTAAGCCGATGATGACATACTTACATGTAAAAAAAAAAACCGCAGAGTCCCAGTCATGGAACATTGTAGGCTAGATAATTCCCTGTGGGGCGATCGTTCATTTTATGTGCTTCTTGCACAATCATCGCCTCAATTTCTATGAATGAAATTGAATGAATGACAATTCTTGTTTCCGTTGAGAAATGACCTAAGTAAGTGAGCCTGGAACAATGGCTGCTGTCCGACTCGCTTCAACGACTGCAGATGGACTAGATTGATTTAAATCTTCAGCGAATTAATGGCTATACCTACGGTAGATACTGGTGGTTTATGGTGTGGTAGATACTATCAAACAGAACAACTGTCTCCATGGGACCAATATCGAATCGCGAAAAACGTCAACAGGGCAATCATGAGCACTAATATGTACACACCTAGCCGAATTCAAAGCAATTTCCTCTTAAATAATAAGTTAACAATTGCAACCTTGAGATAACCTTAAGGTATTTCATTGTAGTGTGGGCTCCAAAATTTTATTGACATAATAACATAAAATTACAATCAGTACAAGAGGAGAATTTAGTGCTCTTGCCTGTACTCTGAAATATCTATAGATATTTTATATCCAGGTCAAAAACAGATGTTCAAAATATGTCCATAAAAAGTGTCACAAAGTGTATCACCATACTATAAAATTGTTGTATAATTGTGAAAAAATAAATTATATTTATGCTTTTCATAATTAAACTTATTATACTTATACTCGACCCAAGTGTATGGGACTGATTATTTATTCGCGATTCTGATAAATGCTGTGTAGGTTCCAACTTAGTTCAGTGTGTAAGTACATTACTTAGACTGAGGTGGTGAAGGCAGAAATGAAGGTGACCCATTTATAATAATAGTGTTTTTGTTTTCAATCAAGGGTAAACTTTTTATGTTTCTGTTCTTCTGATGCAAAAATGATAGTTTACTTGGATAAGTACATTATCAGGGTTACTTAATGACCTTCTGGTGATGTTTCCCAGGTGCGTTGTACTCGCACCGGAGTGCGTGTGTGACCAGAAATGTGAGGGTGTGAACTCAAAAAAAAGGACTATGTAGGGTTACATACACACACCCGGCACCCGGCAGAGACATCGACTCTTAACGTTATTAAAACTAGCATCGCTCCGCGGTTTCACCCGCGTAGTTCCCGTTCCCGTGGGAATACCGGGATAAAATATAGCCTATGTCACCCGGGGATAGTTTAGCTTCCCAACAGTGAAATAATTTTTCAAATCGGTTCAGTAATTTCGGAGCCTATTCAATACAAACAAACAAACAATCAAATCTTTCCTCTTTATTATTAGTATAGATAGATATAGATAAATATGCGGTTTCTTAGAACAGTGCAATACCTATGCAGTCAAAATATATCGTACTGCAATTTGTCTTTTTTAATAAATTAAAGATTTCAAGTTCAGAATCATGAACTGAATTCATGGTCACAGTTAGCACGTCGATGCCACCCAGCATATCCTTTTAAAATAAATAGATACCTATATCATAGGTACTACTATACAAGTTGTAACAGAAACCCTAGCTATCCTTAAGCACTAAAGATAACAGTTGGTATAGAATCACTATACATAGTTTCAGCTCAAAATAAATACTCGAAGAATTGATACCAAATTTTCGGTTTCATAAGTTTCTTAAATTCAAATCATAACAAACGTGTCACCGCACTACGTAGGTTAATAACTTTCCACGTTACTTGCCAATATCACGATAAATCTCTTCCGAGTGATGTGTTTATTTCAATTTGGAAAGTTCAGTGTCTGGTATCAGTGTATTAAAAATTCTCATGACTTCCCAACAAGCAAAATAATCCTGGAATGCGATTTTATAATGCTACGTGGACTTATAACACTCCGATGATAGTTTTGGTGGCCGCTACTGCGCTTTTAACAGCATAAATACATGCTGTTTTTACTCAAGTACGTTTAATCCTATAATTTGTACTTATATCGGTATATAGGATCATATTTCCTGACAAATATAGGATCAAGACTCCTATAAAAGCATGAAACAAGAGTAATTGCACTCAGGAGTAATTACTCCGGTAACTCAGACTTATATGTGCCTATAAGATATCATCTGCGGACCATTTAAATCTTTATACTCCTGTAGGAGCATGTACCAGGAATATATACACTGAGGAGCAATTACTCTTGTTATTTTTACTTATAACCTCTTATAAGCTAAAAATGTATGACCAATTTAAGTAAATTAAAGTTAAATAACTGTAAATCATTTATGTATCTGGTTTGGTTTTACAGAAACTTAAAAGTAAGCGTTAAATGAATTTCATATCCACGTTTAAAAAATAATTGATCACCAAGATTATAACAGCACTCGGTAGGATAAAGTGTTCTCTATATCGATTTATCGTATGCCGTTTTAAACCTAGACATATTTATATAGGTATTCCACAGTAGTGTTATTGTCTAAGTAATCTCAAACAATCCTGGTTAAATCTCTTAAGAAGCCACTTTTGCTTGAAACGGCCAGTACAGGTGAAAACACGCTTTATATAGTTTTGCAAATTCTATTGTAGGATTTAACATCAGCCATTTTGATTACAACTGTTTTTGTCTACAAATATTGAAAATGGATTTTAATAAGTGGAAGCAGTTTAAAAAAATCGATCTGATAAAAGAAAAGTAAAAAAAAAAAAACATATAAAGAAATGTTAACCGCAGTGAGCAACGATTTTTTAAATTTAACTGGTGAAGACCGTATCGCAAATTCTAGCGAGGGTTCCGGCAAGATAATTGTAGTACTACTTTAGATGGAAGAGGTTCAGACTAGGAAAGTACCAAATCTTTGAGCGATGTTGAAAGTGATCATAAGGAAGAACTTTCGGATTATAACAAAATTTAGAACTGCGTGATTCTATTAATAACTTGGCCTTAGATTTCAATATTTCTCATGCTGCATTGAACTCTTTACTTGAAATTTTAAATAATAATATAAACAATGTTTTGCCTAAAGACGCACGAACATTACTAGATACCAATAGAGAAAACCTACACATCAGTATTTCAGCCCCAGGACACTATTAGCACAACGGTTTGATCAAATGTTTGAATTTTTTTTATCACAATGTTCCTTGTTTATCAAATGAGATTTCTCTAAACAAATGTTGATGGATTACCAGTTTTCAACAGTTCGACATACCAGTTTCGGCCTATATGATGTACACTGTTAATAGAAACCACGCTGTGACAACCGGGACATATCTCAGACAACAAGAAATGTGTAACACTCCGAGGCCATTTTAAGCTCTTTCAAGGTCGGAAATCTTTTTTGGTTAAAAATCGATCGATATCCAGGAACATATCCGGCATAGTCTTGTTTAAACCATCGGCAACCTGTTATATAATTAAGTCAAATAAAAACCATGTTTAAACTGATGTTTAACCTTGCACGTAGAACAAACCCTTAAATTATTCCTTTAACTTACTTATCTATAAATATCAATCGATTTTCATCTGGTCATTGCGGAACCCTAATCGGTAACAATGGCGAATCTTTTTCGGTTTTGAGATAACCCAATATAGAACCAATATACTTATATTGGTATTATGTCAGGCTTGGAAATGCTAAAATTACTTATTTTAGCACTATATCGTACTTGGAAATGCTCACCAAGAAAATGGCGGCTGCCTTAATAATATTTATTTAATATTAATTAATACTAAAATGTAAATAAGCAAATTTCAAGAGGCGCTTTATTTTTTTATCAAAACCATGATAGATTTCACAGAAAATTTACATTCCCCGACGACTAAGCTATAAGACTAACAATTTGACAACAATAAGATTTTGTTTTTCTACTAAGGTTGACATTAATAAATTCTGATTCATATAAATACTACCCTAAAATATTTTTTTACAGAGCACAACAAGTGATACCTTCACTTCGACTATTGACAATATACATCTCTAATCTCATTTTTGACTATAACTTACTTATATTGAGATTTACAGGAGTAATTGCATTGACGTAACTCAATTACAGGAGCATTATAGTCGTATATGGCATTTCAGCGGTCTGATATAAATACCTTATAAGTAAAAGTAGACTTATAAAGTGGGCCCTTTTCCAGGGTTATATGAGGATATAAGTCTCATATAGTCCTCGATAAATGATGGTTCTAGGATAGTTTAAAAACCACTTTTTGCTAGTTGGGTTCCGAACATGTAGAGATAGGATTTAAAAAACCCTTCCAATATCATTTGATATCATCCAAAGCCGTGCCCTTAGTATGTATATAGGTACCCTTTCCGTTACACGCTCTTATACATAACTGGCGAAATGAGGATGTGCTATCGGTACATCCAGCTCTGACTAACCCCGTGGGGAAAAACAGCATCTTCATTGCGTAACACGCTATCAATCAGAATCTAAATCCATTTGGAGGATAGGTATTGCTAATCCATTGCTTCTTATGTTCGAAAAAATTGTCTGCTCAACAACGTAAAAAACGCAATGAATGCTGTTGAACTGTCCAAATGACAGCCACTTTAGTGTGTTACGCAATTTTCACGCAGGTATGATGTTGTGTGTGTGTGTTATTGAAGGTCCAACAAATATGTTTATTTTTCGACGATTACCTGTGTTTGCTGGTCCACAAACGTGGTAAAGCTAACATACTTTTATGTAATATTTAACAGCAATTGAGGCTAAAGCAGTCTTATATCATTTTTATCTTACTTAACCTTGCATTGTCCACAAAATGTGCAGCATACCTGTGAGACGTGATCGTAACAGATTATACAATAGTTCAAGAAAATATTCAATGGAGTTCGTTCATTATTTAAATTTAAAAAATATAAATAACTAGCTGACCCGGCAAACGTTGTTTTGCCTTAACCCTTATCACTTCCCCCCCGAGTGGGTTCCCGCATTGTCGTTGCGGCGGGGCTCAGTAACCGTGGATATCCGGCCACGGTGAAGCCAAGAGGAACCCAAAGGTGGGGCCGCTCGTCAGGGCTTTTGCCTTCAAGCCATTGACGTAGCGGCCAAAAAGTAGGTTGCGGTGAGGTGCACCGCAACTGAGGTGGGCCGCGATGTCGAATGGGAGGCATCGCGGCTGAGTGTTACGGGCTGCGGTAGAGGAGGAGTGCCGGTGCTTCTGAGCAGCGCTCTTCCCTTCCGTGGCCTGGACGGGGCCGCCACTGTTTGATTGGCGGACGCGGTGGGGCCGCAGGGGAAGAGGAGTGTCGGTATAGCGTTAGCCGCTCTCCCTATCCCCTGCGGCCGAAAAGTGGTAGACGGGACGGCGCGTTGTGTTCCACACGCGCGCCGTCAAAGATGTCAGCAACCACCGGTGGGGTCCGCAAGGGCCGGTGCCTGCCAGGGGTGCGGGTTTATTCGAAAGAGATACCACAGCCCCTGGCATACGGGCTACTGAGGGAACACGGGTGGATTTTAGTCAGTAAAAGTCTGACACGCCCTCCTGCTCTACTCAGCAGGAGAAGTCATTTGATGATTCCCCACCCAAAAAAAAAACCCATATCACTTAGGGGTATGGAAAATAGATAGTAGCCGATTCTCAGACCTACTGAATACGCATATAAAATTTGGTAAAAATCGGTAAAGCCGTTTCGGAGGAGTACGGTAACTAACATTGTGACATGGAAATTTTATATATAAGAAGATAATATAAGATAAGATAAGATAATTTTAGTTTGCCAAGCCTTTTCGCCACTAACTTGGGGTCGGCTTCTAAACTAACCAGATACAGGTGAATACCAAGATTTTACATGGACACGACTGTCTATCTGAACTCCACAACCCAGTTACTGGGTAATACGATACCCTTTAGTAAGACTGGGTGTTAGACTTTCGGTCCTCTGACTACCGCTGACGCCTGTCAAAGGTTTATAAATGACAGCCGTGAACAACGGCTTAAAACGTGCTTCATCCACGGACTAACTCGGCAAGCGTAACTGAACCTAATCGATGGTTGTTATTATTGTTATCGACCTGTTGTTATACTAAGCCACAAGCCCCTAAATATAGAGCCCAATAATAACAAAAATGCCATCTTATCGATCGCATTTTTTTCATAATTCTCCTAGCCCTCATGCCAATTATTTGGGGTCGGTGCATAATACCTTTTTTGTCCACACTTCTCTATTAGTCGTCATCTTCGTAGTCACACCCTTTCTAACCATATCATCATTCACACAGTCCATCCATCGTTTCTTTGGTCTCCCCCAAAACTTTCTTCACGACATTTTCCTCATTCCTCAATATCGATAATAATTAATACGTATTTATTGCCATTAAATACCATCGCAAATTAAAGACAAGCATGATTACTTTGTTATTAGTACCTATGTGCTAGATTCTAGGGAGTGGTGTTTCATGGCATTACTCTAGCAGCTAGAGTAATGTCGTGAAACACCACTCTCCAAGTCCGTCCACGAAATTAGGGCCAGTCCGAAAGTACAGATCAGTAAAAAAAAGTGCAAAATTAACTTTTCGAACCGGAAAATATACATCAGCACCCTTATTGCGTAACACACGATTAATCATAATCCGTTTCAATTTGACAGTTCAACAATATTAATTGCGTTTTTTACGTTACTGAGCAGACACATTTTTCGAAAAAATTAAGCAATGGTTTAACAATCTGTTTCAAAACGAAACAGATTATGATCAATCGTGAGTTACGCAATTAGGGTGCTGGTCAGTTGGGACAACTGTCAACATAATCGTGTTGTTATTCATTCTAATTTCGCGCCCCGAACTAATCTTATGTCCGTAAATTATACGGAGTAGGAAACGCTCGTAACTTTGGCCGAAACTAGAGTCTTCATGCTTAGAGAATCTACTCACTAAGCACGAAGCCTCCCTGCTATTTTCTTCACCTACCGTCGAATTTTTCAGTTACTTAGGTATGTTTACTGTGTACATATTTCAGATGTCAGTATGTACAGATCCGAGACTATTATAGGTCCAAAAATTCGTTCTAGGAAACCCCTCGTCGATTTTGAAAGAAAATCTACATTCTAAGATAAAGAAAAACATACATTAATTAAGGAGATTTATAATAGTGAGATAAAATTATAGTGGTTTAGCCGTATAACGGTCATCCTATAGAAAAAGTCCCTCTACCTTTGAAAATGTCAGATTGTCCATATTCTTAAATTATACGTCTCATCGACACTCTAATTGCGTTTAATAATCAATAAAACACTATCAATTTGATCCATTTTGAAGGATATTATTGCTAATCCATTGCTTCATAAGTTCCAATATTTTTTTCCATCAACAACAAATAACGCAATGAATGTTACTGAACTGTCAAAAAGAAATCCATTTCTACTGTTAGTGTATTAAACAATCATCTTCCTCTGGTCACGCGGGAAAAATTTCAACGTGAAAACTTAGGTGAAGTGAGTTTGAAGTGATCTGTCAATCCCTAGTGTCAGGTGGGATGACAGTTCACTTCAACGTCAATTCACCTACATTTTCACAGTGTGATTTCACAGAATACACCGGCCGAATACATCGATAGATCCTAGCGAGAGTAGGTTTCAATTCTGAGTTTCAAGAGACTAGCGGAGTTTTTGGTTAGTACATAGGTCTACCTAAAATGGATACAATAAGAAATGGGTACATAAGACGAGGTCTGAAAGTGGCAACAGTAACTGAAAAATTGTGTGGAAAAAATGTCATGGTACAGGCATGTGGGACGGAGGAATGAGAAAACTGTCGTGTTGAGTATGAATGTCGATGTCTCTAAGCGTAGGGGTAGACCAAAGAAACGATGGTTGGACTGTGTGAATGGTTAGAAAGGGGGTAACTACGGAGATGACGACTAATAGATACAGCTATACATCTCTATCTCTATTTATATACTTATTAGTTAGTTAATAACATGAACTACAACATAATTATATACATCCTCAGGCAAATTCAGACAAATTCCCTCAACACCAACACAACTACCTTAACACATACACCCACACAATCACACACCATCAGATATACACACAGTCACACACACTATAAATCACAAACAACACACACTAACAACATATTAGGTTATTCTCTATTCTCTTTTTTTTAATGATTTGTTATTCAAGTTTTTTTTTTGTTTTTGTTTTATTGTAAGTTTTATTGTATATTCTTCTCTATAGATTAGAAGAAATTAAGAAATTTATTGTAACGTACCATTATCTACATGTATAGAATCATAGCAATCAATGTAAACGGAACGAAGGAGCCTGGATCTCACGAGGGAATCCTAGTGTGAGTTCCAGGAAGCAACGCATTTGAATGTAACTTTTAAAACAATAAATTATTCTTATTCTTATTCTTAATAGAGAAGTGTGGAAGAAAATGGCAGTGCGCCGACCACAAATAAATTGAGATAAATGTAGGAGAATGCTGGAAAAACATAGTTATTTAGGAAACTAGCTTCCACCTGCGCCTTGCTCGCGTGGAAGTCGGAAATTAGTCCGCGGGAACGTACTACCGGGATAAAAAGTATCCTATGTGTTAATCTAGGTTATAATTTATCTGTGTGCCAAATTTCAACCAAATCCGTTCAGCCGTTTTTGCGTGAAAGAGTAACAAACATCCAATCATCTTAATATCCAAACATACAAAAACTTTCACATTTACAATTAGGATCTCAAGGAAAAAAACCTAGAGATCGGATGTTTCTGTGTGTGTATGTGAAACGTATAAAAAGTCAACTACTTGAGCACGTATCAGAGTAAACAAAAGGTATATAATGTCCCAATTACTTCTAAAATTCTAGTCCTGAAGTGAATCCTATGTGTTAATCTAGGTTATAATCTATCTATGTGCTAAATTTCATCCAAATCCGTTCAGCTGTTTTTGCGTGATAGAGTAACAAAACATCCAAATATCCATACATACAAACTGTCGCGTTTATATTATGTAAGGATTTGTTATCTTTTAAATAAATTTGATTACTTAAAATTATGACTGATCTAAGAATAATCAAAAATGCACATTTCCTGTTAATTAGGACCAAATTATACCTGTTTTAGCAGCACTGTGTGGTACAGTGGTGCTCGAACCATGAAGTAGTATCTAAAAATCAGTAATCATTCTGGCTGTTTTTAATTACCGTGTAATGCCGTTCCCCTTGTATTGTCTGAATAACAATGAATAGTTTTTACTAATACAATCATGTTGCGTTTTATCGCTTCTAAGCTGTGAATGTGTGTTTATAATTGTACTGTACCTACCTACAAATGTACATGCAGCGAAACTGATTAGATGTCAGCTAAGTTAGGTAGCGGGGCGGTGCGGTGTAGTGGCGTAAGTATAGGAGTAATTCCAGGCAGCACCCTAAATTCGTAGCACATTTTCATTCGTAATCTGAAGGATTAAAAAGTGAAAGTATATTCGTCTTCGACATTTATTTCAAAAAGGATCTAATAAACGTCAAATTTTGAAAGAAATTCCTAATCCATTGCTTTAAGGTTTGAAAAATTGTTTTGCTCCGTAATGTAAATTACGCAATGAACGTGGCTGAATTGTCAAAATTATTAAAGGCATTGCGTTCGATGTTCATTGTATGTGTGTTACGAAACTACCCCGCTGATCTACAAATCAGACCGAAATTTTTATTACTTTTATTGATATTTAGTCCAAGATGTTTGGTCAAGTATAAAAGATATTTGGCCAAGTTTTATATTAATCCAAGATCTTTGGTCAAGCGTGAAAGATGATTGGCCAAGTTTGAAACAAGTCCAAGAGGTTGTTAGTGAATCGTCTTTGCCTACACACCAAACGGTTTTGCCCTGTGTAGGTTGCTTCTTGTTTGGTGAATAGTAGTAACGGCAGCGACACGATTTTAAGCGGAGGAATAAAAAAATCGAAGATATGTAATGTACCTACCAGCTGTGGGCCCGCTGGTGGATTACGGCCCACCACTCTCTCACAGAGAGGAAGCCTGTGTCCCAGAAGTGGGAACAGGGTAATTATAGGCTTGTTTGGTTAAGATGACACCGACTGGCCATGGTGTGAATGTGTGATCGGATAAAAATTTATACTTGTTACGTACTTCCTGGGAAGTCGTTTTTAAAGTTTGGTATAGTTATATTTGATTGATCGATTCGTGTCAATTGCAGAACGATTTGAAATATATACAAGTACCTATCTTGTTGTTGGAAAAATTAAATTGGCTTTTCTCTAGCAAAGTTAAACGGGAAACAACTTATTGCCCATTTCGTTGGTTTTATAACTTTGTGATAATTATACACAACATAACATAATATCATATCATCACGCCTGCATTCCCCGAAAGGTATTGCAGAGGAGTAGGTACATGTAGTAAGTACACTCACATTTCGTAAATGTGTTTAAGTCTCATGTAATATGAGCAAGCCTATTGCCATCAGAATCCAGACTCCAGAAATCCAGACTCCCGGCTTTTATCGAGAAAATTCCTGATGGAATAAATCCCATACCAGTTTGCCTGACCTGGGAAGCGAACCCATGCCTCATGGTCAACAGAAGCGCTTGCGATCTACTAAGCCAACGAGGCAGTAACATTTATACACAATATATTTATAATTAGAGGTAAGTATATTTATATCGATGTCCTGCTATCGTACCCAATCATTATAATTAAAATAAGGAGCAGCTTAGGTAAACTAATTAACTACAACGCATAACTTTGTTTATACAAGTAAAATATATAATTTACCGAATATCTACTAATGAAAATTAAACACTTATAGTACGCAGTTACATTATGATAATCGTTGTTCATTATAATTCATAGCAAAACAGCCATGTATTCTTATTTGTTTAACACAAAACTGGTTGGGGTTTGTCATGGGTGTATCATTTATCCAAATCCTATATTAAGGTATCTACTGGTTTTTTTTTTTTTTTTTTTTTGGGTGGGAAATCATCAAATAACTTCTCCCGCTCTGGGTGGAGCAGGAGGGCGTGTCAGACTTTTACTGACTAAAACCCACCCGTGTTCCTTCAGTAGCCCTTAAGCCAGGGGCTGTGGTGTCTCTTTCGAACAAACCCGCACCCCTGGCAGGCATCGACCCTTGCGGGTCCCATCACTTTTTGTGCTGACATCTCTTTGAGGCGCGCGTGGAACACAACGCGCCGTCGACTTGGGCTTGGTCCTTACCGGACAGCGAGCTACCCATTACTCGCCGTCCGCAAGCCCATGCCTACGGTGGCCGGAAATCGGCCTGGGATTCCCGACGCCCAGGGCGTCTCCGTATCCTGCGGCGGCTGGGGTCGCGAGGGCGCATATGCTGCCTCTCCCTCACGTGCGCCGCCTCCCTCTTCGCGAGCATTACTGCTTCGCTGAAGGAGGTGACGGCTCCCCATGCCCTCTCGCTCCGTACCATGGCTTGGACCAGGGCCGGACGCGAGAGATCGCCGCCGCCGATCGCCTCCACGAGGACACGGCGGTGCTCCGCCCAAGCAGGGCAGACCGCCACCGTGTGCTCCACCGTGTCCTCAGGGCGATCTTCGCAGTGGAAACACCCGGGCGTTTCCTCCCGCCCTATCCGAAACAGGAACCTCCCGAAACAACCGTGTCCGGTGAGGACCTGCGTCAGGCGGAAGGTGAGGACGCCATGCCGCCTCTCAAACCACTCCTCAAAGAGGGGACTTACCGCCGCAATCGTGGCGTGCCCAGCACTGGGTTGCGACAATCGCTCTCTCCATGTCACCATGAGATGAGATGAGTTATTTTATTATTCGTGATTATTGCTATGACGCATCTGATTTTTAAAGCATCTATTCGGAAAAGTCTAAAATTATTGAAAAAAAAATACCACTGTCACTTAGCATTGATCAATCACCAAACCTTGAACTTGAATTCAATCGAAAATTAAAAAATGAAAGAATCACTAACAACTTTTAAAATAATATAAAAATGTGCACTAACCGGTGGTACATAGTTTCGATCTTCGGACAACAAAGATACTCTCGTGCGATTCACAGTAAACAACGCGAAGAGATGCGCTACAGACCTTTTAAACAACCTATATATATCAAAGCGACACTATAAAATACCCAATGTGCGGACCACGGAGTGCGTATGTTTTTTTCGCGCCAAACGGTAAACGACTGAAGGCAGCCGTTCGTACAGCCTCTAGAAGCTAAATGGTAGGGCGTGGGATGGAATATTATCTATCAATGATAAGTTGATTCGTATTTTAGAGTTCTTAACTGAAATTAATAGGCCTTTATCCGACTTATGATTTTTTTGTAGGCTTTGAGATTTCCTTCAATGCCAGAGGAATCAAAACGTGATTAGGTACCTACATATTGATAAAATGGATATAAGTAGGTACCCGTAACATACCTAATCGGATAAAATCTTGTAAAAGACACCAGAGAGTCTTGTAACAAAAAATAAATTGAGATGAGTTACAATAATTTTAATTGAAATTTAAAAAAAAATTAGGACAAATAGCAGGAGGTTATGTACTAGGTACTTATGTAAAGTAGCGTGTTACTGCTAACACACATGGCTTTGAATTGTGGTTTCGTACTAACAGCACTTAGGTAATAGTTACTGAGCAAACAGTGCTAAAAGGACACGTTTTTGTACCTATTAAGTAGCCGAAGTACCTATACCTTTTCATATTTTGGAAGACTCCATCTTTCATTTTCAATTTAAATAAATGTGTTAATTCTGTAAATAGGTTAACAGAATCACTTTTACACGTCAAATAAAAAAAAAAGATATTGCTTGACCAAAACTAGGAAAAAATTAGGTACATGAGAGGTCCTTGCGGAGTTTTCCAAGATTAGGGAAGTCGGTGACGTAGTGATTAAATAATTAATGAGTTAATTACATAACCTTACGCCGAATGGGTGTGAAATTGAGACATCCGAGACTTAAAATTAGTGTCATAATACAGCACGGTGCCATCCCAAGTAAAAACGAAGGTGAAGGCAAGAATGGAAGGTCACGAAAACAAAATGTTTCTGTTGTTATACATACTTAGTTATAATTCCATGCATTATTTGAGAAATGCTTTTTTTTGTTACATAGTACCAACATAAACGGACGAAGAATGTATGTCGTGGGATCGGTCACACTTGATAATGAGGCCCGCTAGGCATAGCATACTGAGCTTGTGATGTTTCAACTTGCTGGTCTGCAGGTCTCCTGTCTCCAAGAGAGATTGGGCTATAATCTAGCTACGCGGGCCCAGTGCGGGTTGGTAGATGTCAATGATGTCATGTGTTCGAATTTTTGGTTCTAGGTTTACGATGTTTTCCTGCACCGTTTTGAGAGCAGTGGTGATGAAATTATTTACACAAAGTAAAGCGCGTGAGTGGATTCGAACCCACGACCTACAACTTATACGTCGGGGCCGTTACTACGGGGCCACCACTGCTTTTTCTCCCTCTAGGCATGGCTGGCTAATATCAGGGGGTGTGGCGAATGTACAGACGCGAGCACATCAAGCTATCTCAAACTGTCAAATTTTCCCAATTGAACATGAACATTATCCTTTTATAATAAAGTTGAAGAACTATCAAAGAAATTTGACGGATTCTCCGGAAAGAAATCTGTTTTCAGATTTCTCGGTAAACTGCTTAGGCGATGTAGGATATGTGTGACGTCAGATGTCTTGCGTAGTTCCATTGTAGCGGAATAGACGTCGCTACACAAAAACCAAGAATAATAATTTCTTTGTTAATTCTACCAAGTCCTGCACAACCCTCTTCTTTGCTTGGTTGCAGGAGTTCATTGATTGATCGCCTCTCACCTCTGTAGATTCAATCTCACAGTTGTTGGAGCGTTCGGGATTACTTACTGTCCATTATACCTCTGAAAGTAGTAACCCAAAAGCAACATAACTGCAACAGCAGGCTTAGCACGAGCACCGATTTGTCAACGGAAGAATAGACATGACTATTCAATAAATGATGTACAATAGGATAAGATAGCTATGTTTTTCTATTCATTGTCACAATTATGCGTTCTAAACGAATCATGATTTTGTAGATAATCGTTTATAGGTACTTTGTGGCCGTCGAGTAGAAAGTTTTGTTGTCAGTGTAATTTTGACAGTTTGGGAAGAAATAATCTTCTGAAATAGTCTACTTTTACCTAGACAAATATCGTTAGAAACGAAAGACAAAATGACAGATTGTAGAAGGATATCTACGGTGCAAAAACAAAAATGTAGGAACGAAATTTCACTTTGTATTGAAAAAGCACTGTCTATTCTTCGTAGAAATACAAAGCGTCATGCTAAGCCCGCAGGACTAAAGATCACAGTGATTTGATAGGTTTTTCAGTGGCAGCAAACCAACAGCAACCTTATTGTTATGCAAATAAAGTTCACTGTGATTTTGATAGTGATGCAAAACCAGAGATAAGAAAGAAAGAACTTTAGTGTGAAGACAGACCAACCTAGCTTCTTCTAAATACATATATCTTTCTTTGTTCTTGACAGGTTAGTCTGTCATTTTCCTTTAAAAGTACTCTAGCGGATATTTCTAAAATGTGTCTAAGTAAATAATATTGCACAGCATAATTAGCTAGGTTAATTGTCGCATAATGGATCTTACACAACTAGGAAGGTACCTACATGCCTTTGTAAATACCTGGAATATGGTAGGGATTCTTTTATGTACCTACAGAGATACACTGCTAGAAGGTTCTAAATCTAGTCGGTAATACACTAACCAAAATTCAACACAAATGATTCTATGAACCCCAAGGGTAAACATTTCTGTCGGTTATCAAAAAAAAAAAACAGCTGTTTTATATAAAAGTGCAATACCTACGCGGTCAAAATGTATGGAACAGCAATTTTTTTTCAGAATCATAAACTGAGGTTGAGCGTCGTAGTATGCCATAAAAAAAACATACATAAGTACATCGATATTCGCATCCTCCGCTAGGAGTAATAGTGTTCTGTGATTCGCATGTACGATTTATCAGGTACACGAACGCTATGGCAACGCTACGACGCCGCTACGACAACACTGCGATGACGCTACGACAATGCTACGACGCCGCTACGAAAACGCTACGATGACGCTACGACAGTGCTACGACAACGCTACGAAAATATGTTGTAACGATGCCGATGGCTTATTTCTTTAGATTAGGCTTTTACTCACAATATTGTGGTCGGCTACCTTTCGAACCAGATGCAGCTGAATTCCAATATTTTACTTGGAGCGACTGCCTATCTGACGTCCACAACCCAGATACTGGGTAGCCCGATACCCCTTGATAACACTGGTTGTCTGACTTTTTGGGCTTCTGAGAGCTATCGGGAACCAACGGGTTGTTTGCTGCCAGGGGTGGGAGTTGTTCGAAAGAGATACCGTGACCCCTGGCACACAGGCAACTGAGGGAACACGGGTGGGTTTTAGATTTCCCACCGTGTAAAAGTGCTTTCTGCGTATTCGATATGTAATTTAGGTACACCTATCCAAGAACCGATCACGGCAAGAGTAGCTTATCCTCCTATCAAACCAAGCCATGTTATCATTTAGCCACGAGCCCCTCTTTTCTTCGAATAAATGTGATTTAAATATTGATTGGGGAAACTTAATTTTATTTGGCTCCAGTCTAAAATAAAAACTTTTTTGACCAATAACGGGCGATAAATGGATGTTTAGACCGAAAATTGCCTAAATACGAACCGTAAAAATGTGCTTCGCTAGTAGTAGTAGTAGTTAGTTGTACAAAGTGTACCTAGTACCCCAAATATTACCAAAAGCCGAACCGTAAAAGGTTCGTGGCTATTGTTACTATTCAAAGGGACAATGGCAACAAAAAAAATGCGCGTTTCGTTATTTCTGTGATAAAAACTGTGATACTTAAGTTATTGATTGTAGGACACATCAATTGATACTAGATAATAATCATTTCAGAGAGCAGTGGTGGCCAAGTGGTAACGGCCGCGACTTACGAGTTGTAGGTCGTGAGTTCGAACCCAGCCAATCGCTTTACTTTGCGTAAATCATTTCATCACCACTGCTCCAAAACGGTGAAGGAAAAACATCGTGAGGAAACCAGCATGTCTTAGAACCAAAAAGTCGAAGACATGTGACATCTACCAACCCGCACTGGGTCCGCGTGGTGGATTACGGCCCAATCCCTCTCACCGAGAGGAGGCCTGTGTCCCAGCAGTGGGAACATTATAGGCTGATGATGATGATGAATAATCATTTCATTCGGCAGTTAAAGAATTTTAAAGTACCTACCTACATTTAACTTTAGACGCTTTTGAAGTGATGGAATCATCAAAAATTATGTTATTTAACGGCCCACAAACTTTTCATATATCTTGGGAACTATTTGTCTTGTAAAAAAAAAAATGTTAGACAGAAAGACAGACAATTTTTAGCTCTCTTAGATTCTATTAAAAAAAAATACCAAGTAGGGTTAACGCCTTTCTAGTTAAAGGACGGCAGTGTTATCGCTTGGACTTGTTCCAAGGAAACGGAACTGGGCGGCACAGCTGACGGACTTGGCACCCGATTGTAACGGACCCTTAGATTGATGACCACCACACGTATCTAGGACTACCTAGCCG
This sequence comes from Polymixis flavicincta, assembly GCA_949987655.1. Lineage (NCBI taxonomy): Eukaryota > Metazoa > Arthropoda > Insecta > Lepidoptera > Noctuidae > Polymixis > Polymixis flavicincta. The sequence goes on along the minus strand of OX465190.1, from coordinate 13,370,604 downwards.
TGGACCTGAATACATTGGTGAATCAGTTAGTAAGCTAATAAGTAAAATTTCCGGACGACAATGTGCAAGAGGTTTTTCAAAAGCTACCGTAAAACGGGGCTACTTTGCACATATTTTGGCAGAGTATTGGTATTTACTTTTTTTTAACACCCGAGATTAATAAATAAAAAAATCCAACAGAACAATGTATCCTTTGGCTATCAAACTCATACCAATATAAAACCACACAGGCCCCCACAATTGTATATATTTTAAAAGAATATGGTGTTAAAGTTACTCAGAACTGGGGTCATCTTTGACAAGGCATTAAAATGCAACTTATGTCAGTGATTTAAAATGTAAGGGTTACTTTAACATTATTTTGATTAAATAATTAAATACTGTGTATGCATAAACAGTATTGAATTATTTAATAATAATAATGCTAATCAAAGGCCTAATTCAGAAGGCAGTACTCCTCGATACGGCTCGCATCGTGTGGAGGTTCCTGTCTTTAGAGCCCTAACCACCGGTAGCTTGGACCCTGCTCCCGATATCGGTGGATGACTATTTTATATATTCTTAAATGTCCGTTTTATAAATTTTTTAAACGTGTAGTTAAATATGTAGTTAAAAGAAATAAACGAAAATAATGCTATACATGAATTTTTTAATAAAAACAAGAAGTCAGATCAATGAGTCATTTTTACTATCACTTAGGTAGGTTACAAAATTATAGGCACATAATCATCATAGGCAGACTTTTAAACAGTATTTTAGTAGCCCAATAAACTATCAAAATTAGCCCCGTTTTACCGGTACCAATACAAACAGAACCCTTAGTGTGTGTGCTATTATTACAACTGTGCTTAACACATCGGGGAATGCACACATGATATTATTTTATGTACCTAGTTCTTTATTAAAACCATTCCGAATTGGTATGCTTTTTTTTTTTTTTTTTTTTTTGTGTGGGAAATCATCAAATAACTTCTCCCGCTCTGGGTGGAGCAGGAGGGCGTGTCAGACTTTTATTAACCCCTTTTACTTACCCCTTAAGCCAGGGGCTGTGGTGTCTCTTTCGAACAAACCCGCACCCCTGGCAGGCATCGACCCTTGCAGCGGGTCCCATCACTTTTTGTGCTAACATCTCTTTGAGGCGCGCGTGGAACACAACGCGCCGTCGACTTGGGCTTGGTCCTTACCGGACAGCGAGCTACCCATTACTCGCCGTCCGCAAGCCCATGCCTACGGTGGCCGGAAATCGGCCTGGGATTCCCGACGCCCAGGCCGTCTCCGTATCCTGCGGCGGCTGGGGTCGCGAGGGCGCATATGCTGCCTCTCCCTCACGTGCGCCGCCTCCCTCTTCGCGAGCATCACTGCTTCGCTGAAGGAGGTGACGGCTCCCCATGCCCTCTCGGTCCGTACCATGGCCTGGACCAGGGCCGGACGCGAGAGATCGCCGCCGCCGATCGCCTCCACGAGGACACGGCGGTGCTCCGCCCAAGCAGGGCAGACCGCCACCGTGTGCTCCACCGTGTCCTCAGGGCGATCTTCGCAGTGGAAACACCCGGGCGTTTCCTCCCGCCCTATCCGAAACAGGAACCTCCCGAAACAACCGTGTCCGGTGAGGACCTGCGTCAGGCGGAAGGTGAGGACGCCATGCCGCCTCTCAAACCACTCCTCAAAGAGGGGACTTACCGCCGCAATCGTGGCGTGCCCAGAATTGGTATGGTAAAGTAAGTAAATATAACCCTCCAGACCGCATTTCGGCCTTGGCGGCCAATCTCAGCGGAGACTATCCATTGACGTGGGAGATATTTATAGTGCACAAGTGTGTGTGCAGACACAGGTGCACTTTCTTTCCCCTCACTCTTATAGACGTTACTCCGACACGACCGGAGAGAGATCAGGTGCAGGACCAACGGCGTACCCTGCTTTCTAAGCACGGGGGTATCACATCGCCGACTTCCAAACTCAGGGCCGTTACTGAGACATTCATGACAGAAAAGCATGTAACGTAAAGTAACTACGCAGCTTCGTATCCCAAGACAAAAAAATACATTCTTTCGAACCAGTTATTTTACTCATCAAAATAAATTGCTCGCTATGTTTACCATAGTATACCTACCTTATAATACCTACTTTACGTTCGGGCAGCCCATTAAATGATTTATTTATATGGCCTCAATGCAAGGCCATAGCGGGAACAATATCGTATGGTCAATGGCCATCGTGAATTGCCCACGGGCATTATCTGTACATTACCTGACTGGGCTTGATAGCTCCTTTCGCAACTGAGGAAGAGTAAGTGCGATCGAGTCCTTGGAAAAAACTAGGGATATTTTGTGTCTGTCTGTTTGTTCCGGCTAATCTACAAAATGGCTTAACCGATTTTTATGAAATTTGGTGTTGGAATACTTTGAACGCTTAGGATTGATAAATGCTACATTTTATTGACATACCACCCGAGTGAAGCCGCGAACGGAAGCTAGTAGATCTATAAAAAAAGATACAGAAAAGAACTCCATAGATTTAAAAAAATATTCGAGCACAGATAACAAAGAACGACTTGTCAGCTTGTCAGAAACAGAAATGTCAAAACAAAGCTCAAAGATGGCTCAAAGTCCACACGTTTTGTCCAAATAATTATTCAAATCATAACAATGTTTCAATTTTAATAGAAAAACAGTTAACTTAAAACCAACCCAATGTAAGTTACGGGACTTCAAGAGCTATTCAGTACTCTAGACGTGGAAATTGTGCGAAAGTAATGAAGATTGTTCGTCATGGGCTAAGCGTTAGAAAACACTAAAAATGCCTCTTAAGCCAAAGCTGACACCTTGGCTGAAAACCGGGTCGAAAGCCGTATCTAAAATCTCGACTAAAACCAGAACTGTTCTGAAAAATACTGCAGTCAGAGGAAAAAGTAGCTTTATTGTCGCACTCCAGGATGCCATAAGAGTTCCCCGCCATGCCATAGGTGCTCCCCACAACGCCATTCGCGCTCCCCACGACACCGTAACCGCAACTTCATCATGGAAAAGCATAGGAAGCCGCGCCGAGTTGATGGCGGGGCCAGGAGCAGGGGCAACATGCAGTTGGGCAACCAAGGCTTACGCGTTGTGTCTGGGCATACTGTCCTTGTTCATTTGGTTCCTGCTCAAAAATTACCAGAGACGATTTCAATGTAACAATGAGGACGGCATAGACACATCATAAAATAATTATTTCTACCCTTAATAGGTTCCATAAGCCAAAAATTGTTAAAATATTCACATGATACAATAAATAACGGTGAAAACTGACACATTTTTTTTCTATTTCTTTCGTGCTAGTAGGAACGGATTTGTATACAGGTTGATGCGCAGACTGTACCAATGAATTCAGCACACGAAAAATTTGAACGCTGTTCAGAATCTTGTAATAAATCAATGGCATCAGGTTGCGTGTCGATGTCTTAAGCAAATTTCAAAGACATTCTTTATTCCAAGTTTATTCCACAGCCGGTGCGTCACACTTTCGAACTGTAGGTAATTTGCATTGAAGATGTGTGATGTCCATTGCCATTTGGGTGACTTTAAGTCTTCTGATAAGGCCCATTGTGAGCGACCACGTTTCTGTGCGCATGAGAACCAAGGCAACCGACATAGCCAAAAGAATTGCCAAACTTAAGTGGCAGTGGGCAGGGAAGAGGGTTCTGGAGTGGAGACCGCGTACCGGAAGAAGTAGATTGGGAAGGTCTCCCATAAGGTGGACCGATGATCTTGTGAAGGCTGCGGGTATCCGCTGGATGTGGGAAGCACAAGATCGGTCGAAGTGGGGGAGGTTTACGTCTAGCAGTGCGGGACGTCTTTCGGCTGAAATTATGATGATGTGTGATGTGATGTGGTGTGTGATGTGATGTGGTGTGTGATTTGATAAGGTGTGTGATGTTGTGTGTGATGTGTTTGTGTGCATAATGCTTTATGTACCATAGAAAAATAATGTGTCGTATTCGTCAAAGACCAAATTCTACTTGAGCAGTCAAGTAAAAAGTGTAAGTGTGGCACATCAACGCGCCAACTGTAAACACATACCTTCCACGCCTACGTCCCTCTCCCCCCCCCCTTTCTGCCCCGCTTCATACCCTCCTCTTTGCCTGTACATCATACCTTCCAGCCACGGAGCACGGGGACGTCACAGAGCGGCGTGGGCGCTCGTTTCTGGCGCAGCGGTTCTCCTGTGGTTCTTAACTTTAACTTTTTCATTGTACATAATAGAGCAGTGGTGGCCTAGTGGTATCTTACGAGTTGTAGGTCGGAGTTCGAAGCCAGTCAGGCACTTTACTTTTGCGTAAATTATTTCATCACCATTGCTCTCAAAACGGTGAAGAAAAACATCGTGAGGAATCCGTCAAGTCACAGAACCAAAAATTCTAAGATATGGGACATCTCCATCCCGCACTGGGTCCGCGTGGTAGGTACATTGTAGCCCACTCCCTCTCCAAGAGAGGAGACCTGTGTCCCAGCAGTGGGAATATTATTGGCTGTGGCTGATTATGCTGCATAATACTGCCCATCAGTCAGTGTTTCTCTAAATCGACTCTCTCCCTAACTCAAGCCCAGTGCACAATACCGCCACAGGACATGCCGTTCTGTATACAAAAATAAAACACACACGAATGGTACTTTTTTTCGACAGTAAAATCGCCGTTCTGTACTTTCTGCCCACCCCTATGGAAAGAAGGCGTGAGTTTATCTATTTAGGTATATACAGGATAAGGTTTTAACCAGTGCTCAAACTGTAACCATGAAGTCAGCATATCATTGTAGACCCCCAGCGCAGAAATTTTTAGTTGGTTATACAAAAAAAAAGCGTCCAATTGCGAGTCGGACTCGCCCATGAAGAGTTCCGTAACATCAAGTAACATAATACGATTTATGACGTAATAAAAAAAAACACTTACCAGATCTCGTTCAAACTAATTTTCGGTAGAAGTTTACATGTACATCATATATTTTTTTTAGTTTTATCATTCTCTTATTTTAGAAGTTACAGGGGGGGGGGACATGTTACCACTTTGGAAGTGTCTCTCGCGTAAACTTTTGAAAAGTTTATAAAAAAATGAAATTAGAAACCTCAATATAATTTTTGAAGACCTATCCATAGATACCCCACACGTACCTATGGGTTAGATGATTTTTTTTTAGTTTCAGTTCTAAGTATGGGGACCCCAATTTTTTAATTTTTTTTATTTTTGTGCGAAAATCTTAATGCGGTTCACAGAATACATCTACTTACCAAGTTTCAACAGCATGGTTCTTATAGTTTCGGAAAAAAGTGGCTGTGACATACGGACGGACAGACAGACCGACATGACGAGTCCGTTTTTTGCCATTTGGCTACAGAACCCTAAAAACAGCAGTTTCATAGAAAAGTGCAATACCTACGTGGTCAAAATGTACAGAACAGCTGATTTTTTTGTATACCTAACCGGCGAAAAATTTATGCTGAATTCAAGGTTACAGTTTGCACACTAGTTAAAACTTATCCTGTAGGTAGAAACCATAGCCATAACCCTTAGAGCATATAACCTCACTAAAATGTGTATATGATACTCTGCAGAACAAAAGTGAACACAGACTACCCAGATATTAGGTAATCAAGTCAAAAATGTCAAAAAAACCTCAAACTGAACATGTCAATTCATGAATAACATATTACATAACTTTATTTAATACTAAATAATGATAAAAAACATTAATAATGTAACTGAAAATACGTAAAAAGCAACATTCTTGAAAATGGTGTTAATGATACAGTGACTAATTAGTCTTCTCTGAGGGTCGGGAGTAAACCATGTCGGCAAACGAATGTATTGGTTTGCAAAGCAGAGATACTAGTGAGGCCGGAAGCATCTTCTCCACCTGCTGCAATTGCGTAAAAAATCTCAAGGAACAGAAGGGGATATGTCCAACATTTTCAATCTTGCTTTTTTTACTGCTGTTTTTGCTTCTGGTATTGAACAAAAGATTGTGGAATCGCACTCCCCCCCCAAAAACACGTAGCAGAAAACAGTGCAAAAGGCGATGCGAATCCCCCGTAAAATGCCGTCGCTGTGGTGACTATCACAGACAGAGAAGAATGAACTAGCAAAAGTAATCATCTTCTAAAATAATACAGGAAAAGTTTTTATCCAGTGCGCAAAATGTAACCATGAATTCAGCATATCATTCTAGACCCCCTAGCGCTGAAAATTTTCGCCGGTTATACAAAAAAAATATATAGCTGGTCCATCCATACATTTTGACCGCGTAGGTATTGCGCTTTTCTATGAAACAGCAGATTTTTTTTTTTAATAACCGGCGGATTTTTTTTTCGGTAGGTGGTCTAGAATGATATGCTGAATTCATGGTTACAGTTTGCGCACTGGATAAAAACTTACCCTGTATAATGATATATCATATTCTATACTACTGACAATTAAGAAGACTGAAGAGTTTGTTAGTTTGAACGCTCTAATCTCTGCAATTCGCGGTGAGATTTGAAAAACATTTTTGCAACTGATATCCCAATTCTTGGGAAAGTATACAGGGTAACTTTTTAACCAGTGCGCAAACTGTAACCTTGAATTCAGCATATCATTTTAGACCCCGCAACGCAGAAATCTTTCGTCGATTAGGTCATCATCATCTGCCGAGCCTTTTCCCAACTATGTTGGGGTCGGCTTCCAGTCTAACCAGCAGCTGAATACCAGTATTTTACATAGAGCGACTGCCTATCTGACCTCCACAACCCAGTTACTGGGTAATACGATATCCCTTGGTAAGACTGGTTGTCAGACTTTTGGGCTTCTGTCTACCCGTAACGACTGTCAAAGATCCACAAATAACAGCCGGGACCAACGGCTTAACGTGCTTTCCGAGGCACGGAGGGGTCTTGGTATGTAAAGTTGGTCACCCATCCACGGACCAACCGCGGCAAGCGTAGCTTAACCTGATCGATCGACCCGCGCAGCTATTGTTACTTAGCCACAAGCCGCTCTCCACAAAAAAAAAAATGGTTGTTATTACACTTTTCTATGAAACAGCAGTTTTTTTTTTTTTTGAATGACCGTCGTTAAATTTCTCCGCTGGGTTGTCTAGAATGATATGCTGAATTCATGGTTACAGTTTGCGCACTGGTTAAAAACTTATCTTGGATAGGGTACTTTATATCACGCTAAAACACCGAGCAAAAACAAAAAAAGTCTGAAATAACGTTGAACGAAAGCGAATAAACGCGGGCACTCGATACGACGCGACGGGTGGGTCGGGGAAGCAAGAAATTTGACGCGCATGAAGTCGCGGGCAGAAGCTAGTGTCTACCTAATATAGTGGTTGTCTCGATGTAATGAATAATGAAGCATCTAAGACGATACTATACTTAAATTACTTCAAGTGCCTTGCCTGTATCAAATCTAGTACAGGGTAAAATTTTAACAAGTGCGCCAACTGCGCCCCTAGCGTAGAAATTTTTCGTCGGCTTTACAATAAAAATTTGCTGTTCATGTAAAATCAATACCTACGCAGTCAAAATGTATGGAACAGCTGATTTGTTTTGTAGAACTGACGAAAAATTTCTACGCAGCGAGTGTAGAATGATATTCTGAAATTATTACAGTTTGCGCACTGGTTAAAAAAATTCCTGTACCTATAGCCTTTTTTATATGATACCAAAACGAACCCAATTATAAAAATCTTAACTTTCAGAACGCTGAATGAAAGCTGGAAAAGAATCGAAATCGAATCATGGACTCTTTGACTCAAGACGAGATCTTTTAATTTTTATACCAAACTGATTACCAAAATAACAATAAACCAGTAATTTATTTCAAAAAAGATTTTTTTCTTGTGTGTGTCTGTGTGTACGTCTTCAGCATAGTTCAAGTTTTAAAGAAACTGTGGCTTTATAAATATAGCTTTTAGCTTTTAAATCTATCTTCCGGCGACGAAGTTCATTCAACTATCTCTTTATCTTGTAAACGGTAGGAAATAACAGCTTATTTGTTCATTTTACATTTAAGTATTCGTTTTTGAGATGCGCTCGCCTCTTGTTGCACCAGCAAGCAATTATGTAGACTTTATATTGAAGTTTTCCATTTGAGTCCACATCGGGTCGGTTTATCGATTTCAAATCTACAATATTCACAATATTACTATCTGATCTACTAATACCTAAGGCTTTGGCAGAGCTTCATATAAAAACCAAAAAAAACGGGTTTTCTAGGAAAACAGGATATTATAACAGAGCAGAGATAAAGTTGAATAGGTACCTAATGTCAGTGATAAGAATGGTTTTTTTTTTGGGTGGGAAATCATCAAATAACTTCTCCCGCTCTGAGTGGAGCAGGAGGGCGTGTCAGACTTTTACTGACTAAAACCCACCCGTGTTCCTTCATTAGCCCGTATGCCAGGGGCTGTGGTATCTCTTTCGAACAAACCCGCACCCCTTTTTTTTTTTTTTTTTTTTTTGGGTGGGAAATCATCAAATGACTTCTCCTGCTGAGTAGAGCAGGAGGGCGTGTCAGACTTTTACTGACTAAAACCCACCCGTGTTCCCTCAGTAGCCCGTATGCCAGGGGCCGTGGTATCTCTTTCGAACAAACCCGCACCCCTGGCAGGCAACGGCCCTTGCGGACCCCATCGGTGGTTGCTGACATGCCTGACGGCGCGCGTGCGGAACACAACGCGCCGTCCCGTCTACCACTTTTCGGCCGCAGAGGATAGGGAGAGCGGCTAACGCTATACCGACACTCCTCTTCCCCTGCGGCCCCACCGCGTCCGCCATCAAACGGTGGCGGCCCCGTCCAGGCCACGGAAGGGAAGAGCGCTGCTCAGAAGCACCGGCACCCCTCCTCTACCGCAGCCCGTAACCCTCAGCCGCGATGCCTCCCATTCGACATCGCGGCCCACCTCAGTTGCGGTGCACCTCACCGCAACCTACTTTTTGGCCGCTACGTTGTCGGCTTTGAGGCAAAAGCCCTGACGAGCGGCCCCACCTTTGGGTTCCTCTTGGCTTCACCGTGGCCGGCATCCACGGTTACTGAGCCCCCCCGCAACGACAATGCGGGAACCCACTCGGGGGGGAACCCGCACCCCTGGCAGGGTGATCAGAATGGTTGATGATTAATTGATTCCCCAATCTCTAAACTTATTTTGATAGATTTTCAACTTTATCACATAAGCATAAAGGTTCGTGTTCAATTGGACTTTGATAGTTTGGGGTAGCTTGATGTGCTGGCGTCTGTACATCATTTTCCTGCTCTTACTTATACCAACCATTTTATTCGCAGTTGATTACGCCCACTACTTTAGAAAACTTGTTTTTTCCAAGTAATACAGGGTGGACTTCGATGACGCGCAATCTGTATCCATGAATTTGGTACATGATTCTGAATCGCGTAGAAAATTTTCAACGGGTAATTAAAAAAAAAAACATTGGCCCAAAATATGATAGGTAAGGTTCAGGACCCCACATCAGTAGGAACACTTTGATCATCCAACTAGCCTAGCGTGGTACGCAGTTTCAAAAGAATAAGTGTCCAGCACCCTTTTTTTTTTTGAGGATGGGAAATCATCAAATAACTTCTCCCGCTCTGGGTGAAGCAGGAGGGCGTGTCAGACTTTTACTGACTAAAACCCACCCGTGTTCCCTCAGTTGCCTGTGTACCAGAGGCGCCGGTATCTCTTTCGAACAACCCGCACCCCTGGCAGATCAGCAAGCACCCTTTAATTTCATAACATACTATCAATCATAATCTGTTTTTTTTTTTTTAAGGATATTCAATTCATTAATCCATTGCTTCTTATCCTGCTAGTGCTACTAATCCTACTTTAATATTATAAATGTGAAAGTTTCCATGTTTGGATATTTAGATGTTTGCATGTTTGTTACTCAATCACGCAAAAACGCTTGAACGGATTTGGACGTAATTTGGCAAACAGATCGTTTATAACCTAGGTTAAGACATAGGATATTTTTTATCCTTCATTCTCATGGGATTATATCCGACCTTCACACGGGCAATCCTTTCAGATGCGTTGTGGAAAAGCACGTCGTAGTGAATTAACGCCCTTGCTGTCCTTGCTGTTGAACTTGGCTGGCATTGAGCCGGCTCCTCGTTCACAATACACAGGTTATGACAAGATGCCTTGCCTTGAACTTGCTAGCAAATTTCCGAATATATTACTTACTGGTCGATATGAATATGGAAACCGGTAATATGGCCGTGGCCATGTGTTATAAGTTTTTGCGTTTTACCATGATTTTGCTGTCTATAATATTTATGAAGCCAACACTCTCTTTTCGCCGCTTTACATTCATGACTGACCATTAGTCTCATAGTCGAAAATATAGAAATAACGTTGAAAAACGAAATCACTTGCCTCAAAAATCTCTATTTATGAAAAAAATGTATTTTGGCGTACTAATATAACCTCATCATCACGCCTGTAATCCTCGAAGAGTAAGGCAGTAGTGTACCTTTACTACACCCACATTTAGCCAGTTATGTTAAAGTCCCATTATAAGGGGCGAGCCTATTGCCATTAACCAAAAAAAGATTTTGGGAAAATAGAGTAGGTTGCTTACAATGGAATTTTCAACTTTATGATAACGATATCATAATACCTACGTTTGGGCATTTGTAGGTACAAATACTAAGGGAACGAAACGGTTAAATCTATGACTTTATTTTGATCGGTACCTACTTTATTTTTAGATTATGCTCCAAGCTCCCACAGATTGAAATAGCGTCAACAGGATAAAAATAAAAATAAAACTAAATAATATCGAAAAAGTTCTCAACGTCATGAATTATTTTTTTCAACTCGGACGCCATTGATTAACGTTTAAAAATTGTGGATATTTAATGACCATGCGCGGCTAGAACGAACTTCCCAAAAAATACCGTATTTTCGTTACCACATAATAATACATATTATACAATATAACCAGTTTACACATAATATAATATTGTACCTATTTATGTAATCTGGAATTTTTGGACAAATATGTGATGTCGTGTTTAACTGTTTTGCACATTTAGAGGTCAATCACTTGCTCTAAAGTCTAGACCTTCTGGTTTTGAAGCTATTATAATTTATTATAACGGCAATATTCTAGATATTGCTGTGAATAAACTATTAGGTATTAATACTATTTTTATAAGTATCAGATATTTTCCCATCATTTTGTGACGCCCACAGATTAATACAAGACAAAAATCTGGGCTAGTTTTCATATCACAGAAATTACCAAACAAGTTTGCCATTTTTAAGGACTTTAGAAATAAGAGTCTCTGTCCATCGGTAGGACGTGACCTAACAAAAGTATTAAGAACGGTCCTCAAGTAAACCCTTGTGGCATTCCCGGCTGCTCTCTTTATACGGAAGATTGTGCAGGGTAAATAACTTAACAAAATAATTATTTAGAACTAAGTACCACCGAGTCATCAATGTCAAAGTTATACTGTTTGCTATTGTACATTGACTTAGATTCTGGGTAATGGTAACATGTTGCGAACAATCGAAAGCTTCAGCCAAATCTCAGACAAATGAGAGCGTAAATTTCTAATTACTATCCTGTGGTCATGACACATTGTCATGGGTAATATGCGATACCTAAGCTATCTCTGTGTCTACGACTCTCCGTATCTGCTGCTGCTATAAATATATGTTCGTCTAATAAGTAGGTATTAGGATGAAAATTACGCAGTTTTTCTAACTGTTGTTAATAATAGTTTAGCTTATCGTGCAACTTGCAATGGCCGTTCTGATATCGTCAATTCGTACCTACTCGTTATAATGTAACGTACGATAACAAGTAATTTGCACTAAAATATGAATTCTAGGTTAAGTTGCAACTCCGTTTAAACACGTTACACAAATGTTTTTTTTTTTTTGCATAGAATGTAGGTATAAGGTACAGGCATATTATGGAATTCAAATGGAGTTGGACAGGATACACGTCGCCCTTGCGACGTGTATCCTGTAACACAACCTTACTCCACCTGTCATCATTGTGCCTTCACAATGATGACAGGTGGAGTAAGGTTGTGACAAAGTGGCATGCACGGTCCAAGGACTGAAAGACGAGATGTCAGTCGTCGTTCGTGGCAGCGAGATGGGTGGGCGACATTGTCGCCATCGCGGGCAAAACCTGGATGATGTTGGCACAGGAGCGTGGGGATCGGCACAACAAAAGAGAGGCTTCTGCTCAGTCGGGGCCGAGGATGACGATGATGATGTACAGGACCTACATTAAATTGCGACCGGCACCCTAATTGCGTAACTCACGATTGATCATAATCGGTTTCGTCTTCACAATTAAACAATATTCATTGCGTTATTTATGTTGTCGAACAGACACATTTTTCGAACATATGAAGCAATGGTTTAACAATCCGTTTCAAAACGATACAGATCATGATGAATCGTGAGTTACGCAATTAGGGTGCTGTATCAAATTATTTGCTGCGCCACTTCTTCCCAGTTAATGCTAGTGGTGAAGGGCGGGCGTTTTTGAGGACTGTCTTATGTTATTTTGACGTTTAAAAAGTGCTGACTCTCAACATAAGATTTTTGATTTGATTTGATTGTTCTGTTCGGGTCGGGTGATTGTGAATAAAATAATGCTTTACAAATAAATGTCATTATAATTGGCAAAATGCTAATTTATATTTTACACCATAATTATAACCTCAAAATGCAGACAGATAAATCACGAGTTACGTTGTTAATTCTTTCCCGAACTGCGTCATGTGTAACCTCGAAGTGAGAACAATAACTATTGAGTTTAATCAGCTAACGATATAATTAATTAACTATCTAATTAATCTCTTCATAGTAGTTTTCTTTGCAGAAGTGCTTGGCTCCTTAGTCCTTTGGTCCTACGCGACGTAGTAAATTTAGGTAAAAGCATTTTGCTAAGTCCACTGATTCGATGAAAAAGAAGTTTGGCTGAAAAAGGAGAATATAAAGTATCACATAATAATCAGACAGCGAGCCATACTCGCCGTCCGCAAGCCCACGCGTACAGTGGCCGGGAATCAGCCTGGGATTCCCGACGCCAAGGGCGTCTCCTGCGGAGGTTAGAGCCGTGAGGGCGCATATAATACGTACTGCCTGTGGTGCAGGGATTAAGAGCAGGAGAATGTTGAAATCAACTAGGTACCATCTTAAATTGTTCGTAGATCATAATAATGTCATAACTGTCATTCTTAGACAGTTTCATGAATTTACTATAATACAGCAAATTGACTTTGGGTGATAACTTCCTTTAAAAAAAAAATCCGTGACTGTAGCTTAATCAGATGGAGGATTCATGAAACAAAAAAGAACCGGGCGATGTGGCGACGCCTAGAAGGCCATTGACCAGGCAATGGACGTCAAGATTAAGTCTGAAATTATGAAAATGACGATGACATCAGATGGCGAAGTAAGAACATTATAGTGCTATTGGCAAAACGGATACATTTTAAAAGCTAAATCCAAAACTTCAGAGTTCATCATCTGCGTAGCCTTTTCCCAACTTTGTTGGGTTCAGCTTCCAGTCTAAGGATGCAGCTGAATACCAGTATTTAACATGGAGTGACTGCCTATCTAACAATAATACGGGTAATACGGTACCCTAGGTAAGACTGCAGGATGTCAGACTTATATAGGCTTCAGAAGACTCGTAACGACTGTCAAAGATCACCAATGGCTTAACATGCTTTCCGAGCCACGGAGGGGTATTGGTATAGAAATATGGTCACCCATCCACGGATGAGCCGCGGCAAGCGTAGTTTAATCTGATCCATCGACACGTACCGCTTTTATTTAAGCCTTTAATGAGTAAAAGAGCTAAAATTAAATAACTACTAAAGGCACTAATAATGGCCTCGCTGGCTTTTTATATCCTTATTTACCTATACCTATGTAATTAATACCACCTAACTAATCGAGTCTGCCTAACTCCCAAGAGAACCACAAACAATAGATCATAATTTTGTCTCACTCGTCAACGCTTGATAGATTGTTTTAGGTAAGTACCAATATTTTTTTTACGATTTTCCAGGTAAATAGTTATTGGTTCTTTGGTGCAGTGAAGGACTAAATCGACAGCAAAGTGAAAAGAAATTCTAACTCAATTTAGACAAAAATACTTCAAAAAAAAAAAGACTAAACGACTTCCAAAAAACACTAGAAAGCGAAAAATAACTTTAATTGCGGAAGTCGGTGACTTTGGACATGTATTTTATTAATTTCTTGTTTCTTTTTTTGAAAAAAGTTTATATTTTACACTTTTTAGTTATAGTACCTACCCCACACCAATTTGAAATTTCATCATCCTTGGGGTCAAAACAATGCATATTTATTTTATAGCAGCAATCTCGGTTAATTTGCTGTCATTTTTCGAAGACTTCCGTTGTCTGGCTCCGAAACGCATCATCCGTACTATATGAAATTTAAATGGGACCATTTCGATTAAACCCCTTTCGAACAAAATAAAGATTTTTTTAAATGGGTCTTATGACGGAGTTATGCCCGAACCTCCACCTAACTCCTAACCGTTAAAGAGTTGTACCTTCCTTCATCAGCTCAGCGTCATGAGATGATGATGACCATACGCAAATGTCTCAATAGCTTTAGAAAATATATGAAAAAAATCGTTAATACCTACAAAATTTGATCCCCTCGATTTCCCTGGAGTTCCATCATCAGATCCTGACTTGGTGCCAATGGGACCACCTCAGGAGTACCTATACTCTTTCAAATAAAAAAATAATTTTGAGAATCGGTCCACAAATGGGGGCGAAGCCGAGGAACATACATAAAAAAAAACATACAGTGGAACATATAACCTCCTCCTTTTTTGGAAGTCGGTTAAAAAACAAAAGTTTAGGTCAGGGATAGCGAACCTCTGTGTGTACATGGGCGTGCCATATTTTACAAATATTTTTTTAATGTGGCTATGATGTGCCTTTAATCTAGACTTAGCAACGACAGGAAAAAAAGTTTTGCAATAATACCTACTCTTTATATATCAGAGGTAGGTACTTATTATTTAAAAAAAAAGTATAACCCCTACTGAAGCTAAATAATTTATTTCAGGTTCATATTTTTGAGTCTTTAATGGTATTACTGAAAAATTACGAGTATCAAGCACAGGTAGATGCAAGTACATATAGCGTTCAGATTTCTATGTTTGCCATTATGATCTATGTACCTAAATTCCTGAATTGATGACGTGCCCAACCTATTTTTTCGCGTGCTACCAAAGGGCAGGCACGCGTGCCATCGGTTCGCCATCCCTGGTTTAGGTAATCCTTTGACAAATTTACACTATTCAAGCGGAAGAGTTCTGTTGTTTGTTAGAACTCGGTACCTACTCTCAAGAACTACCTGTCGAATTTCAAATATTCTTTTTACATTTGGTAGACCATTTTTAGAGGAAGGCGCTACGCTATTTGACCTTGTGCTGCAACCCTCAGGAGCGTAGGAAAAAGAACAAATTCAGAAAGAATGCTAAGCGAAAACGAAGTAATAGCACGAACAGGCTATGCTTTGCGAAGGGGCGGGTTAGTGGGTCAGGTATCACGCGGGCGAAGCAGCGGCCAGAAGCTAGTTCTATAAAACTTCTAACTAGTTAATACTAATACGATTAATCTGTTAGAAGGTATGATGATGATGATGATGGGACTCTCTTTTCCGCACTTCGACTCCCATTCGGTCCGTTGTGCGTGGGGATTCTGGCTAACAAACGCAGCCTAGCCCCGCCCAAAAGCACAGAAGCTTTCTGGGAGCTTCATAGGATTCGCGGAGCGACCTCAATGTTCTGAGGATTTCTACACATTTAGAAGCCACGGCCTCGCATTCCAGGATGGCGTGAGCGGCTGATTCCTCGACGACACGGCAGCCCCTGCAAAGCAGGCTGTTTGTGGCGCCTATGTTAAAAAGATGTTTGTTAGGGGTTTATGGCCCGTAATTGTTAGATGATGTTAGAAGGATTTAAGTTGCAACTAAAAATATTTTTTAAGAGATTTTACTAGCACATGCGAATTTGACCCTTAAAAACGAGATTGGACACTTCGCGCCTTGAAATATGTTTACTGACGTTAAATTTTAGTCGGTACGTACAGTCAAGGAATGAAAATATTAAGCTTTGAATTAAAATAACAGTTCGAGAAGGTGGCTTGCGCCCGCTGTGTGGGAACATAAAGGAATTCGTTCAAAAATGGCTAAACATATCGCTCCCTGACCGTACACACACACCTTAAAAACGAAACACATTAACATAAAAAATAAGATTCTCGCATAAAATCCGAATCTTCCTCTTCTCTCTGGTTTCGACGAACCGTAGATCAACTCAGTCATTTGTTGCCCTTCGCTAGGCAGCTGGCAATAATACACAGCAAACTGCCATACGATGAGCCGCAACCGACAAGAGTTTTGACGACATCTTCTTTTCTTCATAAATTTTTAATCCAGGTTTCTTCCCAGCTCAGGCCAAGCGTTACTGAGCCTGGCTGGCTAAGTCTGTTCCCGTTTGATGGCGATAGACTGGCCCTCTATTACATGGGACTTAAATCTAAGTGGCGAAATGTGGGTGCACAATACTACCTACCCCTTCAGGCAAATATAATCGTGATGTTATGTTGTTACAGTAAACCGTGATCGCATCAAACTTACAAATCAAACTATATTAGAGACACCGAACGTTCAGTCGGGAAACTTAACTGTTGAGTAGTTTGACCAATATGCCGTTAAATACAAAGAATGACAGTTATGATTTGAATTTACGGACAATTTAAATTGATGTCGTTATTCAATTTGCATTACAACCAAGTTTCCTGACATTACATGAAGTGAAAGACACATCTCTAATTAAAAATTAAACACAATAGAGTTACAAGAAAACATAGAGCACACATTCTAAATACAAATAAATTAAGAAGCACAAGCACATCACAAAAATATTCAAATCAAAATTCCAGCTAATCAACCGTTCCTACGAACTGTCAACCGTTATTTAAATTTCAAAGCACCGAGATTGGTTTGATCATGTATTTATGACCAAGCCAACCGTTGCACGATAACGTCAAAAAAATGTTTCAATGCTTTTAAAGTTAATTAACATAATCAATTATAATATTTTGTTAGTTAATAATGCTAAAACACGAAACAATTTTACAAATAACGTAGAAGATACTCAATTTTCTACAACATTTTATGCACGATTTAATATTAAAATAGATTTTAAATGTTCAGTTTTACTCACCCGTGACATGGAGGGGTAACAGACGACACTGCTGGTCAAACTAATGGATCACTTTAACAATTTTTCCCTGTGACCGTGGTTAATAAACGATATTTTATCTACGAGGAAAGCCGCGTGTTTATTATAGGGAGCCAATTAACGTATTTCATGACCGCTGCTGTTAAAGGACACTACCTAACACTGTAAAAAATGGTGGCCGTAGCGATGTGGTCGTGAACGATCCCGGAAAAAGTCCGGGCTTTTAGGTACCTAGTAATTTGTTGCGGAGGAAGGTTTCCCTAGAATTATGACGTTGATGGGATGATAGTTGACAATTCGTTGCAAAGTAGTTTTGTAAATGTATTTAATAGTCGTAGATTTCTTTTTTATAGAAGCCTAAGCCTAGGAATTAGCATAATATTGATCGCAAGGCCTTTATTTTGACAAGGATTTTATTTTGACAGTTCAGCCATCACGTAAGCCACGTTCGGTAAGTTTTATAAATTTTTGTGCAGACGAATCTTTCAAACCTGCGAAGCAATGGATGTAAAACTCGATTGCCATTTTATGTGTGTTACGCTAGACGCTACTACCCCACTGGTGTCTTCTTATTTACCCTTAGAGGCCTAGATATGTATATTGATGTTGTGTGGTGTTGTAGCAAATTAAATCATTACATTCAGGAATAATTTGACTATATTAGGCTATATACTATAGAAGCAGAGTAGGTCCAATACCTTTAAACACATCTAATCTGACTTACTCCATGCTGGTTAGGTGGGTTTTGATTGATATTTAAAATTCAAAAGTAACAAGTAGCTACCTATTTTAAATCTCTGTCCTTCTAAGTTCTAATTACAATCCATTATCTTTCGTCTTTGTTAGAACAGAAAACATTTTTAAAGTAACAATTTAATAAAATAAAATGGCTTGGTCAAAATAATGTTGGTATGTTTGATATTACTTTTTCCGAGACTGCGTGTTGTGGTCTCACGCAGTCAATCTCTCCGCTCTATGAAACAAGTACATTCCCTGACTGTAGATATAGTGTAGGTGCATAGGTAAGTAGATATCATAGAACAAGTGGGCTATGGTAGCCTTGTGAAAAACATAAGAAACTCATACAACCTCCTACCAACCA
Organism: Polymixis flavicincta; assembly: GCA_949987655.1. Classification (NCBI taxonomy): domain Eukaryota; kingdom Metazoa; phylum Arthropoda; class Insecta; order Lepidoptera; family Noctuidae; genus Polymixis; species Polymixis flavicincta. The sequence continues at coordinate 13,352,219 of OX465190.1, read as the reverse complement.
CAATCAGCAAAATTAAAATCCCGCATTTTCCCCTCACTAAACCAGCAACGAACACAGTTCGTTATCGAATACACAGGAAATGTGACAGGAAGACTGGACCGTGGCCGATAGAGAACAGCAGCAGCTCCCTAACGCATTACAAATTATCGTATTTCACACTAATCTAATTGGTTTAATGTTTGACATAGCAACCGGTAGAAGGCTCGTCCGACTAAAATCATAGGGTTTTTCTAAAGCCATATAAGTAGGTACAGAAACAACTCAAAAAATATTATTCAAAAAAACCCGACTGCCTAAAAAGTGAACTTTAGGTAATTAAAAAAGTTGGAAACAAGAAACTTATTTAAAAGGATGACTATTAGACTGAATACAATATGCAATCTCATGCAGTCGGAGGCATCTTCTTTAGAGCTGACTACTCCGAATGCATACGATTGCTTATAGTATTCAGTCTAACAGTCATCCTTTTAAAATAAGTTTCTTGTTTCCATCTTTTTTAATTACCTAAAGTTCACTTTTTAGGCAGTCGAGTTTTTTGTTGTTCTTTTTGTTTTCTTTTTTAATTTTCAGAGTTGTCTGCCATACACACCTAAGATGATTAATGAATAATCATGTAGTTTATGTTGTAATGTTGACTATTTTGTTGCTTTTTTTATTATTTTAGCATTTTTCAGTCCAAATTACATATATAAACATACAAGTTGCCTTTATGAAACCCTTTATTTGGATACCCCATTCAAAAGGTCTTGAGAAAAAAATGTTTTTTTGGAAAACACATTTTGGCGCCAAAAATCGGGCTTTTTTTTCATTTTTTTTGTACCCAGTGTCAGTCTCACAATTAAGACGAATCTAATGGCACTTCTCAAGCTGAAATCGATCAAGCCGTTTAGGCTACAGAGCGTGCCAAAGAAATATACATACATACATACACTCGAAAAACATAACCCTCCTTCTGGCGCAGTCGGGTAAAAATTTCAAAATGTGGGTGTAAAATAGGTACACCTCTGAACAACGGTTTTGATATGTGGTAATCTTATTTTTTATATCCAACATTAACCTTTTTTTTTTTATCTTTATTTATTTACAGGGTTTTTTCAATAAAGAATATGTCACCCCGATTATCAAATACAATAAGTAGAACAAAACTAGCCTACCCGCAACCTTATACCCATAATAATAATATGATACAGTGTTCTGGCCTCATCCGACAATGGTGAAGCCAGAACGCTATTAAAGAAACCTACAATATAATCATTGTCAAACGCTTGACGTCTTTGGACTGCAATACGACCACACTCAGTCAAGATGTGATGAACATCTTCTATGACTCCACAGACAGAACAATTAGGTGACTCAACTTTCCGCATCATAAATCCAAAACTATTGAGAGGAACGTGTCCGGATCGGAGTCTCAAAGCCATTACAATTTCTTGCCTATTCATCCTACCCTCGCTGAACCAAAGCATACGTGGAAGAGATGGTTGAATCGTCCTATACCAAATGCCCTTCGTTAAGGATCTCGTATCAAAATATTCTGACCAAGATTGAATACATCTTATACCATCTCATTACCATATAGTCCAACGTGAGAAGGAATCCATTGCAATACAACTATTTTTAAGATACTATACGCCAGTGGAAGTCCTCTGAACGGTGAAGTACCTGTACATCTCATCAGATGAAGGACGGCACTTTTTGAGTCAGTGAAAATGACAAACCGATCACCGTCCAAAGATTTGATATAGGCCAAAGTATCACCGATAGCGATTAACTCCAAATGCATGATTGAAACCTTTGATAAAATACGGAATTTAAAAAAAAGTAGCTACCAATTTGCGAGTCAAAAAAGGCTGCGCCACAATAGTTCCCATGTCTAGAACCGTCCGTATACACACAGTAAAAGTCTGAATAATGTGCATTAAGAGATTTACAACATATTGATCTTAAATTATCTACAGAAAAACATTGCTTAGGTTTATCAACCGAATCTACACTAGGTTTTATAATACGTGATAAGTCCATATTGTTGACCCAAGTATCCATGGAGAACATGCCAATTTTACTACTGCAGAACATTTGCTCTTGTTTTAAAACGTCGTGAGACATAACTAACAGTGGTTTTTTCTTATGTCTCCAATAAAGATTATTATTACAAAGACCATGAAGATTCTCCAATAATCCGACTAAAGGAATGTCGTAACACTTAGATTTTAAGTAAAACTTACCAGCTAAATATCGGCGGCGAATAAAAAGAGGAGGCAATACCAATTCGGATTCCATCACGTGAATCGGAGTGCTTTTGATAAATCCCCCTATTAATCGCAGGCAAATGTTTTGTAACAACATTAACCTTCCTAAATATACCTAGATCTACCCTTTACGCACAAAAAAACTTATTAGGTATCTTTTAATTATATACATCCTCAGGCAAATTCAGACAAATTCCCTCAACACCAACACAACTACCTTAACACATACACCCACACAATCACACCCCATCAGATATACACACAGTCACACACCAACAGATATACACACAGTCATACACCATCACATATACACACAATCACACACACTATACGAGTAAAATCACAAACAACACACATTAACAACATATTAGGTTATTCTCTATTCTCTTTTTTTAATTATTTTGATTTAAGATTTTTTGTTATAATGTAAGTTTTATTGTATAATTCTTCTCTATAGATTAGAAGAAATTAAGAAATTTATTGTAACGTACCATTATCTACATGTATAGAATCATAGCAATCAATGTAAACGGAACGAAGGAGCCTGGATCTCACGACACAGGGAATCCTAGTGTGAGTTCCAGGAAGTAACGCATTTGATTATTTGAATGTAACTTTCAACAATAAATTAAATTACTCTTATTCTTTTGTTTTACATGACATGACATCATGTAGGTACTTAGAAACAGGTACCTAAGTTCTGCAGGATTAACCTACACGTATGTAGATAAGCATGTAGACGGTTGAAGCCGGATAGACCTCTCTAGCTTTAAATTTCAACCGTACGTACTTTCATCGTACCATCTGTTAAGCCAAGTGCTGATGCTGCACAATCCTCATCGGAATTCGTCTTTCCTTCGTCTAGGTAGGTAGGTCCCTACATGTACTTAAAGTAGATTTTGGATGGTTAGAACAAGGGTCATCGATGTGCAAACTGGATTCTGACACATTTGTCCGACATTCGTTTCTCGGTTGATCGGTTCGCTGACAGAACGATCCACTTTTCAATGTTTCTTCGATAGAATTTTGCAACGAGGAACGGTTCGCCGACAGAACAATTCAATTTTTAGAATTTCATCGATAGAGCCGGTGAACGATTCGCCAACGTGATTGTTTAGCCTAGGTACTTATCCCTGTGTTTACACCAAGGTATTAGAGATTCATTCTACACTAGCTTTTGCCAGCGGCTCTGCCCGCGTGGATGTCGGTTATCGCGTAAAAAGCCTATGTCCTTCTCCATATTCCAGGCTATATCTCTGCCAAATTTCATGACGATCGGTTCAGCGGTTTAGGCGTGAAAGCGGGACAGACAGACAGAGTTACTTTCGCATTTATAATATTAATAGGGAAAGGGATATACTGTTTTCATTGAGGGGCTCGTGGCTGAGTAAAAATAGTTGCACGACGGGTCGATCGATCAGGTTAAGCTTCGCTTGTTGCGGTCGGTCCGTGGATGGATACTTAAACGATAAGAATTGTTGGTCGCTGTGATTAACTCAAGACAACGTTTGTGTTCTTTCACCAGAATTAGCTTACCTACTGACAGGTTATACGAGTTACTCCACAGCATTGTTTATTTCATTTGACTGTATAAACCATATATTTTTTTTTTTTTTTGTATAATGAAATTTCCATTTTTTGATGAAATTTAATTACTTACCTATTACTGTATAGAATCAAGTCCTTCCAACTTATCAGACAGCTGTGCTGCTGGGGACTTTGTTGCGCCACTTCTTCTTCCCAGCTAAAGCACTAGGAAGTGTCGAAGGGTGGGCGTTTTTGGGGGACTGTCTTATGTAATTTCGACGTTCGAAAAGTGCTGACTCTCAGCCTAGTTTGAATAAATGACTTTTGATTTTGATTTCCAAAACCTTTCCGCGCCTTGGCAATCACGTTAAGCCATTGGTCCCGGTTATATCGATGAAATTCTAAAAAGTGAATCATTCTGTTGGTGAACCGTTCATCGGAGAAGCGAATGTCGGAGAACTACTTCAAAATGCGACTAGAATCGAGGTGGATTCACAAGTGTTGCAATTTGGTCAATTAGAGCTGCCGCACCCTGTGCCACTAGTGGCGGACACAGCAAGGGGACACAGAACGATTCACTTTTTGATCCGTGTAGCTATTATTACCTACTCAGCTTCCAGCCCCTCAATGGAAACAGTAGGTACAATATGTAGACGACTAAACAGTCGCGTTGGCGAATCTTTCGCCGGATGAAAGGTTCGATCGATGAAATTCTAAAAAAATTTAATCGTTCTGGCAGCGAGCCGTTCGTCGTTGCAAAGTTCTATCGATGGAACACTGAAAAGTGAAATGTTCTGTCGGTGAACCGATCAACGGAGAAACGAATTTCGGACAAATGTGTCAGAATCGCAAACTGAAATGTTTAAAAAAATGTCGATTGAGTTTCTTGCCGGTTCGTCTCGTACCGTACCTACGCTTTGGAATGGGCAACTATTTAGCTTCATTTTTCTGACTCCTTGACAGTTGTGAACTGCCTTGACAGTTGTGAAGAGTGCCTGTAAATGTTTAAATTGAAATAAATGCTGAGTTTAGTTGAATAAGTAGATCGTTTACTACCTACCATCAGAAAAATGTAGGTATTTTTATAATTATTTTTATTTTTTACGCGAATGCTGGCTCATTGTCTCTGTTTTCTTATTGAACTGTTATTTCACATTCAAGATGTTGTCAATACGCAGGTACTTACAGTTCTTATTTACGTACCTACTTAGGTATTAGTCGGTAAAATAATTAGGTGCAAGCAATTGATATAGGTACAAGAAACCCGGTGCAAGTTAAAATAAACCATCAGATGCTTAACATTTTCATTCCTTGAGTGTACTATACGACCTACCAACGTAATAACTAAAATGTCGAATATGTAGTATATAATACTCGTATGTTTAAAAGATGCGGTTTTGAATCTATGCATTGAATTAAGCCACACAGTAGATAAAAAATCAAGTTTTTGTAAGGTTATTTACTGTTCCAAATATTAGGTAGGTACCTACCAACATAACAATAAAAGCCACGTGGGTGACGTGGCTCTTATTGGTTGGTATTTTAGTAGGTACCTATTACATAAATAATGACATAATTTCCTATAAATACCGTTTAATTAAATGTATTAATATGGCTATCTGTATTATAATATTATTAATTTTGTGCTCCGAAGGTCGTAATTTAATTTATCATCGTAAGGAAAACCACAATTTGAAACTATTGTAAGTAGGTACAATGTTTTGGAAAATCCCATCAAAAGGAAAATGTTGTTACAATAATTTCAAGCTACGTTAACATATTTTAGTTATTATTTTATGAATACCTAAATTGCCTTCTAGTTTGTAGGTTCAGTGAGTAAACGCTTATAAAAGCTGCTGTGGGCGGAGTGCCGCCGTGTCCTCGTGGAGGCGATGGGCGGTGGCGATCTCTCGTGTCCGACCCTGGTCCAGGCCATGGTACGGAGCGAGAGTGCATGTGAAGCCGTCACCTCCTTCTGCGAAGCAATATTGCTTGCGAAGAGTGAGGCGGGCGGCGCACGTGAGGGAGAAGCAATCTATGCGCTCTCACGGCTCTAGTCGCTGCAGGAGACGCCCTGGGCGTCGGAAATACCAGGCTGATTACCGGCCACCGTTGGCGCGGGCTTACGGACGGCGAGTAATGGGTAGTTCGCTGTCCGGTAAGGACCAAGCCCGGGTCAACGGCGCGCTGTTCCACGCGGGCCACGCGGGTCAAAGAGATGTCAGCACCTACTGGTGGTGTCCGCTAGGGCCGATGCCTGCCAGAGGTGCGGGTTGTTAAAAAGAGATACCGTGGCCCCTGGCACACAGGCAACACGGGTGGGTTTTATGATTTCCCAACCTCAAGGGAAAAAAAGGCTGCTGTAAACCACACAGATTTCACAGCTCCAACTTCTTCTTAACGTGTGGACGGCGATCTAGATAGGGTTGGCAACGAGTTGGGCTACTTCAGTAGCGTCCATCAGATCCTGAAACGTGCGAACAACATCAACCTGCGTAACAAACTATCAATCGGAATCCGACTCATTTCAACGCTAATCCATTGCTTCATATGTTCGAAACATGTATTTGCTCAACAAAGTAAGAAACGCAATGAATATTGTTGAACTGTCAGAATAAAAGCTACTCCTACTAGGTATTCGTGTGTTACGCAATTATCCCTCGCTGAACATGACCACAAGCTCCATGTTTCTTTGTAATAAAATTAATGATGGCATAATTAACTTGCCGGTAGACATACTTGTTAATGCACAGCACCAGGGTTAGCTTGACGCTTTCTATTCCTACGAAGAATTGACAGTGATTTTTCAATACAAAGTGACATTTCGTTTCTCCATTTTTGACATCGCACCGTAGATATCCTTCCACAATCTTTCATTTTGTCTTTCGTTTCTAACGATCTTTGTCTAAGTCCTTATAAGTGTAGACTATTTCAGAAGTAAATTTCTTCCGAAACTGTCAAAATCACACTGACAACAAACTTTCTACTCGACGGCCACAAAGTATATATGTTGCAGTCAAAACTCTTAACCAGTCAAAATTACTATTGACTAGCAAAATCAGTCAAAAGTACTTTTGACTGAACAGGTTGGTCAAAAGTGGTTTTGACTGAAAATTATTGGTTATTAGTACTTTTGACTGCAAATTTGCGGTTAAAAGTACTTTTGACTGACGCTCTTCGTCAAAAGTAGTTTTAACTGAAATAAACCATCAGTCAAAAGCACTATATAAATCGTAAGATGTGAATAAAAAAGATATTTACTAAATGTGAAATCGTTTACTACGAAAAATTTAGCATTACAATCAATACAAAGAAAACATACACTTAAAATTGTCATTAAAATAGGTAATCAGAAAATTCACAGGTTATAAAAACACAGTACCTACATTACGTAATCGCTTTTCTGAAATAATTTTTAACTTTAATTAAAATTTTAAAAATAAAAATATAATTCGTGATTGTATAATGAGAACCTTGTACATTATATTATTATTTTTATTTTAAGCTTTTTATTTCCCACAAATACAATAGTACAATAATATCTTAAAAATTAGAATTCATTCATTTATAATAATTTAAACATGCATAAGTAGTAACAGTATTAAACAATAAATAAAATAGTCTTTACATAAATTGTTTGATTTCATAATACGAGTACATTAAATAAATTTATAGGCCACATTCACATAGTGCGGCAAATTATACGGAAGTCCCAAGAGTATAATCGGCCGCTGTGTCTAGCGTTTGTGGACTATGAAAAGGCTTTTGACTCTATCGAGACCTGGTCTGTTTTTGAGTCTCTGCAGCGATGCCAAGTCGACTGGCGATATATCTAAGTGCTGAGATGTCTTTATGAAAACGCGACAATGACCGTCCAAACTCAGGACCAGCGAACTGAACATATCCCCCTGCGCCGAGGAGTGAGACAAGGGGACGTTATTTTCCCAAAATTGTTCTCCAACGCATTGTAGGATGTGTTCAGAACGCTAAACTAGGAAGGACGCGGTATTAATATCAACGGCGAGTACATCTCACACTTGAGATTTGCAGATAACATCGTCATACTGGCTGAATCGCTGCAGGACTTGCAGCAGATGCTGAACGACCTAGTTGATTCTTCTGTACGCACTGGTCTCCGGATGAACTTGGACAAAACTCAGGTTATGTTCAACGAACACGTTACTCCGGGACCGATTGCTGTCAATGGCGGTGCTCTCAAGGTTGTTCGAGATTACGTTTACCTCGGGCAAACTACCCACGCACAACGGACCGAATGGGAGTCTACGTGCGGAAAAGGGAGTCCCATCATCTCGGGCAAACTATGCAGTTTGGTAAGAACAACTTTGAGAAAGAGGCTAACAGAAGAATTCAGCTGGGTTGGGCAGCATTTGGGAAGCTTCGAGGAATACGCGTCGAGAAGACTCGAGTCTTCTCGTCGCGTATTCCACAGAGCCTGAAGACTAAAGTCTTCAACCAGTGTGTCCTACCTGTTATGACCTACGGAGCTGAAACGTGGACACTCGGTACGGCTGGTCCATCAATTCAAAGTCGCTCAGCGAGCTATGTAACGAGCTATGCTCGGAGTTTCTCTGAAAGATAGAATCCTGAATGAGATGATCCGGCAGAGAACCAAAGTTGTCGACATAGCTCACAGAATTAGCAAGCTGAAGTGGCAATGGGCCGCCCGCCCACATTAGTCGTAGAACCGATGACCGTTGGGGTAGACGTGTTCTTGAGTGGAGACCGCGAATCGGCAAACGTAAGGTAGGACGCCCTCAGGCTAGGTGGAGTGACGATCTTCGACTGATACAACCAGTCAAAACCACTTTTGACGGAATCACTTAGTCAAAAGTACTTTTAACCAGCTCCATTGGGCAAAAGTACTTTTAACTGTTATTTTAGTCAAAAGTATTCTTAACTAAAGCATACGGTCAAAAGTAATTTTTACTGATTTTGCTAGTCAATAGTACTTTTGACTGGTTACGAGTTTTGACTGCAACATATATATACACGATATCTACAAAATCATGATTAGTTTAGAACGCATAACTGTGATAATTAATAGAAAAACATAGCTATCTCTCCTATTGTACATCATTTAGTTTATAGTCATGTCTATTCTTCCGTCGATAAATCGGTGCTCGTGCTAAGCCTGCTGAGCAGTTTTTCGACCTTTTATGTACCATGTTTTATGCAAGGTAAAGATTCTATTCTATTATATTCTATTCGAACGCGACCATATTGCTCTAGCAAGCAGTTGGAATAAGTCATCTGTCTTTGCCCGTTGAGGCAGGTCATCTCAGCCCGTCGAGAGGCTCATCCTTGCCCGTTAAGAGAGCTCATCTCTGCCCGTTAAGAGAGGTCATACCTGCCCTTCGAGAGAGCTCATCTCTGCCCGTTAAGAGAGCTCATCTCTGGCCGTTAAGAGAGCTCATCTCTGCCCGTTAAGAAAGCTCATCTCTGCCCGTCGAGAGAGCTCATCTCTGCCCGTTAAGATAACTCATCTCTGCCCGTCGAGAGAGCTCATCTCTGCCCGTTAAGAGAACTCATCTCTGCCCGTCGAGAGAGCTCATCTCTGCCCGTTAAGAGAACTCATCTCTGCCCGTCGAGAGAGCTCATCTCTGCCCGTTAAGAGAGCTCATCAGATGCCATCTCTGGTCGTCGAGATAGGTCAAATCTGGCAATCTCTTGCTAGGTCACCTTCAGTTTAGGTACTTGAGCTTGTGTAGATTGTTGATTATTTCGGTCATTTCTTGTGGACAATGCGCAAGTTATTATTTCGCTAATTTCTGAACTCTATTATTGTCCACCGTAAACTCTTATACCTAAGTACCTATAGGTACGTAACCGGTTGAGACTGGATGTACCTAATTATTGTTTTCTAATTATATATCGATCGGCAGTAGATAGGTACTTAATTATCTGATCATTTACAAAATATATGCTTTTGTCAAACTCAAAGCATTTATTAAATGTCGATTAATTAAACCATTTACAAGCAATTTTGAATTTAAATTGTCAAGGAGTCGTCAGATATTAAGCCTATATAACCTTGAAGCTAGTTGCCAATTAGTAATTATAAAAGGTAGATTTCTATGGAAATCTCTTTTAAATCCAGATATCACTAAATCTTGGGTGCAGCATAATTCTTAACGCCTCTCTAAGTGAGATCAAAGTTAAAAAACTATATAAAAGATAAAAAATAAGCCATTGTTTTATGGCTATGTCAAAAATAACAGGACTGAATATAGCAGGAAAGACTAAGGAAGGTCCAAATTCGCGCCATTTCCATTAATAGTAGGAGCTACTAATAAAGGTCACAAATTATTTTTCAAATTATCGTTGCTTGTTTAATAGTTGTTTCGATAAAACCGATGTACCATCAAAGCCACTTATCGATAAAGTGCAATACAACACAATACGTACCTTCTCGAAATCTCGGTCAAGGTCACTTTTCATCCAGAACGTAATAGATTCTCATTTACACCTTAATATATTGATTTAACTTCCCTAAAGAAACCAATAAACACTGAAGCTAAATAAAATGGTCACTAAACTGTATAGAAGTTGCATTACTCATTTGTTTTGATAAAAAACGTTTTTGTTTATAAAATGAAGATGCTGGGAAAGCTGTGGGTCACTGGTGGATGTCAAGTTCTAGGTGAAGGCCAGTTCTGGACCTGCGCAGACGGGAAATGGGGAATGTTGCCAATTTGTGCGATAAGCGCCAGAATTCTGTGTACAGCAATATGTTGAGGTGTTGAGCCATTTTAAGCCTTTATAAGCGGGCACGCCCATTATTCCTGTAGGCTTTTATTTAGCTAAGTTCTGTTTAAGTTATTTTTTATTTATTTTTACTTGAGCACATGGTTTTCAATGTTTTGTTGGTATATTGGCGTGTTCTAGCTGACATAGAGGCCAAATTTAATGTTTCTTGTGTTTCGTAATGTTAATTACCTACTATTGTATCAGACAGCTGTGCTGCTGGGGAGTTTGTTGCGCCACTTCTTCTTCCCAGCTAAAGTACCTACTAGGAAGTGGTGACGGGCGGGCGTTTTGAGGACTGCATTTTTTAATTTTGACGCTCAAAAAGAACTGACTCTCAGCCAAGTTTGAATAAATGACTTTTGATTTCATTTTGATTTTAACGATGTAGTCTGTTTCTATTATCAATTTGATTCGCATACTTTTTCGTGCGGGAAAATTAGCTTCCTACTTTACTAAGGAGCTGTTATGTAAAAAAAAAAATGATAAATTGAATGAGTCTATGTAGAAACTTATAAGTATAAAATTTATATCTACTTATAAGTTTCTACATAGACTCATTCAGTTTATCAATTATTTTTTTTACATAACACCTCCCTCCTTGCGTCGTATTCCTCAATGCTGAGGGTCGTGCCCTCCCTTCAGTATCACCTTTTCTCGGATGATCTTTTTCCATCTCTCTCTGTCACTGGCTGTGTGAAGGGCGCTATGGACTGTGGAGTCAAGGGCCGTGCGGATCTGGTCAGACCATCGTATTGGGCTGCGTCCACGAGGTCTTTTCCCGTCTACCTTGCCGGTCACGATTAACTTTTCCAGGTTGCCATCGTCTTTCCTCGCAATGTGACCGAAGTATTCCAAGACTCTGCGCAGGCACTCGGATGACAGCCGTGAGGAGATTTTGAGCTCTCGCAGTATGGAGACGTTTGTCCGATATGCTGTCCAGGGGATACGCAGCATCTTCCTCCAGCACCACATCTCAAAAGCGTCAACGCGTTTTCGGTCAGCAGATTTCAGCGTCCAAGTCTCAGCGCCATACGAGAAAATCGAGAAGACAAGGGTCCGTACCAGTCTGGTTTTAGTTTTTACGGAAATGTTGCGATCTCTCCAGATATTTCCAAGCTGAGACATGGCGCTTTTAGCCATGCCAATTCTCCTGCGCATTTCCTTCTCGCAAGAACCATTGTTACTGATGTTGGAACCCAGGTAAATAAAGTTGTCCACTGTTTCTAGGTCCAAAGCGCCAGTGAGTTCCAGCTTCCCAGATCTATCCACAATTATAACCTTGGTCATTGACTTGTTTATAGAGAGTCCCATCTCCTCGCTAATCCGCTCCATCCGGCCATGAGTGCAGCCATTTCCGACTCATTCGCTGCAAGAAGAGTAGTGTCATCACCATCAGCGTAGCGCAGGTTGGTGATTTTCACGCCACCAACTGTGATGCCTCCTTCCCAGTTCTCGCAGGTACGTCTCATGATGTGTTCGTCATAGACGTTGAACAGAATGGGCGATAAAATGCATCCCTGGCGCACTCCTTGATGAAATCTAAAGGATTTAGATGTTGTTTTGTCGATTCTTACGACTCCCTGACTTGAGCCATACAGGGTGCGGAGTAGGGCGGTGAGACGGTTTGGTACTCCAAGTTCTTGCAGGACTCTCCACAAGCAACCCCAGTTGACACTGTCGAAAGCTTTGCTGTAGTCGACGAAACACATTACCACTGGGATGTCAAATTCGTATGCCTTCTCAACGAGCTCTTTGAGAAGGCAGCTGCCTGATATTGAGAATTTGCTCTCGAGTGCCCCTACCCTTCACGAATCATGCTTGCTCCTGTGGGATTTGCCAATCCAGGTAGTAGCGGATGCGATTATTCAGAATATGGAGCAAGATTTTACTAGCATGTGAGATGAGGGACAAGGTACGATAATTGCCGCAGATCTTACTTGACCCCTTCTTGTGCAGCGGAAGAATAACGGATTCTGATCAGTCCTGCGGCCAATCACCGTTTTTCCAGACATGTGAGCAGATCCTGAAAAGTGTCTCTTCGCCCATGTCACCCATAACCTCAAGTATCTCTGCTGTTATTTGGTCACTTCCTGGCGCCTTCTTCTTCTTAAGAGACTATAGCAGAAGATATTTCAGAGCGGAGAATCATGGGTTCCAGTTCTAGATCCTTCCAATCCGGGCCTGCTCCGGGGGTTGAATGGGGACCTGCGTACAACTGCTCACAATACGAACGCCATCTCTCGGCAATGTGATCGAGCGCATGTAGTACAGTGCCATCGGCATCTTCAATGACCCATGATTTCGCTTTGAACTGCTTGGAAAGGACTCTGACTTTCTTGAAAAGGTCTGCAGTTTGTAGCTTATTCGAATGTCTCTCAATGTCTTTGCAAATGCCCTCAATGAAACTGTTCCTGTCGTGGCGATAACTGGTTTGGATGGTTCTGCTAAGCTCAGAGTATTCAGCCATTATTGCACGATCTTGCAGCCCCCTAGTTTTCAAGTCTTTCATGCGTTGGATGAAATCCCACGAAAAATCGGAAATCCAACATTTTTTCTTCAGCTCTGTGTTCTTTTTGTTAGAGACCAGGTCCAGTGTGTCGGTAATATGACCTTTCAAGTGTTTCCACTGAGTGTCAGCGTTAGCGTGTTCTTGCGTTGGGCTGTCCTTCAGTTTCGCCTCTAACGCCTCTCGGAAGATTGGTTGTTCAGCGGGGTCTAAGCTTCTGGGCTTTGGTGGGTTACGTCTAGCCGCCTTTAATCGTAGCGAAAAATTAGCCACGAGCAGATTGTGGTCAAAGCCGCAGTCTGCGCCGGGAAAGGTCTTCACATTGGAGACCGAGGATATCCAGCGGGTATCTAGAATGATGTAGTCGATTTGATTTCTTTGCCTGTCGCCTGGAAATCTCCATGTGTATAAACGTCTAGGATGATGTCACACAACTCCATAAAAAATTGATAATAATCCATAACCCATATGGATGGCTTATCTCGTTTTATATTTCTACGAGTCAATGATATAGGTACTTGAGACTTCTATAAGGAAAGATCGAGGTGAACAGCAGGCGGTTCCGAAGTCCCATGTAATACGGGTTTATACGGGGTGAGCGTCATATAAACGCAAACTCCGGGCTTTCTAACACTGCCCAATCTGGCTGGGGATCGAACCCATGACCACGTTAGACGGCGTGCTTGCGACCACAACACCAACGAAGCAATTATCCTTATTATTTTATTTTATTTATAAATAAACTATTACGTCATGCACTGTAATGTTAGATTTAATCTCCAAATAGCAGTTACACAATGGATTTTGATGCGGCTTTTTTTTTTTTTTTTTGGGTGGGAAATCATCAAATGACATCTCCTGCTGAGTAGAGCAGGAGGGCGTGTCAGACTTTTACTGACTAAAACCCACCCGTGTTCCCTCAGTAGCCCGTATGCCAGGGGCCGTGGTATCTCTTTCGAACAAACCCGCACCCCTGGCAGGCATCGGCCCTTGCGGACCCCACCGGTGGTTGCTGACATCTTTGACGGCGTGCGTGTGGAACACAACGCGCCGTCCCGTCTACCACTTTTCGGCCGCAGGGGATAGGGAGAGCGGCTGACGCTATACCGACACTCCTCTTCCCCTGCGGCCCCACCGCGTCAGCCATCAAACGGTGGCGGCCCCGTCCAGGCCACGGAAGGGAAGAGCGCTGCTCAGAAGCACCGGCACTCCTCCTCTACCGCAGCCCGTAACCCTCAGCCGCGATGCCTCCCATTCGACATCGCGGCCCACCTCAGTTGCGGTGCACCTCACCGCAACCTACCTTTTGGCCGCTACGTCGTCGGCTTTGAGGCAAAAGCCCTGACGAGCGGCCCCACCTTTGGGTTCCTCTTGGCTTCACCGTGGCCGGCATCCACGGTTACTGAGCCCCCCCGCAACGACAATGCGGGAACCCACTCGGGGGGGTTGATGCGGCTTTCTACCATATTTAGAGAATCAATTCTGGAAGGTTTTATGTGTATATTACATTCATATTAAACTTAAATATAGATATAATAAACAAATTTGGCTAAATAACAATAGCTGCACGGGTCGATCGACCAGGTTAAGCTACGCTTACCGCGGTTGGTCCGTGGATGGGTGACCATCTTTACATACCCCCTCTGTGCCTCGGAAAGCACGTTAAGCCGTTGGTCCCGGCTGTCATTTGTGGATCTTTGACAGTCGTTACGAGTCGTCACAAGCCCGAAAGTCTGACAATCAAGTCTTACCAAGGGGTATCGTATTACCCAGTAACTGGGTTGTGGAGGTCAGATAGGCAGTCGCTCCATGTAAAATACTGGTATTCAGCTGCATCCGGTTAGACTGGAAGCCGACCCCAACATAGTTGGGAAAAGGCTAGGCTGATGATGACGATGATGAATAAACAAATCTCTATGTTTCTTCAAGTGGTCAAAACCGTTCGAAACAGGTACATAGCTAGTCTCTATATAGAGTCGGTGTTTTCTTCTGTTTCTCCGCTTACTTCCAGACCACGCATTCCCATAGCAAACCCAGGGGTGTCCTCCAGGGGTGCCTTAGGTGCTCTCATCATCAGTTAGAAAATTTCTTCCGGAAGGTTTGCCAAGGGTTCAGCGGTTAAAATTGATCTTGCACTGTACCACCAGGGGAACAACCAGGGGTACACAGGAAAAGAAGGGTATTTGTATATCAAATGCTGGGTCGCTAGTATACAATAAAACAGACTTCGTAAATATATAATGTATAATGCTATAATAATCTAAGTAAAATAACGTAGTAATAAAATCAAATAGTACATAAATGGAGGTCACAAAAACAAATATAAATCAAATAAAATATTTTACACGGGGCGGATTACACCATACTTAACGATCGCTTAACGTAAGTTTAAGTCGGTGGCTAAGTTTACACTTCCTATTCACGTAGCAGCAATATTCATTACATTTTTGAGACCCCAAGAATACGCAAATAAAATAAAAACAACCTGCTTGTGAACTTAAAACAATCTTAACAGTAGTAAGTTGCAGTGCCTAGTCGCAGACATCGGATTTATTCAAAATTTGTTACAGCTTTAATTACATTATAGGTTAAACAGCACGAAATATTACATAGACGTTGACGTTAATATTTACAAAGCATCGAATAGATTCTCTAACCCAATTAAATAGCGTTAGTGCGCTAATTAATTTAACCCGACGCCTGCGACATTTACTAACTTAAAGTAAAATGAAATAAATAAATATTTTTACTCTGTTAACCAGTTTAACTCTTGCACGGTGCAATCCGCCTATAACAGCGATCAGCTGCCCTTTAACACAAAGTAATGGTGAGCGATAATGTCTAACATTTTATTATTTAAATTAATAATAAGACCCTTTGCACATAACGCTAGGCAAGCGTCAAACACCAGACAACTTAGTAGTAACCCTTGGTTTTTAAAAGCTTAATTATATAGGGTGACTGGTAATTAGTGACCGACATTTAAACACATGATTGTACTCATCATTATGAACAACTTTTACTATGGGACCAAACCCAAAATCGCGAAAAAAATATCTGCTGTTCCCTACATTTTGACGAGTTATGCGAACATAAATGTAGGGCACAACTGATTTTTTTTTTTTTTGAGTACAATCATGTGTTTAAATGTCGGTCACTAATTATACCATATATATGTAGGTATATATTATGTCTAATCATCTTATAATTCGTCTGCCTTTGGCATCCAGTCTGTCTCAGCCACCGTTTGAAGGTCGTGAGTCCAACTAGCATTCTAGCAGGTGGAGCAGGCGCGTAGGGCCTCTCTCCAACATTGGACTCCGATATGTTTAGTTCGATTGATCTTGATTGGTTTTTTTAGTCAACTTTTCACAACAGCGAATGAAATTTGACAGCAATTTTTCTGATCAGAGATTTCATCAAACTTCTACCGGGGGATCTTGGTGACTACAAATTGGGTTGCCACAAAACGTACTTATTTGAATTCAGAATCTGAGATATTCTCATAGAGTTTTTTAACAGCAAACTCAAGAACATCATGACAAGATTCAAATTCCATTGCAAAAAATTTTTTTTGGACCTTTTTATATACTGTTATTTAAAATTCAACTTAGAATATTTAGTGCTAAAGTAGATAGTCGTGTAAGCGGCAATGAAATGTAAATTACCTTAGACAGTGAATTCAAGTATAAATGATCAAGTATGGGAAGACTTTTCTAGTGTTATGTCCAAATGGTCCAATGTTACATATCTGGTCGCGACACCGACATTTTAAACTAAATCCATTAGGCCGTTTATATAGCAAAACAAGTAATATGGCGTGTTGGTAGCTAACTATAAAATCTAGGGAGTGGATATGCGATGTCCGATACTAAACTATGAAACACGATGTTTTTAACGATAGAAAACTTGACTTTCTATGAGAATTCTAGTTTCCTACGTTTTGTCTGTGAGAAATTATTTTATTAAGTAATAAAATTAAGCACTTTATTTATGATATAAATAATGATAGCAACACTGATAGATACTAAGCAACATTGGGGTTGCTGTCCGAGCCGTCTCAAAGTTGTTTTGGTCACGGCACTACTACTTCGGCATTGATTGGAATCGAATCTATTTATATAAAAAAGAAATGGTTTTCCATGGTAAGCGCTAAACTTGAAAACTGGCTGGCTGGCTCGATTTTGATATTTTTTGTTTTCAAAGTGTTCAAATAAAGTATGTTTTTATTTTTTAAATTTGGATTGCAAGACATCAGTCGGGTCGGCTAGTATTCAAATAAATCTCGACTGGGATGAACAAATTATATATTCAACCATTTATCACCATCAAAAGTGCTTTAAACGCTACAAGCATTGTAATATCGAAAGTAATATCTAAAACACAATATCATATATAGTCAAATCCAAATCGCACGTTTAGGTTATAATTAGCAGAAAATTGAGCTTTAATAACCATCATCTTTTGAAGCACTGGCACACATTTAAAAGCCTCGATACACATTTTCTTTGCCACTTTCCACAGATAATCTAAAACCCTCGTGTTTCATACTCTAGCTTTAGACGCGAAAAGCAATGGGAACCTTTTACCCTGATCATCACACAGTCGGCTTGACATTCTCACATAGCATTGTACCCTCGCCTTGCCACACGAAAGATCCAAATTTGTATACAAGCTTCTGATAATGTCAACATGGTCGATTAAATCGTCACGGAAAGAAGTCTATAGGTACAACTAGAGATATTTTTTATCTAAAAAATTCTCATACAATCCTAGCCTACAATGGTCATAGCTTCATAAGTGTATTACAAAATAACAAACGCCTTTTTTTGTATTTTATCACCTTTTTCTACATCACAGTCGATACGAACGTCGTTTGATATTTTCTGGTTTTCGTACTAGGGAGTTTAGGGAGGCCATTGATATATGCAGCGTTCTCGTGGCGTGGCGAAGCTTGATCTCAAAATGGGCGGGACACCTTGCTTTTTTAAAACCTTGCGCGGTTTACTGTGATACTTATAATACTCTCCTAAAGACGTCGTTCCGTAACTGTGTCAGAAATCAACAGACCACCGCCCAGGTCACCTGTCCGACTTCCCGGCGTTGTGTAAATGATTCGGTGCGTCCGCGAATGCGAATTTAAGCCTATACGCCTCCGCTACCAACACACTTATATTCGAATCGGTCCAGTTCTGAGTGGGCACGTTTTGTAAGAGTATCATGAGCCCTTGGAAGTCTCTTTCTAGCATGAGTCTTTCCCGCCAATGGAGTAAGAAAGCCGCGCAGACGTACAGTTGGAAGGTGGCAAACCCGTCTGATTCGGCGAGGTAAGTGTCCCATAGACGTATGGTACAGGGGAGAGGTATTTCTCTAGTGAGGAGGTTGTTCATCCACCTGAAGGAGAACTGGAGGTAGTCCACGCCGTGAGTCTGCAGGTGCTCGTGGAGGGGTAGGTCTATGCGACGTATGAGCTCCTTGAGTTGATTCACCTGCAAGCAAAAAACATAATGTGAAATTGGTTCATTGAATCGTTATTTAGAAACTATTACACCGAGGAATATTATGACTTAACGATTTATTTTCTACTAGATATTATTGCCCAGTTAAAAATATGGATCTTCCATTCTTGAAGACTCCTTAAAACCTTAACATAACATAATATCAAGCCTTGTTTCCCCGAAGGGTTGTGCTGAGGTGTATTTATAGTACACCTACATTGCGCCAGTTGTGTTTAAGTCCCATGTAATACGGAGAGAGCCTTTTACCATCAACCGAGCACAAATCCAGATTTTCGGCTGCTACTGAGAAAATTCAGATAGGAAACCCAATATCCCTACCGGATCTGGGAATTGAACCAGGACCTCATGCTCGACTGTAGCGCTTGCGGCCGCTAGACCAACACGTCCTTAAAACCTATCAGTTTATTACAGCTTAATGCTATCAGTAAGCTGTTCAAACATAACATTTGTTGCGCGTTTTGGTGGGCGTTTTGGGAGACTGCAATGTCATATGTAATTTTGAATTTCAAAAAGTGCTGGTCCTCAGCCTAATTTAAATAAATGAGTTTTGATTTCATTTAATTGTTGTGTTTGGGTTCAGTATAACAGCTGAGCCATAAACGGCAAACGTGAGTTCCTGATTTGTGTTATGTGACTTTGAATAAAATAATAACTTAAAATAATTCTATTTTCAAATAACTGACATTATAATTTATAATGTCAGTTATTTGAAAATAGAATTATTTGAAGTAGAATTTTTCCAATGATAATTTATAATTGGAAAAATTCTACTTCATATTTTACACCATAAGTAACTATAACCTCAAAATGCAGACAGATAAACCAGAAGGAGTTACGAGTACGTAGTTAATTCTTTCCCAAACTGTGTACTGTGCAACCACGAAGTGAATGAAAACAATAACTATTAAGCTTAATCAGGTCACGAAATAGTTACTTAACTACCTAAATTGATCTCTTCATAAATCATAATAGGACGATAATCCTAGATATCTTATTTTCCTGTACGTGTATGTGCAACACAACTACTTGAGCACGTATCAGAGTAAACAAAAGGTACATAATGCCCTATTTACTTCTAAAGTCAACGGCCGTTACGACACCATAAACATAATTATTTAAATTACCACAATGCACGTACCTATTACATGCCACATTTACCTGTTTGGCTTATGTCTATTTTTGGTGCTATCATTTTCCTGGGTGCCGAAGCTTTAATTGTTTTTATCGAAACAAATGACGCATAATATTCAGGGAGGGAACAACAAACATGGTTTGTGGTGAGTGATAGTGGCCAATTAGAGCTGTATGTGGTAGGGAAAAGATTATTATTAATGTATCTGTTTCCTTGTTGGGTAGGTAAACAAGTGTTTCAACGACATTCGGTGCACGTGTTCTTGATAATTTGCTCGAGGATGTTCAGCAGGCTTAGCGCGAGACTCGTAGACAAGCGTTTTATCGTCGGAAGCGTAGAGAAAAATGACGTTTCCGTATAGACAGTTGACAGCTTTATATCGAGAAATGTAGACAAGCGATTTCTATGCTACAGTAGAGTAGAAAGCGTCATGCTAAGCCTGCTGGTATGATTTGTTTTCAGAATCAGAGCTGTTACCCAGTGCCCAAAGGGCTAAGGCAGAAGTGTCATTATCATCATCATCAGCCTATAATGTTCCCACTACTGGGACACAGGCCTCCTCTCGGTGAGAGGGATTGGGCCGTAATCCACCACGCGGGCCCAGTGCGGGTTGGTAGATGTCACATGTCTTCGAATTTTTGGTTCTAGGACATGCCGGTTTCCTCACGATGTTTTCCTTCACCGTTTTTGAGATCAGTGGTGATGAAACAATTTACACAAAGTACCCAAGTAACACAGTCATGCTGAATAAAGTTTGAGTAATAGCGATCCACGAAACTATAAGCTGAAACTATGGTCTGGATTATGTCTGAGTAAATGTCTATTCAGCTGTTGTTCAAGCAATTTGGGCACATTTTTAAATGCTTTTGTCTGTATAACAGCGATGTAAAGTCTGGGTAATAGCTTAGTAATGGCCCACACAGCTTAGTAACGTCTGAAAAAAACCTGACATCTCTTTTATACACTTGTTATTTCATATTTGTTCAGACAAGTGCTTATGGATAGAAATTATTCAGGATTAAGTTTATTTGCGTGACAGTTTTCAAACAAAATTAAGAGTTAAGTTGTAAAATAGAAAAAAAGTGGTGTCTAATCGTGCAGTGCGTCTTTGATCTAACATTTTATAGTTTAGTTGCATTGAATAACATCAGAAACGAAGTGCACGGTGAAACTGAGAATCGGTGTAATAAACATTATTATGTATTATAACCATGATACACGTTAAATATTCCTGCGCAAATAGTTTTATCGTGAATAGCATATGAATTATCTCAACATTTTTCACGCGCCGCTTAGATAATCAAGTTTAGTGACAGTAAATAAGACAAAAATATAGGCTTTTAGAAGTGACAAAAATACTTAGGACGAAACAGCTAGTGCTTATCTTTCAAAAGTCATTAAATAAATTATAAATAGTATTTTAAAATTTAATTCATTATTTAAATGAGGCATTTGATATACGTAATGATTCAATAGTTTACTTAAAAATAAGTTTTAATGGCGATTCCTTATAAGCTGGATAAAAACTCTCCACGCAGCTATTTTACAGCATAACTCTGAATAAAAAGTCACGCCTTTCTAATTATTAAGCTTTTATTTGAGAAATAGTGATTTGGTAGTACAAATATTGAATAACACTTGAATAAGTTACTAAATATGACTGATTACACAGCTAATTAGGGTTCAAAATAAAATGAGATCGACCCAATTTCTCAGGAAAATGTATACTTACCTATTTATTGTAACTTATACCTATTATAACAAAATAATTAGCAGTTCTATAAAGTCCACATTATGTTTTTCAATGCAAATAAAACATTTTCTCTCTTTTGACATATAGGTATGTACGTATTATAATAGGTTGTATGTAAATACATAGTAAAATATTATAGGTACTTAAATAAAATACAAACAACAAATTATAAAACAATAAAACAATGTTTTAACGTCCCTAATTCAATGTCTACCCAGAAAAACTCTGTATAACTTGTTTGAAAATTGCACTTTTACAAGTAATTGCGGAATAAGAATACATAATTCAGCTTCCATCTGTGTTAGTTTGCTATAAACTATGACTTTATTTCCATTATACCGAAGTATGCTCCTTAAAGAACCCAGAAATCACTTTTATACAGTAGCTGAATAATTGATAAAACGTGGAACCTTATGTGACTTGAAGGCAAAATAAAAGCGGTTATTCAAAATCAAGCTTTTAACTACACCATTATTCAGAAAACTGCTGCTTAGGACACAATTTTACAGCATATAGTGGTTTCATAAGCAATAAGTTGAGTAAATTTTGTATATTAGTATTAGACAACGACGTATATTCAGCTACTTATACTATTATACAGATAAATGCTATCACAGGCACTCTTTTTCAAATTAAAGTCATCTGTAATGCATTAGGCTTAATAACATTTGTGTTATATACGGTATAGAAGTTATTACTAAGCTTTAAAAAAAAAAGCCAACTTAATACAACTTTTAGTAAGTTTAAAAAGTTATAAAGGCCGAAAAAGAATATTATTCAGAATTTGACTCTTTCAATAGCCACTTACTCACACATTATGTAGCTTATAGCTGTAAGCATTTGCGAATTGCCATTACTCAAACTTTATTCACCATGACTGTGTTACTTGGGTAAAGCGCCTGGCGGGGTTCGATTTCACGGCCTACAACTCGTAAGTCGTGGCCGTTACCACTTAGCCACCACTGCTCCTCCAGGCAGAAGTGTACCTATAGTAAATCCACATTTCACCAGTTGTGTTTAAGTCCCATGTGATTGGAGGCGAGCCTATTGCCACCAACCGGGTATCAATTAAGTATTCAATGCGTAATAATATAAGTTTTCTGGTTGCACTTTGAGAGAATATTATGGAACAAAGACAATTCTGTTAATTCTTGTTCTAATAACAGTGTCAGGTTGTTTGTTGAACAATATACGATTCGCAACCGTAATCCATATTTTTTTGTGTGGGAAATAAATCAAATAACATCTCCCGCTTTGAGCGAAGCGGGAGGGCGGACGTGTCAGACTTTTACTAACTAAAACCCACCCGTGTGCCAGGGGCCACGGTATCTCTTTCGAACAACCCGCATCCCTGGCAGGCATCGGCCCTTGCGGACCCCACCAGTTGGTGCTAACATCTCTTTGAGGCGCGTGTGGAACACAACGCGCCGTCGACGCGGTCCTTACTCGACAGCGAGCTACCCATTACTCGCAGTCCGCAAGCCTGCGCCTACGGTCCTACGGTGGCTAGGATTCCCAGCGCCCAGGGTGTCTCCTGCGGCGACTAGGGCCGTGAGGGCCCATATAATGTCTCTCCTTCACGTGCGCCGCCTCCCTCTTCGCGAGCATTACTGCTTCCCAGAAGCAGGTGACAGCTACCCATGCAGTCTCTATCCGTACCATGGCCTGGACCAGGGCCGGACGCGAGAGATGGCCGCCGCCGATCACCTCCACGAGGACACGGCGGTGCTCCGCCCAAGCCGGGCAGACCTCCACCGTATGCTCCACCGTGTCCTCAGGGCGAACTACGCAGTGGAAACACCCAAACATTTCCTCCCGCCTTAGACGAAACAGGAAATTTCCGATCCTAGCTATAATAAGACGGCTGAATGGCGTATAATGGGTGGTATGCAAACCTATTTTTCAGTTACAAACGTTACCGATGAATAAGTCACGTCTAGGTGACTAAAAGAGGTATTCAAATTAGTTTATTCTTTGTTTAATTAAGATTGGCGTGCGAGCGTATTACGTACAGTCACCAAAAACATAATTAAGTAACCAGGGTCGTCAGATAGAGTTACAGTTTATGAAAACTTTTTTTTTTAAACAACCGACTTCCAAAAAAACACTAAAAGTGAAAAATAAATTTAATTTCGGAGGGCGGTGACAAAAAAAAAATATATTATCCAAAGTCACCGACTTCCGAAATTAAAGTTATTTTTCACTTTGTTGTGTTTGTTGGATGTCGGTTGTTTTATTTTTATTTTGAAGGTTTTTTTTTTTCACTTTTTCGTTTTAGTAGGTACCTACCTCACACCAATTCGACATTTCATCATCCTTGGGGTCAAAATGAAAACTCCTAAAAAAAGCCGTACACGAACTAACGTCCACAACGTCCGTAAACAAATGTTCATAAAATAAAAACTACAGGACCAAACTATGTTAAATTTTTATGGGACCAAATGGCAACTATTCCCCATCAAACTAAAAAAGAATTACGTAAATCGGATCATAAATCTCAGCGCAATCGGTGTAAATACATTTAAAAAAAAAAACCAGTCGAATTGGGAACCTCCTCCTTTTTGAAGTCGGTTAAAAAAAGAACCATGTTTGTTTTAGAATGAAATCTAGTTTGACAAATTAGCTGTTTGTTTTTTTATTTTTATTTTTTATTACAAAACATCCATCGGTTTCTTATAAACTTCAACTTTAACCGACGACCCTGGTTACTTATCTGTTTTGGTGACGGTACATATTAAATGTTGTTAGAAATGCTTTATAAATTATATTATATTATTTAAAATAAAACAAGCCTGGTCTATAAGTAGAGATTGCGTTTTAGCGATAAAACCGCCTATTGTACTATTTTTCACAACAATGTTTACTGGTTGTGTCTGTATTTTAATTGTGTTTATAATAAAGAATAATACTTCTGATTATTGTGCGCAATATTTACTTGTTGCCTTGTTTCTTCACAGATTTCGCCAGAGGTGTACACCCACATTTCGCCAGTTATGTTTATGTCCCATGTAATAGGAGGCGGCGGTATCTCTTTCGAACAACCCGCATCCCTGGCAGGCTACGGCCCTTGCGGACCCCACCAGCTGGTGTTGACATCTCTTCGAGGCGCGCGTGGAACACAACGCGCCGTCGACCCAGGCTTGGTCCTTACCGGACACTCCTCATCCGCAAGCCCGCGCATACGGTGGCCAGGAATCAGCCTGGGATTCTCGACGCCCAGGGCGTCTCCTGCGGCGACTAGGGCCGTGAGGGCGCATATGCTGTCTCTCCTTCACGTGCGCCGCGTCCCTCTTCGCGAGCGTTACTGCTTCGCAGAAGAGGTGACGGCTACCCATGTACTCTCGCTCCGTACCATAGCCTGGACCAAGGCCGGATGCGAGAGATCGCCGCCGCCGATCGCTTCCACAAGGACACGGTGGTGCTACGCCCAGGCTGGGCAGACCTCCACCGTATGCTCTACTGTGTCCTCAGGGCGATCTACGCAGTGGAAACATCTGGGTGTTTCCTCTCGCTTTATGTGAAACAGCACCCTCCTGAAACACCCAAGGCTCAACGGTGCCCTGCGATTCTGGTAGAACAATTTTCATGAAGTTTTCATAGGAGTTCTACTAGGTACCTACCTTCCTAATATCTTTAAATTTCGGTGAAAGGGCTAGTGAGGTAGTTTAGAAGATTATGAACTATAGCATGACCGATACCGCTGTACCGCCTTAGGTATGGGCGCGGCGAGACGGGGGAGCAGAGCAGGCCGCTGATTCGTCAGTGCAGGCTGCTGATTCGTCAGTGCATGCCGCTCATTCGTCACCATGCACAGCATCCCGTCCCCCGCCTCGCCGCGCATACCTAAAGCGCGGTACAGCGGTATCGGTCAGGCTATATATCTTTTGTCAATTTTTAGTACCTATGGAACTGAATTCGTTTAGTTTTGAAAAAATAGGTACCTACTTATCGATTTTTAACATGATTCATTTAATTTTATGTAACCTCTTGCATGCCATCCATGCATGGGTCTACAGGTACTCATGTTTTGGACAATTTACTTTTTGTTATTTTCTTATCTTATCATAATCACACAATATTTTATTTCTCTCGAGTATAAATAATGTAATCTTTACAAAAAAGTTAATAAGGTCAAAACTTCCACATTTTTCTTGTTAAGGCGACGATAGATGACAGCTACCTACAGCAATGCATTGCCGCCCGTCGCTCGCAAGAGAACCCGCCTCAACGCGCATCAATTTTTTCGAAAAACAACCCATGTTGATTTATCAAACACAATTCAAAGAAAAACCGTATATTAAATTTTGGGTGATTAAATTGTCTTTTAGATGGTGAAAGTTTCATGGAAATACACCCGATAGTTTTTGCGTGATTATCGTTTTTATGTCCGCGATAGACATTACTTTACCAATTAATTACATTATGTTATAAAAATATTATTTAAAATATTCACATATAAAATGACGAAGAAAATTGTCTAGTTTCACATACATTTTTTTCAAATACATAAAACAAGCCGTTTAGACGTGATCTTCAATAAAAAGTCCTTAAAAGTCGGCTGTCTGCGCCTTAATACAAGAAATGTAATATTGTGACGTCATCCATCACGTTACGATCACAGTTACCTAAGGTCAACCAAACAACAACAGAGCGTAAACCTACAATGCGGAAAATCAATTTATAATCAATTGTGTTGCTACGCTTATATACATATTATATTTTGCTGCACACTTAGAAATAGTTAATCTTTCTATGGAATTACAACTTGCAATTTTCCTTAAAAATAATGGGGTCGATTTGGATATTTTTCCTTTGTTTTCCTGTTAGCTAAATGATAACAGCGACAAATAAAAGATTATCTTATCTTTACGATGAAAGTTAAGCTACGCTTGCCACGGTCGGTTCGTGGATGATCACCCACCATCCATTACGTATCGAAAAGCCGTTGCTCCCGGCTGCGGCTGTCTGTTTTAATCTTATTTTTAGAATTGTTTTTTTTTTACACTGTTCTCACATCACAGAAGCAACAAGAATATTGTCCCAAGATTTTTTAATATCCAACTTGATTTAGAGTGTCCGTGGAGTTTCTTGCCCGTTGTTCTCCATGAGATCTACGTTTTGGAATGGGCGACTAGCATCAACTTTTTGACAATTCAAAAGTGCTTGTAAATTTGTAAATTGAAATAAATACATTCCCCCTTATTTACTACATACTTAGAACTGAAATAGAATTACAGCTCCTTTTACAAAACTGACAATTTAGCACTGGACTAACTTTTCAGTTTTGTAAAAGGAGCCGTATTTCAATTTCAGTTAGGTTCTTATTTAAAAAACAGGCTCGACGGTTTAAACCATACCTAAAGAAAAATCTTGTTTTTTAATTAGGGGGTTTGAGTTTGAGTTAGTCATTCGTAGAGCTTTAGCTGTGGCTACGGGTAGTCAGAAGCCAAAGTCTGACAACCAGTCTTACCAACGGGTTTAGCACCTAACAGGGTTGTAGAGGTCAGATAGACAGTCGTTCCATGTAACAAATTGCTATTTAGCAGTCGACAAATTCTCGTATCATCGTAAATCAAATAACCGTCTCCTGCTCTCTATCATATTATTATTTAGTGACTTGTCTATTGTTCATACTCTCCCTCTCACACTGTCTATGGATTTGCTCGATATTTTGCTGCCAAATTAAAGTAATTACGCAAATTGTTGTTAAAGCACAAATTGTTGTGATTGCTTGACCTAATTAACAATAGCCAATCGAATCACATGATATGATAACTGATTACAATTAATAGGCATTCCGAAATCAGGGGCAATTAACTAATCCCTTGCTTGAGCCAAATACCTAATGACTTATCTATTTCTATATCTATACTATTAATAAAGAGGAAAGATTTGATTGTTTGTTTACATTGCATAGGCTCCGAAACTACTGAACCGATTTGAAAAATTCTTTCACTGTTGGGAAGCTACACTATCCCCGGGTGACATAGGCTATATTTTATCCCAGTATTCCCACGGGAACGGGAACTACGCGGGTGAAACCGCGGCGCGTACGCAAACATAGCAACAGACATTGTTTAGTTGTAATCAGTGATATCAATCATTTGATTAGTTACCGCTGACACAGACAGCTCTGTTATATGATAATTTCAAGTGGTTGCACTCGTACATAGCTATACACCTATCGTCGATATGAAATAGTAGAATTTGAATGTGTCTATGCAGGGTTGCAGGACTCGATACATAATGCTTGACGCCTAGTGTAGAAATGTTTCGTGGGTTATCAAAAAAAAAAAAACTGCTGTGTCATAGAAAAATGCAATACGCGGTCAAAATGTTTGGCAGAGCTTTTTTTCTTAATAACCGACGAAACATATCAATAGGTACTGAATACATGTTAACAGGTTGTGCGTCGAAGTACCCGACACCCGGTAGAATTTTGCGCTTTCATATCTGACTACTCTGAGAAGAAACATCGAAACATATTCAGACGTCAGATGGTATGTTGCTATAGCCGGATGGATACCGTTGTACCACATCTTAGGTATGCGCGGCGAGGCGGGGGACGGACGAATGAGCGGCTTGCACTGACGAATCAACGGCCTGCACTGCTCCTCCCGTCGCGCCGCGCACTTACCTAAGGCGCAGTACGTCGGCTGAACGCTTAAACAGAGAATGGACTGATCGTTATCCTTACAAAAGTGACCACTCTCTAGAAAGAGACAAAGCGACTGTGCGGCCAATGCCTGTCTCTTTTCTGCAAGCCTGTTATAACATACTAGAAAGAGACAACAACTGGCCGCACATTCGTTTTGTCTCTCTCGTACTTTTTGGTCTGTATTCACTGCGGAACGCGCAGTCCATTCTCTATGACTATGGCTGAGCGTACGTTATTATCATGCAGAAATAGGCCAAAACAAAAATCAATCCCCCACTTACCTTATACTGAATACCAAGTTGAGCAAATATATAATTATCCTGGATGCTGTCCAGAAACTTGGAGAGGCACCAGAAGGAGTCAGCCTCAATGATGTCCCGCTGTTCCTCCGTCAGCTTGTCCAGCGGGAAGTTGTCCAGCTCCTGGCCCGGAGCCGCTTCCTGCAGGAAAACCATGAAGAATGGCGTCACCAGGTCGTTGATGCCTTGCACGTACCCCGAGGCCGGGTGCCTGATCGCCCAGATGTACAGGATGCGTTCGAACATGACCTGAAAAGAGGTTTATAGGTTCATTTGGCGAATTCCTGAATATATTGAGCGTTGTGGGAAAACTTAAAGAGAGGATTGTGTCTAAAAATCGTCATATACTATTTACCTATTTTAAGCCTAGACAATTAATTTAATTAATTACCTAATTTTATTACTTAGTTTATAATAGGCATATTTCTGTACCTCTCGACAGTAGCAATCCATGAGTATGAATGTAATAAACTTTACACCATCTGGCAATACCACCCATGAACTCCATGAGCCAGGCTTGACCTAGTGTGGAGTTCATAAGAAAAATGTTTTCTTTGCGTCTTATTCCTGTTTTTTTTTTCCCTTGTTAACGTAAGTACTAATGTAGGCTTTAAGGAATTTTAAAGCACTGTTTTTTGGTAAATTAATCAATCTTATTTTTCAATCGACATTCACAGTCCTGACTGACTGACTGACTGACTCATCAACGCCCAGCCCAAACCCTGCCTTGGACCTAGAAAGCTGAAATTTTGCACAGAGGTTCCTTTTATAATGTAGACAAGGAATAAGGAAGGATTTTTCGAAATTCAACCCCTAAGGGAGTTAAGTAGGGGATGAAAGTTCTGCGCGGGCGAAGCCGCTGGCAAAAGCTAGTACGTAATAAAATCACAGCGGGATTTTTTCGCGCACGTGATCTTCAACGCACCGCTTAGGGCCGAAAGTTGAAAATCGAATACAGTGTTTTTTCAACGCGCTGAGACTCACTCGCGCTGCACTCTGTTGGATTTTTGATGCTGGGTTCAACACCGAGAGTTGAAAATCGAATGCGCTAAATAATGCCGCCACAATTTTATTACGTCCGTGTGAATGTTTTTTATAGGATTATTGTCGTTGCTTGAAGGTGGGTAACAGATTTCCACTTAAATAGTATTGAATTAGTATATCCATCATTTCAGCTGAAGGACGTCCACTGCTGGACACAGTTTGCCATAATCGCCACTCTTGGCAGGCGGGTTGGCGATCGCAGTATGGTGGTAAAATGCATAGAGAACGCTGCTGGCACATTCTCTAGTAAGTCCCTTAGTCGCCTCCTACGACAGCCACGGGAAGAGATGGGTGGTGTTATTCTTTGCGTCCGGCATCACACAAATTAGTAGGTACATTATTGTCAGTCAATGCCTTGTTGTCTTTGAAATACCATAGGTAGCTAAAACATAAAATCCGCACGGGTCAATCGAAGGTTAAGCTACGCAATTGATGCGGTCAGTTCGTGGATGGGTGGCCATTCATTATCATTACATATCGAGACTCACCTGCACAGTAATCTGTTGGAACAAAGCCACAAGCGGGCTCATTCGCGGTATATCTATATGGATCTGTCGGTAAGTATCGTCGTCTCGCTCTGCGTCGTAGTATTGTCGTACTAAATGTTTGTAGTCCGCTCTCTTTCGCTCTAGGGTCTCCACGCGCCGCTCTGCGTTCGGGGGCAGGTAGCCGGCGAGGAGACGCCATGTTATAGCTCTAGCCTGGTGGAAGAAGGAAATGTATGGTTACATATTGTTTGTGGTTCCTGGAAAAAATACAAGTTTTTTCCTGTTCAGTAATGTGTTTTCGGGTTTTTTCCTTAAAGTTGCACTACAGCTAGAACACTGTGGTGGTCGTAGCTAATATGCATGGTATTTAGTTTAATAGACAACGATTTATAACCAATATTACATTTTTAACCGACTTCCAAAAAAGGAGGAGGTTATTTATTATATTTTTATTCTGTTCCCGTACAGTGCTAGATAATGACGAGCCAAATATATATAATTACACTGTTAAACAGTGAAGTAAACTCCCTGTGACGTTTGTGTGGAAGAATGACCAACGAGTGTAACCTTAAGGTAAATCTAGTCCACTTTTTTGCCATACAAACTTCGGGAGTGTTTTACTCCATAGTTTGACAATGTACCTACATCAAAAATTAAACATGGTATGGTTTTGTCTCATTATTAATATTGTCTGTACGGAAACAGATTATTAAAATAAAAAGCCATTCAAAAGTTATGAGCTAACAAAGATTAGTTTTTCTTGCTAATTTAACCTAACTTTGGGCGTGTTTAAGTAATAAATGAAGTGTAAAATCAATAAATGAAGTATGAAGTATAAATTCAAGTATCGATATGTTCAATAAATTTTTCATAGAACCCGATTTTCTGAAGGACTTTTCTTAATTTTTTACGCTCCTGTTTTACTATAAATGATCCTGCATCTCACTCAATAACGTTGTGCGTGTAGACTAGCGTCGAACCGCTCATCACTGATATTACCTCTGTCGGGCACGAAGCCTGGTGAAACAGCGTGCTTTTTGGCCAGGCTAAAAAGGCCAGACAACCAGTGAGTTCGAGCCAGCGACTAGGTTCCCCTTAAGGAATTTATCTGTAGCAGCTTCGATTATTTTGTTTGGTTGATGGCAACAAGCCTTTTGTTATTACCTACATGGGACTTAAATATAATTAGCTGCACTCCTACTACCCGCTTGAGAAATAACTAGAGGTGTGATGTAGTGATAAAGTTAAAAAACAGATCCATCCTTAACATCTTGATATCTCACTGAACATAATAAATATACAGTAGGTATATGGATTGTTATTTATTAACAATAAAATGAGTCATGCAAATGTGTTGAATTTAATTAAAAATCAAATCAGTGTTGGATTTGTTTTGTTTGTGTTTCTTATCAAAAAATAATACTATGCAGATAAAAAAAAATGAATTATAAACCACATTTGCAAGGCAAAATAGCTTTTATTCAATGAATAATTAATTCTTTATTCCCAAATGTTTACTTCTTTCTGTTACTAAGAAGTAATTAGAGTAATAAATAAGAGATTCGTGAAAAAATACATTTTTTTTTGTATTATTTTAAAAATAAAATTATAATGATGTTTTCGCTTTTATTTTTTTAGTTGTGCAATTTTGAGAACTACTTTAATCAGTTTCAAATCCATAAGTACTATAATATGTTTGTTCTCTGGTTATATTCTAGCATACATATGGCCTACATTAGTCCAAACAGACTTCACAGACAGAGCTCAGAGATGTGGGCACAGCTATTTATTTATTTATAAGCCTTCACAGTTCACACAGTTGTGTGAACAACAACTGTGTGAACTTGTGCTAATCATGTAGTAAATCATATGACAGTATTTGTCCTGTTTCCTAGAACTTGATAGCAGCGCCACCTAACAGGTCCTCCTGAATCTAAACCATCCAGACACACAAAAAATGATATCACAATCGGGCCAGCCACTTAGAAGTTCAGTGACATACACACTTACAGAAGAATTTTATATAAGTACTAAAGATGTAAAACAATGGCCATTTTGTAAACCTCGAGTAAGAAAAAATATGTTTATTATAGTTATTAACATGGTAGTGACAAAACTGTTACTTAAAATATATAACCATGAGAAACATAAGAATATTGTTTTACACACAAGGTTGTATTAATACAAGGTTGAATTCAGCTGACTAATTTAATAAGTAACATCTGATGTAAATAAACCATATTAATTACTTTTTGCTTTATTATACTGTACTAGATATTGCCTGTGACATTTTCAGTGATCGCAAATGAAAAGTAGCCCATGTCCTTACCCAAGTCTTGTTCTATCTGAGTGCGAAATTTCATCCAAATCCATTCATTGATTTTAGCGTGAAAGTGTAACAAACCAATTAACTTTCAAGAAAACAAACCACATTTATCATCCTACCTCACAAGAAATATTCCTATGAAAACCATTTGTCGGATATATGAACCAACATAAAAAAAACGTTTTTGTATGATTGTATTCATGACATTATGTTGTTGAGTTTATTGTGCATACAGCACTTTTATGTTTTTCTATTAACTCCTTGTATGTAATGTGTAATAATAATACATCATTGGTGTGACAAATAAAAACACTCTCAGAGTTTCTTGCCTGTTATTCATCATAGAGATCTACTTTTTGGAATGGGCAACTAGTTTCTACTATCTGAACTAACTGATGGACTCCTTGAAAATTTAAAAGTATCTGTAGGCTGTAAAATGGTTTGAGTTTAAACAAATAACTTTGCCCATTTTCTTAAGTATGTCTACAAAAAGCTGATACTGAGAGGGGCTTGTGGCTAAATAACAATAGCTGCACGGGTCGATCGGCCAGGTCAAGCTACGCTTGCCGCGGTTGGTCAGTGGATGGGTGACCATCTCACTGACTCATACATACCAAGACCCCTCCGTGCCTCGGAAAGCACGTTAAGCCGTTGGTCCCGGCTGTCATTTGTGGATCTTTGACAGTTGTTACGGGTCGTCAGAAGCCCGAAAGTCTGACAACCAGTCTTACCAAGGGGTATCGTATTACTCAGTAACTGGGTTGTGGAGGTCATATAGGCAGTCGCTCCATGTAAAATACTGGTATTCAGCTGCATCCAGTTAGACTGGAAGCCAACCTCGACATAGTTGGGAAAAGGCTAGGCAGATGATGATGACTACAAAAAGCTGACATCTAAATGCAGATTATGCAACAATCACCAAACACAGGTGACTGAGAGCTAGTCATCGTGTTACATGAACAATCTGATAAGAAATGAGATAAAAAAATCCATTGTTTACTATTTGGTTATTGTTAATGTTGACTTTAACTGCTTTAACCACCAAATTAGTTAATACAAGTACAGGTATAGTTAACTATAACCGTTTC
Organism: Polymixis flavicincta; assembly: GCA_949987655.1. Taxonomy (NCBI): domain Eukaryota; kingdom Metazoa; phylum Arthropoda; class Insecta; order Lepidoptera; family Noctuidae; genus Polymixis; species Polymixis flavicincta. The sequence continues at coordinate 13,318,862 of OX465190.1, read as the reverse complement.
AATCTCTATGTTAATTGGTGTTACCGTTTTAATTAACAATAAATAAATAAATTAAATCAAAAATTAGCAAATGATAACTAAAAATATACCAAAAACTGTTACCTACATGGTTAAAGACACCACTTCATTTGAGTTATTTTTGTTTGTTTACTTTGGGGCATATGCCTGAAGATAGGGTTGCCAGGTCTTAAAACCGAGAAACCAGACAAACCAGTCTTTAGCTGGACATTTGGGTAGAAAGGCCGGACATACATAATTTTTGAAAAAAAAGGAAAACAAGGCTTTTTATTATTTACCATAAAACCTTCTTAAATTGCAATTAAACAACAACAAAATTTAATGAATCGGTCTTGTTTATTATGGACCGTACTACTCTGCTCGCTTGCGATACAAGGTTAGGCAGGCGGAGCAGAAACCAACACATGGTATAAGTATGTCAAAAATTGTCAAATTTAAAAAGCCTAACAAAAGCCGGACAGGCCGGACACCATATAATTTGACTGTATGCGCAACCAAAAAGCCTGTCTCTGTCTGGCTTTATCCGGACTCCTGGCAAAAGCTACCTGAAGATGTAGGCAGACACGTACTGCATACCCATATTTTACCAATTATGTTATTTATAGTCCCATGTTATATATAATAGATGGCTAGCCTATTGTCATACTTAAACGGACACCATTCCTAGAGCCCGGACTGCTATTGTATGCTATTTATTCATACTTGTTTTGACAAATATTTCAATAAACAAAATCCCCCTTATTACAGAACAAGGTTTTTCTTTAGGTATGGTTTAAACCTTCGAGCCTATTTTTTAAATAAGAACCTAACTGACATCGAAATACAGCTCCTTTTACAAAACTGACAAGTTAGTCCAGTGTTAAATTGTCAGTTTTGTAAAAGGAGCTGTAATTCTATTTTAGTTCTAAGTTCTTATTTCAAAAATAGGCTCGAAGGTTTAAACCATACCTAAAGAAAAACCTTGTTTTGTAATAAGGGGGACTGTGTCCAAATAAATGATATACTTTCGTTTTCTTTCAATCATCTTTGTACTAATGAGATGATGTAAACATGTATATTTTAGCAGTGGCCTACTGATCGTTTTGAATATGATAACATAGTAAAGTAAACCAGTCAGGTCATCCAAAATTACAATAACATTACAACTGTACTGTCAATGTCATTCCTGAAACAATAGTCACAATAAAAACAAGTATAATCCAATCACAATTATAGTAAGTGACTCATACTGAAATAGACACCAATTACAACTTACTTTGACTGGGATGCCAGACCAACTGATCTGCTTGAGGTCATCCAGGTCTATCACAGTGCTATCATGCATTTGCTGGAACCTCTCGAGCTTGGATTCACTGCTTTCTTCGCGAGAAGTCAATGCAGACAGTCTCACGGCCCGCGGCCGCCCAGGGTAGTGCCGCATGGGCCCCGAGCTCCCAGCACCGACCCTACGAACCTCATTCTTCTTCACCTCCACCGCCTCAGCCTTCGGCTTCACAATCTCACTCTCAACCTTTACGTCATTTTTGATTAAATTCCTACTACTATTCCTATGCGAATTTATCACGTTCAAAGCAGCAGTTTGCGATATGGCCTTCGATATTTTAGTTTCGGCGATTCCAGATATGATGTCGTCGTCGCCCAGGTCCCAGGCGTCGTTAACAGACGCCTGGAACTGTTGATACGATGACCCAGACATAACCTCGGTCGGTTTGACCGTCTGAAAAGGTCTGCCCGGGACCGCGCGCTGTGGTGTCTTCCAGAAAGTGTCAGACAATAATCCGTTCTTGTCATATTCGGGTTGGTAGCTTTCCATAATAAAATACAGCCGTGAACATTCTAAATAACTTTGTTGGACAACAAAAAATTACAGTGAAAATGTTGTTGATATGACATATCACTAGACTAACCAAAGACAATTTACATTCCAAGATCCAACCTAGCCAATTATTCTACATTTGCTTGTGACGTGCCCGGTACTTCTCTCTTTTTCTGAACACATAAAGTAGAAAGAGACAATCAATAAAACATTCCGTTTTGTATGCCAAACATGTGAGTTCAAACGTGTCAGTCAGTATACAACACTATGAATTTCGAGATGTTTATTTCGAGATATTTATTGGTATTTTTTAATCTTTGCACCAGTTATATCCTCAGAGAAATCTCGTTTTAGTTACTGATCTCCCGTTCATTTAATCTGATTTAATCGTATTTTGGTTTTTACTATAAGATACAAACAAACCAATGTTGCTAGTAATAAAACTGGGGTCATTCTATATGAGAGGTCAATGCGGTCAGTGAACTCAACAAAATCACAATAAAAATCTTTTGATAATAATTATTTATTGTGGGGCAGTGAAGAACACAACGATACTATGAACCTGTTTTATTAAAAATGGATGGCTGATCTGACTTTTTTATTTACCTACCCAAAGAAATCGTGACCTACCCGTAACTTACGAATTCTTAATTTTTCTTATTGCTAAATGTCGATCGCGCCAGATGGAAAGCGATGGATGAGTTCTATCATTTAGGATAAAACGAGCGTGCCCAGAAGATGCCTGTTCGCTGTTTATTTGAAGGCAGATGGATATAATGTGGTAGGGAAGACGGTATGAGGCACAGACGCTGGCAGAGATTTCCACTTTGGCTGTGCGCGGAGGAGAAGCGCTGAGTAGGTACGACTGGTCGGGATATCAACCAAGTGCGCAAGCGCGTGGTACCCCGCAGTACGTCTGGTAGTCCGGTAGTAGAAGAGCGAAAGGCGAGACCTTAATCTAGCTCCAAGTATGTCGATTATACTTGTATTCAAAATACACAGTAAGATAACTATGAATTGTTATGCTAGATTTCCTATTGCTTTTTGCATTCCTACTCCTAGTAACTGAGCCATTGTACTTGATATTTCACCCCCCTCACCATGAACCCGACTGAGTCAAAGACAATATTGTTACCTACATAAAAAAGAAAAAAATGTCAACTAATTTTAGCCAATAATAGGAATAAGTTATGCCGGGATTTTTTTGGTTTTGTAAATACTGCAAATATTCATATTTTTCGAGTTTTAACATCAGTTTATATTAAATTAGTCGTAGTCTTCACAAAAAATATAATTTACTTATTTATTTTACTTTTGCAACTAGGTAAATTCTATTTTTAAGTTACGATTTCTAAACTCTGGTTACCAGTCAATATTTTTATAACAAACTGCCGTTTCTAGGAGGCTTATTAGATCGATCATCGACACATGAAATTCTCAGTCAAATGTAAAGCGTGAATACCGTGATTCAAAATGCCTAATCAGCGCCCTGAACCAGATTCTATGTTTATGCAAAGGGGCGATGGACCCAGAAACAGAAGCCCCACAAGATCCGAACCTTCGTCAAGGCGAAATTCGTCACCCAAGAAAGTCGATTCAGCTGAAACGATTACAGTCAAAGACTTTTTTGATTTTATGAAAACTGCGTATCAAGTTTATGAGCACTTGGAGGGCGATGATGATGAAACAAAGATAGACTGGGAAGAATTGACGAAACTAACTGTTATCAACCATGTCATCGAGCAGCAAGAGCGAGATCTCCTTTATCAGACTGTTTTCGCTGACTCCAAGGCATCAGTTAGCAAGAGCGAATGTACTATTGAACCAAAGAGCAGTGAAGATCGACTTGAAAAGAGATTTAGTTGCAGTGAACTTGAAGGTAATGTTTTGAATGAGGGTCATGATTGAATAAAATCAGCAAAATAAGTATTGTTTAGGCCAATCTCAAAGTGGTCCTCCCTTTAGAGCCTTAAAGGCCATATTTATCGTTCTTGCTGTGGTTACTGGGACTGCACATTTATCTGCCCATAACATCCGTGTTGGGGTGGTTCCTGAGCAAGTACCTATAGTATTTTTTAGGGCTTATGTAAACCTTCCATTCCTTTCAGTTGAGAAAATATACAATCATAAAGTACTACTAGTGTCATCTAGTTTCGTCCAGGATAATTATTTACGTGCCACGGTTACGGTTTCTAGGAAAATCAGGACGACGGCGGTCATTACCTCCTGAAGCGAGAGTTGAAATGCTTGGTATTTGGACTGAAGCAAACCTTAATTGCAAACTGAACGATGTAAGTTTAAAAAATCGAAGAGAAATAGAGTAAATAGATTTTAGGTAGTTGATTATTGTGCCAATAGATGGCGCTATAACAAGTTTTCATTTTAGGTAGTAAACGAAGGGATTCTGGATTCTATTCTGCCTTACCTTGTTGGATATAAAAAACCTACTAAAACAACCAGTGTTTATACTCCAATAATCAAGAAGGTATCATCTGGGACAACTGTTGAAATAAAGAAACAAGCAAGTTTTGGAGGTAAGTAACCACGGTAAAGTACCTAAAAAACCTGTTTACCTGTTTTTACATAAAAAAGTAATAACTAGTCAATCTTCATTTGTAAATATTTCTAGGTTTTGTGGATGAAAAAGAATCGAGGGATCGCCTGGGGAGGCGTAAGTCTTCAGTTACCTTAACTCAAGAACGTAATAATACAAAACAAGAGTAAGTAAAATTGGTCTTCGTACCGATCTTTAAATAATTAGCTCATTACAAAGAAATTATGGGTTTTTAATAAATAAAAGATGTCCCTAATGGTTTTAGTAGTTAGAAAACAAAAATGATCAAAACGGTACATTGTGTTAAAAACAACAATTTCAACTTGTTGAACAATATCCGATATGGTCTAGTGGCTAGGATACCTGGCTCTCACCCAGGAGGCTCGGGTTCGATTCCCGGTATCGGAAAATGTTTTTGCATTTTTTTACATATTTTATGAAAAGTATTTATTTTCAGTGGCGACGTAGAAATTCACGTTTGCGATGAAGTGAAAGGACTAAAGAAAGATTTTAGATGCCCGCAGAAGTTGTTGGTATCGAAGATGGGATATTTCGCCGATGTCACAGCCGGCCAAAGATTGGAAGATATGGATATATCTGTGCATTGCGATATACAGGTAATTTTCTTCGTAATGCTATGTTCGGCCAGGGGGGATGGCCCGAATAGCCAAATTAGATTATTGGTCCTCCCCCTATCCACATATAATTGATCCTTTAGCTCGCAAAAAAATTGTAATAATAGAAATGAAGGCCTCGGAAATCGTATTTTCCTAACAACCTAAGCAAAAGTTTTAGCCAACGACTGTGATACGAAGTCCACATACACACGGACGTAATGCTATTTGGTTCCTGGGGTGGTCACAGCGTGCCTGTGTCCTGGTGCGCCGGTGACATGGGCTATTCCCCTCCGAGGAGGGTCCGGCGACGAACAGACGCGGCGGGCTCGCGGATGGCTTGCGCGTTTCCGTGTTCCGACCTCAAGCGGCACTGAAGATCGCCCTGAGGACACGGTGGAGCACACGGTGGCGGTCTGCCCGGCTTGGGCGGAGCACCGCCGTGTCCTCGTGGAGGCGATCGGCGGCGGCGATCTCTCGCGTCCGGCCCTGGTCCAGGCCATGGTACGTAGCGAGAGTGCATGGGTAGCCGTCACCTCCTTCAGTGAAGCAGTGATGCTCGCGAAGATGGAGGCGTCGCACGTAAGGGAGAGGCAGCATATGCGCCCTCGCGACCCTAGCCGCCGCCGCCGCAGGATACGGAGACGTATTGGGCGTCGGGAATCCCAGGCCGATTTCCGGCCACCGTAGGCATGAGCTTGCGGACGGCGAGTAATGGGTAGCTCGCTGTCCGGTAAGGACCAAGCCCAAGTCAACGGCGCGTTGTGTTCCACGCGCGCCTCAAAGAGATGTCAGCACAAAAAATGATGGGCGGCACTGGAGGACACTGGAGTTTTATTGGGTTACAGTCCCACATAACTGCGCTTCCCCGTGGTAGCGCATAGGTACTATATGTATGGGTATACATTTATCAAATGAAAAGTGAAAAACCAAACTTCTTCAACAAAAAAAAAACCACTTCCGGAAAAATAACTGTAATTTCGAAAGGTGGTGACAAAAAATTAAAATACAAATATCCAAAGTCACCGACTTCGTAAATTAGTTATTTTTCACTTTGTAGTGTTTTTCCGGAAGTGGTTGTTTTATTTTTGAAAAAAGATTTTACTGTTCGTATTTAATCTTTCGGCGCTAAGTGGTACGTTGAAAATCCAGAGCCCGAAAAATTCCTAGCGCGATTGTATTACGTCTGTGTGAATTCTAAGGAGTTATTTGAATTAATTCGTTAGCATTAGCAGGGCCATTGATTTCGTAAATAATCCTTATTTTTTCAGATTTTCGACTGGTTAATGCGCTGGGTGAAACGGGATACTATTTTGGTTGCCGACTGGCCTCTGCTCGACCCTCACAACGTCGTTCCTATCCTGGTATCAGCATCATTTCTACAGGTTAAGTTATCATCATCAACTTAATATTAATATGAAACTTAAAACAATAAAGACATCAAAATGCTTCGGATAACTGTAGCAACTAGAAAAACATACCAACATCCTTATTTCGACAGTCATCTTGGTCCTCGGATTCAGAGAGACTCCAATTCAAAGGGCCAAAATTAATTAAAGAATGTTTACAGATGGAGCCACTGCTGCACGACTGTCTGATCTACTGCCACGCTCACATGAATGACATCGTGAAGACCTCCACCAATTTGGCGTGTCTCAGCGACGCGTTGCTTACCAGGTAAGCAATGCTGCTATCTACATTAATTAATTAGTATCTACTTAGGAAGTAACAGTAGTGGACTATGCCCGTATCAGACTAGTCTGTCTATTCTATCAAATTCTCATCGTGGATACTTAGGGGAAGTGAGCTCGAAGTGAGGTGTCAATGTGTCATTCTACCTGCCAGTCTATTCTGTTTAAATCTCACCGTGAAAACGTAAGCGAAGCGGGCGTGAAGTAAGCTATTGACAGAGACGATGATGCTAGACATTGACACTATTCATAGTTCACTTCACCCAAATTTTCACGGTGAGATTTTTGCAGAATAGCTCGGCTGATGGTGCGGATTATTGCTCCGGGATCCGACTGGTTCACACGTGTGCCGTTACAATAGAAAATCAAATGTGTCTCATTAGCCGATCTTGAAACTATTGACAGCAAACTTCAAGCTGATTTCACTCAAGTGGTCACGGTGAGATTTTTACAGAATAGGTAGGTACCCACTGCAGGGGCAGACTTCTACAGAAAAAAAAAGAAAGAAATATAGGTATATTTGTCACCGAAACACTTGCATAAACCTAAATAAAGAGTTGGGTAAGTTTAGTCAATCGATATCAGCACTGTGCCTGCCGGTAAAAGCAAGCGACAATGTCAATGTTTTCATATAGTGCAATTCCTCCAACTTTAAACTCGGCTGTATACAAGAGATGTTTTGAGATTCGGAAGTGCAAGGTCCTGCCTAAACAATAAAGATTTAGCATCCCCAAGTATGCCACTGATTCAATCCAGCTTCAACCTCATGAAAGTAGGTTGGATTGCAGTTTCTGTCGGATAGGTAGACAGAAACAACAATCCAACCGACTTACTTACCATGGGATGGCGCGAGTCTATGTATGGAAGCGAATAACTTCCTTATAATACCCATCTTTTTGCGACGGGAATAAAAAAAAAACAAATAAAGAACAATTCCGCCAGGTTATCAGCCATGTACACAAACGCTGAGCTGGAAGCCATCAGGGACCGGAAGGATAAGATCCAGTCGCGCCTGTACTGCAAGATGATCCTATCCCTCGCGGAGCCGATGCCCGAGACCCTCAGGGGACACTACTCCAGCCTCGCCACGCTGTTTAAATGCAACAAGTATGTATAACGCTAGACCATTGGAAAAAAGAGTCACTTTGGCTATGATAAATCAGTAGATATACCCACAATCAGTGTAACTTAAGGTACTCAAAGTGGTGGATACAAGGCTTGCTAACTTGCTTAGCATAATTAGCCTATTATGTTCCCACTGCTGGGCCAAGGGTCTCTTTTCTGTGGGAGGGAGTGGGCCTAGTGCGGTTTGGTCGATATCACATGTCTTTGAATTTATGGCTTTAGAAAATGCCCATTTCCTCATAATGTTTTCCTCCTGTTTTGAGCGCAGTGGTGATGAAATAATTTAAACACTATGTAAAGCGCCTGTCTGGATTCGAACGTACGATCTAAAACTTGTAAATCGTGGCCGTTACCACTGGGCCACCAGTTTTGTACCTTGCTTGGTAACTTTTAATTTCTTTCTTCATATTTTTACCTTTCTTCCTTTCCTTGTACTGTTTGTTTGATCCGACTTAGCGGGTGGAAGACGCTGCTCCCTACCTTGGGCGGGAAAGACTCTAATAATGAGGGTTTTCTGGCAGCACTGAGACGTCTACGGACTGAATGGTGAACGAATGACATCAAAGTTAATTGTCGAACTGGAAGACCTCTTGTCAAAGTGGCGCCAACTGGTGGTTTGAATATTCAAGAACACCCTCATTGTTTCCCTCTCTCTCTAGGGCGGGAATGAATTTTAAAAATAGAAGATGCTGCGGTATTGTGAGTGTATATACACCCAGTGTGGTATTTTAAAAAAAAAACTAAGCGCGACTGTCCGTGGCGGTGACGCGGTGTGTTCCATATTTAAAATTAAAAAAAAAACTGGAATGTATCTCTGTAAGCTGTACCGTAAATCAATATCTCGGTTTTAAACGAATATTTAAAATAAAATGAGTAAACAATTCTGAAATGTTGACCCCAGATTCAGTTAGAGACGAGGCAAGTACAGTACCTAATCGAATATCTTTTGCCAGACATTTCAAAGGAAAGCAACTTAAATACATACTTACAGGTGGCGAGCAAACAAGAAAATAAAATCATTTTTTACTTTACATAATAATCAATATGAAAAGTAGAGTGTTCACGGGTTAAAGTCACCAATTCCTACTCGGCCTAAATACTTCGTATGGGAATTGATTCCTTTCGACCCTTGTATACGCCGACGTTGCCCTATGACGACCCACTGACCCAATATACTACCTATTCGTTCATCCTTGTTTTCCTTGACTATAGATGCAATAAACTACTAGGACGCCATATCGCCGAGCAGGTACCGTGCCAGCCCGCGAGTATGCGGATAGATCGACGAGGCAACGTGGTCTCTGCTCATACCAAGTAAGCACATTTAGTCATTCACACTAGGCACTATTAAACGCATGGAGTATCATTTCAGGACTCGATTTTGTGGCACTCTGAATTCATTTAGTTCACTTGTCCCCCCATTTACATTTTTATAATTATCTAATTATATAACACTAGCAGCACTCCGCGGTTTCACCCGCGTAGTTCCGTTCCAGTGGGAATACGGGGATTAAATATAGCCAATGTCACCCAGGGATAGTGTTGCTTCCCAACAGTGAAAGAAGTTTTCAAATCGTTTCAGTAGTTTAGGAGCCTATTCAGTGCAAACAAACAATCAAATCTTTCCTCTTTAAAATATTAGTATAGATTAACTCACGCCTTCTCCCTATGAGGATAGGCAGAAACTATAGAACGCCACCTGCTTCAATCCTTACATACTTTTGTCTTGTTTACATTCATTCATAAGTGGCCGTTCATAGTGTAAGTTTTTGTAGTGGAAACTTCTTTAGGCGCGTTGGGCATTTTTTGAGAAGGGCAAAAACAATTGAACTCGCCACTCTTACCGACTCCACTGACATCACGAATGTACGAACGAACAACGTTCAACGTACGTTGAATTGAATTCGCGACACTGTTACCGACACTGCCGACACCACTGACAACACGAATGTACGAACGAACAACGTTGAAGCTACGTTGAAAAGAAACTCACTGTAGGACTTCGGGTCATACATGCACGCCGTTTGCGAGTACCTACTACGCACCTGATTTTTCTGGAGAACGTCACCAATAAGGCAAAGTTCTCCTAGGAATTTTCACTCACATCTGCCTTGTAAATTTAAGGTATATTTACAAGGCAGATGTGAGTGAAAGGGAGAATTTGTAAGTCACCTTTTGTTCAACTTCTCAACATGACCAAATCATGTAAGCCTATCTTCTTTTTTGAAAATCTTTTAAACCGCACCGTTGCCTTATCACAACATCATTGTTCAGCCTTGGATGTTCTTCACAATTTTTTTCGCTAATTACTGTGGTGCATATCTTGGGGTTGGGATTCCGTGTGGTGTCGGACTTAAAAGAATAGTACCTTCCCATATCTTCCCGTGGATGTCGTAGAAGGCGACTAAGGGACTTACGAGAATGGGCAGCATCATTCTCTATGCATTTTACCACCATACTGTCATCGCCAACCCGCCTGCCAAGTGCAAAGCGTGGCGATTATGGCAAAACCCCCCTTTTGGGGTAGGCCTATGTTCAGCAGTAGACGTCTTTCGGCTGAAATGATGATGATGATGATGTCTTAGGGACCAATACTGGAGTCTGAACGAGTACATAACCTGGTTGTATGGGGAGCTGCGCTCATGGCGGCGTGTGTACTGGCGACTGTGGGCCGACTGTCACTTCTTGCGCTGTCAACTCTGCGACAGTTACTTCCCGGCTTATCAGGTGGGAACATTTATAGAACCTATAGGGTTTTTCAATAAGGACGGGTAGATGTTGAAATGAAATAGAACAAGCTGTGTGTAATTCTTTTTTTATTTGAAAGGCCCGCAAATCCCACAATCATGTGCCATTAAGTGTGGAATATGACATAATTGGAATATGGCACGGCTCCGAGTGGTCCAATTTTCAATGACTCTTCTGCATAGACATAGATCCGGTTGAATTTGAGTGATGGCCTGTATTATTTTCATCTTTAGGACATCGGTCGATGGTGGTTTCTTTTCATAGACCTGTGACTTCAAGAAACCCCACAAGAAAAAGTCTAGCGGGGTCGAGGAAGAGTCGACTGTGAAGGGCCACCACGTCTACCGTAAAATGGGCGCAATGCGCGCAATGTTAACAATGTTTGCACTAACGAACACTCATTTTGATAGTAAAGTTTTATCATTTGAACGTGCTGTTCAATCGTGTAACTTGCCATGGTGATTTGGCATGACCGTAGATTGCTAATACATTGCTTCTTCGGATTTGTCTACTCAACAGCGTAAATGTTATTTAATTGTCAAAGTGAGTCATTCCTACTACTGAGTGTTTTGCTATTACCTACCCCTCTGGTAAGGTTGTATCTTGATCAAAATATGATTCGCACCCATTACGCGACGCGAATTAATGTCATCAATACAACTCTCTCAAGTGTAGTTTACCTTAAGTTATACTACCTACATTACAATATGTTCGCCGTTGGTCCAGATGGAGTGGTGTTCCCACCACGAGCAGCCCCCGCACATGTTCGCGCTGGAGGGCCGGCCCTCGCTGCCGGCGGGGCGGTACCCCTGCTGCGGAGAGAGGGCCTATCGCTTCGAGACACTCACCAGAAACACAGTGAGTGGGAATTGCTTTAGCACTGTCTTCTCGACCAATATGGTCACAAAGTTTTAGAACTGCCGAAATTGAAAGAAAAGAAAGACATAATTAATTAGTTACGTTGTATCGTTTATTTGGACACAGTTCTTGAATCAAAATACAAAAAAAAACAAGTGAAAATAATATTTTAATAACACCTTGTTTATGTGACGGTACTTACTTACGTACTTATGTAATACCAAAACATTTTTTATTTTATTGTCTGTTCGGCTAATCTCCGAAACAACTCGACCGGGATTTTTTACTAGCAGAGCTAAATCATTTTGGGCTGGTAGGTTGGTTTGAGGCCTATGTCCAGCAGTGGACTGCGTTCCTCTGCAATTTTACCTTAATAAATCAACTTAGCCTGAGTTACTCGTAATAGATTTAACATTTCAGTTTTTAAATCGACTTTTGTCCCTAACTCTACATGCACTGGACGTAACTTGACCGTCCGAAACCCATCAGGGATAAAAGACCTCATCAGTTTTTGCTACAGCCTTCTTTCTTATAGATATAAGAAAGAAGGCTATAGCACTTATCTCAACTTCTTTACACACTACCAGGGTTGTCAGTTCCGTGAGCACGTGCCGGATGAGCGCCTGACGATGGACTCGTCAGTCATGGAGCTGTACAACCAGTTTCGGGACATCATCTCCATGAGGCCTCCTCAGCTCATGTTCCCCGAGAGACTTACCAGGCTTGTTGGCAGAGGTATGCACAATTGCACTTTTACTGTTTTAAATTTCCCGGGTTTATCGGTCCGGTTAAGATGGGTGACCATTTTAACATACCAAGAACCCTCCGTGCTTTAGAACACAAGCTAAGCCGTCGGTCCCGACTGTCATTCGTAGATCTTTGACAGTCGTTACTGGTCTTCAGAAGCCCGAAAGTCTGACAACCAGTCTTACCGAGGGGTTATCCTTTTACCCAGTAACTTAAGTGTGGGGGTCAGATAGCGAGTCGCTCCATGTAAAATACTGGTATTCAGCTGCATCCGGTTAGACTGGAAGCCGACCCCAATATGGGGAAAGGCTAGGCTGATGATGATGATGAATCGGTCCGGTTGGGGAACAGTGGTGGTGGCCCGGTGGTGACTGGTGTACCGAAGTTTCAATCCCAACCAGGCGGTTTACTTTGTGTAAATTATTTCATCACCACTGGTCTCAAAACGGTGAAGGAAAACATCGTGAGGAAACCGGCATGTCCTAGAACCAAAAAATCGAAGACATTGACCACTGAAATGTGACATCTACCAACCCGCACTGGGCCCGCGTGGTAGATTACAGCCCACTCCTTCTTACGCAGAGGAGGACTGTGTCCCAGCAGTGGGAACGTGATAGGCTGATTAGATTAGGCTAATCGGTCTTTTATTTTTTAGTTGGTAGAAGGCGAAGTTTTAACCTAAGAATATCGGGGCGAGCGGCGCGGCGGGATATTTTTGCGCACTGGACCAAAACCCGATTTTTATTTTTTTCGTCGGGATTTGTAAGTGAACAGTGTGTTTTCTTGAAGCGCTGGGATGCTCTCTGTTGCATTCTCAATGCTCGGTTCAACACCGAGAACAGAAAATCCTGTGCACGACATAATCCCGCCGCGATATTTTTACGTCCGTGCTACGTGGTCTTACAAGTCGATAAAGCCAATTTCGATCTAAAAACCAGCACCCTAATTGCGTAACTCACGATTAATCATAATCGGTTTCATTTTGACAGTTCAACAATATTCATTGCGTTATTTACGTTGTTGAGCAGGCACGTTTTCCGAACACATGAAGCAATGGTTTAACAATCTGTTTCGAAACGAAACTAATTATGATTAATCGTGAGTTACGCAATTAGGGTGCGGATCTAAATATCGGAAAACTAGACATTTTATTCAAGTTATGTGGATGGTGGACCACTGACTCTTGTGGCTACCTACTATGTTGTCTAAATTTTTTTACTTCTAGTGGATGTACATAACACTGATTGTAAATAGCACCAAAATTATTCTACTTAATTTTGTAAATAGCACCAAAACCGTTCTAAATATTTGCTGAAGCTGCAATTGGGAAATAACATTCAAAAACCAAGAGGTAGTCATAAATCCACTTTGCACCTAGGAAACTTCCTTTTTGTACATTCCTCTACCAAAGCAGATCTTACCCATGAATTAGTGTCTATTACAAAACAATGACTAATTACCTCGGAATTGTACATAAGGCCAGCTTCTAAGTTTCGCCCTAGAACCAGGCGAGGACAGCAACGGTCGGCTGCAGTGCAAGGAGGTGTTCTGGTGGGAGGGCATCATGCTGGTGCCTCCTCGCCCTCCCCTCGGGCTGCTCGGCAAGTTGTACACCAGCAACCACAAGTTCAACCGTGAGACTCGCACTTTGTTGATGGGTAGAAAGCGGGAGGTGGTGCGGTGACGTGTGGGACTATGTTGTAACGATTTTTTTATAGGCTTGGCTTGGTAGGTAATCAAATTGCATCGTAAGTATATAGGGCGGCAAGAATATCAACGTGCAAACTGAAATGGTGAAACCTGAATTCAGCACATGATTCTGGACGAACAATCTCTAGGCGGGCGCGTTTAAATTTGTCGTTGGTTATAAAGAGAAATCTGATATTTCACAGAAAAGTGTAATCAAAATGTGCAGACAAAAAAAATCCCTGTAATGAGGAGACCTTTATAGCTAGGTTTTCCGCCAGCGTTTAATAAAACTTTTCCATTTCCTATTTACCTAGTTTCTAACTCTTTACTCCGTTTTTTGGAGGAAGTGATTACATTCAATCAATCATTCAATTTACACGTCACCGCACCACAAGAAATAATGGGAGAAACCGCTGTAAATACGCTGAAAAAATTGGCAAAAATACATGTAGCGGCCATGAGGACACGCTTGCAAAATTATAGGGCCTGTGCAATTGGCAACAGAAAATATAGTTCTGAACAGTAATGTAAATACACAAAATTTCGTCACTTAATGTTCTTTGGTTCAAAAGGCCAGTATTTAAACAATACTTGTCTTTTTCGCAATCTGTGCCCGCCAACTTTGATTTTCGAACGCTAAATTAATAATTTTTTTATTGAAACGAGCCAAAGAATCAAATAATATGTCTGTGAGTAGCATCGACATTTTGGTTTTGTCATTTTTCTTTGAAGGTCTGCAAAGATGTGGTCAGCGATTAGACATCGTTTATTACATCGGTAACTTTATATCATAAGCTAAAACACAATACTTTAGTTACCTCAGTACAATATTAACCCAATCATTTTTGCCTCATTTAACGATGTTACACAGAAAACTTTGTAAAACCTACATTAATCGACACACATGTTGGGAAAGTACGAGACGGGGGGAATAGTAACAGAAATACATTCCAAAACGACGCATACACAGCCAACGTGAGACCTGGTTCGCCCGCATTGGGCACAAACCATGTGTCCCCGCAGTCCCTCGCCGCGAACTGCACCACCGGCACCGTGGTCGCCCCGGAGAAAGACGTCAAGACCCCGAAACCCCTCCCCGTGAAAGAGTCCAAGGAAGAGACCCATAAGACGAAGGTAAGCCTCGAAGGACCAAAACCAATACGACCGGGCAGCCACGAGACCTTCTGGTACTGAAGGTTCTGCTACTGTTTGTGGTGGTAATTAGTTAGCAATGTAAACAGTAATGTAGCTTAGCTATTATACGTAAGTAGTTTGTTGTCGTGTAGTATTAGTGTAGAGATAAAGATGGTAAATATTTTAATTGGAGAAAGTAGATGAAATATTTAGAAGGTATGTACTTTTGCATACACCGTCTATAATCTTTATTTTAGAAAAGCAATATTTATTTTAGACAATACACATTCTTCTTAGAACTAGTGTTATAGCTTGACCGATATCGCTGTACCGCGCCTTAGGTATGCGCGGCGAGGCGGGGGACGGGACGGACGAATGAGCGGCTTGCACTGACGAATCAGCGGCCTGCACTGCTCCCCCGTCCCGCCGCGCACATACCTAAGGCGCGGTACAGCGGTATTGGTCAAACTATAGGTGCGCCTTTCTGTACAAATTATACTCGCTACCTACATACTCAAAAAATCTTCTCTAATTGACTTACTTCCTTTTAGTCTATCTCTAATTAGTTACTTTCTTCTAACGTATACTAAGTAGTTAAAAATCTAATGATTTGAACAAATTCTTTCTTTTAAATGTTTTTGCTTCAAAGAGTTCCACTGAAGATTGTATTCTGTAGAAGATAGTATACCATTTGCTATAACTAATTAGAATTTATTATAGTTTGATTTATTTAGTTATAGCCACATAAATGGTAGGTACCTACTTTACAATGACTTGATTGCAGTAGGTACCCAAAAATCTGAAGGCGACATACAATTATCTCATTTATTATAAAAGACATGTATTAAACTTTTTAAGGGTTTTCTCTTTTTAAGGGTAAATTATAAACAATTATCATTTAAAATATCAGCGGATTTGTCTTTATGGCAAACTGACGTCATACCTACAGAGCAATATGGCGTCCACTGCGTCCAGCGTTTTCGTAAAACCACGCGCGAAATTTGACATTTTTTACGGTACTAATCGATTAAATAAAAATGTAGGTACTTGAGTGTTTTTTAGTGGTTTATTTGCACTTTAGAATCTAATTAGGACACTTTTCAAAAATGGATGTTGAATTGATGACCCTTTTAGCTTTAGGTAATAATTAGTAATTCAGGATAACTCCATTACAAACCAAACAAAGTTTTTTCGTTACCTTCTAAGGGTAATGGTACTTATGGTGCATCTGTCTGCTGGTTATTCGACAATATTGCAGCAAGTGGTAAAGCAGGGTCAGGTTCTTAGGCCGTAAGCAGTGCGATCGTACGACCCGTCCATCGCGTCGGTCGGTTGTCGCAATGGACGGTGCTGATGGAATACTAGGCGACCTTGAAATGAAACCACCAAAACTTGAGTCATAAAGAAACGCATCACAAGAAGTCCTGCTAAATTTCATTTAATAAAACGGGCGTGCCTATTACCGCTCGTAAAATCGCACTGTTTACGGCCTACATAAAACGTAAATGACAAATACTGCTGGTATACAAAGAAAGGCGCTCCGGGAGGCGGCGACTCGGCGGGTGAGTCGGGCGGAGAGCAATCCAGCTCGTCCGACGATAGTGAGCAGAGCTCGGCCAGCGCGCCTAGCGACGAGGAGTGCGCGCCCAGGCGCACCGCTAACCGCGCCGTCAGGAAACACACGCATTCACACATCAATACCGCCACCAAGTGAGTATCTAGCTATAGATAGGTACTGGTCCTTATGGGCTGAAGCAGTCCTATTCGCCTTCGGAATATAAATCGCAATCGCTGCCTCGTGCTCTTAGATTGTTAATCAGAAAATCTGATTGAAAGCCCAGAGAATTTTTATTGGGTAGGTACCTACATCTTCCTTCCCAAATCTAATCTCAATCTCTCGCTTCTCGTTGAAACTGGCTCGCTTTTGCCCAAATTTTTGATATTGATTGCCTTTGCCACCGAAATGAGGTTGTAACTAGAACGGGTCACGAACTTTGAACGTATTTCTTATACGTACGTTAATGTTAAAGAACGAAGGAGTGAACGTTTAATTTTCAGATAATATTTTCTTCCCCAGGAGGACCCGCGTGTTGGGTCGTCAATGGATCTCATGCCTGTCAGCACGTAGCAACCAGGACGGACAGCGGCGGTTCGAGGAGCGCGCCGCACGACAGATGCGGTCTGCCCTCGCCAAGTCCGCTGCCCTGCATCAGCACACCAAGTCGAAGTTGCCGCCAGGTCAGAATACTTCGTTTCGTCAGCACTCAGGAGTTGAAACATGTTTTTCAACACACTTAGTTTGCTTGAAAAGGTTCACAATACCACTTAGTGAAACAAAATGTTTTCATAAATACGTACCAATACGTACCTACAATATTCATGGAATTTTGTTTAATTTTTCCTCACAAGTGTATTAAAAAAACGGCCAAGTGCGAGTCGGACTCGCGCACGAAGGGTTCCGTGCCATTATCTATAAAAACGGCAAAAAAAAAACATGTTTGTCGTATGGGAGCCCCCTTAAATATTTATTTTATTCTGTTATTTGTGGTTATAGCGGCAACAGAAATACATCATCTGTGAAAATTTCAACTGTCTAACTATCACGGTTCATGAGATACAACCTGGTGACAGACGGACGGACCGCGGAGTCTTAGTAATAGGGTTCCGTTTTACCCTTTGGGTAGGTACGTGACCCTAAAAACGTCAGTTTAAACGCGTGAGCATTTGTCATTCCATCAAAATGTGCCAACCTACTATCATTATATTTGCGTAGGTAAATGAATACATATAATGTTCATATTCGCATGTAACGCTAACTTAGCAAAGTGCGTTCTATGAGCCTTGACCTAAGCTGCTGTGCACATAAATACAGCATTAGATAATAGGTCTTTACCTATGAAATTGCCGTTTTGTATGAAAAAATTTAAACGAATTTTTTTCATGAATTTTTTATTTGTATTAATCGAAGTAATCACCCATGCAATCAATGCATCTTTGCCATCGCAGTGGCAGTTTATTGATGCCCTTCTTAAAGAAATCAGCTGGACGGGAGGCAACAAATTCTTCAAAGGCATTTTGTACTGCCTCTCGGGTATTAAATTTTTTTCCCGCCAAGAAGTTATCCAAATTCTGAAAAGTACTGTAGTAGTCTGTAGGCGCAAGGTCTGGTGAGTAGGGCGGATGACGGAGAGCTTCCAACCCCAGTTCTTGCAACTTGGAGACCGTCTGCTGTGCAGTATGAGGTCGCGCGTTGTCGTGCAGGAGCAGCGGAGACGAGCGATTGACCAATGCTGGTTGGAGATGCGCCAGCTTCTCCATCATTGTGTTCAGTTCTTCACAGTACACATCTGCAGTAATGCTCACCCCGTTTGGTAAGAAGCTGTGATGAATCACACCGGCGCTAGACCACCAAACAGTGACCATCACTTTTCTAGGGGTAAGTTTTCGTTTAGGGCATTGTTTAGGTGCTGAACCAGGATCCAACCAACTTGCTGAGCGCTTACGGTTATCAAACAGAATCCATTTTTCATCGCAGGTAACAATGCGGTTCAAAATTCCTTCATTTGTGTGTCTGTTGAGCAGTGCAAGGCACGTCTCGACGCGTACTTCGCGCTGGCGATCATTGAGTTCGTGGGGCACCCATTTGTCAAGCTTTTTTACCTTGCCAATTTGACGCAAATGGACCAATATTGTTTTGACGCTAACGTCGAAAGCTGCTGCTAATTCAGCCGTAGATTGTGTATCATCAGCTTCCACAATCGCCTTTAATTCGTCATTGTCGACCAAAGTCTTCGGACGACCGCGAGGTTCATTTTTCAGGTCGAAATTTCCAGAACGGAAGCGAGCAAACCAATAACAGGTGGTGCGTTGGTTTGTAGTGTTAGCTCCGTAAACGTCGTTGATGTTGCGTGCCGCTTGTGCCGCGTTGCTGCCACGACGGTACTCATATTCCATAATTACTCGAATTTTTAACGTATCCATGATGACGAAAAAGATTGAAATGCGATGAAAATGTAACACTAATCAATAAAGAAATGACTACTTTTAGAAAAAAAAATCCATGTTTTTAAAATAAAATTAATTTGAAATTAGAATTCTTAGCCAAACAAAAATTATTTTGATTTGAAATGGCCAGTACTGCAGAACGGCAATTTCATAGGTAAAGACCTAATATAAGGGTTAATGTGATACATGCATCTTCTTGTTCCTAGGTGGCGTATACGCGCGCCTGGAGTCAGAATGGCGCGAGCGTCATGGTCAGCGAACACGCAATGCCGTATCCGCGCGCCCGCGGACTTACCAGCCCGCCAACAAATACAAGTAAAAACGAATAAACATATGCATACACAAACATTGTTTTATTTCCCGAATAGCATGTTTCGAAATTATAATGTGGAATCATTTAAATAATTAATCTTTGATGATAAGGGCTAAACAGATAGAATTTTTCCCTTTTCCCAAACACGTCAGTCCGCTGCCATTGCGGGTCCTTTCTGGATGAGTCAAATTAGTCTTTCCATCTTTGGCTTGGTCTGCCGCTATGTCGCCTAGCATACAACGGGACCAGCACCTAATTGCGTAACCCACTATTTAAAAAAAAACACGCTTCACGGCTGTAAGACATGTACCTAGTTACAGAATTATATTCATCAAAATCATCAATACTACACTCTATGACTTTTTCTGTTTTTTTTTTTTTGTTCCTACGCCTTTATGAACTTGGAGGGTTGTATTGGTAATTTTGATGCATATCATTCTATAACTACATATGTCTTACAGCCGCGAATAATATTTTAATCAACATACAACCTAGCACTGGCCTGTAAATTGCAAAAAACGCAAGAAACTTTGAATTTCGCGGGCTGGTTGGAGCATTCCCCTTACTGATGAAAAACTTACTGTTAATTTATCTAACCTACGGCTTATCAATAAATATAATAGAAACATCTAGTAGAATATAATCCAATAACAACGTTATTTTATTACTTTTCTACTTCAGTGTACTCGGGCACAACACGTGTGAACCGGTTAGTGAGTAAAGTAAAGAAGGTCATCGATATGTGTAAATCCGTCGCTTTTTAGTAGTCATTGGAATTTGGTCGGATAACCAGCCGTTGTTTACATATTTTGGTTTTTTGTTAATATTAACATAATTCGAAACATTCCAAGCTGAATATTTTCACCATATATTTTTGACTAAAGGCACACAATTTTGGTTCACACCTACACATCTGGGATTGACCCGGTTCCTTGTATTTTGCCATCAAAGTTAAGACACCATCGTTTTGACTTTTAGCAAGATTATTCAAAAACGCATGCATGAACAGTTTTGAAACTTTGTATGGTTATTAATAGCGTCAAGAAGGACCGAATACAGTTTTCAGCGAACTTGTGCCTTGTCTCATTTAGGCGCTGCGATGTTTTTTCGGGTTTCTTTTCACGCTGTCTCACCAGGCTTCGTGTCCGACAGAGCTAGTACCCGCGATGAGCAGTTAGACGCTAGTCTACACGCACACCGTTATTGAGTGAGCTGCAGGATCAGTTACAGTAAAACAGGCGCGTAAAAAATTAAGAAAAGTCCTCCGGAAGATCGGGTTTTCTGAAAAAACCACTGCATAGATCAATTAATTACCAATAAAGTTTATTGAACTTTTCGATAATTGAGCTTTGTAGGTACCGACTTAGTTTTGGAGATTTTACACTTCTTAAATTACTTAAACAAGCCCAAAGTTAGGTTGAATTAGCAAGAAAAACGAATCTCTGTTGGCTCCAAACTTTTTAATGGTTTTTAATTTTAGTATTCTGTTTCCGTACAGACAATGTAATTAAACGACAAAACCATGATGCATACCATGTAAAAAAATTGATGTAAGTTGTCAAACAGTGGAGTAATACACTCCCGAAGTTAGTGTACGTTACCCTAGCAAGAAAGTGTCTCTTATAGTTATATGAGTAGAATGTATAATGTGTGCCTTATCTGCTGTAAATGTGCCCCCACATAAAAAATGTGTGCCCCCTGTCGTTTTGGAGACAAACGGAAAAAACGATTCTTGCTGGGGTAACGTTTTTCTAGCAGGAAAATTCTAAACGAATGATCGGAGAGAGAAAAATTGTGCATGGCCAGAGAGCTTATATGTGTGCCAAAATGTGCCCCCAAAAATAAAATCTGTGCCCCTTCAGGTTTTCGAGATATTGCATTTCCTGCTGGAGTAACGTTTTGATGAATCGTATATCTCTAAAACTATTGCATGTGCCCCTGTAGAATAAACATACACGAGTAGCTCCTAAGGGGCACACCTTAGTGCCCTAATTATATTTAAGAAAATATTGATAGTTTTCAAGTTATCGCGGTTTTATGAAAACCCGAAAAAACATCGCAGCGCCTAAATGAGACAAGGCACAAGTTCGCTGAAAATTGTATTCGGTCCTTCTTGACTCTATTAATAACCATACAAAGTTTCAAAACTGTTCATGCATGCGTTTTTGAGTAATCTTGCTAAAAGTCAAAACGATGGTGTCTTAACTTTGACGGCAAATTACAAGGAACCGGCTCAATCCCAGATGTGTAGGTGTGAACTAAAATTGTGTGCCTTTAGTCAAAAATATATGGTGAAAATATTCAGCTTGGAATGTTTCGCATTAAGTTAATAACAAAAAACCAAAATATGTAAAACAACGGCTGGTTATCCGACCAAATTCCAATGACTACTAAACACAGAACACATATACTCCTAACGGAGAAGAATGCCAACTCCATACAATATTTAGTAGACCGGTTTCGAGCGCCATCTATATTCGCCCCTGGGAAAAAAACTCGAATGGCGGTAAATTTAAACGATTGCTTAGTATCCCCAGGCTATTGAACTGATCATGGTTTTTGGTAGGTCCATTCCCTTGTAAGAAAACTCAAATTTGAGTTTCTTACAAGAGAATGTACCTACCAAAAACCTACAGAGTGAATTTTACAAAATAAAACGAAAGTGTGTAAATACGTAGTTTCTTATTTATTTCAACAGTTTCATTACATTTTATTTTTACTGTGTTCATTGTTATTACATTCAAATACTTTAATTACAATCTGTTTGCAGGAGCCTCAGAGTATAGATTAAACCAGAAATTTGTTTACATTTACTTGTACAACAAGGTTAGACAAAAACAAATTTTCAAAATGTACTCTAACAGAAAATTAACAGTACCTAGGTTTAATTTATTTATATAAATAAAAGGTACACCAACGACTTATTCACTAGAAACATTAACATAATAAAATTAAATTTGCATTGAGTAGGTAATGGTGAATTCGTCACATGCGTACACAGCACTTCACAATACACAGATCAGTGGAAATAGTCACAAAGTTATTTATGATACGTACAGTAAAAAAGTAGGTTTATTATACATATAACGAGTCCTGAAGATACATGGTAGATTAGATTTTACTAAGAATGTATTGTTTAACCATAACAAAAACAATTTCAAAGACATCTCGTGACATTGAGTTGCCACTGTGAATGATCAAAAAAACTACTAAGTATAGTTTCGGTTTTTATATATTTAGGATAAGATTACTATGAAATTACCTAATTTAGACTAACAAAAAATTAGCATTACTTCAAACCGTCATTCGCTTTTTTATTATCTAATAAATATTTATATTTCCTTGGGAAATTTGCAGTCTAAAAACTACTATTAAGAAAGAAAAAAAAACGAGACAAATACAATGCACCTGTGTTACAACTTAAAAATAAAGAATTATGAAAGACCTAATTTTTTGGGTCCTTCAAAATAATTTTAATGTTGGCAATGTCATATTTCTGCCCCGGGTACCTTGTCTACATTGGCCAATAGAGAGTTGATACCCCTTGCTACTAAAAAGCGACTGATTCATACGTATCGATGACCTTCTTTATTTGACGTATTATACCTAAGCTGTTGTCCGTACAGTCGCGTTCAAAAGATTTGGGGGCTAATTAAAAATATATATTAAATGCACCTTGTGACTATTAAATGAAACAGCTTGTTGATGTGGAAATTATTATTTTCATTCCCTTAATTTTAATTCTTAATTCTTAAAGTAAGTATTGCATCAAATCACAGATTAAATTTCCTAAAAAAAAAAATAAGTAGGTAAAGTAATGAAAAAAATCCAAGTACTTGATAAGTGTACAAGTATTTTTTAAATAAGTCAAAACAATGCAATTAAATACTTACCACTGCAGATCATGCCATAAAATTCACCACCCCTACAACCACATAATTGTTATAAAATGGTTTGGCCAACGAAAGCTGACCACGAATTATTTAATTCAACCTTTCCTATATAATGCCAAAAATGCCATATACCAGGGGTACTAAGGTTATACTGATGTAAATATCGCATAATAATATGTCTTGAATAATAATTAGTATCAACTCCGTTTAAGCAGTGTACCTATAGCCATTGCCATGGTTGACAACTCTTGATTCTCGTCTTTTTTCTTGGACAGCTTTCGTTGGTCAGACTCTAATACGTCACTTTCAACCAACTTAAAAAAAAAGTAAACAAGCAGTATCAGTGCAACTGCGTGACTCAACGTAACAGTGTCCTTGGCGTCATAACATAACTGCAGCTGTTTACCAATACCAAGTAATAATCCAAACGGACTTCCTAGTCAATAAACAATTCGTACCTATTATTCATATTAGAGCGACGTTACACGTAACTGTCTCTGTCACACTAACACCGTACGCGTACTAGCTGTCTCACTTTCTCCAAATTAGACAAAGCGACTCCTTGAGACACGACGTCAGCGGATGCCGCGGGGCCAGAGATATCTGCAGCGGTGTGAGGAGGCGAAAAAAAGGAATCTTCTATTAAGGTGAATGCTCCAACCATCCCGCGAAATTCAAATTTTCTTACGTTTTTTTGGAATTTGCAGGCCAGTGGTAGGTTGTATGTTGATTAAAATATTATTCACGGTTGTAAGACATATGTAGTTACAGAATTATAATTATCAAAATCATCAATACTACGCTCTAAGTTCATAAAGCTATAGGAATGACTTTTTTTTTTTGTTCCTACGCCTCATGAACTTGGAGGGTTGTATTGGTGATTTTGATGCTTATAATTCTGTAACTACATACGTCTTACAGCCGTGAATAATATTTTAATCAACATCAACCTAGCACTGGCCTGCAAATTGCAAAAAACGTAAGAAACTTTGAATTTCGCGGGCTGGTTGGAGCGTTCCCCTTACTGATGAAAAACTTACTGTTAATTTATCTAACCTACGGCTTATCAATAAATATAATAGAAACAGCTAGTAGAATATAATCCAATAACAACTTTATTTTATTACTTATTACTTTTCTACTTCAGTGTACTCAGGCACAACAGGTTAGTGAGTAAAGTAAAGAAGGTCATCGATATGTATGAATCCGTCGCTTTTTAGTAGTCATTCAAATTTGGTCGGATAACCAGCCGTTGCTTACATATTTTGTTTTTTTGTTAATATTAACTTAATGCGAAACATTCCAAGCTGAATATTTTCACCATATATTTTTGACTAAAGGCACACAATAGGGTATTTTCCGATTTGATAAAAACTATTTTAATTTGAAGATTGGGACTATATATTTAACAGAAAAATAAAAATAAATTTATTAATACACATTTTCTCAATTAAAAACGATTAAAATCTAATTTATTTTTTCGTTGCTTTGAATTTACCGCCAAAACGCTCCTTACGATGACTTTTTATCACCTGACATGTGACGTCAACTTTGTTTATACGGCATCGGTACAAATACTTAGTTTGGCGCAGTTTTAGAAGTATTTGTGCACAGAGGCACCACACACCAGTGACTTCACTTTCTACCCATAAAAGATCTTGTTAATTATAAACACGACACTCACTTGTTTACTTACTACTCACTTGTTTACTACTTTAGTTTACACAAAGTTGACGTCACGTGATAAAAAGTCATCGTAAGGAGCGTTTTGGCGGTAAATTCAAAACAACGAAAAATTAATTTGGTTTAATTCGTTTTTAATTGAGAAAATGGTTAGAAATCAATTAATTTTTATTTTTCTGTTAAATATCTCGTTCCAATCATCAAATTAGAATAGTTTTTGAAATATTGGAAAATACCCTATTTTGGTTCACACCTACACATCTGGGATTGAGCCGGTTCCTTGTATTTTGCCGTCAAAGTTAAGACACCATCGTTTTGACTTTTAGCAAGATTATTCAAAAACGCATGCATGAACAGTTTTGAATCTTTGTATGGTTATTAATAGCGTCAAGAAGGACCGAATACAGTTTTCAGCGAACTTGTGCCTTGTCTCATTTAGGCGCTGCGATGTTTTTTCGGGTTTTCATAAAACCGCGATAACTTGAAAACTATCAATATTTTCTAAAATCTAATTAGGGCACTAAGGTGTGCCCCTTAAGAGCTACTCGTGTATGTTTATTCTACAGGGGCACATGCAATAGTTTTAGAGATATACGATTCATCAAAACGTTACTCCAGCAGGAAATGCAATATCTCGAAAACCTGAAGGGGCACAGATTTTATTTTTGGGGGCACATTTTGGCACACATATAAGCTCTCTGGCCATGCACAATTTTTTTCTCTCCGATCATTCGTTTAGAATTTTCCTGCTAGAAAAACGTTACCCCAGCAAGAATCGTTTTTTCAGTTTTTCTCCAAAACGACAGGGGGCACACATTTTTTATGTGGGGGCACATTTACACCAGATAAGGCACACATTATACGTTCTACTCATATAACTCTAGGAGAGACTTTCTTGCTAGGGTAACGTACACCCGAAGTTAGTATGGGAAAAATATAGGAGTAACATCCGTTATTTGGTTTCAGTGTGCAGTATAACAATACTGCGCACCTTACACGGTCCGAAATTTCTAAATCTAGGCTGGCTAGTATGCTCCATGGCTTGCTAGCTAACCTATAAATAAATTATTTCATAGGAGCTTATGGCTCTGGGTCTGGCCCGTGGTTTGTCCCACGGAGTAAATTTGCTCTGTGGTTTGTCCTTTAGTCAATGTGTTTGAAGCACATGAAATTGTTATCAAACTCAACATAGCCTAGTTTCAAATCACTTCCGTCGATTTTAATGTTTAGGGAAAAATAAGCAAATAAAAGCCAAGCGTTAGTCACAGATGTTTATTGTGTCTTATAAACTAGAATTGCATCCTGTGGGGGTACTGGCTGGAGCGGAGGCCGAACGACGACTTGAGGTAGCCTCGGAGCACCTTCTTGTCGGCGCGCTTGCCTATCGCCTTGACCACAGCCTCGTCAACTGACTTCTGGTCTGTCTTGCGCTGCTCAGATGGAACGTATTTCTGGAAGGAGAGAACAGCAGTTGTAAACAATGAAAAGAAAATATGATGATTTGCTCCTGGGTTTTTTGTTGTTTTATTTGATGTATATGCATCATGAATGAAGAATTTTGGATTGATGGTAAGATAAACATAATTTTGTGGCAGCATAGTGTAACAGTTTCATATTATGACAGGACACAAGTTTATTTACCTGGTGGTTGGGGGAAGATTTAGTTTCTCCTTAGTATCTTCTGATATCATAATTTCAAAATATTGCATTTTTAGGGACAAACCATTCACAGCTATCGCAGTGTTTTTTAAGAGTAAGGACGCGCACCCTAATTGCGTAACTCACGATTAATCATAATCGGTTTCATTTTGACGGTTCAACAATATTCATTGCGTTATTTACGTTGTTGAGCAGACACATTTTTCCAACAAATGAAGCAATGGTTTAACAAAATGTTTCAAAACAAAACAAATTAAGATTAATAGTGAGTTACGCAACTAAGGTGCTGGTTTTAATTACAAAAACACAAAAACACACAGAAAATGGTGAACACCCTTAGGGTTTTTTTTTTTTTGAGGGTGGGAAAAAAAAAATTCTAGTTTATTAAATAGTTATTTGATGGTTTGGATGTGGGAAATCATCAAATAACTTCTTCCGCTCTACGCCCTTAGGGGTTCTAAATAAGGTTTATTTATTTTTACAAAGATACCCAAAAAAAAAAAACAACAAAACCAACAGGTGGTTGGTACTGGACCAATAAATCAAAGCCACTTTTCGTGTCTGTCCATTTAGTTCATGTAGTCTAGACTATGCAGTGGATCTTGATGCGGTTTTCACCATCATTTTAAAGAATACATTCCAGATTATTATTATTCAACTTCGACGTACTACCTAATGTCATAGTGTGAAGCACAGGCGTGCTACTGTATGAGTTATAATAAAGAAAACTACAAACCTCTTTCTTGGAGGCAAAGATGTCCTCGCCCTGCTTGCGCTTGACGCTGCGCTTGGCGCTCTTCTTGTTCTTCTTAAAGTACTCGTCGTTCAGGTGCTCCGGCAGCTTGAAGTCACCGAGATCCAGCTTGGTGGACGTGCCGATGACATAGCGCTGGGGAATGCGCCTCAGAGGGCACGAGTTGAACTGAAAGGAGAACAGTTATAATTAGTTTAAGATGCATAATGATTATGGTGCAGTATTTCTTTATCTGGTACTGTTATTAGGTTTATAAATTTCAAATAATTGGATTTGTAGAATTTCTTGATTACGGTACCATAACAATAAGTTTCTGTTTAATCGGTGGTTGTAAGGAGGCAGTTGAACAATGATTTTAGTAGCTAGCCCAATGTTGTCGGTCTGCAATTTAGTGAGTGTCGTAACAGTATCAAATTAAATAATATTTCTGAAATTAGAATTCGCCTTTCTGTACAAATGTCGTAACAATATCAAATTAAATATTATTTCTAAAATAAGATTTCGCCTTTCTGTACATCCACAATATTAAGCCAACATTGGAAAAATTCACAACAGCAAATAATTTCACAATCTAAATGCAGATCTGCACCCTAATTGCATAACACATGATAAATCATAATCTGATTCATGATGATAGTTCAACAATATTCATTGCATTATTTGTTGTTGAGCAGACACATTTTTCGACCATATGAAGCAATGGATTAGCAATCAGAATCAACATGATTCAGATTGTGGTTGATCATAAGTTACAAAATTAGGTGCTGTTATTCCATTATAAATGCTTACCGAGAAGGGTCCAGTGACGAGCAGCAGTCCACTGGGCAGTACACCTACAAGCACAACACGCTTGCCGGAGTGGCGACCAGCGAGCAGGATGCACACTGTACCAGGGGTGAGGGTTGGCCTTGTCCTGCGGATGTGCTTGCTGAACGTCTTGTGGTGGGGACGAGTGCGGATCCTGGGGAAGGTAGGTTGTTTTAGCATGAATACACCGTGTAACAGAAACCCTATTGCTATCCTTAAGCACTAAAAATAACAGCAGCAGGCTTAGCACGAGCACCGATTTGTCGACGGAAGAATAGACATTACTATTAACTAAATGATGTACAATAGGAGAAGATGGCTATGTTTTTCTATTCATTATCACAGTTATGCGTTCTAAACGAATCATGATTTTGTAGATAATCGTAAAAACTTTGTGGGCGTCGAGTAAAAACTTTTGTTGTCAGTGTGATTTTGACAATTTGGGAAGAAATATTCTTCTGAAATAGTCTACATTTAAAAGGACCTAGACAAATATCGTTAGAAACGAAAGACTAAATGACAGATTGTAGAAGGATATCTACGGTGCGATTACAAAAATGTAGGAACGAAATGTCACTTTGTATTGAAAAAGCACTGTCTATTCTTCGAAGAAATACAAAGCGCCATGCTAAGCCCGCTGGTATAGAATCACTATACATAGTTTCACCTCAAAATAAAATACTCTAAGAATTGATACCAAATTTTCAGTTTCATATGTTTCTTAAATTCAAATCATAACAAACGTGTCACCGCACTACGTAGGTAAATAACTTTCCACGTTTCTTGTCAATATCACAATAAATCTCTTCTGAGTGATGTATTTATTTCCATTTGAAAAGTTTGGTTTCTGGTATCAATGTATTAAAAATTCTGTTAACTACGGTTCATGCAGAGATAGGATTAAAAAACTCTTCCAATATAGTTTGATAATTATCATCCAAAGAAGCCGTGCCCTTAGTATGTATATACCCTTTCCTTTACATGTTGTATACGACTATGCAAAATCTTTTTTCATCACAATACCCATTCATTATAGTTCGCCAATATGAAAAACAAAATTAGGAGTGCATACGCATCCACTACCAAACGTCAAACTTTAGAGTTTTTGTTGTAGAGAAGAAACCAAATGCTTGCTCCTAACCACTTTGTCATGTAGTGAGAACAATGGGATTGGTTATTTTGTTGTTCAGCAGGTTATACAGTCTTTCATTTAGAAAATTTTCAGTAGCTACATCAGAAAGTGGTCAAAATGAGATAATCTTCCATTTGTTAGTTATTCCAGCATAAAAAAGTAATGAATTACTACATTAGTGAAGTATTTTTGAGTAATATTTGGAGATACAACACAAGATTCTATGAAAGTTCTATATACCACTGTTTATATGTGTAGAAATGCTTGATAAATAACCACATTCATTGTTAATCTTTTGTTAGGGAACAAAGCCCACTCACAATGGTCCACTTGAAGGACTAAGTGCAGAAACCAAACCCAATAACATAGAACTTAGGGAACAAAGCCTCATCCTAATACACGTGTCCTAACTTATTGAACCGACGAAAAAACGGAGGAGGCTACTCAATTCGACGCGTACATTTTTTTTTTTTTTTTTTTTTATGTATGACCTCGCATAACTTTTTCCAGAGTAGTCCGATTTTGATAATTCTTTTTTTATTGGAAAGGGTATACCCCGAAGTTGGTCCCATATAAATTTCGAAGAAAAATTCCAACCCTAAGGGTAAGAAAACTGGGGATGATTGATTGTTTACTCACAGATTTTAATACTGAGTTGTGTATTACAAAAAGTAAACAAAAATTAAGAATGTAACTAGTAATTAGTAGATTATAGCCACAAAAAATTATAAAATAAAAACTTTTTCATAAAAAAATTAAACCGCCGAAAAACCGAAAAGTAAAAAATAATAAACTTGCTTTGTCCAACCCCAATAACTAAGTTCGGAAGTCGGTGACTTTGGATATGTATTTAATTATATGTCACCGCCTTCCGAACTTAGTTATTGGGGTTGGACAAAGCAAGTTTATTATTTTTTACTTTTCGGTTTTTCGGCGGTTTAATTTTTTTATGAAAAAGTTTTTTTTTGCTGAATTGTTTTGCCAGGGGGATAAAAAACATGTTTGAATATTAGAACTCCCGATACACTGCCAGCAATATATTTGTGGCAATTAACTAGGGTAGATGAAAAAAAAATCGAAGTTTTCGACATCACTATTTGTAATGCAAACTTTAACTTGTGTCATTAGTATCTCATCAGTGTGATGTTGCTCTAGTTAATAAATAGTACACAAGGAGGCTAACCTATTCGAAAAAGAGTACACTTACTTGTCCTGAGTTGGGTAGAAAGACTTTCTGCGGCGCAGCAGCACAGTACGGGTTCCTCCGTTCTTCTCACCACCAATCTGCTTGACAGCCACGGAGGGCTTCTTGGGCTTTTCTGGCTTAGGGTTCTTTTTGCCCACAAACCTGTACTTAGCCTGAAAATAGAGAAAAGAGGTTTTAAGTTAATAATAAACAAAATAGAAAATTAAGATATGAAAACAACATCAATTTTTATTGAGGTTGTAATGTAAATGTTTTCAACTGTAAACAAGGTAAAATTAGTTTATAAATACTAATATCTACTGATATGGAAATCTCAGAAAAAGATACAGCTTTCGTTATTGAAGGTGCATTCTACCACACTTTCAATTCAACTTAACCAAAAAGAAAAAACATTGCACAACAGTGAAGCACCAGGCCTGCCAAGGTAGACAAATTGGCAGACCATTTATCAGATCACGAAGATAGGCAGTAGATGGCCGTGTACCTACCAGATTGTGAGACAATTTCCGAGAAAAAAATATTTAACCGGTCAACTCCATTTGGTCGCATTCGAAACCCGTCAAATACGTGGAATTTGTTATCTGTTAGTTGCTTAGCTACTGATGACTAAGGAAATCAGCTCACCTTCTTGTGGAACATCTTTGACTTGGAGAAGCGAACTACTCCATTTCCCAGGTCGTAATTCCTTGGTTTGCCAACTTTGGCCTTGGATACGCCGCCCGCGGGCGCCGCAGCGGGCTTGGCCGCCGCCTTAGGCTGTGGTGGAGCCATTTAGAATCTGCACAAACAGAAACACGACTTTTATCAACAAACTTACCACCTGACTTCCAACTTTGAGGTTATAAATGTTTCAGCACTTCTCCATACAAACAAGTGATTTAGACACGATTCTTAGGCTTTTACACTGCGGAACTGTAACAATTACACAAGAATATCTATCCGTTCACTGTTTTATCACAATCACTTGGCGAACGTCAAAAGTTTCGATGCGAATTTCAAAGGTGTTGAGTTTGGTTAAAACAAAAATATAACACACAATCACTTGTTTGCAGGATACTTTCCTTAAATCTTACATGGAATGGAGAAAATTAGTTAAATATAAATCTATTCCTTTGGATTTATTTTCATCGAAAACAACATCAACTCACATTCCAACCGGGATCAAGAAAAAAAGAAATTGTCATAGAAGAATTTGTCTATGGCGGTTGTAGAGTATACAAACTAAAAATGACGAATGACTACAAAGCTTTTAGCCACTGATTGTCAAGTGTGTCAATTGTATTACTAAGCTATTGCTATCGTTTCAGCGTATTCTTGGATTGCTTTTTCAGTAACGATGAAAGGAAGGAATCAAAAGATAAATAAAAAATCCCAACAACTAAAAAACAACTGTTGGAAAATTCAACAATCGGGTGCCCTAACTGTTGCTTTGCTGCTACATATCCATTCCTATTTTGGTGGCTAGATTTATGCGCAGTAATTTCCAATTCATTTTTGCATGAACACACATACACTACATTCTGAAATTGGTGAAATGCACGAAAAAAATATTTTTTGTCTTTGGTTGATAAATAAGTAAATGAAATGAATGCGATCACAAATTTACGGAGAACGCGCCGATAGATTTATGTCAAATTAAGTAAATGTCAAAAAAATCCAGTGTTGAAAAATGGCTTCTCTGAGGAGCCCGTCTTCGCCGTCCGACGGTTATAAAAGGTTCAGTGATGATTTCGCAAACACCAGCATCAACAATTACGGCTCGAACGTCACAAGTAAACGAGAAGCTATGATTTTTATATGCACAGTAGCCGCAAGATTGTCTGTACGCTTTTGTTTAAATAACAATACATTTTGTAATTCATTTAACATTTTGTTTTAATTTATTTCACCTTGTTTTGAGCAATATCTGTTATATATCCATCCATATGCGGTCCAGGGAGATCGATTAACTGTTATGCTGATGCCGAATCTGTTATATGACGCATTAGAATGACTCATAAAGCTGCCTAAACACTAACCTATGCATGAAATAAACAGTAAGATGCTATATGCTTGAACCACATACGTAGATTTCAAAGCTTTTGTCTTCTGTTCCTTTCTAAACAATTTTGCACTTAGTAAATAAGAAGTAGGTAGTTGCTTGTTCCGTTTGTCGTGAATTTTTCTATCAATAATATTGAATAATTAAAAGTCTAGATTGTTTTTGATCAAGATAAACCTGCTCGTATTTACGTGATTAATTAATTAAATTACTTACCACAAAAACCGCGCATTTAAAATTTATGTGTGCAAGAAAGAAGCTCTTTGTACCTATACCTATACATATATGTGGGGTGCTGTTTGGTCTAGTGGTGTCCACAGATAAAGTTTTCTCGATAATCTATCTGGTTGCATCCAGTTGCAATGCTACTGATTGGCTAAACTGGAGTGATCCCATTTGTACCTCTATCTATACCATTAACTTTTGCTTCTATGATAACATGCTAGTACTAAAATCAAATACTGTAGGAATCTATGTCAACAAAATTATTAGATTTGTGTGTTTAAATCTAAATAATGTTGTAATTGTTATGTTCCAGATGGAAATTCTTATGTTGCAAAAGAATGTTTCTTGGGTAGGCAGGCAGTCTTGAAATATGCCCAAAAAGTAGATTTATTGGCAAATTAATCATTAATGGGCTTAATTTTGTCTGTCATATTGTTGGAGAACTTGAATTTATTTTCAGTATTTTTCAGTAAAAAAAAAATGATTTGTTTATTTATAAATTTAAAATTGGACTGTTGTCTGTAACCTGCTGTAGTTACTGACACACAGTGTAGTGCTTACACATGTAATCAACACTATCAAATACATGAGTTGTTCCACACAACAGATATTTTATCTATGTTATCATTATTGACAGCCTTTATCAGCCAGCGGTGATCTACTCTTGGTTGTTTGAGAATAGAACGTTATGTTGGCTTAGTAAATCAATAGTTCAGTATTCAATTTAAAAAAGGTTTTTTGGTCAATAGCCAAGCTGGGAGGTTCTATATAAGGCATAATTTTAAATAATAAAAATAGCCTTGATAAGTCAAAATGCATTCCAAATTGCTAACCCCTGGCTTCATTATCAGTCTGTATTTCATTCACATTATGATTCAGTGGGTAATCGCGGAAGAAAAATGACTGTTACTTATTAGTCAATTACTGAAATAAATAACAAAATCATTTAAAAGCAGTGTTGTGTGATCAAAATGTCAAAAACAGTGAGAAATATGGCTGAAACAGTGTATGACAGCATCAGATATCAGTGGTACAGATTGAAGTCATGTGAGTGTCTTAAATACAATCCTACAATTCTGAGGCAGGCTTTAGATTCGGCCTATTTTTGGGTCAATGTTTAGATAATAGTTGGTAACAATATTCAACTAGGTACTTTATGAACAGTCAACATTTTTTGGGAAGAAATAAATAAGAAAATGATTTCTTCAGCATTTCGAATGTTTGTGGGCTTCGCTTCTGCGTCACGGGATCGCGCGTTCGATATCCGTACGAACGAAATAATTTGTAGGTAATACAAGTGTAGATATTATTTTCGAGTGTTACAGATTTTTTTTTAAACGTTCCCCTACACTAAGAATTTCTCCTGTATTGTGGGTGCGTTTACAAACATTTAAACTCACGTACACAAACAGCCAGACCCGGAACAACTACCTACTTGTAGGTCATACAAATATTTGTTCCGTGCGGGAATCGAACCCGCGACACGCAGCGCAGCAGTCCTGCGCCAACCGTGCCGTACAACTTAACATAAATGATGCTGATACTACAAAAGACAAGAATTATACTCCTCCAAATATTTTTTTGGCAAACACTCAGCTAGGGGTCGGATCTAGTCGAGAAAAGATATCAGACTTTTTGCGATATTTAAATGCGTAGGAACAGCAAAGCAACCTAAGTAAAACTCAAAAACAAAATCAAGGAACATTATATCTACCTAGGAAACAGTGAAAAAGTAGCGACAGGACATATTTTATACAACGCTTGTCCACTCATCACGTTCAACTTTGCGTGAATAAATTTGTCCAGTCTCTGGTTATCCATCCATCCATCGCCCTTCCGGAGTTCCGGACCACTTCTCTACGCTAAATTCGTTTTTCCATAACTTCAATAGCCAGTCCATTGACACTATTGCCTCGGATAAAAATATGCCAATTCATTTCAAAAGCTAAAACATCGTAATCCATAAAATTAAACACGGTTACAGTCAAGAAGTCCGAGTGATTTTCGCGCGTATTGCTTTTCGTCAGTTTTTTTGTCTCAAAATCAAAAGCAAAGGTCATTTAGGTATTCAAACTAGGCTAGTGTCAGCAGTTTTTGAACGTTAAGGCGCAGGCTTGTCTTATGTATTTGAAAAAAAAATATGTGAAAATAGACAATTTTCTTCGTCATTTGATATGTGAATATTTTAAATAATATTTTTATAACATAATGTAATTAATTGGTAAAGTAATGTCTATCGCGGACATAAAAACGATAATCATGCAAAAACTATCGGGTGTATTTCCATGAATCTTTCACCATCTAAAAGACAATTTAATCACCAAAAATTTAGTATACGGTTTTTCTTTGAATTGTGTTTGATAAATCAACATGGGTTGTTTTTCGAAAAACTTGATGCGCGTTCAGGCGGGGTCTCTTGCGAGCGACGGGCGGCAGTGCATCGCTGTAGGTTGCTGTCATCTATCGTCGCCTTAAATTACATAAGACAGTCCCCCAAAACTGTTCCTGTCTGTATAGTCTTCCTGTCCATCCTACGGTTGTCTGGCTCACAGATATATATCATCACATGATAAGATCAGCTTTGTATGTACCTACTACTTAGCGACAGCAACTCAGCAATCGCGAATTCTGAGGTCCTAGTGTAATTCCCAGGTCGGTTAAAATATTATTGGGTATGGAATCGGGAATTTCTCAGACGGGCTTGTGGCTAGTACCTCCTTAACTAGCCGCACGGGTCGATCGATCAGGTTAAGCTAGTTACGCTTGCCGCGGTTAGTCAGTGGACCGGTGACATCTTTACATACCAAGACCCCGTGCCTCAGAAAATACGTAAAGCCGTTGGTCCCGGCTGTCATTCATGGATCTTTGATCGTAGTTAGGGGTCGTCAGAAGGCCGAAAGCCTGACAACCAGTTTCACCAAGGGGTATCGTGTTACACAGTCATCAGATAGGCATTTCATCATAATCAGCCTATAATGTTCCCACTGCTGGGACACAGGCCCGCACCCTAATTGCGTAACTCACGATTCATCATAATCTGTATCGTTTTGAAACGGATTGTTAAACCATTGCTTCATATGTTCGAAAAAAGTGTCTGTTCGACAACATCAATAACGCAATGAATATTGTTTAACTGTGAAGACGAAACCGGGTCCACTGCAATAATGATGAATGTCCTTTGTCTTTTGTTTTAAGATAATTGGGTTTTAAATTTAGAAACGGTGTAAAAAAACTTAGACCCGAAGATTATAAAATGTTATTTACTAAAGGTAAATTATAGGTTTAATTGTATTATTTCTTTGGAAAATAATCATTCTTAGGGTATTATTAACTAATTAAAAATAATCTAATCTTAAGTAAGTCTTTAAAAATCAGGACTATAATGATCACTGTCCACACTGCGTTCACAGTCAATAATGATTGGTGTCCAAATGACTATTTTAATTAAATTCTGAATCTTTAATCTTTACAGCATGTGGAAGTTCATCGTAATAACGTCTCGTTTCAGGCCTACAGAACTTTTTCAGGAACTGCAGGTCGTTATATTTTGCTGTTGATATAGGCAGTTTCTCATTATAAGCCAGACCAGGTAATTTAAATTCGCCCTCATTAACTGCCTTCAAAGACCGAAAAGAAACTGGTGTGTTGACCACACTTGATTCCCATAGGTAACAGGCTGTTGTCCGCTACTCCACGTCAAAGCGCGTATTGTGCGTAAGGGTGGGAGAATCTGTCATTCGATCCACCCCAGCTCCTTGAGCAAGGCAAGCAACGCCTTGGTGTTGCTGACAATCTCACGTAGGGTACCTGGGTTACCGAAGTATTTAGCCCTGTAATTGGCGACCACCGGGCAGTTAAGCAGCACGTGCGCTGCTATCTCGTCGTCCTCCATGCAAGCCCTGCACAGCGGACTGTCTGTTACTCCTAAGACAAAGAGGACCCATGGCCAGTGACAGCTACTGTAACTGCGCGCAGCTGTGATTTAGTAACGGAGAACCTGTTTTGTGAGGCGGGCATCGATCGCAGGAAGTGCTTCCATAGCCTGCCTGCACTCACTTATATCCAGCCATATCTTGTGATGTTGGTCCCTGGTTCGTTTCCTTACTAGAGTGCGTAGATACCCGAAGGGGAGAGACGCGATGGGTTCTGGTCCCACTGGTGCCATACTCGAACCCCTTCTGGCAAGTTCATGGGCTGCATCGTTACCTAGCGAACCGCTGTGTCCTTTGATCCATTGAATGGTAATGTTATTGAGGCTACCTACCTGGTTTAGGCGCTGGTGGCACTCGACCCAGCCCAGAGTCAACCGTGTGACTGTTCAGCGCTTGCAGAACAGCCATGCTGTCTGAGAGTATGCGGATTGAGTGGTCTTTAACTTCCCTGGCCATGATAGCAGGCGCGGCAAGGGAGATGCCCATGCCAAATTTTTTTTTTTCGTATTTTTGATCATTTCGTTGTTCTCAGCCATAATTTAAAAAATAAAACTCTAAAATCCGTATAACATAACCTTACAGAACGACAGACTCACAAAGACTGACAAAACAACTGGCGGGATCGCCGCTGATTTGACAGCAAGATGGCGGTAAGTGCGCGGCGATGGACATTTATCATTATTGTCGTGAACACCTGTGACGTTGAGCGTTCTAGCCGTGTAGCCAAAATATTTAAAACATATTTATCACGGGACTGCAAGCGATATTGCTAAGTTTACTAACCAGATTTCTAAATATAATTTCATGTGACCGAATGGCATAGTTAAGATTTAAAAAAAAATGGACATTCATCATTATTGCAGTGGACCCTTCTTATGATCAATCGTGAGTTACGCAATTAGGTTAAATAGTGCTGTTAATTAGTGCTGCTCTCTGTGAGACGGAGTAGGCAACTGCTCCATGTAAAATACTGGTATTCAGATGCATTCGGTTAGACTGAAAGTCGACCCAAACATAGTTGGGAAAACGCTAGGCAGATGATGATGAAGGAGTTTCTCAGTAGCTGCCTAGACTTTGTTTATTTGACCATTTGTGCCAAGCAATGGTTCGCCCTCTTTTACATAAGAATAGGACGTGTGAGACTGAGTGTGTAGGTACTAAACACCTCTCACTTTAAGATATCCTCGGGGAATACAAACGGGCGTGAAGTTACTATCTCTATCTATCATTGAAGATATAAATTTCACGTGAAACTGTGTTACAGCTTAGTCATTATTATGTGCCTAGGTAGCGTTGTATTGCGAAATCCATTGTTTGCAAGAAATGCGCCGACAAGGTCGCGCGGACAATCTGTGAAAGCGATTGTGTATACCTAGATACACAATTACTGGTTTGTGGCTTCTATACACGATGGACCATGATTGGCATTCCTATTGATAGGTTTCTAACTGTCTTGATTAGTGCTTGTCTAGAGACAGAACAGTTACACTTACACAAAGGCTTCCGTTCCATTGAAGACGTCAAATTCTATTCTTGGCTCCCAGTTTAGTATTGAACAAATATTTGCAAAGATTTCCATTATGAAGCAAGAACATTATTTGCAGTCTTAATAACTAAAGGGTCGTTGACTAATGAAACACAATTAATTTGTTGCGAGCCTCCCGGGGGCCTGTGTCGCTTTGTGCACAGAAATTCCCTAAAGGCTCTATCTAAAAAAATACTAACATTGGCTAACGAGTTTTCCATATTATTGTGGTTCACCGGATATTCTACTGTGGACAATCGGAAGCCCAGTCATCGAACTCAGAAATGAGAGATTCCCACCTAATCAGCAAAACCAATATATTTCGATATATTATTATTATAATGTTACATTTCAATGTCCTCTGCAAAACCTCTCGCTATCTTTGCATACGGGAGCTGTAAAATATTCAGCACTTTATGACGTAGCAATTTGTTAACCTGAGTAGGTAGGTACCTATTTGCAGAGTGTGTCTGTTTTTATATGAACTAAGTACCTATGTCGTATCCATCGACTTTATTAGTGATCGATGGTCGTAGGTATCTGATAAATAAATAAGTAGGTCATACTTTTCAGTGTTATAAATATAATCTACTACGCTTCGCCCGCATGGACATCGGAACTCAGAATATATCCCACGGGAATTATGTGTTGATCCAAGTAATATGCTGTCTAGGTGTCTTTTATCCAATGTTTACGCGATGCACGCCAGTGAAGCTCCCAGCCGGCATGATGTTTTCCGACATCTTCAACAATCATCGTCATATTTCAGCGAACTTACACAAAACTTTAATGAATTGTATACATAAACCTATCGTATGAATCACTCAGTCCATTGGTGACAGTCGTATGTAAATTCGTTCGGTAGTTCACGAGTTCATCGCGTTCAGACAGACAGACGCGGCGCGGGGTACAGTGTTTTGCAAAATGTAGTGACGAAGGAATAAGTAGGTAGGTGAGAAGTATGCAGAGTTTAGCTAACGTTTGACTTACTTTCTAAAATTGATATTTGACGTACTTACCAAAATTGAATGTGAAATAGTATTCAGTCCGATGTTATCACAATAGTATATGGACCGAGTCACTATTCTAAACTGAGAATTTCCTCATGAGATCCCAGGAATCGAATTTAAGACTGCGTCACTAACGACTGCTCGAACTTTTCCAGGGCCAGCTAATGTTGTCTCTTTACCAAACCTGGTAAACACAAAATAAAAATAAAAACATTTTGAAAAGCTAGAATGAAGAAATCGCCACCTCTGTTCGATGACCGATGAATGATGTCATCAGCGTTCACTCACAGGCGGATATTACTAGTTTGTTTATATCCCTGACCTTAGTTCCCACGCGAACCATGGCAGCATTCACCGGAACTGAAAAAAAAAAAACTTTTGTAGGAGTTTGTGAAGTTGTGTGACGCAAGTAGGGCTCTCAATACCGGTATTCCGGGATCTCGTAATACCGTGATCACGGATTTTATTTTAGGTTTTACAATACCGGTATTGACGCCCCAATACCGTGATTACGGTATTACAAACATTAGAGGTGAAAATTATGTGATCTTATTCTCACACTTGTTTTCACCAGCACAAGCATCCCGCTGTTATCTTAAGCTCACCCTCCCGCGCCCCGCCTGAGACAATGTCCGAAATCGAGCTATACTTATGTCGTGTTTGTTATTGTCAGTCAGTTTAGCAAAGGCGACGGGATAACGCGTACATAGACTTTGTTATTGTGTAGTGTTAACTTGTGACTGTGAAGCTTTGAATGTTGTGATCTACTAGCGTGTGTTTTTGCTAGTTTAATTAGTTTACCGTCGTTGCTGCCTCTTCGTGTCTTACCCAAAGCGTTCTTGGCGAACAATATGTCGACTCCAGAGAGATCGGATTCGAACATTTACAAAAAGTTTTTAAATAAACGTACTACTACTGGCATAAGGGATAATTTCAAATGATTGCTAGCTAGTTAAGCTATCCTTTACTTACTTACATTTCTACGAATAATGATACCTTGGTTGATTTTTACATGAGACATGATGACATTTAGATAATAATACGTTTTTTTTTTTGATCTTGTACAATACAAAGTCTTTGTGAAATGCCTTCCTGCAGAAAGACTAGATTAAGTTTAAGTTATCATTATGTTCCTAATTCCTTGTCCCACCTAAATAATCAACCAATACCAAATTGTTATTTAAGAGAGCTATGTATAAAAAGTTTTTATTTTATATTTTTAACAAATAAGAACAATGAAGGCATTTGAAACAAAAAAAACACGCATTTATTGGTTTTATTAATGTCCTAATTGAACTTGCGTTCAATAACGTATTACCGGGATCACGGTATTGACTTTTCCAATACCGGTATTGAAAAAGTCCGGTATTTGATAACCCTAGACGCAAGTCGCAACAACGTATAAACGGCTGACCGTATTTGGATGATATTTGGCACACAGACCATCCTTTTATCCCGCTACATGAAGCATGATCCCTAAGGATGCGAGCGAAACCGCAGACAACAGCAAGACTTAACTAATTCCGCAAGTGGCGGCATGGATTCGAATTCGCAACACACGCAAAACAATGC
The DNA here is from genome assembly GCA_949987655.1 of Polymixis flavicincta. NCBI lineage: Eukaryota > Metazoa > Arthropoda > Insecta > Lepidoptera > Noctuidae > Polymixis > Polymixis flavicincta. Next base: position 13,278,110 of record OX465190.1, on the reverse strand, counting down.
GAATGCCATTAAATTAAATTCTGTAACAAATTATTACAACAACATAAGTCTGCAGCCTAATTGAAATCAATTAGCGTACGAGTCTTATATAGCTATAGCGAACGAACTTAATTAGCCAGTGAAAGAATTAGTCGACATTGTTCAGAGTCGGCGCAAGTTCCCGATATTATTCGCTCGAGGCTGAATAGCTATGACCTCGGAGTTACCCCACGCCAAACAATGGGTTTAATAGTTTCTGTTCTAAGTCCCGATTAGACAGAACTAGATATATACTAGATAGGTGCGCATGATAGGTAAATTGTTTTTAAGTAATACAATAAAACTAGCTTTTGCCAGCGGCTTCGCCCGCGTTACCCAATTTAAACCAAACCAAATATACACCTAAGCCTTCCTCATGAATCACTCTGTCTATTGGTGAAAACCGCATGAAAATCTGTTCAATAGTTTTTAGTGTATCGCGACAGACAGACGCGGCGGGCGGGGGACTTTGTTTTTAAAAATTTATTAGCTTTTGCACACGACTCCGTCCAGGTGGATGTCGGTTATCGCGTAAAAAAGTAGCCTGTCTCCTTCTCCATATCTCAGGCTATATCTCTGCCAAATTTCATGACGATCGGTTCAGTGATTTAGGCGTGAAAGCGTAACAAACAGTCAGAGTTACTTTCGCATTTATAATATGAGTAGGGATAGTGATAAATAACAAAACTATTACTTACTAAAGTTTTTTGAACCGTTACAAATTATGTAGGTCTATACTGGGTTGAGTTCTGTAGAAATCCCTCGAAATAAAGAAGGCTACCTATCTGTACCTACCTACCACATCTATGTTGTCGAAAATCATAGCTGCATCAACTCCTACTAGGTACAGACGCCAGCACATCAAGCTACCCGAAACTGTCAAATTTTTCCAATTGAACATGAACCTTATGTTTATGAAATAAAGTTGAAAATCTATCAAAGAAATTTGACAGATTGTGGTAGCTTCTGGCGTCTGTACCTCGAGTTTTAGTTTTATTTTATAGGTTTTGCCAGCGGCTTCATCCGCGTGGAAGTCGAAAGTTATCCCACGGGAACGTACTACCGGTATAAAGTGTTGTTTTTACTAATGTCCACGCAATTCTTTTTTTAAACTTTCCATGAACATACGGAAAAAAATTAGCCGAATTGGTGGAGCCGTTCTCGAGTTTTACGCTTATTAATTTGTATTTATACACGGTGACATTTTAGTCATCTTACAAAGATGGTCCACTCAATGTATCCGACCTAAAATACCTCTAGGCGCGATTAAAAAATTGTTACCATTTTTTTTATTTTTTTTTTGGGTGGGAAATCATCAAATAACTTCTCCCGCTCTGGGTGGAGCAGGAGGGCGTGTCAGACTTTTACTGACTAAAACCCACCCGTGTTCCTTCAGTAGCCCTTAAGCCAGGGGCTGTGGTGTCTCTTTCGAAAAAACCCGCACCCCTGGCAGGCATCGACCCTTGCGGGTCCCATCACTTTTTGTGCTGACATCTCTTTGAGGCGCGCGTGGAACACAACGCGCCGTCGACTTGGGCTTGGTCCTTACCGGACAGCGAGCTACCCATTACTCGCCGTCCGCAAGCCCATGCCTACGGTGGCCGGAAATCGGCCTGGGATTCCCGACGCCCAGGGCGTCTCCGTATCCTAAATTGTTACCATTAAGTAAGAAAATAGTTACAAAGAACAATAAATTGTAAGACGACTAAAATGTCGCGGTGCATAGACAAAAGAGGTCAAACTCATTGATCTTCATCAATCAAAAGCTACAAACTATCGCAAAATCCAGCGGTGTAGTTGGAACGGCTTTCATGTTGTCAGTTCAACGACATACATTGCGTTATTAAAACTGTTGAGCAGACAAATTTTTCGCACATATGAAACAATGCATTAGCAACATCCATCAAAACGATTTAGAATGCGATTAATTAGTGTAATTAGTTTAGACGGGTAATCCAGCAACCTAATTGCGTAACTACGCAATTAGGTTGCTGGATTACCCGTCTAAACTAACTGGATTATAACCATTGCATCCCGGGGTGCGGGTTATTCGAAAGTGATACTGCCGCCCCTGACACACAGGCAACTGGGGGAACACGGGTGGGTTTTAGTCAGTAAAAGTCTGACACGCCCTCCTGCTCCATCCAGAGCGCGAGAAATTATTTGATGATTTACCACGCCAAAAAAAAATATCGTTCATCGATGCTGTAGAGTACCTATAAAAAGGTTATTGTTATAGTCACAAAATACAGAGAGTAAGTATATACACAGGGTATAGAGTAGTATAGACACACAGGGTATAGAGTAGTATAGACACAAAATACTCTCTGTATTTTGTGTTTTATTCGACCATGCTTGTAAATATTGCCATTGACCTTCACTCAGAATATATTAGATGCTAATTGTGCCTGATTAATATTTATTATCTTATCTCGGATTAGTCATAGCGTACCTATTTAAATCAATGCGCACAGCATTGATTTCCATTTTCTAAACTGGTTTACTAGTTATTGTTGACGCTTTTCCTGTCCTAGATGTGCAACTAATAGTATGGTTTTAAAATGTGCACATATTTGCAAGGTTGGATATAAGTACATACAGGCTATGTAACCATGAAGTCCGTACATGTTTCTAGACCTTGTCTTTCATAGAAAAGTGCTATACCTACCTACGCGGTCAAAATGTATGGAACAGCATTTTGTTTGTTTCAATTTTGATTTTACGATTTATAATAATTTCCGAATACTCCTATGCATTAGTATTGCCATTCATCTATTGTCGTATTATCGTCTCCGAATATTATACGACCCGTTTCACAAGTGAAACCTCTTCAGCAGGCTGTGACCTTTTGGGGTTATGTATGACTACTTGTGGTCCTCTTTTGGACTCTCAAAATGGGTGTCAGGTACCACTTAGTCCTCTATCCTTCGTTTCTACAGCCAGTTACGAGTGCCATCTTGAGTCAGTAGCACGATTAAACTTTTTACGAGTACACAATACACATTATATTTCCCTAAGGAGTAAACAAGGTAGCCTAGATTCGATACAGCGAAGTATTACGCCAGTGAAAGTTAGTCCACGGGCTCTCAGGAAAGTTTCGGAAACCATCCGGATTTAAAAGCATTGTTGCAAAATCTATCAAACTTTTATGGCAGATGCCACGACCACTAAACGAACGATTGATCTTCGTAAAAAGGTTTCAGCATACGAGTACCTATAGAATTCCCCAAATAGGAAACCACTATCCTCGTACATCCTCTTTGTGCCTGGAGGCTTTTATTACGGCATTAATTTCTTTTTACATTCTTTTTTTTTTCAATGTTTTGCTTCTTATGCTGGCTGACATATGGCAAATAATTTAATTTATTGTGTTGTGCTTCGTTATCTAAAATTACTTACTATTGTAATGAATCAAATGCTCTTTAACTGAAAAGACAGCTGTGCTGTTGGGGAGTTTGTTGCGCCTCTTCTTCTACCCAGCTAAAGCAATAAGAAGTGGTGAAGGGCAGGCATTTTGGGGGACAGTCTTTTGTAATTTTATAGTTAAAAAAGTGCTGACTCTCAGCCTAATTTGATTAAATGAGTTTTAATTTGATTTAATTCATGATAAGTTTGAAGAGGCAGGGTTTCTACCCAGGCGTGAGAGGAACCCGATTACTTACATACCGTTACCTAGCCTTACAAATCTATCTTGATAAGTTTCAGCATTTTATTATTGCGTCTTTATCGCTCGCAGTAGTCTATGGAATCCCCCCGGTATTGTACTGAACGCTGACTTATTGCTATAGCCTATCGCGTAATAAATAATAATAAATGTCTATCCATTGAAAAGAGCGTTAAAGTAAAAGTATTACTCTCCAAATATCGAGTCCATGACCTTGTAACATGAACTCTCTTTGTGTAAGGCTTCGCCCAAATACCTACTGTTTTATTCAGAAACGATTTACCTAACTTAAGCTAAGCGTCCACTGCGTCGGAATCGGATCGTACGGAGCGAAAGGATTCGTTGCTTTGTATTGATTTTGATGGAACTGCGTGCACTGGATCGGCATAACTGCGCCAGAGATCGGTATTTCTGCCGATGACGTCATCCGCAGTGAACGCGCCATTCGAATCCCGATCGCTTCGAGTTCTGACGTGTTTGCGACGCTAAACCACAGAACACATATTGTGCATAAGTACCTACTTACATTCACGATGAACGAAGAAGTTTTAATTACTTTAGTAGAAAGATATGAAGAACTTTACAATCTAAAACATCAACATTATCATAACCAACAGAGGCGAGACAATATTTGGGAAGAAATTGGGGACATAATGAATGAAAGTGGTGAGTTAATAACAAAATTTTATTCTTGATTATGTCAATTGTATAACAATCAATTATTTTCTTTTTTATATACCTGTAGGTACATATTATTATTTTAAGATCAGTAGTTTTTAAATTGTAACTTATATTAAATATATTTATAATAGAATGAAAAAAAAAAAAACATTGTACAGAGGCCAGCACATCAAGCCGCCCCAATCTGTCAAATTTCTTTGATAGGTTTTCAACTTTATTCCAAAGGAATAAGGTTTATTTTCAATTGGGAAAATTTGACAGCTTCAACAAGACGCATTTTTTTATCACTTTTGAACTTGACTTTATTTTGAAATTTTTTCAAATTTTGACTGTCGTTTATAATTTGCTTTGTTCATACTTAATGGTATTAGAATATCTCTATAATCTTTTAAACACGGTGTCGTTCGCCGAAATGAAATGACTAGACACTAAAATGAAAAGACTTATCCCTGAAATTAAAATTCCCTGAAAATATACAGGAAAAGTTTTTATCCAGTGCGCAAATTGTAACCATGAATTCAGCATATCATTCTAGACCCTAGGGGTACCGGATACACAAAAAAAAATCTGCTGTTCCATACACTTTGATCGCGTAGGTATTGCACTTTTCTATGAAACAGCAGATTTTTAATTGTACAACCGGCGAAAAAATTGTGCGCTAGGGGTTCTAGAATGATATGCTGAATTCATGGTTACAATTTGCGCACTGGATAAAAACTTACCCTGTATGTATGTAGACTTAAACTTTTCCATAACCTGTATTTCATGTCTATGATAGGTATCACCAAATATAGATACAGGTTATTGGATTATAAATACACGAAATACGAACATTCATCTGCCACTATAGATTTGTACCGAAATGACATAATATTAAACCGAAATGATAAAGCAATCTACCGAAATGAAACAATTACACACCGAAAAAAAAAACTCACTGAATAAATATTAAGAACAAAAAATATGACGTTCAAAAAGACATGAGGATACTATCGGTTACATTTACTCACTGCATAATCCTGCCTGCCCTAACTCTTCTTAATTGCCATGGTACACTTCCTGCTTCGCTACAAAAGTATTCTTTGAAGCAATCTCTAACTTCCATGGCATCGGTCCTTGCATTTCCACCAAATCTTCTCAGTTCTTGCAAGCCATCCATTGCTTCTAAAGAGACGTTATCGCCTGCATTCCAGTGACATACGTCTTCCTTTAAAAAATTGTGTAGGCAGCATACCGCCTTTACCACAGAAACAGTGTGATCGTGGGACATGCACAATCTACGTTCAAAAAGTCTGAATTTTTTTACCAACTGTCCAAATGTGTCTTCTACGGTATTTCTTGCACGGCTCAGTCGCAAGTTAAAAATTTTTTTTTCTTCGTCTCCTTGGGCTTGTTCACGCCCATAGGGTCTCATTAGATAAGTACTTAATGGAAAGGCTTCATCGCCAACGATTACGTGCGGCAAAGCTACATTTCCTCCAGGCGGTATTTTACAAGACGGTATATTCAACGTATCAGAATACAAACTTGTGCCTAAATTTGAGTTTCTGAATATGGCAGCGTCCGAGTTTTTCCCATATGCACCAACATCTATAGCAATGAACTTATAATTTGCATCGACTAATGCAAGCAACACGGTGCTAAAATGTTTTTTGTAACAATAGTAATTTGAACCACTATGCGGTGGTGCTTGAATTAGTATATGTTTACCATCAAGAGACCCAACCGCGTTTGGAAAATTCCATCGTTCACGAAAAGATCTTTCTGAACGAATCCAGATACTTTGATCAGGTACTGGTATGACAATAGGTTGTAACACATTCCAAATCATATTACAAGTTGATTGAATAATTTCTCTCACTGTACGTTCGCCGAGTCTATAACTATCTGCCAAAGAGCGAAACCCATTTCCAGTGGCGAAATATCTGAAAAAAAGAGAAAACTAATGTTTGTTACATTCATTTTGCAGGTAAAGCATGTAGAGATCGTTGGACAAAAATAAGAGATAATCATCGGAAAGCATTGCAGTTGCGGAAAACTAAAAGTGGTCAAGCGGCTATCAAAATGAGGCCCCCAAAATACAATAAAGAGTTACAATTTTTGATACCATATCTACATGACGACGAAAATCGGAGTTCGAATATACCAAGTACTGATCCAAGTATTGATCATTTAACAAACACAGAACAATTAAGTCTAAATAGCCCATTGTCTTCTCTCACATCTCCTATTGCATCTCCCCAGTGTGATTCGTTAGATTCTCAGAGTTGGGGTGCAAAAAGTAGTACTAGAAAAGTGAGATCCAGAAATTCGGACGAAATTTCAACTGCATCAGTGTTGAAAGAATATTTGGAACACAGAGAAACTATTCGTAATACTCAAGTAACTTCAAATTCTACTTCATACTCAGATGAACAGGATCCTCTTATCGGCTTTTTCATTAATATGGCAAGAACAGTTAAAAGTTTTCCTACCCAAGAACAAATAAAAATAAAAAATGAAATTTTTTCAATTGTAAATAACACTGAATTAAGGTTGGCAATGCAATCAACTACTCCTGAGACGATCAGTTCAACGTTTCCATATCCGGTGGCAGACTACATACATCCAGGACAGTTTATAGTAACAGATTTGCAAATGAGGCAAGAAGCATCTAAATCTGCGCAGAATACTGTAATGCTATCCCAGCCTCAATCAATAGTTAGCAATGTGCCCACATCTTCTCACGAGACCAGACATGAAGCAGTTCAGAACACTACTGAATTGCTGTCTCAACCTCGAGTAATCCAGAACACTGCTTCATCTGTTCACCAGACGAGACAAAAACAAGTTGAGAAGACAACAAAATTCCTATCTCAAGTGAGACAGAGCAATATGAATGCGACCTCTCCCCGAACAGTACAAGCAGTTGAGAATTGTACTGCAATGCTAACCCAACCTCAACTGACAGTGAACAATATAACCTCATCTGCTCCCTTACATCAAATACAGGTGCTACAAGATGAAACTTTTCCAGCTAATAACAGTAATTTTTTTTCATTAACCCAATCTAATTTGGCCCATTATTTACATTTTAATGATAAACGCAATTAAAAAAACTGTACAGGCTAGGACAAGCCAAATTAAAAAAAAAAAAACAAAAGAAGACCGCCATCGCCACCAGTCAAATTTGATTAGTGGCTTGTACACACGCTAGCACATCAAGCTACACCAATCTGGCAAAACGTTTGACAGATTTGTAAGGTTTATGTTTAATTGGGAAAATTTGACAGTTTGGGGTAGCTTGATGTGCTGGCGTCTGTACCTACCCAACTGCGTATACATAAACAACATGTAAATAACTGAAAACCTCAGACACCTCAATTGATTTTTATTATATTAAATTAATCTAGCAAGTCATTCATTATTTTAATTAATTATCGCAGAAGGTATGTGTATGTTTTGGTTTAATGACTGTTCTATTTGATTCATAGCTCTTCATTCGTTATCAATGACTTAGGTATGGGCTAGCTACTCTCACTAGTCTCGGCATGAAACAAAAATATTTTTTAATAAAAATTACCCAATAAAAAAAAAGTACTAAGTATTTCAGATTCTACTCTCGATTCTGAACAAATTCGTTTCAGGTTTTCAGTTCATTCAATTACACTTTGTATATTTATATACCTTTACTTTACAAGTTTCTGTTATATTACTTTTTCTTATTATTATTGATTAAAATACTTACCTTAAACATAATAAAAGCCTTTCCTTTGTTCCAATCGCCTTTCTGAAATTTGTGTCTTGCTTAGTTAGGTGCGGTTCGAGGACATCGTGGAGTTCAAAGAATTTGGTTCGAGACATATGAATATATCCAAAAAATCTTTTTTCGTCTTCTAATAAATCAAAATATAATGTATGAAATTCTCCGAAAATAGGCCTTTTTAAGTTTATTTTATGGATCCACATCTTTCGTTTTCTTTTATTTTTCTTCTCCTCTGCTGATAATAAACAACTAATGATAACAATATCCTCTTCACTATCCTCCATAATTGAATACTCGTGCACAGGCGAACTCGATTGCTTTGATAATACCGATATTGCCGATGCCAAATCTGAATGCAGTGGACGCACCCTATCGGCATTTTGTAAATACCGAAGCCTCGTACACTCCGTACGCTCCGATTCCGACGCAGTGGACGCTTAGCTTTAGTCAATATTAGGATGTGTAAGAAAAATATCACCAGACAGACCTAGCTAGTGGATTCACACGATACCTAATTGTTTTTAAGTGATAGATAGAAATCGATTTCTTTTTGTCATGCTCTAGGAGTCTAGGTCATGCATATATTTACGTTAGATTATTAATAATAGGTAACCTATTTAAATAGAGCAGAGATAAATATTTAAATCAACACTAACCTCAAATTCCATATTAGGATGTGTAAGAAAAAGATCGGTGGAATATGAGCGCAATGCCTAAGTGGTTCGAATACTTCAAATGCTGCATCTATAAAGGCGTTATAGGTATTACGGTTGTTTGATTTCGATAAAGTGACTTCATAAAGCAGGTACCTATTTGTACCGTTATAATTATGTTGTCTGGAACAATTAAACAAACCCATCACGTCTCCCACCGGTCTTCTAAGAAGCCACTTTAGTAGATTGCGACACCACAAACGGGCCTAGGACTTACTCATGGTGTTAGAGGACTGATATTTAAAATATTTACCAATGGTTTTTACGGCTGAAACATTGTTTTGTCATATCATAAACAGGTAAAATGAGTATGTAGCGGGAATTTTCGGAACTACTCCGGTTCGATCCGTTTCGAAGTCCGTTTTCGAAGATTCATTCACTAGACATCAGGGGGTCTAAATAGGCCACTTTAGTAGAATCATAATAGGATAATAAAATGAATCATATTTAAACTCGTGAAATGGTCACAAACTGACAATTCATAATTTTATCTGCGAACACAACCAGAACTTCATGTTTAGTTTTGTATGGACGTTCGTAAAATTGTCAATAAATTAAATGAATTGCTTTTGTAGGAACTCAACCCAAACTCAGAAATGAAACAATGATTGTACAGATATTCTTGGATTTATTTCTCAAAGCAAAATATCAACGCTCTGTTCGACGGTTCGATACCAAGTCCCATGCCAGTCAACCACTGACAGCCAGCTGACAGCATTCAAATAATAGTGGAGTGGCAAAAGTGTCAAACGTCAAACAGCCAAACAATATTCATTATAATAGTCGATTACTACTTAAGTGACGGGTATCTGTCAATGTTACCAGACGAAAAATACAATACTATTTACCGTGTCTATGACAGCTGACAGATACTCGCCACTGGTACAATTAATAACACACATCGTGAATATAATAATACTGTTAGTCTTACAGCTCGGCCATCCTTTAATAAGTGAGTCCCCTCACTAAAAAAAAAGTAAATGTTCGAAAATAAACTTCAGTATGTATACAATAATAAATCTATAGATTAACTTTGTTACATTATTATCATCTCATACTTTCTAATACAATCATCGGTGACATGCTATCAATTCTTTGCACCTCAAACTCGCATCTTGCATGATCCACTATGAACAATTATTTGTGCGATATCTGTACTCGATATCATTCGTTTCTGCACTAATTGCTCATAGTCTATGCTCATAATAAAGTTATCTTACACAAATAAACACACACATCTGGCACGATCTGCTATGGTCTACAATCATCTGTACGATACCAATTACTTGATACCATTCGTTTCTGTACTGATTGTTCATAGCCTGTGCTCATACTACTCTTTCAATCTATGATCATAATCTGTGCGGAACAATGTCACAGTTCCATTCAATATCTGCACGAATCATTTCCTAAATATCAACTCAATCAATTCCATATTGACAGTCAAATAATTATTACAATACACAATTATACAAAATACGGTCAATCATCTTATTAATTCATACATTATTTAATATCCTTGCATTGTAATAACAATAGTATAAATAATTAAACAATACTTCAAAGTTCAATAAGTTTCAACAATACTGCCTAAATTATTTCATTATTCATTATCGATTTCATTGTCATTATTATCATTTTCGTTGCCATCGTCACTGGAATAATCATTAAAATTAAGCCAAGAATGAATTTTATCAATTGCTACTATGTTTTCGTATCGTTTGTTTCCTTTCCTAGTTAGTGGGGTATCCTCTACTAAGAATCTGTCGTTGGGTAAAGATTTTACAATTCGGTACGGGCCCTGCAGTTTTGGTATAAGCTTTTTAGATTTACCTATGTGCTCTTTATCAATAACTGTCCTCTCGATTCTAACAAGATCTCCTACATTGTATGACTTTGGTTTCTTTCTATTCTTGTCAAACCTAGCCTTCGCCTTTTCCTGATCCCTATCGATTTTATCTTTAGCATCTGACCTCAGTTGCATTAGGTCGTCACCACTAACTAATTGGGTTGTTTCAGAAATCGCGTCTACCAACATATTTTCCGATGTTGAAATTAATTTGAATCCGAATAACAATTCTGAGGGACTCTTGCCTGTGGCTTTACTCACAGTCGTATTCATACCTAATTGAATATCTCCTACATAATCATCCCATGTATTTTCATTGTTGCCATGACATTTGGTGCTTAACGCATCAGATATAGTTCTATTGAACCTCTCGACCTGCCCGTTCGCTCTAGGAGTAGCTACCGCGTTCAATATGTGTTTTATGTTCAATTTTTCAGTAAACTCTTTGAACTTCCCACTAGTAAAACAAGTACCGCGATCTGTAATTAGCCTGGACGGAGCACCGAAGTAACTGAAGTACTCGTGAAATATTTTGATTGCAGTTGATGTTTTTGTATCCTTCACGGCACGTATATTAACGAATTTTGTGAATGCATCAACAATAACTAAAATAAACATATTGCCTCTCCTAGAACGAACAAACGGGCCGAGATGATCCGCATGCAATGTATGGAATGGGATTTCTATTTTCGGGATAGGATGTAATAACCCTTCCTTTTGGCCTGATGGTGCCTTATGGTGTGCACATTGCAAGCATGATGCAACATATTTTTTTGTGAATCGACGCATCTTCGGAAACCAATATGTTGCTTGTAGCCTACTCAGCGTTTTATGAAAGCCAAAGTGCCCTACATCGTCGTGGTTCATGCGCAAAATTTGCCACCTAACACCCCTCGGTACCACCCAACGAATTCCATCATCTAAGATACGGTATACGTAGTCACCCTTCAGCTGATAATTCTTTCGTACATCTGCAACGAATTTCGTTTCATCGTCGAGAAGAATTTCTCTAATTCGCTTAATCTCTTGGTCGTTACTCTGTACGGTCGCAATCCAATCGGTTGTCTCACCTTGCAATACGTCAATTACATGTATATTAGTATCGTCAGTGTGTTCAGCCACCGGAGCACGACTCAAGGCATCCACGTGAGCCATACGTGATCCTGACCTATATTCGATGGTACAGTCGTACTCCTGTAGCTGAACCCACCATCGTGCGATCCTGGGTATGAGATCACGCTTCGTCAAAGTTGTTCTTAAGGCGTTACAATCAGTTATTATTTTAAATTGTAAACCCAGTAAATACACACGGAATCGACTTAAAGAAGCAACGACAGCCAACGTTTCGAGATCAAAAGAGTGGAGTTTTTGCTCATCTTCTGAATTTTTCCGACTGTAGTAGGCTACAGGTCTTAACTGGCTGTCACTACCTCTCTGCATAAGAATGCCCGCGATGCCTATCTTTGATGCATCGGTATGCAACTCGGTCTCTAGTCGCGCATCAAACAAAGCTATTATGGGTCGTTCTACGAGTTTCTCTTTGAGCGTGTTAAAGGCAGATATACATTCTGCGGTCCATTTCCATTGAAATTTGGATTTTAGAAGATTCGTTAAGGGGCATGCTATTATTGCAAAGTTTTTGACGAATCGGCGGAAAAAACTTGCAAGCCCTATAAAACGTCTAACATCATGTACATTTTTAGGTACAGGAAAATTGGAAATTGCATCTGTTTTACGCGTTCCGGGGCGTATACCGTCTCCAGATACACAAAACCCTAGAAAATCTATTTCCTTTTGGAAGAAATGGCACTTCTTTAATTTAAGAGTTAGTCCTGCATTGGCCAAATGCTGAAGAACTTCCTCTAAACGTGTTAAACCATCATTAAACGTACTGGCGGGAATAAGGATATCATCCATGTAAATAACAACGTATTTCAAGTCAGAGAGAACTTTATTCATAACCCTTTGGAAAATTGAAGGAGCATTCGCTAACCCAAAAGGCATTCTTTTATACTGGTACTGACCGTCGGGCGTTACAAAGGCCGTGAGCTCTTGCGAACCCTCTGATATTGGAATCTGGTAGTACCCAGATGCAAGATCAAGACTAATGAAAAGAGAATTGCCTGACAACCTATCTAATTGGTCGTCGATCAGCGGTAAAGGAAAGTGCTCCTTACGAGTCTTATTATTTAAGGCTCTGTAATCGACGCAGAGCCTCTTCTCACCCGTTTTCTTCTTCACAAGAAGGATAGGACTCGCATAGGGTGAGTTAGACTCGCAAACGATATCGGCGTCGATCATTTCCCGAACCATTGTTCGAACCAATTCACGTTCCGGATATGAGAGTCTATAAGGGCGATAAACCACCGGCTTCGCATCATTTAATTCTATCTCCATCTGGACTATGTTAGTAAACCCTAAATCAGTTAAAGAAGAGGAAAAACAATCCCCGTACCGCTTCAGTAGAGACTTCAACTTAAATATCTCATCATCAGATAAGTGACCGCCAAAATTCAGATCGGAATTTGTATCATGGTTACTAAAATCTAGCATGTTGATTTCAAAACCTTTTTCAGATCTGTAAACTCGACTAACCAATGTATTTTTATTTAGCAAAAGTAAATGGTCACTGAAATTTTGGACGAGTAGTGCCCCAAAATTGTTTTCAAGGTTGTATTCACCTGGCATTAAGTAGAATTCCTTACCAGGGGGGCCTCTTAACGAACCTCTAACGTATACAGACCCAGAGTAGCTTCTATCAGAAAAAACAGGAACGATAGTCATTTGTTTTGGTTGAATTTCAACATCTGCCTTAAGAAACAACTGCAATTTGTTATTCTCTTCCTTGCTAAAGATTAAGGAATTAGTGGTTTTTGTAATAATGATTCCGGGTTTTTCTGTGAAACTATGACCAACTAACACGGGATATTTAATTATGCCATCTTCAACCACATAAACGTCAACCATCTCTATGATATTATTTATATCTACTTTTACACGCGCCATTCCTAGTGGTACAACGATATTGTTGCCTAATCCTCTCATAACGGGTAACTCGTCTACTGACCAATGAACTCCTAATGATTTTGCTACGCTACATTGTATCAAGGTGCACTGACTGCCTAAATCTACATACCCTTTAACCAAAATACCGTTAACCTTTAACGAGATCATATATTTCGCATTACTACTATCATCAACATCGACTTTCATAATTTTCTTTTCAGTACTAGAAGTATCTTTACTCTTCTCGTTGGGCAACTGCGGGCAATCGATCGTAACATGACCAAGTCTTTTACAAATGTTACATCTCAGCAGCCTTTTTGGACACTTATTACTAAAATGTCCTACTTCTTTACAGTTAAAACAAGTTATAGATGCACTAGATTGTGACTTAGATGATTTTGAATCGTTTCCACTGAACTGCTTAGTATTTGAATTCGTATTATTTGATGGTAAAGTCTTTTTATCTTGGCTAAACTTAGACTTGTCAAAATCATGACTTTGTTTAATAGACTGAAAGTAATTAAGTACCTCTTCAGGCTCTTGACACTTGGCTGCTTTAGCACCGAGTCTCAAGGACCGATCCTCAATGCCATAGAGCAAGCAATCAACGGCACGCTTCCCGAAAATCTCGCATCGATTTAACAGATTTAATTTTTCGTAATAATATAATTCCAACGATTCATTGTATTTCACGCGTTTATTTAACATTCCGGTAAGTAGTTCTGCATAATCGTCACTACTAGGAAAGGAATCAATTAATTTAATTTTCCACTCAGGCCATGAAAATGACATTGAAGGCAAAGCTTGGTACCATGTGCGAGCAACACCTGCAAGTCTGGGCAATGCGTAGTGTATAACCTGATCATCACCCCAACGGTACAGCTTCGCACATTCGTCGACCTTATTAAGCCACATGTGAACCGTCTGACCCTTGACCATGGGGTCAAATTCAGGAATGACGTTACCTAACATCGGAAATTTATTGCCTTCTGGCCTCGCATTAGACAGAGATTTAATTAACTCGTTCAAAAATAACTGAGTCTCACTATTAGCAAACATAGATTTGTTTACCTGAATATTTCCGCGTGGTTCATCACTTACTGCGGTATTTGATGAGCTACTTCGGTCAGACGGCCGCCTACGACGCCGGCGGCGCCTGCGGTGGCCGGTATGCCGCTGCTCACTCCGCTTCCTCGTCAGGCTTCGACGCGAACGATGCTCATCCTCGCGGCTACGTTTTCGACTTCGTCGATTCTGCCCATCAATCCGTGTTCGAGGTCGGCTCCTCTCATCCTGGTTACTTGACTCGCTAAGCGTACTTATATGCCGCCTGCGACGTTTTTTTTTGGTCAGACGATTCTCACTGGCTTCATTATCGCGGCGATGCTTACGTTTCGTGCTCACAATGTCCGGAGTAAAACGGGACCGGCTCCTATGCGATTGGTTACTGTCACGATCCATATTACTTAACTGATATTTTTAAAAACGTGTGGGTGTGCTGTATTTATCCCACTTCTGAGTTGTAGGAACTCAACCCAAACTCAGAAATGAAACAATGATTGTACAGATATTCTTGGATTTATTTCTCAAAGCAAAATATCAACGCTCTGTTCGACGGTTCGATACCAAGTCCCATGCCAGTCAACCACTGACAGCCAGCTGACAGCATTCAAATAATAGTGGAGTGGCAAAAGTGTCAAACGTCAAACAGCCAAACAATATTCATTAAAATAGTCGATTACTACTTAAGTGACGGGTATCTGTCAATGTTACCAGACGAAAAATACAATACTATTTACCGTGTCTATGACAGCTGACAGATACTCGCCACTGGTACAATTAATAACACACATCGTGAATATAATAATACTGTTAGTCTTACACTTTATTGAAGTTAAATGTCAAATAGCAGAATCATAAGAGAATTCAGGAAATGAATCGTTTTTAGAGGAATTGCGTAATGAGGCTTTTTTAGGCCCCAAGATATTTCTTAGTGTCATAGGACATATTATTTTATGTTAAAACAAGAAATTTCAGTCGAACGAAGTTGCGGGCATAAGCTAGTAATTTGTAGATAATGCACGGTGGACTTTACCAGAATATCAATTTCTTCTTTTTCGAGCTTTAGCTCGGGAGCCAAAATAATGCTATCCTCGCATCTAGCTTCGGGCGCATAATCCCTCACATCCCTGGTGCTACTTACCTACTGCGTCAATTTCCTCTCAGATTTTTCCAATCTATTGCACATTTTAGTACATTTCATAAAACCTTGACCGGACCTTACCTTGACCTGGTCAGAATGTCAAATATCCGTGCAGCAATTTCCAATTTATAGGCCATTTGGTCGCGCCGGTCCTCATCTAATCAAGTACTTCCACCTTCTCACAGTGGCTTCCCATTGTCTTGCCTCCCTCCCACACATTGCAGTACATTGTGGAAGGCGTGACGGAGCGGAGTCATGGTCACCACCATACAATGCTTACGTGAAGCCGCATGTATGAGGATTGTATATTAAAATGTAGGTGTATGAGTAATCTGCATTTAGTTATGTGCATATGCTGAAGGTAACCTATTAATACGTCCGAAACCAAAAGTTTTGTAATAATTGATCAGAAGAATAGGGTGACGTCACCATATATAGTCACCTTTTTCTGGGAATGAAGTCTCGCAAGTCAACCTAGGAGATTGTCGACTGCTTAACCGGACTTGCATGTGCTGCCCCGATAAATTAAGACCTCGAGCCTGGACTTAAAAACTTAAAACTAAGCGACTACACGCTAAGTGACCCTGTGAGGTACTTTGGCTTAGGGCGTCACTGGAAGAGAGTGACGGGCTGGAACTATATGAAATTGAGTCACCTACAAATTATCAGCAGATGTCTGCATAGGCTGATTGATCGATTGATAAGCCTATAAATCATGTAAAGCCAAGTCACTGTAAATAACGCTATCCATAAGTATATATTACCAATCTACCGCTGAAATATCTAACGTTACCCCGAATTCCACCCCACCGAGTGGGTTCCTGCATTGTCGTTGCGGGGGGGCTCAGTAGTCGTGGTCTCCGAGCCACGGTGAAGCCAAGAGGAACCCCCAGGTGGGGTCGCTCGTCAGGGCTTTTGCCTCAAAGCCGACGACGTAGCGGCCAAAAAGTAGGTTGCGGTGAGTTGCACCGCAACTGAGGTTGGCCGCGATGTCGAACGGAAGGCATCGCGGCTGAGGGTTACAGGCTGCGGCGGAGGAGGAGTGCCGGTACTTTTGAGTAGCGCTCTTCCCTTCCGTGGCCTGGAAGGGGCCGCCACCGTTTGATGGCGGACGCGGTGGGGCTGCAGGGGAAGAGGAGTGTCGGTATACGTTGGCCGCTCTCCCTATCCCCTGCGGCCGAAAAGTGGCAGGCGGCGGGGCCACTGTGCTGACCCGTCGCAGGGTGACCAGAGTGGTCCGCAAGGGCCGATGCCTGCCAGGAGTGCGGGTTGTTCGAAAGAGATACCGTGGCCCCTGACACACACGCAACTGAAGGAACACGGGTGGGTTTTAGTCAGTAAAAGTCTGACACGCTCTCCTGCTCCATCCAGAGCGGGAGAAAACATTTGATGATTTCTCACCCAAAAAAAAAACCCAGAATTCCAACGCTACATCTTCCAGTACGCGGTCGCCACTCCATAACCTTTCGGTCCCATCGGCCATCTGTACTGCGAGCAATGCGTACTGGAAGACGTAGCGTTGGAACTGTTGGAAGGCCTCCTACACGGTGGACTGATATCCTGGTGAAGGCCGCAGGAATCCGATGGATGCGAAGTGGCTGAGCTTGGAAGAGGCCTATATCCAGCAGTGGACGTTTTTCGCCAGAAATTATGCTGAAGATGACACCGAATCACTCCAGAAATAACGCTAATTACTCCGTAATTCTACCTTAGGCTAGTGTGAGTCACGTTACTAGCCCGAACGAATCACTGAAAGCAAAAACGCTGTAATAATCAGGAAATATAGACAGCGGTTTCAAGGAGATCCGCCATTGCCTTTGCGTTAGTTTTCTTTGTTCTTTCCGCTTGTAACAGACCAAATTACGTACTTACCCTTTCAAACTTGTCACATTATATTTTTTTTTTAATATAGGTATATTTTTTTGCAATATTTCGCCGAATGGAGTTGAAACCGAACCTGACAATGACATTTGGTTACCTATTACCTACCTACTTACTTACCTATGTTTATTTATTTCAATATTTAAATATTAACGGAAAAACCTCCACCAAACTCCTACACATACAGAATTTGTATATTATTTATTAGCCCATACAATCTAGTTGCACGTTATTATTAGTCACAGTCTGCAAGTAGTTTCATCTCCTCCTTATCATCATAATAAATTATCTTGCAACACTAAGATATCACTATAAAGTAGGCTTTATTAAGTAAACTGCACCACTGAATAGTTGTCGCCATTTTGGAAGTACGGATAGAAGAAAAATTGAGCTATTTGATGGTAGGTATTAAAAGTATATAAAGGGTTTATGGCTAAGTAATAACCTGCTGTGGTTGGTCCGTCGATTTTCATGTAGACCTCACTATATTGGCTTCAGCACCCTAGAAAACCATGAAAACCATCTCGCTCTCTCGCTATCTCCTATACATATATGTATAATTTTTTTTAAACACTTTTTCGTGTCATTGACTTTTATGGAAGAGACAGTTACTGAACTGCAAAAGTGTTACCTACCTACTTAGTTAGATTATGATCGATACATAAAATCGGCTTCAGCACCCTCGAAAACCATAAAAATGACACCCATGATGAATAATTTGAAAATTTTGCGCAGCCGCCATCTTCGATTTTCATGTAGACGTCACGTAAAATACTGGCATTCAGCTCAATCCAGTTAGACTGGAAGCGACCCCAACTTAGTTGGGAAAAGAGTAGGCAGGTGATGATGATGATTAAAAGTATCTCGAACTTTCGTAGCTCGAGTCAAACCCTCTCCAGTTTAGCATAAGACGTGAGTTTCCCTCCCTAATAAATATACCTATGTAGATATAGGTTATTGCGCCACTGAAAACCTTTTACCTGTACTATAAATACACATGAAACAAATTAGGGGAGTAAGCTTGGAAGTACTAGGTACTTTACCGTCAAATATCGTAGCGTCGCCGGGAAGGGAAAACCTTATAAATAAAAATCAATTGTTTATCTATTATTTATTTGGTTTATGTCAGAAACCTGCACCCTAATTGCGTAACTCACGATTAATCATAATCCGTTTCAATTTGACAGTTCAACAATATTCATTGCGTTATTTACGTTGTTGAGCAGACACATTTTTAAACATATGAAGCAATGGTTTAACAATCTGTTTGAAAACGAAACAGATTATGATTAATCGTGAGTTACGCAATTAGGGTGCTGGTAGAACAAGCGTGCGTCAAAGCTCTAAGATGCTCTGCACTAAGCAATGCTAACTATTGATGATTCGCTGACCCGACATACGTGGTCCAGTCCAAATTTCAATAATTCATACAAAATTCCCATAGAAATGCAATATCAGTTTCCCGAATTTTTGGCTTTTCCTTCGGGTTTTCTGATTTTTTTTTAACCTCTCTTTCTTTTGTACCAGAGCTACCAAAAAAAAAAACATATCTGACCATTTTTGAGTTAAAGAGAGACTAACGAACCGCAATACTAACAGGGTAAGTTTTTATCCAGTGCGCAAATTGTAACCATGAATTCAGCTTATCATTCTAGAACCCCTAGCGTAGACATTTTTCACCGGTTGTACAAAAAAAATCTGCTGTTTCATAGAAAAGTGCAATACCTACGCGGTCAAAATGTATGGAACAGCAGATTTTTTTTTTGTGTATCCGGCGAAAAATTTCTGCGCTAGGGGGTCTAGAATGATATGCTGAATTCATCGTTAAAATTTGCGCACTGGATAAAAACTTTTCCTGTACCTTGTATATCTATACTAGTAATAAAGAGGAAAGATTTGTTTGTTTACATTGAATAGGCTCCGAAACTACTGAACCGATTTGAAAAATTCTTTCACTGTTGGGAAGCTACATTATCCCCGGGTGACATAGGCTATACTTTATCCCCGTATTCCCACGGGAACGGGAACTATGCGGGTGAAATCGCGGAGCGCTGCTAGTTTTATATAAACTAGCTTTTGCCAGCGGCTTCGCCCGCGTCGAGGTCGGCGTAATATACACATAAACCTTTCTCTTGAATCACTCTGTCTATTTATGAAAACCACATTAAAATCCGTTGCGAAGTTTAAAAGACCTGAGCGTACAGACACGAAAAGCAACTTAGTTACATACTACGTAAAAATAAGTAAATGAACCTCTGAGAAAGTCAATGACGGCCATTTTTTCGTAAAGTTTATACAATGTTACCCTGTAAAATGACGTGTATTGCGTATAATTATAGTGGGAAGTGTTGTGATAATCATGACGTTATTTCAATTACCTATCTGAGCCGAAGAATTGGCAAAGGCCCCAACAGTTCTAGGTCCCAAATTACAGAACCTCACTCAAGACTCAAGCATTACTTAAAACTAGATTCAACCAATCAAATGGCTTCATACTAGTTTTAATCAATGCTTGAGTCTTGAGTGAGGTTCTGTAATACGGGCCTAGGTATACTGCCGTCCTTTAACTAGACAGGGGTTTTTTTTTGGGGTGGGATATCATCAAATAACTTCTCCCGCTCTGGGTGGAGCAGGAGGGCGTGTCAGACTTTTACTGACTAAAACCCATCCGTGTTCCTTCAGTAGCCCGTAGGCCAGGGGCTGTGGTATCTCTTTCGAACAAACCCGTACCCCTGGCAGGCATCGGCCTTTGCGGACCCCATCATTTTTGTGCTGACATCTCTTTGAGGCGCGCGTGGAACACAACGCGCCGTCACGTCACACGAGGACACGGCGGTGCTCCGCCCAAGCCGGGCAGACTGCCACCGTGTGCTCCACCGTGTCCTCAGGGCGATCTTCGCAGTGGAAACACCCGGGCGTTTCCTCCCGCCCTATCCGAAACAGGAACCTCCCGAAACAACCGTGTCCGGTGAGGACCTGCGTCAGGCGGAAGGTGAGGACGCCACGCCGCCTCTCAAGCCACTCCTCAAAGAGGGCACTTACCGCCGCAATCGTGGCGTGCCCGACTAGACAGGGGGTAAGCCCTAAAAGTTGTTTCCGAGAAAATGGCAAATAACGCGCGAATGTCTATTTCTTAAAAACTGTGATACTAACGTTACTGACCGTAGAAAACATCAATTGATATTTCTTTCTGTTTATCCTAAAGAATCCTTTCCAGTTAACGGCCTACAAACTCTGATATCTTGGGAACTATTTGAATTGTAAAAATGTTTGTTAGACAGAAATATAGAGAATTGTGAACTCTCTTAGATTCTATTAAAAGTAAAAATTGACCAAGTGAGGGTATAGTTACTCTTATGAAAGGGATTAAACCCGGACATTTTGTAGAGCTTTTAACAAATCAATACGTGCCATTTTGTTTTGAGTTTCAACAAATCGAAACAATCGGAGTTCCGGTCAATGATCCGTCGACTCAATTTTAAATTGAATATTGCACGCAATTTTTTACCGTCTCAAAATGTTTGATGCCTGTCATGTTCGTTCGGTGCAGTGTTATGTCAAATTGTTACTGAAAAGATAATTGAATTAAATTTATTAGAAAAATAAAGGCGTAATTACTGATCTAATACTTAATGCTATGTATGCATACAGGGTAAAATAAAAATTGGCTAGCAACATTCTGCAGAAGACGTGATGTATGGTATCGATATCTAAAAGCGATAAAATAAATAGAAAAAAATGATTTGATGTTTTTTTTGGGAGGCAACGACCGCTGGTAGATAAGTAGTTGAGCCGAGCCGAGAAAATCTGTTTTGTTTTGTTTTATCGTGTCCAAATACAAAAAAAAAAAAACTGATGTTTCAAATTCCCAAAAACAAAAAAGAACAAAAAAAAAATGCGGCGTCATTCCCACAATATGTCCGTACCACGGAGTTAATACAAAGGTCCGTACCTACTCTACTTACATCCTACTTACCTACTTGTAAAATTCGCGGGGTTTTTCGCAAAAAAATGACCAATATTTATTTTTTGGGTTTTGGGAATTTGAAACATCAGTTTAGATTTTGTGTGTTTTCAAAATCTTAACATTATCGTTAAGATTTCGGCTGCTGAGTTTCGCTAGCTAATTCGACCCTTTAGAATTTTAGATGGATTTAGGTGGACTAGGTACGTAGTCATTTCGGATGAATTTATGTAATTCCCAGCTATTTCACCATCAAAAACCTTATCTTAACAGTTAGATACATGCTACTGAAGGGTTGCCGAGAAAACGACGGTAACGTACGTTGCGTACGCAACATAAATGAGCACTATCCGGTCGTCCTAGAATCAGTGCGAAGCCTGGTATGGCTCCCCGCCACCTAATGGCATCAGGCAGGATCGATAGCGTCACCTTTTCACGTCTGCTCCACTGTTCGGGCTCATACGTTATTCCTATTTGGTATTACATAACCTCATTGATATAAGTACCTACATAAACCCATGAAACACTGTCTCGAACAGAAGTAACACTAAGTTTATGGATAAAACAATTTTTTTTTGCAATTTCAACCTTACACGCATGACTAAAAGTGGTTTTTACAAAGCAATGTCCAAAAAGACTGATTGTAAGATGACTGACGATACTATTTGACACCTGCGCACATTGCGCCCTCTTTATGCGGACGTTTTTAAGACACTGATTGTGTATCAATGTACATATTTATACATAAGCAGCCTATAATGTTCCCACTGCTGGGACACAGGCCTCTTGAGAGGGAGTGGACCGTAATCCACCACGCGGGCCCAGTGAGGGTTGGTAGATGTCACATGTCTTCGAAGTTTAGGTTCCAGGAGATTCGGTTTTCTCTCGATGTTGCCAGCAGTGGTGATGAAATAATTTACAAGGACTGTAGCCAATTAACCAGTAGCATCTTCCTTTCATATATGTTCCGTCTGTAGCCACTGGGCTACATAGCTATAGAGCTATGAAGCTTAAACAACAACCAACCAGTTAATATTTAATGCCACTATAGATACTACAAAGTATGTATGTACCTGACGTGTCCAAATGTATTTCCACTTATAGCCACAGCTATCATGTCATCAAATCTTTACAAACTTGAATCTCTCTGCTTAGAAAAGCGAGCTTTAACTTAGAACTAACTTGGTGCAAAAGGAATAACTTAACCCTGTTACCGAGATAAGGGTGTAGTTTGCAAGTTGACGATAAGTAATCAGAACATTTAGAGCACTTTTCGTTTGACCTTTGAGAGAAAACCTAACTTAAGAGAAACTTTTATGGAAGAGGCAGTTACTGAACTGCAAAAG
This sequence comes from Polymixis flavicincta, assembly GCA_949987655.1. NCBI lineage: Eukaryota > Metazoa > Arthropoda > Insecta > Lepidoptera > Noctuidae > Polymixis > Polymixis flavicincta. The sequence goes on along the minus strand of OX465190.1, from coordinate 13,255,040 downwards.
TTATACCTACCTACTTAGTTAGGTTATGATCGATACATAAAATCGGCTTCAGCACCCTCGAAAACCATAAAAACGACACCCATGATGAATAATTTGAAAATTTTGCGCAGCCGCCATCTTCGATTTTCATGTAGACGTCACTATTGCCTTCAGCTCCCTGGAAAACAATGAAAACCATCTCACTCTCTCGCTGTCTCCTATACATATATGATAACTAGCAGCGCTCCACGGTTTCACCCGCGTAGTTCCCGTGCTCGTGGGAATACGAAGATAAAATATAGCCTACGTCACAACCAACAGTGAAATAATTTTTGAAATCGGTTCAGTAGTTTCGGAGCCTATTCAATGCAAACAAACAAACAAACATTCAAATCGTTCCTCTACATAATATTATTACCTAAGTAGAAGTAGATTATTATTATATTATAGAAAAACTCTTTACGCTTTTTCGTGTCGTTACGTGTAAACCACTAGTGCTAAGTAATATCAGCCGCACGGGTCGACCCATCAGGTTAAGCTACGCTTGCCGCGGTTGGTCCGTGGATGGGTGACCATCTTTACAAACCAAGACTCCTCCGTGCCTCGGAAATCACGCTAAGCCGTTGGCCCCGGCTGTCATTTGTTGATCTTTGGCAGTCGAAACGGGTCATCAGAAGCCCTCCATGTAAAATACTGGTTAGACTGGAAGCCGACCCCAACGTAGTTGGGAAAAGGCTAGGCAGATTATTATGACGTGTAAACCACTTCATGTCAAATCATTAATATTCGATATAACCATTTAATTGTATCAGATCGGTATTGTCTTTATTCCTTTCAATATTACTTTGGTGATTATAATCATGCTAAGTTGTTTTGCTATCCGTACATCAGCACCTACAACTATTATCTTGTGACAACTTAGCAAACACTACTGCTTCCAATGTGCCCATTAATTCAGTTCATATCTTGCTTGATTTGCGTCCGGTGAATTTTCGTAATAATTATTTTGTTACTTATAATTATTATTTTATGTTACTTAAATGTAATAATGAAGATCGATGGATTTGTCAGCAGTGTTAGGAGTGTTTCTCGGAATGTTTATTTGAGTGTTAATGATTTTATTGGTAAGTTTTTGATTATACTGAAAACTATTTTGCAAAAACCAAATTGCTACGCTCGTAATAGTGAATAATGTTTTGCTTCTAGAGACAGACTTTTCGTCTGTTATCCGACTCGAAATTCGAATCTTTTTTTACGTAGTAACAAACAATGTCGTTTTTCGTGTCTGTACGCTTAGATCTTTGCGGATTGTAATGCGGTTTTCATCAACAGACAGAGTGATTCAATTTATACAGGATTTTTTTTTTTTTTTTGGGTGGGAAATCATCAAATAACTTCTCCCGCTCTGGGTGGAGCAGGAGGGCGTGTCAGACTTCTACTGACTAAAACCCACCCGTGTTCCTTCAGTAGCCCGGATGCCAGGGGCTGTTGTATCTCTTTCGAACAAATCCGCACCCCTGGCAGGTATCGGCCCTTGCGGGCCCCATCATTTTTTGTGCTGACATCTCTTTGAGGCGCGCGTGGAACACAACGCGCCGTCGACTTGGGCTTGGTCCTTACCGGACAGCGAGCTACCCATTACTCGCCGTCCGCAAGCCCATGCCTACGGTGGCCGGAAATCGGCCTGGGATTCCCGCCCAACTAGCACAAATTGTTGCTTAAGAGCTTTGGAGCTAATCCGATTATTCCCAAAGGCGCCAAGCTCAAGCGCCAGAGCGTGCACTGCAGACCTTATGCAGCCGCTTTGGAGCCAAAGGGGCACAACTTTTTGCAATCTATAGTTCCATTAGAACTTCATAATAGTGGCATAAACGCGCTACAGGAGCTGCAACTAATAATTAACACCACACTAAAGCTCTTGTGGCGCTTATTGAATGAATGACAAGTTTAACTGAACGAATAAAGGATCACTGATCATTCACCTTGTCTCTCATTTATTAAATACATCTGTTGTTCCTGAGTCAGACATTGCTGAATACAAATAAATAATAAGTGAAGTGAAGGTAAGTGTTTTTGAGCTATATTTTGTGTTATATGCAAGTGGCTACAAACGCACATCAGTTTATCGTGCATATAGTTGATATTATTCGAGTATTTTTAACGCGCCTCAATAATTACCTCAGAATATCGTAAAATATGTAAAATATTAATACATAAACATTATTATATCACATACCTACACGATATTGAAATTACATACTTGACTACATTTGTATTTAGTAAGTTGCTGGTTCTATATTTAGTTATATTTTACTACAAATTGCGATAAAAACCTATACATTTCTCAAATAATGATAAATAATTGTCTTGTAAACATGTCGTATATGAGAAGCAGCTTTAACTTGCAACTTCAACCTTAGTACTTTGTCTCTGCGCGTCAAAGCGCTAAGTTTCACTCTTCTGAAGGTCCAAGTAATACCTGTACCACTAATGCAGTTCAAGTCTTTACAATCACTTTTATTTCGTACTTACTGCAGATATCGAACCACACTAGTGGTTATTTGTTTAGAGATCCGTAGAACTCGTTGAAAACCCTAAAATACGACGGTCATTTATACCTGCTTCTATATTTTTCGCTCTTTCAATTGTTTAACACTTACTGTCTTACCATGTTTTCAGAATGCCTTTCAAATTAATGTAAACTTATAATGAACAACAAAATAAACAAGAACTTTGCATCTGTCCATCTAGTGGGAAAAACATGGAGTGTTACACTGGCTGAAAAAAGAAGTAAAAAATTATGTAAAATAGAACATTCAACTCCACAACCAAACTGGACCATTAATTATTTAAAAAATGTTTGTTGTTGTTTGTTGTCAATTTGCCAATAAAACAAGTTGATTTTATCTCAAATATTTTTTTATTTCTATTCACCAATACAATTATACAAGAGGCGCTTCGATTGTACTCGTTATAATGTGTGTAGTAAAGGAACAAAATATAAATCCGATTCAGATCGAGTGACCACAAGTTTACATTTAACATCACACGGCGAACACACGTATCTGAACTTAAAACTGATGTATAGTTGCTTTTGAAAATATTTAGATAAGAGGAGAAGATTGGAAGGTCAAAAGCATTTACTAAATTATCAAATTTCTAATAAATATGTATTTGCTTTTCTTCAACTTTGATAAATATCACCTCCATCACTTCTTTTTTAATAGTTAAAAAATATTCATCTGCCAAAAAAAAAACTCTAAAAAGTAAAACAATAATATTATTAGGCCTTTTAAGTTGAAGGTAATATTTTGATCAAGGTATTATCAAGTCGGGGGACGGCTAATGAAAATGCTAGGCCTCTGTTTGGCGTATTCATTGACCGTCCCCCGACCTGACAATAGGTACCTTGATCAAAATATTACCTTCAACTTAAAAGGCCTATAAATATTATTGTTTTACTTGGATCTCAGTTGGAGTTTTGCAGGAGTTTAAGAAAATATTGACTGCGTGAATATCACTCGAACACCATTTAGTAACCTTTTTACCGAAATTGCCATCTCGCCATCCAACGAGCAATCTTTTTACCATACCCAAGTCAATCAATTATATGCATGCATTTTTTTATAATATGCCACACCAAGCTATAACTTACTTTTCCTCTGTAACTGGCCCGTTATCAGTAATTGAGAAAACAAAATCTACAGAACCCTCGCTTGTGTTTGTTGAACTCGAACTTGGCGCATTATTTTTAAATGAATCCCTAAAAGAATAAAATAAATGAATAGAGTTTTATAAATAAAAGCTAAATTACTCTCACGTAATTGAGTTAAAAAAAAACTTACGTGTTATTTAATATTTCAATTACAGAATTCTCACACACAGTTGCCTTTTTTCATTTCTGCATATTCTGATAAGCTTTCCGTACTTTCTTGCGATATCCACCAGTTCTTTATTTGAACTTCCATGCTTTCAGATCCATATTTATTTCAGACTGGCTTAAATATTTTATAATGTCTGATTTCTCCAATAAAAATAGCTGAATACATCCAAATGAGTAGGCAATGTCCATTACTCTCCTGCTTCTATTGTGAAGCCTTAATGTCGCTATTAGTAAAACAGTCGATCAAATTCCTACTTAAGTCTGCGCAAAAGAACAAATCACTTCTGCAATGAAACTTTCAGTGGCAGAACAGTGATAAATTTATCTTTTATACAGTTCCGTTAAAAAGTCTGCAATTAAAGTCGTATGCAGTTCTGAAGCGTACAGCAGTGGCAATAGAAGCTTTATAGCAGCTTTAAGGTTTAACATACATGTTTTAACTCTCGTTTAAAGCTATAGACGGCAAATGGGTTGTAAAATGAACTCTTATAAAACCTAGAGTGGCATTTGGTTCAGTTTCTGCTACCCCTAGTGATATTTACAGCTATGAGCAGTTACGGAAGCAATAGTAGAACTTAAAACCACTTTCTGAACCCCTAAAGCGCTACCGTACAGCTAAAAGTTGCAAAATAGGCTGCTGTTTCCACTAGTGTGCTAGTTGGGCGACGCCCGGGGCGTCTCCGTATCCTGCGGCGGCTAGGGTCGCGAGGACGCATTTACTGCCTCTCCCTCACGTGCGCCGCCTCCCTCTTCGCGAGCATCACTGCTTCGCTGAAGGAGGTGACGGCTACCCATGCCCTCTCGCTCCGTACCAAGGCCTGGACCAGGGCCAGACGCGAGAGATCGCCGCCGCCGATCGCCTCCACGAGGACACATTCCAAAGGAATAAAGTTTATGTTCAATTGGGAAAATTTGACGGTTTGGGATAGCTTGACCTGCTGGCGACAGTACTATGTTTTAGCAACTAGTTTCCTATTACTGACTGACCGACTGTGTGACAATTCCATAATGCTTGATAATGGGTTAATTGAAATAAAGGCATTTCCCCTTATTACAAAACAAGGCGTATAATAAGATCTGATTAAAACCACCAAGTCAGTTTTTCAATTAAGAATCCAATACTTAAAGAAAATGCGGCTCTTTTATCAAACCGGTGCTAAGCTGTCATTTTTGCAATAAGTACTTTTTTAGTCGGAATAAAGTTGGAAATGCACAAAACAGGCTCAGAGCTTTAGGTTATAAGTATAACCAAAGTTAGATCCCGTTTTGTGATAAGACGGGTTGAGTTTGAGTTCGAAATGGCAATGTCTGTGAACAAAAAATTACGTAACTAACAGCGGATTTACAGCAAAGTCCCTTTAGGGTCCTCAGAGAACTTTGGGCGAGCTCAAAGGCATGTTATCTTTTTGTGAGGCACTCCAGGACCATTGGAGCTTTTTGGTCAGCTTATAAAAATATTAATTTGCCTCGAAAATATAAGAATTTTGCTATGTGGCTGCAGGCACAGCACCCTTGTTTTTCTTTGATTAACATTTCTAATTAGAAAAAGAATAGATAATGAGTCTTACTTTTACTTACATAGAGAGAAGAGACTTAAGGGGAACCTAGTCGCGGGCTTGAACTGACTGGTGGGCCTGGCTAAAAGTCACGTGTCTCATCAGGCTTCGTGTCCGACAGAGATAGTATCAGTGATGAGCAGTTAGACGCTAGTATACACGCACAATGTAATTGAGTGAGATCCGGGATCATTTATAGTAAAACATTCGCGAAAAAATTAAGAAAATTCCTTTGGAAGATCGGGTTTTATGAAAAACCACTGCATAAATCAATGTCCAATAAAGTTGATTGAACTTTTCGATCATTGAAATTAGTCGGTACCGACTTGATTTTGGAGATTTCACACTCTGTTATTACTTAAACACGCCCAGTTAGGTTTGTGTTTTATTTTTGTATTCTGTTTCCGTACAGAGACAAGACCATACCGTGTTTAATTTTTGATGAACATTGTCGAACAGTGGAGTAATACGCTCCCGAAGTTTGTAAGGAAAAAATGTCGACAAGATTCACCTTAAGTATGGGTACCTATCCTAGTTAATATAGATTAGAGGGGCTTTATTAATTAGGTAGATACGCTAAGATCATTTTTAATTACTTTACTTCTATCTAAATATCTCTTAGGATAGTCGATGTTCACACGAACGTAAAAATTTCGCGGCGGGATTTTATCGCACACTGGATTTTCAACTCTCTGTGTTGAACCGAGCGTTGAGAATCCAACAGAGAGCATCTCAACGTGTCGAAAAAACATTGTTCGAATTTTAACTTTTAGCGTCAGGCAGTGCGGTGCGCGAAAAATCCCGCCGCGATATGATGACGTCAGTGTAAACGTTGACTAAAGATGTTTTTTATAGCTAATTACCTCTGCAAAAGAGACGCTTAGGTACAGACGCCAGCACATCAAACTACCCAAATCTCTCAATTTTTTTTTAACGATTTTCAACTTTATCACATAAGTGTAAGGTTCATGTTTAATTGGGAAAATGTGACAGTTTGGGGTAGCTCGATGTGCTGGCGTCTGTCAGGTACATCAAAGCTTTATTGTTTCACTAGCTTTTGCCAGCGGCTTCGCCCGCGTGGTGATCGAAAATTATCCCACGGGAACGGAACGTACTATTGGGATAAAAAGTACCTATCATATGTATTATTCCAGCGGGCTTAGCATGACGCTTTGTATTTCTACGAAGAATAGACAATGCTTTTTCAATACAAAGTGACATTTCGTTCCTACATTTTTGATATTGCACCGTAGGTATCCTTCTACAATCTGTCATTTAGTCTTTCGTTTCTAACGATTATTTGTCTAGGTCCATAAAAATGTAGACTATTTTAGAAGAATATTTCTTCCCAAACTGTCAAAATCTCACCGACAACAAACTTTCTAGGTACTCGACGACGGCCACAAAGTATAAACGATTATCTACAAAATCATGATTCGTTTCGAACGCATAACTGTGATAATTAATAGAAAAACATAGCTATCTTCTTCTCCTATTGTACAAAGGCCAGCACATCAAGCTACCCCAATCTGTCAAATTTCTTTGCTAGTTTTTCAACTTTATTCCAAAGGAATAAGGTTTATGTTCAATTGGGAAAATTTGGGATAGCTTGACCTGCTGGCGACTGTACATAATATAGTTAATTATCATGTCTATTCTTCCGTCGACAAATTGGTGCTCGTGCTAAGCCTGCAGGTTACAAACAATCTGTGTGCCAAGTTTTATCCAAATTCGTTTAACTATTTTTGCGTAATTGAGTAACAAACATCTAAACATACAAACTTTTACATTTAAAATATTAGTAGTAACAAGTAGGATTAGGTATATGGCCTTGCTTTGTTAGACTCACGTAGGAAAGTTCCCCTGAGTCTGAATGAATTGTGTCTCCTCTCCGTTACCTAAACAGATAAACATCCAAGTACAGTCGCCAGCAGGTCAAGCTATCCCAAACTGTCAAACTTTCCCAATTGAACATAAACCTTATTCCTTTGCAATAAAGTTGAAAAACTATCAAAGAAATTTGACAGATTGGGGTAGCTTGATGTGCTGGTCTCTGTACAACAGACATTTGGTCCTTTCATAGTGAAGTCCATAAGGCCTTGGGTACGAATGTGCTGTAAAAAGCCTTTGTACCGCGGAACTTAGTCACAGACCATTTGACATTTAACACCTCGGGGCGAGCGTATTGTTGCCCATAAATACGTAACCTAATAAAAGCTTTTGTGCTAATGGTGTCCAAGGCGTAAAGTAAATTTTCAGGGTCAGAAAGAAAGAAAGAAATTGTTTTTATAGGGACTCCCATTATGAAGATCTCAAGTCCACATTTTTTCCATACAAACTTCGGGAGGGTTTTACTCCACTGTTTGACAGTGTACTTACATCAAAACTTAAACATGGTATAGTTTTGTCTCATTATTAATAGTGTCAGTACGGAAACAGAATACTAAAATACAAAGCCGTTACAAAGTTATGAGCCAACAAAGATTCGTTTTTCTTGATAATTTAACGTAACTTTGGACATGTTTAAGTAATAAAAGAAGTGTAAAATCTCCAAAACTAAGTCGGTATCGACTAAGTTCAACTATCGAAAAGTTATATAAACTTAATTGGTAATTGATTTATGCAGTGGTTTTTTCAGAAAACCGATCTTCCGAAGGACTTAATTTCTCTTCCTAAAAAAAAAAAAAAGTACGCGCCTGTTTTACTATAACTGATCCTGCAGCTCACTCAATAATGTTGTGCGATGGTTGTGCGTGTAGACTCGTCGAACTGCTCATCACTGATACTACCTCTGTCGGACTCGAAGCCTGGTGAGACAGCGTGCTTTTTAGCCAGGCCCAACAGTGAGTTCGAGCCCGCGACTAGTGTACCCACAATCACACATAAAAGCATATTAAAAAAAACAATAGCAGGTTGAAAAGATTACTAAAGTGTTTAAAAAGGACACCATAAGTCCACGTACGCACTCACGTAAAAATATCGCGGCGGGATTTTTTCGCGCACTGTATTTTTTGTTTTTTGCGCGCGGTATTGAACCGAGCATTACAAAAACAAAAGAAAAACCACTCTGTTCGATGCATCGATTACTAATAATTGGATGTTAACTCCCGGCGCTGAGCAATGCATTGATAATCCAGTAGGCGAAAAAATCTCACCGCGATATTTTTACGTCCGTGCATACGTGGACTTATCTGGAAATTGTAAGTAGGTATACCTACAAGAAAATAAAAATAATCCTTCAGGCATTTCCATTTCCTAACATTCCATACCTTGTTTACGGAACATAAAGGAAGAATAAGTAAAAGCCACGACGACGACGCTCTGCCATTCCAATACTTGAAAGAATTCCTCATATCGTGATACTTGGAAAATGTTATAGCGAAGACACGAAGAGTATTCCAACTAGTTCACAAACTTTTTCCTTTATATCTAACAGTGGAACTACGCTCACTCGACATCTTTCAGCACTGAATCGAATAGAATTTAATTCAATTACTTAAAGTCAAACTACATAACATCACGCCTGTATTTTCCGAAGGGATAGACAGAAGTACATTTATTCTATTGAATGACTATTTTTGAAAAAGATCTACTGCGCCACACGAACTACGCATCGATGACCTGACGTCACACCTCATCCTGCATCGCGCCATCACAGTTTACCGCGTGACTGGTATATCTGTCGTAGCCATCTGGTTAAATTAGCCAGTTAATTAGACGTCTAGGCCGTTCATTAAATGCCGGCAATCAATTGAACGCATAGTTAATTGAACTAGAATCATTCAACGTTTAACAACTTGGCGTGTTGAAAGTGAGCCCTTTAAAGATGACTGACCAAGACTCGGCCAAGTGATTCAAATTTTGTTCAGTTTTTTCCACTGCGGCGCTAATAGTTACCAAAATACACATATATGGCGTCAATATCACAAACCGTGAATGTTATTTTTCAGATTTCCTACTCCTCCGTTCGCTTACTCAATTTTCCTAAAAAGGGGTACAAAGTTTTTTCTTTATAGATTAAAATCATCAATACAACGCTCTTTTCATCAACAGTCAACCAAATATTGACCTGAATGTACAAATGCGTCCGGCACCCTGGCGCTTTCACCGAAGAAAAGCTGAATAGCTTGAGATTTAAAGTGGCGACTTGTATTTGAGTTGCGTTTTCGAATTGGGTAACATTTTTATCTAGGTACCTACATTCGGATTCACAATTTCCGGAAACATTAATTATTATTTTAATAATCATAATGCTAGTTCAAATATTTTCATTGCATTATACGGTTACTGAAATATGGTTGCATAATGAACAATGATGAACTGTAAATACGCTATTGTAATGTTTTTATTTTCTGTTGCGTGTGAAATATAGGTACCTAGCCTGCGAAAGTGATGAGCGTATGGTCAACTGAGGAGCGTATGGTCAAATTATGGTCTTTTTTCGGTCCACGGATCTAGCAGTAGCCAAGTGTTTTCGAGTTTTTCAAAATTTATCGAGAGCGGAATCTTTCAGTCGACGTTTACACGGACGTATTATCTGAGCTGGATTTTTTCACGAAATGGATCTTTCAACGCAGTGCTAAGCGGGATGAGCTCTGTTGGATTTTCAATGCTCGGCTCTACACCGAGAGTTGAAAATCCAGTGTGCGATAAAATCCCGCCGTGATATTTTTGGCTCCGCATCGTGGGCTTATCTGTGCCCGATTACGAAAATAGGTCCAGAACCTATTTAATGGGACATAACTGGCGAAAGGTGGGTTCTGCCTATGCCCACCCTTTGGGGAATAGATCCTGAACAGGCGCGATGTTATGTCAAGCACGTACCTACTCAAAAACATCTAAAGGCAAGCGGAAAAACCTGCGTTTTGCTAATTACCTCACTGAAAATTTAGAAGGCTCCCGGCTCCCGTGGATAGGCCCAACGCGACGCGATTCAGGTAGAATAATTATTTATGTGAAGTGTTCATAGAAATTGTTTCACAAGAGCCGCGTCGCGCCTGTCCGCGGGAGGTTTTAAGTATTATGTAAGCAAAACACAGAACTGAAATTCAATTATTTCAATGGTGATTTTCTTAATATTCATTGGCGATCCATTACAGTAACAATGGGTGACTGATCAATGTGAAGATACAAATTCAAATTCATTCATTATTTTGTAAACATAGAGTAAAAATTATACAGATGTTATATAAAACTATGTTTGTCCATACTATGTCCCGCCACAAGGCATACAAAATAGGGTGGTAAATCGAATGTCAATTAACAAAATTAAAACAAAAAACGAAATCAATTGGTAAGATCTGAGGGTAAGATGTCACAATTTATTTCCAAACACTAATGTCTAATTAATAATTTGTCAGTAGATTGAAGATGGCACGAAACAAATAAACCTGTAAATATTTATTATACGCATGTAGGACGTATTATGTCAATATTCCCTATGGATTGTTTTGTTTCTACTCGCGCACGTAAAAATTTAACGGTGGGATTTTTCCTGCTCTGAATTTTCAACGCACTGCTCAGCTCAGAGTGGAAAATTGAACGTGTGTTTTTTTAAACCGCTAGGATGCACTCAGTTTTTTTTTTTGATGCTGGGAGTATGTCAAGGAGGGCGTGTCAGACTTTTACTGACTAAAACCCACCCGTGTTCCTTCAGTTGCCTGTGTGCCAGGGGCCACGGTACCTCTTTCGAACAACCCGTACCCCTGGAGGATGCACTCAGTTGCATTCACAATGCTTATGATATTGTTGATTCGATTGTTTACTCAGCCATTAAGACCATGTGTCTTTGTATGTATACAAAAAGGTTCGTGGATAAATAATATCAGTCGCTACGGTAGATCGAAGGTTATGCTTTGCTTCCCAAGGCCGGTCTGCGGTTGGGTGACCATCCATTACGAAATTATCGATCAAGACCCCTCTGTGCCTCGGATAGCACTTTAAACTTTTGTACGTCTTTGACAGTTGTTATGGGGAGACGCCCAAAAAACTGACAACCAGTTCTACCACGTTACCCAAGAACTGGGTTTTTGATATCAGATCATTGGGTAATAGAGGCAGTCGCTACATGTAAAATACTGGTATTCAGCTACAGGGGCGTACCAATAGTAAATGGCGCCTAGGGTACGCATCACATTTGCGCTCCTTCGTAAATTAAAATCTTCTCGGTCTACAATGAGCAAAGCTAGGTTGCATAACCTTTCTTGACCGATTATAGCCTTTAAAATAGTATAAAAAACGAAGGTATTAATTTTAACTTGCAAAAAAATCGCAATGCTGCAATTTTAAGCAGAATTTGAATAGAAATGGGCAGATTTATAATACGCTTTCAACCCCATTCTACACAATAAATTCAAGTAGGTAGCTCTTTAGATTTCTTAGATATAGGTAACGATATGAAATTGTTTATTGAAATATTTTTTTATCTATATCTATTCTATATCTATATCTTCTATACATATAATAAATCTGTAAAGGAACTTTTTCTGTACATTTAAAATATTTCGAAAATAATTGCTTGGGGTGGTAAGGGATAATCAACAGATGACATTTTAACCCTTATCAAAATTTTTGTCTGTAGCTCGGTTTTTCAGTTTCTATGTTGAATAGATCAAGTATCACGTCAAAAGAACGAAACTAATATGGTTATCTTTCATACTCAAATATTGTTTATAACTCAGAGTTTATATTAGTCTTTGTTTCATCGCAATCGCTTCGGTCAACCTATCTAAATAATTTAAAGTGTTCAAGAAGAATTTATTTACGTAATGTTGAAACACTTAGCGACATCTATTGGCGTGAAACGGTACTAACGAATACTTAATATTAACACACGTCATTCTCATTTAAGTTACTTACTGTGTCTGTGTTATTTCAAAAAGTAATGATACTGATTACTAAAATCGCTTTCCGTTGGTGGTCGATTCCCACGAATCAAAAAAGCTTAAAGAATTTCAAATAAAAAGTTGTGATAATATTAACTGACGTGGTGTTCTGAGTCATATACCTAGAATGCAATGTTAGATAAATATTTATTAGTTTTATCAATCAAATTAATACAAATAGAGGGGAAGAAATCTCATTTTTAATTGTGATAAAAGTCTTAGTAGCGCCATCTAGCATAATATAGCAAAATTAGAGCGGCTAGAGGAACATCTCCATAGAAATTCTTAATCTCTAGCGTCAGTAACGCCATCTAGGTTTGAATAGCAAACATGCAAAGACAACAACTTGATTTCGCGCGAAATTTGATAATGTTAAATTTAAATGCGTGTTTACAGCATTACTCGATTCAAATAATGGGAGTTTTGGGAGTAAAGAGTTGTAAATACTTTTGTGCTAATTTTCGTGATTTTAGTTTTCGAGGTGGGGAGGGGTTCAAGCGAGGTCGGATGGTGAAAGTCAGGAAAAAAAATCCAAAATTGTGACCATAACTACTGGTGGATTTGAGTAAATAGATAGGTTTTCACACGGGCAACTGTAGTTATGTCGATGCTCTTCCGAGCAACATCGCTTACAGAGAAGCATTTTCTTAGTTAAAACAAGTTTAAAAATGTATTTATTTATCCATTTGGCATCTCCAACAAAAGATACATTACCTACACAGGAACAATAGAAATCACAATAGTAAAATATTGACAATTTTAAAGTCGCTTCTTTAAATATAATTATTTATTGGTCTACAAATAAATGTATGGCTGAACAAAAGAAACACTGAAACATTTTTGATTACAATTTACAATAAAAAGGCATCGTAACTGAGAGTCGCGGAGGATCGCTCTGTTACGTCCATTATCCTCGGGATCGGGCTCTCTCTCTTCCTGCTGCCTGCGTCAGCAGCGGGGAGAGAGGTGGGGGCGCGCGCGGTATGGCACTACGTAGCAACAACATCGTACTTACTATGTTCATAGAAAACCCGTGCTATACAATTAAATAGTTTTTTTTGCCTGGTTTGTTTTTTTTTTCAACAGCGCTTTTAATGTGGATAATGACCGACGTTACGGGGCGTAGGTAATGGTAACATTCGCAGCGAGCATGTCTTTACGCCGTGTGCTAAAATCAGTGTTGCTCGCTCGCATGTTTTGCCGTACTACTGACTGCACGAATACTTGCTTGGTAACATATTAGGTGCATTTTGACCCGTGACGCCGGTCAGTATCCACCTTTACAGCGTGATCTTTCTTCATCGTGATAACGCCATGGTCCCACGGGCCGTAAACTGACAGGTGGCGTCAGGTGTTACTGCACTGCTACCTGTCGAGGCCTATCGCAGTCCGTGCAGAGCATTCCCACTGTTGTGGTTTTATTCAGTGGTCAACGTTTGATAAACAAAGCTAAAAGACACGCGCCTGTACGGGCCGAGATAGGCGCCCGCCCCCGCTTGGAATAATGCTTCAGCACACTCAACCAGACGCGCAGTCGATTTATTGAGTAAGTACAGTAAAAGCTCCTTATTCGTGCTTCCTTCATTCGCGTTTTCACTATTCGCGGATTAAAAAAATGCGACCCAATTCCTATATCCGCGGCTAAAGATTTATTTATTTGCGGGTCTAATCGGTACATCGGTACATATATATTAACAAATAACAAAAAGGATTCCAATAGGTATCCAACCCAATATCCTTTGTAAACGCGTCGTCAGATGGACTATAAAAAAGTGAAATAGACCTTATTACAACTTCGCCTAAACTACATTGTCAAATGATATCGCCGCTGTATTGGTTCGGCCTTTGACATCTACAATAGCCGCCTTCGCCGCGGTCGGTGTTTTTAACCGACTTCAAAAAGAAGGAGGTTATCAATTCGACATGTTTATATTTTTAATGTATGTTCAGGCATAACTCCGTCGTATATAGACGGATTTGCAAAATTCTTTTTTTTTTCGAAAGGGGTTTACTCCGAAATGGTCCCATTGAAATTTCATATAGACAGGGCCCGATCTAGCTATTTAGCCGCTCCGGGCAAAAATAACATTCGCCGCCCTTTGCACTAACACCATCAAAGATGGTATGACCATAATTATGTGATATTCTTTTAACTATATAATACTAGCTTTTGCCCGCGGCTCCGCCCGCGTGGATGTCGGTTATCGCGTAAAAAAGTAGCCTATGTCCTTACCCATATCCCAGGCTATATCTCGGCCAAATTTCATGACGATCGGTTCAGCGGTTAAGGCGTGAAAGCGTAACAGACAGACAGACAGACAGACAGAGTTACTTTCGCATTTATAATATTAAGTAGGGATTCACATACGTTAGTCTACTACGGCTTCTAAACAAGTATACAAAAAGTATGTTTGTAAGTATACATTTTGCCGCCGCTCATTTTTGCCGCTCTGAGCATTTGCCCGGCTTGCCCCCCCTTAGATTGGGCCCTGCATATAGATCTGATGATGCGTTTCGGAAACAGACAACGGAACTCTTCAAAAAATTACAGCAAATCAACCGCGAATGTTGCTATCACATAAATAAGTAGGATGCATTGTTTTGACCCAAAGGATGATGAAATTTCGAATTGGTGTATGGTTAACGTGACCATTTATTCTTTGACTCAAAACGGGACATTGGTTTATTCAGGCTAATTAACAGGTAGTCAATAAAAATCTTTCTCTTTTATAAAGTTCTGTACCTACGATACTTTTCGCATCTGACATCTCAGGGACTAATTTACTAAAAACTATTTTAACCTCTTGAAGATCTCATGGTGACATGGAGAGTGCGATTGTCGCAACCCAGTGCTGGGCACGCCACGATTGCGGCGGTAAGTCCCCTCTTTGAGGAGTGGCTTGAGAGGCGGCATGGCGTCCTCACCTTCCGCCTGACGCAGGTCCTCACCGGACACGGTTGTTTCGGGAGGTTCCTGTTTCGGATAGGGCGGGAGGAAATGCCCGGGTGTTTCCACTGCTAAGATCGCCCTGAGGACACGGTGGAGCACACGGTGGCGGTCTGCCCGGCTTGGGCGGAGCACCGCCGTGTCCTCGTGGAGGCGATCGGCGGCGGCGATCTCTCGCGTCCGGCCCTGGTCCAGGCCATGGTACGGAGCGAGAGGGCATGGGGAGCCGTCACCTCCTTCAGCGAAGCAGTGATGCTCGCGAAGAGGGAGGCGGCGCACGTGAGGGAGAGGCAGCATATGCACCCTCGCGACCCCAGCCGCCGCAGGATACGGAGACGCCCTGGGCGTCGGGAATCCCAGGTCGATTTCCGGCCACCGTAGGCATGGGCTTGCGGACGGCGAGTAATGGGTAGCTCGCTGTCCGGTAAGGACCAAGCCCAAGTCGACGGCGCGTTGTGTTCCACGCGCGCCTCAAAGAGATGTCAGCACAAAAAATGATGGGACCCGCAAGGGTCGATGCCTGCCAGGGGTGCGGGTTTGTTCGAAAGAGACACCACAGCCCCTGGCTTAAGGGCTACTGAAGGAACACGGGTGGGTTTTAGTCAGTAAAAGTCTGACACGCCCTCCTGCTCCACCCAGAGCGGGAGAAGTTATTTGATGATTTCCCACCCAAAAAAAAAAAAAAAATGGCCTGGACCAGGGCCGCCGCCGATCGCCTCCACGAGGACACGGCGGTGCTCCGCCCAAGCAGGGCAGACCGCCACCGTGTGCTCCACCGTGTCGTCAGGGCGATCTTCGCAGTGGAAACACCCGGGCGTTTCCTCCCGCCCTATCCGAAACAGGAACCTCCCGAAACAACCGTGTCCGGTGAGGACCTGCGTCAGGCGGAAGGTGAGGACGCCATGCCGCCTCTCAAACCACTCCTCAAAGAGGGGACTTACCGCCGCAATCGTGGCGTGCCCAGCACTGGGTTGCGACAATCGCTCTCTCCATGTCACCATGAGATCCCGCCGGAGCTCTGTCCGCTGTGCCGCGATTTCCTGCGGCAGCGGACTTACGCCCCGGCGTTTGGCCTCCTCGCGCCACTCCCATATTTACGCGAGGACCTTTGCCTCCAGATCCCATGGCGGTAATCCGGCAAGGAGGCCCGCCGCCTCGCCGGAGATCGTGCGATATCCTCGGATCATCCTGATCGCCATGACCCTATGGGACGCCCTCAGCTTGCGAGCTGGTTGGGGCCTCAATGTAGGCGCCCACACCGGCGCCCCGTATAGGGCCATGGACCGCACGATCCCCGCGTAGAGCCTCCGGCAGGAGGCGTTTGGCCCCCCTAGATTGGGCAAGAGCCGCTTCAACGCAGAAGGAGCGTTTTGGCGGTAAATTCAAAACCACGAAAAATATGTTTGATTTAAATATTTAAATCGTTTGTAATTGAGAAAATGGATATTTAATAAAAAAAATACTATCGCATTTTGTCCCAATCTCCGAATTAAAATATTTTTTAATAAATTGTAAATACCCTATTAGTCAACGAAGCGCGAGCGATGACGTCTTGGCCACTCTCGGCTATCGACTTGTTAAATTTTGGCGCGGTTTCAGAAAACGGGACTATTTGGCGTCCCAGAGTTCATTTCGGGGACACCGGGACTCGTTATTATAAAAAGGGACAGTCCCGTTCAAAACGGGACGTCTGGTCACGTTATGTATGGTAGGTAACAAAAAAGTGAAAAATAAAAACTTTTTTCAAAAAAATAACAACCGACTTCCAAAAAACACTACAAAGTGCAAAATAACTTTAATTTCGGAAGGCGGTGACAAATAATTAAAATACACATCCAACGTCACCGACTTCCGAAATTAAAGTTATTTTGCACTTTGTAGTGTTTTTTGGAAGTCGGTTGGTATTTTTTTGAAAAAAGTTTTTTGAGAATGTAAACAAACATAATGAAACCAACCTCATCACCATAAAGTATATTTATATATCATCATCATCATCATTTCAGCTGAAAGACGTCCACTGCTGGACATAGGCCTCCCCCACATTTATAAATGCTGCGACTTAATAGACATTCCATCCTTTGGTACGAGCCGCTTTGCGTGTTTTACCTATCTTTCCATTTATTGCAAAATGTTGAATTTTTTTTTTTACTTTAAAACGATTTTCGACGCGAAAAAATCTGTTTAACGCATAGAAATGCTTGATCGTTTACGCCTTGGAGAGTCGCTTGCATCCATATCACGCTCATACAATTAGTCAATATGGTCAAAAACTTCAATCAATTTTTTTTTTTTGTCACTTAGGAACGTTTCCTCTATAATCCCATATAAATTACCATTCCATAGTCACGGTTTCTGTATTCGCGGTAGGTATTTTACGGAACGTATACCTCGCGAATAAAGAGCTTTTACTGTACCTACGGCAGGTGCACATTTATTATAAAATGAGCCTCGACCATGCGCTTTGATCTATATTTATTCTTAAAAATCTGAGAGAGACTTCGTCGCAATATCATTATAACCCCTAAAGACGCCTGCAGGCCTAGACAAAACACCTTTCTGTTAACGTTCACGCTAAACTCTACGCCAGAATATATGGGAATGACATTACCGTGTCCTTTCCGCAGGTAATGTCATTCCCATACATTTTGGCGTACCGTTTAGCGTGAACGCCAAGAGTAATGTGTTTTGTCTCTAGGCTCTGGACTGCATTCGAAAGCTGTGGTAGATTCCTACCAGGATAGATCGGAAGATCGGAGGAGTGGTACCTACACCGTCAAAGCGACACATTATTGTTTTCCGACATGCACGCGAACGAAGTCGCGGGCACAGCTAGTTTTTAAATAAATTAATAATTGGCAACGTTTCGCGTCCCCCTTCGATAGGTGACCAGGGCTCGGGCCCTGCCTGCACCACCCTAGTTACGCCTCTGTTCAGCTGCAGGCATAGCATGACCCTTTTTATTTCTACTCTACTGTAGAATAGAAATCGCTTGTCTACATTTCAGGTGAAAAACTGTCAGCTGTCTATACGGAAACATAAATTCTACTCTTCCGACTACAAAACGCATGTCTACGGTTCTCTTGCTAAGCCTGCTGAACCCGGTAAGACTGGAAACCGACCCAAACACAGTTGGGAAAAAGCTACGCAGATGATGTGTTCTTGTATGCTTATCTTTATTTCGGTTTATTTTACAGTCTAATTGTAGAAATAATACAGATAGTGTGTATCTACATATAAATATAGTCATCCAGTGTGACTGAATGAATACTTACAAACTCGCCCGTGACTTCGTCCACCAGTAGGTATTTCGGATTTTCCGGTAGATAGGCACAAACTCTGGACCCCTTTTGACTTACTCGTAGGTACTACTCTAGGGTTTAAGGTGTCTATACCTACGAAATGGGTTCTCTTCGGTTATAATATATAACAAATGGTCATCTCAGTCAATTGATGGCAAATGTGCAAATATCTTTGTATTTACATCAGAATGCCAGTATCTATAAATCACTAATGAATTGTAGAAAACAATGCGCATGTATAAATAAACGATACTTACCTCTAAGCACGATCAAGGAAGCAGGAGTACCTATGTTCTGGCTAGATCATAATTACAATTTTTACATTTAATTGCAAGAACCTTGATTCTTAGCATTACCTAACAATGAATTGCACTCATTCATTGCTGTTTCCTGTTTTAAAATCATATTTTCACTGACATAAGGCCAACGTAACTTGTGTTAAACTTGCCAATAGGGCTGCCATACTAAATTAATTTTATTCTACTGATTTAAATTACTTTTTTCAACACACTTGTTCATAAAATGGCTCTAATTTCACTGCAATTAGGCACATAATGACACCTATTATCAAACTGTGACTTTTTCATTACTATTATTCACTAGTGAGTTATAGAATTGGTTGATTTGCTTTGTTCTTAGTGAGTTATAGGTTGTTTTTTAATTGGTTGAGTTGCTTTGTTCTTAAAAACAACGATGATGATGATGATGATGACGACGATGATGATGACGATGATGATGACGTTGACGATGACATGACGATGATGATGACGATGACGACGATGATGATGACGATGATGATGACGATGACGTTGACGATGACGATGACGACGATGATGATGACGTTGGCGATGACGATGACATGACGATGACGACGATGACGATGACGATTACGATGACGATGACGATGATGATGACATGACGATGACGATGACGACCATGATGATGACGATGACGATGACATGACGATGACGACGATGACGATGACGATGACGATGACGATTACGATGACGATGACGATGACGATGATGATGACGATGACGATGATTATGATGATTTTGTAGTATTTTTTCTTCGCAAGTGTGTTGAAAAACGTCGTATGATACACGTGTGTATTGATGATTATCGTCATCACCAACGTTACACACTTGTACCATAATGTACTATTATTTGAATTATTTCTATCAATCGGTTAAAAATAACACAAAATTAAAAGTTAATATAAAAAAATTAACTACCTACATAGACAACGACTTACCTAATATTTACACTTTTTAGATTAGAAGTTTTTGCACCTATGCCATGTGATAGATGTTAGTGAGTACAGACGCCAGCAGGTCAACCTACCCCAAACTGTCAAATTTTCCCAATTGAACATGAACCTTATGCTTACGGTTTAAAGTTGAAAATCTAACAAATAAATTTGACAGATTGGAGTAGCTTGATGTGCTGGCGTCTGTACGTGCTTGACATATATGACACTTTAGTGACACTCACAAGATCAAGACAATCGATTGACGGAAGAATCATCATCGGCCCATGCGTTTAATTGGTCTCTCGAGTGGAACAAAGTAACAAACATACATACCTAGGCCTAAAAACACAGCACCCTCCTTTGCCTAGCGCAGTCGGGTAACTAAAGCTAGAGGCATTCGGTGTTTCCTGCCCGAATACCTACTCTCAGTTGAAAGACCGAAACGAACTCAACGATCAGTCTCTTTTAAAATCCAAACATAATCTTGGTCAGGACATATGAGGACCATGAAGGCTTATTAAAAGGAGCATTATGTGTTGCCAGCGCGAACGTGAAATGTGTGTGGGACTCTGGGTGTCATAAAAATAATAGCAAAGAGATTTTCAGCGATCGTTTAATCTTGAAAAGTACCAATTTATGCGCGACGGGTTTAGGGGTTTTTTTTACGGGCCGGACTCGTTTGGGCATTCGTTTTTATTTATTTAAAAAGCTTGTATTTTATTTTCATCCGAGGCCATAAACTATAATATCAAGGCAGCTTCCAAGCTAGGCCATTTTGACTTATTAATGACCACGCCCTCTCTGTCTATAGCGTGTCTCCTCAAAATAAATGTGTTCTCTTAATTACAAACGTACCTACTGACCTTAACTACAATGTTCGCTTGTTTATATTCTTGTGTTGATCGTAAAACCAGACAATGGGGTTACGACTGGCACTGCGCTTGTTGACCATGTGCTAATATTAACTTTGCGCGCGCATTTCGGGCATAGACATCCTAAATATTTAATGTGACCACGCCCACCGTGCTGTTCCGTTTTTAAAAGTTTGAAATTATGATAGAAGGCCGTTTGGTCTTTTTTGAGTTTTGGATGTGTATCAAGGGTTGGCATGAAAAAAAGACATTCATCGAGCTTTTATGAGTGACGTTGCGTCACTGAAATCCTTTAAAGTCTCTAAACCAACCATGTTGACTTTTCACCTGAGGAGGTAGGTAAGCTATTCCCATCATACAGTTAATGCTGTCACGAAAGTTACTTAACTATAAATGGATCTTATATTCAAGCTTATTTAAAACCGACATAAAAATTGCCGAAATGACTCACAAAACCCACTCACCTTTTAGTCGAAGCCATGTTACAATCTCTAATTTTAGAAAAGGAGTGATCGAAATGTTCAATCAAGTTTAATAATTAATGCTTCCCTAGTCCATCGAACGTTTCACAAAATAATATTGCCAACGTATCGTTTTCATGATTTTTAACCCACTTCAAAAAAGGAGAAGATTCTATGTTCGACTGTATGTATTTTTTTATGTGTGTTCACCGATATCTCCCCTATTTGTGGACCGATTCCCAAAATTCTTTTTTTATTTGAAAGAGTATACTCCTGAGGTGGTCCCATTGGCACCAAGTCAGGATCTGATGATGGAATCCCAGGGAAATCGAGGGCAACCCTCAAATGTTATAGGTAATAACAATGTTTTTCATATATTTTCTAAAGCTATTGAGACATTTGCGTATGATCATCATCATCTCATGACGCTGAGCTGATGAGGTACAACTCTTTAACGGTTAGGAATTAGCTGGAGGTTTAGGCATAACTCCGTCATTTAGATAAACCGATTTGCAAATTTATTTTTGTTCGAAAGGGGTTTATTCCGAAATTATCCCATTTAAATTTCATCTAGATCTGATTATGTGTAAAAATTACAGCAAATCCACCGCGATTGCTGCTATCATATAAATATGCATTGTTTTTACCCCAAGGGTGATGAAATTTCGAATTGGTGTGGGGTACGTACTATAACTAAAAAGTATAAAATAAAAACTTGTTTTGTGCCAAAAAAATTTTTAATGAAATTGAAACAAAGTGACCACGTGAGAGACATTTTGGCACCAAACAAGTTTAGACATCAATATGAGAAAGAAATAAGTAGTGAATGAAAGAAAATACATTTATTTGTGGTAATCATGACGCAGAGAAAGAACACAACCACAAAAAAGAACAACCTGGCGGAAATATGCGTAACATCCACGCAAAATGGCCATCGTTAACCATAATACAAATGCAGCATACGACGTAATATAAATAATATCATAACAAAATACGTTAAAGACACAATTAATAAACTTGACATGTCTATTGGAATTTATATAGAACCAAGTTTTACGATGTCTGGTTATCGAATAACCCTACAAATTACAATAACGTAACACAGATTATACATAAATTAGTTCCGTTGGTTATGCTACCGTTGTTTCGTGACAGCCCTGTCTCGTCGTCGTAAGTCGGTTAGTAGGTTCAGTTGAGCGATGCATTCCGTTTCCATGCCAGCTGAGTGCCGCGTGTGATAGGTACAGGTACAGCACACATGGATAAACAAATCGAGACAGGTACGATTTAATTCCACAATATGGAGACAGTTGTGAAACAGTGCGTGAAAGAAAGTTCAAAATTAAGTTATTCATTTCTATGTAATTTTTCCGTTTGAATTTGTCAGTCTTGGGACACAGTTCCCGTTGGCAAAATCGATTAACAAAACTTTACTAACTAATCCATTTTAAAACGGCAAAGCGTTATAATAATGTACCTAAGTAGGTCGTCCATCAAAATTTTATACCTTAGTGCAGCTTACAAAATGTAATCACCGTGTTTCGAAAGTTCCCTCTAATCTGGTGAGCCGAGTCTGAACGTCTGAATTTTTAATCCGATCGAAACCAGTCCGCCTCCCACCTCTTCCGTTCACACGGAATACAACAATCAGTGAAGTCAGCTCCAAGTTTACTGTGTATTATTTCATTCTCTGTGAGCCAAGGACCGCGTTACTGCTTAAAACCTCCATAAAAAATTCGGAACACTCTCTATAGTTGTAACGATTTAAAAAGTGTCTGTGTGACTCATAGGTCACCAACCTTCGGTGGTGTTGTGACATAGCATACAACCTTTTTCACAAAACCTAAATTTATCTGTTAATTCGTGTGACCATCCGGCTATCCGGGTCGAAGGACCAGAAACTCTTTTACACTGGATGGTAAATAACGGTATTCAATCATGTGTCGTGCAGATACCCGAACTGGCACAGATGGCGCTGGCGACTCCGGCACCCTGGACATGGGCAGCCGGTCTTCACTCCACACTGGACTCAATATGTCGGAGGATGAGCATTGGGAGATGAACTACCATGAGGCTGCTATTTACTTAGAGGTAAGTGTAAAAAGACCCTTTCGAAGGTTGAAGTGATCTCTCCGTCACGTCATTGTGATGTTTTTAAGACGGATTTGCAAAATTATTTTTATTCGAAAGGAGTTTATTCCGAAATGGTCCCTTTTAAATTTCTTAAAGATCTGATGATGCGTTTCGGAGAGAGACAATGGAACTGCCAAGGATGCTGGAATTTCGAATTGTTGTGGGGTTACTAAAAAGTTAAAAATAAAAAGTTTTTCCAAAACAAAAACAAATATATCTACATAATTATCCAGTCACCGATGTCCGAAATTAAAGTTATTTTTCACTTTGTAGTGTTTTTTATACAGAACACTGAACATGTTCAGTGTTCTGTATAAAAAACACTACAAAGTGTACAAAGGGTTCGCGATATTATCACTTTTGTTGAATTTCGGAATGCGACATTAGTTTGATGTTCAGAGTGTGTATGTGATGGGTGGTTTTACAACCTGTATACTTTAACTGACCACCTGTAATGGCTGTAATCATTCATTATTACATACAACAGGCATGATTAATTGAAACCTGAAACGGTAAATAGTTTACGGGCTGTTGTTTCTAGTGAATGTACTAATTAAGCCTCGTTTTGTTTCGTAATTTCGGCAAAATATAGTAGCACTCTATAGTTACTAACAGCGATTATATCATGCCAGCATTTTTGAGGATTTAGAAACCTGTCATGACCTAATAATAGCGTCATCATCATCATCGAAATAAGTCGAGATTATATTTTACGAATGCAATTATTCTACAAGTAGTAGAAAATAACGTATGCGTAAACCGCCCGAAATATTATAATATTCGACAGAAATTTAAACCGGGTTATGGACATTCGAAATTTTGGGACAAAACACTCGAAAGAAACTCATAAATTCAACGGACACTGATAGATTGGCAGGCTAATAACGAGCCATTAATTTAGCAGTAGACGAAGTACCTTTAGCCACGGAGTTTGAGGCAGCCATCAATAAAATAACTCTGAATTGAATGGAGAACACAAAAGACTAGTTGCGTAAATCAGGACAAGTAAATAATGGTCTTATTTCTCACTATTGTTTGAAATGGTAATAACCTACTTTTCATTGGCGTGTCTCTGTGGGAGTTGTGTGTTTTGCAAATTGCGTTTGCCTACTATCATTCGGAGGTCGATCAGCTGATCGGCATAGCTATTCCTAACTGTTCGATACGCTTCTGTGCCGAATTAAATGTCAAACAGTGTTATCAAAAGCGTCCTCTATACAGGGTATGTTATTAACCAGTAGGTACGCAAACTGTAACCATGAATTCAGCATATCATTCTAGACCCCTTAGCGCAGAAATTTTTCGTCGGATATACAAAAAAAATATCAGCTGCTTCATAGAAAGTACAATACCCACGCGGTCAAAATGTATGGAAGAGTCGTTTTTTTTTTTTTTGTATAGCCGACGAAAAATTTCTGCGCTGAGGGTTCTAGAATGATATACTGAATTCAGGTTACAGTTTGCGCACTGGTTAAAAACTTATCCTGTATGCTGTTCACAAAACCAAACCCCGAATATTTTGACGATCGCCATTCTTCCGACAGGTCTAAGCTATCGGGCGCATGGCAAAATAGCAATTGCTTTGTCATTTTAGATTCGTCAACATGTCGAATGGTTAAGAACAGTTATGCAGATGGTCCAACAAAGTAAATGTGTAGGAAACCTAAGAACATTCACAGTGAGACAGCATTCACAAGACGCTATCTACCATACTCTAGATAGATAATATACTCATATTCTAGAATATTTACGCGATAACGCCCCTATCCACGAGTTCTATAAGGTCAGCGAGCCCTTGAACATGTTTCTAAAATGAATATAAAATCCGGCTGTCGCAATCCACTGCTGATTATGATAAGCGCCAGAAGCATCCCTTCCTCTCTAAACACATCGTCAACCATCAACCTTGCGATCCCAAAAGGACAAACAGAGCAAGATGCAACACAGTAACATCATATTCTTCTCTTTCTAGGAAGGTTTAAACAATGAGAAGTTCGACTCGCATCCTTCGAGTCCTGAAGAGTTGCCAGCCTACCTGAGAGTCCACAACCCCTGGTACCATGGACTGGACTTGCTGGCTTCCCTAGTGCTCATCCTCTTAGCTTTTACTGAAGACCCTGCTGTGCCTACGTTTGAAGTAAGTAAATTATTGAAACATCTATCTATAAAGGGTTCCTCAGACAGGCGCAACGCGACACTAGTAGAAGAAATTCTATGAATCATCATCATCATTTCAGCCGAAAGACGTCCACTGCTGGACATAGACCTCCCCCAGGCTCCTCCACTTCGACCGGTCTTGTGCTTCCCACATCCAGCGGATTCCTGCGGCCTTCACAAGGTAATCGGTCCACCTTGTTGGATGCCTTCCTACTCTACGTCTTCCGGTACGCGGTCGCCACTCCAGAACCTTTGGGCCCCATCGGCCATGTGTTCTGCGAGCAAGGTGCCCTGCCCACTACCACTTAAGTTTGTCAATTCTTCGGGCTATGTCGGTTGCCTTGGTCCTCCTGCGGATCTCTTCATTTCTGATTCGATCACGTAGGGAAACTCCGAGCATAGCCCCCTCTATTACCCTTTGGGTGACTTTAAGCCTTCTGATAAGGCCTATTCTATGAATACTTCGTAGAATCTATTCTACCAGAATCGTTTCGCGCTTATCTGTGGGGGTCGTACAGTGTTCGAATAAAAAACGTGAACGTGTAGCATGACCACAGTAGAAACGGAACAAATAAGAGATTGTAGAAAGATTTCTAGGACGCACTGTCAAAAATCAAGAAAATGTTGTGTAGTATAATAGTTCTGGTATTCTTCGTACAGATAAAAGTGGTCATGCTACAAATGCTAGCTGCACATCGACCTTCAGAAAAAGTCTGTCCCACAAACAGGGTACATTATTTGTATCTCACGAAGCAACGCGCGCTTTTTTATGGTTACCAAGTGTATACCGTTTGAGACAATGGCGAAGTTGGAAGTGTGTTTATGTGTCTTTTGAGCTGATGCTACTCGTCTTCACACACATATTAACAGCGTGTTTACTGCGCGTGCTACCATAGGTAAACGCGTATTGCTTCGTGAGATGAAAATACTAAATGAGTGACAGAAACGATGCGCTATAAAACCGAACTTATTCTTAAAAGTCGATGTGCCATCAACCGGATACTATATCAAATTCTTGCGTGAAAATCCTAATATTACCTAAATATCTTAATTCCAGTTACCAGTATGGGCACATGGCACGATAGAGTTGCTGGCACTGACAGTGATTGGCGTGGAACTGCACCTGAAGCTGAAGTGGATCGGATGGGGCACCATACTCAAACACAAGAGGACTATGATTAAGGTGCGTGTCCTAACTGATGCCTTATTGGAACAGTTGTTTGTTTCTTACTTGTTTAAATTGTCATAACGGGGCGTGAAGGACTGCAAATTGCTGCATCGATCAGGTTTTTAATCAATAGATAGATAGGCACTTACTTTATATCTCGTACTGCTGAAAAAACTGTGAAATGAAAAGTTACTTACGATGGGTCCAATGTAGGGTTCCCAACTCAGGGGGTTCCCCCCCAAATTGAGGGGGTAAATAAGTGGGATGGGATATTTTTTTAGGGGCTTCTTTATTTACAAGTATAGATCTTGAGATGACGCAATCCAACTGATCATATTCATTTATTGACCTATCGACACATCATGACATCTAGAGTAATTTGCTCGTTATTAAGAAAACAGAGTTTAATAAAAAAAGTAGAAATTTTAATAGCGCGCTGTGCTCGCGTTCTTTTAGTTTAACCCATTGGTTAAACTAAAAGAACGCGAGGAATCAGCACCCTAATTGCGTAACTCACGATTCATCATAATCTGTTTCGCTTTGAAAGAGATTGTTATACCATTGCATCATATGTTCGAAAAATGTGTCTGTTCAACAACGTAAATAACGCAATGAATACTGTTGAACTGTCAAATCGAAACCGATTATGATTAATCGTGAGTTACGCAATTAGGGTACTGGATCCATATTTCTCGATAAGTTTTGATAATTTCGATACATCATCAATTTCATATATTTTAGAAAAAGACAACCATCGCTAGTCTTTTTATTTCTTCTGTCAATGGATTCATTATATAATTACATCTACTCTGTGGTGATTATAGTCTGTGGTTATTTTATATGCTTATATTGTTTACTTGTTTAGTTTAATTCAATTTTGGGGGATTATCAAATAAATTTGGCAGTTTTAGGGGTTTTTGACTTTAAAATTAGGGGGAAATATTTTTGAGAGTTGGTAACACTGGTTCAATGCTAGTTAAAATAGGTATATGGGATATACAATGTGTAACAGAATAAACGGAAGTCCTGAAAGTAGTTTGTTCATAATAGACTATTGAATCGATTTCAGTGAATTTTATTATAGTATATTTCATTACAAGTGCGGAAAGGCTGTCATTGCAAAGAGTTCCGACAAATGTCTACCCGAGCCGCGGCGCAGCCGCAGGCGAGGGTTGACAGTCGGAACAAGTTGCAATGACGGTTCCGCGTGTACGTTACCCTAGCAAGAAAGTGTCTCCTAGAGTTATATGAGTAGAACGTATAATGTGTGCCTTATCTGCTGTAAATGTGCCCCCACATAAAAAATGTGTGCCCCCTGTCGTTTTGGAGAAAAACGGAAAAAACGATTCTTGCTGGGGTAACGTTTTTCTAGCAGGAAAATTCTAAACGAATGGTCGGAGAGAGAAAATTTTTGCATGGCCAGATAGCTTATATGTGTGCCAAAATGTGCCCCCAAAAACAAAATCTGTGCCCCTTCAGGTTTTCGAGATATTGCATTTCCTGCTGGAGTAACGTTTTGATGAATCGTATATCTCTAAAACCATTGCATGTGCCCCTGTAGAATAAACATACACGAGTAGCTCTTAAGGGGCACACCTTAGTGCCCTAATTAGATTTAAGAAAATATTTATAGTTTTCAAGTTATCGCGGTTTTATGAAAACCCGAAAAAACATCGCAGCGCCTAAATGAGACAAGGCACAAGTTCGCTGAAAACTGTATTCGGTCCTTCTTGACGCTATTAATAACCATACAAAGTTTCAAAACTGTTCATGCATGCGTTTTTGAATAATCTTGCTAAAAGTCAAAACGATGGTGTCTTAACTTTGACGGCAAAATACAAGGAACCGGCTCAATCCCAGATGTGTAGGTGTGAACCAAAATTGTGTGCCTTTAGTCAAAAATATATGGTGAAAATATTCAGGTTGGAATGTTTCGCATTAAGTTAATATTAA
The DNA here is from genome assembly GCA_949987655.1 of Polymixis flavicincta. Classification (NCBI taxonomy): domain Eukaryota; kingdom Metazoa; phylum Arthropoda; class Insecta; order Lepidoptera; family Noctuidae; genus Polymixis; species Polymixis flavicincta. The sequence goes on along the minus strand of OX465190.1, from coordinate 13,226,496 downwards.
CAAAAAACCAAAATATGTAAACAACGGCTGGTTATCCGACCAAATTCCAATGACTACTAAAAAGCGACTGATTCATACATATCGATGACCTTCTTTATTTGACGTATTATACCTAAGCTGTTGTCCGTACAGTCGCGTTCAAAAGATTTGGGGGCCAATTAAAAATATATATTAAATGCACCTTGTGACTATTAAATGAAACAGCTTGTTGATGTGGAAATTATTATTTTTATTCCCTTAATTTTAATTCTTAATTCTTAAAGTAAGTATTGCATCAAAACACAGCTTAAATTTCCTAAAAAAAAAAAAAAAATAGGTAAAGTAATGAAAAAAATCCAAGTACTTGATAAGTGTACAAGTATTTTTAAATAAATCAAAACAATGCCATTAAATACTTACCACTGCAGATCGTGCCATAAAATTCACCACCCCTACAACCACATAATTGTTATAAAATGCTTAATACGCCACTTTCAACCAACTTAAAAAAAAGTAAACAAACAATATCAGTGCAACTGCGTGACTCAACGTAACAGTGTCCTTGGCGTCATAACATAACTGCAACTGTTTACCAATACCAAGTAATAATAATCCAAACGGACATCCTAGTCAATAAACACTTCGTACCTATTATTCATATTAGAGCGACGTTACACGTAACTGTCTCTGTCACACTAACACCGTACGCGTACTAGCTGTCTCACTTTCTCCAAATTAGACAAAGAGACTCCTTGCGACACGACGTCAGCGGATGCCGCGGGGCCAGAGATATCTGCAGCGGTGTGAGGAGGCGAAAAAAAGGAATCTTCTATTAAGGTGAATGCTTCAATTCAACCAGCCCGCGAAATTCAAATTTTCTTACTTTTTTTTGGAATTTGCAGGCCAGTGCTAGGTTGTATGTTGATTAAAATATTATTCGCGGCTGTAAGACGTATGTAGTTACAGAATTATAAGCATCAAAATCACCAATACAACCCTCCAAGTTCATTAGGCGTAGGAACAAAAAAAAAAACAAAAAGTCATTCCTATAGCTTTATGAACTTAGATTATGATGATTTTGATGATTATAATTCTGTAACTACATATGTCTTACAGCCGTGAATAATATTTTAATCAACATGCTGCTGTAAATTGCAAAAAACGCAAGAAACTTTGAATTTCGCGGGCTGGTTGGAGCATTCCCCTTACTGATGAATAACTTACTATTAATTTATCTAACCTACAGCATAGCAATAAATATAATAGAAACAGCTAGTAGAATAATTATAATCCAATAACAACTTTATTTTATTACTTATTACTTTTCTACTTCAGTGTACTCAGGCACAACCGGTTAGTGAGTAAAGTAAAGAAGGTCATCGATATGTATGAATCCGTCGCTTTTTAGTAGTCATTCAAATTTGGTCGGATAACCAGCCGTTGCTTACATATTTTGGTTTTTTGTTAATATTAACTTAATGCGAAACATTCCAACCTGAATATTTTCACCATATATTTTTGACTAAAGGCACACAATTTTGGTTCACACCTACACATCTGGGATTGAGCCGGTTCCTTGTATTTTGCCGTCAAAGTTAAGACACCATCGTTTTGACTTTTAGCAAGATTATTCAAAAACGCATGCATGAACAGTTTTGAAACTTTGTATGGTTATTAATAGCGTCAAGAAGGGCCGAATACAGTTTTCAGCGAACTTGTGCCTTGTCTCATTTAGGCGCTGCGATGTTTTTTCGGGTTTTCATAAAACCGCGATAACTTGAAAACTATAAATATTTTCTTAAATCTAATTAGGGCACTAAGGTGTGCCCCTTAAGAGCTACTCGTGTATGTTTATTCTACAGGGGCACATGCAATGGTTTTAGAGATATACGATTCATCAAAACGTTACTCCAGCAGGAAATGCAATATCTCGAAAACCTGAAGGGGCACAGATTTTATTTTTGGGGGCACATTTTGGCACACATATAAGCTATCTGGCCATGCAAAAATTTTCTCTCTCCGACCATTCGTTTAGAATTTTCCTGCTAGAAAAACGTTACCCCAGCAAGAATCGTTTTTTCCGTTTTTCTCCAAAACGACAGGGGGCACACATTTTTTATGTGGGGGCACATTTACAGCAGATAAGGCACACATTATACGTTCTACTCATATAACTCTAGGAGACACTTTCTTGCTAGGGTAACGTACACGGTCCGCAAGTGTACTGAACGACTATTTTTAATACAGTTGCGAAAAAATGAAGCAATTTAATAAAATCACGATAAACTCAACTAACTAATAATTTATTTCTTATAAAAGTTATAGTACACATGTACATTGAAATTGGTACAGTTTTTTATACTAACTGGGGAAGTTTTAGGTTGCATATTTACTGTTTGAGACAAAATATTATTAATTTCGTATGATTGTTCATGTATATTTGTCATACAATAGCGTTTGCTAGTTGATGGAATTGGATCTGATGAATTATCATTATCAACGAAGATAGATGGACGAACTACGGCTAAATAACGATCATCGGGAGCTTCGTTCAATCACTTCATTGGATGTTAATATTTTCGACTTTTTACTTGTAAAACCGTCTGATTGTCGTTTTAAGAAAGCATTTAATTTTGGGTATTCACTTATATCCACGTTATTCCTTATTTTCAGCATACTTTTTATCATCGAAAACCTCGACCATAACGTAGACGGTTTTAATTTTGCTGAGAGTTCGGAGAAGTATGCCAACATAACATTTTTTGAAAAACTATTTGCTTTTTTCTCTTCTCTCCACGCAATAAATTCGTCGTATGTAGATACTCGTATGTAACGACTTTTCCGGTAAAATGTTCTCCGAAGCATTTTGTGCCATTATACTGAGTTCCGGTGGTGTTAATTCAAAAAAAATTGGGTCGGAATTACTCATTTTGTGCAACAAACAACTAAACTCGCAAAGAAAATTTCTGGAAAATGGCGCCAACCGTAGAATATAAGCAGAGTTTTTTTTTTCTTCACCCATTTTGAACTATGCCCATACAGCTTATTTTTACAGCGATTTTTTTTTTTTGATATGAAATGAAAATGAAATTTAATGAGATGAAATTAAATGAAACCTAACCTAACTCATTCAATTAAATCATTAAATCTGATATTGAAATAAATTAGTAGCTTCTTTTTAGAAATATACGTATTTGTACGAATCACAAGAACTCTTTAGTAAAAACTTCATGGTTGGTTTTTCTTTTTAATAGACATTATTTTGACAGTTGGGAAAGAGAACGCACGAGTTCGGGAAAGGAAAAAAAAAAGCACTAGTATGTAATAGCCCACATCCCGAACGCTATACGTCCCCGCAATACGCCACTTTTTGAGCAACTGTATTAAAAAAGTTTTTTTTAATAACCTTTATAACTTACTATGCCTACCGCCGGTTCAGCTAAAGAAAATTCAATCTTGGTTCAAGGCAATAAGACTCAATTTTAAATGCATAAAATAATGCTAAGGTCAACACGATATAGGCAATAACAGTGAGCTTATTAGTATTATGCTTTTAACTCAATACTCTAATTGGGGTGTATGAGGTCATGCGTTATTATTTTTACACGTTGTATACAAACCAATATAATTTAATCGGTTTTCGCTTTCTTCAATTGAACAGCTTATTGACATCTCATTTCTTGTGTCCTTAATTCCAGGGTATAACATTACTAATAATGGTACTAGAGGCTGTGGTGGTGCTATGCCGGCAGTCGTCGCACTTCCGCGTCACCAGGGCACTGCGACCCATCTTCTTAGTGGACACCAGGCATTGCGGAGGTGTCAGGAGATTCATCAGACAGATTTTGCAGTCGCTTCCACCAATTATTGATATGTTGGGTAAGCCTTTGTAGTTTTCAGAGGGGCTCATGGCTAAGTAATGATATCCACACGGGTCGGTTGGTCCGTGGATGGGTCTTTACATACTGAGACCTCTCCGTGTGTGAAAGCACGTTAAGCCGTTGATACCGGCTGTCATTCGTGGATCTTTGATAGTCGTTACTGGTCGTCAGAAGCCCGAAAATTTGGCAACCAGTCTTATATGTAGTGTTACCCAGTAACTGGGTTGTGGAGGTCAGATAGGCAGTCGCTCCATGTAAAATACTGGTATTCAGCTGCATCCGGTTAAACTGGAACCCGACCGGCAAGGCAGATGAGAGGCTTACAAGGAGTGTCATTCTAGAAAACATTGCAGCATGCCAGTTTCTAATTTGTCATTTTCGTTTCTGAAAACGTATACCTATCGCTAAAAGAAACTTTTTCCGATGAAAAAGACCGTCGCTTGTTACCACAAGGGGTACCTAAGTCCCCGGTCAATGAGTAGAAATCTAATCAGAAACCTCCTTACTAAAATGGTTCCTTCTCTTTCCAGGGTTACTGATGTTCTTCGTGGCGACATACTCGCTCCTGGGCTACTACCTGTTCTCGGAACACGTCGACAACGGACACTTCCAGACCATCAGCGATTCCTTCGTCAGTATGTTCGTCTTGCTAACTACAGCCAAGTAAGTGTGTTTTATTTGAGTAGGTTTCATTTTAATGGACTGACAGCAGAAATTGCAAAATGCCTGTTGCCTATTTCGTATCTGCTATCGAAGATTCCATGTGGTGCCGTACTTAAAAAATAGTACCTTCCCATTTTATCCCGGTGTCGCAAAAGGAGACTAAAGGAGTTACTATATAATGGGCAGCAGCGTTCTCTATGCATTTTATCAACACGCTTTATTTTTTGCGGGGTGGGAAATCATCAAATAACTTCTCCCGCTCTGGGTGGAGCAGGAGGGCGTGTCAGGCTTTTACTGACTAAAACCCACCCGTGTTCTCAGTAGCCTGTGTGCCAGGAGCCACGGTATCTCTTTCGAACAACACGCACAATGCGATCGTGAACCCGCCTGCCGAGCGTGGCCGTTGCGGCAAACCCCCACAAAAAATGAGTAGCGGTGTTTGGGGGACCTAGGTCTAGCAGTGGACGTCTGTCGGCCAAAATGATGATGGTGATCTAATATTTGAATGTTATGTACGTAAATTTGATATGATCGATTTTTAATTGTTATTTTGGTATCTACTCGTATCTAAACCAAGCTCATGCATTTTTTGTTTTCAACATTTTGTTGACATTAATCTAAATACTTTTATAAACCATAGGTACTAAAATTATGCTGTTTTCTTGCAGTTTCCCTGATGTCATGATGCCATCATACGCCAAATCTAAATGGTACGCCGTGTTCTTCATACTGTATATCATCACAGTTCTCTACGTGCTTATGAATTTGGTAAGTGTACACCTCCAATCTAGACAACCTCCCGTAAAATAATATCTAATACTTTTCCCGTCTCGGGTCGAAGGACCAACAATCTTTCACGAACTTGTCAGTTCTTCCTACAAATGTAGTTCCAAGTTTCGCCCCAACTATCGGCCAACCAAAAAATTGAAGATGTAATCAACATGTTTTCCAGATGTTAGCCGTAGTATACGAGACATTTACTCGCATAGAGCGTGAGAAGTGTCGCGCCCTTCTGCTGCACAGACGTCGCGCCGCGCGGCATGCCTTCAGACTGCTTGTGTCGCGGAGAGCGCCACATGCTGTTAGGTTGAGGCACTTTGCTGGGCTGATGAGGCATTATGCACCACATTATAGTGAGTATAAAGTGAAATTCAACTAATTCATTGCTAAACAAGATCGTTCGAGTTACTGATTGCTTGGTTCTGAGACCCTAGTGTGAATTTCTTTTAACCATCTCGACTTAACGCATCGACCGCGTTCGGCGCTCTGATTGGCCTTGGATTGGTGAAGGGATTCTTACACTAGGGCCAGCGATGTCTAAAATGATTTCATTTGTTGTGTTAATTCAGTACACCTCACCTCAACTAATTTCTAAATTCACAGAGTCGAGTCTTTCAAAATCCAGTTCTGAATTTAAAAGCCTGCTAATTTTGAAGGGTTTTTACTGTTTCTAGATCCGATAGAAAAACAATAATAGGCAATCATGGTGACTGCCGAAAGAAGTGAAAACTTAAAACTTTGGAAAAAACAAGACGTCACATTAGCATTAGTCGGTGTCGCGATCGCGAACCCATAAATTATGTCGCTAACAAAATTCAATCAACGCGGCTAAAGAAGTTTTTTTTCAAAATGTAACACTAAACAAACAAAGTACTTAATGATGCTGGCGCTAGAAGTATGTTAATGTCGTAACATCACATTTCTTCGTTCTCAGGTGGTCTCGACGTGTACCTGATGTTCAAGCAGCTGAACCAGTCATCCTCAGGCGGGCTCTCCCGCAGCGAGTTCGCGAACTTATACGAGGTGTTCGCGTTACGATGGGCTGGCCAGCAGTCCAGGGCTCCCTGGTACGCGCAGTCCCCGCTGGAACCCATCGGAAGGGCTGCTGCAGCGGCTGTGCGGTGGCCTTACTTCGAATATCTTATCTGTAAGTTCTTCAAGACACACTTAAGGAGTTAATAAAGTCTTCATCGGTCTTACAATCCGGTTTGGTGGACCAAAGGTCGCTACGAGTGCCATTATTGATCCTTTCAGTTGATTGCAACTTCAAAGGACGAATGGATACTGTAGCTCTTAAATTGTTTGATAACTTTGCTTCGAACTAATTTAATGGCGTCTCTTCACAATCGGCAATCATAGACAATTACCCGCGAGCACGATTTTGTGGGGGGCTTACACGTCTGTAGTCGCCGATCACCGTCTATGCTCACCATGTGATCGCGGTGATCCAGAAGTTGAATGCTTGCCGCTCAAGAAATAACTAAGGACGATCAACGACGATCATGTGGATGCTCGCAAGATGATCGTGCCAATTACAGACGACCACACGATTAACGGTCATTGCCGATTGTGAAGCAGCCATAAGGCTTACCAGTACAACCTTGACTATATTACTAGTTGTCTTGATGTCGGTTTACAACAAGGATCTCTAAAATTCGATGTATTCTGTTTCAGATGCCATAATAATTGGTAATGGAGTGGCGATGGTACTTCGCGTGTTTGAAGCGGCAGGCGATCTGCAGGACAGTGCTCGTCTCCTGTGCGCATCCTGGGACACCTGGCTATTCCTTACTTGTAAGTATGGAGCAGTGATAGCTCAACGGTAACAGCCGCGACTTACGAGTTGTACGTCGTAGGTTCGAACCCAGACAGACGCTTCACTTTGTGCAAATTATTTCATCACCACTGCTCTCAAAACGGTGAAGGAAAACACCGTGAGGAAACCGGCATTTCCTAGAACCAAAGACATGTGACATCTAGCAACCCGTACTGGGCCCGCGTGATGGATTACGGCCCACTCCCTCTCACAGAGTGAAGGCGTGTGTGCCGGCAGTGGGAACGTTAATTACGTAAGCATGGTGCCCAGTTACACTAGTGGATCAGTTTGCAGTTGTAACGATCTCACTTAAAACAAATGGTTAAAAAAAAAAAAACTGAAGAGTGAACTGGAATAGTTTATTTATCATAGAATCCAAAATTCGAACCACCCTGCACTAGGTGGTGGTAGAACCGCATGTTCGATTATGGCTCGCAGTCTCAGAGATAGACCTGAGTGTACCTGAGTCCTAGCCGTGATCCCAACAGTGCATACATAAAATGTTGAAAATGTCAAAATACTGCATAGAACACTCCACTAAACTCTTCGTCTTCTACGTCTACAATAACCCTGATGATGTATCTCCTCAGTATTCCTGCTGGAAGCAGCCCTGCGCATGATGGCGTCAGGTCTGCAAGTGTACCTGGAGAGTGGCTGGAACGTGTTCGACCTGAGCGTGACGCTGCTGGCTCTCATGGGAGCCGTGCTGCTCAGCATCGCACCTAAGCTCTTCATCGTTGTTATATTTAGACCACTGAGGTATGTTCTGGCCCTTTCTTTTTGCGTCAATATCTGGTCCTTTCTTGTCTTTGGTTGCAAAAAATACTAGCTATTGGTGTTGATTCTGTTGTGCAACAACTAAACTCAATTTAGGCTATTGCTATCTTTTTCCTTCTAATGAAACAAGAAGAACGGAAATAAATAAGAGCTGGCAAATTTAGTTGAACTAAGAATTTCTTCGACGCAACAACGACGAACTAAATTCATTATGCTTAAAATCATGCTAAATTCAAGGCAATCGAGATAATTTAGTTCGACAGTTCTAAAGAGGGACTTGTCTTTTTCTTTAGCGGTCTGTCAGAAAGAGATAGCATTACTATTATTTTAGTTTAGGTGGTGAACAAAAGAATCTGCACAATTTTATTTTAAACTGAATTGCAGATAATAAGTCGGTGGTAAGGTAAAATTTGTCTTTCAAAAGTCTTCAATTATTTACAGCTAGTAAATCAAGAGGAGCTACCTAGGAACTAGAGACAGACTTACAGGTCTATCAAAACTAAAACGTTTTATGTGTCTTTACGGAAATCATTTTCTGGGTATAAGCGCCATGCTAATCTATAATGTCCAAGCTACTTAGTGTCTCATATGTATTTAGGACTAAAATCCCTTTAAAATATCTGATGTTTTAGTTCTTCAAACTAAATTTTTCTCTCAACTTCTCTTTCAGATTGATGCGCCTCTACAAATTAAAGAAGCGTTACCGCGACGTGTTCGGCACCCTGGTCCTGCTGTCTCCCCTCATGTCTTCAGCTGGGTGCGTCATGCTGGTCATGTACTACTTCTTCGCCATCATCGGGATGGAGCTGTTCGCTGGCTATGATCTTAGGAACTGCTGTGTGTGAGTATATTTTGGACTAGAACGAAATGGCCTTTTTAATTTTATAATTCGGCTTCTTAGAATCCGAGATCGTGACGTTACAAAGCTTATTTTACCCTTCTCTAGACTATTCCTGAGAAAAACAATAGTCGGATTTGCCATTGGGCTATCAAATGCAAAATCCGACTTATTGTTCTAGAGATTCATCATCATTTCAGCCGATAGTCGTCCTCTGTTGGATACAGGCCTCCCCCAAAAAAAGTGGGGGGCTTGCCATAATCGCCACGCTTGGCAGGCAGGTTGGCGATCGCAATATGGTGGTAAAATGCATAGAGAACGCTGCTGCCCATTCTCTAGTAATCTCCAGAGATTACCCCCTTCAGATAACCAAACAAAACCTCTTTATTATATTATTTGTATACATAGATTAGCGTGTTACGCAATCAGGGTGCCAAAGTGTCATAGTTACGGTGCCAGATTGGCTGGCCCTATAGGCCTTATACGATCCTTATAGCTCAGGCTTTCGTGTCATTCTTATACATTTTTGGCCAACTTCAAAAGTTTTTTTCCTTTTGCACTAGATATCTCAGTATTTTCTAGTAGTTATTCTCTAACCGTCTTCCTTTCTTCTTTTCCAGCAACACAACCGTCGAAGACTTCTACAAGTATTCCCTGAACAGCTCCACGGCTCTTGGCTACTACTACCTGAACAACTTCGAGAACATCGTGACCAGCGGAGTGACTCTCTTCGAGCTCACCGTCGTCAACAATTGGTTCATACTGATGAACGCGTATGCCACCGTCGCGGGGCAGTTCAGCAGGATTTATTTTATGGTAAGACTAGATTCTGATGAAGAAAAGGAAATTGTTGATGACGATCAAAAATTTACTTTCTTTCAATCTTAGCTCTAGCAGCATATGTTATACACACGCCTGGTACCTTAAAAAATAGGCAATAAATAACTGCTGGGACCTCCCTCGGGGTGGTAAGTGTCGCATGTCTTCGATTTTTTTAGTTCTAGGACATTCCAGTTTTCTCAGGATTTTTTCCTTCACCATTTTAAGAACAGTGGTGAAGAAATAATGTACACAAAGTAAAGCGTCTGTCTGGGTTCAAACCTACGTCTTACAACTCGTAAGTCGCAGCCGTAACCACTGAGCTACCACTGCTTTAAAATAAAATAGGCTATGTTCGTCATAAAATTTGAGAAGGAATGGAACAAGCAAGATGATCAGGCGGTTTCAATAGGAAATGACCTAGAGCCAATTCTTATAATAGACCCATAACTGTAACTACCAAGCATAATTGATTTGAATCCTGTAAACGCTACAGAATTTTATATACCATATTTTGCCAAAAATTCTGTTGCAGACATACTTAATTAAATTTTCCTTTTTTTCTAGGTATTCTATCTATTCACTATGGTGGTACTGACCATCGTGGTAGCGAGCGTGCTGGAGGCCTTCAGGTTCAGGATACAGTACAAACGCAGTACGAGCAAAAGAGACGGTAAGAATATTACTGTACTAAAATCATCTCGGCCTACTCATTTAGAAAGCTGTATTCATAAAGATGCGGCAGAAAATCATTACCTATTATCAATACAGATTTTCACTGGTGGCCTACATTTTGGGTTACGGCTAAAAGGAGAATGCCCACGGTTCAACTTTTTGAGACACGAGACATTTTTGAAGAGTCCATGGGCATTCTCCTTTTATTGGTCTTTTGGGATCAGTTTATAAAACATCTTTGGACTCTAAAACACGATCTATATTGTAGTTTCGAGCCAGTTTTTTTTGAACATTTCGAACTTTATGCCGACTGTAGTAAAGTTCTTAATAGAAAATTAACGACTGGACTAAGTTGTTAGTTTTGTAAAGGGAACTGTATTTCGATTTGTTTTCGGTTCTTTTTGCAAAAACAGGGTCGTAAAAGAGAGTTTGTTGTAATAATACTGTAAGGAGTTTATGGGCCTTAGCCTTGCGACATAGTCACTGTCAAAGGGAATTAATCTAAATGTTTGAACATCCATAGAGGAGAAGCTTCTTCACGAAGAAGTGCACACAAGTTGGGAAGAAGCACAAAGGCTGGGCGCCAATGGGGACCTGGCTGATGAGCTAAGACCAAATCTACCACCTGGGGTAAGACACACTGATTTATTACGTCTGATTTTATTTTCAGCAACAGATAAGCAAAGACTTGCAATTCCTCCCATCTATCGCCGTACAGTGGAGACAAGACCAAGTCTATCGACCGTATCTTTCGTTAACGCAGCATCTCATTTTCCAGAACCTAAGTCTAACTTTATACGGTCCCGGAGCGAAGCCCAACATGTAAAGTATTTTGGCCAATTGCCTAAAATATTATGTATATTCAAACTTTGCAGGTGGAGGTAACGTTTATCGGATCTCGTCCGCGTACGAAGGAAGTACTACAGAGGAGAATGTACCAGACTGACATACAGAAGTGGCTCGCAGAAGAGGATGAAAATGAAGGTTAGTAAATAGTAACCCAGCTTCTGCTGTGCGAATTAGGTTTTATCAGGATCAGAAGGCAACTTTGATGGGCAAAAGCTTACAATGAAATGTCCCGATGATACCATACGAGAAGTAGAGACCGTAAAAATGTAATTATGAAGATTTCGATGATATACTGTTTCTATGTCTCCAGGTGTACCACCCTCAACGACAATAACCTCCAGCGAGGACCCCCTCGCCCCGCCCCTCATCCACCAGCCCGATAGTGAGAACAACCACCAGGTGAGAACAGGCTACCAGTTGTAGAACATAATACAATTAGCTCTGTACCACAGGCTAATGTTCATCTGGGACGCACTCAAGAACTTATGATGGGCCTTCTGAGGATGGGCCCTGAGCTGGCTTCACGCTTGACCAAGGGTACAGGACGCTGAACAAACGTAACTGTCGGGGTACAGAAAAAAACTTTTGTTTATGGATTTGACAGATTGGATTTGACGTTTAACACAGTGATTTTTTTGTGAATGTATCCGAACGAACTATTCCATAGTTTTATAGTTTTTAATTCTAATCGAACAAGCAAAGGTATTTTGTATAGCTGAATCACGTGAATGGAATACCAAAGAAATTCCATTCTAATGTTAATTAATCAAGGATTAAGTGATGATTTATATTTATATATACTCCCAATTGTTGTTTAAGGATTTTCTTGTAGGAATTCTATGTAAAATGCGTACCTAATTGTTGTAGTTAGATGCATCCCTTACCCGCCAGCTATTAATAATACTCTGCCAGTTAGGACATTATTACCGAGTAGTAAGTATACTAAATTAGTAAATAATATATTCTGAACGTTAGTTTAACATCTGTGATAGAATTTTATGAAATTAATTATGAGGGTGTAAATCGACTGTGTACAGGCAGATAAATGTGTGAAAAGCCGTGGTGAAAAGACATACTAGACTTTCTCATTTAGTCTAGAAATATTTCTGGTAGATTAAAATATAAAGTAGCCTGGCTTTGTGGAAAATCGATAATGGCAGCTTTACTATTCGCCTCTCACTCTCACATAACGTTTAAAGGTGAAAGGCGAACAACAGAGCCACAGACTATCGAATCGTTAATTAATACAGTTAGGTTAGGATTTGACTAATGCTAAACGATGTGTTTAATTTAAAATGTTTTTTTATTTATGGTTGTGTTATTTTTGGTTGTATTCGTTTATCAAATTAATTAAGCATAATTTTGCGAAAGTACACTTCGTGTAATGTAATTGTTTCATTGACCCAATGTTGATTAATTAGATAATTAATAAATAATCGTCATGTTACAATGACTGTATTGTAATAAATTGGGGAGTCGACAATTTAAGGATATTATGAATGAATCGCCTTCGTAGGTTAGGTAGAAATGTATTAAAAATGGTCAGCTTCTCAAAAACAAACTATAAAGGCATAAAATTATGAATATTCTACCAATTGTGAAATGTGATTATGATTTATTTTAATTATTTATATTTGGTGATTATTATGGTTTAAACGCTAGTATTAAAGTTGGCAATGTAAAAATTACGAAGTGTAAAAAGATCAAATTATCTGTGTTTATAGTTAAGTAGATTGCCAAAGAGGTATAAAGCCATTTTGTTTCATTTGCCATTACGTATTGAACAAATAGGTAAGAACAAAGTAACTGAAGATTATATTATGAAACAGTAGTTGAATTAAATGTTTATTCCGTAAGATATCTTCCATAAAACTAGATAAACCCTGTTTCATAATTATAACCGACGTCACAGGTGGTAGCAAATGCAGACTAACCTTTTACCTTCAAAAGTTCATTAGTAGCCTTATTTCGAAATTAAAAAGTAATTTCGTAATTCGAAAATCATTAAGAGTAGTAGGTACCTACCGCTTGCGCTGTTGGCCCCATTTCTTAAATTAAACCTTGAAGAGTTGTATAGAGAAATAGTCATTTAGTGTGATAACTAAAAATATGGACCATTAATCGAATTATTTATACGCTTTATCAAATTTATTTTATTTACCTTTTGACCAAAAATATGTCTTTGTGATTTTTACTTTATTTTGTCTGCTCAGTATTAACTATTTGAGGATTTGTTTTTTTTTTCGTTTTAGAGTGTAAATACAATTTTTATTTTATTTATATAACAATTAAGCGAAATTGTAATGATTAAAATCGAAATATTATATATTTAACTATTAATTAATTGAATGTTTAATATATTGATTGCGCAAAACTATATAAATAATAATGTAATAGTAAAACAATAGATAAACCGAATTTCAGATTCTATGGTTAATAAATAAATGTCTACAGATATACAAAAAAAAACTTTGATTCTAAAATAATATAAATATGAGTGTTTAGAAATAATCGAAAACGTACCTTACAAATCACTAAAATTATATAACACTAGCAGCGCTCCGCGGTTTCACCCGCGTAGTTCCCGTTCCCGTGGGAATAGAGGGATAAAATATAGCCTATGTCACCCGGGGATAGTGTAGCATCCCAATAGTGAAATAATTTTTCAAATCGGTTCAGTAGTTTCGGAGCCTATTCAATTTTTTCACTTTTTATTCCGGTCAGTCCCTTTTGTCCTTTGTCAGCAAGTAATCAAGGCTATAAGATTATTATATTTGTAACAACATATACAAAGTATTCTACGTGGATCATTCCACTCCTAATCATCCAGATGTGTCTTCAGCCTAAAGAAAACCTCGACGCGGCACTTGTAGAACAATTTCTGTGAAGTTTTCATAGCAATTGTTCTACGTGAGTCGCGTCGCGTCTGTTTGCAGGAGCCTTATAGCTTTGGGGTTCTGAAAAAGTGGCATATGTACTGTCACACAATATGGGTTCCAAATACAAAGCGTTTTGACAATAAGCTCTAGGGTAGCCCGTCAAATGATTTAATGAAATTAAATGAAGTTTCATAAATGATTATAAATTATGTAAAGCCATTTGGCGAATCATATTTTGTTCAACATACAACCTGACACTGAAATTGCAAGAAATTTCAAAAAACTAAGTAAATTTGAATTTCGCGGGCTACTTTGGCGCTTCCACCTTAGTGACAAATACTTGTAAATATGATGAATTTTAATGACGGCCGGATGGAACCGCTTTTCTAGGAACTCATAACTTTATACCGCATGAAGAGAAATCTCTGTAAATGTTGAAATAATGTTACATAAGTGTTATAGGTAGGTACGCTCGGCTACACATCAAGCTATACATTTCCAGTTTACGCTGAACTCGCACTGTACGGAAATCCTATACAATGAGAGCTCAGCTTATACTGGAAATGTATAGCTTGATGTGTAGCCGTGTGTACAATAGTAAAGTCCTATCGCTCCCCTCATACAAAAGTAGAACATACCAATTTATTTCTGTTTTGAGGCCAGTTTCACCAACTTCGGATAGGTTTCGGTTAACACATATGGCAGATACGTCAAGACCTAGAAAACACCCATATTCCGCCCCATTACGTTAGAAGTCCCAACCTGTTCCTTAAATGCCTCTATGACGTAAAGTATACATTGATACAAATTAAATAAAGAACAAAGATTGTAGACAATTGAATGAATTCTTGTCGTTGGTATCATATTTTTGAGGGTTACTGTACAGAGGCCAGCACATCAAGCTACCACAACCTGTCAATTTTCTTTGATAGTTTTTCAACTTTATTACAAAGGAATAAGGTTTATGTTCAATTGGGAAAATTTGATATTTTGGGATAGCTTGACCTGCAGGCTGGCGACTGTACATACATACTGCTTGGCTATTCGAAGATGGTGAAACACAATCTAAATTGTATTATTAGCTCATAAATTGTTTCATTTAGACACTAGAGTGACGCGAAGGAGATATGATATTAAATGGTGCTTTCGCTTGTATATTAAATGTCGGAGTTAGCTAGACAATTAATAGTTATAAGCGTTAAAGTCTGCTACTTCGCTTATTGTGTGGACACAATGTTTTGGCGAATATTCATGGCATTGTTTAAACAGCCTTTGTGCCCACTGCTGGGACTCGGGTCTCAGAATCTGTGAGCCCATATAAGCACGGGTAATCTTTTATCGCGCCCAGCATTTACAACTGCGCAGAAAAAATACACTGTTAGATTTAGTACCTACTCTCGATGTTAAGCGGAAAAAAATCCTCTCCGCTATAAAAAAATCGTCCGTGACCGAGAGTTTAATCAACTACGTGAGCGAAGGCCCAGTGCGGGTTTGTTTTTTAAATGTACCCACATTTATCGCCATAATATTCGCCAAAGCTTGTACTTTGAATTTAGTTAGTGAAATTCTGGACAAGTTTTGTATTTCTGTTGTTTTACCTGTTGTACGAAAAGCACAGAGGGAGCTACTATCGCATGTCCTGTCTTCATAACTTACATGCATAAATAATCGTGATCTGATGGTTTCTTGATGCTCATTGATTGTCCAAGTCCATATAAAATAGAATTATACAGAGGTCAGCACATCAAGCTACCCCAATCTTCAAACATTTTTGATCGTTTATCAACTTTATTACAAAAGCATAAAGTTCATGTTCAATTGGGAAAATTTGACAGTTTGGAATGGCCTGATGTACGTAGCAACAGTTACAGTCCTTTCGTTTTTATTATTATGTTAAGCAACACTAGTAGATGGCCAGTCGACTATTTTAGTAAGTTTTGGTTTACTTGCTATATTAGAATGTAGGAGATGCAGGGTTTATAAATCAAAGGTATTTCTCGCTTTATGTTCGAATGTTATTACTTTTAACTTTTCTTAATATTTCTGATCATTCATTCCATTTTATTCCGCCAAGAGAAAGTTTATTTTTGTGAAGGTTTACATATGTATTTCAATTAAATTGTAACAAGTAATACTACAACCCCTTTTCGAAATTTCCTTTGTCTTCCATTTATTTACAAAATATTCAAATCATCGTTTTCACATTTTTTGCTGTTGTAAATTTAGTATTATGCTTTGAGATTAGAACTGTGATTGAATTTTAACAATTATTTTTGAATTGAGGCGCTTCCACCATTGTCATTTTTTTAGTCTTATTTGTAGGTATAGTGAAAAGGTTCAATTTCGTGTAGCAGTATTAATCGATGAGTTAGCAACACTGGCTTTATAGTAATGTTTTACATAGAACTCACTTTGTTGACATGCAACTGTAGTTGTAAAGATGTGTTAATTTATTATGAATAAATGCACTTTTAAGTACATACCTTGCTTTTTATTTAACGCTCATGTTGGACGCATCTGTACCTGTGTTAGATGGAAATGTATGCATTTAGTTTTACTTTACCCTTTAGTGGGGGAAAGTCTGTTCCAAACAAGACCTGATGTGTAGTTGATACAGTTATAAATAAAAGATTGTATAATATTCAAACATTTTATTCTGTTTCCAAAATTACTAAACTTTTTAGTTACTCAACTTTTTCTAAAATACATTTTACATTATTTTATTCAGCACCAATTAACACTAAATTATTGAGCGCGACAATATAAACACATACCTACTTAGTGTAATTAAATAATAACTATTATGAAACGCTAATACCCAAGATTCAAATCTTTTGATATTTTAGGAATGTCCTATTGTGAGACAAAGATTTATCTCGTGTGTTGCCAAGTAATTTTCCAAGAAACGATCAATTTAAAAACAATAAGAACGCGGGAAGAATGAGACTAAGGTGGCAACACTGGCCTTGTACGAAAACCAATTTATTTTTATCACATAGGTGTCAGTGAAGACAAATAATCAGATATATTAGTTTTATCACAATTACACTGGAATAATAACGAATAAGCAGTCTCATGGAAGACAGGCGTTTGATATACAGTTTTAATTAAGTCCCGATTGTCACACATGCATACACTGAGATATTTTTTATAGTAATATTATATAGAAGCTATATTAATCTTAAATACTCTTCATTTGCGATGTGTGCTAAATTTTATAAGTAGATCAGACTGTTTTCCGCCTTTGAGTAATTTATAATTTGGCCGCGTTAAGCACTTGCAGCGAATAAAATAATTTAAGACCTTTTTAAATAAAACATAATTAAATAGCAACAGAATAATTATTTTATGCAATACTGGGGGGGTTGTACAAAAATATGCGAAACTTTTGAGTTCTTTCTATGTTTATAATGTAATTTATGAATAACGACAAACTTGATATTAAATTATTATTCGATTTTTATTTACAAACAATACATCTTCATTTAATTTTAAAGTAAAAAGACACCATTTTTTATATTCAGAAATGACCACGCACATGTGAAATGATTATTTGTGGATTCCGAAAGCCATTTTTATCCATCACGAATACAACATTTTTTGATTTTTTATTATGTGAAATTTTTAATTTTTAAAATATGAAAAAAGAAAAAGAATTTTAGTGGAAAGAAAACATGTTATAAATTATTAAAACAACACGTAAACTAATGATAAAAACGGCAGTATGAGTCCACAAACATTCTACTTTAAACACCCGTAATAATAAATTATGCGAAGAAAAAGGTGGGTACTATAGAGAATTAAACTAACAATATAATTATTCTTTCTATAATAAATATAATAATATCATTCATAATCATAATTAATAATTGGAACCAAAGTATTCGACGTAAAGTCAAAATTGCCACGAACTAGAAAATGCGTTGCATTCATATTTTTATGTAACTTGTGTGAATCAAACCACATCTCATTTACTTGTTTGTTATTGCAAATTATAATTATCTTTTTATAATGTATACAAAGGACTAATAATTATCAGCAAAAACATCTTAGTTGGGGAAATCCCCGTACCTATAAGGTAATTGATATCTATAATGTCCGAGCCGATTTATAAAAAAAAGGAACAGAATCACAATAAACAGTAAAAACATTTCGATGATATTTCAAATCTTGGCAGTGACAATTTTGACGTATTATAGAAAAATAATTACGTATTGTACTGTGTACCTAAATATCATATAAATACAACCTGTCGATAGATATAACACAAAAATATTTTAGAGTCAATAAGACATGTTCATTCTCTTGAAACTTGTAATAAGTTCAAATGCAAGACGTTTAAGGGCTATGCAGACATTTTTTGGAGCTAAACAGTTGCGCTACGTTTGCCTAAATGTGCACAAATATTTACCCTTCCCTCATACTCATATCCCCCGCAATCAATGATATTATAAATATTAGAAGAGGTAGGTTAAACTCGGCTGGTTAGCACACATTACCAGTGTCGCACACAAATGTTTGTCTCTTTTTCACTCCCGATAATTATGACATGCCGTCCTACTTACACCTGTTACCTATCGTGTGACATTACAATATTACATTATAGTGTGCAAGAATACAAGCAATATTTGATATTCAATTT
Source organism: Polymixis flavicincta (assembly GCA_949987655.1). Taxonomy (NCBI): domain Eukaryota; kingdom Metazoa; phylum Arthropoda; class Insecta; order Lepidoptera; family Noctuidae; genus Polymixis; species Polymixis flavicincta. The sequence continues at coordinate 13,207,898 of OX465190.1, read as the reverse complement.
TCAAAAATCTTTCTACCTACCTCTTTTTACATAAAATATCATTTCCTGCAATGCAGAATTGCGCAACTGCAGCGACACAAAAAATAAGTGTGCACAAGCCCTAAAAAAGGTTTTGGAGGTAGAAAATTACGTACTTTCCATCACAAACTGGAAAGACACAAATCGTACACACATCCAGTTCTTCAATTCACTCTCATTTGAGTTTGTAAACTCGCAGTGTTGAATTAAATATTAATTATATAAAGGCTATTTCAGAATAGCCATTTTTTTCATTGATTCAAGCGTTAGTTTTCCTTTCCCTTGAATCTACAAAAGAGATTACTTCATGCGGAATACAACAGTCACTCAATCATTGCACATTGGAACACTATAACCCTCTTCCCGCCCTACTCCTGCCATTAATACTGTAGTTGTAGTGACTACAAACATTCTAAACGTACCCAGGTACATGATGAAAACCGCATCCCTTCCCTTCCCTATGGACAGTTCATCAGTTGTATAACAAGCAATAACTTGATTATACAACTGGCTTACTTAACACTAAAACTCTACTAATCGCTGCCATGAGCAAACCAAGTGTCGCACGAGTATCGTTGAAAAATGGCGCGACTGTGGCGCAACTGTCGTGCGACACTTGTTTGTTTTATTTAAATAATGTAGCATAAAGAGTGTGACCGTGGCTATGCGATGCGCGGGCGCTTGCCGGGCGCGCGACGTCACATCTCTATGGAGACGCCGGAGCCGCCGAGGCGCGTCTCTTTCACTCGGAACCCATTTTCTAAGAGTTCACCGCAGAGGGAATCTACTATGTTGCGAGGCGTCGTCGGCGGGATTAATACCATTGCGTATCTGTAACAAATAAAAGTATAGTTTAAAACATGTATGCTTATGAAACAGTTGATAATGGACAGCTATAAAACTGAAGATTAAGGTGTAAGCTCCATGGTACCCCGCCGATTTAAAATATTCTGGTTTTTTCTGCAGTTCAGTATTTTGAAGAAAATGTGAAAGTAAGAAAATGTGAAATGTGAAGAAAATTTTAGATCGCAACAAGTATATATATTATTTACAGAATGGTGACCATTCGAATCATCAATACAACTCTGTAAGTTCGTTTAAAAGAACGAAAGAATAAGTATTTATTAGATTCGCACAGGAATTTAACAAACTTAACTACAAAATATACTCAAATAAAAATTGTAGTTTAAAAAACTAAAAAACACGCTTTAAAAATTTTATTTTTTTAGTTTGGTTTTTAAAACGTGTTTTTTTAGTTTTTTAAACAATTTTTTTTATATTTTTTTTTTAATGATTGAATTGTCATCGGTCCTTGATAACTGTGCAAAGTTTCAAGTCATTCCGACGTTTTGAAGGGGGTGAAAATGACGTTCAAACATTCCGTTACATAGATACATACCAAGCTAATAAAAGCGTGTTGAAATCAAAATATTTAAATAAAACAAAGTCCTGTAGTACGAGGCCAAAAGGCATCATTTGATCCCTTTGAATGTTTTTAACCGACTTCAAAAAGGAGGAGGTTGTCAATTCGGTATGTTTATTTTTTAATGCATGTTCGGGCCTCAGAATACAGAAATAACCAGAAGCCGCGTTCAACTGATATTGCAAGCTGCAGGCTGTGTCCAAAAACAAAACAAGTGACCCCCGCTCGCCTCACTTCCCACCCGCGTAATATTGCTAGCTCAGACAATATTTGCCAATTTTTGGGGTAAATGTTGAGAGTATTGGGGGTACGAAAATCATCACATCACTTCAGCCGAAAGACGTCCACTGCTGGACATAGGCCTCCCCGAGGAATAGGGGGTTTTGCCATAATCACCACGCTTGGCAGGCGGGTTGGCGCTCGCAGTATGGTGGTAAAATGCATAGAGAACGCTGCTGCCCATTCTCTAGTAAGTCCCTAGTCGCCTTCTACGACACCCACTGGAAGAAATGGGATGATGCTATTCTTTTAGGCCCGGCGACACATACGGTACGAAAATAATAAAATTAAAATGTTATTGTTCTTTTCTATACATGCATTACACTAATACATAAGGTTTGCTTTGATAACATTATTTTTTCAAGTCGTTAAAATATTTTTTAAGTAGTTTTACATACTACAATGAATAAAAGTCCTCAGTAGGTAATAAAAAGAAGGGAAATCAAAACTCTTAAATTGGCAACACGTACAAGATGGCCCCATTATTCACGATGACAATTACAAATTGAACAAATTATTCATTATTTAAATAAGACAATAGCTGAATGCGCTACTTGCACATGAAATGTGATCCCATCCTGTTTTTTTAGCCCCGCTGAATTTTTAGAGGTAGGAACGACACAAGACGGTATAATTTAAATAAATTGACCACTGGTAAAAAACGTCGCGCGATACGACAGTCACAGAGTGACTGATCGGCTGCGCGTCAAACTACTCTATTTAAGAGTAGTTTTTGTGGCTTCAGTATTAGGCGCTCTCACGGCTTCTGGCTCTTTCTGTATTCTGAGGTTCGGGCATAACTCTGTCATATATAGACGGATTCTAAAAATCTTTTTTTTGTTCGAAAGGGGGTTATTCCGAAATGGTCCCATTTAAATTTCATAAAGATCTGATGATGAGTTTCGGAGACAGACAATGGAACTCTTCAAAGATGACAGCAAATCAACCGCGATTGCTCCTATCGCGTAAACATGTATTGTTTTGATTTGATTGACTTGGAAAATACCCCAAGGATACGGTAAGGAATACGGTAAGTAGTATACTATAACTAAAAACTAAAAAAACGACTTCCGAAAAAACACTACAAAGTGAAATATAATTTAGAAAAAGTTTTTTTTTAATTATTGTAATTATGTTAGTACATACTTGTTACGATCCCGAATCATATTTTAATCAACATACAACCTGACACTTACCTGCAGATTGCAGAAAAAAAATGAAGAAAAAGTATATTTACATAAATAAATAAAATAAGTAAAAAAAAGAATTTCGCGGGCACCTTAATTGCGCTAAGAATGGATTTCCCTAAACTTCTCCCTAAACGGGTCAAAACGGATGGGCACGGGCAACAGCTGGACGGTATTTCAATGTGTACTAGTTAAATCATCCTAGATTCATTGAATTGACAATTGTTATTATAACAATGTAGGCGGCAGATCGACCACTTACAATTAGGTTCTGCAAATAATTTACGAAATAGGGTATTTTTCGATTTGATAAAAACTATTTTAATTTGAAGATTGGGACGACATATTTAATAGAAAAATAAAAATAAATTTATTAATACACATTTTCTCAATTCTATACAATTAAAATCTAATTTATTTTTCGTTATTTTGAATTTACCGCCAAAACGCTCCTTACGATGACTTTTTATCACGTGACATGTGACGTCAACTCTGTATAAACGGCACCGGTACAAATACTTAGTTTGGCGCCGTCTTAGAAGTATTTGTGCACAGAGGCACCGCACACCAGTAATATCACTTTCTATCCTTTAAAAATCTTGTTGAGTTGTTAATTATAAATTCGACATTCACTTATTTACTTACGTCACGTGTTAAAAAGTCATCGTAAGAAGCGTTTTGGCGGTAAATTCAAAACAACGAAAAATAAATTTGATTTAAATCGTTTTTTATTGAGAAAATGGATAGAAATTAGTTTATTTTAATTTTTCTGTTAAATATCTCGTTCCAATCTTCATATTAGAATAGTTTTTGAAAAATTGGAAAATACCCTATTGGGGTATGAGAACGTGAACCTGTTATTCATTCAACATTATTTTGAAAACAATAAAAATTGAATCTGTAAGTCCTTTCTGTATATTTATGACTTTTTATTAAAATATAAGAAACTCAACGTTAGACAATGCTCAATAAATAACATAAAAGTCTCGAGAAAATCACAAATCTCATAATATTTATGAAACATGATTTAAATCAAACATGGATTTTTATATCCGTGTTTAACTTGTTTACACAAAGAATTCGAGTTTTGTGTGAAACTCGTTGAGTGACTTTCGCGAGTTCAATCAACTTGGATTGACGCATTTATGACGGATTATTCGATGTCTAGCCACCGATGGTTATGTGGCAGCATCTACAATGTCACATGCGAACTACGTATCGATGACCTGATGTCACACAAACCTGCATCGCGCAAACAGAGTTTACCGCGCCACTGGTATATTATACAACGTCCCGATGTCAACCGTCGGGCAGTTTGCCCACCAGAAAAAACACCCACCTGGTCAAAGGAACTTCCCTTTTCTTTACAGTATGAGTGAACTTTACACCCATTTCCTCACACCTCTATGGTTATATCCACAAAGGGTAACCTTCTAACAATATGGGTCATGTGTAGATGTCACCTCTCTATAGCTTTCGTTCAACTGTCCAACAACAGCCTCTACACTGTCCACCTATTAACACTGCAGTTTGTAAAAATTGTAAAAGCGATTTGTTTTTAAAAGAGTAACCGTGTAGTTTTTTTTTTATCGCGTAATAAATAGCCTATGTCCTTCTCCATATCCTGCTATATCTCTGCCAAATTTCATGACGATCGGTACAGCGGTTTAGGCGTGAAAGCGTAATAAACAGACATACAGAGTTATTTTCGCATTTATGATGTTAGTAGGGATAAAATACCCAAAAAAAAAAAACACGAAATCTTTTATTTTATTGTGTTTAGATCTCGATACATTTCATGTCTGCAGAGTTTGGCTAGCTAATTAAATTTGACCCTGTAGAAATAAAGTAGTATATCTTACCCGCCCCCGCCGGCACCGGTCAGCTTGCAGGCGAGCCCCTTGGCGCGCGCGGCCGCCCGTATCACCTCCAGCGCCGGGTGTGACACGCCCAGAGCTGACAGAAGGCAGTGGTTCATGTCCCACAGTTCCTGTAACAATAGAGAAGCGAGGTTATACGATGGAACAATAGTGCTTGTTCTAATATAAGCCTGTGAAGATAACATAATATCACGACTTGTTCACCCGAAGGCTGGGCAGAGGTGTACACCTACATTTCGCCAGTTATTTTTAAGTCCAATTGGGGCGAGCCTATTGCCATCAACCGGACAGAAATCTAGACTCCGTGCTGCTAATAAGAAATTACAGATAGGAAAACCTTTCACTTTCCCCGATCTGGGAATCGAAACAAAGAGCTCATGTTCAGCAATAGCGTGTGCGACCACTAGACCAACGAGGCAATCTACGAAATAAATCTGGCTAAGGTATAAAGGTAATTTGAGGGAATGATTTACTAATGACATACAGGAAAAGTTTTTATCCAGTGCGGAAATTGTAATCATGAATTCAGCATATCATTCTAGACTCCCTAGCGCAAAATTTTTTCGCCGGATGCACAAAAAAAAAATCTGTTGTTCATACATTACATACATTTTGGCCGCGTAGGTATTGCACTTTTCTATGAAACAGCTGATGTGGTTTTTTTTCAACCGGCGAAAAATTTCTGCGCCAGGGGTTCTAGAATGATTTGCTGAATTCATGGTTGCAATTTGCGCACTGGATAAAAACTTACCCTGTATATATAATCTATTGCTTTATTTGTACAGTACAAGTAGCTAAGGGCATTACGCTGTTATAGGTTACGATGAAGGATTAGATAAGGATAATAATTTGTTTTCTTAATTTGATAAAAGCCAATAGTCTTCCTAAAGGATTTCCTGAATTTGCGATTGATCCCAATTATCATTTGCCTAGCCATTCCCCAACAATCTCGGGGTCGGCTTCCAGTCTAACCGGATGCAGCTGAATACCAGTATTTTACATGGAGCGACTGCCTATCTGACCTCCACAACACAGTTACTTGGTAATACGGTACCTATTGGTAAGACTGTCACAAGCCGATCGATTCGATTTACGGAACTATAGTTATGAATGATCAGCCTGTCAATTTTATACGGGGCGTCTCGCTCGCGCTGGGTTGCTTGTCTCCCTCCAGCGGCGGCCGAGGCGTTTTTTTTGTTTTTTTTAGTTTTGTGCATGCGTTGTTCATGCCAGCCTGGTGGGCAAGACGACCTAAGTTAGCCCATCATTAGATATTTAGTGTGTACCCTTTTTCTTGTTGTTTCGACTATGCGTCCACGTGTATATTGTATTTTAAAGTAGAAAATCACAAAGTGTATTATCCACGAGAATACTGCCGACAAACTGTACAGCAGTTTGGCAGAAGCATTATGTATTTATTTCTATGTTACATTTCGTGAATAAATTAAAAAAAAAAAAAAAAAAAAAACTGAGGAAAATGACGACGATGATGCTGACTCTCATGTTTAAATATAAAATCCTAGTAGGCATAGAAAATAACAACAGATTTGTCATATTCCAAAAACATCAACACAGCTATTTTAAGTAGTTCCTATTAAGACTTTCCTACTATGCGCTTACGCACGTAATGTTATAAATACAAACTATAGGCATTAAAAAATCGCTTCGTAATAGAAAATCATGTAATAAAATAGTGACGTGCGTGCATTATTCGACTACGTTTATATTGATGCGTCGACTAATTTTTTCGTGCACAAATTTTTTTTTCGTGCACACTGTTTTCACAACAAGGGGCTTGTGGCTGTCATAACATTAACAGCCGCGCGTTTCAATCAATCTGGTTAAGCTACGCTTGCCTCGGTTGCTCCTTGGATAGGTGATCATTATATACCAAGATCTCTCCGTGCTTCAGAAAGCATGTTAAGCCGTTGGTCCCAGCACTCATTCGTTGATTTTTGACAGTCGTTACGGGCCGTCAGTTTTGACAACCACTCATTCCAATGGGTATCCTATTACCCAATAAATGGGTTGTGGTGGTCAGAAAGGCCCAGTTAGACTGGAAGCCGACCCCAACATAGTTGGGAAAAGGCTAGGCAGATGATGATGATGATTGTATTTCACAACAAATGTTTGCGAGTGCCACTGACGTCACTAAATTTACTTTAGGTTGTAAAAATAGCTATAACACTTTTCATCATTCATCTTGCTATCGACCCATAAATGTCGGTTGTTTTAGAATTTTCCCATAGATTGCTTTAGCATGATTTTGTGGGATATTGCAAAATGAGGCTCGTCAAATAAATATTCCGTCTTCACAGGAAGTGCTATTGAGTTTATTGCCTTTTTTAAATGGGTCCATTAGAAGCTATTGAATCAAGGGGGCAAACTTCTTTGTGAAGTGGAATTAGTAGGTACTTAGGTGAGTAAAAGTTATTTAACATTTAAGGAGATGATATTATATGAAGGATTACAAACGGTCATCATCATCATTTCAGACGAAAGACGTCCACTGCTGGACATAGGCCTCCCCCAGGCTCCTCCACTTCGACCGGTCTACGTCTTCCGGTACGCGGTTGCCATTTCAGAACCTTTCGGCCCCATCGGCCATCTGTTCTGCGAGCAATGTGCCCTGCCCACTGCCACTTAAGTTTGGCAATTCTTCGGGCTATGTCGATTGCCTTGGTTCTCCTGTGGATCTCTTCATTTCTGATTCTATCGCGTAGGGAAACTCCGAGCATAGCCCTCTCCATTGCCCTTTGGGCGACTTTAAGCCTTCTGATAAGGCCCATTGTGAGCGACCACGTCTCTGTACCATAGGTCATCACTGGCAACACACACTGGTCAAAGACTTTCGTCTTGAGACACTGAGGTATTTGGGACGAGAAGATATTGAGAAGCCTCCCGAACGCTGCCCAGCCGAGTCGGATACGACGATTACAAAAGGTACTTACTGCTAAATGCTGGTATTCTGCTTCTGAATCAATTTCACACTTGCCACTGGAGAGTTTTTCCAAAACCTAGAAAGGAAGAACGATTACATTAAATTCATCCATAATATAGAGACGTTTGTTCAATTACTGGCAGTTCGATTTTTCAATGAGACATTATTTCGAATTTCCGATAACATTTATAAATATTAACAGAATTACATATTGTATAGTGTTTATTGGCTATGTTTAAGAAATACATAGTGGCATGGGACAGCGACGCGCAATCTATGAATGTACATGATTCCAACCATTCTAGACACTAAATTTTTCGTTGGTTATTTTAAACAAAAAACAGCTGTTTCCCGCATTTTGACCGCACTTTTCTATAAAACAGCAGTTTTTTTTTTTTCAACCTAAAATTTCTTGGCTTCCGTTTCAGAATCATGTAGGTACCATGTTGTGTTCTTGCCATCCTGTATATTCGATGCAGGTAGATAAAACAGTGAGATATCAAATATCAAACTCAAATGTTCGATATTTTGAATTCATAGATTCAGATAAACAATAATACAAGTAGCACAAACGAGGTTCTATGCATTACTATGCCTAGAACCTTATTCGCCTTACAATCTAAGAAGCCGGTCCTAGGATTAAAATAGCTCAGAGTGTATCAATGTTTACGATACTACGCAAGTCGTGTCTGACTGCGAGGAACGGGTTAGTTTGCGAGGTAAGCTACCAGTCAAGGCGATACTAACATATTAATTTATCGGCGAACTACGAGCCGTCATTTTGACTAATAGAAATAGACGTTTGGACACTTGGTCAGTATTAAATTCGCGGTTTATATTCAAGGTATACTATCATCGACTTAAATATTGCAAGCCCTGAATGACTGGATAATGAAGCTTGAAAAATTGTTAAACGACATGATATGACACTAATCAATGGGCCTCATAAGAAGGCTGAAAATCACCCAAAGGGCAATGGAGAAGGCTGTGCTTGGAGTTTCCCTAGTTGATCGAATCAGAAATGAAGCAGAACCAAGATAACATACAGCACGAAAATTTGCCAAATTTAAGTGGCAGTGGCCAGGGCACATTGCTCGCAGAACAGATAGCAAATAGCCTAGAATAGATGGCTGATTGGGCCGAAAGATTCTGGAGTAGCGACCGCGTCCTGGAAGACGTGGCGTTGGAAGGCCTCCCAAAAAGTGGACCGATGACTGGAAGCCACAGGAATCTGCTGTATGCGAGAAACACAGAACCGGTCGAAATAGCGGTGATTGGGGGAGGCCCTTGTCCAGCAGTGGACGTCTTTCGGCTGAAATGGTGATGACACTAATCACAGAAACTTGTCGAAAGTTGTCGCACCAACTCTTCGTAGCAGAAACGCTAGGAACGAGTGAGGGGTGGATGTTAGGTATCGAATCAGAAACAAAGAGATTCGCTGGAGAATCTGAAGACTTGCCAAATTTAAGTAGCAGTTAATGGGGCACATTGGTCCTGGAGTGGCGTTCGCGTAACGCGGCCGATATCTTAGGCATGTTTCAGTTATTATTTCCTAGCTTTAGCAAAGCTGTGGCGGCCCAAGTTTCGACCTGTTTTTGAGTCATGTCGTTAAACACTATCCCGAGCCTCATTATCCTTTCTTATTGTGACCAAAGCAAGAGAAAGCACAGGCCAAGGAAATATGTCCAACAGTGGCCCATCTTTCGCCTAAATTAAGGAAATTTTTACCAGCAAAAGGTGCAGATATTTTGGCTTAATTAAATTTGCTTGTAATCTGCGATTATACAGCAAACATAGCTTTTATCTATGGCTAAGTAAACACAACTAAACCAAATAAAATACCTTTATAAAACCAACCTGCGTGGCTGTATGAGCAACATGATCACATGCATCCATTATATGGTCCACTGCGGCCGTGTTCCTCTGCCTCAAAGCTGCGACCTTTACCACCAGAGCTCTGGTCTCCCTGGAAACGCGAGAGTCCACCAGCAGGACCCGTAAGTCCATCTTTATGTCTAAGTGACGAGGCTTGCTGCCCTTCTTGAAGGAAACCAGAGAGCCGAAGGTGCAGGTGGCGTTGTCTATGCCTGTGGGTCGAAAAAGGTTGAATTAGTCTATGATGTCTTTCTAAATGAACGATTAAGTTGCCTGTTTAGCACGAGTCTACTGATTAAGAATAAACTGTACTTATAGACGAAGTTATAATTATTTGCGCTGCTTCTTAATAAAACTGCTCTGGAGAGCCATGACAGAGTGTCAACGGTCGCTAACCGTCTTATTAGAAAACGAGATCTAAAGTTAGTTCTAGCTTAAAGTCAGTTTTTGCATTACCAACTTTTCTTCTATTTGGGTAATGTTCTTAATCCAAAAATGACATGACATTTAGCACTGAACTAAGTGGTCAGTTTTGTAAAAAGGAGCTGTATTTCGATTTTTGTTAGGTTCTTATTTAAAAAACAGGCTCGATGGTTTAAACCATACCTGAAGAAAACCTTGTTTTGTTGATAGTAATTTTGGTGGGACGACCATTACAATTTCTGGAGCTCAGAAGCTGGAAATCATTTCGGATATCACGAAAAAACTCAATAACAAAACAAATCTTAAAGAGTGGGAAATTCACGAAACATCTGGTTTTTTTGTGTACACGTTCAATTAGTACATCCTATGGGTAGTGTAGTGGGTAAACAAAACTGAAGATCACTACGTCATAACGGTTTGAACGTGTTGAAATGTTGGACCGAAACGAATACTGTAAACATAATATACAAACGGAATACCCAAGAGCCATTTTTTGTAGTCCTGTGAAAACATTTCTGATATTTAAACGAACAACAGGTCGAACAGGATTATTTATCTTGTGTTCGTAGTTTAGTTTCCAAAAATGTAAACCAATATTTTCTATTTGGAAAAAACCTTAACACCATAAACCATAAAGTTCAGTATGTTCTACAAATTGTACAAGTATTATGACTTCAAATAGTACAGTCATTCTAAATAAAACTTAATATGCGCTAACATAAACTTGATATTTTTTGCAGCAATAACATCAATTGGAAGCAAGGATTTGAAGATGGGATAGTTATGTATATGTATCATCAAGTCATTGTATTTAATTATGTATGACGGATATACACACCCACTACTCAAGTAATTTGTCAAGCAATATAACACAATCTTAATTACCATATTCATGTTAAAAGATGCATTATGTATTCAATACAGGGTTTTATAATATTTTATAAATCAATATATGCACGAAATGACGTAGATCGTAAAACCACGATATATTTGTTTAATATTAAAATGTGGTAACTACACAAACTGAAATTAAAATTTAAAGGGATCCGGTGTCATGGCGTATTGGTTTTGTTTTAATTATAATTTTATTTGACGTTCGTTAATATTTAAAATGTGTGTGCAATTTCAATATTAGAAGGTTGCCATGTCGCCGTAGTTTACATATCAATTATGTATTATTATTTACGTCACACTTTTAAATTCATTCATGTTCATACCTACACTTATTTACAAGTCTAACTACTCCGAATCCGAACCAAATGTTTGCCGAAAATGAGTTTGAGGAAATCCTTATTTTAGCTACCGAACAGATTCGAAGAGAATCTATTAATCCACTTTATAGCTCGTTTAAGATCTAAACACGCAACAAATATTAGCTAATAATACGGATAATGAGATAACAAGTCAAGGGCTGCCTTGAGGATGGACCACTTAGCAAAGTTTATCTTGATTCATTAAACAATGTGAGCGCCTTTATAACAACGGATCAATATTTGTAGAAGGCGCAAGAGACACAAGAACAGTTTTAGATGAAAGTTTTTTTCGTAGACGCAATTTTGCGCACGAAATAAAAGGACCACTTCATTGTTTCGTCGGGATAGATTAATAGTGTACCATTTGGTCCTTCGAGCCGGATTCAGAATGGCTCACAAATTCCCACGGAATCACTTTTATCTATTCTACTAAATGCATGGAGACATCTTGATTTAATCATAAATCTTGAATCTATTTTTAGATTCAACAGCTGAGTCTAGTCTACAAATCGTACAACGACGACGACGTTGTTTTACATGTTTTGGATTCAAAAGTCTACTCTTACATTAGTTAGTGCGTTCTACAACCACATATTGGTCAGTGGTCCCAAAGTGTGTCAAGGTCTGTGTCGCTTTCTATCGACGCCGTACGGAGGGATATGATGATGTCCAAGCCGCGAACTTGCCCTACTTCACCAAATAGATCGAGTTGGTCCGTGAATGGTAAACACGAGACTTTCAATTGGGACTTGAGGGCAAAGACTTCGGAGTGGAAAAGCAGGAATATTTGTGTAGGAAAGTTTTGATTGTGTTGTGACGAAAACTGTCTGATACGATTGACTGTTTATTAGTCAGTGAAAATATACGCATAGCAAAATCTCGTGTGTTTTTAAATCTTTAAAGGAAAACATGATCGGAGAATTATCGTTGAGATGTCCTCCCACAATAACATGCAATCAACACATCATCGAAATATCGGGATATAAGCCAATAATAACAAATAAGAGCTGACAAAACTTTACAACGTTTAAGAAAACGTTGTAAAGTAACGAAAAGAAAATTATTAATTCAAAATTCGGCGGACTTGGCATTTACCGTCTCAAGGAGCTCAAATAACGTAACATCTTTTGTGAGGTCAATGCAGACGAAGTATATGGCCCCTAATCTCTGATATATGGCCAAGGTACATCTCAAGCTGTCAAGGTTTGTCGTACATCAAACAATAAAATTACTAGCAATTCGGTCTTATATAATGTGTGGGCAAATACATTGGCTATTCTAGTTTGGAATTAGAAAATAATATCTTGGGGGCAGTTGAGACCTTGGTCAATACATATTCGACCAAGGTCGAGGTTAGTGATTTTGAACTTAAAACCTCTGTAAGAAAGTAAATGGTTGGTCTGTAGAGAAGTGAGCCAGTATCTTCGATAATCCGAAGTTTAGAAAGAAGAACCTTGATTACCAAATTTTCGATGCCAGAGTAATTTAGTTTTGGGACACGTGAGCCATTCTGAGACAAAAAATGGTCTGTGGCATTTGAAATTAATTAAAATATAAGCTCGTGTGATTTGTACACTGTTTTAGCAAGATGTCGGTCCAATTATTATTAAGTCATTGACAGTTTAGTTTCTGAGTACAGGGTCATAGGTTCATCGGTCTTATTGTACAAAAAATTTAATATTTAATTAGTAACAAGATAAGTTTTTCAAAATAATAGTAACAACAGATAATAATAACAGATAATTTTCAAAAGCGTTATCTAAATAAAACAAAATCGACCTCTGAACTTTTCTAAACTAGGTACCTAATATCTCTTCATTTTAATGCCTAACGGAAATCGAGTAATGAATTTTATCAACTATTACAAAGTATTCGAGGTTCTCGATAGCTCTGACGTCATTAACAACTTTGTGTAAACTGTAGAATATACTAATATCGACGCTGCCAATGAAACCAAAACACTGGAGATGAAAGATTTACCAATGATTTGGATATTTTATTTACCAGACGTACTAAATGATCAACACATTTGGATCAAGACTGCTTAATATACATTTTACTACAGAAATACAGTATATGTAAAACAGAAATAAATAATACTAGAAGTTTTAAAAATGATGGTTCTATTTATAATTGAGGTTGCCTAAGGAAAATTTTATATTCTGGGATAGTTTCCGAGCTTATGGAGCAGTTTTTGTTACAAATCGTTGTTGCTATTTATAAAACTTCGATGCACATCGCGATTGCGACTAGGGCAAAACTCTGACTAGGGACAAACTCTTTGATACTATTTTAAAAATATTATGTTACACAGGAAAAAAATCAATGGTTTGTGTTAAGGATAACTCACCTGATGGAGACCCGTGCATTATTCTCTCGCAGTTAAACGCCCATTCTGATATAATCTCTCTCTCAGTCATACTAAAATCTTCACTGGTCTGATCGTAGAACGCGTCAAATGACGTCGAACTCTTCAATTTGAGGAGCTGGATCAGAGCACCCGCTAAACAAACGGCAAAAGACGCCGAACTGCCAGTTCCTGCTCCAATAGTAAGTTCAGATCCTAATGAGATCTCTAACGATCTAACAGGAAGATTGGTACTTCCAAATATTCCGGAATAGACGTATAGGAAACTGCGTAAGGAATTCTTCTGGTTGTTTTGTAATGCGTCGAAGTTTGGTTTGATTATGTGCAGGAACTCGTCAACTCTTCGCAGATGGTTGTCGTGGTCCAGTTTGTCTGGTAATCTCCAGGAGAATTTTCCTGTGATGCCTGGTGCCAGCTTTGGATGGAAGAGGCTTTTGACTGTAGGTTCCAGCGGTAGGGTTTCTTCTAATCCGACGCATGGTAAGTGGATCCGTATCGTCGGTTCCACGTGGTAGTTTACTTCCTGTAAAGGAGGAAAACGGTATGTTAATCTTACAATGCTTGATAATTTAAATTAAGTATTAAATATCAGTTGGTGGCTTTGTGGCATTCATTTTACTTATGATCTAATGTACCACCGTGATAAGAAAAACTTTTATGTATTTCCTAGAAGTCACGTTTCTTATAAAGAGTGTAAAATATTGCAGTTCAAAGTGATTTATGCTCGTAAAAAAATCATGTCCATGAAGTCATAATGGGACATTTTTTTTTAATATTTTACCTATTCATAACACATAATTCTTGTGGTTATTTGCTACCGTACATCAACATATTTTAATACTAATGGGGACATTTAGTAAAATGACCATCAATTTATTTGACTAAGTACCTTATATTTATGCTAAATGAATTGTTTACGTTAAATAAATAGCTTCTGAAATAATTAAATATACTATAGCAATTAAATTAAATGTTCATGTATGAATCTAATAAATAAGAACTAAATAAAAGTTGAAGGTATCTTACATGTAAATTATGTTTATTCTTTGGGATTTTAGTAAGCCCTATACATATTGAAAAGCAGGTTCCTACTTTGTCTAAATAGACGAGTATTTCGAAATATTTTTCATTATTTCGATAAAATTTACGATTTTCAAAAAATATTCCTCTACATAAACAGCAATACCAAAAACTGTATTTCATAGCTTTTTGTTCAGTTTTTTTTTTTTACTTCTTTTAATAAATATTATTTAAAACCAATGCTGTTTTTTCTTAATTTATTTATCTACCACCTGGCCTATCAATGAAAATGTATTCCTTTCTAAACACAGGCACTAACTCAACTAGGTATTGCCAAAGTCAGGTTTCTATTTAGCGATGTAGGCTATGCACCTAACAGCTATACGAGCCAATACATGGGTAATATTTAGACGGCATATAGGGACACCTTACACACGACCACTACACACATGCGGATGTTAATGTACCAAGTTTCCATTTTTTTTAAACTTCTTTTAAATCTTCTAAATAAACAGCATGTTTGTATAAGATGGAATCTTCCCATTTGTTTTTAATACTGGCCAATACCAAAAAATATAAGCATAAGTATATCAAAAAAATATAAGCATCAAAATTTTTCTAAGTTAACACTTAAGTTAAAAAAACCTATCGCAAAGCCTTATCATGCACATATGCAGTACAAATCCAACCATCATAATAATATAATGTAATTATTGGTAAATGATTAATTTTAGAATGTACCTATTGCAATAATTTCATAAATAATATTTTGACATTTAATAATTAAGAAGATTTGATATTGATGTATTCTCGCTGTAGTGTTTTTATTTTGGTTAGGGGTAATCACGATATTAAAATTAAGTTCATGGTGTATTCCTATATTTCGACACAAATGTATTTTTGTTTATGAAATAAATTAAATGAAATATACGAATAGGAATAAAACAAAAGAAGCAACAAAAAAATAAGATCAAAAAAATACTAAAATTAAAAATTTACGAAATAAAAATATTACCTTAATAACGATCGAGCTCCTGAGACCAAGACTGACAGCCACCGCAGTCTTCCCGTACACAACCGAATGCTCTCCATGCAAGATCACTTTACCGGGAGCAGACACACTTACTGTGTACAAGTTATCTATTCCGTTCAACATTTTTAATAAGTCTTTAGTACACGCAAGGAGCCAATAAAAACAACATATATTTTGTTCTACTTCATTATTATTTCCAAATTACATTTCAAGACTTCTGTGCGTCCCACTGTTCTACCGTTAGCGTCTTTTGCGTGAATGCGTGTATGCTCTTCAGTTCTTCTTGAAGCACTGCGTTCACCAATCTGTGGAGTGAATTATTATACTATAATAAGTATAATAGATCGATTGTTATTCTAATGGGGACGTTTGAACGTGTTAGTTGGAGATACCTATCTTGGTGAATATAAAACGGCTTTGTCATCTTATCATTCGGGTGTTGCATTTTATGAATATTTTTTCCGCATCTTATTGACTTTTCAACCATTGGTATTTTTGTGTGCAGTTTCAGTTGCAAGCTTCGGTCTACGTCATCAGTCAGGGGTTACCTATTGTTACTTCTAACTTATTTAAATGTTAAAAAGATGTGCTCTGAATTTTTATGTCGAGTTCTTTGTCTAAAAGTGCACGGTGCCTGATGACGTCTAAGATAGGTCCTTATTTGCATTCTCTTTGAATTTATATTTAGCAAGATTATCTTTGAATTTTTGCGCTGGTTTTCCTCAAGAGGGTTAGAGTATTCTTAGCTAAGAGGAAGTGGTTATGAATGCATCATACTTATTTAAATACAAAACAGGAAAGAGTTTTTTTATTTTATCGGGTTAAATGAACTATGAAAATGCTGTTCCCAAACAAACAAGCCCAAGTTTTTTGCCTTTAATTGGTATAATGCAAAAAACTTGAGCACCTGGCAGGACATATTTTAAAGCCTTATTTTCTATGATAATGTGCCTATCTTCGCATACTAGAGTAATAAGTCTTTCTATAATTTTGCCAGACGCCATGGCTTAGCGCAGTCAGTATTCCAACAAAACCCGATGGTAAGTTTGCGTATGAACCGTTTCTATCACACATGCACACATTGTATCCATTTTGTCAACTCCTGGCACTCAGCCACAGTTTTTATTGCAATTTTTGCACGCACGTCGTATGCACAATGACCTTCTCATGGTCTCATTACGACTCAATATCGGTAACAATGCTACTATTGTACGATATTGTTTGATTGTATATGACTTGGGACACGTAGCCGGGTTGTAAAGTGGTCTTCTTGGGAATACCAGTGTGTTATAATCGAATTTATTGTACCAGGAAAGTGAAGCCATAATATGCGGAAAGATTTGTGTCTTGGGAGTCCCACACTCATTCACGATATCAATAATTGACGATAAACAAATTGCAACCTTAAAGACTGCCACAAACAGGCGCGAGGAGGAGGTCAAACAATTTTTATGAAAATTTCATGGAATTTGTTCCACAAAAAACGAGTCGCGTCTGTCCGCGGGAGCCTTAAAAATTTCCAAGTTCATACTTTTAGATGTTAGGAATTTACGAGAAAAGTGCACTAAAACTTTCGCGTGTTTCGCAAAAGATGATAAGTATCAAGTAAAATATGGTATCAAGAGCGATGAGAAACAGTATCCTCATTCATGTGCGAAGCTATATTTACGAGTAATTATCGTTGTTGTAGAACAACATTATAACGTACGGATTAATCGATCAAACCTATTTGTAACGCTTTTATGACTTGACCTGGAGAAATGGATTCCAAATTAATGGCTGCGATGACGGGTTCCAACCTACCAACGTGGTTTAATTACATTTGCTAATTTTGAACCAGATACGTATGGATCAAAACTCCCGATACGAAAACTGTTTATAGCCTTGCAGCTTTTTCAAAGGGAACAAATGAATCACTGAATTATTTGATCTCGGTGTTGGTGTTACAATCAGTGCAACGCCAATGAGTTCTAATTTGCGTTCATGGTCTGTGCACTTCGAAACTAGTGTTTTATTAATGATTTACTGACATTTTATAGGGTCAAGTATCGCCTACACGTGACTTTCGATTATGTCTGATAACTGTGTTTTATGTATCGGTGTAAATGTCCACTAGACTAGGTTGAGATGCGCAGCATGTTGCCAGAACTGATTAATTCAAATGTTTTGTTGTCTGGATTCGAAAAACAATAGTTCAAGGATGTGTAGATGCGCAACAAAGTTCTTAGTTCAATCGTAATTATCGATCTAGTTTCAACTAAAAAGCGGATAAACACGTGCTTTTAGGAGCACCCACATTGTAGATACTTGCAACTGAAACGTCTCATCAATGACCAGATTGATTCTAAATACGGCAACACTTAAAAGAGCAGTCTCGCATTAATACCTATTATAAGCATTTCCCACAAAAACATAAAAAAAACAATCTATAATTGAAACAATAGGTCAAAGACTCGACGTGTGGATTTTGGCAGTTCTAAATTATTCAACAAAACAATTTAGATACAAGCAAACCTTACTTTAAAATGTTTACATAGATGGTAGAAATAGCATTTGGGACTCACCTATGCCTGGCAAGCAGCGGTTTCCCCTGAAACTTATCAGACACGATAAGCACAGAAAACTTCGCGCCACAGCCGTCGCTATCATCCGTCACCTCCTGTTGGCAACGAGACAGAACGTCAGCATTATGTCACACACAATACGTTGCGTCATGGGCCGATAGACTAAACACGATTATTTCATAAGACACTGACAGAATCATTAGTTAATCAGTCATCTTGTATTTTAAAGTATGTTAAGAATGACCGCCATTTTATCAAAGGACTCGTCCGGGGGATTCCCACATAAAGTGCCAACCTTACTTTTTCTGCTATGGACGGCACGAGTGCTGTTAAGATTATGGGCAACTTACTACATGAGACATTTATCTTTATTCAGACTCGCAACGATTAGGAAAAGTTTCTATCGGAGTTGCATTGATGCCCATATGGCGGTGCTAGCCCGTCTCCACCAGGTGTCAAGAGAAAGTCATAATCAGGTCATAAAATTCGACGAAACAAACCTCATTTTACAGCGTTAGTTGGATAATATGACTGGCGCCAACTTTGTTCATGAGATAGGAGTAAGGCAATTGCATGAATAGTCTGCTTTCATAATAATGTCCAAGAAAAGCGTTTAAGTTGTCGAGTATTCACAGTCATGTAAATTGAGTTGTTTTCTATATTTCTATGAGGATACTAAATAAAACCGCACCTACATACTATTCGTTCGTCGTAACTTCCTACGCAACTCGTAATGGAGGAACGAGTTAGGTTGCGCGGGAAAACAGACTAGACCCGTCGCCATACTTGTGAAATATTTACCTACGCCAATTATAGAATGATTGAACAGAAACGGCAGACAGACACACGTGAGAATTCATTGTGCAGTGTATCAATTAGTGGAATTGGAACAAATATACCATCGGCATAATCATTTTTGTTGCCATAGCAATCTCTCGAACCCAAAAACCGTGATCGTGTGTAGACGTAAAAGGTATGCAGAGGTCGTAGACCTCTTCCCTAAAAAATAAGCAGATAATAGCGTTACTAATGAGGATGACGCCACACATTTCTAAGACATAACAAAAGATTTTTTTACTCTAACAAAACATGTGAACAACAACACGCCCTCTACAGAGGACGAGCAACATAATCCGTAGATTTATGTTTTAACAACTGACCTACGTTACTCTACAACGGACATGGACTAGACTATAGCAGTTAGGTATTTCTAGAGCATAGTATATATTACGGGAGGCCCTGACATTTATTGGCGGCGAGACAAGAGAAATTGATGCAAATTGACTACAATTGCCCTGGAAGAGTGCTGCCTCAAGGCTCAATCTCAATATCTTTATTGTGGATCATAGGTAGGTACATAATACAGGTCTTAAATAGTTAATTGTGATCAGCTACGTCCCGCCCCTAGGGCATACAACAGTTACATACCCCATGCCCTTAGGGCTATAGCAGTAATTGGAGAAAATGTAGATCGAACTTCAAGTATTCAGGACTTTAGTTTCAATTAAATAAATCAAAGGTCTGTGTGCATTGACAGCTTTTAATTTCATAACATTTAAGAAACGTGACTGCATGGAAATGCGGGAATAGTTTATGCTTCAACAGCCCAAGGTGGCAACTAAGGACGGTACCATTGAATTTTGAAAGTGCTCGTGTTAAAGTGAAAAAGATATGACTGGCCGAAAGACCAACTCAATCTTTAGAAACTGCACAAACCTAAAAAGATTCTCCAGTCCCTTTCTTTAAAACATCTGTAAATAAAAGAATGATGTAAACATCGTCTTCAATGAAACCAATAAATCAAACTAATCCATTAGAAGATTACCCATCCGAATCTAACACGTAGGGTAATTACCTATAATTA
Organism: Polymixis flavicincta; assembly: GCA_949987655.1. Taxonomy (NCBI): domain Eukaryota; kingdom Metazoa; phylum Arthropoda; class Insecta; order Lepidoptera; family Noctuidae; genus Polymixis; species Polymixis flavicincta. The sequence continues at coordinate 13,187,770 of OX465190.1, read as the reverse complement.
TAACAATATTCTACAATTACGTAGATTGATGATCAACCAGAAGCGGTTCAGTTCATACAAAACATACCGGTTACGGCATTAAATCTTGTTTACGTGTAGTCGCATGGTCGGAAATATTCTCACCATCTGTCTTTCTTTATCCGGTCTTTAAAGGTTAGTAACTCCAGTGTAAATATGAGTAGACGTGGTAGCCAGTCAAACGCAGATAATCTGGACACTGCAGAATCTCTTTAGCTTTAGCGTAACCAGTCTTATTTATATTCAAGGAAGCTTACTAATAAGTAAGACTGTTCGACTGACTGACGGCACTGTTCTCACCTTTGACTTTCAAGGTATCTCCATTATCATAATCGAAGTTGTGTAACCATCCGCAACTTTATCATTACTGATACTTAGTGTATCCCTGCTTCTTATCTGCGTAGGTTAACCTACTCATCATTACTGATCAAGCACTTTTATTAAGCAATTGTACGAGGTTTTTGAAAAAGATACCCTCGCCCACAGACAGATTACAGTTGGTCATGACATGGGAACGTGGCGGGCACGTTTGTAGGTTTTTTATTTATCAATTTGTTTTACATTAATTCCGATTACTATTCACATGTGAGAATTAAGAAAAAACAGATAGTGTCTACCTTCCCACGCTGAAACCGACAACTGCAATAGATATAGTGCAAAGTAGCTCGTTAAACGAATCACTGTTTTATGAACTGCATCCACAATTCCACAAACATTATGTAGATGATAAAAAGAAGTTGTAATCAATCATCATCCATTATAGGTATATCATGAAAGGTTGCTAGATCATTCTTTTTTACATTTTCCTGCTGCAATAACACTTGTCACTATCCCATTTCTTTAAGAATCGCGGTAGGAATGTGTCTAAAATTATGATGGCCTTTTCCAACTGTTGGGATCCGCTTATAGACTAACCGTATGCAGCTGAATGTAATACTAGTATTTTACATGCAGCGTCTGCCTATCTATAACCTCCACAACAACACAAGTTACTGGGTTATCTATCCTCTTGGTAAATGATTGTCTGACTTTCGGGTTTCTGACGACCCGTAACGACTGTCAAAGATCCACGAATGACAGCCGGGACCGATGGCTTAACGTGCTTTCCGAGGCACGGAGGGGTCTTGGTATATAAAGATGGCCACCCATCCACGGACCAACAGCAGCAAGCGTCGCTTAACGTGATCGATAGACCCAGTTGTTACTTAATTTCCCAACTGTTGTTTTATAATGAACAAGGTGACATTTTACAACATTAGACAGATCTAAATTAAATCAAAATCTAACCTTCATTCCGCGACATTGGTCTCTCATAACGACCGGCAGAGCGATAGAAGTTATTTCATATTGACCATACAATTGTAAGGTTAATCGTTCTTTCGACTTAACCTTGAATAATATTTAGGTGAACAAAGATTACAGTAGCATATCATTATGATACATTTGAATTAGACGGATACGCTCTTGACCGAAATGATCATATATAATCACGCAATTTTATATGCAAGCAGAGACTTAGCTAAATATTTACTAAAGTCTGCAAAATTTAATAATTCAAAGCCTTGTTGTATATAAACGATTGTGCAAAACATGGGAAACAAATTAAGAAAAATAAACAATCTATGTGCAGCCTTCGGAATAAGCACGTAAGTAAGGAGTCGTCTATCCGCCTCTTACAAAAACATGACGCATGTAACTACAATCATTTCCAGATACACTATCTCTTTAATTATTACTTGAATTAAAAACTACTGCTGCAACACTGACAAAATGATTAACGAATTGTTTCATAATAGATGCTGATCAAGTTTTGCAAAATTTTGCATCAAATGGAACGGAACCAATCAATATGTAAATTTAAAAAAAACCAAGAAGTTTTATTTCAGATTCAGAATCCACACAGCAATGTACTGAATGCGATGTATATTACTGCTAACTTTGAAAATGCAAGACGATCAGACAACTTGATAATATGACAAGTCTACTGTGTGTAACAAACAATTTTAAATTCAGTATCATTAAAAATAACTAAGTACATAGATGACATTAGATAGCCACAAGCAAATTAAGAAGAATTTAATTTATTGCCTAAACAATTAGTACTAACCAGTAATTTACATGTAAACTTAATAAGACCCCATTAGGAAGGTCGAATACAACCTCATTCAACTAATATGGTGAATCTACTCTTCAAACCAGCCCATTAGTATAATTAAAAGGTTTTATCAGAATAATACACTTGCATCACGCATTTCTGGTGTTTTAATCAAATTAACAAGATTTACATGTTGTTCATGATTAAAAAATACCAGAAGAGTTTTCGTGAAACAAAGGAGTTTGGATACACATAACTCTTTGGTCTGAGCTGCAATTTTTTTTTTTTATGAAACTGATGTCTTTTATTACAGATATATGTGACAATAAGTCACGGTCAGTGCATTGAAACCAGTTAGGACTGAAGTTTTCTAATATTTTGAGTTATCTGGTTGATCAAATATAAACGATGACCCTAAAATCAAAGAGCTTATAGGTTCCGCTAGGGTCGGTTCTAAGGTTATCGTTATGCTTTTATGTAAACGTTAATTAAATAACAATAGTTAACGCGTTTCTTTATAAGTACTGCAAACGATAAAGATTATTTTTTGGGTGAAGAATATGCTAAAAAGTTGAAATTAATTAGTTCAGTTAAGAAAATGGGAAGAGCAAATGGTATCTATGTATGTTTCTTTAATTTCTAAGTGTTTGTCTAGTAACCTGATAAGGAACTGTAAGACTTGGGCATTATCATTTTTACTTTCAAGTGGAGTTTAGGTTGATCTTTTCACGATAAGAGAAATCAAAACTTGAGAGGGTCCGTCGTCAATAAAGGATATCGATAACACGAAAGGTCCACGATAAGAAATCAACATTCTGTAAACATAAATATAAAATCCCACAGGTACACCATATCCCGCAAGAAGATTCGTCCCGGAATCGTGCGGCCCAGTTGAGGTAAAATCCGTGTAATTTGTCCATTAGCCGGTACAGACGGAACGTGAAGCTCACGCCGTTATTGTAAACTCACAGTTCTCGTTAATCATTTTATAGACCATTATAGCGTGCATTATAAAAGGTTACTGTTGAAAAACAAGAAATGTGCGATGCTTCAGGCAATACACAAACTGTTTATCTTGATTTTGGAGTTGATGAAATTTATAAAATTCTACTTTTACTTAAATATGATAAATCACGTAATATTTTAATGGTAAATACAAAGTCTATCTAGAAGAGACTGCTTAACAGCATGAAATGTGATCAAGCGCAGTGCTCCAGAAAGCTGACAAGGATTGATTGAGACGATACATCGAGTGCATTAGCAGTAGCAATTCTGTCATGATACAACCGACTACGGAAGAGGAACATGACTAACATGTAACCTATATGGCTTCGAATGTCGACCTACTAAACTTTCGAACCGTCTGTAAACGTGAAGATGATACACACGAGAAACGATTTCATTTGCGTCTACGAAAGAGGATGAAGTTTTATTAACTTTCTCTTTGGTCATGTATAACTGGGAGGTATACATGACCAAAGAGGTACTGCTTTGCTTATACCACTACAATGCCTTGTTTGTTTGAAGAAAAAAATGTTTACAGTTCATAGTAGAGTTTAAAACTCGCTTCAATGCTCATTCAGCACAAGACAATCTACATTGTTATAATTTCAGGTTGCTATAAACGCATCGTTAGCAATGCTTCCATATTAATGTGTGGATGTTCCGATCATCTAATTGTAACCACTCCTAGGGAGACTTTGCAACATTAATAAGTAATAAATAATATAAGTCTCGCCAGTCAGACGGATGTTTTCTTTTAGAAAATAAACTTTCGAAGTAAACATATATCTAAAGTATTAGCAGTTTGTACGACAGGCATCGATCGTGTACACGCAGTGAAAGCCGGACTTTAGAAATCACCAAACACCAGTTTTTAGAATAATAATTATTTATTTATAATTTCTCTGTTAGACGCAAATTTTGGAACTTTTACTTATTTTTTTATGGCAGGAAGCTATAGTTAACTTTAATATTGCTATTTATTCTGTCTAGTGTCTATTTTATTTTAAAGTAAGAAATACCTAGTAAACTTGTAAGTAGGTACTTCTGATTACTAAACATATTGAAAAATAACATTTCTAAGTTTTATTGTACGAAGTTTCAGTCTCCGGCGCGATTAAATAAGCAACCATATGTCATCAATAACACTTCATTGCTCAATAGCTGACTAAATTAACCGTTAATCATATTTAAATTATCAATAATATTTAAATATTGAACACAACCTTACAACGTTATTGATCATAAACCTTGAACGGAGAAAAAGCGGTAAATAATTAGAAGAAAAAAAAAAACATTAAGCGTAGATTACACTGAGGCCAACGACACGTAAAACAATCTTAAAATACACGTACCTAATTCTTATCACTTAAAAAAAGAACTTCACTCATAAATCACCGGTCACTTTGTCTATAGTACGAGTGTTTTTTTAGAACGCGTTCGAATATTATGTGCAGCGGCGTGCACCGACCGCGGCCCGCTAAGTCCACCGACTGACTTCCCGCGCTACTCGCGGATGCGGCTGAATGACCGGCTGCGCGATTGTGCGCGTCTTGTTGGCTCGTAAATCATGAGCTTCGGTGAAGACGAGCCGTCTAGTTTTCGAGTAGGTCTCACTTGGGTTATTACGTGGCATTGGATGACTGGACCCCAAATGTAACGATCTTGTCACGTTTATTACTCATATACATATATTTTGCACTTGTATAACGCGCACCAGTTAAAGAGGATGAGGATTGATAGGTCAACAAACCAAACTTTAAATCCTACGAACACATTCATTCTTGACGTACCTCCAATACAAGCATAACTCCTGCTTCTGCATCACCTTGACATTATTGCCAGCAAAAATAGGAAAACAAGGACATGCCGTTCTCAATTTATTACTTTCGGTGCCCAAGGGCCAAACTGTGCAAATATATCTTGCGTCACAAAAAACGTGTTACAAAAGTGTGGATTCTGAGTAGAGTACATTAATTTATCGTGTGTAGAACCAAAATCAAAATTAGTAGCACGCACGCAACACAAAACCATTGACAGGAAAGTGTGCTCGCACGCACGGAAAATAATCAAACATCCTCATTTGTGGGCCGGAGGAAAACCGATTAGATTACTTCGTATTAGGATTTAATTTGTTTAGTAAACGCGTAAGACCCAAAACTGCAGACTACCGACGTTTTAAAACACGATACATGAGAGATTTGATTGATAAGCATAATTCATGTTCAGTTACAAAGCCTTTTTAGTATTCTTTCATAAATTATGTAACCAATATTTTGTAATTATTTAATTTAAGTTTGTACGCGCAGTGTCTTGTCGTTCTTCTCCATAGGAACCGAATAAGTTTTGAAATGGCTTAACTAGCTTCATCTTACGGACTGACTTCTTTGACAACTCAAAAGTGCCTGTAAATGGTTTGATTGAAATATATGCTTTGAGTTTTGAGGTTGCCTTATGTCATCTCTTCTAAATGGTCCGTCTAATATTGAGTAGCCCACACACGATTCTGATAAATTACGATGATGTTTAAGCTGATGTAGAAATCAATGTAACGATCTCCAGAACCATTGACGTCTCTCAAAACAAATTGAAGGGTATCGACATAAATCAGCTTTCAAAATACTGTTCTTGACACCACACAGGTTTTCCAATGGTATTTCAGGATTACTCGGAACTTAAACCATACTATTAGATACTCAAGGACGTAAATTGGATAAAGCGGATGCGTATCAAAATGTGGCAGCTTCCGTTCTAGACTCAAATTGTAGGTGACGTTCATAAAACCAATTATGTTTCAGCTTCTTGCCACACCACATTTCGCAATATATTAACCTGATGGTCATTAAACCACATACCATAAAACCAATTCATTTGTAAAACAAACACATTAACTTAGAAGATGTCGCGCGGTTTCATAATACGTTATAATTTGCCGGGACCTTGCCGCAACACCGGTGTTGATATTGCGCAACGCAAAGACGCGTATTTTAGCATACACTTGATGTTGACTCTACGACTTAGATCTTTTGTTTGCTTTGGGACGCCAGATAAACGTGACATTGGCATCTGTGCCGATCCATCATTCTTTTAAATGTTTATGTTCTATGATGTTTCATAGAAAGCCATGTGTTGTTTGAGAATACACAATATGTAGTCCTGACTCATAGCGAGTCAAAGTGTCATCGTGACTTTCAGCTCCCCTAATTAGCATATTAGTCATTTACAACTGCAGATACGTTATTGCTTTTGCACTATCTATATCGACTAGAGCGATTAAAATAAGCTTAAAAACTCATATTACGAGTAAAGCTGAAATTACAAGGGCACTTAGGATAGGCACTCCAACATAATGTCTTCACCTAGATACTAGTTAATTATATAGATCGATTTCAAGTTTTTGTAGTGAATATTTGTTATGAACTAACTAACAGGACCAGTCAAACAATTGCGTAAAAGCCTACCTACATTATTAAAATTTAGAAAAACTGGTTTGGCAATTTTTACTTAATTAAAGACTGATATAAAAAGGCATTGTTTGTATATTATTCATATTATAATTGAGTTCTATCGATCGGTCTTAACTCCTACTGCTCTTATGGAGACCGAACCTCTAAACGTGCCTGGCTCGAAGCCAAAATACCTTCGTCACATGATTAACTTTTACTAAACCCATGTTGCTAACAGGTTGTTCGAGAGACCTGCAACTACAGTAATTATTTTCCTTATACTATTTGCATAACCCAACACGGACGCAGGTGTCAAAAACTCCAAAATTTCTTCCAAAACCCTTTGCACAATGTAAAAAGAAATTATGTCATTGGTGTTACATAAACGTTTTTTACGCGCCCCCGCACTGCGCTGTTCAAGGCCTACTGACGTCGAACGATAAGAAGTGGTTACGTTATACCAAGTTTTTATGACTGATACTAGGCGTCAATCAAGAATTCGGGCATAGATAAGTCTTTGAATGGATTAGCCCCTATATCGATGGCCTGCTGATGCAAGACAATATTACTATTAAGGAAGGTAATCAATTGTAACCAAAAATTCATATGAAAGTATTGAGAGTTGGGGTGCCCCAGGGAGCATACTCGGACCGAGTATGCTTCACTTGCAATAATACTAGAAACATTTTCTATCGTTTTGTTTAAAGCCACCTAATACGTCCAAAGAGCAGAATATGGCATAAAGGCAACAAAAGGGCACAAATGATGATTCAAAGTTGCATCCAGCTGAGATGTGACACGTGTATTTATTGAAATAATTCGAGACCTTGGGCTGTACGATAACAATTCGTTTATGTGCATAACGTGGTGGGATTTATATTGTTCTTTATATTGCGCGATTATTAAATAATTAATCTGGACCGTTGAGTTTCCACTGCATGGCTAAACGATTATAACAGTAAATGGCAAGATTTTACAGTGATGGATTATAGTTTTATAGTTGAGTTGTTATAAATTTAACATCATGGGAAGGCACAGGTGTATAAGTTAGTATGCTACATTTGCCAGCTATTTTTAAGTAATGGGGCGAGCCTACGGCGTTTAACCGGGCACAAATATACGTAGACACCTAACCACGCTTCTACTAAGAAATTCCTAATTGGAAAGCCCTGATGCATTTTATTGTAATCTATACAATTAATAAAGAGGAAAGATTTGATTGTTTGTTTGCATTGAATAGGCTCCAAAACTACTGGACCGATTTAAAAAATTCTTTCACTGTTCGGAAGCTTCACTATCCCGGGGTGACATAGGCTATATTTTATCTCCGTATTCCCACGGGAACGGAAACTACGCGGGTGAAACCGCGGAGTGCTGCTAGTATAGAATATCTAAATTGATACAAATGTTGCGACTTACGACAGTTGCAAGTATTGCAACCGATCGATGATCTATTTCATGACAACATTTTCCGTGTTCATCAAAATGGTTTTCATCAAAATATTAATATTTTTTCATTAGCGACAAAAAGAAGCCAACTGACTAATTAAATGAATACTTGACAAAGTTTCTAGAACTTTCTTCAATGTTTGAAAGCAATACTATCGTAATAAGTTTGTAATAGAAAAAATGTCGGTTCGAATCTAAAGGCTAAGTTTCTATCGAATATTTGGCAATCTATGACCTTGACGAAATGATTTCACGTTACCTTGATTAGTACAATATCTATCGTTAATTTATGAGTGTACGGCTGGACTTTGTAACGCTAAGAGAATTATCAGAACATGTGAAAGTGAGGAGGTGTGTCGCTCTCCTTTTTCCGCAGTGAAAGGAGATTTGGGCCAAATTCTTAATGCGTAATTACTTTGTCTACGTTGCGTAGCAGTAGCTGACATGGCAAAACATCTCGCTTTCTATTTATATCTTTATACCTCATCATCATCTGCCTAGCCTCTCCCCAACTATTATATGTTGGGGTCGGCTTCCAGTCTAACCGGATGCAGCTGAATACCAGTATTTTACATGGAGCGATTGCTTATCTGATCTTCGCAACCCAGTTACTTGTTAACACGATACCCCTTGGTAAGACTGGTTGTCAGACTTGCGGGCTTCTGACGACCCGTAACGACTGTCAAAGATCCAAGAATGACAGCCGGGACCAACGGCTTAACGTGTTTTCCGAGGCACAGAGGGATCTTGGTATGTATAGATGGTCACCCATACACGGATCAACCGCAGCAAGCGTAGCTTAACCTTTATATTTATATGTCTATCTGCCTTTATAATCTATTAGGTACAGTATGCTAGTATTAGATCCAACCGTCTCACCATTAGAAATATTCAACATTATTAAAAGGTTTAATAATTCTTCAATATTTTTAACAGTTGAATCTATGAAATTTAAGAGTATAACGTTGATTAGAGTTGAAACTGGTCATCGGCCTGGTTTTCCCGTTTAATTACATCAAATACGTTTGTTAGATCAATTAACAGATTCAGAAGAATGTGGAAACTTGCGAAAGACATTTAATATTTGTTTGTGATGTCGCCTGCTTAGCAGCTGACGTGACGATGGACACTAATTCATTAAGTAAACCTCCTGATACTTGCTCTATCAATTTCGTAACAATCGTAATTATCTAAGTGTCTAGATTATGCCCGCGGCCTCGCCCGCGTGGTAGTCGGAAATTATGCCACGGAACGTGCTCTCATCGTCATTTTTCCGTCCTTATCCCAATTGATTTGGGGGCGGTAATACTTCTCTATTCGTCGTCATCTCGGCAGTTTCCAACCATATCATCATTCACACAGTACATCAATCTTTTCTTTGTTCTTTCCCTTCTCTTATAGCCATCGACGTTCGTACTTAAAACTTTCTTCACATTTTCCTCGTTCCAATGTACCACAAAGTATCTCCCCAGGATGCCGCCTATATCATTACCAAATTTCTTCGAAATCTGTACAGTGGCGAGAGGCGTGAAAAGGTAACATACACACGAGTCACTTTCGAATTTATAATATTAGTATGGACAAGAATAAATAATTAAATATTTTCCATAAGTCCTCTTTTCATTTCTAAACTAAGTGTTGCTGTGCTGAGGACTCCTTAGGTAAATTTAATTTGATTCGATTCACGATATTTCGGAAGTGGGCGTTCTTCTTGTTTACACAATTGAATCACAAGAACGATTACAAAATATTAATTGCCAAGATATGATAAAATGATCATGACTATTGTTTGTTTCAGAAAAGTAACAAAATAATGATTCTTAAATACACACTTATTGCATTTATGATTGCCGTGTTAAACGTTGTACTATTTGCTAGTACTTCAGCCAACGTTTGTGTTGCTGCAAATGTAATGACTCAACAAGAAATGACATATGAAAGTAAGGTCAATTGCCAAGTCTAGCAAACGATAACAAAGCTTCCAACATTTTAACGTTTATGTATAGACACAGTCAAAGCAAAATACAAAAGAATCAATATAAACCATTGAAATCACAAAGCTACTAATTATATCAGGCTACATCGTAGGAAACGCAACATTTTCCAATTAGAATTCAAGGCAGTTACAAAGGCTGACTGATCTAGCTAAATTAGACACTTAATATGCGCGCACTATGAATGAATTCTAATTTGATAGACGACTGCAAATGCCAAATACAAAGTTGAATGTACATGACATAAAAGTTAGGTTCACATAGCAAGACGAACCGGATAGGCTTTGATCTATTAGCAAATCTGATGGGCGCGGGAAACGAGACAAGAAAGTTAGTACGGAAGACATTAACATCGCAAGTTAGTAAGACCTTGGAGATATCGCTAACGACCTAGATAATGATTGGCCCAGTGAGAGATATCAAAGCCAATGAACTTGACGATAACTTTGGCACAGTTCAAAGAAAGAATCGGCGAATATTGAAAGGGAAAGTTTTACTTTCTTACGTTTTATAAACATAGACAGTCATTGATATGTAGATTCGTGTTTTGCGCAATCGGTTTCATCGATTACCTCTTTCTATTTTCGGTGATTTCATCAAGGAAACGAATTTTTAACGAAACCTTGTTTTGGAAATAATAAATGTTTAGTTACGATTCATATTAATAACTTCTTCTACATAATAAATGTCAATTTTGAAGAACGTCAGGAACTTTTATGATATTGTTTTAACACATACGTCATTGTCATTGACTTTAATCGACATCATTTTCCTTTTCCTCAATAACCACAAGATCCTACATGACCATATCTTTGACTACCATATTATTTGCAAGTCGTTTATGAAGAAATTTTATGGTTGAACTTTCTTCAAGTAATATAATTGTACGGTTGCGAAAACCCAGATTATAATTTTGAGGTCAAAGTCAAAGACGCTCTCTTTCTTTAGTTAATCATTTTTATGTACTTTTATTATATCAAAACAGATAAAATGTTACAACTTTGTGAAGTTGGCAATAAGCGAAGATTCATCAAGAACGAGTGGGAATTTCAATGAAGTGTTATTTTTTTACTGCGATGAGTGCAAATCGCATTAAATCTGTCTGATGATGCAACTGCATTAATATATAACTAAATCTTGACATTATACGTCATACAAAAACATCTAAAACATTGAAGACGTTATGAAAATAATAATACTTATCTAAATCGTCAGGTAGCCGCAAACTGTTTCGTAATTGGTTGCAAGACGCCCATTGTCTCTGGACAAATGTAATGGCCGTCGATGTGTGCACATTAGGATAACTGTAAGCGTAGTAAGCATGCGGCACATGTGCAATTCTGTTGAAGGTTAGACTAAGTAGAGCAACTATTTTATCTATTTTTATCGCCGCAGTTTTCTATGCGGATTCAGCAGATTTTTATAAAGTATCTAGGCGCGATACACCGGTTTTGTTTGATCGAGCTTACGGTAATCAAGTCTATATTTGTGATGGATAGCTTGCACCGTACTTGTGGGTCCACATTATTCAGACTTTTGGTCGTGCAGATATCTGTACAGACTTTGAAGTCTGAGTTAAAATTTTGACGCTGACCTCTTCATAAGAATGTTTGCGCAGACTATTCATTAGTTCACATTTGGATTTTCGATAACTTGTAATTTTCCAATAATTTTTATTTATTATAGTAGTGACCCTCGGTAAGAACAGAGTGCTTACTCTGGAATATAATTCCGATAGATCGACATTGGTCAAACGACAGTTGGTTGAGTTAAACGTCAGGGATTGGCTAGACTCAGTGTGGACCCACCATAACCCGGTTCTTACGACAACAGTAGTTTATGTGATAATCTGCTGAGGAAAAATATTGGCACTAAAGAAAAAGCTAAAAATAAACATTTGTAAGACGCCAGTCTTACATACAGCGTCAGTATGTGCTAACCCCTCAAGTTTTAAAATGTTACACTGCTACAACATTGAATTCGTTACGAATAATCTAAAGAATACTTCAAAAAGAGTATTGTTTCGACTTGGATTCGAACCATCGCATCACCGAACGTCGACATACTCATACCGGTAGTTTGACGAACTAGCAAACGAACCCTTAGGAATTGCCAAGAAATTGTTATCCAATATCGTCCGAGTCACTTTAGGTCTCTGGCTAATCGATAGACTATGTTATTTGAGGGTATCCATTAATTTAACTTACGTTTTATTAATTTAACTTACGTTTTCTTTACAAAATTAATCCCTACCATCAAGTTATAACTACAACATTTGATTCATAAGTTCACCGTCTGTTTGATCATCTGTCTGACGGAGTCGACAGATCACATGACATTTCGTTAGGTTATATTATGTCAATTTAAAATATTTCTAGCGCTTCCTAAATATCGTTTGCGTTAAAAAAAAGATGTCACTTGTATAGTGACCCGTTTGTGTCAGTTGGCAAAATATATACTAGAATAAAATTTTCAAATCAAATTGTAAAAAACAAATCTTTGTAGTATTAAGATCGAAGTTTTGTTAAATATTAAAGTATAAAATTTTCTTGATGTCTTAATTCTTTTTAAATATTCCTTAAACAAAATCGAAAAATACTTTATAGTTATTTAAAAAGCACATTTCGTGCCCAGGATTAGAACCTCCAATCTTATGAACGTCAGGCGCTCTTGAAACCTTCGACTAACTAAACTAGGTGTCTAGGTCTAGCTAAAACAATACAGTAAATTATAATAAAAGTTTTTTGCAAAATAAATAGAAAAAGTAACTTGGCCTAGCACGGATTTGAACGCACATGTCTTTTAGAGGGGTAACCACTTAATGGAGCTGTGAACATGTATCCTTCATTTTATAATGAATTGAGAGTGAAAGAAGTGCAGACTATCTGTACTGTTTATTTTGAAATCGAATGTTTTGTGGAAGTGCCAGAACTCACATATTATTTACCTACTTGTTCTAAACAATTTACAAAAATAAATCACGTCTTCTGATTGTACCAAAGACACGTGATTTTTTATAATAAATAAATTAAATAACTTACAACAAAATACCATTAATGGCCTTAATAATGTGTATATTATTCAGGAGTATATAAATGCTAAAGACCCATTTTACATAATAAATTGTACCGATTAATCATAATTACGAAATGAAAATACTGAAAATGAAAAATAAGTTTTTGCAAGGTAACAATATCCAAAGACATCGATAAGTACAAAACATTGCAAAAAAAAAAATGTCGTCTTAATGTGCTGGCATTTCGAAATTTTTGATTTTTCATTTGATTTCGTCACAAAGGGAATGACCGATGAGCTGACCACCTTGGAAGAGACCAGTTCCTTTTAAGCTGGTGACCTTCGCGGCTAGTCGATCAACTTAAGACTGATGTCGAAAGAAAACCTTTACAGTTTTTTTCGGATTGGCAATACTTGCGGGATTAAACGACATTTCACAAACAGGATAATAATGAGCCTACTTTTCGCACCTTTATTTAACTGGGTACCTTAATACACCTGACAGATTCTTGACCGCTATGAACTATGATCATTTTTGGCATACCATTGATATTTGTTCAGACTACGAAAATTATAAAATATTTCAAGAACATAAACGATTTTTGCAAAATGTTGACCTTATCTTGAGTTGAAACCAATGAATGAGTGTTTTAACCAACCACTATCTAAGGAAGACCATCTTTGTTCTCAAAACAGAGTATGCAAACAAGGAAAGTCAATATTCATAACAACGAGAATGAATAGTTAGCACAATTACAATTTACAGGAGCGTAGTCATAGGAACAATTAAATTAGCAGAGATTTCTTGGAAGCTATTAAACTCACTATCTTATGTCATCTTAATAATCAGAACTCCTTGGTATTGCCCCACCTGCATACGTGATACACAGCATATATTATGAAGCAAGCGAATTTTGAGAAATGGAGTGCTGTCAAGCAGAATCATACTCTTGAATATGTAAATTGTTCTTCCGGAGTGAAAAACAAAACTGAGTCAGCCAGTACAGTCTATGTGTATAGTATGTTTCGCATAAGGCGGGAGGAAACACCCGGGTGTTTCCACTGCGTAGATCGCCCTGAGGACACGGTGGAGCATACGGTGGAGGTCTGCCCGCCTTGGGCTGAGCATCGCCGTGTCCTCGTGGAGACAATCGGCGGCGGCAATCTCTCGCGTCCGGCCCTGGTCTAGGCCATGGTACGGAGCGAGAGTGCATGGGTAGCCGTCACCTTCTTCTGCGAAGCAGTGGTGCTCGCGAAGAGGGAGGCGACGCACGTGAGGGAGAGGCAGTATATGCGCCCTCACGGCCTTAGCCGCCGCAGGAAACGCCCTGGGCGTCGGAAATCACCGATTCCCGGCCACCGTAGGCGCAGGCTTGCGGGTGGCGAGTAAAGGGTAGCTCGCTGTCCGGTAAGGAGGGTCAAGCCCGGGTCGACGGCGCGTTGTCTTCCACGGGCACCTCAAAGATATGTCAGCAGTTCAGCGGACACCAATTAGGTTCACCAATTGGTGGAGTCCGCAAGGGCCGATGCCTGCCAGGGGTGCGGGTTGTTCGAAAGAGATACCGTGGCCCTTGGCACACAGGCAACTGAGGGAACACGGGTGGGTTTAATCAGTAAAAGTATGACAGGCTGTCCTGCTCCACCCAGAGCGGGAGAAGTTATTTGATGATTCCCGAAACCCAAAAAAATTAATGCGGATAGTATATCCCGCAGTAGGTTACCTATGTATATGCCAGCCACACCATACCAGCCATACCATACCAGCTATTACAATAATCAGCACTTTTCGAACGTCAAAATTACTTATGACAATCCCCCAAATCTTCCGATCTTCACCACTTCCTAGTGTTTTAGCTGGGAAGTGGTGCAACAAACTCCACAGCAGCACAACTGTCTGTTTAGTTGGTAAAACTTGATTCTATACAAAACTATACTCAAGCAAAAAAACAAAAAAAATATTACCAGACTAAAAGCTTCTAGGCTTACAGGCCGTGACACCTTAACAATATTGAATTATTTTCACATCTAGCTGCTCTGTGTGTTTCGCCCTCTATGTTAGCATTTTCCTCATCTGCATCGATATGCCTTATGCATTAGGCACCGATATGAATAATTTAGACCAGCTGGTGACATCAGCTTTGAGTTCGCATTTGATTATAATGGGTGTCATTGTCTTAGATATAATGTGCCGATTAGTTGCAATGATGGGGTTTTGTAACACATTTTCGCAGTAATGAAAATCAAATTAGTTGGTGCACTAAAGAAAGAAGAAACCAAAGAATAACGGATGGATTCTGCGAGGGATAATCTACATACAAACGGAGTGAATGATAACGCGATGGATGTCAGGGGAAAATGTTTTAGTGCCGATCAAAAAAGATACCGAATCATAGAATATAGAGCACCTTTCAACAAAACTTAAACCTTAACCTAAACTGAGACTAATCGATATTTAGCCCGCAACAAGACTCGTACGAGCCTAGAATTCTATGTAACCAATACGGCATTACGTCATTCAGTTACTTCGCGTACATTTTCAGCATTTATTCATTATTTAAAATGCGTTACATATTATTCAAACATTCATTTCGCGTTGCGGTTAACTTGATGGAATCGAGGCCTGAATTAAAATTAATAATCCGGGGTTAGGTATTTTTAAGAGTATTAAAAGGAATGATTCATTAACCACCTCATTAATATCTGTTTGTCGGTTTATTATTAATGTCTTAATGTTGTTTCATGTTTGTTCGAAAACATCTGGTTTCAGAATTCTGAGTTATTGGACGAAAATACTGTGGACGTTGATGTTGGATTAAAAACAAATCAATAGTACGGTTTTTGCGCATCGGATTATTCCTTTGTTTTTATTTTAACAGCTGTACCTTGGTTGGTTGTCATACTACTCTATACCTATGAAGATTTTAATGGATGGATCATACTCCATTGAGGTGTACGAGTATTTAGATGTGACTTTCCTTTCTAAGACCATCAATTTTGACATCAAAGTATGAATTAACATTGAGCATGACTATCTTGAATATTTCAATATTGATCAATCCAATTTTCATGAATCATCTAATTGAAATATCGATGAATTACCTACATGCATGAGAATCACTTGTGCACAGTCATTGTCCTAAAGCCTCTCAAGAGACCACGGATGAACATTGAAACAAAATTATATTATATCTTCAAGGTTTAAAAGACCGATGGTCACGTATTCACAAAGGAACTCTACGGAAAGGGAATGTCATGTTCGATAAGGTTAAATGTTCTGTTGAAAAATTATAGTGCAACAAAACTGGTGGAACTTGTTACGGGTGCCCGGATAACTACAATTATTACAAAATTCCACTACGACCAGACGGTTCTGCCATTTCACGTCAGTTTGCTTTTCAGGTTGGTAATATACCATTGCCGTGAAGAATGCCGATGAGAATTTGACGATCTCTGAACGAAATGAGTCTATAACGACATATTGGCACCGATTCTTGCAAGAAAGCCAATTACTTTATTAATATCGTCAATAAAATACAGGACCAAATTGGATCAATCAAATTTTATCGTAGCTCCGTGTACAAACAACAATATAAGTGACGCAGGCGCCACTTATAGAGAAGCAAAAGATCAATAAGAATAACGAAACGGGACCAGTAACAGGCAACAATAAAACTGCTTTCAAAGATTTCAAGTACTTACATTATGTATCGCTCGCATCGATTCGATTGATGTATCAGGAGCGGCCACCTCTTTCTTACGACATAGAAACAAAAAAGGAGTACGGAGAGGTTATTTATAAATCCACCCACGTACACACAAATTAGTTCCATTGTTCTGGTTGCCGATTTGTCTATCGTGAGTCAAGCATTCCAGGGACTCCCAGAAATGATTCCCATTGTATCATGATCGTCATACGATATTGTTTCTTAGTAAGACTGGGTGACGCAAGTTTGGCAGTTTGGTCCTACTACGGCATAACGGCACGCTTCAATGACAAATATTTTTTTGGGGGAATTTTGGACAACATTGACAAAGATTGACATATCATGAACAATTAGCTGTAACTGTACCAGAAACGCAATGACACATCTGATCTTTAAGATGTTGATCACGTAGTTGGATTACTGAAAAAAAAAAAACAGTCATACTATTCTCAGTACATTTAACACTTCGGAGTTCTCACATTCATAAACCCGACTTATTTTTAGTAATTATCAGGAGTTCTATAATC
This sequence comes from Polymixis flavicincta, assembly GCA_949987655.1. NCBI lineage: Eukaryota > Metazoa > Arthropoda > Insecta > Lepidoptera > Noctuidae > Polymixis > Polymixis flavicincta. Next base: position 13,170,520 of record OX465190.1, on the reverse strand, counting down.
TTGTTGGCTGGAAGTAGTTTAAAAGTGCGAAAATATTGTTAAACACGATATGTATTGGTATTATATTATTTGTTTTCTTCCGGTGTTGAGGAATGTTGGCACTCTGTGTATAATCTACAATGCGCCGGTAGTTCAGGGTGTGTACACGGTATAGGTACGTCAATAACGTATGTAATATATGTTTCCTTTCTGTTTTCCTCCACATTTGATTTGAATCTAGCTATAAATTTCGGTTATGCGTCTACAAATGTTTGTACTATGACGTTTACGTCCGATTTACATTACCATTACCGTACATCACCGTTTCGAATAGTTAGGGCTAGTTTATCTGTTTATAATGCAGAAATAGTTCAATGTAACTAAGATTAGCATCTATGATTACAGTAGTGACACTTTAATTTGGGGTATGATTGACTACTGTAGCAGACATTCTATCCTAATTATCATTATTCTTGCTGTATTATTTGACTTCGTACGGGTTTTCGAATGCAAAAGCTCGGTTTAGACTCAGTCAATCGCAGCCCACTTTTATACGTGTAATATAGGCCTCTCCCATACTGGGAGCGCCACTTCGTTTATCTTATCAGAAGAAGCATTGTATTAGAATCAGCGATTATAGAGATAAATCTGCACTGATATATCGATGCCAGCGATTTTGCAAATGATGCGGATAACAGCAGTGACGCATGCGTCCAACCACATAGATATTTAACTAAGATAGTCAAAGACAAATCGCCTACACGAAAATAATGATTAGACTTTTAACAACGCAGATAATTACTAACAACAATGATCAGTAGGTGCACTGACCGACAGTTAACAATTAATTTCTCTACCTAATTATGAATAAGCGAAGGCTGAAGCTAACCACAGCGTCAGTCCTAATATCTCCAATTTACTCATATTAATGGCTGCCCCTCGTCATTAGCCTAGCTAACGCGGCGCAAGCGCATCGTTATGGTGGCTAGTATCACACGCACACCCGTGTAATGATGCGAATTTGCTTCAGGTGCCTTGAATATGATATTATAATGACATTTTATAGCTTGAAATTAAATTAATTGCATTGAGATTTTTATATTTGTAACAATAATTTCAGGTGATTAGAGCAGTTTTCTTATTGCATTATTTTATGATTTCATGTATTTTTTTTCTTTTATCATACGCTAAATTAATTATGGTATTCCACAGATTGATTTGATCGCCACGATGGTCAATTTTATGCTAGCAACTAACAGATAGCAGACTGGCACGCTTTTTTTTTTTTTTTGCTTGGGAAATCATCAAATAACTTCTCCCGCTCTGGGTGGAGCAGGAGGGCGTGTCAGACTTTTACTGACTAAAACCCACCCGTGTTCCTTCAGTAGCCCGTATGCCAGGGGCTGTGGTGTCTCTTTCGAACAAACCCGCACCCCTGGCAGGCATCGACCCTTGCGGGCCCCATCACTTTTTGTGCTGACATCTCTTTCAGGCGCGCGTGGAACACAACGCGCCGTCGACTTGGGCTTGGTCCTTACCGGACAGCGAGCTACCCATTACTCGCCGTCCGCAAGCCCATGCCTACGGTGGCCGGAAATCGGCCTGGGATTCCCGACGCCCAGAGCGTCTCCGTATCCTGCGGCGGCTAGGGTCGCGAGGGCGCATATGCTGCCTCTCCCTCACGTGCGCCGCCTCCCTCTTCGCATCACTGCTTCGCTGAAGGAGGTGACGGCTCCCCATGCCCTCTCGCTCCGTACCATGGCCTGGACCAGGGCCGGACGCGAGAGATCGCCGCCGCCGATCGCCTCCCCGAGGACACGGCGGTGCTCCGCCCAAGCAGGGCAGACCGCCACCGTGTGCTCCACCGTGTCCTCAGGGCGATCTTCGCAGTGGAAACACCCGGGCGTTGCCTCCCGCCCTATCCGAAACAGGAACCTCCCGAAAGAACCGTGTCCGGTGAGGACCTGCGTCAGGCGGAAGGTGAGGACGCCATGCCGCCTCTCAAACCACTCCTCAAAGAGGGGACTTACCGCCGCAATCGTGGCGTGCCCAGACTGGCATGCTGACATTCTCAATGTGATTTTAGGCAATTTATGCATTGAAACTCGTTTAGTTAATACTCCAGACAGTTTTCAACGCTCATGTAATTCGAATACATTGACGCCATTGAACCAAACGTAAAATCTGTCTTCCAGATAACTATTCGCGACGAATTCTTTTGTCTATCGATTTACAAATGGGCAAGTAAATTGATTCACATCCACATCACTGTTCGGGCCCGTGCATGCCCAGTGAAATCATGCGTCAAATTATGCAACGCACAGTGAAAACAGCACGCAAGCCGCATACCGAGCGTTTGTGGGTTAGATTTGTGACAGTATTCCTTGTGGCATACTGGCCAAAAGTCGTCCCAAGATAGGCCAAAAATGAATTTAATTAAGTATGTCTAAATAATTAAGTAACAGCCCTGAACTGCGCTAAACCGGTGAAGACGGAAGGTAGCCTCTTTGATTGAGTTACGATGTTCATTGTAATCTGGGTCAATTTGTTTTACTTAACTTTCTTTTACGTGTAGAAATGCAAAATCTGATGACCTGTATTTTTATTTTACTTTATTATATATAACAGAGCAGTGGTGGCCCGCAGTGGTAACGGCCGCGGCTTACAAGTTGTAGGTCGTGCGTTCGAACCTAGCCAGGCGCATTACTTTGTGCAAATAATTTCATCACCACTGCTCTCAAACGGTGAAGGAAAACATCGTGAGGAACCCGGCATGTCCTAGAACCAAAAATTCGAAGACATGTGACATCTACAATCCCCTCCCCCCCCGCACTGGGCCCGCGTGGTGGATTACGGCCCACTCCCTCTCACGGAGAGAAGGCCTGTGTCCCAGCAGTGGGAACGTTATAGGCTAAGTATGTATGTATATATAATACGATTTGTTTTAATGAGCATTTCCCGTATTTTAAAACACTCGTATTCTAGTATACGAGTGTTTGTCTCTGTCAATAATTCCTCCTCTAATTTTTGACAAGTTTTTTCGCCGAGATGAGATTGGCATCAGTTTTTCTTGTTTTTAATTATGGTATTTGGCCTTCACTTATATTCTGCCCTGAAAAGTCCTGCGGCCAAGGGAAGAACAGTTAAAACTGTACCTATTGCACCATCCAGTAATTCCTGACTTTCTTCTCGATAAGGTAGCTCGTGAAATTTATTTTCGTACGTTTTTGCAATTTGCAAGGTCAGTTGTCAAATGACTGTTTCATGACAAACTCACTCAATGAGACTTGTCGAAATTACGAGGGTTGTATTGATGTTTGTTTTTTAAATCAACATATACCCTGACACTGCAGTCTAATTGTACGCAATTAGAGTGCAGTGTCAGGCTATATGTAACGCGTAACTCACGATCAATCATAATCTGAACATTTTGAAACAGATTGCTAATCCATTGCTTCATATGTTCGAAAAATGTGTCTGCTCAACAACGTAAATAACGCAATGAATATTCTTGAACTGCCAAATGAAACAGATTATGATTGATCGTGTGTTACGCAATTAGGGTGCTGACCTGCAAATTGCAAACCACGCAATAATATTTGAATTTCGCCGGTAACTCCGGCAGTTCCCTCTTAAATTTAACTGTCTCGAAAAGTCGAAATATTAGAAATCTACGATCAATTAATGTCGGTCATTCGCTCCACTTTTCAGATCACATTACTGCTCTCAAAATAGAAGTATTTTGTAACACTCTCGTGTCTTTGTTTAACAATAAACCAATGTTCACGAGTTGCTCCTAAATTCGTATCTGCTCTTTTCGTTCCACACTTTCGTTCACACTTTTATTTTTATTCACATAATGACTGTATTGTTGAACTTGGCCCCGTTTTCAGTCAGTATTTTTTACTCTTCATAATTCTAATCAGTGAGAGTTCAACAAACTCTCTCTTCTCGCCGCACTTTTTGTATTAAGTACCTACTAAAGAAAGAAAGAATACCGTTTATTTGCAATAGCATTGCTCGTGTAATAGCAGTTTGAAACTAGTTAATTAAAAATTATTCGTATTTTGCCTACTGCTGATGCGGACTGGGTAGTCGATTTTCCCTCGAGGTCTGTTACAATAAATTCAATGGATAAATGCACCTCATTAGAAATGTAGAGCCAGGATGATTAGAAACACTTCACTGAATTCATTCATGTAGGTATACCGGCCTTGTTTTATATTCTCGTAGTCGAAGATTTGGCTAATTATTGATTTTGAGCTGCAAGATGAATTGATGACTGACAAATGCATGAACTGACTGAACAGGTCCACTCAATATGAGTGGTTCTTTCCAAAAAAGATCATTTCAGACATCAATCTACATGGTCTTCACATTATCTGACCAAGATTATCTATGTCTGGACTTTTAAAGAGACACTCTGAGTTAGTTTGCGACCTGTCTTCTCTGAATAGTCAGATATTAAACGCCAACCTCACCTAGATTTTAATTTATGATTGACTTAGTTAAAGTTTTTGTACAAACCTACTTACAGAAATAAACCATTTATCATTAACTCTCACTAGTTTATATGCCGTTGGTTTCACTGCCAACCGACTGATATACATATTCAAAAGTCTGATTAAATTGATCTTGAATTTAAGGGATTGTAACGCGCACCATATAGGCTTATATGGTTATTTACTGCATAAATTATGTTACAAGGAAATGACAGTTAAATGTTAATAACATTTTCAATTTATTAAATTCTTGAGCACTACCCTTACAGGCGGAAGCCAAACCAGTCAGGGTGGCAGAATTAAAATTAACTGCATACATTAAAACATTCACCAAGCTTTGTAATTATTATAGTAATCTTACTATTATGACGATAATGATGACCTTGACCTTTTGATGATAAGTTCTGGGTAATGTCTCGACATTAGTGATATTGCCAATTGATTACGAATACACGGCAGTGTATGAGTACACGGGATAAACCAGCCGGTACATAAGTATAAGCTGAATTATTTGATCATACAATCAAGTCCTTCAGCTTATACTTTTGTATATGCACACACATGATTGCTTTGCTTTGGGCTTTGCTTTGATGATTGCTTTAGGGACTACTAGCGCCGCAGTGGGAAACAATTAACCAAGTTGTTAAACGTTGAATGATTCTAGTTCGATTAACTATCGGTCTAGGCATTCAATCGTCGATGCATAATCGATGCGTTTAATGAACGGCCTAGGCGTCCAATCAGCAGGCTAATTTAACCAGATGGCTGCGATATACATAAATAGCAGAAACTACAGAATGCCACCTGCTACGGTCCTCACTAGGGTTCATTCCCGGGAATTCCCGAGCCGAGAATTCCCGGGAAATCGTTGGGCTTTGTTCCCGGGAAATTTAGCTCGAGAAAAAGTCGAGAACTCGAGAAAACATACTTGTTTTTTTTTGGGTGGGAAATCATTAAATAACTTCTCCCGCTCTGGGTGGAGCAGGAGGGCGTGTCAGACTCTTACTGACTAAAACCCACCCGTGTTTCCTCAGTAGCCTGTATGCCAGAGGCGGCGGTATCTCTTTCGAACAACCCGCACCCCTGGCAGAAGTGAATACTGTCACGATGCGCTAGTGTTAGTGTCTCTCCGAGCGATATACACCTATTTGTGCTGACATCTCTTTGAGGTGCGCGTGGGACACAACGCGCCGTCGACCTGGGCTTGGTCCTTACTGGACAGCGAGCTACCCATTACTCGCCGTCCGCAAGCCCACGCCTACGGTGGCCGGGAATCAGCTTGGGATTCCCGACGCCCAGGGCGTCTCTTGAGGAGGCTAGGGCCGCCGTGAGGGCGAATATACTGCCTCTCCCTCGCGTGCGGCGCCTCTATCTTCGCAAGCATTACTGCTTCGCTGTAGGAGGTGATGGCTATAGTATCTATGCACTCTCGCTCCGAACCATGGCCTGGACCAGAGCCGGACGCGAGAGATCGCTGCATGAACACGTCGGTGCTCCGCCCAAGCCAGGCAGACCTCCACCGTATGCTCCACCGTGTCTTCAGGGCGATATACGCAATGGAAACACCCGGGTGTTTCCTCCCGCCTTATCCGAAACAGGAACCTCCCGAAGCAGCCGTGTCCGGTGAGGACCTGCATCAGGCGGAAGGTGAGGACGCCATGCCGCCTCTCCAACCACTCCTCAAAGACGGGACTTACCGCCGCAATCGGGACGTGCCCAAAATCATATTTGTTTAATTTATGTTTTTGTAATTATAAGTAGGTACTTGCACGATATTTAATACCATTTGTATGCCACTATATCTGGAGGAACCTTGACTTCTAAAACACAGGCTTTTGGCCTAGTTTAGGAGGCATCAGTTTAACCTTTAATGTGACTCTATTGTACAATATTAAAAAAAAAGCTATAAATGCTTTACTTTTTCTAAAGGCATATTTTATCAGACAGAGTAAGCAGATCTAATTGTTTTGTATGTACAGACGCCAGCAGGTCAACCTTCCCCAAACTGTAAAATTTTCCCAATTGAACATGAACCTTATGCTTACGGTATAAAGAAAATCTATTTGATGTGCTGGCGTCTGTACGCACGGCTACACATCAAGCTATACATTTCCAGTTTACGCTGAACTCGCACTGTACGGAAATCCTATACAATGCGCGATCAGCTTATACTGGAAATGTATAGCTTGATGTGTAGCCGTGTGTACATATGTTCAGATGTTGTTTTATTGATAATGCAGAACATTTGAAGATGTTTTTTTTTCCTAACTAACCTGCCGAAAATGGTGTTGTGATTGTAGGTTAATTATAAGTCAGCGTAGTATTAATTACCCAATGACCTTGTGAAGGCCGAGGGAATTCGCTGGAAAGCACAAGACCAGTCGAAGTGGAAGAGCCTGGGGGAGGCCTATGTCCAGCAGTGGACGTCTTTCGGCTGAAATGATGATGATGTAGTATTAATGTTATTTTTTATTTTGTTTGAGAGGAGCTAATTTTGTTGAAAACTGTTAATAAAAGTTTTATGATTATTAAGAAACTTTTATTTGACAGGTTATTTTTCTATGAAACATATTTTTTTTGTTTGTGACGACTTTTTTCATTATTTTAACCGAAAAGGTAGACAAAAACATACGTAAATGAAAATTTCTCGACAACCCGAGAAATTAGCCTCGAGAATTCTCGAGACCCGAGAAACTGAAAAGCTCGAGAAATCATGAACCCTAGTCCTTACTCATACCTACTCCTTTTGCTTCCATTACGATCATTAAATTCCGTAAATCATCATTGTACAGACGCCAGCACATCAAGCTACCCTAAAAGCTGTCAAATTTTTCCATTCGAACATGAACCTTACAATTATGTAATAAAGTTGAAAATCTATCAAAGAAATTTGACAGATTGGGGTAGCTTGATGTGCTGGCCTCTGTACCTATTTATTGAGCGGGAAACGCCAGCGCAAACATTGCACAAGCAACAACAGCGACATTCAGTTTTTCTTACGCCTTATGCAATTTGCAAGTTAGAGTCAGGCTGTGTGTTGAACAAAATACGAGATTCTCGACCGTAACAGCTTCGCGGGCTAACCAAAGTGCATCCACCTTAAGGCCTATAGTTACCCTTTACTTGTTCAAGCTTCGTTTGAATGCTCAAGTTCTGACGAAGCCCTTGTGAGGCTCTTACCGCAAACTTCAGATCACGTGGCCTCAAATCCACATGATAAGATTTTCAACATTTCGCCCTATTATCATCATCACCATTTCACCGAAAGACGTCCACTGCTGGATATAGGCCTCCTCCAAGCTCAACCACTTCGACCGGTTCTGTGCTTCCTGCATCGTGCGGACTCCTGCGGCCCTCACAAGGTCATTGGGCCTGATAAGAAGCCCGGGCGTCATCTCACAATGGGCCTCATAAGAAGGCTTAAAGTCACGAGTTTCCCTAAGTGATCGTATCAGGAATGAAGAGATCCGCAGGATAACCAAAATAACCGACACAGCCCGAAGAATTGCTAAATTTTCGCCCTATAAGTCACGGAAATGACAAGCAGCAGACTTGCAGGTATGAACGAAGCTGATTCATCAATCACATGCCCAGGGTAATTTCTTTGACTTTTACCTACCTTTTAGCACGTGCTTAGATATACAGGGTGTTTGGCAGAACGTTGAACATACGAAAATTGTGGATAGGTGGGGTCATCTGCTACTTAACTACTCAGCCCTAATTTATTTGGCTGGACCCCTGGAAATTAAAAAAAGATTATTTTTTGCTTTCTTCTAGGTTCACCACTTTCTTAACTTTAAAGTGTATTTTTTATTAAAAATGGGTAAAACAGGCAATATTTTAGAATTTTTTTTAATCTTTAATTTTGGCAGATTCTTATAAAATTATTGCTTTATTCAGATGTTAGCTAGAAAAAAAGTTATGAGTCCTCAAACTTACAGAAAGATGTAAAAAAATACTTAAATCTTAATTTCAACTTGCATTTAAAAATAAATGTCCAGGGGGCCAGGGCCAAATAAATTAGGGCTGAGTAAGTAGCAGATGACCCCACCTATCCACCATTTTCGTATGTTCAACGTTCTGCCAAACACCCTGTAGATTCAGAGTCCAAGGAACATACGGATATTTCTCAAGATTATATTGGATTGCATTGCAAGCTATAAATCGATAGTTGCATACCTAGAGCCCTTGGGTTAGTATAGTGAGGAAATGAAATCGAGTAGGATATCTAATCTATATAGGTGCAGATAGCAACTCTAATCATGGCGCTAATAGATAATACTGTAAGACATAAATACTAAAGTATATGACGCGTTTCCTGCTACCTATTTAAGGATCCGGCTGTTATTTCGTCAGGCGTCGATGGCTATCAAATTAGTCACAAAATAAAGATACCTATCAAACAGGAACATGCAGAAGGTTCATTATTACTATTGAGGGACTCTATGATAACATAGAGGTATAAGGAACAGAGGATAAAACTCACTCATCCTACATAGAAAAGAGAGAATACTACGTACAGACGGATGTTGTGACTGGTGGGCAACTGCCCGAAGATGGATGTCGGGACTTTGTAAATATGCTAGTTGCGCGGCAAACCCTACTTGCGCGATGCAGGATTTTGCGTGACATCACTGTGATGTGTAATTCACATGTTCTCATCTCGTCACCGTTGCTGTAGCGGGCGCACGCGCGAATGCTGAGCATGAGGTCTTAATTTTGATTCCCAGGTCGAGCCAAGTGAAGAGTTCTTCAGTAGTACCCAGGCGTTTGAATTCGTGACCCAGATAATGGTAATATAATCGCGCTCTATTTACATACATGGGGCTTTAAACATAGCCGGCGGATGAACTACATAGATCACCTATGCCCAAACTTTCGGGTACCTACTACAGGCTACGGTAACTTCTGTGATGGTCCAATGGAAATCTCGTAATGATTTCGTTGTGATAGATAGGTAAGGATATGGACAGATGGGAATAAGTCGTCGCGCATTGGGAGCCAGAAGGCGTGCATGTCACCGAGGTTGAGGAAACGCTGGCATATGGCACTGAATTAAGTCGGTCTCATAAACGCCTGTTATGGGAGGTTGGCCGCAGAACGCAACACAGGGAAAAGTGGAAAGCTGTGGGGGACACCTTTGCTTAGAAGTAAGTAACTATCGGAAAAAACAGGATAGGTCGGAGGTAAGTTAGGTATTTGTACAGATACGGTCGTTTTTTCGGCGTCTACGAGCCGGCTTTTAATCTAGACCTTCTACATTATATATTTTGAGGTGAATTTGTACAGCAATATTATCTAATACTGCTGTAGTACTATGACGTCATAACACGTTGTAGGTCAGCAGTGATTGGAAAGCCATACACCTTGGCCAATGGTACCTACCAATTAGTAGTTACCTACTAAAGTTATCTAATGGCCCTTATACCATTATGTCTGAATTTACGTGAGTTATGTTTGTCAAGTGGTTTTGCAGGTTTACTCTATGTTCTATTTTAATAGAAGTAGGGTAAAGGAAAAACATATTTGTGCAATCTACTAGTTTCTTAAAATCTTTATTGGAATGCATTTTAGAATTTTAAAATAAATGTATACATATAGATTGGGTACTATACTAATCTTTGTTTACTTAACATAAAGAAATCACTCATTAATTAAGTAACAATATGAAACACTAAAATTGAATGAAAAAGTATGGAATATAAAAACCTTATTATTGTAGTAAGTTTAAAATGTTTAAAATTTAAAACCCCTAAATATGGCAGTTTAATTTTTAACCTATTCTATTTTCTACTTTCTTTTTTGCTTGGGAACAGTAATACAAGGCAAGCACACTGGAAGAGAAAACTGTTGGTAATAGAAATAGCAGAAAAAGAATATGAAATGTCCACAGGAATATGCCGATATTAGTAGCGGGAAAAGATCAGGTAAATGCGGAGGTGGCTCCACAAACACTGTGCCCACAGACAACAGGACCATACCAACCACAGATATTACAAAAATGAGACTCACAAAGGTCAAAAACGGAGAGGATTCTTTTCTATTTGGCTGCAGAATTTTAGCCACTCGGTTGGCGTTGAAAATTGAGAAATAACCAGAATTTGGCTGTGACAACTTCAAGCAAATGCTGTAGAAAGATGTGTAGATTAGAGTAGTACCAATGAAAGGTAAAAGAAGTCCGTCTTTCATCAACAATGGAAGCATACTAAACGTGGACACCAGCAAGAACCAGAAACACATGAAAGGATCTTCAGGGAAATGTAGAGCAACCGGTATAGCTGGTAACAAAATACTTTTCTCGTGGACTTGGAATGAGAACAGGAAAAAGGCCAGAGAAACATTGATCAAGCATGGAACAAACTTTTTGGTATTGATTCTGAAGAAAATATCTGCGCATGCTGGCCCCGCAGCAATAGCTGTGATTGACAAACATGTTTTTGCCATTTCTTCGTTACTGTAAATTGTCTTCAGTTTGATAAAAACATTTACCATACACCACACGTTTGAAACCTTATCTTCGAAAATTCCTCTATTCAATGGAAACAATCTATGCACAACCTGGAATAAACTATCCCATCCTTTTAAGAATGGATACCAAATTATAATAAAGCAAGTAACAACGGCAATAGCAAGCTTATTGAAACAGCGGATAAAGTGAGACCACTTGCCTCTCCCCACTGGCATACCAATGAAACATTTTCTGAACAAATAAAAGAAAAATGGCAAAGCATGATACAGTTCCATTTGTTTATAATTAAGAGCACAAACAAAAAAGATTGTAGCTAATGTATCATTTCTAATGGCTATTATAAAGAAAGTAGCCCATAAAAAGAAACCAAGAGACACACAGTTGTATTGAAAGTGACCATAGTCTATTAATATGATGCCGGGGTACAATAAAAATAGAGTAGTTGAAATGTCCGTTCTTTTGAGAACACACTTTGGTTCTTTGGGTTCTTTGCCCAGCACTCTTTCGGCATCTATACATATGCACAGCACTGCAGTCACATACAAATAAATGTCACTCAGAAAAACAGTCCACCTCATGAAGTTTTTGTGAGAGTCGCTTTCGTAACCTCTTGATGCAAAGAGACGCACCGATTCTGGCTCAAGCCAGTCCGCGACCAGCCCCATGAGTAAGCTGTGGTATGCAGTGAGCGGTGGATAGTCCAGACCCCAGTACTGAAGATCATTTTGCGTCGTATTATGATACCATTTATTGACAGGCGTTTGCACTGTTATTTCTTGCCAATGTCTTTGCGCTTCGTAATCGCCGTACATGGGTGGTTTTTTATATCCGGAATACGGATAAGCGGCCACGCACCATCTCACAAGCAAGGAGAATAATAAACCGGGAAGTAACGCTTGTTTTGTCACGGTAAATTTATCCGGATCTGCCCTTTTCGTCATTGTGACCGTTTATAAAGTTATTATTACGATACGGACACTTGTTTTCATTCAAAAATTACATGGGAACTTTACAACGCGGCACAGGTTGTTCGATAAAATTTTGACAGATTACTTACGACGTGAACGGCGTCCAAATCCTTGGTCAGCTTCTCCTTCAAATATCCCTCTGTATACACCATATTTTTTGATAAAAATCCATTTAACGTGAAACAAATACCATGCACGGTTCACGAAAATTATTTAACACTTCGATGGAATTTACTACAAACAGAAACGGGTTTGATTCACACAAGTAATGAATTTTTCGAAAGTGACAAAACGAGAAAGCGCCTCACGAAAGTGAAATTGCGGTCGCCGAACTGACGAATTTCACACCGGGCGAGTTCCCATGCTTGTAAGCCTATAAAATTAGATCATCTTCATTTGCTGCATAAAGTTCACGAAACATGAGGTTACTATAATTTAGTAGCTTAGCCGTGACCTTGACCACTACTAACTACATGATCAAAATATTCGGAATAATTAGTATCACATTTTTTTTACCTAGTAAATCTCAGCTCTTAAATTATTAAAATAATTAGAGAGCAAACTACGGTTTATGAAACTTTTTATTTTTATCATGCAGTAATTATTTAATCCTCACAAAATAATTAAAAAGTAAAACTTACCTTTTGAAAATTCACACGAATGTGAGAATATCAGCCTTGATAAGTGTTGTAAACGAGAATATCTTCCAAGAAATACGACATAGTGATGCTAAAGCACTCTATTCATGCCACGATTTTTATCAGTTTTTTCAGGAAAGAAAAAGGCTGGTGAATAGGGTGCATAGATTAGAGATAGTGTGCGCCACGAAGGAAAGCCCGCGGAAAATTGTGGAACTGCATATTTTTAAAATGCAATGTGATGTAATGACATAGACACTAGCGCCGCATTTATAGGACTTCAGTAGTGGCACGGACTCTCGCACTCTCTCTCAATTTTTCTAGGGTGCATTGTGCATTAGCTTTCTTTGTCTACGGTACAACGTCTTTCATTGTCTATTGTTTCACCATAGACCATAGACAAATAAATGGCGGTTCATTCAATATTTTCTGATTCTTGATGTATTTTTTCATGCTTTCTTTTATTAGTTCTCAATTAGTAGGATATTTATACTGATAATAAAATGGAGGGAGAAAGCTCTCCATTGAAGAGAAATTTGACCGAGTGGCGATTCAGTCAATATCCTAAATATATTTTGTTACCAATTGATGAAAATCATGACCAAATTAGATCCAATATAAAAAACGTAGTTTTTTCCGAGGTAGGTAAATAATAATAGTATAGCCATAGCGCAAAAGTTAAGTTTTAGGCCAAATTGAAAACCTATTACTAAGCTGACAGAAATTAGACGAACAATATTTTGGACTATTTTATTTTTGATCTTCAGTATTCAAATTTAATACCAATTGAAAACTATGATTACCAGGTAACTCCTCGGCCACTGGAACGGAACATAAGGCTGGTATGCGCGTCACAAGATGCCTTGACAAATATCTTGGACATGGATCCGGATATGGTGAACCGTGAGGAATTCGCAGAATTTATTGCAGGACGGAAACTGCCATATGGAGCATTACCTGTTGCGCATAGGCAAATTATTTTTAAGAATATTTTCTTACACCTTCTAAATAAACTTCAATATCTAAATTTAAAACAAAAGATCATTATCATTTCAGCCGAAAGACGTCTACTGCTGGACATAGGCCTCCCCCAAGCACGGCCACCTCGACCGGATTTTTGGGGGGTTCCACCATACTGAGATCGCCAACCCGCCTGCCAAGCGTGGCGATTATGGCAAGCCCCCCCCCCCCCCCACAAAAAAACAAAAGAATAATTTCGATATTATTCCAGATACGGTGGACATCAGTATGGACTGTGGGTAGGACAACTGGGTGATGGCAGAGCTCATATTCTCGGAGAATATGTTAACAGGTAAGAAGACTGCACACTATACCACTTCACTGCGGTTCTTTAGCTTCTAATCAATCGAGGCTCTGATGACTGTACACCCCATAGCGAGAACTCTCTAAGGCAACTTATGTCATTAGAATTTTGGCACTGCGGATGCCATCTTGCATGCCCAAGCACATTAACGCTTTTCAAAGAAACAACACAATTACTAGATACGTAGGTCAATAATGATATTTTAGACGCGGTGAAAGATGGCAGATCCAGCTGAAGGGTTCTGGACAAACTCCGTATGCCCGCGTCCACGATGGCCGCACTGTATTGCGGTCTGCTATCAGAGAGATGATTGCAAGTGAAGCCTGTTACTTTCTAGGCATACCTACCACGAGAGCTCTGGGGCTAGTAGGTAAGTTGAACCTTGAACGCTTCAATCAATCATGTTAGGCTTGTAAATTTTTCTGTCATTTTGTTTTATTCTATAATTCCTTTTCCATTGTTTCTTTTCTTGTCTAGGCAATAAGATTATTGTGTATCTGGTACCTACGGCATTGACAAGGACGTGATTAGAAATTACCACCATTATCAATCTCCCACCTACCGAATCTAACTCGCTATGTCAAAAATCCAAAAAGAACTCAGTCATTTACGATGACGAATAAAAACTTCATGAAAAATACCTACAATTACAGTGAGCGACGAAGCTATCATCAGGGACATGTACTATAACGGATGTCCTCGTCGAGAGCGGGCGGCGGTCATACTCCGCTTGTCTCCAAATTGGTTCCGCTTCGGATCCTTAGAGATCCTTTCTAGGACTGGAGAGATCGCTGTACTGAGGCAGCTCTCCGATTTCATTATAAAGGTAGCTTAAGTAAACCAATCTTCTTCTTAACGTACCGATGGCAAAAAATTCAAACATCTTCAACAAATTGGCCCAGAATTCGGCTGCGCGATCTCCGCTCACTGACGCAGTCTTATGATCGTCAAATGCACATGTAACAGAGCATGTGGCGCAGGATGGTAGGTGAGCCATTTCATGTGGGGAGGTGCCGCATACGCAATTGAGATCTGAGCCATCCGTGAACCCCCCGTCTGTGGAGATTGTTTTTGCTCCGGCGGACTTGAGTTCGATGTCTATTTAGAGATTTCCAAGTCGGAAAGTAAATCCATATTACCTAATTTATAGCCTATAAATAAGGTAATATGGATTTACTTTCCGACTTGGAAATCTCTATACCATGAAACACATTTTCAGCTCTATGCTATGATTTCTAGGAGTATTTCCCTGACATCCAGCTGACTGATGAGAATCGTTTCATTAGAATGTTCTCGGAAATTGCACATAAGACTTTGGATCTCGTTGCTAAGTGGCAAGGTAAGCTATGTTTATTTTTTTACCATTACTTTTGGACTCTTCTGCTGGTCTTTTACAGAAGTTATTCACTAAAGCAAATAATAATAATAAATATTCTTAATATTATTATTATTTAGTAGTTAAATATTCATGGCGAGGCTGTCTAATTCAGGTCTGGGTTTTACCCATGGTCTCCTGAACACGGACAATATGAGTCTTCTGGGCCTGACTGTGGACTTTGGACCTTTTGGTTTCGTGGACTCTTACGACGGTGGTTTCGTTCCCAATTGCTCAGACGGAGAGGGGAGATATTCACTAGCCAAGCAACCAAATGTGAGATGCTTATTAAATTAATTCCTAAAAGTATATTAATGATAATAGTATAGATGCGAAAGTGACTCGGTGTGTCTGTCGTATCTGTCTGTTACACTTTCACGCCTAAACCGCTGAACTGAACGTCATGAAATTTGGTAGAGATATAGCCTGAGATATAGAGAAGGACATAGGCTACTTTTTTTCGCGATAGACAACATCCACGCGGGTGGAGCCGCGGGCAACAGCCAGTTATCCATAGAGTTAGCGAGAATGAATCTCATCGAAATCACGGCATTACAGGTGGTGGTGTGGAACATAGGCCAGCTTGCAAATGCTCTGAAGCCTCTTCTGTCTTCCTCGCAACAAGTCCACATGTCACACATCCTGAAAACCTTGGATACTTACTGTAACAACAAGATATTGTTAGTAAAATAACTATTCATACAATATAATGAAATACGATCTTACTCCACACCTTTAAAAACCTATAAGTATAAAATCCTTCAGGGAAACATTCCTCATGAAAATAGGCTTGAAAGAAGAACGCTGGGGCGATGAGCAGCTAGTGGAAAAGCTATTGGACATGATGCAGCAGACAGGAGCCGACTTTACTGCTACTTTTAGGCAACTTGGTGAAGTAAGCCCATTGTCTCTCATTGTTACTTTCTGATTCAAATAATTGGTCTACGAAACTAAATTATTCTGTCTTTTTGACTGTATCATACAGCTGGAACCCTGTGAGATGGTGAGCGAGATCAAATTGGAAGAAAAGTGGTCGTTGAAACGTCTGTCTTCTCACGCGTCATGGGGCTGTTGGCTGGACCAGTACCGTGAGAGACTCGACAAGGAAGCCGGTGAAAATTTACATGTAGACAAACATTTCACACATTATTTGGGTCCCCTTTTTAAACTTACAATGACGATGACGATGACGATTACGATTACGATGACGATGATCGTCCTCGGCTCTCTTAAGACCCTCGCCTAACGGCTCGGGTCTCAATGGCGCCTCAGCGATAATCACCAATGTTACACACTTGTATCATACGACGTTTTTCAACACACTTGCGAAGAAAAGAATACTACAAAATCATCATCATCATCAGCATCATCATCATCATCATCATCATCATCATCATCATCGTCATCGTCGTCGTAATCGTCATCGTCGTCATCGTCATCGTCATCGTCGTCGTCATCGTCATCGTCATGTCATCGTCATCGTCTTCGTCATCGTCATCATCGTCATCGTCATCGTCATCGTCATCGTCATCGTCATAGTCGTCATCGTCATCGTAATCGTCATCGTCATCATCATCATCATCATCATCATCATCATCATCATCATCATCGTTGTTTTTAAGAACAAAGCAACTCAACCAATTAAAAAACAACCTATAACTCACTAAGAATAAAGCAACTCAACCAATTCTATAACTCACTAGTGAATAATAGTAATGAAAATGTCACAGTTTGGTAATAGGTGTCATTATGTGCCTAATTGCAGTGAAATTAGAGCCATTTTATGAGCAAGTGTGTTGAAAAAAAAGTTATTGCGCATTTTCCTGCTTCAAAATTTTGGAAGATAGTACAATCTATTGACCGATGATTATTAAGTCAAGTTGAAGTGAAAGATGCTTTTCTGTCCCAAATATTATAAAAAATCGCATGAGGAATACCATCTCTTCCGATAAATTATTCTTTCATGTTAATGGCAGTAGAAAAAGATCTATTGATGAATTTACACAGTGACGACATAATTAATTGGTAAAGTAGCCGAGAGTAGAGAGCGTCTTTGGAATTTATTGAAAAACTAAATTAAATTCAATTATCATTGATTAAATTGCTAAACTTGAAATATAAATGTGAATTTTCAGTCATTTTTAAGATAAAAAATTTACATTGCTAGTTTTTCTTTCTCGTTGAGGGTCGACCATATATAAAATGCCCGGGCCGTTTTTAGGTCCCAGTCCGGGCCTGAACAGTCGTGATTGTGGCGTAGCTCCAGTGGATACTAGCTCTTCAGGCTTGTTCGAAGATGAGCGGCGCCGACGCATGATGAGCGCCAACCCCGTCTACGTGCCTAGGAACTGGCTGCTGCATGAGGCCATTGTTGATGCTGAACAAGATGATTATCAGAAGGTTTAAGTTTTAGATTTTGGTTCGGGTTTTCAGTCTAGTGTTTAGTGCACCCTATGTGGCAACTGGTAGGAGAATCAGACATCTCCATTACCTACATTTGAATGCCATAACGACACGGTTTAATCAGCGACTTCGGCTCACAATTTTACCGCTTTGTGACTCGTAGCTGATCTTGTCACACACAATCTTGAACCAAACAAGTAACCAACTTTAAGTTTTTCTGTTCTTTTTGTGTGTATAGTGTGTGCCTTAACCTAGGTCAAAAACGTTATTTTCTTTGATCTTATTTAATAAGGCCTTATTTTTCAGGTACGTTTTCTACTGGACGTCCTTAAGAAACCATTTGAAGTTCAGGCCGAGGCTGAAAAGCGTGGCTTTTCTGCACAGCCACCCCAGTGGGCGTACGCTCTCAAGATTAGCTGCTCTAGTTAAATGTTCTAATTAAATATAAATCTTTATTTATTTTTCATTTTAAAGTCTGCTTATTTTATTTTTAATTAGGTTTTTTTAGTCCTCATATTATCATAATATAGGATAAAGAGTAAGGGCCCGATCGCATGTACATAGGTACCATGATCACATGCAACTACACCACGTGGACGGACGCTAATGTGCGCCTAAAAACACCGAGCATGCTTTATACTAATATCACCGTGAGCGCTGTGCTTGTGCTGTTTTGTTTTGAATCCCATCATATCTTTAGATGACTTAGATTGCTTCTGGCTAGAGTCACCACCATAGAGTATAGTAATAGATTGGGGTCACCACCTAACCATAAGAAGAAGAGTGGTGTATACAAGTTTTACATGAGGTATATAGGTTTTAACGTTGAGTGAGCACTGTTACCGCGTTAGTAAAAATAGTAAAAAAACTTATTTTATTTTGCGTTAATCTATGAAGTTGAGCCTAGTAAATAAAGCCGAAAATATTGGGCTCTCAGTTCAGACGTTTTAGTAAAATTCGACTTTCATTTACTTTTTAACAATTAACTTTTGTGTAATTATTTATTAAAATTCTTCAGTAATGACATGAATTAATTGAGGGACCTAGATATACCACCATAGATCTGTAATGTCATATTCTACAGATTTGATTTGATTTCTAATATTTAAAAAAATCTTCTATATTCTTCAATAAAAATGATTAACCCAGAGATAGTACGCACGGCTACACATCAAACTATATAGTTCCAATATAAGCTGATCTCGCATTGTATAAGATTTCCGTACAAAGCGAGATCAGCGTAAACTGGAAATGTATAGCTTGATGTGTACCCGTGTGTATGTACAAAGCACGTACAAAGGCCAGCACATCAAGCTACCTCAAACTGTCAAATTTCTTTGATAGTTTTTAACTTTATTCCAAAAGCAGGTTCTTATTAAATTGGGAAAATTTGACAGTTTGGGATAGCTTGATGTGCTGGCGTCTGTACTTTCTGAGATTTAGGCTATGCCCATTGACATATACTATTTAAATCAATGGCTATGCCACTATAAGCACACGTCTGGATTGAGGGCCCAAGTTATTTAATCATAACAGTTTTAATTCAAGTTTAAGAAATTCATGGCCCTTTGCTTTATGTTTTACCAATTTTTTACTAACTTCCCTAGAAGTCTTACTTCATTTCGCAACACGCAAGGATTTAATGGGCCCTCAATCCATATGCAAATGTTCACAAGCGTTCCGAATTGTTGCCAAAAACGACAGTTCCTTGCTATCATTATCGTGATACCTAAATCGGAACAGAGCCATCATTTTCTAACTCGGAAAGCAGCCATTGTCGACCCGTGTGACGCTTGAAATGTCAATGTCAATTGTCAAATTCCTTTGTTAGTTGTCATGATGACAGTGTTTTTTTTTGGGTTTTGGGAAAATCAACTTTATTTTTATGAAGCTAAAGCTAAATACAACATATTCGGCACAATACAATCACATGTTTACAAATAAAGAGATGATAAAAGTTTCGTAATAATTACCACTTATTTACACAAAACCGGATTTTGTGAAGGCACTTTTGTAAAATTTGCTCGATGAAGCGAGCTTTCTGTGTGCTAGCAGCTCTTATGAACGAACAGAAGCCTAATTTGGTTGGAAGAATGAAACCTATGACTAACTTTAAAGACTGGAAGTTCAGGGACACCCCCAACTACGCCTCGCTACCTATTGATGAGAATCCGGAGTATAATGTGCCGACGGCTGTAAAGGATGCTGTGTTTTCTAAGGTAGGAGTCTGCCTATATTATTATGTACCCATCTTAGTACCCTGTTAGTACATCATTATACTGTGTTCTCTTGGTCAGCAGCAGGTTATCTGATCGTTGGTTGTTATTCCAACCAGCCCGCCTCTCGCCAGAAGTTAATTATATCTCCTGGACGTTAAGAACAGCAGTGTAAGATCTGGGTGTCCCAAGGTTTTCTGTTCTAGTCTGGATGACGCCTGTGCTTTCAAAGAGCATGTGCGCAACAGTTTCCTCAGCCTACATGCAAGCCCTGCATAGATGACTGTCCGTTAAGCCTATCATGTGGAAGTGTTTGTCTAGCAAGCAATGTCCTGTGATGGTCCCCTCTGCCCTTAAGCTGACCCACTGACCCATTCCTGTCCAGCAGGCTTAGCAATATCTGTTCATCCCAAATACCATAGTGTCTCAATACGAATGTCTTTGACCAGTGTGTGTTGCCAGTGATGACCTATGG
Organism: Polymixis flavicincta; assembly: GCA_949987655.1. NCBI lineage: Eukaryota > Metazoa > Arthropoda > Insecta > Lepidoptera > Noctuidae > Polymixis > Polymixis flavicincta. Next base: position 13,150,171 of record OX465190.1, on the reverse strand, counting down.
TACAGAGACGTGGTCGCTCACAATGGGCCTTATCAGAAGGCTTAAAGTCACCCAAAGGGCAATGGATAGGGCTATGCTCGGAGTTTCCCTACGCGATTGAATCAGAAATGAAGAGATCCGCAGGAGAACCAAGGCAACCGTATATCGGTTGCCTTGGTTCTTGGACCGAAGAATTGTCAAACTTAAGTGGCAGTGGGCACATTGCTCGCAGAACAGATGCCCGATGGGGCCGAAAGGTCCTGGCGACCGCGTACCGGAAGACGTAGAGTGGGAAGGCCTCCCACAAGGTGGACCGATGACCTTGGGAAGACTGCGGGTATCCACTAGATGTGGGAAGCACAAGATCGGTCGAAGTGGAGGAGCCTGGGGGAGGCCTATGTCCAGCAGTGGACGTCTTTCGGCTGATATGATGATGATGAGGCTTAGCATGTAGAATAGATAATAACTCTTCCGATAAGAAAACCCTTACGTGCTAAGCCTGCATTTATAATTAAAGTCTGCTTAACTTGCTATCTACAGAGTCACAATAAATACTTTTTCTTTCTTTCTTTCTAATTACTATCCAATGTTTTTTCTTACTTATTATGTGTGTGTAGGTACCAACAGAGCCCCTAGATGGTAAGCTCCACCTTGTATGTGCTTCTGATGATGCTCTCAAAGATGTGCTGGACTTGGACCCTGCTGTGGCAGAGACTGAGGAGTTCATCAACTTTGTTGCCGGCAGGTACCTGCCTGATGGAGGCCTCACTGTTTCACACAGGTATCACTATAATATTGTTAACTAGCAATTGCCAGCAGCTTCGCCCGCATGGTAGTTGGTGTATTAGGGAGCGTTCAAGTATTACGTAACACATTTTTGGTAGATTTTATACCCTCCCTCCCCGCCATGTAACGCATCGTAACGTTTTTCTGTACCCACCACCCTCCCCCTCCCTAAATGTTACGTAACATCTAAGTGACCATTTTTACTAACAAGTCACAAGAGAATACAGGAGAAATTCCTAGTGTGGGCAACTTTAAAAAAAAAATGCGATTCACGGACGTGAGCACTATACCACGCCAGATTAGGTTCTGCTGGATCCTGCAAGCTATCTTCAGGCGTTCTATATTCCGCCGAAAAATCGTAGTCGTCAATTTTCATTTCACTCCAGACCTTAGCAAGTGTTTCCCCAGCGTGCTGAAAATTGCGTTTTTCCAAATCATCATCAACAGTAATTCCTTTGTCGTCGAGATGAGAACCAAAGTGTTCATGCGGCAGGATGACTCCTGACAGTCGTTTGCTGAGGGGGGCCAGGGCCAGATCGAGGTTTTATTGCAGCAGGATTGTTTTTCCGACGTTCAGCTTTCTCAAGTTTTTCTTTGGCTCGAAATTTTTTTGCACGCTTGTCACTGTCTCTATTTTTCTTTTTAAACATTTTTCATCTTCTTTTAATTTTTTCCGTAGTTTTTTTATTTACAATCGAGGGATTCCCCGTAAAACATAAACGAAAAGGGTTGCCAACTTGGGACATTTTAATTTCCTAGTTTATTTATAAAGATAAAAAAGTTACGTAACGCGTTGTTCCAATACCCCTTCCCGCCCCTGTAACTAGGGTTGCCAACCATACTGTTTTCAACAGTATTATACTGTTTTTCGCTAAATTATACTGTTTTTCGCTAAATTATACTTTTTACTGTTCAACAAAAATAAAGTATACAAAATACTGTTTTCAGCATCAAAATGCAAAGACATTATTATGTATTGTTATTATTTAGTCACCGTTCGCGTGGACCTTATTTTTGTTTTACCTACAACTTTAATAAATATCTAATATCTACTTTCTGTTCCCGCCACCTCAGCATTTACTGAAAGAGTTTTTTCAGTAATGAATGCTAAGTGGCGGGAGGGTAGAAATAGAGCATCTATTAATTTAATAAAAATGTGCTCCTCATTTATTTTAATTTCAGTTATAATTGTGATGAGGCGTATTAAGTTTTATAAAAAGATTGTAAATTAGTAAGTTGTCCGAGAAACTCTAAAAAATATGTATTTAAAACACTTAATAAATAAAATACTGTTCATTTTTCTAAAATACTGTTTAATATTCTTCATAGACCCGAATATACTTTATTTCTTGTAAAAAAAGTTGGCAACCCTACCTGTAACGCACCGTAACGTTTTACGAGACCATCCCTATCCCCAAATTGCGTTACGTAATACTTGAAAGTTCCCTTAAACATTAAACCTTCTTGAATCACTCTGTTTAATGAAAAGTGCATCAAAATCCTTTGTGAAGTTTAAAAAATCTAAGCATAGGTACAGACATGAAAAGCGACTTTGTTTTATACTATGTAGAGATATTTATGATAAGTAAAAGATATAAGATCTTCTAATGACACAAATAAAACAGTTAGAATAAAAGTATTTCGTAAATTGTTCTTCCATACTTAATTCTACATTCTGTGCACACTTTAAGTCACAGACTGATTCATTATTTGTTAAAATGTTAGGAAAAATGGTCTATGGTTGCAATATTTGTAAACATGTATGAGTAAATAGCACCATGTGAATCCATAAAAGTTACTTTATTTATCTTGTCATTGCATAATTGATATACTTCATACATTGTAGTATAGTATATTATTCCAGATACATTCTTAACAAATTATAATAAACTAGCAGCGCTCCAAGGTTTCACCCGCGTAGTTCCCGTCCCTGTGGGAATACGGGGATAAAATATAACCTATGTCACGCGGGCATAGTGTAGCTTCCCAACAGTGAAAGAATTTTTCAAATCGGTTCAGTAGTTTCGGAGCCTATTCAATGCAAACAAACAAACAATCAAATCTTTCCTCTTTATTATTAGTATAGACAATTCTGTAAAGGCATATTTAATACTAGCTTTTGCCAGCGGCTTCGCCCCCGCGGAACTTTCATCCCCTCTTTAACTCCCTTAGGGGTTGAAAAATCATCAGATGTAACAAAGTATTGTACGTCTTTTATGGATTGCTATGTAGTTTCTCTCCCATTCTTCTCTTGGAAGATATCATCTAGAATAAATAATCCTTCATTTTTCCTTGTTTTTGACATTCAAAAGTGCCTTCTAATGGCTTACTTGAAATAAATGTTTTAACTTTGTATAATTCAATTTTCCAGGTATGGTGGTTACCAATTTGGTTTTTGGGCTGATCAACTGGGTGATGGAAGAGCACATACCCTTGGAGAATATGTGAACAGGTGTTTAATTTGCATATTTAACAAAACGCCATACAACGCACACCACACCTACCTATCCCTACACCTCTGCTAATCCTCGGTGTCCTCGGGGAAAACAAGCATGATGTTATGTAACAAAACAGCTGGTTGCCATGAAAGCGTATGAACTTATAAAAAAAAAACAATATTTCTCTTCCTCCTTTCTTTCTTCTAGAATACATAACACAATATCATGCCATGTTTCCCCGAAGGCCTGAGGTTGGCCAGAGATGTAGGTACTTATGTCCATTGTGATGTACTTACGTACATTTCGCCATTTATTATTCATCATCATCATTTCAGCCGAAAGACGTCCACTGTTGGACAAGCCTCCTCCAAACGGGGAGGGAATAATGAGGGGAGGGGATTTATGATTAAGTCCCATGTAAAAGGGGCGAGCTTAATGCCATCAACCGGGTATACATCAAGACTCCGGGCTGCCATGGAGAATTCCAGATAGAAAAATCCAATAACTCTTTGTCTGACCTGGGAATCGAACCCAGGACCTCATGCAGCAGTAGAGCTTGCGACGACTAGACCAAGGAGGCAGTCTTCTAGAAATCTCTATAAAAAGAATCTGCAGTGGTATTCCACTGTGGATTCTTTTCGTTTGTATTCCACCTCCAGAAGCAATATCTGGTCTTTACGAACATAGAAAAGCTGCAACACCTATAAAGTCAAAGTCACACGTGACCCACAACACACACTATACAAATGGTTTTCTCTTTAATTAGTTTTGTTTGGGATTAGGTAAAAAGAAAAAAAAAACTGTCTTTAGTACCTGGTCTACACTGTGAAGTTCCGAAATAATTGTTTATCTGGTGTTACACAAGCCCTGTCACCCATAACACAAGTTTAATCTTAGCTTTGGTATATGAACCTACAAATTATAAGACGAAATAGGTACATGATGTTATACCAAGTGGTAACTCTAAAATTGTAAAACTCGAAAAAAGATTTATTTATTTACAGCAGCTTCGCCCGCGTCAACTATTTTAAACCAAACCTTATCAAATAACACCTAAATCTTCCTCATGCGAAGCACTCTGCCTATTGGTGAAAATGGCATGAAAATCCGTTCAGTAATTTTTGAGTTTATCACGATCAGACAGACAGACAGACGTGGCGGGGGACTTTGTTTTATAATACCTACTAGCTGACCCGACAGACGTTGTCCTGTCCGTCCAAAAGTCATTCATACAAAATCCCTACCCTACCTACCCTACCAACCCTACCCTACCTACGCTACCCTACCATACCCTATCCTACACTACCCTACCTACCCTACCCTACCATACCCTCATCATCATCTGCCTAGCCTTTTCCCAACTATGTTGGGGTCGGCTTCCAGTCTAACCGGATGCAGCTGAATACCAGTATTTTACGTGGAGCGACTGCCTATCTGACCTCCACAACCCAGTTACTGGGTAATACGATACCTCTTGGTAAGACTGGTTGTCAGACTTTCGGGCTTCTGACGACTCGTAACGACTGTCAAAGATCAACAAATGACAGCCGGGACCAACGGCTTAACGTGCTTTCCGAGGCACGGAGGGGTCTTGGTATGTAAAGATGGTCACCCATCCACGGACCAACCGCGGCAAGCGTAGCTTAACCTGGTTGATCGATACCCTACCATACCCTACCTACCATAAATTGAGATGTAAGCTATCCTATCTTTTAAGTTGGACCATATTATAAATGGTTACAAAATTTTATCAAAATCCGTTCAGTAGTTTCGGAGTTTATCGCGAACATACATCGTGACACGAAATTTTTATACATATAGATGTGGTGAGTTGCAGTAAAATAAAAACCTAACCTTTTATTTTTTTCTACAGCAAAGGTGAATCCTGGCAGCCACAACTAAAAGGCTCGGGCGAGACGCCGTACTCTCGCTTCGGCGATGGCCGCGCGGTGCTGCGATCTTCAATCAAGGAGATGATCGCTTCTGAAGCGTGCTACTACCTCGGGGTGCCAACTACTAGGGCCGCAGCTTTGGTGGGTAAGAAGGTTTGATGATGTGTTTGTATTTAGTTGAGATTTTTTAGTAAACATTTTAATATGTATGTAGGACGTGAAGTCAGAATCGGACATTTTAAAATAGAAAGAAGGTAGTTTCACTTATTAATCACTTTATTCGATTAATTCACTCAATTAATTCATTGTAACTGTGACTTAATTAATTATAATAATTGTTAATTAAGAGATTGTTGATATACAATACCCATTGAAAAGGGTATCGTGTTACCCTGTAACTGGGTGGCGGAGGTCAGATAGGTCGTCGCTCTATGTAAAAAGATGCATCTGGTCGGACTGGATGATAACCTTAACAAAGTTGCGAAAAGGCTCTGCAGATATAATTACAGCATCATCATCTGTCTAGCCAGACGAAGAAAATATAGCAATGTGTTTCTTTTTCCTCAGTGAGCGACGACCACAAAGTATGGCGAGACAAAACCTACAGTGGTCGAGCGAAACAAGAACGTGCCGCCATAGTGATGCGCCTAGCCAACGCGTGGTACCGTATCGGATCGCTAGAGATACTGGTGAAGCGACGGGAGCCGCACACTTTGAAGACGTTAGCCGACTTTATTATAAAGGTAAATTTACATTATCTCGGAAGGAACGTATCTCCAATAAGTACCCTATATGTTAGCCCATATTGTAAACTATCTGTGTGCGAAATTTCATCTAAATCCATTCAGCCGTTTTTGCGTGATTGAGTAAAAAAACATCCAAACTTTCACATTTTAGGATAGGAAATCTTACGTACGTTTATGATTCGTCGGGAAAAACTCGGGGGTTCGCCCGCGCAGTACTCGGGAGTTATCCGACGCGAACGTACTTTACCTGGATAAAAAGTATCCCAGGTAATGGTCTACTTATGCGCCAAATGCTATCGAAATCCGTTCAGACTGAAAGATTTTCACTGTCTCATATTTTATAATGCCACTTACTTTTCATTTACAGCACCATTTCCCTGAAATCGAAAACTCTGGTGAAGACAAATACGTGAAGTGGTTTTCAGAAGTGGCGTATAAGAATCTTGATATGGTGGCGACCTGGCAGGGTAAGTGGTAAGTTAAGTTAAATTAAAAGAATGATCAGCTAACAAACTGTTATATATTAAAATGTTATAAGTTGATAGTGCGGTGTATTATTATAGCCCCACGATTGGTAGTAATAGTATACTTAATATTACAGACGCCAGCACATCAAGCTATCCCAAACTATCAAATTTTCCCAATTGAACATGAACCTTATGATTATGTTATTAAGATGAAAATCTATCAAATAAATTTTACAGATTGGGGTTGATTAAAATATGATTCGCGAACGTACCAAATATAAGCTTTACACAATTATATTCATTAAAATCATCAATACACCCTATATATAACTTCATTTAATCCCATTAAATTGCTATTTCAATAGAATCTAAAAAGTAATCAAAAATCATTACACACACGTCGCGAATCATATTTTGTTCAACACAGCCTGACACTGACCTGCAAACTGCAAAAAACTTAAGAGCATTTATTCTGAAAATGGGCAACGTCGCAAATAGCCGTCAAATATTTAGAAATGGGCAACAAATAGCTGTCAAATATTTGAAAAAACTTTTTAATAAAAAAATTAAACCGCCGAAAAACCGAAAAGTAGTACTTATAATATTAAATACATATCCAAAGTCACCGACTTCCGAACTTAGTTATTGGGGTTGGACAAAGCAGGTTTATTATTTTTTACTTTTCGGTTTTTCGGCGGTTTAATTTTTTTTATTAAAAAGTTTTTATTTTATATTTTTTGTGGCTATAATGTACTAATTACTACATGCTTATTTTTTGCATAATACACAACTCAGTATTAAAATCTGTGAGTTAACAATCAATCATCCCCTGTTTTCTTACCCTTAGGGTTGAAATTTTTCTTCAAAATTTATATGGGACCAACTTCAGGGTATATATACCCTTTCCAACTAAAAAAGAATTATCAAAATCGGACTACTATGGAAAAAGTTATGCGTGGTCATACATAAAAAAAAAAAAAATACGCGTTGAATTGAGTAACCTCCTCCGTTTTTTCGTCGGTTAAAAAAATATATATATAAACGCGTCGAATTGAGTAACCTCCTCCGTTTTTCGTCGGTTGATACATAAAAAAAAAAAAAAATATACGCGTCGAATTGAGTAACCTCCTCCGTTTTTTCGTCGGTTCAAAAATGGGCAACGTCGCAAATAGCGCGCAAATATTTCACTGTTTTGATTAATTTGGCAATATTACTGTGTAGAAATATGAAATATCGCTAACTAGTGACCTAAAATATTGATTATGAAATGCATTATCTTCTTCTATACGTATAAAAGGAGAAACTAGCTATATTTCATATTTCCATACAGTAATATTAACAATCCATGTACCGTGCGGTGCCGGACGTAAAGAATAGCATCATCCCATTTCTTCCCGTGGGTGTCGTAGGAGGCGACTAAGGGACTTACTAGAGAATGGGCAGCAGCGTTACCTATGCATTTTACCACCATACTGCAATCGCCAATCCGCCTGCCAAGCGTGGCGATAATGGCAAGCCCCCCCAAATTGGGGGAGGCCTATGTCCTGCAGTGGACGTCTTCCGGCTGAAATGATGATGATGATGAATACTAACAAATTAATAAAAACAGGTAAAAATTTGACAGCTATTTGCGACGTTGCCAACTTTCAGAATAAACGCTCTTATGAACATTTGAATTTCGGGGGCTACCCTGGTAATTCCACATTAACCAAAAAAATTACTGTTATTTTGTTTTCTAGGTGTAGGCTTCACTCACGGCGTTTTAAATACAGATAACGTAAGCCTGTTAGGACTTACCATAGACTATGGTCCGTATGGGTTCTTAGACCATTACTACCACCATTATGTGCCCAATACTTCCGATGATATGGGTCGATACGCGTTCAAGAGACAGCCTGAGGTGAGTTAATTGATTATCTAGGCCAACACCACGTAAAAATATATTGTGACGGGATTTTATAGCGCACGGGATTTTGAACTCTCTGTGCAGAACCGAGCATTTAGAATCCAATAGAGTGCATCTCAGCGCGTCGAAAAACGATTTTCAACTCTCCGCCGCTAAGTAGTGTGTTGAAGGCCAAGTGCGCGCAAAAATTTCGCCTCGATTCGTCGCTCCGTCCGAAATCGAAACTAGTCGAATCAACATTTTCTAGTAGTTATCTTTAGAAATTATTTCACGAACGTAACAATATACGTGTAACATAATGAGGGTTTTCTGAAATGACGTTCACTAGATGGCAGCACTGAGACGTCAGGTTCGGGCACCTGTCAAAAGTGTCAAAGCGCCTACGGACTGAATGGTGAACTAATGACATCAAATATTTTAAGTTCATTGTCGAACTGGAAGACCTCTTGTAAATGTGGCGCCAACTGGTGGCTTGAATATTCATAAAAACTCTCATTAACGCAAGCCCTATATTCACATACACCATACAGCCGCATTAGAGTATTGAGTTTAAAGCATATTACAATGACCAAAACTTTTTTATTCTTAAAGCTAACTTATCATTAACAAAACCATGTTGACCCAAGCATTACTTTATGCATTTAAAATGTAGTCTTATACTCTTAAAATAAGATTAAATTTTCTTTGGCTCAATCAGCGGTAGACATGGCAAAATATAAAACACATATATATATTTTTTAATACCTAAGCATATTAAAAGTTAGGTACCAAAATCGATTTAGTAATATAATAGTCAATAGGAACAAACTACTTTCAGGATAACTTGTTGTAATAGTGAACAGTTGTTGAAATTGTTTATTTTACTTTGTAGATTCTTCTATGGGACTTGGACAAGTTCGCTCAAGCTTTAGAACCTATTCTGTCGGAGCATCAGAAGCAGCAGATCAAAGACGTCCAAGCTACTCTCGAAAACTACGTTAAAACAAAAGTATTGTAAGTTCAACATTTAATGTAAAATTGACTTTAAATGCATCACCATACGGTATATTCTCTGAAGTGAATACTTGAAAAAATACGCCAAGTGTAGGTACTTACTTAGTGCCAGCATCATGGACATCGAATTCCTCATACATATTTTTTTTTAAACGTTACTGTTTTCAATTTCAGGCAAACATATCTACTAAAACTTGGACTCAAAGAAATTAAAGATGGCGACGAGAAATTGATTGAAGATCTGCTTGATATGATGCAGTCGAAAATGGCGGATTTTACAGCAACTTTCAGACAACTTGCCGAGGTAAATAGATAAAATACTAGGCCTTTCGTTAATATGGCATATTCGGTTTTGAAATACACGAACTTAGGTATGAGGTGGGTATGAGTGACAGAGACGAACGTCAACAAACCCGAACTTTTTATAAAACTCGGTGTTCCTCCATCATCATCATTTCAGCTGCAAAACGCCCACTGCTGGACATAGACCTCCCCCAAGCACCGGCACTTTGACCGGATCTGTACTTCTTGCATCCAGCGGGTTCCTGCTGCCTTCACCAGGCCATCGGTCCACCTTGTGGGAGGCCTTCCAGCTCTACGTCTTTCGGTACGCGGTCGCCACTCCAGAACCTTCCGGCTCCATCGGCCATCTGTTTGTCTGTACTGTGAATGTACATTGACAATACTTTTTCTACATGGACCATTGGCGATTTGCGAGCGTATTTCCAAAGCCTAGATGACTGTCTATTTTATCGAATGTTCAATTTAAAATCTAGTTTTGTTCCAGGTCGCGCGAAATGAGTTGACTGATAAGGCAGTACTAGAGACTAAGTGGTCTCTCAAAAAGTTAAGCGAGGCCCCAAATTGGGAGAAGTGGGCGCATGAATACAATTCTAGACTGAACAAAGAGAATAGTAAGCGCTTATATTGTTTCTTTTTATTGCTTGTTTCTGTATTATAGTGCGAAAGTCCACCAAAATAGCAAGGCAAACATAACATTTAGTTGATTGCCCGTGCTTCTCCATATAGGTTCATGTTTTGTAATGGGCAACTAACTTCGATTTTCTGACTACTGTCAACTCTAAACGGTTTGATGCTTTGAGTTTTACATTATTTTGCTTTGCTAATATATCCTTATCTGCCGGAAGACGTATTCTTCGTAGACGGCGGTTTTTTTCTGTACTCGATTAGCACATTTTTTTGTCACTTTAAAATAAATTATTATTTTGTCATAATTAGTGCCTGAAGAAGAGCGAATCCAGCGAATGGTCAAAGTTAATCCAGTTTATGTGCCGAGGAATTGGATCTTAGAGGAAGCTATCAAAGATGCTGAGAACAATGATTTTGAAAAGGTACTATGTGTTTATATTAGTTTCTGCAGTGTCCCTTCAGAATCAGGCCTGTAGGGCTGACCTACAGAAATTAAAAAATAAAATGTCCGATTTCCTAAATCTTGAAAGAAACTGCGTCACATTGATTAACTTTGAACTCGAAAAATTCCTAATCTCGCAACTTTTAACGCTTGCGCATTTAACTGTTGCTTTCTTAATAAATATCCATTAATTTCAGGTACGATTTTTGCTGAAACTCTTCAAAAATCCATTTGAAGTGAACGAGGAAGCCGAAAAGCGAGGATATTCAGCACAACCACCGAGCTGGTCCTATGGACTTAAACTGAGCTGTTCCAGTTAAATATAAAATACTACTAGAGCACGTATTAGTGTCTTGAAACTATGCTACGTAAATTAGGCATAGATTGAATGTAAACAATTATAACTAATCTTTGTGTAGTTATAAGATTTTCTCTAATAGTTGGTCCACTCCAAATGCACCTACAGTGTGAAGCTATTTTAGCACACGTTGTGTTCCACGTGCGCCTCAATGAGATGTCAGCATCAACTGGTGGCGTCCGCAAGGGCCGATGCCTTCCAGGGGTGCGGGTTGTTCGATAGAGATACCATGACCCCTGGCATACAGGCAAATGAGCACGGGTGGGTTTTAGTCGCTAAAAGTCTGACACGCCCTCCTGCTCCACCCAGAGCGGGGGAAGTTATTTGATGATTTCCCACCCTCAAAAAAAAGGAGTGGTAATAAGTTATGTTTTCGCACGAAGTTAAAATCGTCAATACTTTTGTGATGTAAGTAATATCTTGAAAGTTATTAGAATATGTAGAAGTGGTAGTTTATGAATGTAAGAATCATGGTTGATTATTTAGTATGTTATATAAATTTATTATTTTTGTACCAATTTATTTGCCAATAAATGCTGTTATGTTATAATTTCTGCTTTTAATTTACCCTAATAAATCCATGGAATTATCTAAGTCGGCAGTAGGTAAGATAGGCTCAAAGCCAAAGTTCAAGCAAAACTCAACATACAAAAAATACTGTAATTAAAATAATATTCTTTCCGTAATGCACATAATTAAACTTAAAGAAAAACCTATTTACAATCAACATAATTTCCTCTCTGGTATAAAAATGACCAGCATTAGATATTTACTTATAATCTTCATCTCCACTGTCATCAGGTTCAGAATAATCTTCATCAATTTCTACCTTCCTTCTTTTAGGTTCTGGAACATTCTCTTTCTCTGCTTCTATAGCCTTCTGGGCTTCTGTTTGGGCAGACCTATGGTGGAAAACAAAAGAAATAGTCTTTGCTAAGTCCCAGCACTGTTTTAAGACTAAATCTGCTAGGTTCTTTTTGTCTGCACAATGGTACCAGTTGGACAAATCTGAGGTGCAGTCTGAATTTTCTGGGGGAATTGTAACTTGGATGTTGTTGACGCATCTTTTGCATTTGAACTTGCTGTGTGTGTCTGATAATGTGTTTTCTTCTAATCTAAAGAGATCCTTCAAGTCCTCGGAAGTGAAGTGTCTAAGAGATTCCTCATTCTGATCAACTACAGTGTCACTTAATGCCTTTTTGTGTGCTTGTCTTTGGAAGATCTTTTCCTCAATAGTTCCTGTTGCAAGGAGCCTGTATATGTAGCAAGGTTTCTTCTGTCCATCACGCCACACTCTTGCCATTGCTTGGTCATCATTGGCAGGGTTCCAGTCAGGATCAAACATGATTAGTCGGTTTGCTCCGATAAGGTTGAGTCCACAACCGCCAGCTTTGGAACTCAGCATGAATATCCATTCTTTATTCTCCTTGTTGTTGAAACTCTCAACTACTTTTGCTCGCTTCTTAATCGTCATGGAGCCATCAAGTCTCACATATAAATATGATCTCTTTCTACATAATTTCTCGAATAAATCTAAAGTTTGTGTATAATTTGAAACAAGTACAATTTTGTCATCAGTATTGGTTTTCAAGTTAGCCAGGATACAATCTAAGATCATGAGCTTGCCGGACAATTCTGGCTTCACATCTTTGATGTCATAATTGCTTGGTAACAGGCTCAGAGCCTTTTCAAAACCTTCAGATCTTTCTACTATCTTGTCATAAACTAAATCAGGATGGTTGCAGAGTTTCTTAAGAGTAGTGATGCTTGAGAGAGCACTGAGGGTGTTCTTGTCTCCATTGCCATTGAATTTGTTGCGGATAGCATCAGAATTAATGAAGTTTTTGTACAGTTGTGTTTGAAGGGGAGTCATCTTCACACATACGACTTGTTCAAACTTAACGGGCAGATATTTAGTGAGTAGACTGCTTGTTCTGCGGATCATACATTTGTTGACAATAGAGGTTAAAATTGCCAGACATTCCTGTGCTTTTTCTCTTTCTGAAGCAGTTGCTAAAGCATCTTGCCCTCTTAGAATTGCATTTTCGTATTTCTTCTTGAATTCATGAGCAGTTCCAAGGATACCCTCATTGACAAAATGAACTAAACTGAAGTATTCTGTCAAATCATTTTGGATTGGGGTCCCTGATATCAAAATTCTTCTTTTAGCCTTCAAACCCATTAAAGCTTGGTATGTTTGGTTCTCTGAGTTCTTCAGTCTATGTCCTTCATCACATAGGACTAGTCCCACTTCAGATGAATGGAGAATATTGGTGTAAATTCTAAATGTTTCATAGGAGATAATTAACACTGGGGTGGCTACTCGTGTTGTGGTAAATGTGTTCATATATTGCTGTAGTTTTAAAGTAATGTCAGCTTTAGACCCTCCATCCATGGCCAGAGCATTGATTCTTTGCCCTAACCACTTATGTATCTCATTGTACCAATTCTTTACCAAACTACTTGGGCAGACAATGATTGCCTTACAAATTGTAGGTTTACAGTCAGGTCCTTGCCTCAGAAGTGTCCATAACAGAGTAATACATTGTAAAGTCTTTCCTAACCCCATTTCGTCAGCCATAATGCAGCCATAGGCGTTCTCTATCTGTTGTCCAGTGACGCAGTCGTACATAAACTTTACTCCTTCCCTCTGATGAGGTCGTAAGATGTTCCCCAGGACGGGATCTACGACCACAGCCACTCTGATGTCGGTAGGACTCATCTTCATCTTCTCATGTTCAGGGATATAAGGCGGGCGATACAATACCAAAGCATTCGGTTCATCTGGATCGTGTAAGGCTCGTCTAACCTGCGTCCTCTTTAGACCCAAGCTTTTACCGCAAAACGAAGAGACATAGTTCGGTATGGGAACCTTGAAAGGCTTGTTCAGTATCTGCTTGATTAAATTCTCGTGTTCAGAAGCAGTTAATGCTTGAGAAGCAGATTTCTGAGTCAGTGGTATCTTCGTACATTCCCGCCGTTTATTTCGTTTGGTTTCTAGCAGCGGGCTTTTGAAGACATTGTTGCTGGAGCCGACTTGGCTCGGCGCCAGGCTGCGCCGCATATTAAATCTTTTTACACCATTTAAAACACGGAAGTTAAACAAAACAACACTCACACCTGTTAAAACTTGTGTCTCATAAAAAAAAAACTCGTATTTTTTACATTGACGTTTAAATTTAGTGTTGCAATATAAAATATTTGGACTCATCACATAGGGTAGTGGCACCAATAAATGAACGGTTAAGCGTTTTTGACAACTTTAAATATTTGTAACTCAGTTATTTCACGACACTGATGTATGCCTATTTTTTTTTAGTATTCCATAATCCTCAGGAATTGATAGATTAAAAAAGAACTGTCTAGATCTACAATTTATTTTTTTATGTTGCTTTTTGTAAAAATATTAGGGTTTTTCCCCTATAGTTGAACAATGAGCCCTAATTATGAACATTTTGTACCCAATAGTTGAACTAACATTTAAATGGTAGAGAGGACATTTTGTAAATTTATTATAAATAAAACCACGGTAAGTATTACTAAAGGCTTTTAATTGTTTGTCTAATACATCAGTCTTAGCTTCAAAAATGTGTGCAAGTCTCCCTGACATCATAATATATTTTGTGTTGACATGATAGCCAATTTCGACTATATTTAAAATTCAGGTAGCAATTTTATCTTCTTCATGATGATGAAGTTTACGATTCGTTTTCCTGGCCTTTTTTTACATTGGAGGGCGCTTTTCCCCAATGTTAAATTCAACGCTGGCTTTGGACAGGGATATCTGTCTGTTGCGCTTGTATGTACCATCCGTACAGCTTCTTCGAGAGTACTTTGTACATGTCTTTTTTTTCGTAATGTAGGTAACATCAATAAAGAGAAGAAATATTGATTATGCTTATCCTACAAAAAGACATAAAATCGAAACTAAGTTATTCAAGTCGTTCATTATTTGGATTAAGGAACCACAAAATGAACGAATAAAATTTACTTCAGCGTTCAGCTTTTGGAACGATACCAAAAACTTGAACGAATAAAATGTGTGGTTCAAATTTAGGGCATGAAATCTAAAGCTGAACAGTGCAAGATTTCATACTAAAATAAAGCCTTAAAAATAATCAAAACCACTAAAATCATGTGTTCAACTTTTGGTAATTAAGATAATAGATTTATTAAAATTCCTTTGAGTGGTTTTGTTTTGGTCTCAAAGCGTGAGTTTAAAAGTAATAATAGTTGTGAAAATATGCCTTTTCTCCATTAGTTGAACGCCGTTCATCTATTGGATCAAGCGAACAAAATTGAATCCATTACTTGAACAGTAAATATCTCTAAAAATACGATAAATAATGTATATATGTAACAATATAATCAAAGCCGAATATAACAAGATTGTTTTATAACTAAATCCACTGAAATCTAACATTAATTCTTTCTTTAAGCTGACAAAATTCTTAAATTCGGAGGGCACTTACCTTAAGTAGGTTTCCATAGAAAACTGATTTTTGGCGAGAGACACTCACACGACGGCTGACTGCGCGCGCGTCTGAGTTCTCACGATAAAAGTTGTTATGGAACCGGGAAGATAAAAAGTTGCCCTAAGCGGGAAAAAATATTGCACACCTGTAAGTAGCGGGGTGTTTTATATTTTTACATTTTTCGGTCGGTTGTTCAGCTATTGGAGGTCGTTCATCTATTGGTGCCACTACCCTAATTATCGTTCTTTTTGAAGTTAAAGCCAGCAATACAACGAAGTTTGATTTTATGGTCTATGGTAGATATGGTCGAAGAACACTTCTTAGCCTTTTACTAGCACTTTGCCTGTGGCTTCGTCCGCGTAGATTTACTATTTTCTCCAACAAAGAACAACACCCCGTAATCTCCCTACCTACTTTATGATTTCAGTACAATTTCATTTATGTATTCATGCCGAGTTTTAAGTTTATTATCTCAACAAATATAATTTTTTATTCAAACAAATTCCCCAATTTTCACCCCCTCAAAAGTCGAAAACCCCTTTTCAGTGCTCCCCTAAATTATAAAAGAAAGCTGTATGCAAAATTTCACGTTCCTAGTCCCAGTAGTTTCAGTTGGGTGTCGATGTAGGTCAGTTTCTCCAGTTAATGTTTTAAGAACAAAGATAACTGATCTAGGGTGAATTTAAGATAAGAAACTCTTAGCTATTTTAATAAATTCCCATGTTTGGCCCTATAATGTGGTTAGAATTGGCTTTTAGTCTAACCAAATGAAGGGCTGAACATTTTATTTTCCATGGAACGACTACCATCTGATCTGCACAAGGAAATACCGATATCAACAGCATTTTTGGCAGCAAAAAGAGTATTCGTAGAACTTGGCACCACTTTTTTAAAGCCCTAATTGGTGCCAGAAAACCAGCATTACTGCAGAATTCAGCATAGCAGACGGACGAAAAGTAGAAATAGATGAAATAAAACAAAAGAAAGGTTACAAAAATACTTAGTATTAAAAATGAAAACATTTACCTAACAAAAACTTTCTCTTACTTTTTAAGTTACAATCGGTACTATCGATGTATCACATCAATACTGTACTACAGTAATTTTATATCACGAAGCAATGCACGCTTTACTTGTAGTTATAAGTGTACAAACACGCTATGAATGTGTATAAGTGCAGGAGCTCTCGGTACCGTCCGTGCATTACGTGCTGACGCTACAAGTCTTCACGCACGAATTCACAGTTTCTTTGCATACTTGTGACCACAATTAAAGCGCTTCTTGAGATAAAAATACTATATAATGAATCATCACAGACAATTTTATTTTATTTTAAGTATAGTAGCTGATTTTTGTCCGAGAAATAGAATGGGGTGGTGGGACATGCGATTATAGCCTTCGAAAACGTTATATGATTTTAATAACCTCCTTACATCAGAATTGACGAACGTAATTAATATAAGTTTATAAAACTTATGACACACAAAGCAACGCATTTGGGCGAAAACGTGAATGCATTTTAATATTAAACACAACAAAAAACCTCCATCAAAATTATTAAATTAAATTCAATCATTCATAAAAAAACTAAGTTCTCATTTACGGACAAGCAAGTAGTGATTAAATTATGTCCGACAGTGGACTAAGTTAGCCTAATAGGCTCCAATCTTTAAATATTTTTGTGCGATAGCTGGTTTATACCTATTTATTTAGTCAATGTTACCACAAGGCAATATTTTTATTGCTTTTTTTGGTTATATATAAATGATCCATTAGACAGAATTAGGAATACTATAGGAATAAAGTTATTTGTAGGTACAGATCCTTGTTTTTTGAAGCCCTTTGAAATACTTGACACCTTGTATTATACTGTGACGTCATAAACGCTAGGTGCCAGGTTACAGTACCGGGCGTTTATATGACACATCGAATTTTAGAATGAAACGACGCTCAACAAAGAAAAACGCGCGTTATACAGGGTAAGTTTTTATCCAGTGCGCAAACTGTAACCATGAATTCAGCATATCATTCTAGACCCCCTAGCGCAGAATTTTTTCGACGGTTATACAAAAAAAAATCAGATTTTCCATTCCAGAATGATATTATGCTGAATTCATGGTTACAATTTGTGCACTGGATAAAAACTTTTCCTGTACTCTGCACGCTACACAGCAAACGAGAGTTAGATCGCAAATAAGTGTAACATTTTGACTGTAACGACACTTTTGTTACATAACAAAAGTGTCGTGATTTGATTTGACTTCTTTTTTTAATCACTAAAAACAGAAGTACGTTTTTTTGTACAATTTATTTATGCTGCTTTAAAAGCCTTAAAAAGGTAGATTTTTATTTTATTTCATATTACAGTATAAAATGTTACACTATTTGTAACGTAACCAAAGCGTCGTGTCTAGCTGTCATTTACCACCAGTGTGCAAAAGCGAAAGGAACTACGTTCCAATCCTTTCCGTCTGTTTTTTTTTCTAACTCGATGTGCCATACAACGGCAGCCTACCGTAAGTCAATGGAACTAGAGTCTTTCGCATCTTCCTTCAATGATTTCTCGGCCATGGCATTCAGATAAGTAACGTTGTAGGATTACTTCTTGTTATTACGTACGACCCTAATGTTGGTGCCTTCGTAGACGCAGTCAGTCCGTGATGGGTACACGTTCTTGAGGTTTCCTTCTGGATCGACTACTTTGACCTGGCGAAAAGAAAAGTGGTATAAGGATTTTTTTTGTAATTTTAACGAAAGTCTTGCCCACGCTAAGTATACAGGGTCAAATTAAATTAGCTGGTAATACTTAACCTACGTGTTGAATAACGAAAAGAAAAAAAAAATTGTTACAATGTTATATAAAGTCATACAAACAACTGGTATGTACGGTATCATCATCATTTCAACCGAAAGACGTCCACTGCTGGACATAGGCCTCCCCCAAAGGGGGGGGGGGTTTGTCTGATCGCAGTATGGTGGTAAAATACATAGAGAACGCTGCTGCCCATTCTCTGGTAAGTCCCTTAGTCGCCTTCTACGACACCCACGGGATGAAATGGGATGGTGCTATTCTTTACGTCCGGCACCATACGGAACGGTATAGTTTTTGGAAATTCGTAAAAAATGTCTAAGTTCCACGAAAAATTACAAAACCAGGTGACCGATTATGGTCATTGACATTCGCCTACCAAATCATGTTTTTTTTTTGTTGTATTCGTTATCGATACACAACACGAGTAAAATTATGCCAGGTAATTTAACTTGACCCGGTATAGTGAGGTCTCACGACAAATAGTAATACGGTAAGAGGGTTAAGTAGAAGGGTGTAGGAAGCTTCAAATTAGTTAGGTGCAAACTGTAATGTTGTGTCATTGTTTAGGAATAAGAGAGTATCCGTTTTTTTTATGGAAGAGGGTAGTTAGGGTGTCAGGTTCTAAAAAGTTGGGCGCCAACATCTCTTTAAATGCTAAATATACAAATACAATAAAATATGTGTTTTTGTGTAGCACAGTACTTGAGACTAATGTCACTAATGGCATTGATTTGTTTCGGCTTATCTGTGGCCTTGGCAATGATACAAGCATTCAGATAACATAAGTAAATACCATGTAATAGCTACAATAGAGAGATTGTAGTAGACCTAATGTGACATTACGACTAAATTAACCGAAGGGTTAAGCAGTATTGTGGCACACATTTCGACATTATATATTTATAAAGCATATTAACATTATTACTTTTACTCATGTAAGAGTTACAGTTCGAGTTACTTTAAGTTACCGTCTTTCGCCAAGCGCGAGTCGGACATGCACACGAAGGATTTCGTATCACATGGCAGAAAAACGCCGACAAAAAACACGTTTCTTGTGTGGCTCCCAGTATCGCTTTAATTTTTATTATTTGAACTTATAGCAGCAACAGAAATACATTCAAATCATTACCTATTATGGTTTATTAGATACAAACTGCTGAAAGACAGACGGACGGACAACGGAGATATGTAATAGGGTTCCATAGGCACCCTTTTTTTTTTTTGGGTGGGAAATCATCAAATGACTTCTCCTGCTGAGTAGAGCAGGAGGGCGTGTCAGACTTTTACTGACTAAAACCCACCCGTGTTCCCTCAGTAGCCCGTATGCCAGGGGCTGTGGTATCTCTTTCGAACAAACCCGCACCCCTGGCAGGCATCGGCCCTTGCGGACCCCACCAGTGGTTGCTGACATCTTTGACGACGCGCGTGTGGAACACAACGCGCCGTCCCGTCTACCACTTTTCGGCCGCAGGGGATAGGGAGAGCGGCTGACGCTATACCGACACTCCTCTTCCCCTGCGGCCCCACCGCGTCCGCCATCAAACGGTGGCGGCCCCGTCCAGGCCACGGAAGGGAAGAGCGCTGCTCAGAAGCACCGGCACTCCTCCTCTACCGCAGCCCGTAACCCTCAGCCGCGATGCCTCCCATTCGACATCGCGACCCACCTCAGTTGCGGTGCTCCTCACCGCAACCTACTTTTTGGCCGCTACGTCGTCGGCTTTGAGGCAAAAGCCCTGACGAGCGGCCCCACCTTTGGGTTCCTCTTGGCTTCACCGTGGCCGGAATCCACGGTTACTGAGCCCCCCCGCAACGACAATGCGGGAACCCACTCGGGGTGGTCCATAGGCACCCTTTGGGTACAGAAATCTAAAAATGAAATGCTGTTCATTGGTAAGCACATCACTTCAGAACGGCTGAACCGATTTGTCTATTTTATGTTTTAAAATGTTCATAGGAGTCTGAAGTAGTGAAAGAAAAATGTTTCTTGGAAAATATTAAAATTCAGGAAAGACTAAACTGTTCTTTTATTCTATGGGTATTTTGTATGAACCATATTACAATATTAAAATTCTATCAGGACATCATCTGTCGGGCAGTTTATGATAAATATTCAATTGTTAAGATAAAAACTTTTTTCAAAAAAATGACAACCGACTTCCAAAAAAACACTACAAAGTGCAAAATAACTTTAATTTCGGAAGTCGGTGACTTTGGATGTGTATTTTAATTCTTTGTCACCGCCTTCCGAAATTAAAGTTATTTGCACTTTGTAGTGTTTTTTTGGCAGCAGGTTGTTATTTTTTTGAAAAATGTTTTTATTTTCACTTTTTACTTTAGTTAGCTACCCCACATCAATTCGAAATTTCATCATCCTTGGGGTCAAAACAATGCATTTCTATGCGATCAGCATTCGCGCGGTTGATTTGCTGTAATTTTTTGTAGAGTTCCGTTGTCTGTCTCCGAAACGCATCATCAGATCTATATGAAATTTTAATGGGACCATTTCGGAAAAAATAATTTTGCAAATCCCTCTATATACGTTAAAAAAAAAAAAAAAAAAAATATACGACGGAGTTATGCCCGAACATACATAAAAAAAAAACATGCCGAATTGATAACCTCCTTCTTTTTTAAGTCGGTAAAAAAAAAAGAAATGTAAGTGTAAAGCAACTTTTGTTGCTGACTGTATTATGTCATCATTTCATCCGGCTTCTCACAGCATCGCCATTTCAACCATTCTAAGTATTGCAGTATTTTACATCATTTTCTTACCTGCTGCACAGTGAGGGTATGGTAGGCAGCGTCAGGCTCCTGAGGTCCTATTCCCAACAGGACGCACTCTTGCAGTAGCTTATTCATCACAGTCTTGCAGGCGCCGAGCGACGTGTGTGACGTCACTTCTACGAACATTGACTTGGTTTCTTGTGACATCTGAGGAAAAAGTGTTGTGTGAGATATCATTTTTCATCTTATTAACCTAGTCTAGCCGTTTCACAACTATTTTGGGATCAGCTCCCATGAAGGACTTCAACAGGCAATCCAACAGGTTAAGCTACGCTTGCCGCGGTTGGCCCGTAGATGGGTGACCTTTACATACCAACGGCCTCAGTGCCTCGGAAAGCACACGGATGAGTCGCGCGTAGATGTCTTTTGGTAAAGTCCCTTTCTTTCATTAGGAAATTCTAATTCTTTTATCCCTTTCTTTCCCTTTGTATTTTTACCGTATAAATCTGTGCTTTACCTTTAATGGCTGAATTTTTTACCGAGAGCAATCAGGACCCAAGGACCCAATGTGAAATCCTGTATACACGATTTAAAAAATACACACGTAATTGTTTAAGTTTTCACTTCTGTCGGCACTCCCGGAGTGCCACTGTTTCTTTATTTTTTATTCTCAAATGTTCTTTTGTACATACCTTAGTATCCTCTGAGTTGGTTATGGGTGGGAAACTGATAACCTTCCCGCTAGCATCTTGCAGACAGGGGTACACAGGCTTGCCTTCCAATAAGTACAAATATCTGAAACAAAATTATACAATGTGGCTACTTGTGCATTGTAAATTAACGCAGTCCGGTAAGGACCAAGCCCGGGGCGACGGCGCGTTGTGTACCACGCACTCCTCAAAGGCCCAGTGCGAGTTGATAATTGAAGGCATAAAAAACAGTGCAAATACGTATTTAAAGCCATATTGGTATTGAACCCCTTTGTCAGCATCAACTGATGGGGTCCACAAGGGCCGATGCCTGGCAGGAGTGCGAGTTGTTCGAAAGGGATACTGTGGCCCCTGGCACACAAGTAACTGAAGGAACAGGGGTGTTTTTAGTCAGTAAAAGTCTGACACATCCTTCCGCTCCACACTTAAGCGGGAGAAGTTTTTTGATGATTTCCAGCCCAAAAAAAAATACACCCATATCCCAGACGGGAGCCTGGGACATGGATAGCATAATCAGCCTTTAAGGATACTTACCTGGAAATGACATGCAGAAATATCATTTCCTGAGTAACTGGTGCTTATAGCACAGGAGTCCTCCTAGTTTAAGCCCAGTTGCACATGTTTTGTATCTTGCCAATTACTTATTAGGTCTAATTTAAGGTACAAGAATTGTAATTAGGTTTAAGGTTTTGAATAAATAAACATTACATTACATTACATCTTAACCTTTTTAATTTGCAGCAACAGGCTACCCGGTAAAGAAATAACCACAAGACAAAAGTGACTTAACTGGAGATAATTACCATGGAGGATGTGATATTTTTTAAATAAACAATTTAAATAAATGATACGTACTTGTGTATCCCAGAGTAGACATTCCTCTTCTTCTCCTTACGTAGTGCCTCAGCCTCTGCTGTTAGCTGCTGGAAAAGTTGCTCGCCGGAGTAGGGCCGCAGCCTTGACAGGGGAATCAGCTTCAGAGCTGCTGGAGCCTTTGCTGTGTATACTAGGTCACCTGGTAACATTAAAATTGAAATTTAAGTTTGGAGATAATAATTACTAGAAGTCAATTAAGAAATATATAGGCTGAAGTGAGCAAGGTTTTCTTGTGATTGCTGTATTGGTCCAATTATAAGGAAGCTCCATGTACAACTTGGATATTTTATGTTCTTTTTCTAACATTTTAAAGTTTGTCTATATCAGAAAGCATAGAAAACACAAGTAATTAATTTTTATGTAAGAAATACTTTGAATAAACCGAATAGATTGAAATAGAACCATAAAGAAAACAAACCTGGTGCAATCTTATTTAAGTCATGCGTAGCAATTGTAGCAATATTTCTCTTATCACAGACTGTGTCATGCAACTTCGTCTGCAGCTGTATGAACTTCTTGAAAGAAGCCTCGTTGAAGGACAGGTCATTTACAATGCAACACAGGATATAAGGCCGGACTACCGCCACTTGGGACTCAATAATCTTAACTCGTTGAGTGTCATCTTCTACATGTAAAATATTCAAAGAATGACAGAGATCACTCTCGGTTTCTTCTGGAGTGGGTTCTTCTTTCTTGCCCTTTTTTCCTTTGCCCTTGCCCGCAGGCTGGGTCTGGTCCGACTTGGGACAGTGTTCACGGATGTAATCCAATATTTGTTTGGTACGACACTGATCAACAAGTTTCATGAATCTCTTGTCTGTGAATTTGTTGCCTTTAAGGTTAATTTCTGAAAGAAAGATACAAAGTCACTACAATGTTTGCTTAGTTGCACAATAATGTGATGCAATATGAATTTGATCTCCAGATTTGCCACCAGTGGTGTAATATTTCAATAAAAGATTTAATATTTCACAATAGTAATGTCAACCATGACTTTACAATGCCTAAAGACTTTATGAAAAAAAATATACAGTATGCGCTATAATATATGATTTACCTTTTAATTTAGCCATGTTGGCTACTTCCCCAGGCACAGTCTTCAGTTGATTGTCGCCAATGTCGAAGTTCTTCAAAGATGGCAAGCTACGGGCAATATAGCTAGGCAACTCCTCAATACCATTCCCTTTCATTTT
Organism: Polymixis flavicincta; assembly: GCA_949987655.1. NCBI lineage: Eukaryota > Metazoa > Arthropoda > Insecta > Lepidoptera > Noctuidae > Polymixis > Polymixis flavicincta. Next base: position 13,126,444 of record OX465190.1, on the reverse strand, counting down.
CAGATCAGTCACATGAAGCAGGACAGCATTCTCCAAATCCAAGAAAGTCGTCAATTTGTTATTTGACAAATCAACAGTAAGCAAACTGGGAAAATCAGTGAATTTCGGCATTTCTTCTATTTCATTAGAACTTAAATTGATACTAGTTAATTCTTTCATGTCGTTCAGACTCTCCGGAATACTCTTCAGTTGGTTTCTCGACAAATCAAGTACTTTCAATTTCTTTAAAGAGGTTATGTTTTTATTGAAATCCACTATTTTGTTTCCGAATAAAAGCAAGGATTGTAGGTTCACCAGCCGACTTATCTCGTCCGGTATAGCTGATAGACATGTGTCACTGATATTTAGAAGATTAATATTTGTTAATTGAAATATACCTTTGTCTAAACCACTTTCCGAAATACGTTTCGAAATAGCCGCACCCGCCAATTTGATTTCATGCCGATTTTCCGACTTTGCAGTCGTTACTTCAGGCCACGCACTCATTTTTGTTGCAAAACTATAATTCGGAGTAGCGTCTACGCAGCTAAAAAGGTATCGAATAAGAATTTAGAAAAAACACGCGCCACGACGGTTGCAAACAGAAAACAGAGAGAAAATCAAAAGAAATGACTTTAGTTGTTTGACAATTTTGACAGTGACAGCAGTAGGTGCGGTACTGCCAACATTTTTATGGAAATCTCCTAAATATGTCCATAAAATAAAACAGTTTTCGGAAAATATGTAGTTTGAAAACTTGATTGAAATAAGTTTTCAAGTCAACCCCTTATGTTTAAAAAACATCATAAAAAAACCATTTTTGATCTTAGAATCGACGAGCCAAACAACGCTAGGGGGACATTATTCTAAAACAAATTTACTCGAGCGTTTTCAAAAAAAAGTGTACCCCTCACTTTTAGACTGTCCCCTGTGTTTGAAGTCTAATAACTTGTAAAATTTATATGTGGCTAATTATTTTAATGAATGAAAACCATTAAAAATACTGTAAACTAGTTAAATTCATAAAATAAATTTATTAATACTTTGCGTATGAATAAAAAATCACAATTTTGAACACTAAGGTGTCAGTTTTTGGCGTGTTACTTAAGTTCCTCGATGTTAGAAGCGATTTTGAAAACATTTTGCATTTAGCATAACTTTTTGGTCATCGCTTGAAGTACTCTGAGTCATCGATCGTCGCCGGTAGTTTGTAATTCAAGTAATACCCTAGTTTCAATACAAATTGATTTTTAAAAATACCTTAAAATGTGGTACAAACCGGACATGTAGGTTTTGTCAAGACTAAAACTGCATTTGAAAATTTATTAGACTATTTCACTTTTTGAAATGCATCAACATTATAAACATTCACCGAACGCCATGAAAAAATACTAGTTGTCATAATAATTTACTAGTAAACAGTCGTGTTTTATGTGCGTGCAACGGCCGTTAAGATTTCTTCTGTCGGGTTTGGCACACATTGTCGACTTATTCAGGTAAGTTTACATAATTTAACTGTTTTCAGATGATGAACAATATCCTAAACTAACGTTATATACATTTGATACTAAACGTAAGTAAATGTTTCCGTTAAAATATAATTTTGAATATAAAATGGGTAAAAAGATTACGTCACGTCCGTTTTGCGACATTTTGCCCCGTGACCTACAGGCTGACCAGCAAAGTCGCAAAACCGACACAGTCAAGCTAAGACTACATGGACCTCGGAAAATAATTAAAGATATAAGCTATTTATATACTTGTAATTTAAAAAACTTATCTTTTTAGATAGTAATGTTATTATTTCCCCGAAATAAGTAAGTATTGTCAAGTGCAAAAAAAAATGCATTAAAAAGCTTATTTTGCTTCCTTTTCATTAAATGATATTTGCATGAATTGTAAAAGTTTAGTGCATAAAATTCTCTACAAATTAAGATTTTGAATAATTATATGATTTTATGTAATAATTAATTTTATAAATATCACTATCTAGTGATATTTATACGCTAGGTCAACCGTGAATCTAGGCATCTGCCTAGATTCTTCTAGATTTGCTCCGTACCATGGCCTGGACCAGGGCCGGACGCGGGGACACGGCGGTGCTCCACCCAAGCCGGGCAGACCACCACCGTGTGCTCCACCGTGTCCTCTGGGCGATCTTCGCAGGTGGAAACACCCGGGCGTTTCCTCCCGCGCTATCCGAAATAAGAACCTCCCGAAACAACCGTGTCCGGTGAGGACCTGCGTCAGGCGGAAGGTGAGGACGCCATGCCGCCTCTCAAACCACTCCTCAAAGAGGGGACTTACCGCCGCAATCGTGGCGTGCCCAAGATTTAGCCTTTATGTCAATTTATTTGTGTTTTTGTAATATTAAGTATATTTATGATTTTAGTAAAATGTTACATTATTACATTTGATATTTCATAAAGTAAGAATAAATGACTCAATTATGACTGTGATAGGTATACCTACTAGGTATAACTACTCGTAGGACAGAGGCCAGCACATCAAGCTACCCCAATCTGTCAATTTTTTTTGATCGTTTTTCAACTTTATTCCAAAGGAATAAGGTTTACGTTCAATTGGGAATATTTGACAGTTTTGGCTTGACCTGCTGGCGACTGTACATGTAACTCTGACCAATTTTAAGTTTAAATTAATATGTCTTGTAGTACTTTCTATGTTTTTTTTTTTTTTTTTTGGGTGTGAAATCATCAAACAGCTTCTCCCGCTCTGGGTGGAGCAGGAGGGCGTGTCAGACTTTTACTGACTAAAACCCACCCGTGTTCCTTCATTAGCCCGTATGCCAGGGGCTGTGGTATCTCTTTCAAACGAACCCGCACCCCTGACAGGCATCGGCCCTTGCGGGCCCCATCATTTTTTGTGCTGACATCTCTTTGAGGCGCGCGTGGAACACAACACGCCGTCGACTTGGGCTTGGTCCTTACCGGACAGCGAGCTACCCATTACTCGCCGTCCGCAAGCTCATGTCTACGGTGGCCGGAAATCGGCCTGGGATTCCCGACGCCCAGGGCGTCTCCGTATCCTGCGGCGACTAGGGTCGCGGGGCGCATATGCTGCCTCTCCCTCACGTGCGCCGCCTCCCTCTTCGCGAGCATCACTGCTTCGCTGAAGGAGGTGACGGCTCCCCATGCCCTCTCGCTCCGTACCATGGCCTGGACCAGGGCCGGACGCGAGAGATCGCCGCCGCCGATCGCCTCCACGAGGACACGGCGGTGCTCCACCCAAGCTGGGCAGACCGCCACCGTGTCCTCAGGGCGATCTTCGCAGTGTAGTTTCTATGATTAAGTACAAAGTACGTCTTCTGCTTATTTTTTAAAATTATGTTATTAAAGACTGATTATAATAATAAACATTGAAAATATAATTCTTGATTTTATTTTAACCACGTAATTTTTTTGTTTTGCGCTGGTGTAAGCTCAGCCTTAGAAAAAATGGTCTGTCGGTTTTGCGACTGTCCCCCGTTTTGCGAAAAGGAATTCCTTAGTTTTAACCATTTATTAATATCAAACGGTATATATAAATGAATGCATTATTTAAAATGGTTTTGATGTTCCGCAATAAAATATTTACTTTGCGGATTAAGCTACATTTCATTATGATATCGTAAAAGTAACTGTTACTTTGGCATCAGCTGTGACAAACCCGAACTTAAAACTAGTATTATTCGTAATTTATTGATTAAATTTATCTATCTAAAATAACTATTATGATAATCTTCGTAACTCAATCAAAATCATTTCCATATTTTTTCATAGTTAATAGAAAAGTTAGGTTTTAAGACAGTTGCAAAACTGAAACTTTTTTCCAGATTGCTAGTTTCATTTGATGATTTGTCGTAATATTGATTAATCTGCAAGCATTTATATGTCATTTTCATAAACTATCATATATCTTAATAATATCTGAATCAAAAAATTATCAGAAATTTGAAATTTAAAATATTATCATAAATTGAGACAATCATGGTACACTTTCTTGTGAAAACGCTCACTCGCGAAATCACATAGGTTGATCACTCATTTTACAATTACCCAGACAAACGGGTTTATTTTGCTAGTTGGCAACGCTGGTTATATGTCATTTAACATTATCAAAAATTTGAAATTTAATCAAAAAATTATCAAAAATTTGAAATTTAAAATATTATCATAAATTGAGACAATCATGGTACACTTTCTTGTGAAAACGCTCACTCGCGAAATCACATAGGTTGATCACTCATTTTACAATTACCCAGACAAACGGGTTTATTTTGCTAGTTGGCAACGCTGGTTATATGTCATTTAACATTTTAAATTCTTTAGCTATGTGGTGGGACAAGCATCATAAAACGTTCTGCCTAATGTTACGGAGGAATCACATGACACATGAACTTTTCACATGCATGAAACTGCAGATTCAGCTATCTATAATAGGTAAAATGGTTTGTGCTGCTATGAGTGGCGAAACATAAAATTATATAAAAAAGTTTTAATTAAATTGGTGGTTTGTCTCTTTCGAAAGGCTTAAAAGTAAATAAATCAATGGCCATCTCATCTTTAGCGTTAACGGCTGTGACCAGTGAAACTCAGGTTAAAAGCTTTCCGCCTAAAGCCAGCAGCCGGCATGATGATTTAACCAAGTATTTCGCACTAATGTCCATGCAAATTTCACAGATTAGGTACACTGGGTCTTAACTACAGACGCAGATAATAATGCAGAGAATATTATATCTAACCACGATAAGCAAAGCTATCAAATAGATTAGTTCTTAATTATTATTGATTGGTCAATTAATTTGTAGTAATGTGGGCTACGGTCGTGATTTTAGCAGTCGTAGCTGTAATTTTGGTAATTATAATTTTTATAAAAAGATCTGGCGATATGTTCCATAATCGAGAACCTTGGTAGAAATTGCCCATTTGTGTTGTTACTGCAGGCTTACCTTTGGGTAATCAGACAAACCAACATTAATATTAATCTAAGACTGTGCATTTCAGGCATCTGCTGATGTTCTACAGGCGTCTCCGGAGGCATCACAATATGGTAAAGTACCTGCATATATCACGCTTTTTCACATCTTCTACGCTATAGATCTTCAAAAAATTCCACACAGGCCGGATCCTGAGCTCTTACATAATCTCGTTATTCACTTAACACTTGAGGCTAGTAGTATGACTGACGAAGGATCAAGGATCGCGTTGTAGATCATGATGAGGATGATCTACATCATCATCCACCACCCGACTTCACCCACTGTTGGGTATTAGGCCTGTCTTTGCTTTTGCCAATGCCGCTTTTGTGCCAGCCTCATCCAAGTTTACCCCTGTCACAACAATGTCGGCTGCTCATTTTGCCGACAACAGGGTCAAGATGCAAGCAAGTGAAGAGCTCAATCTAACAATAATTTAATATTGATACTGTGGTGTTCAGTCTCTAGGCTGATGATGCGATACCAATCATTTTATTTGTAGATTCCCGCATAGTATCAGGATGGGAGGCAAGAGAGGGTCAGTTCCCCTATATGCTGTGGCTGCGCACAGTGAGGTGGACCGGCGACGTCACAGCTTGCGGAGGATCAATCATACATCACAGTTGGGGTCTTACATCTGCCAGATGTACAGCTCAGTAAGTATTCCACGATCAGTAAGTACCAAAACGGTTAAAGTTATTGTGGTATGAGGTACCTACAGGGTCATTTTGTAGGTTCTGAATCTAAGGGATGTGCTTTCACCGGTTTGCCTACTCTCAATGATAAGTCAGTAACATCGCCATCTACTTTTGAAAATATGGAGTTATGTCCAGATGCCAGCACATCAAGCTACCCCAAACTGTGAAATTTTCCCAATTGAACCTATGCCACACTTCTCTATTATGTCATAAAGATGAAAATCTATCAAAGAAATTTGACAGATTGGGGTAGTTTGATGTGCTGGCGTCTGTACTAACCTACACGGCTTGTTTCCATCAGTATCTGGTCATTTAGGTCGGATTCATGTGAACAGCAGGGTAATTTCGTAACACACTAACAGTAGGAATGGCTTTAATTTTGTCAGTTCAACTACATTCATTGCGTTATTTAAATTGTTGAACAGTTAAAATCTTCGAACTAGCAAACCTTCAAAATAACTAAGATACTGATAAATATTGTGTTACGCAATTAGGCTGCTATATTATACACTAGCTTCTGCCCGCAACTTCGTCTGCATTCAATTTCTTGCTCCCCGACCCACCCCGGTCGCATCGAATCGCCTGGCCGTGCGAGTACTTCGTATTCGTGACTTTTTTCTTTTTCCTCGGCCTCTAACGGCCCTAGCGTGATGTTATATAGCCTTCCTCGATAAATGGGCTATCTAATCCTGCAAGATTTTTTCAAATCGGACCAGTAGTTCCTGAGATTAGCGCATTCAAGCATACAAACTCTTCAGCTTTATAATAATAGGTCTTTACCTATGAAATTGCCGTTTTGTATGAAAAAATTTAAACGAATTTTTTTCATGAATTTTTTATTTGTATTAATCGAAGTAATCACCCATGCAATCAATGCATCTTTGCCATCGCAGTGGCAGTTTATTGATGCCCTTCTTAAAGAAATCAGCTGGACGGGAGGCAACAAATTCTTCAAAGGCATTTTGTACTGCCTCTCGGGTATTAAATTTTTTTCCCGCCAAGAAGTTATCCAAATTCTGGAAAAAGTAGTAGTCTGTAGGCGCAAGGTCTGGTGAGTAGGGCGGATGACGGAGAGCTTCCAACCCCAGTTCTTGCAACTTGGAGACCGTCTGCTGTGCAGTATGAGGTCGCGCGTTGTCGTGCAGGAGCAGCGGAGACGAGCGATTGACCAATGCTGGTTGGAGATGCGCCAGCTTCTCCATCATTGTGTTCAGTTCTTCACAGTACACATCTGCAGTAATGCTCACCCCGTTTGGTAAGAAGCTGTGATGAATCACACCGGCGCTAGACCACCAAACAGTGACCATCACTTTTCTAGGGGTAAGTTTTCGTTTAGGGCATTGTTTAGGTGCTGAACCAGGATCCAACCAACTTGCTGAGCGCTTACGGTTATCAAACAGAATCCATTTTTCATCGCAGGTAACAATGCGGTTCAAAATTCCTTCATTTGTGTGTCTGTTGAGCAGTGCAAGGCACGTCTCGACGCGTACTTCGCGCTGGCGATCATTGAGTTCGTGGGGCACCCATTTGTCAAGCTTTTTTACCTTGCCAATTTGACGCAAATGGACCAATATTGTTTTGACGCTAACGTCGAAAGCTGCTGCTAATTCAGCCGTAGATTGTGTATCATCAGCTTCCACAATCGCCTTTAATTCGTCATTGTCGACCAAAGTCTTCGGACGACCGCGAGGTTCATTTTTCAGGTCGAAATTTCCAGAACGGAAGCGAGCAAACCAATAACAGGTGGTGCGTTGGTTTGTAGTGTTAGCTCCGTAAACGTCGTTGATGTTGCGTGCCGCTTGTGCCGCGTTGCTGCCACGACGGTACTCATATTCCATAATTACTCGAATTTTTAACGTATCCATGATGACGAAAAAGATTGAAATGCGATGAAAATGTAACACTAATCAATAAAGAAATGACTACTTTTAGAAAAAAAAATCCATGTTTTTAAAATAAAATTAATTTGAAATTAGAATTCTTAGCCAAACAAAAATTATTTTGATTTGAAATGGCCAGTACTGCAGAACGGCAATTTCATAGGTAAAGACCTAATATTAGTTTATGTTAGATTTTGCTGGAGATAAGTACAGACGCCTGCACATCAAGCTACCCCAATCTATCAAATTTCTTTGATAGATTTTCAACTCTATGACATAAGTTTAAGGGTCATGTTCAATGGGGAAAAAATGACAGTTTGGGGTAGCTTGATGTGCTGGCGTCTGTACTAAATAAATAAACGGGTAATTACTGAGCTCCTGTGTTACTTGATATTTTCTGTTGAACAGGCGTATCGAGATCATAATCCACGCTGGTAGCGTGAACCGCAACACTCCTCGGGTGACGGTGCAGGCCCGCGAGACCTTCAGGCCTCCTGGCTACGAAGACTCCATGCAGCCCCTCACGCAACCTAACGATATCAGTCTCATGAGATTCAGTCAGGTCCTCACTTTTAACAGTAAGTAGGAGTAATAGTTTGCTTTATTATGAGAATTTTCTTTACCTAGGTGCACCCTCTCACATTTTTCTTGTCCATAATAATCGGCCTATAATGTTCCCACTGCTGGGACACAGGGCCTGTCCAAGCGCGGATCCTCCGTTGTGGGCACGATGGGCATGCCCACAACTCTCTTGCGACGCGACACCACACTTTCACGAAACAATGAATTGCATGATTCGGAACAGCATTTTTGACAACATAATTATGTGTTTCTTTTTGGATGAATACTTGTATTTTACACGAATTGATAGAATTAGAAATTAGAAATGAGTACATAATAATAGGAAGTCTGAAAGTGGCACCGATAGCTGAAAAGTTGTGTGGAAATCGGTTGTCATAGTATGGGCGGGCATGCGATACGGAGGAATGAGGAAAATGTCGTGAGGAAAGTTTTGAGTACGAGTATGAATTTCGATGGCTCTTATGAGTATGGGAAGACCAAAGAAACAATGGATGACGACTAATAGAGAAGTGTGGAAGAAAAAACCACCCCAAATAAATTTGGAAAAGGGCAGGACATTGATGACTTGTTTTGTTTTTTTTTTATTACAAATTGCTGGGGGATAGTGATGCTGGTGGCCAGTACTGCTGATGCTGGCAGCCAGTGCTGGGAGCCAGTGCTGTCGGCCAGTGCTGGGAGCCAGTGCTGGGAGCCAGTGCTGGCGGCTAGTGCTGCTGGCTAGTGCGGGGGCCAGTGCTGGCGGCTAGTGCTGCTGGCCAGTGCTGAGGGCCAGTTCTGAGGGCCAGTGCTGGGTTGCCAGTGTTGGGGGCCAGTGCCACTGGCCATTGCTGCTGGCCAGTGCTGCTAGCCAGTGCTGGGGGCCAGTGCTGGGGGCCAGTGCTGGGGGCCAGTGCTGGGGGCCAGTGCTGGGGGCCAGTGCTGGGGGCCAGTGCTGGGGGCCAGTGCTGGGGGCCAGTGCTGGGGGCCAGTGCTGGGGGCTAATGCTGGCCAGTGCTGGGGGCCACTGCTGCTGGCCACTGCTGCTGGCCAGTGCTGGGGGCCACTGCTGGAGGCTAGTGCTTCTGGCCAGTGCTGCTGGCCAGTGCTGGGGAGGCCAGTGCTGTGGGGCCAGTGCTGTGGGGCCAGTGCTGGTGGCCAGTGCTGGTGGCTAGTGCTGCTGGCCAGTGCCGCTGGCCAGTGCCGCTGGCTAGTGCTGATGGCCAGTGCTGCTGGCCAGTGTCGCTGGCCAGTGCTGCTGGCCAGTGCTGCTGGCCAGTGCTGCTGGCCAATGCTGAGGGCCAGTGCTGGGGGCCAGTGCTGGGGGCCAGTGCTGGGGGCCAGTGCTGGGGGCCAGTGCTGGGGGCCAGTGCTGGGGGCCAGTGCTGGGGGCCAGTGCTGGGGGCAAACGAGACTAACAGCATAACGTGATTGCCGACGCACGGTGGTATCTTGGTATTGGAGATGGTTACCCTGGTTGGTTGGTGAGAAAAAATAAAACATCTTTTATGTCACCAAAGGGATGCAAAATGGCTGCTATATTTTTTAAGTTACCTACCTAATATATTGCTTACCTACCATTATTTTCAGACAACATCCAACCGATTAGGATCCAACGCTCAGCTGACCGTGACCGCGACTATACCAGCGTGGTGATGACCACCAGTGGTTGGGGCACCACCTGGACTTGCACTGATCTTGATTGTAAGTACTTGTGGACTTGGGAACTGATCCTGATGGTATTTAGTTAAAGACTACACACCGTGAAAATTGGATAACATGAGCTGTAATTCCACCATGATTCTAAGGATTGCCAATATTGACAGGCACAGCTCACTTCAAGCTCACATTACGCAAGTTTCTGTGGTGAGATTTCATACAATATACCGGTACGGTAGAGGTACGGTCAGCAACAAAAATCGAACAAACACTTTTTTATAAGAATACTAGCAGTTGCCCGCGACTTCGCCTGCGATCCAGGATGTAAAATACCCTATATCTTTCTCCAGGTCTATTTATCCGTGTGCCAAATTGTATGCAATCTCGGTCGTCCGTTTTAGCGTGAAAGTGTAACAAATAAATAATGTTAGGATTAATTAACTCTTAGCTATGTTTATGAAATGCTGAAAAGCAGTTTATGAAACTCATTACGTTTCAATTTTGATAGTGTGTAAACGTGACAGTGATCTTCTGTTGCTAACCAAGTACCTGGTGTGTCAATGAACAGTTTTTTTTCTCTACTAATAGTCGTATAGCTCCAATATTCATAAACTGATCAAAAGTTCTTAACTTTAAATCTCTCTTGTAACTTTACAGGTCCTACTCCCGTGATCCTGAACTGGGTCCACCTGACAGGGATTTCGAATTTCATGTGCCTGCTGCTCTTCAACTCCAACTACCTCATCAGACCGACCACCATCTGCGCCGGACCTTACAACGTCACCAGCCAGTCTATTTGCGCGGTAAGCAAAATATACAAGATAATTTTTGAACTTATAGGACCTATAAGTCCGGTTAAGTAGGTTATACCTCGTCGTCTGCCATGTTAATCTGGGTGTTCGGGTGGCCGCAGGCACGACTGCTGAAGTTCTGGTTTCGATTCCCAGGTCAAGGGTATTTTTATTTGGTTTTTCATCTAGGATTACTCAGTTGACTGCCTTGTTGGTCTAGTGGTCGCAAGCGCCATACTGCATAGCATGAGGTCTTGGGTTAGATTCCCGGGTTGGGCAAAGTGTTTTTGGGTTTTTCTATCTGGAACTTGTCAGTAGCAGTCCAGAGTCTAGATTTGGGTCCGGTAGATGGCAATAGGCTTGCCCCCTTTTACACGGGACTTAAACATAACTGATAAAAAAATATCAGCTGTTCCATACATTTTGATCGCGGAGGTATTGCACTTTTCTATGAAACAGCAGATGTTTTTGTATAATTCATGGTTACAGTTTGCGCACTGGTTGTCGGATTTGCAAAATTCCTTTTTGTTAGAAATGGTCCCATTTAAATTTCATTTGGATCTGATGATGCGTTTCGGAGACAGACAACGGCACTCTTCAAACAATGACAGCAAACCATCGGCGATTGCTGCTATCGCATAAATATGGATTGTTTTGGGGGTACTATAACTAAAAAGTGCAAAATAAAAACTATTCAAAAAAAAAAACAACGATAAATTCGGAAATCGGTGACTTTGGACATGTATTTTGATTTTTTGTCACCGCCTTCAGAAATGAAAGTTATTTTTCACTTTGTAGTGTTTTTCTAGAAGTCGGTTGTTTTTATGTTTTCTCAGTAGCGACCCAGATTCTGGATTTGTGCCCAGTAGATTGCAATGAGGCTCGCCCCCTATTAAGTACCTACATGATGGGAACGAAACGGTATCATAGATGTCTGCCTAACCTTTTGGGCATCACAGATAGGGTCGTGCCGGTATGTTATAGTATGCTTACCAAAGCTTGGAGTAATCTACTGATTGTGTATGGTTCCAGGGTGACAGCGGCGTCCCACTGACTGCAGTCGAAGCTGACGGAGTAGCGACTCAAATAGGAATCGGATCATTTGCCTCTGCTTTCGGATGCCACGTTGGTATGCCTGGAGGTGGGCTATCATGAGACAAACAAATAATTAAGTATTGAGCGAAATCAGTAGTGTTGTGTGGTACTTAAACTGTTTACCAAGCCAATTGATCTGGATCGCAAGGAATCTATGGCAAGCGAAAAAATGCATAGAGCAGTGATGGCCCAGTGGTAACAGCCACAATTTACAAGTTGCAGGTCGTAGGTTTGGACCCGGCCAAGCGATTTACTTTGTGTAAATTCTTTCATCACCACTGCTCTCAAAACGGTGCTTAGAAACATCGTGAGGCATTTCCTAGAACCAAAAATTCGAAAACATGTGACATCTACCAACCAGCACTGGGCCTATAATATATGTGGTGGATCATGGCCCACTCCCTCTCACCTAGAGGAGCTGTCTCCCAGCAGTGGGAATATTATACGCAAAGTAATTGAAAATGGTAATGACCAAAAGAAAAAAAAAAGTCATCAGATAGGAACATCTAGACCAAGATGCAGGATCATTGCCACATAATTTCTGATAGGTTTTTTATCGAAAGAGACCTAAAACGAGGATAGCTGTTGTTAAGAACTACTACGTCTTTCAGCACTCTATTGCGTAATAGGTACACTAATAATCACAATCATTAACATTTTTAAGAATATTGCTAATCCATTGGTTCATATGTCCGAATAGTTGTCTGGTCTTACTTACTTACTTGGTCAACAAGGTACAGAAGCTACCACATCAAGCTACCCCAATCTGTCAAATTTCTTTGATAGATTTTCAACTTTATGACTTAGCGTATATAGGGTTCATGTTGAATTGGTAAAATTTGACAGTTTGGGGTAGCTTGATGTGCTGGCGTCTGTACAAAACGCAATTAATGTTGTTTAATTATCAGAATGATAGCCATACAGTGGTTACGCAACTACCCATCTGGTCTATTGACTACATGTGATTTAATTATGTTGATATGTCCAGCTTTCACCCGGCCCGGCCACTATCACGCCTGGATCCGCCAGGTGACCGGCATCAACTTCGACCAGCGCTCGTCAGTAGCTGATGATGTCCTGGCTGATAAATACGCAGAGCCGACGCCATATCATGCAAAAGAAACAATAACCATGTAGTCAAAAAACAGTCATTCTTAAATTTTTTGGAGATGGAAGACTATCTGCTACGTACTTATGACTTTTAGATAATGAATAAAGAAATATCTATTGTAATGTGATGCTTTTTTTTGAGGGTCCAGTCATCAAATAACTTCTTCCGCTGTGGGTGGAGCAGGAGGGTTTGTCAGACTTTTACTGAGTGTGCCAAGGGCCACGGTATCTCTTTCGAACAACCCGCACCCCTGGCAGGCATCGGCCCTTGTGGACCCCACGAGTTGGTGCTGACATCTATTTCGCATCATCCTTGCCTGACAGTTTTTTTTCCATCAGTCCAGTGCCGTTGGCAGTTCAAAAAGGTGTTGTGCGGCCATGTGGGACAGGATGTTCTTAATGAAATTGCTTTACATACCGACTTGTTGTAGTTATTATCCTATCCAAATTGCCTATCAACGTTAAAATCCATCGGTAGGTACTAATTTATAAATTCGTAGGTAACTCTGTCTGAATGTTACCTTTTCACGCCTAAACCACGGAACGGATTTCGATAAAATTTGGCAAAGTCATAGATGACATCCTCAACGTATGCTGCTTTTGGGGAAAAAACACGCGGGGAAAGCTGTTATGCGATTGATGAGTTTATTCATCAATCGTTTTACATCAGGCGTGATCGAGGTCAAGTGCAGGCCCATTTAGTAATAAAAATATAAAAAATTGTTTTCTGTAAATGGACATAAACTTCATCATCATCATCATCATGTCAGCTGAAAGACGTCCACTGCTGGACATAGGCCTCCCCCAGGCTTCTCCACTTCGACCGGTCTTGTGCTTCCCACATCCAGTGGTTACCCGCGGCCTTCACGAGGTCATCGATCCACCTTGTGGGAGGCCTTCCCACTCTACGTCTTCCGGTACGCGGTCGCCACTCCAGAACCTTTCGGCCCCATCGGCCATCTGTTCGACGAGCAATGTGCCCTGCCCATTGCCATTTAAGTTTGGCAATTCTTCGGGCTATGTCGGTTGCCTTGGTTCTCCTGCGGATCTCTTCATTCCTGATTCTATCGCGTAGGGAAACTCCGAGTATAGCCCTCTCTATTGCCCTTTGGGGGACTTTAAGCCTTCTGATAAGGCCCATTGTCAGCGACCACGTCTCTGTACCATAGGTCATCACTGGAAACAAACACTGGTCAAAGGTCTTGAGAAACTGTGGTATTTGGGACGAGAAGATATTGCGAGGAAGACATAAACTTAATGTAAACAAATTATTTGGGATGGGCTGTTTGTTTCACATTCGGTTTAACTGATCTTGGGTGGTTTGATCGTTCGGCCGATGTTTATTTTCGGTTCAAACCAAGGCTCATCATCATCACTTATTATTAATCATTATTTAATTCAATACGTGCCTTTTCCCGACAATCTACACTAAATCCCACTTGAGTAGAAATAAGTACCGGAACCCGGTTGCCATTTCAGATCTGTCTCTTAAACTTCAAACGACTGTTAGACCTTCGAGAGTCTATAAAAGTGTCACTTCAGCTGGCTAACAATCCTCAGATGATCTCGTAGCAGATCTAATCCAGATTTCAAACCTCCAAAGTAAAAGAAGTTGGTTACGCTTTGAAGCGAAGAAAGAAAGAGTTTGAAATTGTAACTGTTGTAAAGACAATAGTTCCGAATTCAAGCTTTTTCTTTGGCTTTTCTTTCTATGGGTAGTTACCTAAACAGGTACAGTTCACCATTTTGACGGTCGTTATTTTATTATCGTACAGTATCAATGCAGATACAGCCAGTCAGCCGCATTACATTCACCCATCAAATCTTGACTAGGTATATAGTATCATCTGCCTAGCGTTTTCCAAACTATTTGGGGTCGACTTCCAGGAAAACTGGCTGCAGCTGAATACCTACTCTAATGTCGCGTGTAGCTGATGTTGTTTTAAAAATATGTAGGTAAGCCAGCCAGTAAAGCGGTTGCTGAGCTGATTACCCACGGTCCTCGATCGTTCGTTAATACCTATATCAAAAATTCCGCCTTGTTGAAAGACGGTTGAGCTGATTTCGGTTCAGAGCAACCCCTCTTAGAGATCACCAACTTAGTGGGTACTAGCTGTTCTCGAAATCTTTCTGCGATTCTAGATAAAAAGTAGCAAATATCTTTACTCCGGTCATGGTCTATCTGTGTGCCAAATTTCATCCAAATCCGTTTAGAGCTTTCATCCCGCGCAGGCTGGCAACGTCGCATTTGAATGGTTTTTCTTGATTATTTCAATAAACATAAACAAAAGCACAATTTTTTCAGCATTTTCAGTTTTTTTGCAGCTAAGCACTAGATCGTTGGTATTTATAATTATTTTTAACATGGCTAAGTAACAATAGCTACGCGGGTCGATCGATCAGGTTAAGCTACGCTTGCCGCGGTTGGTCCGTGGATGGGTGACCATCTTTACATACCAAGACCCTCCGTGCCTTGGAAAGCACGTTAAGCCGTTGGTCCCGGCTGTCATTTGTGGGTCTTTGACAGACAGGGTCGTCAGAAGCCCGAAAGTCTGACAACCAGTCTTACCAAGGGGTATCGTATTACCCAGTAACTTGGTTGTGGAGGTCAGATAGGCAGTCGCTCCATGTAAAATACTGGTATTCAGCTGCATCCGGTTAGACTGGAAGCCGACCCCAACATAGTTGGGAAAAGGCTAGGCAGATGATGATTTACTCTTAAATAAAAACATATAATCTTAATAAGTCATGCAAATAGAAAATAACTGATTGCAGAAATAACTGTAAAAATTGCATACAAACTTATAAATACCAACGATCTAGTGCTTGGCTAAAAAAAACAAGAGTATCCGATAATCAACAAATTCCACTAGAAATGCGACCTTGCTAGCCCGCGCCGGATCAACACTCATCTCACAATCAACATAAGCCGTTTTAGCGTGAAAGCGTAACAAACAAACAAACTTAGCATAATATTAATAACTGATTTAGTAGATAAGCAGTAACATAATTGATAGTTTTATACATATTCTTATCAGAGCATATTATCAAAGGAAATAATTTATCTTTTAATGCCTTGTAATCTATGAAATATTTGTTAACACGTGTTACTTAAAAACAAAACTGTAATCTGATCTGATTCGGCTGAACATTGTGCCATCATTTCTGTGCAAAGATGTCCACTACGGCTGGACATACTAGATACAGATCTAACTATCGCAAGACCGTCTCCCGAGAGAAACGTAACACACAATAAATATATCATTACCTGCCTAGCCTTTTTTTCCAACTATGTTGAGGTCGGCTTCCAGTCTAACCGGATGCAGCTAGGCAGATGATAGTCACGATGTGACTGGTGAATATAATGCAGCTGAAAACCTGTTTTTACATTGAAACTCGTGTTTCGTGAGTAAGTTTTGCAAGCAGCTTTTGTAAAACTCGAACCCAATCTGCAGCTGCAACCCAATCACGAAGGAAACCAGTTATCTTAAGTCCAAGAACAGTGGTTGGGTAAAAAGATAGTCATTTTGAGTACGAAATATTTTATTGACTTTTAGGATATACAGACTCTTCCCATAGTTCAGCGACAAAAAGTGTGATTGACCCTTGTCACCTTTCCTCCCGAGTGGGTTCCCACATTGTCTTTGCGGGGGGAATCAGTAACCGTGGTCTCCCAGCCAAGGTGAAGCGAAGAGGAACCCAAAGGTGGGGCCGCTCGTCAGGGCTTTTGCCTTCAAGTCGATGACGTAGCGGCCAAAAAGTAGGTTGCAGTGAGGTGCACCGCAACAGAGGTGGGCCGCGATGTCGAATGGGAGGCCACGCGGCTGAGGGTTACGGGCTGCGGCAGAGGAGGAGTGCCGGTGCTTCTGAGCAGCGCTCTTCCCTTCCGTGGCCTGGACGGGGCCGCCAACGTTTGATGGCGGACGCGGTGGGGCCGCAGGGGAAGAGGAGTGTCGGTATAGCGTCAGCCGCTCTCCCTATCCCCTGCGGCCGAAAAGTGGTAGGCGGGACGGCGCGTTGTGTTCCACGCGCGCCGTTAGAGATGTCGGCAACAATTGGTGGGGTCCGCAAGGGTCAATGCCTGCCAGGGGTGCGGGTTGTTCGAAAGAGACACCATCGCCCTTGGCCCTCCTGCTCTCTTCCCAGAGCGGGAGAAGTCATTTGATGATTAACCACCCTACAAAAAAAAACCCTTGACACCTTTTGCAGTATGTATGTGGGTCATTCTATACGAACACACTTATCATACACCCAGAATGGGTTAAATCCATACCTACTTAGTAGTAGATATTTGCTAGGTGCTTGATAAAGACATAATTGTAAGTAAGTGAAAGAATTGGGGGCTTTTTATTTATACTGGGAATTTAAAGAGGCTTATCCGATTAAAAAGTAATCAATGATACCTTTATCGGTTGGCTTAATGTGAATTGGCCCAAAATTCTTAAGTAAGGTAAAACAGTAAGGAAAAACCCGATACCTAAGTAGGGATTTCCTGTGTGCATATAATTGAGAGAGAATGAAGAAGGTTCATAAACGTTTTTGTAATTAGTTTGACGTAGATATTTTGCGATCAATGCCACCTTGTAGCCACGCTAGCCATAATTTTTGGGCGGATGGGGACTGAAAGATTTCATGGAAAATGAACAACAAGAAAACATTGGTACATTCGATGATACTACAGGACAGCATATCAAGAGATAAGAATAATGTCAAATTGCTTAAGTAGTTCTGTTTCAGGAATTTGTAAACGATGATCTTAGGAAAGTGGTTTGCAAATTGTTGGGGGAGAGCGGGTAAGTAATTGGGTAGTTTTATAGTTTTATTATTTCCATCCATTTAAGATGTTATTGCTAGTTGCATGCATTACATGAAAGTGTAATAACTGAAAATTAAGTGTACGCACTATTAAACCTGATTTGAATATGTAGGTACCTTACTGTTCCGTCAGCCAAACCGTGAAAACGGTTTTGTTTTACTTTATATTATCGGAAAACATCTGTGTGTTCTTGACAGTCAGAGACCTCATTTATATGTAGCTGGTTCGGCTGTAGCGCGAGTGTAAGGATTCGAGGTTGTAGACAAAAACGCTGAATACTTT
The DNA here is from genome assembly GCA_949987655.1 of Polymixis flavicincta. Classification (NCBI taxonomy): domain Eukaryota; kingdom Metazoa; phylum Arthropoda; class Insecta; order Lepidoptera; family Noctuidae; genus Polymixis; species Polymixis flavicincta. The sequence goes on along the minus strand of OX465190.1, from coordinate 13,108,601 downwards.
TAAAATGACATAGTTTTGAGTAAAGATTTCTTTTATTAACTTTGTTTTTGATAAATAAATAAGTAATTGAAAAAAATGGCATACACCATAATTACATTCGCTGCCGAAATGTGGACACTGACAGTTGGGCAGGGCCTCAAGTCTGCTATTACAATAGTGTCAGAATGGTCTATCATTGATTTCATAATTGTTGATTTTGACAAGTTTGGTAATCTACTAATATAATGGCGTCATTATGACTTTCCAATGGTCAGCCACTGACACTCCATTGAAAGAAATGTCATTTATTGGTAATCTCGTACATAATGACAACTTAATGACTGACTTGGCGGTAATTTTTAACAGTTCTATAGTCGGGGCACTTTAGGCAAAAGAAACTCCAACTATTTGTGCATGTAAACTGTGTATTGGTACAAACGAAACAAAACAGTGGTACACTTATTATTAATACTTTTAGCGTATGGGTTAAATATAAGGTTCGCGAGGCGCACGAGTAGGTACATTGACGCCGAGCGCGTGCGCGCTTTTTGGGTGCCTGTCAATCACTCACTGCGGCGCGCGGGGCGACATGATAGTGTTGTGCCGAACCGTTACTAGTCACGTAACCTGGCCGGCACACGACGAACTCTGGAAGTGCGGGGAGTTGCCTCTAATAGGGGTCGCGCTATATCCTCCCCCTCCAAGTCAGCAGAAGGCTCTGGAGCTGGCTTGGCAACCGATGACTTACAGGGCCTGCCCTTCTTCCTACTATGGACGACAACGTTGGAATCACCTACGTACGGTGTAAGGAGACTGGCATGATATTTCCCGCGTGGTTCGTTCTCTTTATCTACAACCTCGTAAGTGGTTGCCGAAACAACTTTATTTATACGATATGGGCCCTCTCGTCTTGGGGCGAACTTACTGGTGAAGCCTTTCGCGGCTTGACTAAGTCGATGGCTATCCACAAGTACGAGGTCACCCTCCTTAAACTTAGTTCCAGGACGGCGGTTCTTGTCCGCTGCATCCTTGCGAATATCCTGCTGGCGCTCGACTCGCCACTTCACCTCTTGTAAGCGGTGTACAAAATCCCGTAAATAGGGCGTGATTTGGGGAACGTAGTTTTCTTGATCTACGACCGTTCGCAAGTCGTGGGCCACGTCCACCGGGGACCGGAACTCACGCGCAAACGTTAAAAAAGCGGCAGAGTGTCCCGGGCCTTGGTTAGGAGCCGTATTCAACGCGAAGCGCACAGCAGGCAACACTTCCGGCCAACGACGATGCTCGGGATCTATCAGGATCGCCAACATCTGCTTCATCTCCCGATTTTTCCGTTCAGCGGGATTGGCCTCGGGGTGATATACGGGAGTTAAATTTTGATGAACACCGAGGACGTGCATTGCTTTTTGCATCACCGCTGACACGAATTGAGTTCCATTATCTGAGATAACTCTACGGGGAAACCCATATCTCATAAATACTTCTTCTATCAATACTCTAGCGCAACTGTCTGCATTGGCCTCGGTCAACGGGAACAACTCTACCCATCTGCTCGCAGTATCTTCAACTAGGAAGATCCACTTCTCACTTTTACTGCCCTCAGGCAGAGGACCGAACAAGTCCATGGCGAGAACTTCAAAGCGTTGCTGGGCTACAGGGGTTTGCAGCAGCCCAGCAGGTTTAAGATTAGTAGGCTTAAACTTTTGACAAAGATCACAAGCCTTGAGATACTTCGCCACGTATTGACGCATATTTGGGAAATAGAATCTTTCCTTGATCTTTGTTAGAGTTCGCTCCAGGCCCAGATGACCGGCTGTGGGCGCATCATGGAGCTCTTTCAGTATCTCGGTGCGCATAGAGTCTGGTACTACCAACTGAGGCTCCTCAGATTCGGAATCCGGATCAAATCGAAAAAGGACTCCGTTTGACAGATAATAGCCTCGATCTGTCCACCGGGTGGTGGCATCACCGTCTTCAAAGTCCGTAAATATTTTCCTAAGTTCAGGATCTTCGAGTTGAGCTGCTCGCAACTCCTCCGAGCTACGGTGAGGTAGGTCTACTAAGACTGGACACAGATCGCAGGTAGACTCGGGATTTTCATCCATCGACGGCCGGCATACGGGACGACTGAGTGTATCTGCCACCACATTAGATTTCCCAGGCGTGTACTCGACATCCAGATTAAAAGCTTGGATTTTCAGGGCCCACCGAGCAAGGCGTCCACTGGGTGTCTTTAAAGACAGTAGCCACTTCAAAGGTTGATGGTCGGTTGCAACACGGACTTGGGCGCCTTCGAGATAACCACGAAACTTATCTAGGGCCCACACCACAGCTAATGCTTCTCGCTCCGTCGTGGAGTAATTACGTTCGGCTGCCATTAATAACCTACTGGCATACTCAATAGGTTTCTCAGACTTCGGATTCGGACCTTGCACGAGCACTGCACCTAGGGCATAACCACTGGCATCTGTGCGAAGGATGAAAGGTTGCTCAAAGTCTGGCTGGCGTAGGATTGGACTCGTTGTGAGTCTCCGTTTGAGCTCATTAAAGGCGGTGACCTCCTTCTCACCCCATTTCCAAGATTTACTCTTCCTCGTAAGGTCGGTCAATGGCTGGGCTACTTGAGAGAACTGTGGAATAAATTTTCTAAACCAGGAACAGGTTTGTAAAAAACTTTTAAGTTCCTTTACATTGTTAGGAGGTATCATTTCCACGACTGCTTGGACCTTCGTCGGATCCGGTTCGATACCTTGAACTGTAATAACGTGCCCTAAATAAGCAACTCTTTCCCTGGCAAATACACACTTTTCACGGTTTGCTTTGAGGTTGAATTGACGAAGGCGATCGAATACCTTTTGCAGATCCTGTAGGTGCACATCCAGGTTATCAGAGATTACGAGAATGTCATCTAAATATGCCACAACGGTTACGTCTTTTAGTCCAGACCGAAAACGATCCATCAATCGTTGGAACGTCGAAGGCGAATTCTTTAAGCCAAATGGCATGCGCCTAAATTGAAACGTTCCGAACGGTGAGACGAATGCAGTCTTGTGTCTGTCTTCTGGAGCTACTTCCACTTGCCAGTACCCAGATTTTAGATCAATAGTGGACATCACACAGTTACTCTTTGTGGAAGAGAGGATCTCGTCGATTAATGGCAGCGGATATTTGTCCGTACGGGTTACAGCGTTTAATTTTCGATAATCGACGCAAAATCTTGTCTCACCATTCTTTTTCGGCACTAACACCACTGGGAAAGCCCATTCTGACTCAGCTTCTTCTATTATCTCCAGTTCCAACATTTTATCAATTTCAGCTCTTACCTTCTCCTTCTTAGCAGGAGTCAGTCGATAAGGGGGCGTTGCGATAGGCGCAGCGTTACCTGTGTCTATTCTATGCGAGGCGAAGGGCGTCGGCCCTCCCCCTGCACTAAAGATGTCAGCGTTAATTTCCAATAATGCAGCCAACTTGTCCCTATCAGATGGTGATAGGAGAATACCCTCGCACTCGTGGAGACCAATCGTCGAACTGACCGCAACTCGGTCCTCGCGTTCATACTGTAGCTCATGAAAGCCTGTAGCACGTAAAGCGAAACGATTCCTCTCGAAATCGAGTATCATGCCAGCGTCCTCTATAAAATTCATACCTAGTAAGGAATCGGTTGCGCCGGGCAAGACCATAAAAAGAGTGCTTATTGCAACTCCCTGCACTTTTACATTTACCACAGCTGTTTCTACAGTTTGGAGGCGTTGGGTTCCGTCTGCAAATCATAGCTCTGTTTCACAAGTATTAAATATTTGGCCATTAGCCCGCAAATGTCTTGTTAAACTGTCACTAGCAACGCATTGCTTCGCACCCGTATCTAGTAACGCGGTGCCTACTGCACCGAACACCTGCACATAAAAACTAGGGCGCGCACGCGGGTTTAACACTTTTCTATCTACGGACACTGATTGGAATGCGGTCGTCGTGGTCGGTGATGCAGCGCTTTTCCCCTTACACACCGTGCAGTTTGACCGTATGACACCGGGCGCACCACATCCGAAGCACGCTACGGACGGGCGCAGCTCCGATAGGGTCGCAACTGGTTCGCTCTTGACGGGTTCAACAGTTGTCTTATTCCGATTTTCTAGTTTACGACAGTCATCTTTGACATGTCCAAACATCTTGCAAAATGCACACCTTGGTCTAGCCTTGTTTGGCGGTGCTTTTTCTTGTTTATTCACCAAAGCACTAGCTGGTGAAGACGTGGTAGCATGTTCAGTGACATGCGGTGGCGGCAACGGCGGGGCGGCAGATGCAGGAGAGTGCCTTTTAGTCGGCGCTGCGGGGCAGACTTCTTCCAGCACATCCTCCACTACTCGAGCCTGTTGTAGCAGCTCGGCGAACGAAGTGAAGGCACTCCTTGTTACCCTCTCCCGGATTCTCCTATGGAGTAGGCCGTACACCATATCCAGCTGCACTGGATTTTCAGGTAGCGTGTGCAGCGGTAGTTGGGCGATGAGGGCTCTTACCCTACACACAAAAACATCTGTCCGTTCTTCACCTTGCTCTCGACTAAACATCTCTCTATATAATCTATGAGGTGGGAGGCGCGGACCGAATGTTTGGCGAAGTAAATGGATGGCCTCCTGCCAACTTGTGACCGAATGTTTAACACCTTGCCACCAGGTAGCCGCAAAGTCAGTGAGAAGCATTGGCAGGCCTCTTAAAGCTATATCGTCGTGAACACCAACACAGTCTTTATAAATCTGCACGGCATCTACGAATGCCATTACATCGCCGGCACCATTAAATCTCGCCGTACACTTAGCCAGGTTTGTACTTACAGTCGTCGTCGGCGGTAGCTGCGCGCCCTGCGTAGGCGGCTGCGACCGTAAAGCTTGCACGAGGAATACTAGTTGTTGGTCCGTCATAACGATAGGTGCGGACATCGGTGGCTGCGGTGTGGCGACGGGCGGAGCATGCCCGTGCTGTGACATCTGCGAGTAGCCAGGCAGCTCACGCCCATACAGTGGCGGTGGTGATGGTGCTGAGGCGCCGGCGGACGGAGGTCCAGCCAGCGGCGGCGTCGACGATCGTACGTCGACGAACAATGCGTGGCCATCTGAAGTAGACGGCAGCGGCATCGTACCGTCTAACTGCTCACCAGCCGTAGGATACGTGTCTACAGGCTGCTGCGTAGCACGTGAAGCACTATTATTACGCGACCGTGTTAGCACCATGTCTTTTATGCACTATGAACAACGTTCCGGTACCACAACTAGGTAATAGTGTACCTAAGTAATCTAGTTCGTCACTCAAGTTCGACAACTGTTCGTACACAACGCGTAGGTACGTACGTTAGCAACGTTCATGCACTTACGCGAGTGTTAACCTTAATATATCTACAAAACAATACAACTATAACTAGTTCTCTAACACACAAGACACTATTTAAAATATCAAAGTTATTATTCACAATAATGTTCGACGCGAGTCGGTGTTCTAGGTATCCTAACTAACCTACGTAAGTACCCACACTATAAAGTCTTAACTCGCACGAAGCGTCACTATATACAATACTTTGTACACTGAATGTTCACAGGATTACGACTTATAGCAAAACGACTATCCTAGGTAACCTAAAATATAGCACTATAACCTAGGATGACTAAACGTAACACTATAATTAAGTTCGTAAAATCTAGGCACTGTAAACAAAACAAGTGTTCGCGAATGTTCCTCAAAATTGGCCGTTGGATTTCGAACTAGGTGCACGACTGTTCTAGGAAGTATATAGGCACTAGAACGACTAAACCGTGAAATAACTAGTTCGTAACACTGAATCCACTGTATAGTCACTATAATACACCAAAATATGCTAAAAGTTCTTTAAAATTGTTGATAAGTGCACAAAACGTAACGAATCTGCGGGCGGCGCGGGCGAGAACATAACGAGTAGGTATATAACGCCGCACGAAGAAATCCCGAGAAAGTCACTGTTTTCACTGTTTTTCGAGTCTTGACACGAACGTTGTGGCTTATTCCACTATTCCCCCCTGAGAGAATCCCCCTCAGGGGGGAAAACTGGACTCTAATATAAAATCAATCCAGAAAGCCCCCTTATCATTTTAAGTTATTCCACTATTCCCCCCTGAGAGAATCTTTCTCAAGGGGGAAAACTGAACCCGAATATAAAAAAAGTCCAGAAATCCCCCTTTTCATTTTGGATCATTCCAATTTTCCCCCTCATTATTCCCTCATAAAGTAAATAAAAAAATAGTGATTTAGATAAAATGTAACTAACAAAAAAACGACATTATTATATGTAATCATTAATCAGTCTTTTTTTCACAGAATTTTGTTTTGATTTCTACGCTCTTAAAGTAAATAAAAAAATTGTGATCTGATACAATGTGATAAACAAAAAAACGACTGACTATATTTGCATTAATCAGTCTTTTTTTCACAGAATTTTGTTAAAATAAAATATGATGAAGAGTAAAAACAATCACAAACAAACAGGGATGAGGGAAATCGGTTGATTTTTGTAAAAATAATAATTAAAACAGTTTAAAACAAAGTACACACGACTTACCTAGAAAACGAAATTGTTTAGCATAAAAAGTGAAAGTTTTCCTAAATAACATCAGTTAAACAATTATCAAGTTTTTCAATTAATTAATTTTGTTGCTTGTGTCTTCGGTTACATTGGGTTCCCTAGGGAATTTTAACGTATCTATGTAGTTTAAAATTTTGAAACAAAAGTATTCTATGTGTTTTCGAATCTCCAAACCAAGTTTCATAAAAATCGATTGGGCCATTGTTGCGGCAGCGTGAAGAGAAATCAAATCAAATAAACAAAAAAACGCACTTTCGCCTTTAAAATATTATAGTTGTAGAGTAGAATCCTTGCTAATATTTTAAATGCGAAAGTGAGTTTTTTTTTAATATGCTTTCACGCTAAAACGGCTGAACGGACTTGGATAAAATTGGGCCATGGGTAAACCATGACCTGGATAAGAACATAGGATTATTGATCCCGATATGCCTACAGGATCGAGCGAGACTGCGGGGTTAACCTCGGGGCGCAAGGCGCAACTAGTTATTAATAAATAAAGAACAACAACATTACTGCATATTTAAAGTATTTAAACTCGATTAACATAAAATAATTCAATAGGTGTACATTTTAATATTAGCTTTATTGACTATGTCAACGAAGGCCCGCTTGGCGGTGCTTCTATTAGTGTTTACTTTGAATGGTAAAAAAATTTTTTCAAGCTCGCTTCGCTCGCTCCTGCATTCTAAGTTAAATATCTGCCGGCGCCCGCGGTAAATATTTTAGCAACCAGCACCGACGAACAAGTCGGTGCCCAGCGCTGGTAGTAGCAGAAGCACGCCTTAAGCGTTCTTAAATTGTAAGGACGTCAGGGGGATTTCTGGACGGTGATTTTTTCAGAGTCCCGTTTTCCCCCCTAAGGGGGATTATCAGGGGGGAATTCGAGACTTTATTTTTTTTGATTCCAGTTTTCCCCCTCAACGGCACTTTCAGGGGGGATTTGTGGAATAACTATTTTTTTCGATTCCAGTTTCCCCCCCTAGGGGAGATTATCAGGGGGGAATTCGACACTTTCTTTTCATAGATTCCACTTTCCCCCCTAAGGGGGATTTTCAGGGGGGATTTGTGGAATAAGCCGAACGTTGTTATACAAATATACACAACAACAGTTTTACACGAAAATAATGTTTGTTTAACCGTTTTTCACAAAACACGGCCGCACGTTGGGACGCCAGATATAGTCGGGGCACTTTAGGCAAAAGAAACTCCAACTATTTGTGCATGTAAACTGTGTATTGGTACAAACGAAACAAAACAGTGGTACACTTATTATTAATACTTTTAGCGTATGGGTTAAATATAAGGTTCGCGAGGCGCACGAGTAGGTACATTGACGCCGAGCGCGTGCGCGCTTTTTGGGTGCCTGTCAATCACTCACTGCGGCGCGCGGGGCGACATGATAGTGTTGTGCCGAACCGTTACTAGTCACGTAACCTGGCCGGCACACGACGAACTCTGGAAGTGCGGGGAGTTGCCTCTAATAGGGGTCGCGCTATAGTTCCTAAAATAATATGTTAAAAATAATATTTTAAAATACATATATTTAAATGAAATCTGGCATGAATAAATGTTCAAATTTAGTAGTATTTTTTCGAAAATCATTTCTACTAACGGGTTTTATACTAATAGCAATACGACAATGCCACTATAACACAATTCTATTACGAGACCATTGACCGACCACTGATCGACCATTATGAATTTAGCAGATTACGAGCTTTTAGCAAAATGACAATGGGATCGTGTTGGCATGACGAATTTATGAAAATAGCAGACTTAGGCCCCTGGGGCCTAAGTCTACTAATTTATAAACGTTACAATGGTCTCTCAATGGTGTGTTTTTGACAGTTTTTGTATGGCAAATCTGTCAATCTGTGGCAATCTGTCTCAATGGTGTGTTTTTGACAGTTTTTGTATGGCAAATCTGTCAAAAACTTACCATTGAGAGACCATTGTGACGTTTATAAATTAGTAGACTTAGGCCCCTGGTCGACAAATTCAAAGTCGCTTAGCGCGCTCTTTGAAGGATAAAATCAGAAATGAAATTATCTGTAAATCAATCGGAGTTGAAAGCAAGCTAAAGTGGCAGCAGTGGCTGGCCATGTCTGTCGAAGGACCGATGGACGGTGGAGCAGACGAGTCCAGCACCCTAATTGCGTAACTCACGATTCATCACAATGCGTTTCGTTTCGAAACAGATTGTTAAACCATTGCTTCATATGTTCGAAAAATGTGTCTGCTCAACAACGTAAATAACACAATGAATATTGTTGAACTGTCAAATTGAAACGGATTATGATTAATCGTGAGTTACGCAATTAGGGTACTGGTGTGGAGACTGCATATCGGCAAGCGTAGCGTGGGACGCCCTCTAGCTAGATGGACCGACGACCTAAAGAAAGGGGCTGGCGCAGACTGTATGCGGAAGACGGAGAACAGGGTGTTGTGGCGCAACCTGGGAGAGGACTATGTCCAGCAGTGGGCAGCAATAGGCTGAGTTGATTGATTGATGATAGATGCATCATTCTTCTTTTTAGCGTGTCGGTAGCAATCTATGCACATTTTCAGCAGCGTCCATCAACTCCTGTAGCACGCAGACAACAGGACACGCTGGACACGATATTAACCGCTCGAGCGGCCAAGCGAATTAAATTAAATACCGTAAAGCGGCCACGATGACGTCATAGACTATTTCAGAAGAATATTTCTTCCCAAACTGTCAAAATCACACTGACAACCACGGAGTTAATACAAAGCTGACAACAAACTTTCTACTCGACGGCCATAAAGTATATAAGATTATCTACAAAATCATGATTCTTTTAGAACGCATAACTGTGATAATTAATAGAATAACATAGCCATCTTCTCCTATTGTACCTACATCATTTAGTTAATAGTCATGTCTATTCTTCCGTCGACAAATCGGTGCTCGTGGTAAGCCTGCAGGTGGAGAAATAAAATGAACGTGTAGGAAAAATTCAACAAAATAGCAAATTTTTAAGACTTTTTAAGGAAATCTCAGCATTAGGTTAAGAGCTATATTTACGTCAACGAAAGAGTTTCCCTATCTGAGAAAAGAGGCACTTTTTCCCGCAATCCGTTCCACTGTGGATATGGACAAAGAATAAGGTACTTTTTATTCTAAATTCCGAAATTATCAGATCAAGACAACGGACTCGTCTTCATAAGTGGTCAACCAGAGATACTCGTAATGATTAGGTAGGTACCTAGAGCCCTACTAAAACTTCCATTCAAGGATTAATACATTATCACATATCCGTTTGACGTCATATTGATTTTTTATTTTCGAAACCTTATCGCCTTATCTTTAGATAGATAATTATCAGATGTCACATTAGTTAATTTACGCACACCATACTCGTACTTATCAATATAAATAATGTTTACTATAAAAAAGGGTAGGTATTTTATTTTTATTTAGTGGCGGAGCTTGGGGGAGGCCTATGTCCAACAGTGGACGTCTTTTGGCTGAAATGAGGATGATGATATTTACTTATATTTGAATAAATATTTAAAACTTACGTAATTACACCTACCACTGTTTGTCTGTGCATCACCCAAAGGTCGACTGGTAGAAAATGCCTTTGGCATTAAGTCCGCCTCTGTAGGTACATTTCTGTGCGTGAAGTATTAAATAAATAAACGAGCAGCATTCTAAAGCGTAACACACTACCGATCGGAATCTGAATCATTTTGAAAGCTATTGTTAATCCATGACTTCATAAATGTGCGAAAAATTTGCAGCTCAACAACGTAAATAATGCAGTCAATGTTGTTGAACTGTCAAGAGGGGCTTGTGGCTAAGTATATAGCCACACGGGTCGATCGATCAGGTTAAGCTGTGCTTGCCGCGGTTGGTCCGTGGATGGGTGACGTCTTTACATACCGAAACCCAGTAGCGTGCGCAGAGTTTTAAGACCTACCTAACCCTACCCTAGGCAGAAATTAAAAAAAAGCAAAAATAAGCAGAATAACCGATTGCTGTACCTACCTACACAGCATGCAAACGTACAGGTTGACAAAAAAAAACAGCTGTTCCTTACATTTATATTCGTATAACTTACCAATGTAGGGAATAGCTGATTTTTTTTCGCGGTTTCAGGTTTGGTCCACTAGTAAAAGTTGTTCATAATGATCAGTACAATGACCTCCTAAGAGGTTGTTGGTGTTTTTCCAATAACCCTGTATAGTTTTACTTTTTAGAATTTTTGAAATTTTTTTTAAATTTTAAAACATACCTTAACAGGTGCGAAAAACTCTGGTATGGTAAAAAGATTTCTTACCTACATTAATCATTCATTAACTATTGCAAATTTTTTTTTTAGTACGTTTGGAATTAATTAAGTAGGTACTTACATCATTTTATTATTGATTGACTTCATTTGATAACAAGTCACTCTCGCGATTCTATAAACTCTGTCGATACTGAGGAACATTTGATTTTCAAGAACAGATACAATACCTACATTGTTTATCGGAATTAGGTACATGCTTTAAATCACGATTTTCATATCCATTGGTAAGGCTCTTGCAGATAGGCCCGACGCGACTCTATTAGAACAATTTTTATGAAAATTTTATGGAAATTGTTCTTCTAGAATCGCATAGCGCCTGTCTTAACTCTTAGATTATAATATAATAACGATAGCTAATATAATAACGGATATAAATATATACAAAGTATCTAAACTTAAAATATTACTTTCAAAATTAAAATTGTTTATACGTAGATACAAAAATCTCTTTTAGGGGAGTCAGTCAGTGAGGGTCGATGCCCTTATCGGCAGAATTCAGGCTGGCAGACTAAGGTTTTTACCCTTACAGATGTAAGGATTCTCCCCAAAACCCTTTGAAGAGGGTCCTCGTATCTAGATAAAGTAACTTCCCTTTAAGAAACGTTAACAGCAACTGGACATACTTAGGCAATCCAAATACGAGTAGGTATAGGTCCGTTACGTATGATCGAACACTATGAAGTAGGTAATAGAACGATGTACACGATCAAAATGTTGTAATAGAGAACTACACTAAAATTACTTAGGTGGGCTAAAAAAGTAGTAAGTACCGTGAGGGGTCTAACGGGCCCTCTATGTGTGCGGAGTGACTTTAACTACAATAAAATTCACATTCGGGTTAAAATGTGAGACTTCCACGTTTATTTTAAGAGTTAGAGGCTTACAAGTCCGCGCCTGGCAATAGAATTAAAGCTTCCGGAACAAAACCTATGTAAAATCCATGACGTTAATCTTCCAGAACGTCCTAACTGTTGTGTTCCCTCAGTAGCCTGTATGCCAGGGGCTGCGGTATCTCTTTCGAACAAACCCGCACCCCTGGCAGGCAACGGCCCTTACGGGCCCCATCACGTTGTGCTGACATCTCTTTGAGGCGCGCATGGAACACAACGCGCCGTCGACCCGGGCTTAGTCCTTATCGGACAACGAGCTACCCATTACTCGCCGTCCGCAAGCTCATGCCTACGGTGGCCGGAAATTAGCCTGGGATTCCCGATGCCCAGGGCGTCTCCTGCGGCGGTTAGGGCCGTGAGGGCGCATATACTGCCTCTCCCTCACGTGCGCCGCCTCCCTCTTCGCGAGCATTAGTGCTTCACTGAAGGAGGTGACGGCTACCCATGCACTCTCGCTCCGTACCATGGCCTTGACCAGGGCCGGATGCGAGAGATCGCCGCCGCCGATCGCTTCCACGAGGACACGGCGGTGCTTCGCCCAAGCCGGGCAGACCGCCACCGTGTGCTCCACCGATCTTCGCAGTGGAAACACCCGGGCGTTTCCTCCCGCCTTATCCGAAACAGGAACCTCCCGAAACAACCGTGTCCGGTGAGGACCTGCGTCAGGCGGAAGGTGAGGACGCCATGCCACCTCTCAAGCCACTCCTCAAAGAGGGGACTTACCGCCGCAATCGTGGCGGTGTGTGTGAGGTTGCCTTCGGTAGGCGAACAACCTTTACAGTACCTACCGTGGTAATACCCAGCAGTAGTGACAAGTTCTCATTCTTTCTGAGATCTAGGTAGTAGTTTTCTGATCTACTAACTACTTTTCTAAGATCTAGTAGGTAGTAGGTAGGTAGGGGAACAGTAATTTGTAAACATTAATTACCTATAAAATCCAATTATTTTTAAAAGAGTAACTGAGGAGTTTCCTGCCGGTTCTTCTGCATAGGAAATAACCAATTAGAAACGTGCATCTAGCTTCTGACGTTTCATAAGTGCCCATGTATGTTTACATATCGGCCGTTGTTCGCACTGCTGTGGGACAAAGACGCAAGAGAAGAAAGAAGACTCTCTTGAGAGGAAGTGGGCCATAATCCACCCCGTGGGCCCAGAACGGGTTGGTAGATATCAATGTCTTCGATTTTTGTGGTTCTTTTGACATGCTGGTTTCGTCACGATGTTTTCCTTCACCGTTTTGAGAGCAATGGTGATGACATAATTTACACAAAATAAAGCGCTTGTCTGGGTTCTACCCTAGGACAGACCTACAACTCGTAAGTCGCGACCGTCTGGGCCACCACTGATCTGAATGTCTACTGAGCCCATACTATATAAAACTTCCATTCACGGATTATAATATTATCATTTAGGAAAGGCCACAATGACGTCATTTCCATTATTTATTTTCGAAGACTATCACGTTATCATCAGATAGAGAATAGTCAGATATCTAGAACATTAATTAATTAAGCTAGATTAACATTCTACTTATCCAAATAAACAATGCCTACTTGTTTGATATAAATCGGTTTTTAAGACAGATCGAGGTGGAAAGTGGCTTGAAGAGAACATTTTTCTAGAGAGCGAACAGCTGTTGTACAAAAAATGATTCTGGGATTGACATTTTTTTTTTCAAACATATTTATATAAATAATACCTAAACGTTTGGTTTACGTTTAAAACAGATACAAAGAACGCATCGATATCTAATAAAATTGGGAAGCCCTAAGAAAATTGGATAAAACCATAATTAATATCAACGGTACAGATAATACAATTAATTATCGGCTAATTGTTTAATTTATCGAAAAATATCAATCAGCAAAATTATATAAGATGAAGATGTTGTAGTTTTTAATCAGTTTTGTGACTGTGTAAGCTATGTGGGGTGCTGTATTTTTGTTGGCTCTTGCTGGGACGGTAAATATTTATTTATATTCATACTAGCGTCCCTCCTCCGTGTTGGTCCCGGCCATGATGGGTCGCCGCCCGGTCAGCCAGTTGTTATTGGTCGTCAGAAGCCCCAAAGTCTGAAAACCAGTCTTACCAAGGGTGAATAGTGTTACCCAGTAACTGGGTTGTGGAGGTCAGATAGGCAGTTGCTGCACGTAAAATACTGATATTCAGCTGCATCCGGTGAGACTCCGGCTCCGACCCCAAAATAGTTGAGAACAGGCTAGACAGGCGATGATATATTTATTGTGTATTACGGTTCCCCCGGGACTCGTGCTAGTGATAGTTAGATCTGTATTACTATGTCCAGCCGTAGTTCAATTCAAATTAAATTAAATTCAAAATGTTTATTTGCAATAAAAGACATTGTTTACAATAGAAGATCTTATAGCCTTAAAGTCATTGTATTCTGCCTGCAAGCAGGCGTGCAAAATATTTGTTTAAATGACATACCTAATTATTACGCAGCTATAATATTAGATTATTATTATACTATTATGACATTATTATTACATACAAATTTCGTTAAATAATTTACAACAAATTTATTAAATAATACTGTAATCAAATAATTTTACTTCTAAAATCGTTCGTTCCTTCGTTCTAAAAATTCCTTAGTACTGTAGAAACACTTTTTTTGTAACCACTCAGACAATTTTGTCTTAAAAACATTTCCTTGTAACAATTTAAATTCATTTGGTATGGTATTATAAATTAATATACACATATTGAACACATTTTTCTTATAAATATCTTTATGCCCAGCTGGATGATTTATGAGGTTGCGGAACATAGCTCTTTTCTGTCGTGGTATAACTTCGGTATGTTGCTTAAAATAATGCATGTGTGTCTTTGTAAAAACGCAGATATCTCTAATATATATACAGGGCAGTGGAAGAATTTACATTTTTTGAAAGAGCGGTTTACAGTTATCTAAGAACATGCCCTGTTTATTACCCGGATACAGCGTTTTTGGAGCTTAAAAACTCTGTCGATATCCGTCGAGTTATCCCACATGATTAGTCCATAGCTTAGAACAGATGACACGTAACTATGGTAAGCTGCCAGAGCAGCTTCTACAGACACATTTTGTCTCAGCTTTTTTAAAGCAAACACGAACCAACGTATCTAGTTTCTGACCATATGCTCCACATGGCTTTTCCAATTCAGGTTTTTGTCTACATTTATTCCTAAATTTTTTAATTGATCCACTTGTTGTACCTTTTCACCATTATACAGAATATCCAAAGCTAATGGTTTGATGTTATATGAGTAGTGGACGTCTTTGCACAGAAATGATGGTACAATCTTCAGCCGAATCAGATCAGATGGCCGTTTCTCATAATTAAAAGTTTAAAATCTAGTCGCAGTCTCATCTCGGCGACAATGAAATATCAAAACTAATCAAAATTGTAAGCAGGCTTACATAAATGCATGAATTAGATGTCAATGAATACTGCTTCAGCGCCGCACAGGTGCAATGGGGACATGTCAAAACAACGCGTTATGGAATAAATACCTACTTAAAAAAATGGAAAAAATCACATCAAAATCCATTGTGTACCTAAGTAGTTTAAAAGATGATTTCAGCAGTCACTTTGTGAGTTAGTATGTAGGGCTACCTAATCTTCGAAATTTCTGATACGTTCTTTCACTAATTTGAAGCTAAGTATTGCCGAGTATCATAAGATATAGTTTATGCTAAAACAATGAAAATCACACTATCTAAGTCCTGGGCAGAAGCTTATCAATAAAAAGACAATCTATATCTATCTATTCTATTAGATATAATATAAATTATATATGTATTATAATATTATTTATATATATAAATAAAGAGAGAAGTCCTGACTGACTGACTCATCAACGCCCAGCCGAGAGGTCCCCTTTATAATGATTTTTCGGAATTCATCCCATAAGGGAGTTAAATAGGATGAAAGTTCCGCGTGGCAAAAGCTAGTAATGAATATAACTGGCCTTCTTAAAGAAGCCACTGTTTGTCTTTATTTATTTAGGGACTTTTATTACCGCTGCCGCTGTGCGTATGACAGTCCAATCGTTCCCTAATTACATTTGGGCCATGAACCTGAACAGACTCTTTGTATCCTCACCATTTGGTTGGCACATAATTTTATGGAATGTGCCCATATCAAGTCGGTTCAACCACAAGACCATTTCTATGAGACTCAAATCGAACACCAGTCCATCAATAAGTGTTGTAAGTTCTCTACAACTCCATATAATTAAGGCTTCTTCAAACAGGCGCTACGCGTCAGTGCGACGTGACACGTGTAGAACAATTTCCATGAAGTATTCATAGAAATTGTTCTACGAGAGTTGCGTCGAGTCTGTTTGAAGAATCCTTAAGGCGAGTTAGCTTTTTTCATCATGAACGCTAACTTATTACATACATAGAAGCCATTGTTAATTATTAATCATTTTAATTCAGAACTCATTATTACATTCCATAACTTGTTGGTAAAAATACTTAAAACTACGTCAGTAAAATTAATAATTATTAAAACTTGAGCTATTAAATTAAACATAATACAAAATTGAGCTACTTCAAATTATTTAAGGCACCACCCGAGCCGTGAACTGAATTCCAGTGCCTCACAACCGGGCAATCAACCTTTTCCAATATGGTATTCAGAAGGCTAGCTGTTGGTGCTGCCACGCGGCGCACCAGGGAGGCCACTGTCTTACGAACAATCGCCCTAAAACAATCAGTTTTGGCCTTAGCAAACATACCTGATGCACTGAAAAAGCGAGGAAACTCCACGCACGGTTGGCGCAGTGGTTAAGCGATTGACTGCTGCGCTACGTGTCACGGGTTCGATTCCCGCACGGAACAAGTATTTGTATGACCTACAATTAGTTGTTCCGGGTCTGGCTGTTTGGGTATGTGAGTTTTAATGTTTGTAAACGCACCCACAATACAGGAGAAATTCCTAGTGTGGGGCAACGTTTAAAAAAAAAAAAAAAAAACTGTATCCTGAAACCATTATTGTATAGGACCCGTAGGGCATTGAAAGATCTACGCGTATACCGAACCCACAGGCCGCAGATATAAAATGACTGGCAGTATGCCTTAAACAGAGCAATTTTTACGTCTCTATTAAATTAATCTCACAATTTAATCAAGATAACATATTTTTTGTGTGGTTTTTGTCCTATACCCTGATTGTAGATCTATGTGATGTCTACAAATTGTTTGTTTTACCTTTCAGGCGTTCGCCGACCCCCAGTTTATCTTCCCTGAAGATGCAAGAAGTAAGTGAATAAAATAAACAAGTACAATTTATTACAAAATAAATACGGGATAAGTTTTTGACCAGTGCGCAAACTGTAACCATGAATTCAGCGTATCATTCTAGATCCCCTAGCGTAGACATTTTATAAAAAAAAAAACATCTGTTTCATAGAAAAGTAGTAGTATAAGTACGCGGTCAAAATGTATGGAACAGCTGATTTTTATTGATTGTTCACTGATAAAAAAATTACCCTGTATTGTATGAAAAATTATTTTATTTCTGTAAGTAGGTTTGTACAAACACTTTTACACGTCAATCATTGTTAACTAGATGAGCTCAGTCAGCGTTTCCTATCTGACCTCCTCTGAGAAGAAAGGCCGAAACAAACACAGAGGTTATAGTCTATTTTAAAGTCCAGACATAATCTAAGTCCGATCATGTTTATACCATATTAATTGTCGTCTGAAATGGTCTTTTGAGGAACGAACCACACATATTGAGATTGAGAACCACACAAAAACAAAAAACAAACAAATCTTCAGCTTTATTATTAACTAGCAGCGCTCCGCAGTTTCACCCGCGTAGTTCCCGTTCCCGTGGGAATACGGGGATAAAATATAGCCTATGTCACCCGGGGATGGTGTAGCTTCCCAACAGTGAAATAATTTTTCAATTTGGTTCAGTAGTTTCGGAGCCTATTCAATGCGTGTACGTTACCCTAGCAAGAAAGTGTCTCCTAGAGTTATATGAGTAGAACGTATAATGTGTGCCTTATCTGCTGTAAATGTGCCCCCACATAAAAAATGTGTGCCCCCTGTCGTTTTGGAGAAAAACGGAAATAACTATTCTTGCTGGGGTAACGTTTTTCTAGCAGGAAAATTCTAAACAAATAATCGGAGAGAGAAAAATTGTGCATGGCCAGAGAGCTTATATGTGTGCCAAAATGTGCCCCCAAAAATAAAATCTGTGCCCCTTCAGGTTTTCGAGATATTGCATTTCCTGCTGGAGTAACGTTTTGATGAATCGTATATCTCTAAAACCATTGCATGTGCCCCTGTAAAATAAACATACACGAGTAGCTCTTAATGTGTGCCCCTTAGTGCCCCAATCAGATTTTATAAAGTATTTATAGTTTTCCAGTTATCGCGGTTTTATGAAAACCCGAAAAAACATCGCAGCGCCTAAATGAGACAAGGCACAAGTTCGCTGAAAACTGTATTCGGTCCTTCTTGACGCTATTAATAACCATACAAAGTTTCAAAACTGTTCATGCATGCGTTTTTGAGTAATCTTGCTAAAAGTCAATACGATGGTGTCTTAACTTTGACGGCAAAATACAAGGAACCGGCTAAATCCCAGATGTGTAGGTGTGAACCAAAATCGTGTGCCTTTAGTCAAAAATATATGGTGAAAATATTCAGCTTGGAATGATTCGCATTAAGTTAATATTAAAAAACCAAAATATGTAAGCAACGGGTGGTTATCCGACCAAATTTGAATGACTACTAAAAAGCGACGGATTCATACATATCGATGACCTTCTTTACTTTACTCACTAACCGATTCACACGTGTTGTGCGTGAGTACACTGAAGTAGAAAAGTAATAAGTAATAAAATAAAGTTGTAATTGGATTATATTCTAGTAGCTGTTTCTATTATATTTATTGATAAGCCATAGGTTTTTTTTTGGGTGGGAAATCATCAAATAACTTCTCCCGCTCTGGGTGGAGCAGGAGGGCGTGTCAGACTTTTACTGACTAAAACCCACCCGTGTTCCTTCAGTAGCCCGTATGCCAGGGGCTGTGGTGTCTCTTTCGAACAAACCCGCACCCCTGGCAGGCATCGACCCTTGCGGGCCCCATCACTTTTTGTGCTGACATCTCTTTGAGGCGCGCGTGGAACACAACGCGCCGTCGACTTGGGCTTGGTCCTTACCGGACAGCGAGCTACCCATTACTCGCCGTCCGCAAGCCCATGCCTACGGTGGCCGGAAATCGGCCTGGGATTCCCGACGCCCAGGGCGTCTCCGTATCCTGCGGCGGCTAGGGTCGTGAGGGCGCATATGCTGCCTCTCCCTCACGTGCGCCGCCTCCCTCTTCGCGAGCATCACTGCTTCGCTGAAGGAGGTGACGGCTCCCCATGCCCTCTCGCTCCGTACCATGGCCTGGACCAGGGCCGGACGCGAGAGATCGCCGCCGCCGATCGCCTCCACGAGGACACGGCGGTGCTCCGCCCAAGCAGGGCAGACCGCCACCGTGTGCTCCACCGTGTCCTCAGGGCGATCTTCGCTGTGGAAACACCCGGGCGTTTCCTCCCGCCCTATCCGAAACAGGAACCTCCCGAAACAACCGTGTCCGGTGAGGACCTGCGTGAGGACGCCATGCCGCCTCTCAAACCACTCCTCAAAGAGGGGACTTACCGCCGCAATCGTGGCGTGCCCAATAAGCCATAGGTTAGATAAATTAACAGTAAGTTTTGCATCAGTAAAGTTTCTTGCGTTTTTTGTAATTTGCAGGCCAGTGCTAGGTTGTGAGTTGATTAAAATATTATTCGCGGCTGTAAGACGTATGTAGTAACAGAATTATAAGCATCAAAATCACCAATACAACCCTCCAAGTTCATAAAGGCGTAGGAACAAAAAAAAAAAAACAGAAAAAGTCATCCCTACAGCTTTATGAACTTAGAGAGTAGTATTGATGATTATAATTAAGTGATTGTTTGTGATGCCAATTTACTAATTATATGTTAAACTTAGATGAAAAACTGATCTGTGTTTTAAATAATAACAACTACACAACGTGCAAATAATTTATAGTATTTATAGGGAGGAAATTTAATCTGTGATTTGATGCAATACTTACTTTAAGAATTAAAATTAAGGGAATAAAAATAATAATTTCCACATCAACAAGCTGGTTCATTTAATATAGTCACAAGGTGCGTTTAATATATATTTTTAATTAGCCCCCAAAACTTTTGAACGCGACTGTACGGACAACAGCTTAGGTATAATACGTCCAATAAAGAAGGTCATCGATATGTATGAATCAGTCGCTTTTTAGTAGTCATTGGAATTTGGTCGGATAACCAGCCGTTGTTTACATATTTTGGTTTTTTGTTAATATTAACTTAATGCGAAACATTCCAAGCTGAATATTTTCACCATATATTTTTGACTAAAGGCACACGATTTTGGTTCACACCTACACATCTGGGATTTAGCCGGTTCCTTGTATTTTGCCGTCAAAGTTAAGACACCATCGTATTGACTTTTAGCAAGATTACTCAAAAACGCATGCATGAACAGTTTTGAAACTTTGTATGGTTATTAATAGCGTCAAGAAGGACCGAATACAGTTTTCAGCGAACTTGTGCCTTGTCTCATTTAGGCGCTGCGATGTTTTTTCGGGTTTTCATAAAACCGCGATAACTGGAAAACTATAAATATTTTATTAAATCTAATTGGGGCACTAAGGGGCACACATTAAGAGATACTCGTGTATGTTTATTCTACAGGGGCACATGCAATGGTTTTAGAGATATACGATTCATCAAAACGTTACTCCAGCAGGAAATGCAATATCTCGAAAACCTGAAGGGGCACAGATTTTATTTTTGGGGGCACATTTTGGCACACATTTAAGCTCTCTGGCCATGCACAATTTTTCTCTCTCCGATCATTCGTTTAGAATTTTCCTGCTAGAAAAACGTTACCCCAGCAAGAATCGTTTTTTCCGTTTTTCTCCAAAACGACAGGGGGCACACATTTTTTATGTGGGGGCACATTTACAGCAGATAAGGCACACATTATACGTATAACTCTAGGAGACACTTTCTTGCTAGGGTAACGTACACATTCAATGCAAACAATCAAATCTTTCCTCTTTATAATATTAGGATAGATAAATAGTTATTCTTGGTTTTTGTTTTCTGAGCTTGACTAAAATGTAACTTTTCAACAGTGTCGGGATCCCGTATCGTATCCGGATGGGATGCTGAGGTGGGCCAGTTCCCTCACCAGCTGGGTCTTCGTATGGTGACCCCCGCAGGAGGCGTCTTCGGCTGTGGAGGATCCATTCTGACCCCTGAGTGGGGTCTTACAGCTGCCCATTGTACCGCTGCGTAGGTTACTCAAGCTATTTTACTTTTGCATTTATCTACTGGACCCGCGTGCTCATAGAGAGGACTTGCTGACATCGGTACGCTAAAGAAGAAGACAGAGGAGACTGGGAGTTACGCCAGGGCATCCCGCTAAAACATTTTTTTACGTTCTTTTCAATGAATCTCATTGAATAATTTTTTCACGATATAGTGCTTCAATACGATTAAATTAACTAAGAGGGTTGTATTGATGATTATTTTAATTACTAGCAGCGCTCCGCGGTTTCACCCGCGTAGTTCCCGTTCCCGTGGGAATACGGGGATAAAATATAGCCTATGTCACCCGGGGATAGTGTAGCTTCCCAACAGTGAAAGAATTTTTCAAATCGGTTCAGTAGTTTCGGAGCCAATTCAATGCAAACAAACCAACAATCAAATCTGTTCTCTTTATTATTAGTACAGACAATTCTGTAAAGGCATGTTTATCACTAGCTTTTGCCAGCGGCTTCGCCCGAAGGAACTTTCATCCCCTATTTAACTCCCTTAGGGGTTGAAAAATCCTTCCTTATTCCTTGTCTACATTATAAAGGGAACCTCTGTGCAAAATTTCAGCTTTCTAGGTCCAAAGGTTTGGGCTGGGCGTTGATGAGTCAGTCAGTCTGCGACTCAGGACTTTTCTTTTTAACCCCCGACGCAAAAACGACGGGGTGTTATAAGTTTGACGTGTCTGTGTGTGTGTGTGTGTGTGTGTGTGTGTGTGTGTGTCTGTCTGAGGCAACGTAGCTCCCGAACGGATGAACCGATTTTGATTTAGTTTTTTTTGTTTGAAAGGTGTATTAGTCGGGAGTGTTCTTAGACATGTTTCATCAAAATCGGTTCAGCCGTTTGAAGATTATCAGCTCTTTTCTGGTTGAAAAAGGGATTTTAGCCTCTGATCAACTCAAAATTTGGGATTCTATTACTTCAATGATATTAGACGAATAAAATAACCTTGAACTGATGCTGGAGCAACACCTGGAATTTCCAGGAAACCCAAGTTATTCACCAACAAACAGCAGAAGTATCGTGTTTGGCCTCATTGAAAAGGTCTCAATGAATAGATTATAGATAAATGGTGATTTAAGGGAGACATTAAGTTTAAAAAGCAAGAAATAAAAATTAAATTTAAAATTTAAAAAACCCCCGACCCAAACAAAAACTCAAAAAAGTAAAAAATAATATTTATAGGCCTTTTAATTTTAACGTTATATTTTGATCAGGGCATTGTCAAGTCGGGGGACGGTCAATGAAAACGCTAAACAGAGGCCTAGCCGTCCCCCGACTTGACAATGCCCTGATCAAAATATTACGTTAAAATTAAAAGGCCTATAAATATTATTTTTTACTTTTTTGAGTTTTTGTTTGGGTCGGGGGTTTTTTAAATTTTAAATTTAATTTTTTATTAATATAGATAGATGGTCGCGAATCAAATTTGAATCAACATACAACTCCTATGGTGCGTCCTGCTCGCGTTTTCTCTCGTCGGCATCATTTCGTGCCTTGTTTTTGAAATCGGTCCAGTAGTTTTTGAGTTTATTCGTTATAAACATATAATACTAGCTGACCGGAGAGAACGGTGAAGGAAAACATCGTGAGGAAACCGGCATGTCCTAGAACAAAAAATTCGAAGACATGTGACATCTACCAACCCGCACTGGGCCCGCGTGGTGGATTACGGCCCAATGCCTCTCACAGAGAGGAAGCCTGTGTCCCAGCAGTGGGAACATTATAGGCTGATGATGATTATGATGATGATGATGACCGGAGAGACGTTGTCCTGTCTTAACTATGAATATTGAATTCGCATTTTATTTATATGTTACGCGCAACTTTCCTATTTTTCTTTTATAAGAACCTTCTCATGATAATAACAATTACAACAAAAAAAAAAAAAAATATCAAAATTGGTCCAGCCGTACCTACACGTGTGATGCCGTGACCAAGGAAATATGGATTCATTTTTATATAGGTATAAGATTATAAGTGTAGATAAATGGAATGCTGGACGCCTAAGCATTCCAAAATGTCCGGCCCTATATATATATGTCCGGTTTCAATATCTGGACCGAGAACCTGGAGAAAGTTGTTTTTATAGACTTACGAAAATAACTAGTTTTTTCTCCTACAGCCGTGTGACCATCGTTATCCGCGTTGGTGCCACCAACCAAACGCAGCCGGCAGTGATCTTCGAAACCACCAAGTACTACAACCATCCCCTGTACAACGAGGCCATCCCTGGCATTGTCCAGCCCCATGACATTGGTCTGCTTGAGTTCGGCAGGTCCGTCGCTTTTAGCGGTAAGACCATATTTCCGATGACACGCACTTTCTCAAAATGAATGTAGAACCAAATAGCTTTGTTATTTGTTTTGTGTATTAACTAATCTTTGAAAAGTATCAAAAGACTAGAATACTTCTTTTTGGATTCAGACCGATTCAAAATATCTTCTCTCGCAATTTTTTTAGCAATCGTCAAGCTTTGATAGACTTATTAAAAAAAATGTTTTTTTTACTTTGTAGAACTTATTCAGCCCATCAGGATCCAGCGTTCCTCTGCCAGGAACCAGAACTATGCAGGTGTGCAAGCTATCGCCAGCGGCTGGGGTAACACCTGGACTCAAGGTAAATATAATGAAATGTAGGAATACTGAGGAATGAGAGAGAGGGAGAGTAATGATACACAGGATGTAAGGATAAACAGCGTTGTCACTTAAACCATGGGTTCCACTTAAATATAAAATAAACGATCGAGTAAAAAAAAAAATTTACGCGCGAGAATTGAGTGACGCTACGACGCGGCGTTACGTGACAGCTAACTGCAGACCGGGGTCGCGATCCGTGCGTCGGAGTTGGGCCACGCGGCGTGGCCCCGCGCCCCCTCCCGTATTGAAACGCAAGTTTGTTGCCCTCGCGCGTAGGGTGAAATGTTCTTGTGGAAAAAAGCTGATTTTCTTAAAAAAAGGTTGTGTTTTTATTAGTTTTACGTTCTATACCTAAACCAAACCACTGGTTTCAAGCATAACGGTGTTTACCCTTATAGCCTGTATATAGCCGTAAAACAAACTTGGTCCCCCTTATTACAGAACAAGGTTTTTCTTTAGGTATGGTTTAAACCTTCGAGCCTGTTTTTTAATTACTGTGTTTCTAAGTTACTTTAATTTACCAGGTTCCTCTCCTGAAAACTTAAACTGGGTATTCCTGAGGCCCGTTTCAAACGAAGAATGTCGGGCGGCCTACGGTGGTAGCTCCATCATCGTTGACTCCACCATCTGCACCAGGGGATACACTAGCCCCACACAATCTACATGTCAGGTATGACGGTGCAGAATCAAATGTTATTTTGACAGGTCAAATGAAGAAGTTCGATCGAAGTAAAAAGTCGTATTATTTTCCAAGACTCCGAATATCTTGGGGTCTGTTACCATGGAGGCTTGAGGTAACTGCTCTCAGTGAATAGAGATATCAATCATTACACTTTTAATCAGTTAGTCCTGATACCGGTACAACTGTTTCAAGTGGTCTTGAGCTAAAGGCCACAGTTTTAACACTTATAATTTATTTACAGGGTGACAGTGGTGGCCCCCTGACCATCATTGATGATGATGGCGCTATCACCCAGGTTGGAGTGACCTCCTTCGTCTCTGGCTTAGGATGCCACGCTGGCATACCCTCTGGTAAGTGTAGCTCGAATGAACTGAAACGACATGAATGACTGGACAAAATGGTCCCCACGACCAATAACACCCAAACATATTATTATGTCATTAGAAATGCATTTTAATATAAAGCAATAACTTCTAAGCGGACTAGAGGACCTGAAATTTAATCTAACAGAGAATGATTAAAAACTGTAAGCTAGAGCAATCTAGTTACTTTGGATTCCAAAGAAACTCTAGATGTTCTATTGTAGAGATGCTTCAATTTAGTATTTTATTGACGGCGGAGCCGTTTGGACAAGAGATATACGTATGCGGTATGTCCAAAAACTGATCACAACACAATCCTTTTCATTCGGTTTATACCATAATAAATTACGTTCTTGTAGCAAAATCAATAACATTACCGTTGGAACTATTATTAACATTTTTTTTTTCAATTTTCTTTCAGGATTCATCCGTCCCGGCCATTACCACGACTGGTTCGAACAGGTGACTGGCGTCAATTTCGACTGGGAATATGAACCTGAATCGGATACCACTGTCGCTCCTGAACCTGATACCACTGTTGCTTCTGATGAAGATACCACTGATGCTTCTGACGAATATACCACAGATGGTCCTGAACCAGATACCACTGTTGCTTCTGATGAAGATACCACTGATGCTTCTGAGGAAGATACCACGGATGCTCCTGAACCAGATACCACTGTCGCGTCTGAGGAAGATACCACTGTGGATTCAGAAGAATCTGCTGAATCTAGTGAATCGTCTGAATCTAGTGAATCATCTGAATCTAGTCAATCCTCTGCTTCATCCGACTCTTCAGATTAAACATAAACAGTGCAAGCCACACAGGATCATTCACTCAACAGGATGAATACACATCTATTTTTATAGAGGTTAACTCTCGTCATTAAGAAAATGTATTCTTTAATAAAGTTGACAACCTAGTTTTATTTAAATGGCTAGTTTTTATTTTATCCTTCATTAGATAAGAGGAAACAGCAACAAAACTCAGTGCTTGCCTTCAAACGACTGAGTTGAAATACTTCAGTTGGGTTTGGGCATTCCCTGGCATAGCACAATCATCTTACCTCTATCGTCCTCGTCAGCTCGTCTGTGTGTGAGGGACTCGTCTATAATCAGCCGGTCTTGGTACATTTATGGTGATACGGCAGTGCGAGATGTAACATGTCTTTAATTTGTTTGCTTCTGGGACACGACGGATTCCTCATTCCCAGGATGTATTTGAATAGCGTAAAAATAATGAATGGTAAAAATATTAAATAGCAGGTTATTTAATACCGGATACATAAAGGAGAACGTATTGTTTTCCGCGTGGTAGATATTATAGTACGCAAGTGTGTGCGCAGACACAGGTCACACACTCATTCTTTCGTCACTTTCTTAATCCGATGGGACGGCAATCCGACACGCCCGGGCGCAGAAACACATAACGTGTTTCCAGACACATACATAGGTTTTTCTTTGAGGGTGAGATATCATCAAATAACTTCTCCCGCTTGCCCCACTCGCCCGGCTGGAGCAGGAGGGCGGGTGTGTCAGAGTTTTACTGACTAAAACCCACCCGTGTTCCCTCTCTAGCCTGTGTGCCAGGGCCACGGTATCTCTTTCGAATAACCCGCACCCCTGGCAGGCCCTTGCGGGCCCCAACTGTTTGTACTGACATCTCTTTGAGGCGTCCGTGGAACACAACGCACTGTCGACCTGGGCTTGGTCCTTACCGGACAGCAAGCCCACGCCTACGGTGGCCGAGAATCAGACTGGTATTCCAGACGCCCAGGGTGTCTCCTGCGGAGGCTAGGGCCGTGATGGCGCATATACTGCCTTATTCTCACGTGCGCCGTCTCCCTCTTCGCGAGCATCACTGCTTCGCAGAAGGAAGCGACGGCTGCACTCTCGCTCCATACCATGGCCTGGACCAGGGCCGGACGCGAGAGATCGCCGCCTCCGATCGCCTACACAAGGACACAGCGGTGCTCCTCCCAAGCCCGGCAGATCTCCACCGTAAGCTCTACCGTGTCTTCAGGGCGATCTTCGCAATGGAACACATACATAGGTATGGACACTCTTGTAGGTTGTTTATGTTTACGCATATACATGCCAATTAGAACTTCTATATAGTTTCTACCCAGAGTGTTTTCCGTAATTAATCAAGTGCTACATACATCTTAATCTCAGTAAATCCTCAAAATATCAGTTACGAAAACAAAGCGTAGGATTATTAAGATTAGAAATTAATGCGTTATCATTTAATCATTACATTTATCAATTAATTCCCAGCCCTGAATTAATATAAGCTAACAAGAATTTTCATTTTAGTTAGTTTGAGGATAAAATGGCAATGTGGGGTGCAGTATTTTTGTTGGCTGTTGCCGGGACAACGGTAAATATAGATTTGGTTAATGATATTTAAGAGTCCGTTCCGGTCCGTTGTGCGGTTAGTAGAAAGTGGATTGTGGACTGGTGATAGCCCTGTCATAAATTCTGCTACACCATGCAATTTTTGGATTAATTTTTAAACTAGGAAAATACCTGATTGAATTTAATGTAGTAATGGTTTTTTTTTACTATTCAGTGATATTTAGATGTTTATTTACTAATAAATCATGTTTACATAATCT
This sequence comes from Polymixis flavicincta, assembly GCA_949987655.1. Classification (NCBI taxonomy): domain Eukaryota; kingdom Metazoa; phylum Arthropoda; class Insecta; order Lepidoptera; family Noctuidae; genus Polymixis; species Polymixis flavicincta. The sequence goes on along the minus strand of OX465190.1, from coordinate 13,081,115 downwards.
AAAGCTACCAGACTTAAAATAAAAGTAGGAGCCGCAGAATGTTAGGGCATCAAGTCCACTTCACGATGTGGACCGTAACCGGAAAACTGCCCAAAAGCTGAGTTCTGATCTAAAAATAGGCCAACTATCTGGTCACGTGAAAAGTCGACGAACCGCTTCAAAAATTAAGGGGACACTGTGACTCCATGACTCTGGTGTTTCAACGCCAAACGACTTGAACATACAAAAAGGATGAAATATTTGCGCTTTTCACTTTATGTTCTTACGTAGGTATATTTAATTGCAAAATGCTGCATTAGTAATATTCAGTGCCCTGTGAATCATGGAGAAGTTTTGACATGAATATTAGCATGTACCTACTTGCCTGTTTCCCACATTTCAGGTTCTCGCTGAACCCAGCCTAACCTTCCCTGAAGTAGCGAGAGGTAAGCCAATCAAACAAGCAAAATCAAACATTAAGAAGTATTCGCTATATCGAAAAATAAAGCTCTTTGGTCGCTATAATTTTATTTGGCGTTGTGTGCACGAAACTTCACGAAAGCTATATAGTATAGTTTACTGGTTCTATACTAAAATGATTACTATACAGGAAAAGTTTTTATGCAGTGCGCAAATTTTTGCCATGAATTCAGCATATCATTCTAGATCCCCTACGGCAGACATTTTTCGTCTTACAAAAAAAAATCAGCTGTTCCATACATTTTGACCGCGTAGGTATTGCGCTTTTCTATGAAACAGCTGTTTTTTTTTTTTGTATAACCGGCGGAAAATTTCTGCGCTGGGGGCTCTAGAATGATATGCTGAATTCATGGTTAAAATTTGCGCACTGGATAAAAACTTATCCTGTATGTCTAAAGATTAAGAAAAATCATTCTTATGACAAACGCAGGAAAAATTACAACTCTGGCAATACCAGAGGTCAGATGGCAATCGCTTTCAAACCGTTTCGTATTTCTGCAACGACTTTCAATATGACTGACATAAGATTTCCGGTAGATTGTGTCTGTCTGTCGATATGTAAGCAGTGGTAAAGGCCGCGACTTACAAGTTGTAAGTCGTAGGTTCGAACCCAGATAGGCGCTTTGTGTAAATCATTTCATCACCACTGCTTCCATAACGGTGAAGAAAAACATCCTGAGAGTACCGGCATGTCCTAGAACCAAAAGTTCGAAAACACGTGACATTTACCAACCCGTACTGGCCCGCGTGGTGGATTACAACCCACTCCGTCTCAAGAGGAGGCCCGTGTCTCAGCAGTGGGAACATTATAGGCCGTTTATATAATGTCAATCTATTTAACACATTTTTGATTTTTCCATCATCGTTTTTGCAGATAGAATGTCACATTGTCTTGCCCCCAAACTGCGCCAAAGTTTTAAAATAGAACTCTACCAGAGCCTTGCGGTCAACACGAATGATTTTTTCATTCAAATTTTATATTACCGACATTTTCTAATCCTTTAGGCTCTTCTTATTCTCTTTTGCCTGTTCCACAACAGGTGCTGCCCGTATTGTGTCAGGATGGGAGGCGCAAGAGGGTCAGTTCCCTGGCCAAATCTCTCTCCGTATGGTGAGCCCCTCTGGAGCCGTCTCCTCCTGCGGTGGTACTATCATTCATTCTGAGTGGGGTCTCACTGCCGCTCACTGCACTGCTGGGTAGGTGTATAGTCGATCTATGCTGGAAAAATCTCACCGTGAGAACTTCAACTGTCAATAGTGTTAATTCCTAGCATCAGGTGGAATGACAGCTGACCTGCTCACTTTAAGGTTATTTCAATTAAGTTTTGTGGTGAGATTTTTACAGTATAGACTGCATGCCTTTGTAGGGGATGAGTTTTCTGTGGAGCTGTGTGTACTCTATTCAACTAACGCTACTACTACTACTTATGAACTGCCTCATGTTTTGTGTTCTAAATATAGCTCAATGGCTTCATTTATCTATTGGTCTCAAGCATGACTGCCAAGTTTGGACTCCTTACCTGGAAATATACAAAAAAAAACATGTCAAATATTGTGATCATACATAAATTGAGGAAGACAGTAAGTTACAATAGAACTTCATATTAATAAAATTATAATTATATACATTGCATGGGTATAAAAAGGAGGGGAAAGAATCACAGGGCATCAAAAAGTTCGTCCGCATCTCTGCCAACGACTATAGTACTTGTGTTACAAATACACTATAAATTATACTTTGAGTCTCAACTCATAACGTAACTGTCGAAATCTTGGTGTACTAAATATAAACCTGTGCTCATCCCTACGGAGAATATCAGTATGCCTTAAGAACGAAGATTCAGAACTTTTCCGCACCATAGCCCAAACTTCTACTCTTTGTTCCACAGCCGAGTAACCCTCGTCATCCGCGCTGGCACCGTCAACCTGACCTCGCCGACAGCTATCTTTGAGACCAGCAAGTACTACAACCATCCCCTGTACAACGAGGCTTTGCAATCGGTTGTCCAGCCCAACGACATTGGTCTTATCGAGTTCGGAAGGCAACTTGTGTTCGGCAGTAAGATTTTGTCTTTGTTCTGATAACTTATCCATTTAACAAACCACAGCCACATGGCATACATAACACTTTTGAGTATGTTAGAAACAATCTTAATAAATAAAGACCATGACTGTCGTCACCACAGTATATTGCTGCCTTGACCAATTTGATCATCATCATCGTAGCTTTGTACAAAAACTTTAACACTTCAATCATATTTTCAAAACTAGATGAGGTCGGCGTTTCATATCTGACTACTCTGAGGAGACCGAAACAAACTCGAGGTCGCAGTCTCTTTTTAAGTCCAGGCATAGTTTTGGATCATGTGAAGAAAATGTGAATGTGTGGTTGTCTGTTATTGTCTTAACCTAGCAAAACGAAACCTAGTACGAATAACGTGTGAAACTACTTGTGTCCTTGATGCTTCCTTGTGTCTACTGATATGCCTTAACGAGTTCTTAATTAAGTCTAGACACAAGGCTAAACTTTTGAGCCAGTTCATTATTGTGAACGTTAATCCAATCGCGAAAAAGATTTTAATACAATATTATTAACTTGAAGTCGGGTTTAACGTCAGTTTTTATTTTATAAGAACTGTAATTTAGTCAGATTAAAGTTCGCCATAAAAATAATCTGGGTCTAAATGGTCTAAAGATAAACATTGTGTTGTAATAAGACCGTAAACCTTTCTTTTGTAGACACTATCCAGCCGATCAGGATCCAACGCTCCAGTGCATGGGAACAGAGCTACGCTGGAATCCAGTCCATCGCCAGCGGCTGGGGACGCACCTGGACTAATGGTAAAGCTACTTCTTCATGTTATTGGATCGCCGTACGTGCTTTTATTATTTTAATCTCAGATTATAAAACAAAGGCAGATAGACCGCGCGGAACACCAAGAGTGAGGCCAAAAACTTTTACTATGCGAAAAAAATATCAGCTGTTCCCTACATTTTGACGAGTTATGCGAACATAAATGTAGGGAACAGCAGATTTTTTTTTTTCGCGATTTCAGGTTTGATCCCATAGTAAAAGTTGTTCATACTGATGAGTACAATCATGTGTTTAAATGTCGGTCACTAATTACCAGTCACCCTATATACAATGCGACGCTTTAGTATTTGGTTTTTTGGCTTCACTCTTGTAGTTTCGCGCGGTCTATCTGCCTTTGTTTTATAATCTGAGATTTTAATGTGCCCTTCATTACAAGGCATTTTTGACAAGAATTTGTCAATGATTGTCGCTGAGCGCAGATTGCGACTTGAATTATTCAAATTCTACTTATTTATTACCTTACCATTTACTTAGTTTTCTACTCTGTGGTTTTTAAAGCACGAGATTTCTGTTTCATCAAGAACCTTGGAAAACAGAGGGAGTGAATCGGCATAGTCAACGACTAATTAGTATAAACCTACCTAATCAAAATAACTGGTAAACGAAATGTAAACCCCACATTAAACCACAATACGATAGCAAAACCCTTTAATTTTTAACAATCTCAATGCAGGCGCTTCTCCCGAGAACTTGAACTGGGTATACCTGGCCATCACCTCCAACTTCGAGTGCCTGCTCGCATACGGCGGCAGCTCCATCATCCAGCCAACCACAATCTGTGCCAGAGGCTACAACGTCACCAGCCAATCTACCTGCCAGGTAAGGAGAACAGCTAGCTTTGCTGATATATTTTCCTAAAGCTATACATATATAAATACGTTTAATATTGATTCTAGCTTTGCAAATGGCTGTTTATCTACCGAATTAACTAAGATTAACAAGTGGAAGTAGGGAAGGGAAGCCCTTGACTCTTAGTTAGACGCTAAGGCTAATATAAATAAAATGTCAGCGGGGCTTGCAGTGAGCGGATTTTAAACCGTTTTGTTTAATTAAGAATAAAAAACCTAAAGATTCCCGACTTAGTTTTTAGGACAAAAGTTTGCTAAGACTCCTTCGTCCCTTAAGAACAAAAAAACTATAACTTATGTCGTTCCACAGGGTGACAGCGGTGGCCCTCTGACAATCATCGATATTGACGGTGCCATCACCCAGGTTGGAGTAACCTCCTTCGTGTCTGCCACTGGATGCCACACTGATTTCCCAGCTGGTAAGTAAATAATTATTGTATTTTATTCAATAATTCAATGCGTACGGTAATATTGAGTAGTTTTGTTTACTGATTTACAAACGTCTGTGGTATTTCTCTTTTCATACTGTACTGTTTCGATATCTGCTTATCATAATATATAGAGAAATATTATGATAAGCAGATATCGAAACTAGCGTTTTGTTAGAAAACTGCCAAGTAGATAAGAGTATCTACTTGGCAGTTTTCTAACAAAACGCTAGTTAACTAATTGCTAATTGTTAGTAAGGGCTTAATTGTTTTTGTTCACTATAAATAATTATAATACTCGTAAGTTGTAAACTCACATTTAGCTTTTAATAGACACTTCTAATAGTTTGTGTTTCACGATAATCCGACAAATTATTATCAAAATCTTATATTTTCAGGTTTCGTTCGTCCTGGCTTCTACCACGATTGGTACACACAAGTGACCGGCATCGATTTCGACTGGGAGTATCACCCAATCACGACTGTTGCTCCCGAGACGGAGACCACTGAGGCACCCGAGCCAGAAACCACTGTGACTCCCGAGCCGGACACCACTGTGGCTCCCGAACCAGAAACCACTGTGGCTCCCGAGGAATCTGATGAATCAAGCTCATCTTCCGATTCTAGCTCATCATCGAGCTCGTCGTCTTCAAGCTCGTCTTCTAGTTCGTCTTCAAGCTCGTCTTCTAGTTCGTCTTCAAGCTCGTCTTCTAGCTCGTCTTCCGAATCTAGCTCATCGTATGAATCTTCTCACGAGAACTTCTGAACTTCTGTTTTCTATGGCTAATGATTCAGCAACATACATTTGAAGATCATCAAAGTGTCCTGTTGGAATCAAATCAATGTAGGTATGTTTAACACATGAGTACATGACATATTATTATTTAATGAATAAAAAGTATATTTTTATATTGCGTTTATTTTATTTTTGTTTATGATTTATGACGAAATGTCCGTAATTTTATGTCATGTCACTGCGTTCTTTGATGGCCTGGTATTAAATAGTTTTCATAAATTTTAAATACGGTCGTACGCAAAATGAATCGTCATCTTAATGTACCTTAGATTTGACTTTTACTCTAGATGCCACAGGTTTGTTCCCAACGCTGTTACCAAAATGCATAACCCAATGGCTTAGCAAACCAGCAACTGGAGATCAAAGAGCACATATATGTTGAGGTCATCACAGGTCGCTGTCCTGCTTCGTGTGACACTTTTGCGACCTATATTTCTGAGCCGGTTTCTGAGCGTCTATTCAACTGAATGCTTTATTATTTCGGTTATACAAACAGTGAATTTACAGATCATGGTTTCAAAAACTGGTTGGAGGAAATAGAGCTATTGAAAGACAAAAGATAACCATTATATAACTTTTAAAAGACAAAGACAACCACTAAACTACTCTTTGTTGTGCAGTCTTTATGGAAAGCAAAGTGTCTGGTACAAGTCCTAACCTTACCCCTCATAATTGCCGACACCGGTCGACATCGATTGTAACGCCTAGCAGTGCCATGAACCGAGACTGATAAAAAGTGAGTTATTACAGACATAATGACGTAGATAAGGCAGATTGGATGAAGAAGTGTCGTCGAAAATGGTGGATTTCATGTAATTTTCCATGGATTTCTTGTAAGATATTGTGTCGGAAGCTCGCCAACACAGGCGCGAGTCGCCGGTCGCGTGTAGCCGCGACAAATCGCACGGAAATAAAAAATAGGCGCATGGTGCTACAGCGTCGTATTGCAGTAGCGAGTGACCGCGCATGCGTCAAAGTGTTGCTAGGGGAGGAATGAGTTTACTCACGATTTTTGTATTATATTGGTGTTTTTTTATAAGGAAATAAGATAGGTATTGTCGGTTTGTTACAAAACATGACAGAGTTCTTGTACTTGAAATGCAACGGTGAATAATTACAAAAGCGTTTCCCTTCAGCATGCCAAATCGAACATCAATCATCTCTAAATGCTGTTCGCAAATTCAAAACCTAAAATGTCGCAAGTTTAAATCTAATATAAACGACCGCTATTCTTCTGAAAGCGATTTGTTGTCGAGGGCAAGGTAAATCAGTAAGACACGACAGCCTGGCCAAAAGTTGCTAAGAGCTATGCAGAAGATCATCAGGTTTAGTGCAATTATGATATGGAACAAGTTCTAAGCCAGAGCTATTTCGCAAATGATTTAACTTTGATCATTGTCAACTATGAGGCAGAAATCGGTTGATTTCAAATCATTCAGAAAAGTTACCTCTAAACAGTGGAAATCATAAAAGCGTGGCAACACACGATTGCATTTGGCGCGCGCGCGAATCGCCCTTCCAAATCAACATGGCGAACGCTCGAGGAGCGCGCCTCGTATCATAAAACAACCGGATAATCTCATTCTCAGTTCACCACACGTAATTATTATTTCTACCAATCGCTCGTGGATAAAATGTTATAGTGTCCGGTCTACGGGTGTAAATAGTGAATTATTTTGTGTACACAGTGAGTTATTGTTTATTGCATGACTGGCGCTCATGGGGTGGCTGACGTACGGGACGAGGGACGCGATTCACCTGCCAGCACCGAACAGCTAACGTAAGAATATTTAAATTAAAATCAAATATTTAACGAAACTTTTGCAAGCGGAACTTCTTTGTCACCCCGATCGAATTTGCTGTACTTAATACATACTCCTTTATGGGTAACTGTTAGGTACTATGTATAATGAAGGTTTACCGCACCCTTAATGGCAGCCTTCCATCGGAACAAATGTGATTCTATAGATAGAAGTCGTGTGTGGTCTGTAATTGGTGGAAAACGTTGACAATGCTTTGCAATTTAATGGATTCGTAAGGCTTCGGGGAAAAATCGTCATTTTTATAAATACGTTGTGATTTGGTCAGATTGTGAACATTTGTTCGTTTCGGATGTGAATCAACGAAAATATGCTTTAATGTAGATCTTACTTAGAATTCAGACGTTGAGTCAAGTTCTCGGTTTTTCTTTAAGTATCTGCTTCATTGAATTTTGTGAAAAGATAATATTAAGTCACATTATGTACCTACCTTACATTTTGTCTTGCTGTGACGAAAAGTAAACTGTGTCACCGACTTCTCAACTTGAAATTCGCGAAACATTAAAAAAATTATCTGGGGGCACGATAGTGCCCACGCCAAGTCGAGCAAAAAAGCGGCACGGCCGTACCATCCTTTTCTCGAAGGAGTTCAGGTCATTTTTAACCCCCTTTGGGTTGAAAATGACCTGAACTTCGTTGTTGATGAAACTAGAAGCCTGAATTTTCAGTAATCAAGCAAACATTGTATACATATAGAGTCTAATCCAAGGTGTCAAGCTGCACCTTTCTTAAATAATGCGACTTATTATACAAAAGGCGTGTCTATTATACTTTCAATGAAGGACACATACGTAATACATACATATGCTCATTGTCATATTATAAACGCAACCATGAAATTTTTCTAACGATGCGTTGAAAGCCATTTCGTGCGTTCGACCAGCCGCCAGCTGTCAACAGGATTGTATATACAAACTACAACAACTTGTCACGGTACATTAAATAAACGTACCTATATCATACATTTAATAGGTAATAATCATTTATTGGACACGAGAAATTCTAATAGTCGTGTGAGCAATTGGCTAATTGTTTATTAAACTGGTTGTTTTTTTGTGATGGCTTTAGGCTATAACATAGACTTTGGATTTGAGAAATGCAGAAAGGAATCATGAAATAAATTTCATTTTTAACAAAAATTGAGGTTTTGGGTTTTCCCAAAATCTTATCAATGTATTTTCATATTGAACTCTCCCAAATAAACAGACCCTGAAGACTATGACTCATGTAGGTGGGAACTCCTTAGCCATTTTATTACAGCTTGTATTTCATTACCACGTCAAAAACGAACACTAATAAAACTTCCTTGAGGACGACTTTCAAAGATGGACGGAGGATATAATTTTTCCAAAAATATTAACCTTCTATTCGTGACATCCAGTAAAATAAAACATTGTTGTCGGACGAATTCAGCCAGTGTGTCAGTCAGGTTGGCTTGATGCCAGGAAGACGACGGTTACGCCTCAGACGGCGTCTACGTCATCTTTGCGTAAAAATCCATACGTATTGTTGTGTAACGCGTAAAGTTGTCAGATTTTTAGCGTCACTGCGATTCGGGACTGTCTTTACAGATAGTTCCGTTAACACAATATAACATATTTGTATGTCCCTACGAATATTATGTGGGTATGGAAGTAAAATAAAAAGATAGTAATAAGTCAATTTAATTTTGAAGCCCCGGGAGTTAACTGACGACGCCAACTGTTGACTAAAAGTGATGACACAATAACTATAGGTATATCCTCCTCTAAACTATAAGAGCACTGCGATAGCCATTAACGTTAAATCCGTGTTTAAAAGTTCTATCTTTAAATTCAAGAGTTTATACGGAAGAGCGGTTTTTTTGAGATTGCGCCAATTTGGCAACATGGATCTATAATGTGTCGCCCGATATTAGATCTCTAGCTTCTCTTTGTTTGCCGAAAATCCAGAAATACAAATAGGTACGAACTATGTTTTTATTATCTAAGTACTATCTAGGATACCATTATTATTGATGGGCTAAAAGCATTTTATATGAGGCTCAGTATCCCGAGTCGGTTTGAGGAAGAGCTCACTATAATGATTACACTTGTTTGTGTAGGCGCACTCGTGTAGTACCGTATGTAACTACTTACCTTGAGGTACGCACGTATGAAATAGCTGATGAGATTCTAAATTATTTTTGTTGTTGGCACCTTTGGGTTCAATTACTCCATTTCACAAATGTCGATGTCCCCCGCAACCCCGTATAGGAGGCTATTTGGACGAAAGTCATACTAAGGTAACCTGTCAGTATTTGATTTGACTGGGACGATAATATACGAGACTACGTCCGTTATTAAATTTTTCAAAGAAGCTTTTAACACTAGTTGGTTTACAAAATAAAGTATTATTCTAATATAAGCGATATCAATGTCGCGCTTGGTGGCGATATAGGTACTGGTTTATAGTGACTAATCAGAAGGTGGACTAGCATAGCTATTCACAAACATACGATACGATTGAGAATCGAATATCAATCAATGATAACGTAGGAGTCCTATAAACGTTGTTTACAGATCCAAAACCCGAATATTTTGCCAGTTTCAATCAAATAGACGACCGCCAATTTACAGGTAGCTGTTTTCTGCCGGGGCATGGCAAGTCAGATTATCAAAATGTGTCATTTTGGATACTATAGCCTGGCGAATGCATTTGAATAGTATGCATGCAGTATCGCTACCAAATAGGCCTTAAAGCTGTTCAATTATTAGTTTGTTACAAGGCACATATTGCACATTACCTATTATTTTAGTTTATAGTGTATAAAACGTTTAAGAGTTTCGTCGTCGTTTATGAGGCGAAGACATGATAATTACATCGAAGTAGTACAAGTGTAGTAGAAAAACTTATAGAATAATCTTGCAGGCTTACCCGTCCTTGATCATTTTCCACCTTTCTCTCTCACGTTGTAGTAAATAAACGTATTCAGCGTATTTATGAGAGAAACTAAATATACATCAGTTTATTTCTGTAACAATAACGGTATATTTAGTTCTGAACTATTTATATTGGGCCCCAGTTGACCGTGAGCGACTAGCATCGGCTTGTGGCCGTCAAAATAAGCTGGGAAAACGACTTCCAGCTGGGTATTTATGTCCTCTTTCAAGGATGATAGTATTTCGTAAAAGTACTTATATTTAGTAAGGTACAGTCACCAGCAGGTCAAGCTATCCCAAACTGTCATATTTTCCCAATTGAACATAAACCTTATTCCTTTGTAATAAAGTTGAAAAACTATCAAAGAAATTTGACAGATTGGGGTAGCTTGATGTGCTGGCCTCTGTACATTCAGGTGATGACAAGGGCTTAGTTATATATATAATTATGGAATAGAGGAAACATTCGTTTACTTAACTACTCACAGAGCTTATTAGAGAGTGTGCATATAGAGAGGCTGTGCCCACGACTTCGTCGGTGTTGGATGTCGAAAATTATACCAAGGGAACGTACTACCGGGACAAAAAGCCTTATAACATTGGCTATCTGTCGAAGTACGTCCGGAGATAAGCCGGACCAAAAAGATATACAGACAAAAATTGTTTTGTTTTTGAAGTAGGAAACTACCGTAAAAAACGTTCATATGCAACTAGTAAAATAACTGTTATTTGAACATAACAAACAAACACTGAAATTTTATTTATTTGTATTGATAGATGTACGTAGGTATATGTAGCACCGAATCGCAGTGACGTAACGCTAAAAACACAATTTCGTTTTCGATCTCATTATTTGTGTAAAACTCAAAACGGGTAGGTAGGTAGTTAATAGTAGCCGCGAACGATCAAGAAACAAAACGACTGGCCTCCATTACATTATGTGAATTTAAAATTAGGCCTGTTTTTATGCATCTTATTGATTTTATTCATGATGGGGTGACCCGATCAAAATATATGTTTGCGTAGAAAGTGATACGATAGCTTTTCCGTTTATTTAATTTGAAAATGTTGTGTTGTAACACGTGAGTGAATACGATAGTCCTCACAAATAATCAGTAATTTTCCACAACTGAAAATATGCCGATTAGGATCGAAGATTGCTCCAAAACAAATTCATAGACGTTCATTGTCATTACAGTTGACATAAATATTATCGTAAAGATTTCATCCACGTCTCGGATAGAGATAAATAAAAGTGTACTGGGTTAGTGAGTCGGGACACATGCCAAAGCAAATGGACCTACATACTTCATGCACGAATTTCGTTCGACGCCGACATGTCTGAGAGCGCTTAAAAGAAAAGTTTGCCTTGTAAATGAATTACGAACCTTCAGCGGTCGTAACAAAGCCTTTTATGGCGATTTCAAGGATAATTGACGATTGTAAATCATAAAGGAATAAGGAAGCATTTTCCTATTGGCACCCACCGTGGGACCTGTGTAGACATTTGGCGCCCAACGTGGGACAGGTATATTGTTCACATTTGGATTCATCTGCTAAATGTGAAAAATTTAAAGTTTTGTTTAAGCTGTTAAAATAGTAGCTTGAAATGTAATATAAAACACATTTTGTTAGTACCAATCTGGGAGCCAATTTAGGCATTTGGCGCCCAGCGTGGGTCTATTACTAAATTCAGTTTTTACGTGAAAATTAATCTGTTAACCCTCTAATGTGTTTATTTCCTTACCAGCAACTCCCAAGGTTGATGCTATAGCCGCATTCGATTACTGAACCTTTTTGATCGTTTACAGAAGCCACAAATTATTTATTTGAAATACCAAATCACTGCCCAAAAAAGGTTTTCAAGACCTTTTCTTTTGTAGGCATCGATCTTGCATCGTTTATATTCGAAAATCATTCCGCAATCAGTACAGCCCGCAATCTTAACGGCCATCATTACTTCGCTTAACAGCCCGGCCGTGGGGACTAATTTCAACTCAACACCCACTACCCCACTTCGGTGTTTACTCGCGACCCTCGCTTACGGCTTCAGACGTAACGTCACTCAACTAAATGTCAATTAACTTGTAAGTTTTGCGAACATTCTTGTTAATTAGTTCAGTAATTATGACACAAAATGGCTGCTGTTGTACGAGTAGGTAAACAAACTTTGCTATTTTGGTATTGTGTTATCCATTACGTCTACCGAACAACTTAACTTTAAAGCTCTATCTGAAAACTACGAAGCAGCCATTTGGTTAACATGTCTCTTCAACTTCAACGCTTTACGTAACACAACACGTTATTTTCTGTGCGTATATTAACCGGTTTACATCACCAATGAGGTCACTATAAATATGTCCTCCCAAACATAACTATAATGACCTTTTAGGTGACGTTCTTCAGAAAGGTCAGATGTGTAGTGCTCGCAACCGGCATGCGTGTATGACCAGATGCATGAACGTAAACGAAACAAAAAGGGTATGTAAGGATCGTAGCATTCTGTACGTTTTGTCTACTCCCATCAAAAGAACGCGTGAGTATATGTATGTATATGTTAAGTAGCTGATATCTGTGCTCAATTTCAAGAAGCCTTCAAAATTCTGCGCCGCCATTATTCCTCAAAAATGTCCCCTCTCGAACGGGTGAGGGTCTACTCGTTCTTACAAAAGAGGACCTTGGCATTTAGTTTTACAAAGCGGCTAAGCATTATAGAATAATACCGGCTTCCGAACAATTTACACTTTTGTTAGTTAATGCTTACGGTGGGGTTGACTTGTATTTATTTAAATCAATAACAAGTTTACATTTTGTACAGTATCAATATCCAAAAATGGTATATTAGAACGAAAAATGATTTTTAACATAATAAAAAAATGTAAGTAGGTTAGGATAGTACCAATTCCTAAAAAACCCTTAATGGAACTCAAAAAACGAACGAACGATGAACTTATTGATATATCTTGTTTATGGCTGAAAGAAATAAAGTGTAGGACTCTAGGTTCAGTTTAGATAACTGTCTCAAATTCCCTATTTGGAACACTGTCAGCATTACCATACCCAAGAGATAGAGTAAATTATAATTTACCGTACAACACAATATCACAATTAACGGAACGAGTTCTCAACTAAATATAATTATATATGTATGTGTAAGCCTTCTGACATTTTCGATCTACCCTCAAAATATGCGACACTATTACTGACAAAAAATAACCACCCTCATTATACAAAATTATAAGTGCCAGTTTAAACCAATAAGCCACTGGGGTGGAATAGCGTTTAGACTACACAGCTGAGTTACGCTCGGCTGGATTCATTGTTATCAGCTGTAACGCCAAGCGCATGATAAACACGCACACAGTGGAAAGAATACAGTAAATCAAGTTTCAATAACTTTGGCTTTGTGAGACATGGGTAAATTGCTTTTTTATATGTAGTACTAGCTTCTGCCCACGACTTTGTCTCCGTGCAATTTCTTGTTTCCGCATCGCCAGCCCGTGCTATTAGTTCGTTTTCTCACGGGGTTCCTTCTAACGTTTTTTTAATTGTTCGGCTCCTAAAAGTCCTAAAATAGTGTTAGGAAGATTATAACCTTACTGAAGGATTTAACTATCAATTGCAACAAAAAAAACATTTCTGACCTAGTAGTTTCAGTGAGTAGCGCATTCAAACAAACAAAAAAACTCTTCAGCTTTATTATTAGTATATTTATTACTAGCTTCCGCTCGCGGCTTCGCCCGCGTTGAAGTCGGAAATTATCCCGCGGGAACGTATTACCGGGATAAAAAGTATCCTATATATTAATCTAGTTTATAATCAATCTGTGTACCAAATTTTATCCAAATCCATTCAGTAGTTTTTGCGTGAAAGAGTAACAAACATCCAGACATCCATAATACATCCATGCATACAAACCTTCGCGTTTATAATATTAGTAGGTAACGATTATATAGAGGGGCTTGTGGCTGAGTTAGAACAGGTATACGGGGCGATCGATCAAGTTAAGCTACGCTTGCCGCGGTTGGTCCGTGAATGGGTGACCATCTTTTAATAATGGTCTTGCCATTCCGTGCTTCGGAAAGTACGTTAAGCCGTTGGTCCCGGCTGTCATTCCTGGATCTTTGAAAGGCGTCATGGGTCGTCAGAAGCCTGAAACTCTGACAACCAATCTTGCCAAGGGGTATCGTGTTACCCAGTAACTGGGTTCTTGAGGTCAGATAGGCAGTCGCTCTATGTAAAATATTGGTATTCAGCTGCTTTCGGTGTAGAAGCCGACCCCAACATAGTTGGGAAAAGGCTAGGCAGATAATGATGATATTATTGAAGTGAAAACTTCTTTAGGCGCGTTGAGCACTAAGTGGGTGAACAAAAATCATGGAACTTGCGTCATCGTCACCGAATGCTTTCCATGAGCTATATTATATGTATACTGTGTATAAATGGGTGAACGAGCACACGGATGAGTCGCGCGTTGATGTCTTTTGGAAAAATCCCTTTCTTTCACTAGGAAATTGTAATTCTCGTATCCCTTTCTTTCCCTTTGTATTTTTATCGTAAAATTCTGTGCTGTTACCTTTAATGGCTGAAGACGATCGCTCGTTTATCATTTTTTACCGAGAGCAATCAGGACCTAAGGACCCAATGTGAAATCCTGTTTACACGATTTAAAAAATACACACGTAGGTAATTGTTCAAGTTTTCACTTCTGTTGGCACTCCCGGAGTGCCATTGCTTTTTATATAGATATATCTTATTTTTGGCCTTTATATGTCTCTATATATACCTACCTACCTTATAACAGCAATATGGTTTGCAATAATGTAAGTTTCAAAATTAATTATAAATTATCCAATAAAATATTAATTCTACATAAAAAGTTTGATAAGCTTTGCAATCCTAGATTACTTGTGCATATTAATAGAAGCTACGTTCTTCGTTATTAGAGGTTAATAGCAATTGTGAAAGGTTATTCACAGAAGAATGTAACGCATGTAATTAAATTAGAAATATTACAGCCCTTAAATATTATATTGCCTCATATATCAACGCATAGGTAATTACAAAAGAATTACGTTCATTCCAAACTCGAAGGTATTTCAACGTAAAATAATTCCAAGGGAGGCACTGAACTAGGTTCTAAAAATAGATGAGAGTGATCAAGTTAATCGTGATCTGGAGTTGCGATACTAAGTAAATTGTAGCTTTAACTTACTAACCGTACGTAGTTGTTTTTGGTGGCTCTGACTATTTGATGGAAATCCATGACTTTTATTTTTGTAGGGACAATCCCCCTTATTACAGAACAAGGTTTTTCTTTAGGTATGGTTTAAACCGTCGAGCCTGTTTTTTAAATAAGAACCTAACTGAAATCGAAATACAGCTCCTTTTACAATACTGACAAGTTAGTCCAGTGCTAAATTGTCAGTTTTGGAAAAAAAATGTTATTCTATTTCAGTTCTAAGTTCTTATTTCAAAAACAGGCTCGATGGTTTAAACCATACCTAAAGAAAAACCTTGTTTTGTAATAAGGGGGTTAAAGTTTATCATGGTTGAGTTGCAAAGGTCGTAAGCACTTATCAATAGATTAAAATAATAGTTAAAAATAACTTTCAATGTTACGTATGACGTCAAATTTTAAAAGAAACTTTTTTCATCCACAGTGTAGGAAACGATGCTATATAAAAGTGTTGGGACAGTGATGGACAATCTACCAAATATCATTTCATTCGGCTTATTAGTCTACTTTTAAATAATATGTATATTAATTTGTATAGGCGATTCGCACACAATTAATTTACGTATTTAATTCTTTGGCATGTTTTGAATTTTATGCACTTTATTACATGTACTTTCAGTGACCTTTTCTCGTAACTTTATTGTCTAAATCTTTTTCACCATCGTAAATTCCATTTCAAGAAACTACTTATATTATGATAATTATTTTCATCAAAAACTTACCTAATACTATTTCATTAAATCTTTCAACGCCGTTGAATTACTGTTTCACCATAGACTGTGGCACCAAAAAGTAACGTGCGAGGCACACTGACTAGCAGCGACCTTTCAGGCTATCGATTTTGTACACCAAGTGAACGCCACGGCTTGTTTTAACTGATCACCGTCTTTATAGACTTGCCTTGACATTATCTTGACAATCGGGGAGTAATAAACTTGGGGAAATGGAAGCAAGATGTCGATGTTTTTAAAGCGGTGTAGCACGATGACTGCAATGGGGCTTGGATATCAGCCTAAATAATTTTGTCTAGCTTTTGGGTAGTTCCAGTTATAGTATCTATCCTTCCTGTGTGGGTTATTGGGTTCTCCGTTTCTTAGTACCTAACGTAAGAGTTTGGAAGTTGGCGGTGTGATACCCTTGTGTCTCGAAAGGTACGTTAAGCCCCTGATCTCCGTCCGGTCGTGTTGGATTGCCGTCTCATCGGATTATGAGAGTGACGGAATAGCGAGTGCACCTGTGTCTGAGCACACACTAGTCTCCGTTGAGATTGGCCGCCATGGCCGAAACACGGTCTGGAGGTCTATATCTATCCTACCTAGGTTTAATAATAATATGTATGATGCTACGCTGGGTGCTACGCGGGGGCTACGAGGTGGCTACGCGGTGGCTGCGCGGGGGCTGCGCGGGGTCTACGCCATGTATGTACTGTTTATAATTTTGTATTTTATTTGAGGGTGGGAAATCATCAAATAACTTCTCCCGCTCTGGGTGGAGCAGAAGGGCGTGTCAGACTTTTACTGACTAAAAACCACCCGTGTTCCCTCATTTGCCTGTGTGCCAGGGGCCACAGTATCTCTTTCGAACAACCCGCACCCCTGGCAAGACAGTATTTATCACCATGTGGTGAATTCATATGGTTACAGTTTGTGAGTCAATGTCCCTGCCACTCTGTATATGTAGATATAAAGAACGCACACCGAGCTCATACGAAAAATGAAAAACAATGTTTTATTTCAATAAAAAAAAAAAAAAAAAAAAAAACTGCCTAGGTAATTCTGTTCCCGAGCTCAGTCAGATGAGTAAGGAAGGACCATCTAATTTGACATATATTTGGGATCGGACGTATTTCCAACGCTTTGAAAGCGGGACCCCTACATCCAGATTTTGACCTGTCACTTCCAGGTATACGAGTGACATTTCATGCATTTAACTTTACAAAAATGCTAAATGCGGTGCGACCTACGCAATTACCGTTGATCTCGGTCTGTACGTCAGGAGAGCGGTTGGAATGACGCTAATAGACGACATTCATGACGTAGCTACTATAGGAAGCCCGTGTTTCATTTGTTTTTCAGTCTCAATGTTTTTACGTGTGGCTTCTTTGATTATGAAGCGATGACGCCCAACGTAACGATGAGGAAGCGCCAGTAACATAATTAATTTATAGAATCAAATAGGGCTTGTGTCGTATTACCCAGTAAATGGGTTGTGGAGATCAGATAGGCAGTCGCTCCATGTAAAATACTGGTATTCACCTGCATTCGGTTAGACTGGAAGCAGACGCCAATATAGAGGGGAGCAGGCTATATAGACAGATGATTCTAATAGGGCTTGTGGCTAAGCAATAACGGGCGCACGGGTCAATCAGGGGCCTAAGTCTGCTATTTTTATAAATTCGTCATTCCAACACGATCCCATTGTCATTTTGCTAAAAGTTCGTAATCTGCTAAATTCATAATGGTCGATCAGTGGTCGGTCAGTGGTCTCGTAATAGAATTGTGTTATGATGGCATTGTCGTATTGCCATTCATTTGTCATTATGTACGAGATTACCAATAAATGCCATTTCTTTCAATGGAGTGTCAGTGGCTGATCACTGGAAAGTCATAATGACGCCATTATATTAGTAGATTACCAAACTTGTCAAAATCAACAATTATGAAATCAATGATAGACCATTATTATATTGTAATAGCAGACTTGAGGCCCAGATCGATGGACATGTTCAGCTACGAATGAACATGTGCATGAACATGTCAAGCTACGATTGTCGCGGTTCATCCGTGGATGGGTGACCATATTCACATACCGTCAGAAACCCGAAAGTCTGACAAACGAGTCTTACCAAGGGTCTTACCTGGGTTGTGGAGGTCAGATAGGCAGTCGATACATTCGAAGATTTTAACAAGATATTTATTTCGAGGTGTTAGCGATCATACCGTGTTAGATGAAGAGCAAATTAGTTCATGATTTAAACTAAACTAAACTACTAAACTAAACTAAACTAAACTTGCCACGGCTTTCAGATGTGAATATATTTTTGTTTCACACTTTTTACAGCGTGATTTTTCAGTATTCGGGTTAGTTTCTGAACTTACTTTTATTATAATTATCTGACCTACACCCACATTGTACCGAACCTTGTAAAAATAGACCCTTTCAGATAACTGTGAAAGTCAACTTTTTGAATGAAAACGTGTTTACTTTTCGTTAGCTGGATGTAATGTTATTGTTTGAGCTAATAGAAAAATAAAAAAATAAATAAAAAAATTAAAAAACCCCCGACCGTAACAAAAACTCTAAAAAGTAAAAATAATAATATTTATAGGCCTTTTAAGATGAAGGTAATATTTTGATCAAGGCATTGTAAAGGCGGGGGACGGCTAATGAAAATGCTAGGCCTCTGTTTGGCGTTTTCATTGACCGTCCCCCGACTTGCGCCTTGAACAAAATGTTACCTTCATCTTAAAAGGCCTATAAATATTATTATTTTTACTTTTTAGAGTTTTTGTTACGGTCGGGGGTTTTTTAAATTTTTTATTTAATTTTTATTTCCTGCTTTTTAAACTTAATGTCTCGCTCGCTTAAATCTGCGCATCGTTGCGTATTTTTCCCACAGTGAAGTTTGTTACAAATTTATCCTCATTCCTCGTCCTGATCACTATTTATCTATAATCTATGCATTGAGACCTTTTCAATGAGCCCAAACACGATACTTTTGCTGTTTGTTGGTGAGTAACTTGGGCATCCTGAAAATTTCAGGTGTTACTCCAGCATCATTTCAATGTTACCTTGTTCGTCTAATATCATTGAAGTAATAGAATACAAAATTTCGAGTTGATCAGCCCCGTGGAAGATGCTCAAATCACTTCATCAACCAGAAAAGAGCTGATAATCTTCAAACGGCTGAACCGATTTTGATGAAACCTGTCTAAGAACACTCCCGACTAATACACCTTTCAAACAATTTTTTTTTAATCAAAATCGGTTCATCCGTTCGGGAGCTACGTTGCCTCAGACAGACACACACACACACACAGACACGTCAAACTTATAACACCCCGTCGTTTTTGCGTCGGGGTTAATAAACAGAGTATTAATATTCTTTGTTTTATTATAATTTTTCTACAGTTCAGCCGTTTTTGCGCGAATTCGGAACATACATTCAGAGTATTCAGACAAACGGGTAAAAACTCGTTCCCTCATCTCCTGGCAAATACTTTTTTTTAAAATTCCTAATCCAATATACAGTTTTGACTACGTTATTATTTAATTACGTAAGTAAATGTATCTTTAAGTAGGAAAAGTCGGCCTAAAAACTGTCTAACACATGTTATAAATAACTTTACTATAAAGATAACATACTGTTTGCTAGGTAAGTTTATTACATCGGTTTTCATCCAAACATCATTTAGGATAAGAAACTGCTTATTAAGCTTTGTGGGTTCTCGATTAGATTATTTTTTAACCCCCGACGCAAAAACGACGGGGTGTTATGAGTTTGACGTGTCTGTGTGTGTGTGTGTGTGTGTGTCTGTCTGAGGCAACGTAGCTCCCGAACGGATGAACCGATTTTGATTTAGTTTTTTTTGTTTGAAAGGTGTATTAGTCGGGAGTGTTCTTAGACATGTTTCATCAAAATCGGTTCAGCCGTTTGAAGATTATCAGCTCTTTTCTGGTTGAAAAAGGGATTTTAGCCTCTTCCATGGGTCTGATCAACTCAAAATTTGGGATTCTATTACTTCAATGATATTAGATGAAAAAAATAACCTTGAACTGATGCTGGAGCAACACCTAGAATTTCCAGGAAACCCAAGTTATTCACCAACAAATAGCAGAAGTATCGTGTTTGGGCTCATTGAAAAGGTCATTGATAAATTGTGATCTAAGGGAGACATTAAGTTTAAAAAGCAAGAAATAAAAATTAAATTAAAAATTTTAAAAACCCCCGACCCAAACAAAAACACTAAAAAGTAAAAAATAATATTTATAGGCATTTTAATTTGAACGTAATATTTTGACCATGGGCATTGTCAAGTCGGGGGACGGCTAGGCCTCTGTTTGGCGTTTTCATTGACCGTCCCCCGACTTGACAATGCCCTGGTCAAAATATTACGTTCAAATTAAAATGCCTATAAATATTATTTTTTACTTTTTAGTGTTTTTGTTTGGGTCGGGGGTTTTTTAAATTTTTAATTTAATTTTTTATCGTCGTTTGTTTGTGATTAATGGTTGTAGATATTTCCCAAAATGCCTATAGTTTTTTTTTTTTTTGGGTTGGAAATCATCAAATGACTTCTCCTGCTCAGTAGAGCAGGAGGGCGTGTCAGACTTTTACTGACTAAAACTCACCTGTGTTCCCTCAGTAGCCCGTATGCCAGGGGCTGTGGTGTCTCTTTCGAACAAACCCGCACCCCTGGCAGGCATAGGCCCTTGCGGACCCCACCTGTGGTTGCTGACATCTTTGACGGCGCGCGTGTGGAACACAACGCGCCGTCCCGTCTACCACTTTTCGGCCGCAGGGGATAGGGAGAGCGGCTGACGCTATACCGACACTCCTCTTCCCCTGCGGCCCCTCCGCGTCCGCCATCAAACGGTGGCGGCCCCGTCCAGCACCCTAATTGCGTAACTCACGATTCATCATAATCTGTATCGTTTTGAAACGGATTGTTAAACCATTGCTTCATATGTTCGAAAAATGTGTCTGTTCGACAACATAAATAACGCAATGAATATTGTTTAACTGTGAAGACGAAACCAATTATGATCAATCGTGAGTTACGCAATTAGGGTGCAGGCCACGGAAGGGAAGAGCGCTGCTCAGAAGCACCGGCACTCCTCCTCTACCGCAGCCCGTAACCCTCAGCCGCGATGCCTCCCATTCGACATCGCGGCCCACCCAGTTGCGGTGCACCTCACCGCAACCTACTTTTTGGCCGCTACGTCAATGGCTTGAAGGCAAAAGCCCTGACGAGCGGCCCCACCTTTGGGTTCCTCTTGGCTTCACCGTGGCCGGAGTCCACGGTTACTGAGCCCTCCCGCAACGACAATGCGGGAACCCACTCGGGGGGGAAATGCCTATAGTAAGGTTACGGTGAAGGAAATATCGCGAGAAAACCGTGTTGTCCTAGAACCAAAAAAAATTAAAACATGTGACATCTACCAAACCGCACCAAGCCCGCGTGGTAGATGCACGTGTGTCCAAGCAGTGGGAACATTGCTAATTATGCTAAGTTTTCACGACGCAAGTTAGATAACTGAGTTACAATAAGGCTTTATTAAATTAAAAAACGGTTAAAATTATCTGTTTGTTCAAGATCAGCCATTTTTCACGACAAATGAAGGTCCTTGGCCCCACATTATTTTTGACGTATATCAACGCCCTTTGTAACCTAAAATTGCGTGGTGGAAGGATCGTCACTTTTGCGGACGACACAGCTCTGCTTTTTCACGCGGACTCATGGGAGGAAGTCTATTCAAATGCTCAGCTCGGTTTCGATATGGTCGGAGAGTGGTTACAAAACAACAAACTCACTCTTAATGTGTCCAAAACAATGTATATTCCGTTTTCCATAAAAAATTACGCAACGCCTTGTAATACAAATCTTCCAATAACATCACACACATGCTCTATCCTCCAAGCCAGTCCTTGTTCATGACCTACTCTTAAAAAAACAGCTGTTATTAAATACTTGGGTATTCAGATTGACAATAGTCTCAGTTTTCAGCCGCACGTAGATGCACTTACTGCGAGAATACGAAAATTGATATTTGTTTTAAAAATTTACGACATGTGGCGGAAAGTGAGACTATTGACACCGTATACTTTGCACTAGTTCAGTCAATCTTATCATATTGCATAACGGCATGGGGCGGAGCCCCAAAGACACATTTGCTGAAGTTGGAGAGAGCGCAGAGAGCTATCCTTAAAGTTAGTCGTAAGCTTCCCTTTCTCTTTCCAACGAAAAACTTTTACCAGCAGTGCAACGTACTGACAGTTCGCCAACTATTCATTTTGAGCACTATCATTCGCAGGCATAATCAACTTCACTACAATCCTGGTGAAATGCTCAACAAGAGACGCAAACACGCAGTCTGTAAATCAAAGTCTTTCAAAACCAGCTACAGTTGCAGATTCTTTTGTTTCTTGGGTGATTATCTTTACAACAAAATTAATAAAGCCATTTCCATCTACTCCTTATCCAAATTCAACTGTAAGTCTAAAGTGCAAAATTGGCTTCAATCTCTTGATTATGAAGCCACAGAGAGATTATTGGAAGTCGTTTCATAATAAAGATCTTTACATTTTAATCATCACATTAAAAGGCTAGTTTTGATTATCACATACACCCAACACACCCACACCCACACACTCACACTCTCTACACACCCACACCCACACACTCAACCTTGTTGTATAATTAATAATTTGTTGTTTATTCTTCTTTGTTCTATTAAATTGTTTTTTGTCTTCCATCCCAACATTATAATGTGTACTATTAGTAGATGTTTCTGTGGCTTGTCCGGATAGTTTGGAGGCCTGGAGACCTGTAACACAGGTATTCCTAGTACAGGCTCCAGTCTCAACAACATCAATGTATTTTTGTAAACACTATTATGTATTGTACTAAATTTTTTCATTATGTGGTGGAGAAAATCAAAGTTTTTATTAATATACAGGGTGTTTGGCAGAACGTTGAACATACGAAAATGGTAGATAGGTGGGGTCATCTACTACTTACTCAGCCCTAATTTATTTGGGCCTGGCCCCCTGGATATTAAAATTTTTTTTTTTGCTTTCTTCTAGTTTCACCACTTTCTTAACTTTAAAGTGTATTTTTTAATATTTTTTATTAAAAATGTGTAAAACAATTGCCTGTTTTACACATTTTTTATAAAAAATACACTTTAAAGTTAAGAAAGTGGTGAAACTAGAAGAAAGCAAAAAAAAAATTTAAATTTCCAGGGGGCCAGGCCCAAATAAATTAGGGCTGAGTAAGTAGTAGATGACCCCACCTATCTACCATTTTCGTATGTTCAACGTTCTGCCAAACACCCTGTATATATATTACTTATAAACTTATAACTTTTCATAATGGGAAATTGTCCTAGTCTGAACGATTTTCTTATTATATTTCGAAAATTTAAAACTTATTCAATTAATTTGATTGATATAGTGTCTGAAACGTTGAACTTCCAGAACAATGTAGGTTTTAATTAAGTTTAAAATTATTAGTGGCGTCCACCGTGGGACTAAATTACAATTTACATTACGTACCATAACAGTTTAATTGAAAACCTGAAACACCCTATTATACCTTTTTAGAACTAACCCTTTTTCGTCACTTATTTTATAACGTCTCGAAGCAGTGTTTAGTGAGGATGTGGATTAACACGAAGCGTTGACATTACGATTTATTTTTAAGAATTTAATTTTATATTTCGAAAATTTAAAACTTATTCAATTAATTTGATTGATATAGTGTCTGAAACGTTGAACTTCCAGAACAATGTAGGTTTTAATTAAGTTTAAAATTATTAGTGGCGTCCACCGTGGGACTAAATTACAATTTACATTACGTACCATAACAGTTTAATTGAAAACCTGAAACACCCTATTATACCTTTTTAGAACTAACCCTTTTTCGTCACTTATTTTATAACGTCTCGAAGCAGTGTTTAGTGAGGATGTGGATTAACACGAAGCGTTGACATTACGATTTATTTTTAAGAATTTAATTATAAACTGAAACAAGGTTGCTTCTATGTATCATTATATTAACGTTTCCAAAGCCTTCAAGACCACCGCTTATAATCAGAGAGAAAAATCGACATCTGAATTTATTGTATTAATACCATATTGCCTACTCTAATATAGCATAACAGTAACACCCACGCTGGGACCTAATGGTACCGTGTACGTACAAATTATTGTTATGGTTCTTAAATTTTAAAAGCCTCCATTAATAATATTATTTTACCTAACATAGGCGGTCCAAGTACCGAAACTGTAATATTTTCATATAAAACTAATTCAATCTATTTATTACTTTTCGTGGCTCTAAAAGATAACTTACAGACGCACGGATCGATCGCCGGTTAAGCTACGCTTGCCGCGGTCGGTTGGTGGATGGGTGATCATCTATTACATTTCGGTACCCTTTCGAGATCCTGTCCTGCCTCGGAAAACCCCTTTATTTGATAAAATACTGGTATTCATCAGATTCATCTGCATCCGGTTATACTGGAAGCCGACCCCAACTAAGTTAGGAAAACGCTAGGCAGATTTTTATCTAACAATTTACACTAGATACTAAATCAAATATAACGTATGTAACTAACTTATACTATAGTATAATAATATCTGGATTTTCTAAAAATTAAACCTAGCTAGATCGATTTATCGCCCCTGAAACTCCCTGCATACTATATTTCATGAAAATCGTTGGAGCCGTTTCCGAGTATACCTATATACAAGAATTGCTCGTTTAAAGGTATTAGATACATATATAAACAACCTTTTAACAAACAAGTTCTTAGCTGCCCTCTCAAAAAATGGTTGAAAACAGCATGCAGATGAAACCACTTTTCGTCGGAATTTATAAAGAAATTACATTTGAAAAAAATTGTTAGCAATCTACATAATATGATACGTCATTTGGTTTAGGCATAACTTTTCTATGGGTATCAAATATTAAGAAAAAAAAAAACACCAAATCACCTCCAAATCGTTGAGATTACTCCTTCATTTTTTAACAAAAGAGAAAAAGAAAAATCCACTGCTTTGCAATACAAAGGAAAATGATTTGATTTTGTTACTTTTTACAAATATGCATTATTTTTGTTATAATAAATTAAAAATGCTACCTTTCAAGAACATGTCATTTATTTATTAGTTTAGAATCTCCAACAAAGGATACACATTATATATTATAAATCAAAGTAATCATCATCATCATCATTTCAGCCGAAAGACGTCCACTGCTGGACATAGGCCTCCCCCAGGCTCCTTCACTTCGACCGATCTT
The DNA here is from genome assembly GCA_949987655.1 of Polymixis flavicincta. NCBI lineage: Eukaryota > Metazoa > Arthropoda > Insecta > Lepidoptera > Noctuidae > Polymixis > Polymixis flavicincta. The sequence goes on along the minus strand of OX465190.1, from coordinate 13,055,722 downwards.
GTGCTTCCCACATCCAGCGGATCAAAATAATAACAAGATTCTTTTACGTGCGTTCCTTCAATTACAGGAGACCACAGCATGCACATATAATTAAGTGTAAGCACAGTGAAAAAAATTATTGACAATGTAATAAAATGGTACAATGTTTACCGTAGCTTAACTCTACTATCGTAGCTCTATGATTCTGCTCAAATCCCAATCTATTTGGAGTCGACTCAGACGCAGCATGTCATTTTTTTGCATACACCTATTACGAGTCATCACCTCAATATTCATAGCTAACTCTAATTCCAATGTATAACGTATCACAAAATTGTTTCATTATGTATTCACTTCTTGACGGATTCTGATGCGGGTTTCACAATAATTCAGTAAATTTCTTAAGAAAAGTTGCACCGCGAACCGTCATCAATAATTTGCCTGGCTGAACCACATTATTAAATTGCAAAGCAAATGGTGGGTTGGTATTTTTTATTTATTATTGTATCTTATCGTTGGTCTAGTGGTAAACATAATTGGCGAAATATGGGTTTACTGTAGGTTCACCTTTGATCCACCCTTCGCGGAAACAAACCGTGACATTATGTTGTTTAAGCTTCTAAAGCATGGTTAGCTTATTGATTTATTAATTACGTTGAATGCGCCTCACATATTGAAGCAGTACATATTATTTTATCTACAGTAGCTACCTACCTGCTAAACAAGGACATCGAATAACATAAAAGATCGATTTTGTAGAGCGTCGTCAGTGTCATTAAATCCAGTGTGTCAGTCTTTGTCTAAAGAAAAAAAAGGGGTTAGTTTTTTTCTTTTGATTCTTGCGTATATGTAAAGGCGGAGACTGATTAGCAAACGTTTGTTTGTAATGGATCGATTTTTTGTATAGTCAGTGCAGCGAGACGAGCCGCTCAATGTAAGCATTGCGAGCGCATGTTTTTATTGTACGAATACATGTTGACGCGTCGTTGCCAGCACAACGTTTCTCATTTTACCTACTCTCTTTTTCAAATTATAAATATACTTTTCTAAAGTAAATGCAAACAGAACCTCTACGTCCACCATTCTTAATGCGAGCGTTCGCCGCGTCTGGTGTATCGCCGTTTTGTCACCAAGCTCGCTTCAAATGATTCGAAACAAACGTTGCAAGTCTGACATTACTCGTGATTGTACCTACCGATCAACTACACGACCTACCCATAGTTTATTACACTTCCTAATGTATAATTCAAGTAAGGTTGATGGCGTTTCGTTAGCCTTGACCGCGGGGTGCAGCGGGTGCGCCTTCCTGCGACTCCATAGAAATGCTATATAAGTACGAGTCGCTGCGTCATATGACTTTTAGTTGCCAAATACTAATTGTGAATGAAATATTAATGTATTATACCCATAAACCAAATAAATGGAGCCAGATAATTAAAACGAAATTAATAAAAGCGCATTAAAATCCGTGGTGCAGTATAGAAGAACAACGCCGTCACACAGACACGAAAAGCGGAAAATAGATAAATATAGATAGAAGTATGTAATGATAAAGTTACTTAATTAGTTTACAAGGTGCATCAGTTAAGACTCTTATTTAGTTTTCCCCATGCTGTTGACATGAGCGTGTCAGAAAAATGATGTGGTTATATGTATGTATATTTATTTATAGTTGTGTATATGTAAAAACAAATATTAAAGTTTGAATGTCAGAATGGTTACTGCTTATTTACTGTGTATGAATGTTCTTATGAACATGTAGGGAAAGGATTTCATGAAGTAAAGCACAGAAAGACAAGACTAGATATTTATTTAAATTAGACTTGTCATTATTAAATCAGAAAGCTAGTTGTCCGTTCCAAAGCTAGGTCTTTCATGGAGAAGAAGGACAAGAAACTCCATGGAAACAGTACAGATATATTCCATCAACATAGGTATCTCTTACATTGCTATTACATTTAATTACAACAGTTGAAGCTTTATCCAAGATAACTCGGCATTATTACAACAACATGGTATTTAATAAGCAACTATTATGGTATAATAACAAATTACTTAACTTACATGGCATCTGGTTGATTTATTCCACACAACAACGGCAATAGGACTAACCAGCTGAATATCTACTGAGCAACCGTCTCGATAACGTCATTACAATCGTTTTTATATCCTACCAATGACAATTTACGTTAAACATTTCCCGCCATTTTGAACAAGTTATAGATCATCACACATTTTGGTTTAATAACTTCTAACACAGATATTAATAAACAAAGGATAAGTAGTAAAACCATTTTAAAACATTTTATGGTAATTAAGCAATTTAATAAGAACTGATTCGTAATTCAAGACAATTAAAAGTATCTATCAATGTGAACTGAGAGTATGTTGCCAGTTATTTGAATCAGCGTATTATATTAAATATCATTAGAAAACCTTAAATAAAATACAAGTATAATGAAATACTACGTAATCATTTATAGTAACAACATCAAAGTTATTTTCAAAAGCTAAGATAGTTATTTTTGTAAACATGTAGTCAAATTAGGTACTTCTACATTTGTTCAACGCTTTGTTTATGTGACAGATGACATTATCACCACACAATATTACATTAACAAAATAAATAATCTAACAAGCGCAGTCAAAAGTGACCTCTGCGCTGCCGCCGAATGTCGTGGATGTGTCGAAGTTTTGGGCTAACAAGATCCGAAATACCAGTGCCAGTAACATCCGACTGCTCACTAAAGCTGTACTATCTGACTCTCCTTATTAACTTCTGACCAGCATTGTGTCGAAACTGACACATTTAGATAACCTGATTTGCTTTGCCTCCGAGTTCCGACGGCAAACAGCTGTCCGATGAATAGCGGTCGACAGAATTTTCGGGATTTGTGAACAGCTTATACCGTTTTTCTCCTACGATATTGATGTTCGATTCGGTACGAAAGCATATCGAATAGTTGTGCACAATGCTGATCATCCCGACAATGCATTCACGATGTTCTAAGTAGGCAAAGTTAAACATAAAAAAATACATTTAGGTGATTACACCTAAGTAATTATACTTGATACTATGATTCCAGCCATTATTGTAACTAAATTGTTCATGACTTGTATGAATTGTACACTCATCATAAACTCATAGGTAGTTATGGCCGTCGTTCTAATTAAATTAACGTTTCAAAGCCCTCTAACCGCCGCTAATGATCAGTGTTATGACTGAAGCTGAAATCGATATCTTAATTGTGTTAATACATTACTTGTATATAGCGCTTAAACCCACACTGGGACTAAATGGCATCGTATTTAAATTATTGTTAGGTATGGTCACAGCGGTAATGGTTTGTGGTATAGTCTTTTAAATGCATCTATCAATTATTTTAATTATATTATGGGTTGTTGAAGTAAGTTCTACAAGGGTTTCGATTAAATTGGCTACGTGTGGACAATTAACAAATTCATTTTTGTGTTATTTTAATGTATCTTAATATGTTCGCCCTGTTACGTGGTACTTGAACATAACAGGTGAAATGTGGTTGTAGGATCTATAGGTACACCTCTGCATAACCCTTCGGGAAGAACAGGTGTAATGTTATGTCTGCATTATAAGCTTATGGATTTATTTATTACGTCAAATGCATTGCCAGTACCCGGCCGGATGGACATCATCATCATCATAATCATTTCAGCCGAAAGACGTCCACTGCTGAACATAGGCTTCCCCCAAGCTCCGCTACTTCGGCCAATTCTGAGCTTCTCGCATCTAGCGGATGCCTGTGACCTTCAGAAGGTTGGTCCACCTTGTGGGGGGCCTTAGAACTCTACGTCTTCCAGTACGCGGTCGCCACTCCAGACCCTTTCGGTCCCATCGGCTATTTGTTCTACGAGCAATGTGCCCTGTCCACTGCAACTTCAGTTTAGCAATACTTCGGGCTGTGTCGGTTTCCTTGGTTATCCTGCGTTTCTCTTCATTCCTGATTCGATCACGTAGAAAAACCAAGCATAGTCCTCTCTATTGCCCTTTGGGTGATTTTAGCCTTCTAATAAAGCCCACTGGAATTTCGGGCCGTATGGACAAGGACATCAAGTTTTGGAAAATGTTTGGCTTTCGTGGACACTCGCTTTCCTTTGCGACAATCTCTACAGCTCGACGTGGCATTATTCCACACGGAGATTCTACCTACCGATGAACTGCACTACCTATCCACAGTTTATTACACTCCCTAATGTTCAATTCAAGTATGGTTGATGGTGTTTCGTTAGCCTTGACCACGGGGTGCAGCGGGCGCGCCTTCCTCGGACTCCATAGAAATGCCATATTAACCTCAACTCGCTGCGTCATACGGCTTTTAGTTGACAAATACTGATAATTTGGTCATGGAGAAGGCAGGATTGATCAACAAAATTAATTGGGGTTAGAAAATTAATAGTACTATCCCATTTCTAATAAAATTTCGATAGCTACCTTACAAATGCCGTATACCTAACCATGATATGTTTTTGAGACATACAACGTTTGTGCCAAATTGCTGATGAGTGGGTCAGGGAAAAGGCAGGATTGATAAGATAAATAAAATGGAATACAGAAGTAGCAAGTACCTAATCATCACCATCCACAGCCCGGTTTCACCCACTATTGGGCATAGGCGTCTCTTTTCTTGTGCCAATTGCCACGCTCCTGTGCCAGCCTCATTCAGGTTTTGCCCATGATAGCAACAATGACGTCAGCCCATCTCGCCAGTCCTTGTGCGCCACTAGAAGATCAATAGTACTCCCCTATTTCTAATAAAACTGATACCTACCATACAGGATGCCATATGCCTAACCATAATATGTTTTTGAGTCATAGGGCGTTTAGTTGCCAAATAATTGGTTACTTATTGGGTCTGAGTGAAGTCAGATCAGAAACATATGCTAGATTGGAAAAAATCTATATTTATATTCGAGTTCATTTTGGTAGTATTGATAGATATCATCATCATCTGCCTAGCCTTTTCCCAACTATGTTGGGGTCGGCTTCCAGTCTAACCGGATGCAGCTGAATATCAGTATTTTACATGGAGAGACTGCCTATCTGACCTCCACAACCCAGTTACTGGGTAATACGATACCCCTTGGTAACACTGGTTGTCAGACTTTCGGGCTTCTGACGACCCGTAACGATACTGTCAAAGATCCACAAATGACAGCCGGGACCAACGGCTAAACGTACTTTCCGAGGCACGGAGTGGTCTTGGTATGTAAAGATGGTCACCCATCCACGGACCAACCGGGGCAAGCGTAGCTTAACCTGGTCGATCGACCCGTGCAGCTATTGTTATTTAGCCACTAGCCCCTCCGTGGTAGTATTGATAGATAAATAGATAAAATACCTTATCTTACCGGCCATACCATATAAAAGTCAAGTGGTAACTAAAAGCGACATAAAACTCACACATGTTCGTGGGAGGGGGATATTTGGAAACCTCCAATAATTAGTCAAATGTTATCAGTTCCCGAGGTACGTGCAACACTGGCAGCAGTGCTGGTATAAATAAAAATTAATAAAATCTTTGTTACTAGAAGAATGTATTTCACGTATTGCCATCACCTTCCTCCAGACAAAATAGGATAGTTTTTTTTACACAATAACATTTTGAGTAAAATGTTGATTCCTTAAAAAATTAAATAAAAATAGCCTTTATTTCCTCTGACCTTTTCTGTAAGTACACACACTTCTTATAAACTAATAACACTTAATTATTAAATCTATTCTTAACCAGATTAGCTACATATAATCAGCTTCCAGGTCAGGCTGTCTCGCGACATAGGCCTCCTCCATTTCCCTCCATTTACTCCTGTCTAGAGCCGTTCTCCGCCAACCTTTTGGCAGATCATCCTCCCACCTTTTCATCTGTCTTCCTCTACGTCTTTTCCCGTTCCTTGGGTACCATTCGGTGATCTTTTTGGTCCATTTCTTCATCTTAGCTCTCATCATGTGACCTGTCCATTTCCATTTTAGGGTTCTAGTTTTTACTTTTATGTCTGCCACTTTGGTGATGTTCCTAATTTTTGTGGCTTTCCATTTGTGTAGCAGTCTAAGGTTCATCATGCTCCTCTCCATTCCTCTTTGACATACACGTAGCCTGTGTTCAATTTTTTGTGATAACGGCCAGGTCTGGCAGCCGTACGTGAGACATGGAAGAATGCAGGTGTTATATAGTTTCCTTTTTTCTGAAATGGGTACACTTGTATTCTTCATAATTTCTTTATATAGAGAATAAATAACACCTGGCAAAGATACTGGATCTTTGCCAGGTGTTATTTATTCTTCTGTTCACTTCTTTAGTCGATAAATCATTTACAGCTATAATCTGACCCAGATAAATGTACTCGTTTACATATTCGATCTCTTCTTCTTCTACTTCTATCTTTACGTTTGTCCTATTTGTCATCAATTTGGTCTTACACGTATTCATTGATAGACCTGCTTTTTTGCTTTCCAATGCTAGTTGTTCAAGCATGGTTTGAAGTGAGGCAGGGTTCTCTGCAAAAAGAATGAGATCGTCAGCGAATATTAGGTGGTGTAAGTTTTCCCCGTTTATATTAATGCCAAATTCTTCCCAGTTCAATTGGCGAAAGATGTTTTCCAGAACAGCTTTAAATATTTTTGGTGACAGCGGGTCTCCTTGTCTAACACCTCTCTGAATTTTAAATTGCTGTCCGATTCTCTCGAGCTGTACTTTGGCTGTGCTGTTGGCATATATTTGTTGGATTATGCTTAGGTATTTATTTTCCACTCCCTGATTTTTTAGTGACTTCCAAATGTAACTATGCTTCAATGAATCAAACGCCTTGTAGTCTACGAACGACTTGTAGTATACGAATAGATAGTCTACGAACGCCAGATAGAACGGGCGTTCGTATTCGTTGCATTTTTGAATTATTTGTTTGACGACATGAATATGATCGATGGTCGAATAGTCCGAGCGAAATCCTGCTTGCTCTTTTGGCTGGTTGCAGTCTAGTCCTTTAGTCAACCTTTCCAATATAATCTTTATGAACACTTTGTACATATTTGCCATTAGACTAATGGGTCTGTAATTGTTTATGTTGTTTCTGTCTCCCTTTTTGTGCAGTAATATTATTGTGGATGTTGTCCATTGAGTTGGTATTTGTTCTGTAGCCAAAATTTCGTTGAGTATGTTCGTAAATGGTTCTAATAACTGATTCGTGGTGCTTTTAAGTAGTTCGTCAGTTATTTTATCATCCCCCGGTGGTTTCCCTGATTTTTGTGTTTCGATAGCTCTTCTTACTTCACTTTGCATAATATATGGAATTGGGTCTTGGTGGGTAATGTTGTTATCATATTTTTCTGTGGTCGTGTCCGTGGTTTCATATGTATCTGCGTACAATTTTTTATAGAAATCCGTTGCAATGCTTAAAATTATTTGTCGTTTATTTGTGGTATAGACTTTCTGGTTTTTGTCTTTATTTGTCACGTTCGGTATCCATTTTGTATGTTCCTTTATTTGTTTGAGGGCTTTTTTTGTACCTCCCGTTTTAACTACTTGTTCTCTTATTGTATCTAGTCGTTTTTTCTTCCTATGTTTTCTGATTGACTTTGAAATTTCCTTGCTTATCTCTGTTATTTGTTTGCGATTTTCTTTCCTGTTATTTATCATTTCCTTTCTCACATTAAGTTTGTTCCTGGCTTCTGCACCCACTTTATCTATTATGTTTTTCCTTGTACATCCTAAAAAGCTACAAACGAAATTAATAAGGTACAGCCGAGTGTCTTCCTTTTAGGGTTCCCAAAGGAAACTAAGGGTCCGGGTGCTGTCAGTCCGTTTGTCACAAGGCTGTATTTTTTAACCGTAACATGTAGAAACTTGAAATTTTCACAGAGTGAAATAGCCGCTATAACAACAAATAATAAAAAAAAATGTGTTAAACAAATATTGTACAGGGGCCGTTTTTTGTAAACATTCATAACAACACCACTATTGTAAGCTACACTTGTACGAGTACCAATCGGTTTAATATAGTCACCACCCATTATAGATTATACACCGTCCTTGGCACCCACGTGTTTTGAAGAGTCGTAGGTACTTTCAGTAAATACATTGATATTTTGGTAAATTATGACGTCTGCCAATACCAGCTGTATCCTTAAACTTTTTGTTGGGTATCGCAATGGACTCGAATTGCGAACAACTCAGCTTATTAAATTGCCACCGGTGCAGTGGAAGGCGATGAAACCTCTGCGAGCTATGTGTCATCATCATCATCAGCCTAATAATGTTCCCACTGCTGGGACACAGGCCTCCTCTCGGTGAGAGGGATTGGGCCGTAATCCACCACGCGGGCCCAGTGCGGGTTGGCAGATGTCACATGTCTTCGAATTTTTGGTTCTAGGACATGCCGGTTTCCTCACGATGTTTTCTTCACCGTTTTGAGAGCAGTGTAGATGAAATAATTTACACAAAGTAAAGCGCCTGTCTGGGTTCGAACTCACGACCTACAGCTCGTAAGTCGCGGCCGTTACCATCTGGGCCACCACTGCTCTCTGAGCTATGTATAGGTGGCCAATATTATCGAAAGCTTTTACATAGATAAGGTACGTTTGAAGTTTTATTTACGAGTACGTTCAAGGACTGTGGAGATAGACAAACTACTTCCGAAATTAATTTGTATTATGGTATTTTGGTGTGACACGTGTCTGAACTGTCCGTTCCATGGTCAGTTGCATGTTTCAGACAAACTGAAAAATTACTTAAATTACAAACAAACTCACTACAAATTCACTTCAATTAAAAACAAACTTATTTGTTTAAGCGAGATCCCGGCGGATTAGAGTTATTTTCTTAATTACGGAAAAAATGCATGTGAGTTTCAAAGATTATAATAATATCTTTGAAACTCACTTCCATTTTTCGGTGAATGATTCATACATTTTCATCATAATCAGCCTAGAATGTTCCCACTGCTGGGACACAAGCCTCCTCTCTGTGAGAGGGCTACGCGGGCCTAGTGCGGGTTGGTAGTTATCACATGTCTTTGATTTTTTTGTTCTAGGACATGCCGGTTTCCGCACGATGTTTTCTTTCACCGTTTAAAAGCAATGGTGATGAGATAATATACACAAAGTAAAGTAGGCCTGCTTGGGTTCGAACTCATAGCTTTTGGGGTTTTATTAGCTAGCAATTATTTTGATGACCATGATCCCTATCCCGATAATTATTTCGCTACAAGATACATAGGGATATTCTCATGACTCACTCATAACATAAATATAAACGATAGAAGTGCTACAAAGAACACGGTCTTATCTAGCGAAGGTATACAATTATGGTGGGCGCTATATTCATTCTCGGTAAACGGTGCGCAGTCTGCCATAGTTATACGTGGAAGCCCGTTCTAGACACATTCCAGACTTGGCTCGTTAACCTTTGTACGGCGGCGGCGTGGAATCCTTCTACCTGTAGATTTCCATACAAGAAGGTGCTTGGTTAGTATGATCAAAGAAAACCGAATAGTCTTACTCTCAGATTACTGAATAATGGCAGATGGACCGCGCGGAACAATATTGTGAGGCACGTTTCTAGTTATGTGTGCATGACAGCACTGTAAAAACACGTTCCTCGCTGTGTGCGTACGGTTGCCAGGATATTGGAAAAAAATACCCATAGTATTCCATTATAATTAATAAATAATTTATAGTCTTAGAAAAATGCAGAGCAGAGTTATACATAAATTGTTACGTATTCATAAAGTGAATCTTAGCCATTGAGTCAGATTGTCTAAATTTAATGTAGGTACTTACTTTGGGAATTTATTGATCTCGGATTACAAAAAAGAAGATGATAATTTTGAAATAATGGAACAATATCGAGACATGATAAATTTGTGTTTCGTCGGAAGTCTAGAATGATATGCTGAATTCATGGTTACAGTTTGCGCACTAGATAAAAACTTACGTAAATATTATATATCCCCTACCTGTTACACAAATACGAACAAAAAAAAAGCGATAAATAAAACACTCATCGAGGTTAATATTTTTGTAAATCGATATGCCTGCATCCTATACCTACTTCCCTAACTAGGGGTAAATGTTTTTATATAAATTGGCAACACCGAATGTTTTTTGTCAAACTTTTATGTTTCAAGATGTCACGAACAATAATCACGTAAAATAATATCCAAATAGATAAATAATCATTGTTTACGTATGAAAAGATACTCCATCTTGCTTCCTTAGTTTTTCGGAATAGTTTTTGCAGTGTTTAATAACACAATACGGCATTATTCTAAAAAAATATTGACATTAGCTGGGACGTACGTGCGATACGACGTTTCGTGACGTACTGACTCGAGAACGTATTCACTTGTTCAATCCGTATTTGGTTAAATGGCCTCACTCTCGGTGTTCACGTATCTCTACATAGTATATAACAAAGTCGCTTTTCGTGTATGTACGCTTAGATCTTTAAAACTACGCAACTGATTTAATGCGGTTTTCGTCAATAGACCGAGTGATTCAAGAGGAAGTTTTTTATGTAGGTTTAATACAGGCATATTATAACTTTGCCAGCGGGTACGCCCGCGTGGTGGTCGGAAATGCCACCAATCATCACCTCATTGCTTAAACTGTAAAATTATGTCGGGGATACGCGCACGTTATCGCCTGAATTCATTTGTGAAAGTTTTTTTTCGCGCTATGCATTTTCGCAGGGCAAACCATTTTTCTATCCTGTTTCTCATACCCATGGATTTCTTCAATAAACTGGAAGTAATTCCGAAGAGTTACTTATAATTACGCTTATGTTTGAAACTAAATGGCATAATAAACAACCCCTGGTTACTGTGCCAATTTATTTAGAACATAGGTACCTACCTAACAAAAAAAGTATCGTGTCTTTTATAAGATCACAGTAATCACACAAACTCATTCCTTTCATAATTGACTGTAAGCCGATTTGTTTTGACCATTTCGACGTCACAGAAGTGTCTGAAATGTTCAATCAATAGATGCATAAATCAATATGCATGTTTATTTTTTTATTTTATTCGATAGTTGTGTAGCCAAAAAAGCAATCGAAAGTACTTTAAAAAAGTGCTTTCAATGAGGGTTTTTTTGGAATATTCAAGCCACCAGTTGGCGCCACCAATTGGCGCCACTTTGACAAGAGGTCTTCCAATTGGACAATGAACTTAAAATATTTGATGTCATTCGTTTCATTCATTCGTTCAACATTCAGTCCGTAGGCGCTTTGACACTTGACAGGTGCCCGGACCTAACGTCTCAGTGCTGTCAAAAAACCCTCATTGCTTGGTGGGATAGCATAGTCCATTGACAACAGATTGAATCGCAAACACTAAATAAAATAACACTCACTAAGACCAATGGCGTCGATTTTCAAATATTTGAATTTCCCACAGTTTTATTGGACTTTATAAACATTAATTATTTGCTCAAAAAGTTTAATTGAAATCAAAAATATTGTTGGAAGCATAATTTTGAAGTAATACTGTTTTTTTAAAAAAAAATGTGACCCTTATTTGAAACACATGCATATTCCCTATTAGTACTAATATAATTAATATAATATTGTATTTCTTCTAAGAGCAAGTGCCGGCAACTGCCCACTACTTATTTGACACATAACGTAGCGGCAGACACGACATTGTCACTCGTCGGGATGTAATCATAGTAGGTATCATTTTGTGCAAGATTTGATCTAATTTTAACTTCCATCGTAGAACTCGGTTTGTATGATGAAGGTCTTGTAGAGCGCAGGTTACATCTGTAGTCTTTTGTTGTTTCTTTCATTCTTCTCTCATCTTATCCCAATTTATTTAGTCAGCCCAGCATATCTTCTTCTTCCATACATCTCTATTATTTATTAAAAGTCAATGCACAAGTAAAAAATTTATATTTGTCATTTCATGGACGGGCCAGATCTCCGGTGTGTGTGCGGCGTCTCTCCACAGACAATGGCTCACCTCCCATCTTGCACCGCATGCCCTATTACCTGCACACGTGAGGACCTAATGGCTGCATCAGCGAACGGTATTCGCGTTGCTGAATTTTGGGCCAACAAATTTAAAAAACTGTACACATTAAGTACATTCTTTAGTTTTATCTTTGCCATCGACACGCTAAGAAGAAGAAGTAAAAAATACTGTTTTTTTTTTATTTTGGCTTCGCACGGTTTGTGCATTCAGCCAGGGTCAAGTAATTTTTAAATTTTCGATCATGTAAATGGCCCGATATAGGCACCAAGTTACAAAAATGTCATAGTCTGTCAAGTCAAAGTTATTGTAAAGTGGTAGTAACTTTACAACAACCTATTTACTAGGAGTTTTGGTGGGAACACGAAATGTCCACATTAGTCACTCATTTTCACCTTCACTACACTTGTGCAATCACACGTAACTAAATTGCATAATTCTCTACCAAAATTATACAATTTAATTCGCTATTTCACGAAATTTCATGAAAATGAAAATTCGTGCGACATGTTCCAATGCGATCCCGCCAAAAACTCCTACTGGATATTTGGCGTGGCTTGAGGTATTTAGTATCAGTCAATCTTAGGGTGATACAAAGAAAAAACAATGCAAGTGTAATATTAACTATAAAATAACAAATTATGATCGCTAGAGGAGAAAACGAATTCAGCAAATCAGCGCTGGGATGTTTCGTTTTTGACGGACATGTTCACGTACCCTTCACTTTAAAAGTTAAGCTGATTCTGATGGTCAGAGGGAGCGCTTTCCAAAAACACTGCCTGGACAAAGAAAGAAGAATGGATGAAGCCAGAACACCGAGAAGGACATAGAAGAAGATGATACTATTAGCTGTCATGTCAGTATTCACCTCCGATCAACCAATAATATTATATTATCTATGCTTCACAGAAACTATCCAAAGTTCCTCTTCTTCCCGAACCATGGCTCGTATTGCCATCCGCAGTTCTTTCGGTGGTAAGCTTTTGACCCCCGATCGACCTATCCAGGCATCAGAAAGGACAAGAAGAAGGTTTATAAAAAAACTATGATACCTAGTACCAATCTACAGCTTAGTTGGGTAATAATTTCTAATTTGTATTGAAAACCCATACTATTTTAATGAAGTCATAAATAAAGGACGTAGACGTAGCGTTTGAAAGACCTGGTGAGGGCCGCAGGAATCCGATGGATGCGAGAAGCATAGAACAAGTCGGAAGATGCAATGCTTGGGGAGGAACACGTCCAGCAGTGGACGATGATAAAGAAAGGAACGTTTATGGTTTTCAAACCCATCTAATGAATGTTGAGAATTAAACATACGTAAAGTAAGTGTGCTCTGCATTTTAAGTGGTAGGTAATTACTCACCATCATCCCTCTCATTCTCCCATGTAGGTTGCCACATGGGAGAACGAGAGGGATGATATTATTTAAATACTAGCTTTTGCCAGCGGCTTCGCCCGCGTCGGTAACTATCCAACAGGAACGTACTACGGGGATGAAAAGTATCCTATATGTTATTCCAGGTTATAAATTATCTGTGTGCCAAATTTCATCCAAATCCATTCAGCCGTTTTAGCGTGATTGAGTAACAAACAACAGAATCTCTTGCGTGACATAATTTGCTTTTACTTTGGTAGAAGTTGTATCTATACCAGTAAATAAGTAAGTCAGTTGAGTGAGTTGATAGGTGTGGGTTTCTGCCATAAATCAATTAATGCTGTCAATTAAGATTATGGGGATGATTTTATATATTTAGTGATTTCAACAGGTAACAAAGAAAGATTGTGTTGTTGGCTTAGCATGGACACTTCTGATCCAAACGCATTCTAACTTGCGCTGTTTGCATATGAGGTGATTTGATATATTTGTGTAAACTTGCAGAAACATCTAAAAACTTAACTCATAATGGCAGATAATGTGCACAGAAATATTTAGACGCTCATAATTCTATATGCACGCCTCAAAATGACGTACCTAATTGCTTTTCATACAACACGTAACTAATATCATTCATCTGCCTAGGTTTTTCTCAGGTGAGTTGGGGTCGGTTTCCAGTCTAACCAGATGCAGCTGAATACCAATATTTGACATGGGGCAACTGCTTATCTGACCTCCACAAACCCAGTCAGCGGGTAACACGACACCCATTGGTAAGACTGGTTGTCAGACTGTGACTAATATAAATGTATAGCGGCGGCGAGGTGTAAATTTTTCAAAGAGAGAACCCGAAGCGAAGTCGGCTTTAACTTACTGACTTATCAATAAATAATACTTACTATCATTCTAAAATTAATATTAATAAGAATGGACAGAATTAAATACAATAAAATTGAACAGCTGATAACCAAATAAGATGTGCAATAGTTCTCCATCTCGTTCTCGCTGACGCATTTTTCTATATTTATCGCTGTCATAACCCGTTGTACATCGGCTTGCTCACGTCCATATCAACCGGTGGCACGTGACTTAAAGTGACATCATTACGGGATCGCTGTTGTATGAATTTTTAGTTCTCGATTATGAAGTTTTGGTGCCGGGTTTTTTTTTTCTTTTTTGTAATACAATGCAAACAACAAAACTGGTTATTTTTTAATAACTAGTTTTGTTGTTTGAATATTATGGTGAATTAAATACACGTATTGTAACTATATTTTTTGGCAATAGTAGACACTATTTCTCAAAAGCGGTAGAGATGCGAATCACCAGATGGAAGCCGGTAGGAATCGTGTTAAATGATGCTTTCGCCACTGATGTATAAGTTTATATATATACTCCAAAATTAAATAGGCGAACGCGAAGTTTACCAGGTCATGGCGTGTCACTTTAATTCTCATTAAGAAGACAGGTAGGGTGCGTCGTATAAGTCACTGAAATGAAGGGAGCTTTGATTCCACTGGATATCGGTCAAACTAATTTGCTTCGTAACGAATTAGAACGTTAATAAGCTTTTAGCATTTCTGGGTGAGGCATATGCCCGGCATAAAATAAGGTTTGCTCTAAAAGCTGTAGAAATAAGTATTTATGAATAACGCGTGGTTCTAGGTTAGGTTAGGTAAAAAAATCACGCCCTTAAAAGTATGAAACAAAAAAACACATTGTATCTCATATGAAATCTGTGGTGACAAAAATGAAGAAAACGTGAAGCTTCTGATTATTTTCCTCTATCGTATTGGAAATTACTTGATGGTTTGGTGGCACAATTTCGACAGCTCGAAATTTCTTTCCGTCAGAAGGATTTTCTTTTACTATTATGTCTACCATTAATAACACACATTCGTAAAGGAGAGTCTCAAAAAGAGAATTATTATAACATTTTAAATTCTTTATATCTAATTTCAAACAAAGATGTAAAAAAACAGTTAAAATACCCATTAAACAACCTTTGAGTCTTCACTAACTTGGTGGACAAGAATTCAAATTCAAAATAATTTATTTGCTAATATGGGTAAACAATATGGAAATGTTTAACATTGTAATAGTTGTATCACGTACATTATTAGTTACACCATAAATGTTACTTTTCGGCGTGCAAACTAGGTATGTATGTACTATCAAGATTCACTAATGCAGTCGCATACTAAGGGCTATATTGCTATGAAGTAGCGGTCCAGGCCGTACCTACAGCTGTGTGTATAAGTGATGTATTAACACAAAACTCACCGCTCCACTCACACACTGGCGTTAGTCTCTGTATTTTATACATACCGTCGGCGACGACAGACATGACCTTGGTCGGTTCATACCATTGCTAAAATTTACTTGAATAATTTGAGTTCCGGTAGCGTGCAGCGTATCGTCTTGGATTAAGAAACTCATAGGTCTGGGTTCAAATCTCGCGGTGAAGCTTTAATTTTTCTTTTCAACAATCATCTTCATCTGTTCTTTTATTATTCGATTTATTAATATACCAGAATAATAATGTAACATTTTTTTATTATTACTCGTATTTGTAAGTTAAATGTACTTTAAGCAGGAATAAATACGATAGATTTACTTGGATCACTTTTAATACACAGCCAATTAATTAATTACAATAATTATTTGACAACAATAATTAACAGTATAAACTGATGTTTAGACGACGAAGCGCGAGTAACAAGAGAGCTTAGCCCACTCAGCTCGGCGTTTTTAAAACCTTGGTATTCCCGCGCAGAAGTGACATTAGCCAATCACTCGCCAGCAACGTTCCAACGTCCGGTTTGACGCAGATGGCAGCACTGGACCCACGGTGCGTCGCTTGACTCGTGATACTATGGCGCTATGTTTGGTCGCCGGAAGCAGTGGCGCCAACATCCGGCCCTCCTGAAGTGTGTCTGTCCCTAGACACATCGGCATCTGTAATTTGAGAGTAAACACGTTAGCTTTTATGACTTTATTAGGTATTATGTTACTTTATGTTGAATGAGTTCCCACCACTGAGCCCATGAATGGCACATACAAAAGTGTGATCCCTGACTTCGCACCACCATGCTCAGACTCGCAGTCCACATGATAGATGAAGCTTTCCAGTTCATCCACTTTTATCTGCATGAACCATATTTTGGCCCACAACAAGCTCAAGGTCGAACCTCACTTGTTTCTGTAGTGGAAACGCCATTACAACTGCAACATTTCTATTCCGTAATGTGTTATTTATTAAACTGATTATTGCAGAACAAAATATTGAACAAGTTTCATTTTCATATTAGTGATCATTATGAACCAAAATGTAAAGCTGTTTTATAATATTACAAATTATTACAAATAAACAATAATTTTACCTTTTTTTTTTTTTTTTTTTTTTTTTTGGGTGGGAAATCATCAAATAACTTCTCCCGCTCTGGGTGGAGCAGGAGGGCGTGTCAGACTTTTACTGACTAAAACCCACCCGTGTTCCTTCAGTAGCCCTTAAGCCAGGGGCTGTGGTGTCTCTTTCGAACAAACCCGCACCCCTGGCAGATAATTTTACCTTTGAAGTTTTATTAAATTAGTCTTTTGTACATACCAACCACGCCAACATCCTCATCCCAATCGGTTATCTTAATCCATGGTTTCATGTTTTCTACACAGGTAGTACCAGAATATTTCTTGTGTGATCGCTCGCTGCCTATTATGTCAACTATGTGGTATCTATCTTTTCCGAGAATTTTTGTAACTTTGAAAGGGCCCTTGAACACCGGTAGGAGTTTAGTACTACTGCCACTACCAGCCTGGCTAGACACTTTTACGAGAACCAAGTCCCCAATCTCATATTGTTTGGCCACACATCGTTTTGCATCAAAACTTTGTTTTTGATGTCTAGCATCTAGTTTTATTCGTGTGTCGATATCCTGTCGCAGCTGTGTGACATCTATAACTTCGTCATGTTCGGGTAAAAATATGTCGCTCTCTGTTCTAAGGCGGTACCCAAAAAATGCTTCGCTGGGGACTGCATTGATGGTCTTCTGCAATGTGCTATTTATACCTTGTTGTAAACACGTTAAAACATCATCCCAGTGTGTGTAGTCGTTATCTGCGCCCAATGAACGTAGTGCTTCTACTATTGTTTTATTGTAGCGTTCGACTTGTCCGTTCGACCTCGGCATGCCAGTTGCTATAGTGTGTGCACGTATGTTTTTGCTATCACAATATGTTTGAAATGCCTTTGCCGTAAAAGCAGAACCAGCGTCAGTAATGAGTCTTCGCGGATTGCCAAAAATCTTAAACAAATGGTCTAATTCTTTTATGACACAAGCTGTGCTTGTATCACGCACCGGAAATACAAAGACAAACTTTGTAAACGCATCAACAAGTACCAGAATGTGACAATTGCCCTTCAATGATTTAATAAATGGACCCACATGGTCCATATGGAGGGTATGAAACGGGCGAGCATATTTTGGAATTGGAAACAACTGACCTTCCTTTTTACCACTTTTATTTTTATTGTATAAGCAGTGCAAACAATTTTTTATGTATTTAGTTACTGTTTTTTTCATTTTAGGAAACCAATATTTATGTTTAATTCTTTCTAATGTTTTGTCTACAGCGAAGTGACCTATTTTATCATGATTGTACATAATTACTTGCCAGATACAATTTTTTGGAACCACCCATCTACGACCTATTTCAGTGCGGCGGTAGATTTTGTTTCCAAGCAATTCGTATTCGTTAAAAACATTCCGATTCGCATCGGCCTCTCCTGAGAGTAAAATATCTCTGATTTTACATAGATTTGCGTCTAGTTCCTGAACACTCAAAAGCCAGTCAGCTTCGGTGATAGACATTACCATTTGTTTTTCACAAACTTCACCACTGTATGAAGGGTTTCTGCTAAGTGCATCAACATGTTGCATTTTAGCGCCGGGTCTATGACAAATTTCAAAGTCAAATTCTTGAGTCAGGAGCACCCACCTGGCTATTCGTGGCAACACTTCTTTTTTTGTAAGCGAGTATCTGACGGCATTACAATCCGTAATTAATTTAAACTTACGGCCCAGTAAATATAAACGAAATTTTTGAAATGTTGCCACAATAGCAAGAAGCTCGAGCTCAAACGAGTGGTAACGCTTTTCCTCGTTGGTAGTTTGCCTGCTATAGTAATATATCGGTCGCTCACCATGTTCATGCACTTGTACCATTATTCCAGCTACCCCCTCCCTACTTGCATCTGTATAAAGTATGGTTTCTTTTTTAGGATCGAAGATAGCTAAGGTAGAATCGCAAGTTAAGGCTTCTTTTAATAGATTTACCGTGCGATCTTGTTCGTCTGTCCAATGCCACTTTTGGCCTTTTTTTAATAATTTTGTAAGTGGGCTACTTAGTATTGCACAGTCCTTAATAAACTTACGGAAATAGTTAACTAACCCTAAGAATTGACGCAGCTGATGAACCGTTTTGGGTACTGGGAACTGCTTTATAGCATCAATTTTCTTTGATGTGGGTTTGATACCATTACCATTTACTTCATATCCAAGAAATGTGATGTCAGTTAAAAAGAAACAACATTTTTTTAAATTAAGAGTCAAACCGCGTTCATTGAATATTTTTAGTACCGATTCCAGGATGTTTATATTTTCTTCAACGGTTTCTGATACGATTAGCACGTCATCTAAATAGACAATGACATTTTTGAAGCGTAAATTGCCCAAAATCTGGTTCATCATGCGTTGAAAAACTGATGGTCCATTCGACAGCCCAAATGGCATGCGCAAAAATTCGTAATGTCCATCTTCCGTTATGAATGCAGTTTTGTCTATTGAACCCTCATCTACACGCAACTGGTAATATCCACTCTTCATATCTAAGCTAGTAAAATACTTGCACCCTTTTAATCTATCTAACAAGTCCTCTATGCGTGGCATAGGGTATTTCTCTTTCGTAGTTATTTTATTTAATGACCTGTAATCCACGCATAGTCGCTTTTCACCCCCTTTTTTTTCTACTAATAGTACAGGACTAGCGAATGAGGACTTGCTTTCGCGGATGATGTTATTTTTAAGGAGGTCGTCAATTATTTTACGTAACAACATCCTATCAGGCTCTGATAACCTGTATGGCCTAGTGTAAATAGACTTGTTCGATTCAAGTTCGATCTCAATTTCAAAATCTTTAATTTTACCTAATGAACTTAAATCAGCCGCGATTGTTTCGGGATATTTTTCAAACAAATCCTTTAAAGCATCGTGATACTTATCCGGTACGTTGAATTTTAGTTCATTAGACAAAACTACAGACACATTCACGGTTTTCTGAAAAGTCAGTTGATTTCCTATTCTCATGTACATAACTGACGTATCCTCGGTCACATTCCGGCCTATCAGGACGTCACAACCCGATAACACGTCAATAATATAGAAATCTACACTCCCAAATTCAATACCGTCTAAAATCAGTGCAGTCGTTACGTAATCTTCTACCAAAACCACAGAACAATTCGAGAATCCTTGCAAATGAATCGGTATTGCCAGCTTTAGTTTCGTTAACTTTAAATGTTTTACTAAATCCGACGTTATTAGGGAGCAATCACTGCCCATGTCAATAAAAACTTTTTGAGAAAAGCCCCCTATACAAGCTACTTTAATAAATTTATTTTTATTTTCACCAGACTCGACAAATTTTACTTCTTTTTTTACTTCGTCAGTTTTTTTGTTTCGACAATAGTTTTCTGAATGTCCTTTCTTACTGCAATATTTACATATTTCTGTACACTCATTTCTTTTGTGATTACCCCCACATCCAAAACAAGTTATCTGCTTTGTGGTTCTGGTAGCCGTTAAATTTTGATTTGACACAGCAATACGACTCGATTGTTCCGATTTCAATGAATTTCCTAGGTCGATTCGTTTATACGATGATTGAGGCACCTTATGTTCACTGACAGCGCCATGATTCGTATTACTATAACTACTTAACCGACCGTGAAGAAAAGATGCAAGTTGGTCGCATGTATTTATACTTCCGGCATCCACCGACGCACTTATGTTAGGATCGTCGATGTTGCCCGTAATAATAGAAATTATGTCCCGATCGGAAAAATTCAAACCTAACTTGTCAATTTTACATTTTTGTTGAAAGTAAAATTCATACAAATGTTGGCGTACTGTAGGTTTACAATCAATGATTTCTTTAAGTAACGCGAACATGTTACGTTTTGTTTGAAATGTAAATGATATTTTATCTCGCCATTGTTTCCATTTCCAACTAGCCCAACTACTCTCATTTTTTAAAAAGGAGTCATACCAAGTTTTTGCTGTTCCTTTGAATTTATTGACAGCCTGGTAAATTATCACCTGATCCTTCCAATTAAATGTTTTAGCATGCAAATCAACAATATTGAGCCAATTATTTACTTTATCTGTAAGGGGGTCAAAATCTGGCACCATTGAGTTCAAAACCATACTATAGCAACCCGCTACTTGACTATCGACTGACTTCTTTGTTTTTTTACGAATGGGTGAAAATAAAGGTTTACCAATAATAAATGATTACAAAATGTTTATTCGTTATAACTTCATGAAGAATGTATAAAAATAACTAATAATAACTTCTTGTTAAAACAGTTTATTTTCTCATAAAGAACAATTTATTGAAGTAAATAAGCTAGTTGGTTAACTATGATAATCAGGCTATTGTATCTTAGTAATATAATAATATTGTGCTGATTACTACTGTGTGTCGGTACTCTAAATAAATCACAATATTCTACAAAAATCTACCCACGTAAAAGTAACAAATGCAGACAAGTTGTCACAATACAATTAAATGACTCAGTAGTACTACTTTTATTCTACTGCGAGTGAGTTCGTTCTAACTCAAACCTCAAAGTTAACAAATCGTATTTAATAGGACTTAAAGAGGTTATAGCTTAAGTGTTCATTTTCATTCCGAAAAGAAGATTGAAACTAAACCTCAAAATAATCCAGATTACGGATAAGACAAAATATTATTTGAATATTACTAAAATAAATAAATATTTGTAATTTATAACTTAATGTTAATGTTTTTTCCGTTAACTATGTTTTTTGAGCTGATTCTCGAGCTGGTTGATGCGAACCTTCTGCGTGGAGTGCACGGCGCACGGTTCGTAAAGATGTGTCGAATAATTCGGCAAAATGTCTTGTCGTTTTGAAACCACTTGTTTCATATTCGCTGAACGTGTGCTTGTTATAGGAGCTGGGGTCTTCCACTGTGCTTTCCACGGGCAAGGCTACCGCCTTCCTCATATCTTTTCACCCACCGACTCACAGTAGGTATTTCACTAAAACAAAAAAGGGGTACTGTTAGGCTACTAAGCAAAATACACACTTTATGTATTACCTACTATTTAGAAACAAAATTATTTAAAAGGGCAATTTCACATAGATATTAAGTTTATTGTTATTTTCATCGTTCTATAATCTAGGAAATAAATTTACATTGAAATTTTATATTTTTATTCTATTTAGACATTGTGATATTTATAAAACGTTTAAAAATAACTACAAGGATCAGCAGTTATACTTTAATTAAATAAATGTTTAATATTTATATTTAAATCATAATACTCACACTCAGTCCGGTTTCATCACATAGGTATTTGTGATATAGGTATTAAGTCCACTTTTATGCAGCGCAATAATATTCGCTTTCATTTCTATATTTAAATTTGCTTACATTTTAAAATGAATTAGAAGAACGCTAATAGATGAAACACACGTCACTAGCACACAATATCAACCAACACCGTTCTATAAGTCGCGGTGAATGAGTCGTAAATCATTTAAATTTATTTAGGTTTCTGTGGGTATAATGATAAAGTTTTACGAGTTTAGTGAATAAGAAGAACAGAACAAGAAACTATACTCAAAAGTGATTTTTAAAACAATAAAAAGACTATCACACAGCGAGTGGGATTCGAAACCGCGACTCGCTGCGCTCAAACGCGATAATCAAGTGCGGTAACCGCTCAGGGGCCTAAGTCTACTAATTTATAAACGTTACAATGGTCTCTCAATGGTGTGTTTTTGACAGTTTTTGTATGGCAAATCTGTCAAAAACTTACCATTGAGAGACCATTGTGACGTTTATAAATTAGTAGACTTAGGCCCCAGCTATCATGCCATTTGCTTTAACGGTTGAATTTAGGAAATACATTCATTCGTAAACGTATGAGAGTGTGTGTATATAGTATTATAGCCTATAGAAATTGCTTATTATAAGAAGGTCGTAAGTTAAAGCGAAGTGTCAATCTATTGCTTTTTGAGATTGGGGCACCATTAGTGAGGGCTACTGTACATAGAATGAAACCACAAGAAATATTATATACAGTTGTTTAAAAAGGAATCTTATACCTTATCCTGCAAATATTCAGATACACTGTATTATGCTATAATTATCAAAAAGCTTTTTAGTTTTTTTCTTGAAAATGTTAGGCGATGCAGCCTCTAATAAATATTTAGGTAGATGATTGTATACACGGGGAGCTGTGCAAAATATACTATTATTTAAAAGAGTTGTTTTATTATTAGGACAACAAATTTTACTGTTGTATTTTAAATTTTTTAAAGAAAGTATCGTTAGATATTACAAAATTAATATTTTTATAAACGGGAATGAAATGGTATGGTATGCATGGAAGTGTCAATAGTTTGAGAATTTTAAAAATATTATTTGCAACTATCTATTTATTTAAGTTTAGAAATTGAACGGACACATCTCTTCTGAGCCTTAAAAGCACCATCCTTATGTACAAAATGGCTCCAAAACATTATTCCGTACCTTATAATGGATCCCACATATGGTATGTAGAGATAACAGTCGATATCGCGGCCGTTTTGGAAAGCTTAAGTGTGGCATACGATTGTTGATTAAATTTTAAGCATAGATTCTCAATGTGTGTTTTCCAATTTAAACTGCTGTCAATATTTAAGCCCAAAAATTTTGTAGTGTCTACGTGAGAGACTTTTTATTTGAGTATTTGATGTTAATGTCTCTAAACTGTGCAACCCTATTGCGAAATATCATTATATTAGTTTTATCAAGATTTAACTTTAAATTGTTGGATCCATTTGATATCTTTTTCGATAGCTCCATTAATACCCTGTTCTGTTTAAAAAATTAAAAGTAGTTGGTTTTATATTTTTTGGTAAATCGTTGATGTAAATAATAATGGTCCCAATACACTTCCTTGTGGGACTCCTAAGTTCACATACCCTTTTTCTGATGTAAAATGAACCTGTTTATTGATTTTTGCGCTTATGGATTTTCTATTTTTAAACCTGCTCTTAACGGGGAATAAAATAAGAAACCGGAACAGAGCCTTGTTGTTGGGTACCTACTTATTGAATTTTTAACAGTTCCTATTAGGTACACACTGTGCACACTTAGGGACGGCTGATTCCAATTACATATATGGGCAATACCTACTAATCCCGACTAATATCCCTACTTAATATTATAAATGCGAAAGTAACTCTGTCTGTCTGTTACGCTTTCACTCCTAAACCGCTGAACCGATCGTCATGAAAGTTGGTGAAGATATAGCCTGGGATATAGAGAAAGAAAATTTTTTACGCGATCACCGACATCCACGCGGGCGAAGCCGCCGTCAAAAGCTAGTTGTTTATAATAGAGACAGAATTCTATAGTAGATTGTTGGTCGGTGTTCTATTTTATAAAAGAGAGCACACTGTTAAATACAAATTCGATGATAATGCTATACACTTATTTGTACCTATGATTTAATCGAGAAAAGGTGGTAAAAATGAGGAAGGTTGCGACTGCGAGCTAAGTGCCCTGGATTGACTGAACATAACTCCTTCAGTTTTGATTAAAAGGTTCTTTAATAAACACTGTCAGATTATACTAACAATCATCAAACACATCGCCAAAACCAACCACAGAATCCCGATACTACTGCCAACCTCTATCTTAAACATGGCAGGGACATCAACGCACAACCTGCTACCATCGATTCAGTAAAAGCTTCTGAACGAGCGATACCTCTGAGTTAATTATCCGTCGGTTATTATAACAAAAAAAAAAACTGTTCACATAATACATTTTGACCGTGTAGATACTTTTTAGGTCCTAAGCGTGTCGATGGCAAAAAATAATAAAAAATAACGTTTATAATGTGTACAGTTATTTAAATTTGTTTGGCCCAAAATTCAGTAACGTGAATACCGTTCGCTGATGCAGCCATTAGGTTCTCACGTGTGCAGGTAATAGGGCATGCGGTGCAAGATGGGAGGTGAGCCATTGTCTGCGGAGAGACACCGCACACATACCGGAGATCTGAGCCGTCCATGAATCCCCACTTGTAGAGGTTGTCCTTGCTGCGACCTACTTGGGTTCGAAGTCTATTAAAGGTTTTCCAAGTAGGCCACGGTAACCGGGTGTGGCCGGGAGGCTCTCTGATGATTCAATGAAGAAACCAGGAGGCTTAAGTAGTTCTTGCCAAAGATCGCGTCTTCATTAATTTTTTTAGGTAACAGACTAAAAATGTCTACGATAGCACCTAGAATCATGTGCTGAATTCATTACAGTTTACGCATCGATGCCCCTGCCACCCTGTTTGTATCGTGAGAACTCGCCAACACGTGTGCCACATATTTCTGATTCATCATATCAAATTAAGAAATCAATATCCAAGGGGTACTCCATGGCAACAGTTTTAAGGCAGCCCCCGTAAGAACCCCTTGCAATACAATATGCAGCGACTTCCGGGCGCCGCGCGCACCCCTCGGTTTCGCGGGCTCGGCTCTGCCCTGACATCGACCTGCCTTTTCCGGTGAAATTTGAACGTGGAAAAATAAAATAATAGTTTTTTTTATTATCATATTAAAGTAGGTACCTACACACGGCTACACATCAAGATGTAAGTTTACGCTGATCTCGCACTGTACGGAAATCCTATACAATGCGAGATCAGCGTAAACTGGAAGTGTATAGCTTGATGTATAGCCGTGTGTACTATCGACCTTATTGGTCTAGTGGTCGTAAGCGCTACTTCTGAGCATAAGGCCCTGGGTTGGATGCCCAGGTCGGGCAGTGTTATTGGGTTTTCTATCTGGAATTTCTCAGTAGCAGCCCAGAGTCTGGACTTCTGCCCAGTTGATGTCAATAGGCTCGCTCCTTACTACATGGGACTTAAACATAAGTGGTGAAATTTGGGTGTACTATAGATACACCTGTGCACGACCCTTTTTGGGGTAACAAGATGTCATGTTACGTTATGATGATACAATTTTGATGAAAAGTACCCTTCGAAGTGAAAGTCAGTGTACTGGTGAGTTCCATTTTGAAGGGTGCTGATGAAAATGTAGGACTATCCTAAACTTGGGTAACTAAAGGTAAAGCTTGAGAAGAAGGTCAAACAAATCTAAAGGTAAATACGTCATCTTTATCAGAAGAGGTAATTATTATCGTCTCCTATGCATGGATGCGGGCGACGAGATGTAAGTAAATGAAAGTCAATAATATTCTGAATAGTAACAAGTCCCTGATCACATTAGGGAATGAACAATAATGTAAACGGGTCGATTTCAAATTTCGAATTAAAATGATACTTTTTTGTTTGATTTCTTAAATACCCGTTTTTTGGGTTATTAATGGTATAACCTCACTATATGAGGTTATATTAACTTAAGTTAAATAAAATATTAATGATTTTTTTATGAAAACTATTGAAAAATTGAAATCAATGTGACACGAATGAGTGATGTTGTTACACTAATGAAATTATCTAAAACACTAATGAGATTAGATGCCTACTAATGACAATTAAAAAAAAAACAACTGTAACCATTCATTTTAATAATTTTGCGATGTACTCTATATCAGAAAATTAAAATAAAACTAACCCAAATGGATTAAATCAGTTTAATGTTTCTTAACAATCATAAAAATATTATTTGGATGCGTATAATTCAGTCTTCTTAGAGGAACTCTAGGATTAAAATGTAATAAAAAAAATTAAGCACAATCTTCAAACAAATATATAACAACTAATCACAGTCTAAACACACATAAACTAAAATTATCCATATAATTAAAAACAGTAGTTTTCTTTAAACTTAAAAGTACTCAAGTGTTGATTCAATTTTTAAGTCTTCCATATTACAATCAATATTTTTGTATTTATCTATCCATAATTTTGCTGATTTTGGTCTTGCTTTTCTTTGGTTTTAATCATTATTTATATAAAATTGTCTTCTTGATTTCTGCTTCTGCTTTCCTTAATGATAATCTTCACCAGAAATATTCTGTCTTAATCATTCAATCAATCTTCGGATGCCTGTTGTTGATTCAAAAACGTAAGAAATTCTTGTTGATGTTGTTGCCCAAATCCGGACGCCATTATGTTGCTTTGATTTACCATAAATGACTGATTTTCCCAAGTACCTTTAAATTTAGCGAGTGGTGTAACATTCTGCTCTTTGCGAATTCGAGAAGTTGGAGCTTTATTGGGCTTATTGGCGTGTTTAATGGTGATATCGCTCAATATTTTAATCTTCTTATTAGGTATGATTTTAACATTACCTACTTGTGAATCTATTGCACTTTTGTAAATTTTATGCAATTGCATGTGCTTGTCGTGCTTACAAATGGTGTCAACACACTCGTAACAACTCAATTTTCTAAACTCAAGGAACTCCGATTCGGAGTTCCAAAGCACCTGGTGGACTAACATAGTTCCTTTAAAAGGAGCTATGTTTTTGGGGAGATGAATTTCTTTTTCTCTAATCTCATGTTCTTCTACAACCCAACAAATGTTGAGAAGTCCCCCACATCACGCCCGAATTTTACTTGGTAGTCTGCCGTCCTTTTAACTACGGCGCCAACACCATCGGGAGCACCTTTACCGTGGCCGGCTTCCTGATAGTTCCAAGTTACCGACTTTAATGATGAGAAGACATTTTGGAGTTGTGTCATAATGTAAAATATATACTTGTTGCGATATTGACTCGAAGGGCTATCTGTTAGTATATGCACAGTAGTAATATTAGGAGATTTTTCAAATACAAACTCCAGTGCTTTCTGCAAATGAGCCCACACTGCTGGTGAATCGTGTCGAGTGCATTCACTAACTGTGCATAAAGAGTAGTTAATGATTTCCCTTCCCTTTTTAATATAAATTACTACTGTGTGCAAAGAAACCTGGCCACGACTACCTCCAAAGTGCAAGCTTTGTACTTCTTCAGCGAATTTATAGCTATAATTTTCCGAAAAGTCCATGTGGACTAAAATTTCGTAATCATTCAGGGATTTTTTCAGCTCTGTTATAATTTGGTATTGGTTGATAATATTCGCAGTGTGTGAAAGGAATTTAGGAAGAGAATCCTCTAGTTTTAATATCAGATTTCTTATTTGAGTTGTGCGTTTAAATTTTTTAGTGATGTTAATTTCTTTTTGACCCACTTTTTTCTTATCCCTACCCCACTCATAGTATTCTATTTCTTGATCGTTACTGAATTCGTTGTATGGTATGACTTTATTTTTACAAATTTGACATGTACGAGAAACACATTTAAGATTATATTTGTCACAGCACAAAATATCCAACATATTTTGAAAGTTAGTTATATCAACTATCCCTTTTTTCTTCAAACTCGAGATTAAAAGATCCATATTTGTGTGAACTGTACAACCACAAGTATCTCTGTCATCTCTAGGAAGGTAAACCCAAAACGGACGTAGTCGTGCGAATGTAACATAGCTTATTCGTATGTTTTTCGTATGTGTTCCATAAACTTTTTGTGCAATTTTTTTACAGAGTCCAGTAAATACCGCTTTTGTTTCGTAACTCCGAACTTTTTAACACATTGTTTTTTACCGGCAGTATTGCGACTATTGATATCATCTTCATAAAATCGTTCCACTAACTCTTGGATACTTTTCCCTCCTTCTAAAATCTTCTTTTGTAAACAGCTGCGTAGGCACTTCCTATAGAGGTCATAATTTCGTCTTGGACGTACAGTATTTGACTTAGTGTTATCTTCTGTAGCTTCATTTATGCCTGTTTTTTTTATTTTCCACATTTTCTTTTTCTCGATTATTTTTCATAATATTTATTTTTCGCAATAGAACTCTGCACCTGTGTTGGTATTTTTTAATTAAACATGACATTTCTTTCTTTTCCAAGAGGTGCTTTCGTTTTAAAGCCTTAATTTTGTTCAACAAGATTTTGTTTTTTAACTTATTTTGCCGTTCTGTATCAGGTGCATCCAATGGGTCGCCAGTTTTATCATCAGCTGTAGAATCTATTTCAGTTCTTTGTGGGACAATCACTTCTTGTATCTTTTTCTCTTTTAATTTCTTCTCGTGATAACGTTTAGAATTTTCCTTCCACTTTTTCCGTTGTAATCTTTGCTCTGTTGGAGACATTTGGTTAATAGTTTTCACCTTCTTACTCTCTTTTCGTTTTAGATAAGCTTCTCTTTTTTTAGCTCTTTCAGCGGCATATTTTGCTGGGTCGTTTTTAATTTGTTTATATTTTTCTCTCCTTGCTACTCTTCTTCTTTCTAACTCATCTTCACTCATCCTTTTCTTATTCGGCATAATGTCCTAAAAAAAGAATTTCATACACAAAAGCCATTAACCCCTAGCTTAATTACACTAAGCAACACTCAAACTCAAAATATAAACACCGATAGTAATATAATTTATAGCAAATTTCGTAGATAATCATGTAAATATAACTATTGATTTTCATCATATCACACACAAAAAAGAAGAATTAAAAAAAAAAACAAACTGCCTTTGACGTAATCATGCGGAAAGCCTTAATTTTTTGTTAATAATTCATTATTATAATATTTCACTAGTGTTACATTCAATATCATTAGTGTTACTTGAAAAGTTGACACAAATGACAGTAACACTAATGATATTTGGAACAAACATATAATTTTTAAGCTTGTGGAACTTTCTAGATGGCAATCGATTACATTTAAAATATCCATGTTCTTGTAAGCTATAAGAAACACTGTGTTATAAAAATTCGATTATAATACCTTTTGCAATAATGGTTAAAAGATGAATGAGTCGAATTTCGTCCACGGCACTGAAATCGGTAGAAATATGAATATCTCGCAAAAAATACGCAACGCACCACCGCTCTGAATAAACGCTGCTAGGCCACTGACGATGTGTCGGCGGGTGGGGTGAGGCGGGGCCCGGGAGCTCCGTGGATTTAATATTATGACGGTATTTACTTACGCTACACTAATGATAGATAAACCATGATCAATGTTTAAAACACTAGGATAAGAGTATTCTATTATTCTCAAATGAAAAATTTATACTATTTTTGAATGTTTGGACATCATGATGATATGAAATATTAAATAAATAGAATTTCTACGAGTAACTTCGTTTTTATCCGACTTTATTTCAACGTTAACGGAAAATGAGTAATATCTTCATAAGGGACTAAATGTTATAGTTTTAGTTTTCTCGCAAATGGCACACTTTTGGGTATTGTTTTGTTTTGGAACGTAAAAAGGTAAATGAAGACTACAATATGAAAAAAAAAAAACAAAAACTATCGCTAAAAAAATTCAAAGTTATTAGAGATGACAACATTTTTAGCTCTGTTTGAAATCGACCCAAACGACGTTCCACCGAGAAAGGCGAGTGGCGACCTACGTGAGGCTCGAGCGGAAATCAATCAAGTTACTGCATTGCAAGGGTAGTCCCAATCACAGAATACTCATACCAATGTCGATCTCTCTTCGCGTTCTTATTTTCCCGGGGTACGTCAAGTTGACAGCTGTCAAAATCGTTCTAAAATACTTTTTTTAAACGCACCGTCAAATCTAAATCAAAGTATAAAACTAAACATGCACATAAAAGAAACTGTTCTGATCATGCGTTGCTATTTTATTTTCGTTACTCACTAAAAACGCACAAAGGCAGTGATTTATATAGCAGCCAAACTTTTGCTTTCCTAATTATATCAAACTCAATAGTAATTATGATAAGTAGGTAAGACATGAAGACGCTGGCTTCCGCTGGAGCTTAAAAGGATTCAAAATCAGGAGGGATAAAATAATTTTCCTTCGAAATTTCCCCTGTGTCTGAGCGTGAATAATGTACAACGTAGCGTAATAAAATGAATTAATAACACGATAAAACAATTAAGCAAACTGCTTTGCATTTAGCCTCGGAAAGGGAACAGCTAAGCCATAACGTATAAAGCTTTTAAAACACAAGCTGTATTTTCTAGGACTTTATTTTTAAAGTTATGAATAGTGAAAGAGCTTGAAAAATTTTCATTTATGCGGCGACACGCAAGCTAGACGGACGAATCTAACTTAGGACAGCAGAAGTCGTAAATTCAGACTCGTTTCCAGTCAACCTTTAAAAACAAACCCTAATTCCGAAAAACACTTTCATTTACAATCTGAATACTTTTTAAAGATAATTGCTGAGCCAGTGCTTCATAGGTATGTTCGAAAAAGTCTGCTCAAAAACTGCAAAAGGACAATAATTGTTGTCTTTTCTGTCAAAATGCCTTTGCTACTATTGGGTTTTTTCTGACAAATTTATTATTATAAGTAGTTTATTACGGAGTTTCCCCACCGACTACTTTGATCGGGGTGTCAACATTTATATGAAAGTTTCATTTTCCACAGTTTTCAAAATACTTCCCTAGATCGTAGATGTTGTTTCAACTAGATGCGACGATGTGCTTATCTTTACAATTTTTGTTGTTTGAGCCGGAATGTTTAATTCTCTGTAGTCTACGGGGACGCATTCATAAGGTTATTTCGTCATCGTCACAAATACGTGTTTTAGTGCGAAAGAAAAACAACTAATTATTGGTTAATGAATTAATAACTATTTAAATAAATAGTAAATCATCGAAATCGCACTTTCGCAGAAAATTATAATACTTATCGTATAGTCTTGACGCTCTGGCAGTCCGTTTGTCGGTCTGTCTACGTCAGCAAACGTGTCATTAAACTGAAACCTAAAATAGACGAACAGCTGTTCTCACAATGACGACATCTCTTTGAGGCGTTTCTTCTACAACTTCGCTTTGGAATCAAAACCAGAACCATTCTAAAAATGCTGCCAATTATTTGTAGATTTTACTCCGTTTTGTCATGTGTTTGGTCATTACTCCCACGAAGCATCTGATTCTGACAGTGATGTTTAATAGTCTCGTCTATTTGTAAGTGGACTTTAATCACGTCTTTGCACTTGTAGTCTGAGAAAAAGAAGCTGTCTTCGGCACTCGAATCGCAGTAGGTGAACTTTAGAGAATTTAGAGAATATGAACTTCGATTAAGCATTTAATAAGTCAATCTACCTATTTAGCCTTTTCCCAACTATGTTGGAGTCGGCTTCCAGTCTAACCAGATACAGCTGGATATCACTATTTTACATGGAGCGACAGCCTATTTGACCTACAAAACCCAGTTACTGGGTAATACGGTACCCTTTTGGTAAGAATGGTTTGTCAGACTTTCGGGCTTCTCACGAACCGTCATTACTGTTAAAGATCCACGAATAACAGCCAACGGCTTTACGTGCTTTCCGAGACATTTCCGAGGATTGGTAAAAATGTTCACCCATCCACGGATTAGTCGTAGCCAGCGTTGCTTACCATGAACGATCGACTGTACGGCTGTTGTTACTTAGTCACAAGCCTCTTGCATTATAATGTGTTAAGTATCTACACTGCTAATTTGTGGATACTTAAAATTCTGATAACGGAAAGTACGGGTGCAGGT
This sequence comes from Polymixis flavicincta, assembly GCA_949987655.1. Lineage (NCBI taxonomy): Eukaryota > Metazoa > Arthropoda > Insecta > Lepidoptera > Noctuidae > Polymixis > Polymixis flavicincta. Next base: position 13,023,559 of record OX465190.1, on the reverse strand, counting down.
GTAATTTTACAGGCAATTGAGACGTTCAGCTTTGTCTCTGAAATGGAAACGTATCTATGATCTAGGTATGTTCTGTGTTATTAGGTTTAGTTTCCACACTTAGTCCTTTAACTCCACTTGGACCATTGTGCGTGAGCCATGGCGGCCGTCAGTGGTTATTCCAACCAGCCCACCTCCCTCCAGAAGTTAGATATATGATAAATGAAGTGCTCTGTTGAGAACATCCGTGTAAGATTTGGGTGGTCCGAAGGTTTCTGTTTCAATCTGGGCTACGCCTGCGCAACGGTTTCCTCAGCCTCCATGCAAGCCTTGCACAGGGGGCTGTCCGTTATGCCTATTGTGTAGAAATGTTTGTTTAGCGGGGAGTATCTCGTGATGGTCCCAGTCACCAGACGCAGGTCCTTTCTGTCCAGGCGTAACTGCCATTCAAAGATGGCATTGCTTCCCTAGACTGCCTGCAGCCTGGTGTTGAGGTCCACCAGATCTCTGCTTGTGTGTGGGTGTAGTCCTGAAGCCACCTGCGCAGCTGGTTGAAGGGGATGGTAACGTATCTGTGATTACTCTGATATTACAGATAGACGGCAAAATAACACAAAATTAATGTATTGTAAGCCAGAGCAGTATGTAAAGATCACAGCAGTTGGCGTTCTATAATTTCTGCTGCCATGGGCAAAAGATATAGAGTGTGTAACGAATGCCCTAATTGTCCACAAATATTGAAAACTCCAAGCATAAAACAAAGTCTTTATTTATACCCTAATTAATGTTACCAAGCAACAGCAGCCATTTATTATTTGTATTCATACTAAAGCGAACAAACTCGGCATTTCAGAAGCAGTAGTTTATCTTCATAAAACAATATTTGCTTTTAATTACTACTGCTCTTGTGGACAGTATGATAAGCCCGCTCAGCGGCGCATTACATTGTGAGTCCAATTAGGACTTCGCGCGTCTCTATACTAGTTTTATTTCATTATATCTTTTGAAGCCATGACAGATTTACATATACTTGGTGTCAGGAGATCAACGCGCATCCTTGCGTAAGCGTAACACACTATTAATCAGTATCTTAACAATTTTGAGGGTTATTGCCAATCCATTGCTACATATGTTCGAACAATTGGTCTGCACAGCGACGTAGATAACGCAATGAATGTTGTCGAACTGTCATAATGATAGCCCTTTCTACTGACTATGTTACGCAGTAACCTGCCCCGCTGTTATCATCGATTTAGTACATGATTCTGAAACTGTCTGTTATTAAATAAAAAAAATCACCGCTCTATTGCACTTTTCTATGAAACAGCTGTTTTTTGTAAACCGAGAAACATTTCTACGTGGTCTAGAATCATCTGAATTCATGCTTACAGTTTCCGCATCGATGTCCCTTACCGGCCTGCATGCTTATGCTGATCTTGCTACTACCTTCGGACTATGAGATGAGGCTACAGGAACAGAGAGTGCTGTTGTGTCTGCGCCCACACTCGTGCGCTATAATATCTCGTACGAACCTAGCTATAGGTCATATCCGTTGAGATTGGTCGCCCTGAGAGAAAATTGATCGAGAGGATATAATTAATACTAGTGGTCGTCCGGTAGCCAAAATTCGACCAGATTTCATTTAAATTTTGATCAACAATATTAGCTTTAGGCACTTCTCCATATAAACTTAAACTGAGCCTTTCAAACTCCTCCGTCCCCGTAATTTTCGCAAAAAGTTTTAGCTTGTAAATAGGTAGATATGCTGAAACATTCCACTGATTGTGGATATTTTCTTGTGGCCCTGCATATTGCATAAAACGTCATACCACACAGCTTCTCGGTCATGGCTGACATCCCCGGAAGTGTTGGCAGAGAGAGATGTATATTATTATATTACAGGTTACCTAGATTACATGTCTGAGCATTGTTTGACCAAATCAATAGACCTGCCTATGTCTAAGAGTTCCTGACAGAACTATTTTAAGTCTGTTGCGTCTTCTTCTAGTGCCGCGTCATAACTGAAAGCCATTATCGTGCTAGTACCGATCGTTGAGCTCGGTTAAATGACATAGCTATACTCGTATGTGCGGTCAATCAAGTCACTAATTGAGATAAGTAAGTTCTAGGGTTGCCGAATATGGATGAAGTTGAAAAAAAAACCGATGAAAGTATTCGATTGAAATATAAACGAACTGTTTGTTTTCTATTTATTCAATTAAACTTTAAATGTATGCGGCGACTCTAGTTATACTAACGTCGTAGTGGCTTTCGGTAAGGACGCAGAATTAGAATCGAATAACACTGACAGCTGAACGGCATTCCAATTGTGGTCTTCTTACTCATCCATAATCGATTGTCTCTTTACAACAATACCTAATTGGTTCCTCTCTTATCTCCAGGAAATGCGGAGAAAAGGAGGTGAGCGACCAGGACTGCGTGGCGATAGGTAGCAGGCTGCGGGGCGCGATGGGGACCCGCCGGCCGGCCAAGTTCTGGCCGCAGCTATGGGCCACCGTCGTCAGGAACCTCCTGCTCAAGAAACGGGATACGAGAAAGACTCTTGCCGTTAGTATTCTTTTTTTCCAGTTATAGCTGTGCCAAATTTTGATTTCGTACTCAACTGCCTCCAATTTGATTCAAGTCCGTTTATTTTTGCAGAATCATTTGGACACTATTGAAGTTACGGCTCATTATATATTAAAATGGTCGATCAGTTCTTGTGCTACTTTCAGATAGCTTTTTTCCTTTTAATTTCTTATTCAGATGTTCAATTTAATTCTTATCTTACTAATTCAATTATTAAATATGTTGAACAGATTGGGTGCCTTTGAACTCTAAATTGAAAGTATTTTTGGAAGAATTAGAGTTAAAACGTCGAAATCAGTCAAAATAGAGTTAAAACGTCGGCGTCGTTTTCATTAACTACAGACAAGTCATACTAACTGCTTCATTTTGTAGGAGGTGTTAGTCCCGCTATACTCTCTGGGGGTGCTGATCTTCTTGAAGATGTTGGTGCCGAATCCCAACTTCCCGGAGGTGCGGAAACCAGGCCGGCTGCTGAGGATACACCACGACGCCTTCCCGGAGAACCATTCTGTCGCTGTTGTCGCTGACTGGCTCAACGCCAACGGGACTATGGTATGAAAAAGTATTTTTCAAATGTTTATTTTTTATATATCCTTCAATCCTATTAATAATGTCATGGTGATGATGTAAACAGGTCTTCTCACCAATATTGTATCATAATTTTTAATTATGTATTTCACAAAAGACTTCCCTTGTAGCATCTCGTTTAGCCTAGACATTACCATGCATCGTGGCTGCCCATTGCATCTATGTATTCGGTTCCGTTTTGGCCTAAATCCAAAGCATAGTATTTATCTGGGTACCTACTACTGAGCAAGCAATGAAAGTAAATATTGTTTCAATCTTCTACTTCCCAATTACATTGCAGGGTTTCCTGGAAGAGATAAACTCGTTGCTAGCGGAGTCTCACCAGCACCCAATCCACTGGATCAAGTACAGCAACAATTCGGAGCTAAACGACGCGTATCACAACGACGCGAAGAACTTCCCCATCGCCGTTATCTTTCATACTGATCCTACATCTAATACTGAAGCCCTTAGGTAAGGGGACATTTAAGAATTCAAATTATAGCGTAGTCACCAAGAACTCTAAGTAAGAAGAATGGTTATCCATGACATGCGTCAGTGAGTGTGTGAGGACATAGCTTGCGTTACGCGGCGCTTTGGTCAAAAACAATATTCAGCCCACGGAGCAAATACAAAGAGTCAGCACGAGTAAGTTTTATTGAGGGTAAGGACTAGGTTGGGTGTGGAACAGCCAATACTTTAAAAGAGTAATGGTCGAGTTACTTGCTCGATCTTCTTCATAAGAAACTACCTTTTGGAAGCGGCAACTAGAAAAATGTGTTTTGTTTTTTGTAAATGAAGTTTTAAAGTGCCTTATAAGTGCCTTTTTGAAATAAATTCTTCGAATTACTCGTAGACTTATTAGGTAGGTATCTCATAAAACTTCAGTAGTTCGCAAATATTAGGAATTGGTATTAGGGCAAGAAAATGATGGTAATACATCGTTTCCTGATCCAAAACAGGAAAATTGTCCTGCATTGAACCCAAAATCTGGACTTTAATTTCGAAGTAACAACAATAATGCAGTAACCCAAATTACTGCGCAATTAATCGTATCGATCAACAATCGTTCAATTTATAAAAGATGCACTTTATGCATTGAATACTTTTGACAATAAAGAACGGATGACAATCACCCAACTACGCAAAATGTTCACGTTACGTGGGAAAATGGCGCAGTATCAAAATTGCGCATTACGCAGATCCTTTCACAGTTACCCATTTTAACTCTTACAGCAGCCATCCAACATCATCATCATTTCAGCTTAGAGACATCCACTGCTGAACTTAGGTCTCCCTCAAGCTCAGCCACTTTGACCGGTTCTATGCTTCCCGCATCCAGCGGATTCCTGCGGCCTTCACAAGATCATCGATCCACCTTGTGGCAAGGCCTTCCAACTCTACGTCTTCCGGTATGCGGTCGCCATACTAGAACCTTTCGCCCCCATCGGCTATCTGTTCTGCGAGTAATGTGCCCTGCCCACTGCCACTTAAGTTTGGCAAATCTTTGGGCTATGTCGGTCATGTTGGCTTTCCTACTGATCTCGTCATTTCTAATTCGATCACGTAGGGTTATCATTACCCTTTGGGTGGCTTTCAGCCTTTTAATAAGGTCCATTGTGGTCGACCACGTTTCAATACCATAGGTCATCACTGGCAACACGCACTGGTTAAAGAGTTTCGTCTTAGGACATTGCGGCAGCAACCCAACACCACCGTTATAGTAATGAGAATAAAGTTCACAGTGATTTTGACAGTGATGAAAGATCACAGGTAAAATAACTGTGAACATTTTGTACCAGTAACTAGAAATGGCGCGTGTCTTTAGGTCTTTTAGATAACATAGACAACGTGTAGGTTGGACATGAAAACCATTAGCGCTGGAATGGACAATGTTTCTTATGCCAAGAAAGCTGTTTTCAGCGTGTTGATGACTCAAGTAATGTAGTGACGACGTGTTTAGACGTAATAATACCTACACATGTGATGGTAAACACTCTAGAAAAATGTCATATTATTTATATCAAATGTCATATTTGGCCCGATTGCGGCGAAGAAAGAAGGGCAATATTTTCTCATTTTGAACTCAAACAAAATGTTTATCTGATAGTCGCCTAACGCATAATATGAATAACTAGCTACTGCCGTGGATGTCGGAAATTATTTCACGAGAACATGCTCCAGGAGCATAAAGTACTTATAACATCAACTATCTGCCAGTAAAAGTCCCGTCAAAATCAGTCCAACCGTGTTGGAGAGTAGCCGGAACAAACAGAGACAATATTTAAACAATTGTTTTTTTTATAGAGTACTGTATTATTTACAGCATTTAGTAAAAAGATGTAATTTTAACATTACGATATGACACATCGATTTCATTTATTTGTGTGTCTAAGTAGTATGAATTGAGTGTAGAATGAATTTAGAATAGATAGATATACAATTATTTTGTTTCTGACTACTAAGAGATCCATAAATTTATGCTAGTAACTTAAATTAAAGACGAATTAATTGAAAGATAACCCAACAACTAACACAAGAAAACAGAAATCTAGGTTATCTAGAAGTCGTAGTATCTAGTCTTCTCACAAATTGTCTTATTATGGTGGAAGAAGTATATCTGCCTCTACAGCCTTCACGATGCTACTGTGATTCTACTCAGGAGTGAGGCCGTTTTTTTGCGGATGATGGCATTATATCCTTCAGTACGAGTTATCGCGAACATTTCTATTGCACTGCAAAAACGAGGCAGTGCAACAGCATCCTAAAAACATTATATTGGACGCATAGAACACCCAGTGACCTTTTCGCGTGGTTGACCCAAAGATGACACTATGCTTTTTTCTCAGATACACCATTCGAACCAACCCATCGCACATAGGCACACCGTCCACTCGAACACTCACGACCTCTCCAGCGAAATGTCGGGAGAGAACTGCCTCCAAAGACTGGTCATCTGACTGGTCAAGAGGAGGACAGCTCATACCGCTCTCGGAGATGCATGGAGAAGACACGTGTCCTGTGCTGCAGTATTACTACTCAGGGTTCCTGGCTTTGCAGACGCTCATCGATTATATTAAGATTAAGGTATGTACATAGTGGTAGTCATAAAAAACAAGTAGATAAGTAATCATAAAATGATATAATGTGTATGTTCCGTGTGGTGCCGGACGTTAAAGAATAGCACCAACCCATTTCTTCCCGTGGGTGACGTAGAAGGCGACTAAGGGACTTACTAGAGAATGGACCATACTGCGATCGCCAACCAAGTGTGGTGATTATGGCAAATCCCCCCTTTTGTGGGAGGCTTATGTCCAGTACCTAGTGGACGTCTTTCGGCTGATATGATAATATTTATATACCTTGGGTAACCAGGGAGTCTTTAAACAAACCCCGGGACCAGGTTGGCTGGAGCAAGGAAAACCTGTTCTGGTGGAGATTCATAGACGATTCCGCCTTGGAGTGTAAATGTGGTGCTGTTCCACTTCCACCAAAGATGGGGCACTTAATATCATATCCTGCGTGTCCTGTCAGCTGCACGTTGCAGGAACTGATGAACGCTAGTGATGACGCCAAACACGTAGTCGAGTTGAACTTCCAATAAATATTATATTTGTTTATAAACATGAATGATTACTGTTAGAAATATTTAAATCATAATAGATTTTAGGCTGGATTGAGGAGGCCCTGGAAAAGGATGCCTGGAAGGACTTGGGGGAGGCCTTTGCTCAGAAAAAAAAAAAACATTTTTAAACAACTGGGTTTATAGGATTTCTATTATGGATAACTACATGAAATATTATCCATATTATAGCAAATAAATGATCTAACAATACTAACGATGGGCTTTTCGACATAATGACGTCACCGCTATGGTAGTGTTCGAAAGAAACCCTTGAGATGTAAAGTTGCTGAGTTCTTGCACGAACCCCTAACCCATATAATATGATATAGGTATCACAGCAAACGGTATAAATATTTTTTAAGCATATATTTTTTGAGAAATTATTGTGATCTTTCTATTCATCTGTTGATGAGGCTAGAGATTGGAACTAGCTTTTCGAAAGCCCCTAGATATTGCTCTAAAGATTATCTCGAACACATCACTAATATTCATCAACCATCATCACTTTAGATTTCAGCCATTCACTACTTTATATAATAAAACCTATCCCACAGTTTGACACCGACGCAGCAATCCCGCCTCCCCGAATAGATCTCCGACAGTTCCCAAAGCGCCAGCACACCGGCGACTGGCTGGTCATCTTCAGGGTCATCATGCCCATGTACATGGTGATGACGCTGTCGCAGTTCATCACCTACCTGCTGATGTTCGTTGTGGGAGAGAAGGAGAAGAAGATCAGGGAAGGGATGAGGATTATGGGATTGAAGGAATCCGTGTACTGGTTAGTTGAGACTATTTTGATACTTGCAATGTTTTTTAGAGTAAACGGTTCGATGGTTCTTACAGGCTTTGAAAGGATCGTCTGGTTTACTTACCGCGGCTGATATAGATAGACACTTATTAAGCAAAATTGCTTTCACTCCATGTTCAGTTAGCAATATCCAACAATAGACTAACCAGCATTGCAGGTAAGTATCACATAAAAGTTATACAGGGTAAGTTTTTATCCAGTGCGCAAATTGTAACCATGAATTCAGCATATCATTCTAGAACCCCTAGCGCAAATCAGCTGTTCCATACATTTTGACGTCCGCGTAGGTATTGCATTTTTCTATGAAACAGCAGATTTTTTTTTTGCATAACCGGCGAAAAAAATCTGCGCTAGGGGTTCTAGAATGATATGCTGAATTCATGGTTACAATTTGCGCACTGGATAAAAACTTTTCCTGTATGCCATAAACAATGATCATTTGTTAAAAGATTTTTGTTTTCAGGGGTTCCTGGTTCCTTATATACGCTGTCTTCGTTACAATATTGTCCATCGTCAGTACAGTACTACTTTTTACTCTCAAGGTAAATTAAACATTTTATATCCCATATAATGTATATACTAACATTAAATTAATTCATGTTTCAAAATTGTCATGTTGTAATGATACGAATTCGATTCAACAAAAGAGTTTCGATATCTGTATTTAAAAAGATGATAAATATTGCTGGCCAGAATAAAAAACAATGCTGGCGAAATAAAAAGCATTGTCTTACAATACTTTATAATTGTATTCAGAGTTTTTTGGCGGGTTCGTGTTGGAACATGTCACGCGAATTTTCATTTTCATGAAATTTCGTGTAATAGCGCATTAAATTGTTTAATATTGGTAGTGAATTATTCCATTTAATTACGTGTGAGTGCATAAGTGTAGTGAAGGTGAAAATAAGTGACTAACGTGGACTTTTCGTGTTCCTCCCAAAAACTCCTAATAGGTTGTTGTAAAGTTACTGCCGCTTTACAATAACTTTGATTAACTTTGACTTGACTGACTATGACTTTTTTGTAACTTCGTGCCTGATATCGGGCCATTTACTTGATTGAAAATTAAAATTACTTGACCTGGCTAAATGCACAAACCGTGCGAAGCCAAAACAAAAAAAAAAATGCCGGCCAGAAAAAACAACAATGCTGTCGAAATAAAAAGCGTTGTCTTACAATACTTTTTAATTTTATGGAACAAAAGACGTCTAGCGGTAAATTAATATTAAACGCTCGTGTTTTCGTAAATGAAATCGAAAAGAGTAAGAAAAAACTAATAAATATTAGAAATTTTTGGAAAATTTGTGCTTATCAATTAAGTTTATTTTATTTCAGGTTTTCCAGCATTCATCTTACATCTTGATATTTCTGCTGATGCTGCTGTTTGGCTTTACGATTATCACCTTCGCTTTCATGCTGACTCCGTTCTTCGATAGAGCTAGGGTAAGGAACTTTAACCATTTGACTGTTATTTAATTAATCGTCTGCCTAACTCTTCGGGGAATAAAAAGCGTGAATTTATGTTACGTTGTTTTAATCTGTGTTTGCTTTGTATTATAAAAACTACGCTAGGCTATGCAGGGGATGAGCAAGTTATTTAAGTAAATGTTTCATATACTCGTATATATTATAACCGTTTGTATCGTTGTACATCTGCCTAGCCTTTTCCCAACTAGGTATATTGGGTTCGGCTGCCAGTCTAACCGGATGCAGCTATACCAGTATTTTACGTGCTTTCCAAGGCACGGAGGGGTCTTGGTATGTAAAGATGGTCACCCATCCACGGACCAACCGCGGCAAGCTTAGGTTAACCTGATCGATCGACCCGTGCAGCTATTGTTACTTAGCCACAAGCCGTTTGAAACGTTTTACATGAGATAAAATCAAAGGTTATAGACATTAAAAATTTACACAAAAAATTTGAACATTCGGGATCATAGGTAGCCCAGCCCAGTGTTGGCCCAGTGATATCGGCCCGAACTTACAAGTTGGAGGTCTTTAGTTCAAATGATTAATTTCTGATGAAATGCACTGCCACTGCTCTCAAAACGGTGAAGGAAAACAACGTGACGAAACCGGCGTGTCTTGGAACCAAAAATTCGAAGACGTGACATCTACCAACACACACTGGGCCCGCGTGGTGTATTATGGACCACTCCCTCTCACACAGATGAGGCCTGTGTCCCAGCAGTGGGAACATTATAGGCTGATTATGTATATCGTCTAACCTACTATGATGATGGGTCAGAACAGTTCTTTATTTTATAAAAATACTTCTCTTCCATCAGACGGCAGGCATCCTGGGCAGCTTCGCGGTGAACCTGATGAGTGGACTGTACTTCATCCAAGTGTTCGTTTCCAACGCAGACTCTCTCGCCTTCTGGTTTGTGTCTCTCATCAGTTCCAGCTGTTACGCACTCGCTATGGATAAGGTACGGTTTAAAAGTAATTTATTTGTTTAAGCTTTTGCTCGCGGCTCCGCCCGCATCGATGTCGGTTATCGCGTAAAAATGTAGCCTTCTCTATACCCCAGGCTCTACTCTGCTAAATTTTATGACGATCGGTTCAGCGGTTTTTAAGTGTAAGCGTAACAGACAGACAGAGTTACTTTGGCATTTATGATATTAGTAGTAGGGACTTAGTAGAGGATTGTATGACCGAGACTAAAATGTTGCTGGAATTTTTCCTCCTTCAAAGTAACTGAGGGTTTTCTTATTTTTTTTGGGTTTTGGCTTCGCACGGTTTGTGCATTTAGCCAGTGTCAAGTACTTTTTCTTTTCGATCAAGTAAATGGCCCGATATCAGGCACGAAGTTACAAAAAATTCATAGTCGTCTTTAGTCATTCAAGTCAAAGTTAAGTCAAGCTGTAGTAACTTTACAACCACCTATTAGGACTTTTTGGGGGGAACATGAAAAGTCCACGTTAGTCACTTATTTTCACCTTCACTACACTTGTGCACTCACACGTAACTAAATTGAATAATTCACTACCAAAATTATACAATTTAATTCGCTATTTCACAAAATTTAATGAAAATTAAAATTCGTGTGACATGTTCCAACGCGATCCCGCCAAAAACTCAACTGAGGGGTTAAATACAGCCGGCATAAAATAAGCTACTGTTTATAATAAACAGTCTAAATGAATTATAACTCTAGTGGTCGTACGCGCTACTCTGCTAAGCATGAAGGTTCGAATCCCAAGTCAGGCAAAGTGTTATTAAGGTTTTCTATCTGGAAATTCTCAGTAGTAACCCGAAAACTCTGGATTTGTGTCCGGTTGATGGCAATAGGCTCGCCCCCTATTACATGAGGCATAAACATAACTGACGAAATGTGAGTGTACTATAGGTACACATCTCTCAATGTTCTTTTTTATTCTTTTTATTTTTACAATGCTGACATATTCTCGTCATTATTTGACATTATACATCAATTTTAATATCAACTATTTTTTAGTGATTGTCATGTTAATCATGTCACTATGTTTAATTAGGTTCATTTTATTTATGCAGATTATTTTACATATTGTGAATGGGAGAACGTTGTAGGCCTTACAGACTGTAGATTTGTAGACAATTTTCTATTCTGTATTCGTTTAAGTACCTGGTACTTATTGACAGGCCTGCACTGTCCTCCCATACATTTTATCTCTGAAAACATTGTTAAAGCCAATCATTTTTAAAAGAGTAACCGTGGAGTTTCTTGCCGGCTCTTCTCCATAGGAAACAACATTTATATGAAATAAAAATATTTTGATTTTGATTTTGATCGTGCACAAGCACTATGGAATTAAGAACTAAGTATAAATTAAAGAAGAAGTTAAAACTATTGTGAAAGTTAAAATACAAACGAAATAAAAATTGGTCTGACACATAAATCATGCAGGCACCGATATTAAAAAAAATAAAAATAAACACAAAAATGAGGATAAAAAATTCAAAAATTAGATACTATTGGAATACTAAAAACATTTTCTACCACTAATATGTAGTTAACATTTTGGATCGCTCCCACCTAAACTAACCGTTACAATCGAATCCGATAGCAAATCGAACGCTTGTGAATAAGTAGCTCTACTGAACCCCAATTGTGGTTCACGGCGATTGTTAACTAATGTGTCTGCTTCGCGAAAAGTGAAAGAGTTAGGTATGTCACCCACGTGATATTCTGCCAGGGGTGCGGGTTATTCGAAAGAGATACCGTGGCACCTGGAACACAGACAACTGAAGGAACACGGGAGGGTTTTAGTCAGTAAAAGTCTGACACGCCCTCCCGCTCCACTCAGCGCGGGAGAAGTTATTTAATGATTTCCCACCCTCAAAAAAAACCATTTGATATTAATTAGCATGTTCTTTCCACAGGCTTTAGTCCTGGACATGGCAGGTGTCGGAGTGACATGGGACAACCTGTGGAGTGGTCCAGGAGTACCCTTCGGAGGAAGCCTCATCATGATGGCCATAGATACGGTGCTGTACGGACTGGCGGCGTATTGGCTGGATGCTGTTATACCTAGTAAGTCTGGACGAAGTTTTATCATTTTATTCGTACTTTTCTATTTAAACACTGGCCAAAAATCTACAAATGCTCGATTTGTTGAGGTAGAGATTGGTTCCTGGCGGAGCCCAGAATAATTCTGACCTGAATAATTTCTGCAATTAATAACTTAAACGATGAAACAATAACAAACCAAAAATACGAACTAAAACGACAGATTTATTTTACAAGTACCTATTTTTTAGCTGTTTTGTAAGGTGATCCCATATCATGGTTAATAGGGAAACTCAAAAGCACTTCAAGACTTCGTATGCCTAAAACTCTCTTTGAGGGTAACATAAATATCTACATTCTAAAAATAGCTTTCTAAATAAGTCAAATATCAATAAATGATAACATTGCTCAATCAATCTTTTTCCAGGCGAGTACGGAATAAAGCAGAAGCCATGGTTCTGCTTGCTACCATCATTCTGGATCGGCAGCAGACGAGGCAGGGTGTCCGCAGTTCACTTCCATTCCAACGGCGAGGCGGCATCTCATAACAAAGATATCGAACCAGTGCCCAGGTACATAGAAGCAAATCCCGATTACCAGGACTAATGTGAATATCACATTAGATTACCTTAACCATAGATAGGTACACCTCTGTCCTAACCCTTAAAGTTTTAGTTATTCAACTATGAAAAAAGAATGCAGAGCTAACAATATTTGAATTTGAAGAACCTCGAAGCAAGCATGTTCCTCCTGGGTTCTGACGCACAAAGTTTATTGGGTTTTCTATTAGGGCAGGCCCAAATAGACCGGAGCAGATCGGAGTCGTAGTGCAAGCGTAATGTCAATAGGCTCGCTCACTATTACATGCAAAATGTAGAAACACCAATGCTGATGCCCTCGGGGAACACAGGCTTGATGTTATATTATATATTTCTAACGACGACAAGACATAGCACGCTTTAAACGAGTCTAAATCAAAACAAAACAATAACATTGTCGTCGTATTTACAATCAATTACATGGCATATGTAGCTGTAGATGCTGATGATTGGGCTCCCTTCCAAATTGTTGAAGCGCCATAGCCCATTAGTATTAGAACTTATTGCCAAAACGCCATTAAATGACTCGTATTGCTCCTTCTATGATTAGATACAATTAATTTACTATCAGTCGAAAGGGGCTTCGCGAATACTTTAGTACATTTCTTCATATACTATTTTAAATGCATTGACAAAGTCCATTTCCGATTGTTGCAAGAATTTGGATACTGCTTAAAATTCTGATGACAAATGATTTGCCGATTATTTCCGTAGTCGATGTCCTTTCTAGTCTGTCTATTAATTCGATCTACCCAGCAGCTGAACTGTCGTAAATTCTACTCCATCAGTGGCACAAACTTAACACACCACTTATCCAGGTCTTTCCAATGGAATCTGCTAAGTAACATCCCGGAGTCAATAAACAAAATCTGGCTATCAACATTTTGGTTCCAAACTCTAAATTGGACAAATTTAAGGGTGGCAAACCATCACTCAGACAAATCCCATACGAAACGATGATGGACCCATGCAGAAAGTTGTTCAATTCTATGGGATGTCCTTAAAGACCACACCTTTCGGGAACACCCTGCATAATTCCAAAATAAAGGTTCTAATTCTCTCAATAGTCGTGATTAAATAAATAACTTCTTCTGCAGGGAGCTTCAAGACAAAGAAGCCATCAGAATCGTGGGCTTACAGAAAAGCTTCCGACACTGCCGTAAGCCAGAAATCAAGGCCATTGATAACATCGACTTGAGCATCTACGAAGGTCAGATTACCGCAGTGTTGGGCCACAATGGCGCTGGCAAGTCCACGCTCTTCAATATCCTGACTGGACTAACAGCTCCTACCAATGGAACCGCCTACGTTTATGGACTTGATGTTAGGTAAGTCACTGTTTCAGAAACACAGCATTAAATCGGTGGTCAAATCTAATTAAAACTATGATTACATACTTACGTGTGTTTTTTTTTCAATTCGATATTTATGATTTGACAGCACAGAATTTATCAGGTTTCCAAAAACTGAGATGGTAAAGTCAAAGTATTATGACATCACAAAATTTTGTCCCAAAATGGTATACTGCCGTTTCGCTCCGCCTCTTCCCTTTCTACCTCGGCACTATTGCTCGGTGAAAACGCTTACGTTGACCAGCTATTAACAGCTAATATTATATACTAGACTATGGTAGAATCATGGGTCAATAATACTCTAGCTCAGGGGTCGCCATATGGCGGAGCGCGGTCCGCATCCGAACCGCCGACCCATTTTGTGCGGACCGTGAGAACACAGCAACTTGCACTACAGCTCCAGGATTTAATGTCAATAGCTTGCACCAATTTTACTATAAACTTCAGACAGATAGTCCGCAACAAAAAAAAAAATTCTCATTGATATTATGTAAAAATACCTTTGTTATTTCCGTAAGTAATTACATTTGTTTTAATAAAAAAAAAATTTCTCTATATTTTTTTTTTAAACAGACCCCGAGAAAAACTAATAGGTGACACCTGCTCTAGCTATCCTATAGTTTTCACCTGTTCAAAATTAAATGTCTATAACCACAGTATTCTCAATGCAATGCAGGGATCCCAACGACATGCACGAGATCCGCCAAATGATCGGCGTGTGTCCTCAGCAAGACGTGCTCTTCGACCTGCTGTCTGTTAAGGAGCACCTGCAGTTCTTCGCTGCTGTTAAGGTTAGTTGCATTAGGTTCTATGTGAAATTAAACCTTAGCTCGTTGATACAATTTGATAGGCTGTGAGTCTAGGTTATCGGTGGTAATGGGTTCTTTTTTTTTTTGGATATGTGTACCGGCAATTTGGATAGAAGGTCCGTTACTTCCTGTCCAAAATCACCGGTTTTTCAGTCATTCACACGTAATGAAAGCTGGATGCTCTACGCTTTCATCACCATCACCAGCATCATTTCAGCTGAAAGACGTCCACTGCTGGACATTAGCCTCCCCCAAAAGGGAGGTTTTGCCATAATCTTCACCCTTGGCAGGCAGGTTGGCGATCGCAGTATGGTGGTGAAATGCATAAAACGCTGCTGCCCATTCTCTGGTAAGTCCCTTAGTCGCCTTCTACGACATCCACGGGAAGAAATGGGATGGTGCTATTCTTTTACGTCCGGCACCACACGGAACGCTCTACGGTTTACTGGCCTTTAATCATAGTACAATTTTCCATTGCAGGGAATACCTCGTAAAAGGCTGCCGGAAGAAATTCACAAAGCTCTTTCGGACGTCGGCCTACTTGATCAAACGAATGTCTTTGCCAAACATCTATCGGGAGGACAGAAGAGGAAGCTCAGCATTGCCATCGCGTTTATTGGGGACCCTAAGGTAAGCCTTGAAGTTAGCGTCTTTTACAATATGCCGTTCAGATCAGTGTTCAAAGTCTGCAAAAGACTTCTGTACCTAACCACAGTGGGGTCTTACCAGCAGTTTTCTATTGCCACAATACAGTTTTAGAGCAAAGATTCAAGACTAACAATTTCATTCAATTTACAAGTTCTCAGATCGACATAATCCTCTGCAATCATTTAGCTTGTTTTTTTTTTTTTTTAAAAAAACGTTGCCCCACACTAGAAATTTCTCCTGTATTGTGGGTGCGTTTACAAACATTTAAACTCACATACACAAACAGCCGGACCCGGAACAACTACTTGTAGTTCATACAAATATTTGTTCCGTGAGGGAATCGAACCCGCGACACGTAGCGCAGCAGTCAAGCGCTTAACCACTGCGCCAAACGTGTCGTCAAAAAAAAGCTTGATCTCTTATCTAGCTGTTACCGGCCACCTTCGGGATTGTCCCTCAAACTACCCTTTCATTTATAAAAGCACTGAAATTTATTATTATCTCCTTCTAGATTATAATCCTAGATGAGCCAACAGCGGGCGTAGACCCGGTATCCCGCAGACAAACATGGCGGATCTTACAACGAGCTCGACACGGGAAAGTGTTACTACTGACGACACACTTCATGGACGAAGCAGATATATTGGGAGATAGGAAAGCTGTCATCAGTAAAGGCAGAGTGAGTATTAACTACCGCATTCTGAAAAATTAAACCCTCTTGGGATGATAGAGTTCAATAAGGAAAAACAGAATAGTCACTTTGAATAATAATCAAAACGTAACTTGTAATTTTATTCTGCTCTGCAGGTTCGTTGTGCTGGCACTTCACTGTTCTTGAAAAACAAATTCGGAATCGGATATCATTTAACTTTGGTTTTGGACGGTGAGCAATTCTTTTAATATTTTTGCACGATATTCCAAACTTGTCAAATATTTGGATGGAGCTTTTGAGGTGCATCTTATCGAGGTGTCTGGGAGAAGATTATAATAATATGAAAAGACGTGCTGATATCATATTAACTTTTACCGAGGCTCTTTAAATTTAAAATGCAAATGAAGAACACCATTTCCCACACGTCCTCTAATCAAAAATCCTTTCCATTTAGGAGTATGTCGTGAGCACCAGATAACGCGCCTGGTCCGGGGCCACGTGCCCCGAGCGGAAAAGGCTCGCCGTCACGGCAGAGAGCTGTCCTACATCCTGCCGCACTACGCGGTGCATCTGTTTCCGCCGCTCTTCAACGCGATAGAACAAGAGGTCAAGGAGAAGACCAATAGGCTTGGTGAGTTGAAGAAAGAAATGGGGAAAGATATAATCGTAAAGATTCTAGATGGTCGAGGTTTTTGTGAAGGTGGGTCGTTAATGTTTCGCGCATTGCCACGCTTGGTAAATGAAGGACCTTCTGTGCCTCAGGAAATGGTGATGTCTATATGTGACAGAAACCACTAACCATTAGGTTAACCACCTACATGATTGCTGTTGGAATTTAGAACTGTCTTAAAATACTTCAGGGTGCAGTAACATTATCTGTATCATCATCATCATAAGCCTATAATGTTTCCACTGCTGGGACACAGGCCTCCTCTCGGTGTGAGGGATTGGGCCGTAATCCACCACGCGGGCCCAGTGCGGGTTGGTAGATGTCACATGTTTTAGAATTTTTCGTTCTAGGACATGCCGGTTTCCTCTCGATGTTTTCCTTCACCGTTTTGAGAGCAGTGGTGATGAAATAATTTACACAAAGTAAAGCGCCTGTCTGGGTTCGAACTCACGACCTACAACTCGTAAGTCGCAGCCGTTACCACTTGGCCACCACTTCTTTTCATACTTCTACTGATCTTTATCATACTACTTACTTATTAAGTAAAAAAGCTGATGAAAGTAGCCTTTTCAAGTGAAAATAAGAGTTTTGTTTTTCTGAAGATAACTTTAGGTGTCTAACAACAGACGGTTGTAGAAGAAATGTTTCTTTTTTAAATTAAAGCTTCACCTGTTATGCACTTCTTCAAACCCCCCAGGTATAACAAGCTACGGTGTATCAATGACAACCTTAGAGGAAGTGTTCCTCAGTTTGGAAGGGGAGAACGCTGAAGAGACGGAGGCCGTGGAAGGAGTGTCCTCTGTGAAGCTAGTTAGAGCCCGAGCTCTCTCCAGGAGTCTGTCGCTACAAAGCAAGACATTGAGTTACCAGGTACCTTATCTATACTTCAAAAGTTATTTTCGCTGTCTCGGTAGTGTAGTCTTCAAAAGCTTGAATGGTAAAAGTTATCCTGGGTTAGATCTTCCGGGTTGAGCCGACTGTTTTTATTGGGTTTTTCCGTCAATAATTTCTCTGGAGCAGCTCGGTGTGTCGAGTTTGTGCCCCTTTTTGGCAATAGGCTTGCCAATATTATATGGAACTAAAATTAACCCCTTATAAACAAAGTTAAAGTAATGATACATTCAGTATAATCTCCAGAGACACCGTAAATTCCGAGGTTTTTATCTGGCATATAATACTCCATGTTAAAGAATCGGAGGCAGATAATACAGGCGCGACTTTTGTTATGATCTCTAAATAGAGTTGTCTTCCTAGGAACTTAACGACAAGGAAGGCCAGAAGGCGACATCCCTGCCGACCCCACCTGCGTCACATGCGCTACATTCCACCACTCATGGCGTTGAACATGTCAAGGTAAAGTCAATGTTCACATTACTATTACAAGCGAAAGAAAGCACTCCATTTGCTTTTACAGGCAGGGTCTCCAATATTCCATAATTTGTGTTTTCTTTTATGATGTTTATTATTTTCGATTATTTTATGTATATTTACTATTTTTTCTCTAGCCATTGCTGACCCAGTGCTGGGCAATGACCTCCAAGCCATTTCAGGTACTCTTTTCACGCGTGCCTCGAACCAGCCCTCGTGGTGCTCCGTCCAAAATCATCTCGCCACCTATTTTCGTCCTCAACAGTGCCTTCACCCTTTATGGCCTTCATCATCACCGTGTAGAGATTTTACCACAGCTATCATTGTACTATATTCACACTAGCTACCCACTCTTTCTTCACATAGGTTCTATCTAGGTAATTTTGGCAACATGTCAGAACATCCAAAGTTGTATGCCATATCTTAATTAAGTGACACGTGAACCTTCCGGAAGATTTTCTCTAACTGATGGTGAGAACAACATTAAATTCCATGGTTTAGTGTAGAAGAACTAACACGAAAAGCGTTATGTTTTATACTAATTATATAGATATAGATTAAAGAAATAGACTCTCTATTCTAAAATAATTAACCAGCTCTAAACCCAAACTCCTATATCCAGGTGGCTCCCGAGGTCCCGATATCAGTAGACGCCCTCGGTGAGACAGTGAAGACCAACCCCACATGTTGGAGAACCTTTTGCGCGCTGGTCTACATCAGGATGGTGCGGATGATCAGGGACCCTTACAAGCTGTGGGTCATGATCTTGATGCCTATCAGTAAGTATTTATAGGAAGAATTTTTATATCACCCCTTTTTATGAAACATCTTTACTCTGTATAAACTGAAATTATATGTTGAAGCCGTTTGGGGTTGAAACGGGCCAATGGTCAACTTAGTTTTTCGAGACATCACCATGCGGGTGGTCGACTTTTCTCGTGACCAGAAGGCTGTCTACATTTTGTTCAAAGAAACAGGATTTCCATACAACGTGGCAAAGCTGCCAGCCTTTGAGGCACTTTTCCTGTTGGCAGCGATGTCATGGTGAATTTTTTTATGCCCTATGATTATTTCTTCTCCTTTTCAGTATCATGCGCCCTGGGTCTCTACATGAAGTCACGACAGATTGTCTTCTTTCGGATGCAGCCGCTCAAGCTGGATCCCAACGCGTACTTCAACAAGACCCCAATAGCCGTATACAGTGAACAGGACAATCTCAAAGAAATAACTGACCTTAGGGACTCCTTAGAGTCATTAGGAGCCTTCCCAATAATAGACTTTGATGGGAATTTCTCAAGTCTCCTGGATATGGAGAATTTTGGAGCGTTCAGTCTGAGAGATAGTTTGATACCCTACGGAAAGTTCATGGCCTACTACAATAGTACTTATACGCACAGTTTGCCTATCATCGTTAATTTGTTGGATAATAGTGTTTATAGGTGAGTTGAAGTACCAAACTATAACTGAATTAATGAAGTGTCATAATTCACTAATCCATTGGAGACCCACCTTCTTCTTTCGCATTGTTTTCCATAACTTTGTCTTGATCTTTAACAAATAATAAGCAACGATCTCGTGCTAAGATGAACTTCCTCCAGTGGCTATCCATTATTATACGATGGACTTACATGGCTTTTTTTTTTATTCACTGTTATCAACCAGATATATCCGTGCATAAATTCCTTTTGAAATAGATCTATTCAATTTTGCACTTAAAGCCTCTTCTAATAATCTAAAGTTATATATACAAGACCTCAGTATTCCCTCATTTCTTCCCAGGGTCCTAATGTCTGCGTCAGGTCTAGTAGAAAGCTTCAAGCCTATCGAGGTGTTAGCCCACCCATTCCAGCAGACGGAACAACAGGAGGAGTTCAACCTGGGCAATGTGGTCTGTGCCATCTTCATGGGCATGATCTTCGCGTTGGTACCTGTTACCTTGGCTGTGGACATCGTGTATGATCGAGAGGTAAGTGGGAATTTGAATAGTAAACTGCAGAAGAATGTGATACTTCGTTGTGAACTTGTGATCGAAAAAATCTGACCACACTTTGGCAGCCTGTGTCGTAGTCTATATACTAATATTATAAAGAGGAAAGATGTTTGTTTTTTGTTTGTTTTGAACAGGCTCCGAAAATACTGAAACGATTTGAAAAATTATTTCACTGTTGGGAAGCTACACTATCCCCGGGTGACATAGGCTATATTTTATCCCTGTATTCACACGGGAACGGGAACTACGTGGGTGAAACCGCGGAGAGCTGCTAGTATTACCTAAAACTAATGAAATCAAACTTCTTCCATTTTCTTTTTCTTCTTCTTTTAGATAAAAGCCAAGAACCAGTTGCGAGTGAACGGGCTATCAATGAGCATGTACTTTCTGACTTACTTCACGGTGCTGATTTTCATCATGGTGCTCACTAGCATCGGAGTACTCGTATTGGTGAGTAACTACTAACTATAACTTTATCAAATTATTCTCTCATGGATTGTATATCCTGTTGTTATCTTTTCAAACCATATTGATGAACCCGGCCTCGGTTTAAGATACTACGACAAAAGTTTAATATTTACTCGTATTTCATGGTGGTCAGCTATAAAACGCAAGATTTAACTTAAGTTTTACTGAATAGGGGCCTAATTATAGAAAGTTATACAGCCATCATTGTTCAGGAAAAACTGATAAGTACTGTTTGTCCTATATTGCAGTGTGTTTCTTTCTCTGACAAGAATTCAAAGAAACATATAGGTGATGCTAGTCACCCCTAGTTAAAAAACCAAATTTAACTACCATTTTCTTTAATCAAGTGCATATCACTAATTCGCAGGTCATCCTCAACGACATACCGAGCCTGACCAATGGCTCAGCGATCACGATGCTCTCGGGCCTCCTCCTCCTCTACAGCCCGTCCGCCATTTTGTTCAACACGTGCCTCTCCTACATCTTCGACAAGATGGACTCCGCTCAAAGTATCATGCCGAACATCACCACTTGGGTTGGAGTTATACCCTTCATATTAGTTGCTGTTTTGGATACTTTCAAATGGGGTAAGTAGTGAGTGTAGTAATAGTCTTCAAAAATATAGTATAATGGAGAGTCATCTGTTTTAATTTCAAGTTTGCAAATTTTTATCTGGGTTATTTCGGAGCTTTTCGATAAGTGTCGTAATTTTTTAAGTTCACAAAAAATATATAAATATCTCATCGTGAAAACGAAGGTGAAGTGGGCATGATGTGAGCTGTCATTCCACTTGATGGTAGGTATTGATACTTTTGACAGATCACTTCACTTATTTTGACGTGAGAGTTACCCCGCGTGTCATTTTTCATACAAACGATCGCGTCGATCGCGTATTCGCGCGGTGGTCACTTGCAGATAGCTAGGATGTCGCGTCACCCTAAGTTGTTGGCAAAAACCCACTAACTAGAAATCTTGACTACTTACTTAGCTGAAATCATCGAAGTTTGTCTTTTTGTGAATTAAATAATACCTTTTGTTTTCAGGTAGCGACATCGCGTTCTACTTGCACCTGGCGTTCAGTTTCCTGGACGTGATGTACATACCTTACGCAATCATTTACTACGTTGATAGGTATGTCTCTCTTGGTGCAGTGCTCTTGCCTCTTACATTCTAGCCTTTGGCCTTTAAAATGTATTTTTAATTACATTATTTAATTTGCCCCTTTTACTGGCATATTTCATCCATTTTTTTGTGTTCAGGGTGTATCTTACCTGTAACCTCCGCGACCTGTGCACGACACCCCCGCTCAGCAGCTATTTCACGGCGGAGGTGTGGGTATTGGTGGCGGCCATGTTGTTCCACGTGCCGGTCTCTGGCGCCGCGCTGCTCGCTGCTGACCGGCTCAAGTCTGGTGGCAGGATATGTCCGGTGAGTAGTATCAAAAGTACAGATTTTACCTGCTCAATTAATTGTTGCAATGATAGATTTGATTTGATAGTTTGGCACTCTTTCTAAACAGGATGGCAGAGAAATCGACGCGCAAACTGAAACCTTGAATTCCGCACCTATTTCTAGACACCCCAAGTAGAATTTTTTCGTTGGTTATTAAAAAACAAATTAGCTCTGCAATATATTTGACCCCGTAGGTATTGCGCTTTTGTATAAAACAGCAAATTTTAAAAAAAAAACAATGACGAAAAATTTCCACATATAGGAGCCCTCAGTATCCGAATGCCACCGAATGCGTTGGTCGTCGATTTCCCATGCCACTCTGTAATATATGGATGTAATTTTCTCTTTCAATCTTTTATCCTAATGTTAGAAAATGATTTTATTTTTGTGAGTAGGATAGCAGTGGTGGCCAAGTGGTAACGGCCGCGACTTACGAGTTGTAGGTCGTGAGTTCGATCCCACACAGGCGCAAGGCGGAAAACATCGTGAGGAAACCGGCATGTCCTAGAACCAAAAATTCGAAGACATCTACAAACCCGCAATGGGCCCGCGTGGTGGGTTACGGCCCAATCCCTCTCACCGAGAGGAGGCCTGTGTCCCAGCAGTGAGAGCATTTATAGGCTGTT
This sequence comes from Polymixis flavicincta, assembly GCA_949987655.1. NCBI lineage: Eukaryota > Metazoa > Arthropoda > Insecta > Lepidoptera > Noctuidae > Polymixis > Polymixis flavicincta. Next base: position 13,000,862 of record OX465190.1, on the reverse strand, counting down.
GATGATGAGTAGGTTTTATAAACTCTTTTCCTGAAAAAATGTAGATTTATTTATTTAATGTGGAAGACGGTTCGCAAAAAGCTCCTGGATTTTCCTGAAATTAAAACGTATATGAGCTTCACATGTGATTAAATTTTTGCGGTCCTTAGAATAATTTCTTTCTCGATCATAACTCTTCCTTTTCCTTCTTCTCAGCGGAAGAAAAGTGCTTCAGAGAATAGCGGTGACGCGGAGCAGGAGGCGGGCGGCGAGGCGTGCGAGGACGACGACGTGCGGCGCGAGCGGCGCCGCGTGCACTCCATCCTGCAACAGCCCGCGCACAGCGCGCCGCCCCTGGTGGTCCATGTACGTAAAACGTTGATATTTCTAAATTACGATGACCAGTCGATATGACATACCCTAACTAAAATAGTAATGCACAAAAGCGACACAATAGTTCATTTAAAAGCACATTTTACGCTAGATTTTGAATACATTTCCCGTTTTTAATTTTAAACAGCAGTTTTTTAACCCCCGACGCCGACGACCGTGTGAGGCAACGTAGCTCCCGAACGGATGAACCGATTTTGATTTAGTTTTTTTTGTTTGAAAGGTGTATTAGTCGGGAGTGTTCTTAGACATGTTTCATCAAAATCGGTTCAGCCGTTTGAAGATTATCAGCTCTTTTCTGGTTGAAAAACGGATTTTAGCCTCTGATCAACTCAAAATTTGGGATTCTATTACTTCAATGATATTAGACGAATAAAATAACCTTGAACTGATGCTGGAGCAACACCTGGAATTTCCAGGAAACCCAAGTAATTCACCAACAAACAGCAGAAGTATCGTGTTTGGGCTCATTGAAAAGGTCTCAATGAATAGATTTATAGATAAATGGTGATTTAAGGGAGACATTAAGTTTAAAAGCAAGAAATAAAAATTAAATTAAAAATTTAAAAAACCCCCGACCCAAACAAAAACTCAAAAAAGTAAAAAATAATATTTATGGGCCTTTTAATTTGAACGTAATATTTTGATCAGGGCACTGTCAAGTCGGGGGACGGTCAATGAAAACGCCAAACAGAGGCCTAGCCGTCCCCCGACTTGACAATGCCCTGATCAAAATATTACGTTAAAATTAAAAGGCCTATAAATATTATTTTTTACTTTTTTGAGTTTTTGTTTGGGTCGGGGGTTTTTTAAATTTTTAATTATTACACTTCAAACTATTAATCTATACCAATATTATAAAGAGTAAAGATTTGATTGTTTGTTTGTTTGCATTGAATTGGCTCCGAACTACTGAACAGATTTGAAAAATTATTTCACTGTTGGGAAGCTACACTATCCCCGGGTGACATAGGCTATATTTTATCCTCGTATTCCCAGGGGAACGGGAACTACGCGGGTGAAACCGCTGAGCGCTGCTAGTTGTTAAACATTTCCTGTCAGGGATTTTTACGCAATAAAGTTCAGTATCGAATTTCAATTTAAATAATACGAGTAAGACGCGCTATGAAGATGCGCTTTCTGCGTGTGCAAATAAACCGCGCTTCAATCAACCACCTTCGAATAACTTATATAAAGTATGCAACGGAAATCAAACGATCCTATTTATTGAAAGCAAACATTCCTATGCAGCTTCTCTGGTGGAAAACCTGCATTTTTTTAATGATGGATCGAGCTTGCCCAGAAAATGCCTGTACACTCTTGTTTTAAAGGGTCTACCTGTCAAATTTGGAAGGGAACACAGACGCAGGCAGAGAGTTCCACACCTTGGCTATGCGCATAATAAATATGGAGAAGTAGCGCTGAGTACGACTGGTCGGGATATCAACCAAGTGCGGATGGTACCCTGCACTGCGTCTGATAGTCCGGTAGTAAAAGGGCGATGGTGGGATCAGGTCGTGGAGCTCCTGCGCATACTCTCCGAATTACAGTATGTAGAAGACCGATTAGATAGGCAAGCAACATTTCACCGATGAACCAAGCTGTAAACGTTAACCATCAACGTTTCGTCGCCTATGAGCCTTTTTGCTCTGCGTTCCACCGAGTCAAGGGCAGCAAGCTGACATTTTGCTGTACCGTCCCATAAGTGGCTGTAATACTCCATACAAGAACGCACTCGAGCTTTATACAGGCTCAAAAGCTGATGTCCAGATGAGAAGTATCGCCTCACCTTATTTAGGATGCCCAGCTTCTTGGCTGCAGTCTGAAGGCCAATTCTCGTAATTAAAAACGTTCGCAGTGTCATCTCAGCGACAATCGAATTTCAAAAATTTGTCAGAAATGTATGGAAACTCGAGGAATTTTTGATAGATTGACACTGAGATCAGACTGTGGACGTTCTTAAAATTATCTGAAGTGCCCCTCTGAGCTTTCGACTCAATGGTTGAGCCGAAGTTGAGATCGGACGTCAACTGCACGCCCAAAAGCGTTAGACAGTCGGTAACGAGTACAGATGCACCTCGGAAAACTGGGGATAAGAGAAACTGTCTCCTAATGGCATAAAAAAAATTAAGCATTAAGTAAGATACGGTCTAGTAAACATCTGGAGTGAATCTAGCAAATATTTATAACCGTAGAATGTTCACAGAGGGGTTGGAACTTAATTTATAGATCCTCATTTTCATTTAACACATATTTGTAAACGATTACAATGTTTAAGATTTAGGCAATTTTTTTTTCCAGAACCTACGCAAAGAATACAAAGTGCGAGGTTCGGGCAGTGGTGGTTCGTGCTGGTCACATCAAGAGGAAACAGCGTCGCACGTGCGGTCCCGGTTCGTGGGCCTGTCGCGACTCAGCCTGGCCGTGGAGGGCGGGGAGGTGTTCGGCCTGCTCGGCCACAACGGCGCGGGGAAGACCACCACGATGAAGATCATCACGGCGGAGGAGAGGCCCACACATGGCAGTGTGAGGAGCGATACTTTTTTGATTATTAACTTTGAAAGCAGAGAGAGCAGTGCTGGCCCTGTGGAATCGGCCGCGACTTTCGAGTAGGTCGTAGGTTCGAACCTTGACAGGCGCTTAAGCTCTCGTTCCCACGGACATAATAAAATCGCGGCGGGTTTTTTTCATGCACTGGATCTTCAACCCACGGTGTTCAATCGAACATTTAGAAACCAACAAAAATTCGAAGACATGTGACATCTACCAAATCGCAAAAGCCCCCGTGGTGGATTGCAGCTCACTTTCACACATAGGTAAGAGGCGCTTGTCCCAGCAGTGGGAACATTACAGGCTGCTTATGTATTTTTTGACATAAGATGGCAGTTATCATTGGAATATGTTTTTGAGGGGAAGTTAAGTCAATGGTGATCTGGTTGATGTTTCATTGTGCCATGCAGACTGGCTGCCACTAGAAGCACCACTGGTTCGCATATCCCTGCAAATGGCACTGGGTAAAGGAAAATAGTTTTAAACGTCTCCATTTGTATTTTGCAGGTTATGCTGGGCAGCCAGAACATCGACGACTCGCAGACGTCCGCGTTCATGATGCTGGGCTACTGCCCGCAGCACGACGCGCTCTGGAAGAACGTCACCATCCGCGAGCACATCGAGTGCTATGCTGCCATCAGGGGCGTCAGCAAGGCGGACACTCCTCGGTATGTTAACTGCGCCTTGGTCCAAAAATGCGATTTTTTTAAATTTAGACGTACCGGAACGTCAAAAAAATGTGGTGCTCTCATTTGCAGTGACTGTGCAGTATTATACAGCCAAGAATACGCCAGTCTATGCCTGTTACCTGGACTTGTCCAGGGCGTTTGATTTGGTATCATATGATGTACTGTGGCAAAAGATGAATAATAAAACAGATGTGCCACGTGATGTTGTTGCAATATTGAGATACTGGTACTCGAGTCAAAGGAATGTTGTGCGGTGGGCAGGCTCATACTCAGACGTGTATGGGTTGGAGTGCGGGGTGAGGCAGGGGGGGTTAACTTCTCCTCGCCTCTTTAACTTGTATATGAACGAGCTGATCGGCGAGCTCAGCAGTACAGGCATAGGCTGCCATATAGATGGTCAGTGCGTCAATAATATCAGCTACGCGGACGACATGGTGCTGCTGAGTCCGTCGATCAGTGCCATGCGCAAACTGCTAGATATTTGTGAAAATTATGCTGGAACCCATGGACTCAGATATAATGTGAAGAAGAGTGAAGTGATGGTGTTTAAGGCTGGTAATAAATCCTTCGCCTATGTGCCTCCCTTATATCTTTGCGGTACCAGCCTAAACAGAGTGTCTAATTTTAAATATCTGGGTCACTGGGTTTCAGAGGATTTATGTGACAACATTAATTTGGAGAGGGAGCGCAGAGCGCTGTCTGTGCGCTGTAACATGCTGGCCCGCAGGTTTGCACGGTGTACCGAACAAGTCAAGGTGACATTATTTAAGGCCTTTTGTCAATCGTTTTACACCTGTACCCTGTGGACCAAGTACACGCAGCGCGCATACAGTGCTCTGCGAGTGCAGTATAACAACGCGTTCAGGGTTCTGTTCGGGCTGCCGCGCCACTGCAGCGCTTCAGCAATGTTTGCGTTAAAAAGCGTGGATGGGTTTCATGCCATCATGCGGAAGCGTTCTGCGTCACTTATGAAGCGCATGCGGGACAGCTCGAACAGCTTTCTGAGCGTGTTCGTAGGCCGGTGGGACTCGCCGATGTGGCAGCACTGGATGCGACTACACACTGCGGGTGGTCGCGTCCAGGGCTTGGCATAAACTGGCATTCCTGTGTGGTGCCACTTTGTGTTTTCTGTTTCTTTGTTTTTGTTTTTTGTATGTACTAACAATAGTTTTATAAGGTTTTTGTGTTACTAACAGTATATGGACTACGTCTGAAATAAATGTCTTATTATTATTATTATTATTTATTTTAAACATTATTTCATGATTTTCTCGTTTATGCAATAACAGGGACACAGCAATGTCCCATATGCACTTGAAGCTGGACCCGAAATAAGCCCTTCGTCGTTCGTCGAGAAACTCTCCTAGTTAACGAGGACAGTTTCTCGACGACCACGTAGAACTCGTAGACGAAAGTCGCTATGCTATTGCTGTAGGCCAATTTTCATAATTAAAACGTTCACAATCTAGTCGCATTGTCATCTCAGCGACAATCAAAAGTCAAAACGTTGTCAAAAATGTATGGAAACTCGCGATTTTGTTTTACAGATTGAGACTGAGATCAGACTGTAAACGTTCTTAAAATTACGAGAATTACCCCGCTGATGTGTTGACGGTGGCAATTGAAATATTTGTAGCGAACGAAATTCTGTCAACCAGTAAAGTAAGAGCCGTCTAATTAATAAAACTAGTGGTGGCCCAGTGGTCGAAATTTGGCCGATGGGGCCGAAAAGTTCTGGAGTGGCGACCGCGTACAGGAATACGTAAAGTTGTAAGGCCTCCCACAAGGTGGACAGATGACCTTGTGGGGCCGCAGGAATCCGCTGGATGCGGGAAGCACAGAACCGGTCGAAGTGGCGGAGCTTGGGGGAGGCTTGTGTCCAGCAGTGGACGTCTTTCGGCTGAAATGATGATGATGATGACATATTGTCTAAAAATATCAGCTTTCTGCACTCCGTCTCCTTATAAACTTTAACTGTGCCAAATTTCATACTCCTCCGTCAGCGTAATAAAGAGTATATAAATAAATAAATAAATAATTGTCGTAAAAAGGGGTACAAAGTTTTTGCTTCACGTATTAATATATCAGAGTATAACAGCATTACTATTCTGTAACAATCCCACCGCGTGAAGTGAGCGTGGAGTCAGCTGTCAGTGTCAATTCACCTAATGCATGGTCAATCCCTAGCATCAGTGGGATGACACTGACAGGTCACTCCACGCTCACTTCACGCGGTGAGATGGTTACAGAATCGACATAATAACACAATAGCGTTTCTGTTTAACTAAACAAACGCTAAGCACTGCTGCACCGCACAAAGATAACAGCTGGTATAGAATCACTGTACATAGTTTCAGCTCAAAATAAAATACCTACTGTAAGAATTGATGAGCTGGATGCGTACCGCGAAGGCTGGTTCGAAGTGGCGCGGGAAAAGAGTTCCTGGAAGGATTTGGGGGAGGCCTTTGCCCAGCAGTGGGACAGTATAGGCTATAAAAATAAAAAGAATTGATACCAAATTTTTGGTTTCATAATGTTTCTTCAATTCAAATCATAACAAACGTGTTACCGCATTAAGTAGACCAATAACTTTTCACGTTACTTGCTAATATCACAATAAATCTCTTCCGAGTGATGTGTTTATTTCAATTTGAAAAGTTCGGTTTCTGGTATCAATGTAATAAAAATTCTCATAACTTCCGAACATGTAGAGATAGAATCAAAAAACGAAAATACAATCAAAGAAGCCGTGTCCTTGGTATGTATATACCCTTTCCGTTACACGTTGTATAGTCAATGTTCAGTCTATTAACGATCTACTTTTGTACGCAGGATAGTAGACGCGTACCTAAACGGTCTACAGATAATGGAGCACGCGAACAAGAACGCGGACGAGTGTTCGGGCGGCACGCGCCGCAAGCTGTCCTTCGCGCTGGCCATGGTGGGCTCCCCGCGCGTCGTGCTGCTGGACGAGCCCTCCACCGGCATGGACCCGAGGAGCAAGCGCTTCCTCTGGGACACCATCCTGGCTAGCTTCCAGGTCAGACAAACATTTGAACAAACAATTTGGGGGAAGGTCGCTTAGCCATAATCGCCACGCTTGGCAGGCGGATTGGCAATCGCAGTATGGTGGTAAAATGCATAGAGAACGCTGCTGCCCATTCTCTAGTGACTCCCTTAGTCGCCTTCTACGACACCCACGGGAAGAAATGGGATGGTGCTACTCTTTACGTCCGGCACCACACGGATTGTTTTGCTTTTCTTCAAAGCCAGATTTTCCAAGTTTGAACTATTTACGAATAACTCATAATAGGCTGTTTTAACAATACAAGTAAAATAAGTTAGTAAGACAAAATCGGTAGCAGAGATGAGTGTCCAGGGTACAGTGGACGTACATCTATAGTCACGTTCATTTCTGGCAAAAGTTCTCAAAAGCTTTCGACTGTCCCTTTGAAAATTTGTGTAGTGAGCAATTTGTTGATTGTTGCAGGGCAAAAAAGGTGCTATACTGACGACACATTCCATGGAAGAGGCTGATGCTTTATGTTCCAGAGTCGGCATCATGGTCAAAGGTGGCCTAAGGTAACTAAACAAACCCTTCCTTCGATTATTGAGCCTTCATACCCAAAACAGCTTAAAATATTGTTGTTTTTGTTCAGATGTATTGGCTCAACACAACACTTGAAGAATTTGTACGGTGCGGGATATACGTTGGAGATGAAGATTGGGCAAAGTAATCAAAAGCAGGTCAGTTACATTAACATTACATTTGAGTGCTTTGTATGTTTACATTTTTGTAGCGGCACTACAAAAATAAATGCTTCGCAACAAAATCGAAAAATGCAAAAAGAAAAGTGGCGCCATCTACAAGGCCACAGGCGAACTATTCTTAGAAATTCTACATCGCGCAATCAGAGTTTACCACGACACTCGAATAGATAAAATATCCCGACATCAACAGTCGGGCAGTTGCCCACCAGACACAATACCTGTCTGGTCGGAGGATCCTCCTTTATCAACAAATGTATGAGTGAACTTTACACCCTGTTCCTCATACCTCTAAAGTTTTATTGTCATTTAATAGAATTAATACATAAAAATATTCGTTATAATACGTACCTAATTAAAGTAATATAGTTTTGCATCGGAGAATGATTTTCCTGAGTAGGCGGGATACCATGAGAGGCGCCCCATACTCCGCTCAATATTGTACCAAACAATATATGTTCCTTCAGATATAGGTAGTACTTTATTACTCCAATAATTATTGTTTATTTCCATAACCAGACGATGGATTCAGAGTCGCTGTCTCCATCACCGCTCAGATCGAATGAGAACTCGCCATCACTAGGAGAAGCAGATGAAGGTAAGTTAAATTTATGCTTGCTTGTTCTATACATATAAATAATGCCTTTGGAAGAATATTATGTACCTATTTATCAAATCTACAGTCAGTGTATTTTGGCCAGTCTTTAATTATGAAAAAAAAAAACACATTCATAGTGATCTGTCTAGCCCTTTCCCAACTATGTTGGGGTAAGCTTACAGTCTAACGGGATGCAGCTAAGTAACCAGTACCTATTTGACCTCCACAACCCAGGTGCTGGGTAATACGATACCCCTTGGTAAGACTTGTTGTAGACTTTCGGGCTTTCTGTTTGGGACTGTCAACGATCCACAAATGACAGCTGGAACCAACGGCTTAACGTGTTTTCCGAGGCACAGAAGGGTCTTGTTATGTAAAGATGGTCACCTATCCATGGACCAACCGCGGCAAGCGTAGCTTAACCTGATCGGTCGACCCGTGCGGCTGTCATTTTTTAAAGGTATTATTCTCTCGGCAGGTGGCTCGGGTGCGGGCTCAGTGTGCGCGGAAGCAGAGGGGGAGGCGGAGGCAGTAGACGCCAGTATACACACGCCACTTGTAGCCGGTACGCCGCCGCCGCCGAGACTGCAGCATCACCGGTACCTATATCATACAGCTTAGATACGTTATTAAGGAATTCAAAGACAAGTGTCCCGTTGTAATCATACGATAATTCCTTCGAATGCGAACTTCGAAAGTGGTTGTTAAATAATTGATTTTAAAAATAATGGACTGAAAGCATTTTGGCTTTTGGCTCGTGTGATACAGGAACTCCTAGCACAAGAGCCAAAGATACACTGATGTTTGGGACTTGAAGTGAAAATAAATAAATAAAGTTTTTTTTTTACCTCGTTATATTATTCAAGCTATATCATGCGTAATAATGGTATCGTAACTTACAAACCTGTTTCTCGCAGGACGGAGTCCGGTGGTGGCGCAAACTCAGAAGCAGTGATAGCTTTAGTTGGCCATATATTCCCGGCAGCAGTCCTAGAGGAAAGCTTCGCGGAGAGACTAGTGTTCTCCGTGCCGCAGTCTGCCGTTTCCAGCCTTGCTCGGTGTTTCCAGCAGATTGAGGACGGTAAGTTTTACCACTGGTCCCACGTTGGGCGCCAATCAAAATGTTACTCTAGTTTGTCAGTATAAGGAAGAGAGGTTAGCTAGTGGATAAAGCTCTTCATTTTCATGGAGTATTATTTCGAGCATCGCCAGTTATTTCCAGCAGATAAATGACCGTCATAACGTAATCTATTAGTGCCATGCTGGGCGCCAAAAATAATTTAGCTCGAGTTGGTCTTCAGAATTGAGGATGAACATAGTTAAGGGGTAAAGTTGTTCATAAATAAGACTGTTGGTTCGGAAATGCTAGTTTTCCTAACAAATAGGAAGCACTAGTTAGGATTATACAACGGTCCCATGCTGGGCGCCATTAAATGATCTGATTGACTGTGACAGTAGAGAAGAGTTTTTCTCTTTTCTTTACAGGAAATATTAATTGCACAAGTTTTATGTGAAGGTAACCTTATTTAAACATTTTTTTATTCACAGCGAAAGAAAAACTAAACATAGTAGAGTACAGCTTCAGTCAAACGACATTGGAGCAAGTGTTCCTGAAATTCGCACAAACTGAGAACGTAGATTCATCAGACTAAGAACAGTAAACCGTTGATAGTATTGTAAGTATTACGTCACTGTTCTGACTTCGCTTCACTTGAAATGTAGAAAAAAAGAGTAGATATGGGTAGAAAAACGGTCAATGTTTGACTTTTTACGGCTTGGCGATTTGTAATTTGCTATTAAAAATCTTCGACAAGCAAAAATGTCATTGAATAATAACTAAATAAAAATCGTGTTGCCGTGGCTAGTTTAGTTGATTAACTTATTGAGCTAAGTATATCAAAGATATATTTTTGACTTGTTAACTGTTACAATGTTATAAGATTCTCATAAATATGGCAGCTAATGATAACTTAGAAAGACATTAATGCTAAAGCATTTTTGGTTGTGAAGGACGGCCAAGTCAAAACAGTGAAGTATTTTGTGCTTTTTTAAAAAGAAAATCTAAAATAAGAATCGCTTCTGTTAATACAATATTGTGTAGTTCATTTAGTTTAGTTTTGTTTATAGCCTAAGGACTGATGGGAACTTTTGGCGTGTGTTTGGTATTATTTATATTTAATTATTTATACATTCAAATAACCTCGTTTATCGACTTAATAGCCCTATAATTACTTTTTACTACAGCTTAAAATTGTATTAAGTAGACGATTTAAACTGCCTCGTGGGTCTATTAGATGCAAGTGATAATGTTGAGCGATTGAGGTCCTGGGTTCGATTCCCAGGACAGGCAAAGTGTTATTGGGTTTTTCCTTTTGGAATTTATCATTAGCAGGCCGGAGTCTAGATTTGTGCCCGGTTGATGTCATTAGGCTCGCCCCCTATTAAATGGGACTTAAACATAACTGGCGAAATGTGAGTGTACCATAGATACACTTCTGCCTCAATCAAATCAAATCAAAATATTTTTATTTCACATAAACCTGCATGGGCACTTATGAAACGTCAGAAGCTAGGTGCACGGTTCCAATTTGGCGCTTCCTATGGAGAAGAACCAACAAGAAACGCCACGCCACGCCTCTTTAAAAAATTATTGGCTTTTACATTGTTTTCAAATTACAGTGATAATAGGTATGGGAGAACAGTGCAGGCCTGTCAATAAGTACCAGGTACTTAGAGGAGTGAAAATAAAGAATAGAAAATCGTCTAATCTACAGTCTGTAGGGCCTACAACGTTCTCTCATTCACAATATGTAAAAGAATCTACATAAATAAAATTAACCTATTGTAACCTCACCTAACCTCAATATTACGATTTAATTAGAAATAATTTTGAAAAATGATTGAATGAAATGTTTGTTTCTTATATTTTGACAGGGGAAATAATGTGTCCCCTGGAAAAACTTAAAGCATGATCGCACCAAAAGTTTCTAATCACTTCAAGGCTACAAGCTTTGTAATATTTCCGGTCGATGAGAGAATATTACCTAGGTGTGTAGACATAGGACATGTTGACTGTGTGACGTTTTATATTGATTTGATACGTTTATTAGCCAGTTTTATATTGTATTAGGAACGCGGTACGGTAAGCATTGTGGTAGTTGTTTAAAACCTATCTGTATAATATTTTCATATAGGATTAGGACAGAAAAAACGTTGCAATTATGCAACGTTTTTTCTGTCATAATTATTTAACAGAAACAATAGCATAAAGTAGTACAGACGCCAGCACATCAAGCTATCCTAAACTGTAAAATTTGACGAATTGAATATGAACCAATTTGGAATAAAGTTGAAAAACTATCAAAGAAATTTGACAGATTGGGGTAACTTGATGTGCTGGCGTCTGTACTTCGATAGGTACGTAAATGTCTAAAGGGTCCAACTTGACGCGTGCATATGATTGCGGGTAATTTTTTCTTCATAAAATTTAATTGTATAATTTAACATTTAACCTATCTTAACTAATGACATTGTTATTCTATTCTGCCTATAACCTGAGAATTGTGATGTTTAGTAGTTTAGTTTGCCATATATTAATATTCTTAAAAGGTTGACCAACAAACACAATGCTTACGAATTTAAAAATAGTATAAAATCATTCACTGCATACGGTCTAACAGTGCCTAAGAACATATTGCTGTGTTACCAAATGTGAAAGTTTAAATCTTAACAACAAAACATGTGATTTTTAGTTTTAGAAGGAACTTTTGTGATTGATTTTCTAGTCGGCAACACTGTGTGCTTCATTTTGTATTTGGAAAGAAAAAAAGATAAAGTATGACTTTAAACTGTAATGTCAGTTGTTTGTAAAAATAAAAATAACAAATAAATATTTAAGTAGTGATGCATACATCATAGACAAGCTAGGTAGAGTATTTGTGATCTTGAAAAAATTCCGTCATTATGTATTACTTGTACCTAAGAAATGTTATGATCTGACAAAGTCATTCCCTTGACAAATTAACATCTAAAAAATATTGTCATCGCCACATGCATGCAAATTCTTGATATTAATAATGGGCAGGGAAGTGACTTAATGGCTTTGGCAGACAGCCGCGATACGACAGCGCGTCGCGGCTCTAGTAGAACAATTTATCTGAGAATTCCATTCCAGAATCACGTGATACCGTCGCCTTGCGCCTGTCTTCGGGAGCCTTTAAAAAGTCAACGGCACAAACCCAAATACAAAATGACGTAAACATAATAATAATGTTAGATTAATTTATAGAATTTTACAATTTCATATATTATGTTGCTACGTTTCATAATGTCGAAACTACGTATATTAATACTGCGATTGTTGACAAGTTGTCTAAAAAACTAGTCTTAAAGTAATACGGACTATAAAGAATATTATGATCAGTTTCGATTACATTCGCCGTGTCGGGTGTGAGATTATTGTAGCGTTGGCTGGAGACTGATATGGCAGGGTAACTGAAAAAACATAAAAAAGGTAGATACCTACATTATCCTTTAAATATTGTGAAAGAAAAGCGGCTGAAAGACAGGGGGAAAAGGGAAATATAGGAAAGGCTTTGGTTATGGAGAGTTATTACCTACGCGGTAGCTTTCTTTACCAAAAGCGCTCGTCGCGGTAATAATTCACTTTTTGTTTGGTGAACCGGAACGCGTGGTCGCGCCGATAGACGGTTTTCCGAACAAATGAACGCGACGATCGCTTTTGGTTAGGGCGGGATGCGAAGTTCAAGGCCCGTTTGCATTACAAATCACTAAATAACATGTATAAAACTTACAACAACACACATGCAAAACGAAAAAAAAAAACATATAAAACTGTAATTTTCAAGCGATTGTCAGAAATAGAATGATGTTTAGAATTCGTTTAGTGGTAAAGACAATCAGTGATGTGTGGTGCAAGTGGGCCTTGGACTCATAGGAATGAAGCCCAGTTTCACTATTAATTGTTTTCAAGGGTAGGTACATCAATGTAGGGCATTTGTGTTCGTACCTATCCATTTAATAAATAATACTTATCCAATCCTTAGTTTTGTAAAAACTTTGTCTTTTTTCTTAAACTTCAGCACAAAAATTCAATTTTTCAAATAACTGCGAAGAATAATTACACACAGAATAGAAAAATGAGGAAGTTCGGCACTGGGATAAAGGCTTCCGCAATATCCATGAAGTTTTCATAGAAATTGTTCAACGAGAGTCACGGCTGTTTGCAGAAGTATTAAGACCGTACGAATCAAATATAATCTTATTAGACAATATTCTTTAACAATGACAACATAAAATGGCTCAGACTTTGATTCGTACGGTCTTATCCCAGTGCCGAACTTACCCCCAACATACGGCATACCCCACATCAAGGTAAGCACTAACACTAATATTTGTGTTGGAGTGCAAGTTCCAGTGAATTAACGTAACTAAATCACCCAACTACTAATATAACAAACACTGAGAGTTTCCCTTCAAATCAATGACACGTTATCTATTTGATTCGACTAATAATTCCCATTTTGCGATCCTAAAAATATTATTAAAAAGTCTACTAAAATGATCGTGCCTCTTTTTGTGAACCTTAAATAATTTTTCAGGTTCCCAAAATTGGTACTTAATTGTCAACTTGCCAAGTAACCTCGACCAACTATAAGAAAAACCAGAAAGTTAAAAAGAGGCTCAATTATTTCAAAAAGCGGCAACGATTAGAAGGTACATAGGTTTTTCGAGGATCAGTTAAACATTTCCTCAAATCAATTCCAACGGTAGGTATAATTTTAAATATTAGGTCTTTACCTATGAAATTGCCGTTCTGCAGTACTGGCCATTTCAAATCAAAATAATTTTTGTTTGGCTAAGAATTCTAATTTCAAATTAATTTTATTTTAAAAACATGGATTTTTTTTTCTAAAAGTAGTCATTTCTTTATTGATTAGTGTTACATTTTCATCGCATTTCAATCTTTTTCGTCATCATGGATACGTTAAAAATTCGAGTAATTATGGAATATGAGTACCGTCGTGGCAGCAACGCGGCACAAGCCGCACGCAACATCAACGACGTTTACGGAGCTAACACTACAAACCAACGCACCACCTGTTATTGGTTTGCTCGCTTCCGTTCTGGAAATTTCGACATGAAAAATGAACCTCGCGGTCGTCCGAAGACTTTGGTCGACAATGACGAATTAAAGGCGATTGTGGAAGCTGATGATACACAATCTACGGCTGAATTAGCAGCAGCTTTCGACGTTAGCGTCAAAACAATATTGGTCCATTTGCGTCAAATTGGCAAGGTAAAAAAGCTTGACAAATGGGTGCCCCACGAACTCAATGATCGCCAGCGCGAAGTACGCGTCGAGACGTGCCTTGCACTGCTCAACAGACACACAAATGAAGGAATTTTGAACCGCATTGTTACCTGCGATGAAAAATGGATTCTGTTTGATAACCGTAAGCGCTCAGCAAGTTGGTTGGATCCTGGTTCAGCACCTAAACAATGCCCTAAACGAAAACTTACCCCTAGAAAAGTGATGGTCACTGTTTGGTGGTCTAGCGCCGGTGTGATTCATCACAGCTTCTTACCAAACGGGGTGAGCATTACTGCAGATGTGTACTGTGAAGAACTGAACACAATGATGGAGAAGCTGGCGCATCTCCAACCAGCATTGGTCAATCGCTCGTCTCCGCTGCTCCTGCACGACAACGCGCGACCTCATACTGCACAGCAGACGGTCTCCAAGTTGCAAGAACTGGGGTTGGAAGCTCTCCGTCATCCGCCCTACTCACCAGACCTTGCGCCTACAGACTACTACTTTTTCCAGAATTTGGATAACTTCTTGGCGGGAAAAAAATTTAATACCCGAGAGGCAGTACAAAATGCCTTTGAAGAATTTGTTGCCTCCCGTCCAGCTGATTTCTTTAAGAAGGGCATCAATAAACTGCCACTGCGATGGCAAAGATGCATTGATTGCATGGGTGATTACTTCGATTAATACAAATAAAAAATTCATGAAAAAAATTCGTTTAAATTTTTTCATACAAAACGGCAATTTCATAGGTAAAGACCTATTATATACCCTATGTGCAGATCAAAATGTGAAAGCACTGTGACGAAATGGCTACTTGAAATGGATTATGCAGAGACTGAAAATATACTAACTATTCTAAAATAATTTTCACCTACCGGAATGATTTAACTATTTATATAAATCTTAGATCGCGTTTCACCTATTTACCACACACACACTCTCGGGCAAGTAGGTGCTCACGCCCGTGCCCGTTGCGGGCGCTGGGCGTGAGGACTTATATTGCACTCACGGACACACAACACTCCCCTAAGACACAACTAGCACATCTTTTGTTTTTGTATTAAATTCTCGTCCTCTCAGTACTTGGAGCTTATCTATGTTGTAGTACGTAAGTGCAATTTAATATTGTAATTTTAAGGGTGTGAGCCTGGAGGTCTGTAATACAGGTCCCGAACCCAGTATAGACTCCAGCTCTCACAAAGGTTTGAATCTACCCTTAACCTAAATGCCATGTACCGAATTTGTACCTTTTTGAGAGAAATAAATAAATAAATAGTAAAAAAATAGTTATGATACCCAGCTATAACAATCTCCCAGCCAATGAATACTTGTAGCTATTTTAAATATTCTGTTAAATATAATGAATGGACTTGAAAATGTTTGGACAAACGTTACTCCAAAGAATGAGTTTAATATACTGTTGATAGATTAAACATAGGGTTAATATCAGTATTAGGTTAAGATCGCTTTTCTATCAGTTATTTTAGAACAAATTCTACATTTTTATTGCTTTTAACGCAATAAGTATATCATTTATAAGGAAACAACAATTTTATTTGGTTGTCTTCTGAACTGTGTCGGCCATTTCGCCTATCGGTGCAATCTGTCGCCATCTTTTGCGGAAATTCAAGTGACGTCACGCGGAATCGCCGCGTAAATGCACTTTTCCCGCCTTGAAATGTCAAATATCTAAAATTTTCACAGACAATAAATAACATCTATTGTAAGTTTTTTAGTAAACCTCATTGTTTTATATTTATTGGTCATAAACAAAATATTAAGTTGCATATAAAGCCAGAGGAATGAATATTGTTCTTAATAAGGTAAATGTGTTTTTCTAGAGCCTTGTTTAGTGATGGATCTAAAAGCAAGCTTATTGTAATTCTTAAAACAACAGGTGCCTCCGATCACTTACCCAAGAGAGGAAGTATAGTCAAAATATCATGTTTTATCATTGTTTATGGGTTATTTAATCATGTATGTGTTAATTAATAGTGACAGAATACAACAGGGTTGCCACCTTTAGGGAAAAAAAAAACGGGACGATCGGGCATGCATAAGAGACGTTCGGAGTTTGGTGAAAAAAAAATTACCCATGGGAGAGACAGTCAAAGGAAAATGATTAAAACTTTATTTTGTGTTTATATTTGTATTTATTTTATGTAATTATTTTTCCGTGTGTATTTCTTGTTGTTACGAGCCGCTTTTAGTAAATCTAAATCATTTTTGTATTTATTTATGAAGTCTGAACAAGACATGTGCATATTCAAAGAAATTACCAATTCTGCTTTTATCAAATCTACCGAGCAACGATTTCTGATATTAGACCATTTCATGGTCATTTGGGAAAATACGCGCTCAAGATACGCATTTGAAGGAGGTATGCTCAAAGCACGAGATACAACACATGATGTTTTTAAAAGTTTGTATTGTTTAAACTCCAACGAATGTAATTTTTTCATTCAACTCAACGAAGAAAGAAACTCGCCGCAAAGTACAACCACAGAGTCCACAGATTACTGCGCGTGCGGGAGGAGGCGAAAACGAATGCGGTACATGCGGCGCGCGGTAGATGACGCGGTGGCGCGTGACTGGGTATTTTTTTTTTTTTGGGTGGGATATCATCAAATAACTTCTCCCGCTCTGTGTGGAGCAGGAGGGCGTGTCAGACTTTTACTGACTAAAAGCCACCCGTGTTCCCTCAGTAGCCCGTATGCCAGGGGCTGTGGTATCTCTTTCGAACAAACCCGCACCCCTGACAGGCATCGGCCCTTGCGGGCCCCATCATTTTTTGTGCTGACATTTATTTGAGGCGCGCGTGAAACACAACGCGCCGTCGACTTGGGCTTGGTCCTTACCGGACAGCGACCTACCCATTACTCGCCGTCCGCAAGCCCATGCCTACGGTGGCCGGAAATCGGCCTGGGATTCCCGACGTCCAGGGCGTCTCCGTATCCTGCGGCGGCTAGGCTCGTGAGGGCGCATAGACTGCTTCTTCCTCACGTGCGCCGCCTCCCTCTTCGCGACTTCACTGCTTCGCTGACGGAGGTGACGGCTACCCATGCCCTCTCGCTCCGTACCATGGCCTGGACTAGGGCCGGACGCGAGAGATCGCCGCCGCCGATCGCCTCCACGAGGACACGGCGGTGCTCCGCCCAAGCAGGGCAGACCGCCACCGTGTGCTCCACCGTGTCCTCAGGGCGATCTTCGCAGTGGAAACACCCGGGCGTTTCCTCCCGCCCTATCCGAAACCTCCCGAAACAACCGTGTCCGGTGAGGACCTGCGTCAGGCGGAAGGTGAGGACGCCATGCCGCCTCTCAAACCACTCCTCAAAGAGGGGACTTAACCACAATCGTGGCGTGCCCAGCGCGTGACTGGGTTGGGTAACCGTGAATGAATTGATTGAGCCTGTCGCATATTGTCAAAAATCGGGACAAAATCGATAGGCCGTCGGGATGCGGGACAATGTCTTCGAAATCGGGACTGTCCCGGCAAAATCGGGACGGGTGGCAACTCTGGAATACAAATATGCGTAAGATAACTGGGTATTATTCATAATAATTGTACGTAACGGATATGAAAAAGATATGAAAATAAATTTAATGTAACAGAAAATATAACAGATAGGAATTGTAAGGACTAGTACATAATACGTATAAAAATAAATATTAGTTTTAATTAATGGATCTTTAAGCCATTCACTTCATCCAGGAGGTTAATAAAAAGCTTTTATTTTGATTGACTTATTTTTGCTTTATTAAGTACGATTATTTTAGGACAGTAATTTTGAGGAATCACATAATAATAATTAATATCCCAGCTTAGGACTTGTTGACATCGGCATTTATCAATGTCAACAGTGTAGGAACATAAACATCGTTCGTTGTATTAGAAAAGGACTTATACGACATCGTCGTGTGATTTTGTAATCTTATGAAATATTACTCGTACGTAAAAAGTGATGCACATCAATTAAACCTGTATTCTAAACCCCGTTATTTTGATTTGCCTAGCCATAGTTTGAGGGGTAAAAGTACCTACTCATGAATATGATCAATTTTTGCTATGAGAATAACCCAGAAACACGAAAAAAATTGGTGTTCAGTTACATTTATGTCCGCATAACGCGATAAAATGTAAGTAATACTTAGTTATTGAAACTAATGGGGTATAGTGATTATATTAACAATCAAAAAACAAATAATCATCATCTTAGAAAAACTGAAAATGGTATACCTACTAGATTTTAACGATTTTTAATCTACAAATAAAACAATTAGTGTTCTTAATTTGCTAATCAGTCATAAAAGTTAAACATTTATATTTACTAAAACTTCGTGGCACGACCATAGACTACACCGCACCATAGACTATAGAATAGATTCTGGATATTTATGATTTAGACTTTGGAGCACGTGTCGTGCTTGTCTAAAGAGTAAAGAACTTTGCAAAACAGTGGTAAAAAAGCAGTATTTCTAAATTATTGTATACCGTCCATCCATAGTCGTGCCATGAAGCACAACACCACAAAATTAACATTATTATTATTTATTTTGTTGTGTACAAAAATTAGGCGCTATAGTCACTATCATCAGACATATCAAAAAAGAAATGATTACGACGTTTGTTTTGAGATTTTCCGCCGGTATTAGAAACAGAAGGTAATGATTCATCTGGCGTGATCAGCTCCTTAAAATCTTTTCGTATATCACTTGTAGGTATGTTATAAGATTTTGAAGATCCCATCAAAGTTTGCAATGTTTCTCGGTCATAATTAACTTTAACATCGGAGAGAATAGTTACTCGTGAACTTTGTGGTCTATTAGATTTTATTGAAAATGTACGTTCACTTGATTCAGAAGATGTTGATGGAAGCCTTTTTGCACGTTTTTTAGGCTTTAGTAAGTTATGATTCTTTAATAAATAACAATCACACATTCCCCTCTTGGGTGAACGAGCGCAGAAACAGCTTAAAATTCTTGAAGCAATATTGTGTGAGTGATTTGTAGTTTGAATTTGATGTATCTTCATAGTATTGGGAATAGCTATAAGCGATTGCAAAGATGCCTTATGATCTTCCTTAATATTGTTTATGTCCTCTTCATCAATACAGAAAAGTTTTACGCTGGTTTCGTTTTTCAAAAGAGCATATGCAGATTCTGCGTTGAGGACGTCATTTCCATGTACCACTTTACTGTCTAAAAGTCTTTTAATAACACCACCCACGCCATCTGCTGCTCCCTTTCCATGGGCGGCTTCAAAAAAATTCCAGGTCCCAGTTAAACCGAAATCTTTTATGATTGTATTAAATAAATAAAAGTTTTTCTTTTGGCGATACTGTGTCGTTGGCCCATCGGAAAACACGTGTAGTGTGTCAATTTCTGGTGATTTTTCACTTATATGGGTTAATATTGGTTTTAAATGTGCCCAGATAGCTTCTGGAGAGTGGTCAGTTGCATCAGAAAGAGTACAGTAGCTCTGTGGTTTTCTATTCTTTTGATATATCACACTCGTATGCAAAGAAATCTGATATTTAGATGCCCCGAAATGAACTGCTTGGATCTCTTGAAACATTTTACAAGTAAAATTCTCAGAAAAATCACAATGTAAGAGGATTTCATTACTTTTAAGATTATCCTTCATATCTTTATACATTTTGTATTGATGGCCGATATTGTATAAATGAATTTTATAATCCTGTAGGTCTCGTTCCAATTTATTCATTAGATCTTGTAAAGTGCCAGTCTTAATTTCTTTTATATTTCGTTTACATTTCTTTATTAAATCTTTATTTTTATATTCTACTTCTTTAATAGTCCACTCCAGCCATGTAACGTTTTCATCAAGTGTAGTTGTCGATAAATCACTTGTTATTCTTTTAACTTTACAGATTGTACATTGCCCATACATACATTGCTGAGAGTTTGAATTGCAAACTAAAGATTTCACTAGATCGTTTATACTTTTATGTCCAATTAGAACTGATAATCTTTTGAGGGTGGCAAATTTAAATTCAATATTTGAATGCTTCTTACACACGCATGTATCGCGGTCTGAAAGTTTTGGGCTGACTACATAAAAGGGCTTATTTCTTAAAAATGTCGTGTAAGATAAATTAATTCCTGTATCTTGTTTAAACTTGTTATATAAATTAGTTATGTTATCAAGTAGATATCTTTTTTGCATCTTCATTTTTTTTACGGTCTTTGTTTCTTTCTTTCCAGCAGTTGTTCGAGATACGTCATCTTGTAAATAGAAATCTCGTATTATGCTTACAAACTCTGCATATTTTGTATTTTCTTGTCTTATTGTATTACGGGTCCGACCTTTTAAACCGATACAGAAACCCAATCTAGTTTTCATTTTATGTTCTTGAACCACAGCATTGCTGACAACATTTTTTAAAATATTTCTTTCAGCGTTACTTTCAGCGTTCTTGTAAGAGTTTGTTAAGGATTCGCTCAATATGTTCTTTTCGAGTACAACTCTTCTTATTTTATCCTTTTCTGGCGAAGGTACATCTTTTAACTGCTGAATGAAGGACTCAGTTTTAGATATTGGAGAAGTTGGCGTTGATAGTAATGAAGGTTCAATGTTTTCTTTACTGTTATCTCTATCATTTTGCGTACATGCCAATAACAATTTGTATCTATACACTTTTTTTCTTAGAGAATCCACTTTCTTTTTCAATATATCTATTCTTCTTTTTTGTTTTTCATTTTGTTTGGTAATTCTGTAATATCTTTGTTTATATATTTTACGACTACAGTTTTTGTTTTGTTTGTCATTCTGTTTCAACTGTGTTTGTTTCAGTTGGCGCCAAATTTTACGTCTAATAGCTTTTTCGGTCTCTGATAAGTCAGATATCTTCACATAGTCTCTTCTTTTTTTCTCAGCATCTTTTTTCTTTTTTTCATTCCATTTAATAGGATTATTTTGCTTTAAACGTTCTCTATATCTTTTTTGTCGTTCCGCTGATGTCAAAGGCATTTTATCTAAAACAAAAATACACATTAGTACTTACTTGTCTTTTCATTAGACATACTTTTATTACTTTTACTTTCTAATTGAGAAATATTTAAATGTTTTAACTATATTTTTGACGTTTCTTTTATAGGGTTTCTTTTAACTACATAAAGCATTAACAAAATTTATACAGGGTTATTGGAAAAATACCAACAACCTCTTAAGAGGTCATCATATCCATCAGTATAAAATCCTTTTACTATGGGACCAAACCTGAAATTGCGAAAAATAATAATCAGCTGTTCCTTACATTTATGTTCGTATAACTCATCAAAATGTACTCTGACTGATTAGTTTCAATTTAATCAATTGTATGATTAAATGTAACATAAAAACCGTGAAATCTACGTTATTTTAATATTAACGGTAACTTTGTCAAATATAGGAAACGTTATGAAATTGTAACCGGTATTTAAAGCCCTGATATAAGGTGTTAATAAATCAACTCTAAGTATTTCCTGAGGTGGGTCGACGTCGATATACAAAATGATTAAAACAAAAAAAATGGCGATTTTAATTATTCACAGCAAAAAGCGATGAAAAAATAGTACTAATGCCATAATATTTGGTAAAACTATTGCTGTGCGCTGGCGGTCGCGGCGCGGCAGCGCACAGTGTGGAAAAACCAACTTATTTTCGACAAAAATCGATTCGCAAGCGACATTGTAACGAAAAAGAAATATGTCCATTCTCGTGAGATTAAAGGCTACCAAAATCCACTGCAGAAATTGAAAACAGCTTAAAAAACGTTACTGACTTTGAAACTCTTCTTATACCGAAAAATGGGGATGGGGGGTTGTAGGTACTTGATTGAATGATTGAAATGCATTAGATAGTGTTGTAAGTTTTATGAAAATAGAATTCATAAAACTTCCGATTCGATTTCGTGACAATTGAATTTTTTTCTAGGTTATGTTACCCAATTTTTCAATTTCTGCAGTGGATTTTTGGAGCTTATAATCTCACGAGATTGGACATTTTTTTTTCTTTTTTAGTTACAAAGTTGCTTGCGAATATTTTTTTTTTCTAAAATAGGTCGGTTTTTCCACACTGTGCGGCGCTTGCATGTCACCCGCGCGGTACCTCACCCAGCAATCGGCAGTTGTGGTCGAGCAGGAAAATCGTCATTTAATACATCCCCATGTGGTACATGAGTAGATTCAAGATTATTAAACGGTAGACATTAATAAGAATGAAAAACAATGTGAATGTGTATGTTTAGAATGGTTGCTTTTTTAAAATATTTTCCGTGATTATTTATTTATACTAAACAACTTAAATTTCTTAGAGTTAATTTTATAACACTTTATATGTATACAGCTTTACCTTTTCATATCTGTTACGTAACAGATAAATGTAACGGAGAAATATCATATATGAACATTTAATACGTGTCTAACCTACAAAATACTTTGTCGAGCCGTCATCAATTAGTATTAATAAATTCCTTCTACCGATTTCACTTCTGCAACTACGATTCTTTTCTCATAATAATATAAAACCTGGAAAGTACTTACCGAATTCAGATAGACCACGAAAACAAATCCCAAAAATAAGTGTCGAATTTTATCGTAACTCACAACATTGATCGCACTGAGTGAAAGAACAAAATGGCCGAATCCACAGTCACGCCATCTATTTACAGTGTTTGTTGTGTAATGTTGCCAGTAAATAATTTTATTTCCAAGTTGGAAATAATGTTGTAAAACACTGTAACCGAGATGAAAAACGGAGATGAGTAGAATATTGGACTTCCATTTAAATATATAAATTAGATATTAATTAATGTTTGTTTTATTTATTTAAAGAATAATCTATTTTAATGGATACAAACATACAAAAAAAAATACTAAGTTTTATACTAAAACAATTAGATTTTTTTAAATATATTTTTAATGTTGGTTTAAGTAAAAATGGACATGATTTTCTCTATGACATTTCTGTGGACACAATTTTAAAATTTGAAATATTAAAATTTCTTGCGTTCGCTTACTTACTGAGTATTATAAATTGTAGTTCTAGATACTTTTAGAATATGGGTGAATAAAATTGAGCTAATATTGAAATGCAAATAAAAAATAATCGAGCTGGACGTGGAGAGGGAAGCAAATGTACAATTTTCGTGAATAACACCCAACTAACCGTGTTCTTCAAACGGAAACGCGTTAAATTAACTAAATATTTACAGATTCTCTTTAAATTCGTTCCTTTAACGTCTCAACTAGCTGATTTAAACATCGGTGGTTCGGACATTTTTTTGTAGTCCTATGGACCATCAAACAAATTAATTACTTTTGTCTAGTTCGAGTTAACTTAGCGATCCTTACCTAGCATTGAGTTCCTCAAACCAAAGTTATAGTATAATACTACGTAACGTAAGTTTTAATTAAGATCAAACTCGTATGCCTCATCATGATATTTCCTCTTGGCTTTAAGCATTTCATATCATTAACTATTTAGTTTTCTTAAAGTAATGGTACAAACATAATATCAGATGTGTTAAAGATTTCATGTTAAGAGAAAGTGTAAAAAGACTACGATATGATGTGTGACTTTAGCTTTCGAAGGAACGAGCTAGACGTTGTTTACGCTTAATTTAATTGATTAGTTTAATGTGAACATTTAACACTTATCATTAAACCAGGGTAATAAATTTTACTGCAAAACCAGGGTCAAACTGATTTCGTAAAAGGTAATCTGGCAAATAAGGTTAATGATTGCAGTCTTTGCTAAGATACTGAGTAACATGGAATAATTAGAACAATAATATTTAGAAACAGTTCTAATATCTCTTAGATTTGCATCAATTGTCTTCGGAGAAAACCTTGAAACGTAATCTTTACGTTCACGTGCGAAGAACAGATTCAATTCATGACATCAATAGTAAAGAAGTTACATAATTTCTCGAATATCTTTAATGTCTTGTTATTGCCCCTTCTCAATGTTAACTGTTAAATCGTTCATAAAAATATATTGGTATTTTTATTTTCGCATATAAATAGAAAAATGTAACCTGTGATTGGCAAATCTGCGAGGTTATTAATTAATTCATTGACATTTAGCTGCATCTGGGGGGCTGGATTGCTGACCTCGAAATATTCAGATACAGCATCTATATTATAAAAATGTATCCGTATTTCCCTTGTTCATCACACGTGAACGGCTGGACCAATTTTGCTAATTATTTTTTGTTGTGTTTTTTACTGACAGGAGAAAATTCTTAAGAAAGTTGCACGTAACATTAGAAAATTTAAGAAAACTTAACGACCGTTTTAACTCTTCTAATATTATACCAATGCCAATTAAATATTCATAGTTAAGACAGGACAACGTCTGTTGGGTCACCTAGTCTATGATAAATATCAGAAAGCAACATAACTATTCTGTAAAATTCTCACCGTAAAACCTTAGGCTAGGAAGTAAGCTGTCATCTTCCCCTAGCTTCTGGTAAAATGACAGCTCACTTCACAAAAAGTTTTCATAGTGAAATTTTTACAAATTCGATCAGCAAGTTCTAAAATAGAAAATAATGTAAAGCAAAAGATCTAGTCAGTCAAAATTATGTACAAGCTGTTTACATTAGTTATGTAATAAAAATAAATAAATGCTAAAAAGTATTGTAAAATTGCTCTGGCTATGGTGATTTATTAAATAATTATTTACAATGGCTGAGTGATCGTCAGGTATGGAATAAAACGTTTTATTTATTTGTCAAATTATATTCTTATAATTAGTGTTAGGTTCAATTTATAAATTGAATTGTCTATAAAGACTAAATAAAAATATATTTTGTGCGATGACTCAAATGGAAATCTTTTAAGCTAATGCGAAAATAAAAATATTCATAATTATATTAAGAGACCCAAAGTCGGGCAGTCTGTAACATACCTACGTGCTGTTACCTCTCATTTTGTT
Organism: Polymixis flavicincta; assembly: GCA_949987655.1. Taxonomy (NCBI): domain Eukaryota; kingdom Metazoa; phylum Arthropoda; class Insecta; order Lepidoptera; family Noctuidae; genus Polymixis; species Polymixis flavicincta. The sequence continues at coordinate 12,975,612 of OX465190.1, read as the reverse complement.
TGTTAGTGAATTTTAGTCAATTAATTTAGTACAGAATAAAACATCCGACACGATCTAACGTTTTTTATTGTATTTAATAACTATTATTTTCCCTGCGACTTTGTTCGCGTGAATTCCGTATTTTCTCCTACAATTCCAACAACCTATAAAATGAAAATTTATCATCATAATCTTATAAGCTAACAGACTTAAATTCATAAAATAATATGTACCTACTATGTAGGTATATAAAAAGCGGGGAAAGAATCATCAGATGCGAAAATTCCTCCGCATCGCTGTCAACAGGAAAATTGCCCAAAAGGCTGGCAGCTGTTACATGGCGATGCTGATTATTTGGCCAAAAAATAGGCCAGCCTTCACGGTCACGTGAAGATTCGACCAACCGTATGGCGATATTTCGAAAAACCAAATGGCCACTCGGACGCCCCCATGGTCCTAATATTTCCTAAGATAGGATGGCGCAAAAGTGTCGACACAGGTTGCATCCCATACCAAAGGCCTGCCTATCTATCAAGGCATTATGGTAATTTCGTCCAGTCATCCCGCCCATCGTTGCGTACCAAGCCGGTGGGTTCTAAAACAGCTGGCACAAGACAAGACTGGTGACAGGAGCTCGATGGATCATGTCATGGCGTGCCGTGCTATCTGGACTGCGTTCTTACTGCAAGTTAGGCCATGGTGTCCGAGGTAGTCGACAGCTTCACCGCACTGACAGCGATGCGGAGCCCCAATTATTTTCCAAATTAGTTTGGCCCAAAATTCAGCAACGCGAATACCGTTCGCTGACGCAGTCATAGCCACCACGCGAGATATCTTTAACTCGGTAATTTTCAACAAAGGCAGAAAATGCGCCGATACCTATTCGTTATTCCATACAAATACTCAATACTTACAAAACTATACATTAACACGCATAGTCGTGTCCCTGGCACGATTTAACAGCATCATTTTTTGCTAAATTATTCAACCAGGAAAATTAAATTTATTGGATATCCTTTGTTATAATTCTCTTGCGTAGTCTGGCAGGAGAATGAAAACAAATCAAACTATTTTATTTCACATAAACCTGCATGGGCACTTATGAAACATCAGAAGCTAGGTGCACGGTTCCAAATTGTCGCTTCACATAGAGAAGAGCCGGCAAGAAACTCCTCGGTACCGTGAGTAACCGTACATGCATTGTACTTTTTTTATAAAATAAAATAATAATAAACTGTCCTCGAACAGTTCGAACAATTTGCACATCGATGTCCACTGTTCGATAAATCGAACAATGGACATCGACGGGCAAACTGTAACCATGCATTCAGCACATGATTCCAGACTTCCTAGCTAGCGCTCGCGCTCCCAAATTATTATTCGGTTCGGTTCGGTTTTTTTTTGTCAAAATGCATGTAATAGGTAATTATTTAGTTTTTTAAAACCGACGAAAAATTTCAACGCTGCCCTATTGAAATTCGGACGTCGGTTTTTCAGAATCATAGGTAGTTACTGAATCTATGGTTGCGCGTCGATGTCCTTATCACCCTGAATTGAGAACTTTCTCCTTTTTTAACCTGTGGCGTCCAACTATCGTAAAACGTCAAACTTCCGTCAAGCCCGGCGCCGATTTCTGACAGTGACAGCTGACATGTTTACGATTACGAATTTACGACCTCGCTCACAAAAAAAGGTCCACTCAAGTTTCTATTGCTTCTAGCTAAAAAAAATTAACAGTGTTAGGTTCTTGAATCACCACGCTATTAAATAAATTGTTTAGCGTACTCAAATTTCTACATCGTTTTCTATAAACAAATGTTGAAAACGGACAAGTGGTCGAAAGTGTGTTTGTTGCCGTAATAGGATGATTTCTGATAAAATTACAGAGTTGGTTTGCACGAAACTTTGCTTGTTTCTTTTTGAATAGACAAGTAATCTAACAGGAGTGTTTTTTTGAAAGTTGAACCTAACATTTTCATATTATTGAAACTCAAACTTCATACTACGCGGAGCCATTTTTATGAGATCTTGTTTACAACGCATGACTTTGTAAACGCTCATCAGAGTTATTTTGAGTGTTTCAAATAAAAAAAATGGTACTAGAATACTATATAAACCTTTATCTACCGATGTCTACCTTTATACTGTAAAAATATGCCAGTATAATTGTAATAAGATTTTCTGGAAGAGATAACTAATTGGACATGTTTTTTTTGTATTAGCTAATTTTACATGGTACTATAGGTTTCAAAATTTGAATAATTAGTCTAAGCCGCATAAGAATGAACTAGACTTTATAATTAGTGTAAAAACTTACTCATTGTCATGGAAAAAAACAAAGATATCAAGCTCTGAAATTACCTAAAAAAATGTAGAGTTCGAGAAAATCGTACGGACGTGACTCACCCACTCTACGAAAATATCGATAAGTTCGGTTTAGGAATAGAAGTTCATTGTAGGAAATAATAACAAAATTCAAGTTACATGATTTTGATTTATTAAAAAATGTATTTTACGTACTGTGTGTTTGTGTACTGTGTATGTCACATAGGGAAGAAAAATAATAAACATTATTCTTGTAATCAGTTATTTTATTTGTACATAACATCCTAACCTGTTACACATAACATCAAGCTTGTATTCCCTGAAGGCTTACGCCTTCAGGGAATACAAGCATATGTGGGTGTATACTTACGCAGTTGTGTATACACCCACATTGATTGTCTCCTCATAAGTAGATACACAGAATAAAGGTACTTATTTTAAGCTTATGCTTCAACATATTTGCAAAAATTGTGGCAGTAGAATGAACACTGTACTAAATATAAGCTGCTTATTTCAAATAAATGTTAATTTATTTTACATTCATATTTACAAATCTTGATAAAAAGTTGAAGTACAAAAGTGTTGCTTATTTCTTAAAGTAATAACATTTTCATTTATTACACATTCACATTTATAAGTCTTATATCTCACAATTACACATACCCATGTATCAAAATAGAAGGTGAAGTACAAAGATGCTGCGTACCTATTGCTAACGCAAAACATTTACAAACGGTGATAAAAATAGAAGGGTGAAATACAGTGCTGCTTATGCCTAAAATTATAAAAAGTTTATCTTTTACACATTCAGATACACAAAATTTTACATCCCGCAATCTCACATTCAGTTTTATAAATAAAAAAATAACTGCCAGCAGAACAGCAAGAGGATTATACACACAGAGAAATATATGGAAATAGGCTACAAAAACAAAGTTACACATTATTTTATAAATCTTGATAGCAATATAAAGAACAGAGGTGTTGCTTACATAAAAAAACTGACAACAAAAATAATGTGGACTCATGATACAATGCGTAACTTACAAAAACGCTACCCTAGCTTCTCTCATTCTGACAATATACATGATCTTCTCCCGAACATCCTCAGGCACATTGTCATCATCCACATGGACTTTTCCCGATCTTTCACCTCTTACTCATTGGGGTTCACCACTAGGCGTTCCGCCCCCTAGTTTGGCCACACTGAGCAATACTGCCGCGCCACACTGCACCACCGCACCGCGCTGCATCGCCACGACGCGCGTCGCCGAGTCGTGGCCGACGCTGCTGCTGCGGCTGCTGCCACGTCCTTGACCACTTCCTCTTGCTGGAACAGCTGGTACTTGTCAGCAAGAGAGAAGTGGTCCTGCTCCATCGTGATGTCGTCACCCACTGGGGCCCTGATGACGACATCACATCTAAAATTAAAATAGTAAAAATAAATACGAGTAAATTACGAAGAAAAGATATTAGAGTAATGAATATAAGTTTTAACACTTACGGCTTAAGGACGCGCGGCGAGCCTGAACCAGCAGCAGCAGTGGACCCCGGAACTGGCGATGAGGATCTTGGCCTATCAAACAAAGAGATTTCATATATTAAAGACAACTTCGTTTATTGTCTCTATAACTGTCAAAGGTCCGAGGGTCACAGTCCGAAATCATTGAAATGTAAAAAATATAGTATGAAATACACATCGAATGATCAAAACTATTGTTATTATTAGATTTAGAGCAACTCAATTCATACAGATACACTCAATTCATTGTAAAACAGTCAAAATTCATCAAAGTATTCGCCATGATCCCAACGATCTAAACGTAAAATTTCTTTGGCCAAAAATGAAGTATTTATTATGTTATTTAGTGCAAATATTATCTAAAACGATGTAATAACTAATAATAAATGAATATTCATCCACTTACCGTTGCATATCACCCAAAAACTCACTAAATATGATTTTATTAGACGGAGCACGTATTACAACGTTGACGTGTTGAAGTGTCAGTAATGGCGGCACTTTCAGCTTTTTATTTTTATGTTTCCAGACAATATTTTTGGTATAGAATTAGTAGGTTGAGGAGAATATTTATCTGGCCACAATTTTTTTTTTTTAAAGACTAATAACTTACTAATTTTAAATGATTAGAGAAAAACCGCAGATAGTCGGGGCGGGCCGCGGCGCGGCCCGGCTGGGGCTTTACGGAAGTTACAAGGGCGGGCCGCGGCGCGGCCCGCCCCGGCCGTTACCGGTTAAAGAAGCCGGTTAAACCAAGGCAGTAACATATTTGTAAACCTACTTTCTAGGCAGATGTTATGTATGACGAATAATTTGTGGGCGTTGAATAGGTCCATGAAAAAATATTTTTTATGATTTCACAAGCGCATCAGCAATAAAAACTTTTTTCCAAAAAATAACAACCGACTTCCAAAAAAACACTACAAAGTGTTATTTGTTATTTTGCACTTTGTAGTGTTTTTTTGGAAGTCGGTTGTTATTTTTTTTGGAAAGGTTGTAATTTTTTTTTTTTTTAGTTTTTATTTTTCACTTTTTCGTTACCCACACAATTAGAAATTTCATCATCCTTGGGGTCAAAACAATGCATATTTAAAAAAAATCGCGGTTGATTTGCTGTAATTTTTTGAAGAGTTCCGTTGTTTGTTTCCGAAACGCATCATCAGATCTATGAAATTTTAATGGGACCATTTCGGAGTAAACCCCTTTCGAACAAAAAATAATTTTGCAAATCCCTATATACGACGGAGTTATGCCCGAGCATACTTAAAAAATATGTTTAAAAACATGTCCTCCTTTTTTTTGAAGTCGGTTAAAAATTACGAATTTACATGCAAATGTGCATCACATACCTAATTAACCCTTTAAGAAGACGAATTTTCAAAAACCCTTTCTTGGTTATTAAATGATTTTTGAACATTTGATACAATAAAATGATTAAGTGTATAAGCGTGCTTAATAATGTGATCGTTTCTTGAATCATAATTTTAACCATATTTAATACAAAAGCAACGTATTCCATCTCCTCCGATTACGTAAAACTAAAGTATCTTATGTTTTTAATTCATGTCGCGCTTGGTAGCTAGTTAATCAAAATATTATAGGTAGGTACGTTCTTAGGCATTTGCGTAAGATCATTGAAGACACGACAGACGGGTAATTGCGTAACCCACTACTAGTACGAATGGCTTACAATTTGACAGTTCAATAATATTCATTGCGTTATACAAGGTGACCATCTTTATATACAGAGACCGCCTGTCGTTCGTGGATCTGTGACTGTCATTACGGGTCGTAAGAAACAAGTATATTCCTGTTGTCCCCGTAATCTGTGACCCCGTTACGGGGACAACGGTTGTGGAGGTGAGATAGGCAGTCGCTCCATGTAAAATACTGGTATTCAGCTGCATCCGGTCAGACTGGAAGCCGACCCCAACATAGTTGGGAAAAGGCTAGGCAGATGATGATATATTTGTATGGCTTTACAGAATTAAAATCATCAATTCAATCCTCTTAGCTCATTTAATCCGATTGAATGTCCATTTCATGAAGTCATTCAATGCGATTAATGATCTTGAAGGGTTGTTTTAATAATTCTCAACCTCAAACTCAAACTCAAAGCATTTATTTCAATTAAATCATTCACAGGCACTTTTGAAGTGTCAAAAAATCGATCAGTTGGAAAGTTGAAGCTAGGTGCCCTTTCCAAAACGTAGATCTCTATGGAGAAGAACGAACAACAAACTCCAAGGACACTCTTTTAAATCATGTTAGGTATTACAAAATCTTGGGAACATTATTCTTGTTGCTTGTATAATTGAGAACAATGTAAAAAAAAATACATGTTATAAATATAAGATTCAAAATAAGCTATGGCAGTTGACCAGTCTCAACCGACGCGACGGCGCCCGTTCACGAACTTGAAGCGTGGATCAGCACCATCCAGCTCAACCATTTTCTAGGGAACTGAATGATCCAACACACGCGCCACCATCGGTGAGACATTTAAGTGAGCATGACATACTCTCAATTGCCACGCTTTTTCAAGTCAACGTAGGTACATCAAAACAACATAATAGACAGGGTACCTACTCACATTTACAAAATTTTAACAAAATGCTTCTAAATTATTCAAAACTATAGTTTGCGATGTATTTGAGAAATTAATAAAATTTGATTTCCAAAAAGAAAGAAAAATATTTAATATGTAATGTAATTTTAATATATATTACTTAGTTTAGTAAAAATAAAAACAAATTCGTAATGTCAGAAAAATAATAATTATAGGAACAGTTCTGTAAAGCCATACAAGTTCCGGTCGCAAAGCTGACACTGACCTGTAAATGAGGGTGTTCTCGAATATTCAAGCCACAAGTTGGCGCCACTTTGACAAGAGGTCTTCCAGTTCGACAATGAACTTAAAATATTTGATATCATTCGTTTCATTCATTCGTTCAACATTCAGTCTGTAGGTTCTTTGACACTTGACAGGTGCCCGGACCTGACGTCTCAATACTGCCAGAAAACCCTCATTGCAAAAAACGTAAGAAAATGAACCTTGAAGTGAACTGTCATTCCATTTGATACTAGAGATTGACACTATTGACAGGTCGAATCACCTAAAATGTCATGCTTAATCAGCCTACAGTGTTCCCTCTGCTGGGACACAATCCTTCTCTCTGTGAGGGGGAGTGAGCTGTAATCCGGACCCTTTGTGGATTTCACATGTCTTCGATTTTTTGGTTCTACGACATGCTGGTTTCCTCGGGTTTACTGCTCTATTTCGAATGTCATATGCCCGATGGCTAATTCCCCGAAGTCATCAGACCGAATGTCCGAATGGCCGAAATTACATAGCATCGATGTACCACAATTTCGAATAGCCATAAGATCGAGTGTCCGTTTGTCCGAAAAGTCATTGCAACGATAGTCCTATCCATCGAATGTCTATTGCTCGACGTACCAGTAAGTCGAAAGCATAATATAATATATAGATATATGATATATACATAGAATATGACATTCGAAATAGAGCAGTAAACCCGGTTTCCTCACTATGTTTTCCTTCACCGTTTTGAGGACCGTGGTGATGAAATTAAATACACAAAGTAAAGTGCCTACCTGGGTTGGAACTGACGTTTTACAACTCGTAAGTCGAGGCCGAAATCTCTGAGCCACTGTTCTCAAAAAGTTGGGACCAATACGACTCGAGCACCACTGCTCGCTAAACAAGTGTAAAATTCTCAGGGTTTTTTTTCTAGGAGAGAACTGTCTACGACGGAAGTCGTTTGCACTCAGTTTGTTTTATTGTATTGAGCCGAAAATAAGTAGGTAAGTGAGTCATTTGGAATTAAAGAATGTAAAAAGATACCTTTTTTGTACACACTTGAAATCGCGTCTCAACTGATGTACATATTATAAATTTTCATCATCATTCATATACTTTACTTACCTACGTCAAACTCTTACGTCTGTTAAAAGATATTGAAGATAAAAAATATTGTCTTACATGTCTGAATTGTATGATGCTACCTAGATAAATAAGCACGTCACTCTAGTTGCTAAGAAGTAATCTTTTTATTTATACATAATCCCTAAACTAATATATATGGTCCTCACACATGATTTACCGAGTATTCATATAGATATTTATCATGGAAACTTCGGAAGATATTATCTTTGTATTTACCCAACCCTGTTTTATTGAAAACATTTATGCAGATAATAAAAAAGTAACGAAGTCAAAACAGTAAGTACATTTAATATTTTTGTATAGAAAGTAAGTAATAGCTACGAGACGTGGAAACGAGTCTTATGCCGAAAACATCGTTTTTAGAAATATTCTCCGTTTGTGTGTTTGTCTGGATGTATGTTCTAGATTGGCACGATAACCATTGAACGGATTTGGATGATATTTGCAACACAGATACTTTATAACCTGGCGGTAATATCTACTTTTCAGTGGCATATTTTCCGACCACCATCACCACCGCCCAGCTAGTTGAAAATAAATCTAAAACAAAAATATTTTCTCTTGTGTCATCATAAATAGGTATTATGAGACTTATTTACGACCTGAAACAATATTGTACATTTTATGTGGAATGACATGTTTTTTCCGCGCCATTGAAACAATGATGTACTTAGTGGTCAATTTGAACCTGTCGTCGCCAGCAATGTTTTACAGAATTTATAACAATAGGTAAACAGAAGCAGACACGTGTAAATGTTTCAGGAAATAGATAATAGTTATCAAGACGTAATGTCAAGTAGGAACCATGTACTTTTAACATTGGTAGGTAGCATGATAATACGGAACGGTCACGCTGACTTTAAGACAGACCCTATCTACTTATGAACAGAAAAACCAACTTAACATATAACTAGTTTATTATTAGTATGAAACAGGCAGTTTGGAAAAGCATATTTGTTACCAAAACCTCCTTTATTAAGAGATACTTCATTTTCCTTGCCTATACGACAAAATTATCAATAATTATTCACTTTCTAAGATACACTGCAAAAAGAAAATAAACACTACAAAGAATACTCTAAAATGTTAAAAAGATGCATTAAAACTTCAAAAAAACTAAATTACTTATAAGAGATGAATGCCTCAAAAAATAAAACAAGAACGATGTGGTCAGTAATCAATAACATAACTAAACCAAATAAAACTAAACGAAATCTAAAGAACATTACGTTGAAATTAAATAATACAATGATAAAATCACCTCAACAAGTTTGCACCGCATTTAATGATTATTTTGTATCGGTAGGTGTAGATACCAACAAAAGTACGGGAGCTGCGGCGGCGCCAGCGCCGTGTGGGCCATCGGTACATTCGGTGCATACGCCCGCAATAAACTCCATGTACAATCGCGACTTCTTCCGCACGCTCACCTTTAAGGCGATAATCGCGTAGCAAGGCTCACGACTCGATCGCACAATGCATGCGTTTTGACCAATAGAATGCACGAAACATATTTTAGTAGTGTTCGTAGTAATGGTGTATAGAAGTGTGACACTCACACAGGCGCGTGCTATGTTCACTACTTTGTGAGATTATTTTTGAATAGGCACGGCCGGTATGAGCTCTTTATGAATTATTGTTGTTGACAAGAAGTAATTTCGTACTCATATTTATCTTCTTTTTGGTTTAGAAAATGTATTATTGCTATTGCTTTAAGTTAAATGTAATAATTGTTAGGTTCTTAATGTGTTTTATTTTTGTAGGTTTTAGGTTTGTTTTTTATTAGCAGAGGAGAATAAAACTAATTCATGCCTTGCTTGACACGAGACCAGAGAGACGGTGTCACTTTTTTTTTAACCACAGGCAATAAGACATCACAACAGATCAAACAGTAATTGTAAACAGAATCTTATCGATTAGCTTAATGTTTTTTTTTTGTTAGTTTTTCTATTTATTCAGCTACTTACTAGCAGCGCTCCGCGATTTCAACAGCGTAGTTCCCGTTACCGTGAGAATATGGGGATAAAATATAGCCTTTGTCACCCGGAGATAGTGTAGCTTCCCAACAGTGAAATAAATTTTCAAATCGGTACAGTAGTTTCGGAGCCTATTCAATGCAAACAAACAAACAATCAAATCTTTCCTCTTTATTATTAGTATAGATAGATTATTTATCAAATATGTATATAAAAATGTCAAACAACAATTTATATCTATTCTATCAACTTTAATATTTTCCTCTCTCCGACATAATAATGTTCCGTCAGGTCTATAAGTTTTGTTATACTATATGAACACTTTCACTGCCTCCCCAATTTTCATGATGTCCAATGGTTATGCGATACCGCCGCCATACAAAACGCAGCGGACGCGCTAGGCACGTTGACTGGCACTGCATAAAGTTATAAAATGTTAATAATTATTGTCATTTCTGTAAATTCCGGTTAAGAAGTTACAGCCTTTCAAGGTCAACTTATTAATGCCATTTAAAAAAAAAGCCTGTATTATCGGCGCGGCGCGTGCGTAAGAGGGACTTGTTACTTGCGCAGTTCTATTGAAAAGTAAAAATCTTCATTACAATGTGTTATAAACTTGAAAATATACAAAAACGAAGCAAGTTAGATATTTTGTTGGAAATTTGCAGCATTTGTTATTATCTTTTTATTTTATTGCTCTATATTATGATTGGAATAACACAAATAGGTACACTTTGCGCAATTCATACAATGTTATCAGAGATTTTTGTTTACTGTTGTCGGAACTCTTGCAACTGCAATAATAATACGTTCATTATCTATACCATTGTTATTTAGTGGGAACTTCTGAAAATCCGGTTTAACAATAGAATGGCTTAAAAACATACTTTATGGCCCTTCTATTGTAGGACCATAAAATACGTTCGCGAAATATTACAAAGAATTTTAAGGTATGCCTACTATTTTATTACCATGTTACCTATCTCGAATGTTTTGCAGGTGTTCCTTATAGGTATGTATATTTTGAATACTTTGAATAGTTCTAATATTCGTTTTATCCATTTATTTATCACACCTTTGATTTTTTATTTAATCATAACAGCAGTTTGTGCAGAGGTTGATTGGTACTAACACTAGATAATAAGTTGTTTTCATATTATGTTACTTACACTCTATGGATTTCTTTTCCGAAATAAAATAAATATTATTATTATTATAAACAGGCGGCTGTCCCTTTAGTGCACTCGTGCGCTGAACTACCAGATTTTAATAGATGTAGAAAGAATCACACAATGTTTAATAATCGCATTGTGGCCACTGGTTGTGGTCTACGTAATATTAACAAAACTGAGGAAACAATATAAGCTCTTTGCTAAACTATTAAGACTCATTTTCGCGGTACAGAAGATCTACAGTGAATGCTCATACATTTCTATGAGATCCGAGCTAAAACGCCTAGCGCGTGAGACAGAAGATAGTTGACATAACTGTATGGAGCGTTATGGAGTAATTTGTCGATTCTCGTGCGCCGCACGGGGAACCGAAGTTTGTCGAATATTACCGAACGTCGCGTCGATTAGCGAGAGCGCCCGAGGTTTGGCAAAGTTTGCATGCCGGCCATAATGAATGAACGACTCATTATTGTCACTGCGAAGTTTAGTTTACGTGGAATTGAATACTATTGTTTATTTTTTATTCGTCTAGATTTAAATTACTTACCTATCTGAAATAAATAAATTCTATTTATTTACTTATTACCCCTAATACTTAGTGAGCTAGTAAAGTGCACCACCAGTTCCATGACCTACCAGACGCCACTGCCTATTTTCAAAAAGCCAGGCCTGTGGGCTCCTGAAAAAATAAAGCTGTCACTGTGACCGCAGTGAGAGTGAAAGGATTGAAAAAAAGAAATATTAGCTATTAGTGAAATATATATTTTTCAGTTCGTGTTCATTTAATAATAAGCTGTTCAGGATTAAAGATTTCTTATGGTTGATATTTAAACCGTATCTGTATATTAAAACATTTTAGTAAAATATTTTTGTTTAAAGCGAAACTGTCGTCTGCAATCTTCGTGTGAAATCATACAAAATGTGGTAAAATTTAACAACAATTTTAAGGATTTGTAGTTGTGGAAAAGAAGCAATTTAATTTAGTTGAACTTATTTATTTTTAATAGAGTGTTTAAAGATTTCAAAAGGAAATTTTAAAGATTCACCCAGAAATTAATATAAAAAATTACATAGAAATTATCATCAACTTGTATTTATCTACACTCATATCGTAAAGTTATTATTAATAAATCAAGAATAGTGTCATAATGACAGACTTTAAGCACGGGCAATTCTAATGAAATTAAAAAGTTTTATTATAAATTTATAATTTTAGCACACCTTCCTTATGTTTACGTATTTATGTTTTTTGCAATGTCTTCGCTACTTCTTCTAATATTCCTAGTAATTGTTCTAACTGAGACATTTTTTGTAAACAACAAAAAAACGTGATATTCTTCAAAATAACGTGATGTTACGATGCGTAGATTCCTTTTGTAATAATATTGTAAATAACTTGCACAAAAAATCCTCAAACACTGCTAATGACGGTCCGGGCTCGCTTCTTATCTAAGGAATGCAATGTCTTTTGTTCTCGACGCCCAGTACGGTGCACTGTATTCCGGCTCGATTTCGACCATGTTTTGATGGTAGTAAGGTTGAAAATTGTTTGTATGGATTTTTGTGGGAACGAAATGCGTGCTTTGTTGACGACACCTTTATTGCGACTAAAAAAATGGACATTGGTTTGCGTCTCTATACGTCATGCATTCAACAGACAATATGGATTTGTGTGAATACACTCACACAAATACATGTTGTTTCTAATTGGGCGAAACCAGGAAGGGGTGTGGTTTGTCACTAGATGCGCTGCCACAGAAATATTTTCTTAAGTGAGCATGCTTAAAGTTTGTCGATTGTACATCGAGCCGGTAACCGAGCGAGAGGTTTTTAATATAATACGCGGAATGCAGAATAAACGTAGCTTTGGTGTGGATGATATTCCGCCACTATTAGTAAAAAAAATGCGTAAATGTTAACACCGCCACTCACTAAACTAATAAATATTTCTTTCGACGAGGGACGATTCCCAGAAAAACTCAAAATTGCGAAAGTACGCCCAATTGCGAAAAAAGGAGGAAATTTAGAAAATCCTGGTAATTATAGGCCCATTGCACTATTACCCACTATCTCAAAAATTCTCGAAAAAGCAATGGCGAATCGTGTTAACAGATTTTTAGAAAAATTTGATATTTTGGATAAAAATCAATTCGGTTTTAGAAAAAAATGCTCAACTACTTTAGCGGTATACAACTACATACAGGAAATTTACAGTTGCATTAACGAACGAAAGTACGCTATTGGCCTATTCCTAGATATGACGAAGGCGTATGACAAGGTGTCACACAGAATTTTATTACAAAAACTTTACGGATCGGGAATTAGAGGGCAAGCTTTTAATTGGTTCAAATCATATTTACAAGACAGAGTTCAATTCGTAGAAGTAGAATATTACGACAGCGTTAGCCAGGAAATGTACAGCATGGGATCAGACTTGGCTACCATTAATCATTCAATACCCGAAGGCAGTGTTTTAGGATGTACCTTGTTTATAATATACGTAAACGACTTGCCAAAAAAGATAAATTCGTCGTGTATTTTGTTCGCTGATGATGTTTCTTTATTATTTAAAACGCCCGCGAATGTTGACCATTTAGCTATTTTAAAAACTTTCACAGAAACTGAGCAGTGGTTAAACGAACATAACTTAGAAATAAACTTAACTAAAACCAAAATATGCCAATTCAGAACCTACCAAAGAACCCTAATAAACCTAAATATAGTAACGCAAAAAAAAAAATTAGAAGAGGTAAACGAGTTTACACTCTTAGGCCTGACATTAGACTCAAACCTAAATTGGAAGAAACATATAGAAAGTACAAGAGCAAAATTGTACCAATTTATTTATGCGCTAAATATATTGAAATGTAATACAGACTATAAAACCGCGTTATCTGCCTATTATGCGTATGCCTACTCGTGGCTAAATTATGGTATCATTCTGTGGGGAGAAAGTACTGACTATTTGGACCTCTTCATTCAGCAAAAGAAATGTATCAGAATATTAATGAACATAGGTCCACGAGAGAGTTGCAGGCCACACTTTATTAAGCAACAAATTCTAACACTACCAGCAATATATATACTGCAAAGTTGTATTTTCGTTAGAAAAAATAGGCACCTGTTCAAATCGAATATCGAACTAAATGAAAACTATAACCGACGGAACAAGAATAGACTAATACTACCCATCACAAACTTAAAAGTTATCGGGAAAAGCCCATTCTCAAGACTAGCTAATATATTTAATAAGCTACCGGAAAGTCTAAAATCCCTACAAAAAGACTCAAATTTTTCGAAACAGTTGAAATCACTGCTAATAAAGAAAGGCTACTATACCGTTGAGGAATTTAAAACTGACAAATTGTGAATCGATTGACCTTAATAATATGCTTGATGTAAATGGAAAAAAAAAGAAAAAAAAATGACTTATTACTTTTAAGACCAAAACAAATGCGTGGACAATAATGATTTATTTTAATAAAATGACCCAATTAATTAATATTTAGTATAATATAATGAACTTTTGATTAATGTTTTGTATGGTGAAATAATTTAATTGTAACAGTTACAATCATATCATATAATTTAATTTAATTTACTCTTACCTTCATTTTATCATTTTGCTTATACCCTTACAGGGTCCATATTATTGTACCTAGCTTTAAGCCTTTTGTTACATCTTTTTTTACAATATGGAATGCAATACATAAATAAATAAATAAAATGCAGGACTATCTACTAAAACTCACACTCACAAACTGTTTCTCTCACACAGTCTCACTCACAAACACAGACACACACACGCACACATAAATTGCGAAAATTATGTAAATGTACACGGCAATGTTCACAATTTACGTATAGGGGATCAAATGTAATACGAGACACAGTACAGATTTACAAACTTTAAGCCATTATTTAGTGTATCTTTATTGTCAATTGTCATTATTCTGTAGGGTTGACTGGGTACGGTTGTGTCAGTGTACGGTTGTGACAATCGCAATATTAGCGAAACTATAAGGAATACCGGGGAAGCGTAAAGGGGAGAGAGGAGCGCCATGTGGGTCTGAACGTGTTTCACAGTATTGCCTCAGCAAACGTGCGTGCGACGTTGACGTTAGCAGAGGCCCTCATTACTTTTTAACGGTCAAAAGTATTTTTATTCGATTTCTTTTTATCATTTTTGATAACGGGGAGGAAACGGGTTTCCAGGCACGGTGGAAACATAATGTGTGCAGGCATTGTGGGAAACCAGATCCTGGGCCCCGTTTTCTTGCCGCCCAGAATGAACGGACCTAACTACCTCGAACTGATCAATGGTTACCTGACCGACACGCTGGAAGCCATGCCATTGGTCCAGCGGCGAAATGTGTGATACCAGCATGACGGCGCGCCGCCACACATTATGAGACCGGTTCGCGAACAGCTGACGCAACTGTTCGGCGACCATTGGATTGGGCGGTATGGGCCCCATGCATGGCCTGCACGATCGCCAGATTTAACCCCTCTGGATTTCTTTTTGTGGGGCTACGTCAAGGATAGGGTGTTTGACCGTCCCTGTGAGACCGCTGTTGAGATGCGTCAGAAAATTATTGAAGTTTTTGATGAACTAAAGCAGCTGTCAGAGCGAGAAGGAATCCTGGAGCGGGTTCATGAAAATACGCTGAAAAGGGCGCGCGTTTGTCTCCGCGTGGGAGGTCGGCAGTTTGAACCACAGCTCGTGAGTGTCGAGAGGCCACCGATCTTTGATGATGACAGCGATGGACAGTAGGTAAGTGCCCACACAGGCTAAAAACAACTAAAATCTAGTGTTTTTAAGAGTTTTAATTTAAGTAAATGGTTGTACATTTATCATGGAAACTTTTTATTCATTTCGCTCATACCGCGTAGAGCGAAGGGGCGGGGCTTAACTCACACAACAGTACTGTGTCCGTTCAAGCCTGGGTTCGCGTTACATTGCGCGCAATAAAAAATGGCTTTATTTCATACCTTAAAAAAAAAATCGGTTCCCAGCAAAAAAAAATGCGCAAAGCTACTTAGTTATACGTACAGTATGCGTAGTTTACGGCTTTGTGATGTGTCTTTTTACACCCTGTATGTGTACAGATACAGTAATGAATGTTCTTTTTCATTATTAGTTAAACATTAGTGGTTAAATAGCAGTGCTTACTTTGCACGTACTTTATTTCTATATTTCCATAGTGATTGGTTTTTTGCGAAGGAGTGCTTTGGGTACGGTTGGGACGTTTTTTTTTTGGGTACGGTTGTGACAATTTTTTTATTTTTATTTTTTGCTTTTAGATGCCAAGAAAACGCATAAGAAAGACGGAAAGAGGTCAATGGGAAATAGGAAAATATGAAGAAGCTCATACAGAAGTCAAACGAGGAACATCATTACGGCAAGTGAGAGCTCTTACTTCAGCTGAACGAGGCACATTGATCACAGTTATATTTGCAGTAAATGCCAATGCCAATGATATTGAATTATAAATTTAAATTGAAGTAAAGGAGGAATACCTCCTTTATTTTTATTTCCTTAGGTTCGTTATCACGATCAAATGATCAAATTATTAAATGGGCCTGTAGGATCGATAGAAACTGCAAATCCTTATTACTTATAAACATTAAATGTTCTTGTGTTACATCAACGTTAATTATTTCGAGAAGAATGGATATTTTGTACAATAAAAGTGATTAATTACCATTTTAGTATATTTTGGAACCTGTCACTACCGACCCCAAGTACTGTCACAACCGCCCCTGGGGTGTGGTCAGTTGTGACATTTTGTCTTTTTTTTCTAACTTGCTCCTGTGAGTTAACCATAGTACTTAGAAATACAATTTAAAGAAATAGTATTTATACGTAGGCAAATGTAAACTTCACAAAAAAAAAGATATTTTGTACAGCTAACTGCCCACACTAACAAAATTATTGGTCGTCAAATGAAAATTGTCACATCCGTACCCAGTCTACCCTAATCACGTAATAATCTGTCCAAGACATCTAGCAAAAATTGCATCATAGGTAACAAACTATAACTCAAATCAACAAAACATTACATAAAGTGTTCACTAAGGAAATTCGTGATAATTCATTGCTCTCACGTCACTCAGATTCACAAGCTGATGTTCCTTATCAAAATTCACATATACGTAAGTTGTATACAGTAGACGCACGGTAAACAATCATATAAGTTGACAGATCATATTATGGGACGTATATTCCATGGCCTTCTGTTTTAACAACAACAGTGGCGGAAGGTTAGATTAGATTTTATAGTGCCATTTCTCCACGCGTTATGCAAAACAAAAAAAAAATACTAATAAAGTAAGATATTACACCATTTTCACGTCCCTTTACTGGAAAAATACCTCTCTATTCTCCATCCAAATCTTTAAGTTTATTGCAAGATGTATCTGGCCGACTTACTGACAAACCCACCCGTGTTGCTTTAGTTGCCTGTTTGCCAGGTGCCACGGTAACTTTTTCGAACAACCCGCATCCCTGGCAAGCATCGGCCCTTGCGGACCCTACCAATTGGTGCTGACATCTCTTTAAGGCGCGTGAAAAACAACGAGCCGTCGACCTTCTGTCCTTATCGGACAGCGAGCTACCCATTACTAGCCGTCCATAAGCCCGCGCCTACGGTGGCCGGGAATTAGCCAGGGATTTCCGAATTTTCCGACGCCCAGGGCGTCTCCTGCGGCGACTAGGGCCGTGAGGGCGCATCTACTGCCTCTCCCTCACGTGCGCCGCCTCCCTCTTCGCAAGCATTACTGCTTCGCAGAAGGAGATGACGGCGGTTACCCATACACTCTCGCTTCGTACCATGGCCTGGACCAGGGTGCTTACTCTGGAATATAATTCCGATAGATCGACATTGGAATTATCAGTTAAACGTCAGGGATTGGCTGGACTCACTCCCCCTTATTACAAAACGAGGTTTTTCTTTAGGTATGGTTTAAACCATCGAGCCTGTTTTTGAAATAAGAACCTAACTGACATCGAAATACAGCTCCTTTTACAAAACTTACAAGTTAGTCCAGTGCTAAATTGTCAGTTTTGGAAAAGGAGCTGTAATTCTATTTCAGTTCTAAGTTCTTATTTCAAAAACAGGCTCGATGGTTTAAACCATACCTAAAGAAAAACCTTGTTTTGTAATAAGGGGGACTGAGTCTAGCCAATCCCTGACGTTTGACTGACAATTCCAATGTCGATCTATCGGAATTATATTCCAGAGTAAGCACCCAGGGCCGGACGCGAGGTATCACCGCCGCTGATCGCCTCCACAAGGACGCGGCGGTGCTCCGCCCAAGCCAGGCAGACCTCCATTGTATGCTCCACCGTGTCCTCAGGGTTGATCTACGCAGTGGAAACACCCCCTCTCCGTAGGTTACATGCAGATTTCTAAGTTAGCATCAAACGAAAGGCGATAAGTATCAGCACACATACCTACATCATCATCATCATCATCAGCCTATATAATGTTCCCACTGCTGGGACACAGGCCTCCTCTCTGTGAGAGGGATTGGGCCGTAATCCACCACGCGGGCCCAGTGCGGGTTGGTAGATGTCACATGTCTTTGAATTTTTTGTTCTAGGACATGCCGGTTTCCTCACGATGTTTTCCTTCACCGTTTTGAGAGCAGTGGTGATGAAATAATTTACACATAAAGTAAAGCGCCTGTCTGGGTTCGAACTCACGACCTACAACTCGTAAGTCGCGGCCGTTACCACTTGACCACCACTGCTCACATACGATCAATCATAATCTGTTTAATTTTGACGGTTCAACACAATATTCATTGCGTTATTTACGTTGTTGAGCAGACACATTTTTCGAACATAATATATGAAGCAATGGATGAGCAATCTGTTTCAAAATGATGAATCATTTATGATTATGATTGGTCGTGCGTTACGTAATTAGGGTGCAGAGTAACTCCACTGTTTCAAAAAATATCTAAAAATCTTGAACTTGTCTCCATCAAAAATATTCCAGTAACTTTCATCTATAAAAGATTATAGGTTGCGATTGATAATTTTTACGATAAATGATATCTTCGATACTTGAACTATGCTATAAATAAACTCCTTACACAGATTTTGGCCTAGGATTGCAAAGATAATGATTGCTGATATACTTCGCCTATGACGAATCTGCATAGTGTTGGAGAAAGGAAAGGAGACCAAAGAAAAGAAGGATGGATAATGAATAGAGAAATAGAGAAGTTATTTTTTCCCGGACCTAAGTTAAAATGGGATAAAGGCCGAAGTAGAAGAAGATCAATCCGCATAATTAAGTAAATGTCAAAAACAAAAATTACTACAGTACTAAAAGGTTTGTACAATTCACATTTTGATGGATATTGCTAATACATTGCTCCAGATGTTTGAAAAAGATGTCTCCTCGTCAACGGAATAACGCAATGAATGTGGTTGAACTGTCAAAATGTAAAATGCGTGATTCCTGCAGTGTAAAGCAATTACCTCGATGACTTTAGACAGAGATGAATAAAGTCTAGTTCGTTCAAAATCCATCTCAGAATTTAAGAATTCTTCAGTTCTGTGCGACGATACTTCGACTTCAAAATTCCCTAACATCGTCACTTAAAGAGCACATGATTTTTACTAAGCACTGCAAAGAAATCCAGTTTTGGACAGGGATATGAAACCTGAAATAACAACCGACTTCCAAAAAAACACTACAAAGTGCAAAATAACTTTAATTTCGGAAGTCGGTGACTTAGGATATGTATTTTAATTAATTTCACCGCCTTCCGAAATTAAAGTTATTTTGCACTTTGTAGTGTTTTTTTGGAAGTCGGTTGTTATTTTTTTGAAAAAAGTTTTTATTTTTCACTTTTTAGTTACATACCCCACACCAATTCGAAATTTCATCATCCTTGGCGTGAAAACAATGCATATTTATGCGATAGCAACATTCGCGGTTGATTTGATGTAATTTTTTGAAGAGTTCCGTTGTCTGTCTCCGAAACGCATCATCAGATCTATATGAAATTTCAATGGGACCATTTCGGAGTAAACCCCTTTCGAACAAAAAAAGAATTTAGGAAATCCGTCTATACACGAGGGAGTTATGCCCGAACATACATAAAAAAAAAACATATATAAACATGTCGAATTGATAACCTCCTTCTTTTTGAAGTCGGTTAAAAAGGACGCTACTGAAGCCAGTACACTTGTTTTTTTTTTTTTCTTGTTTATCACATTAACTAATTGCCTGAGGATGGACGGCGCCACCGAGGCCGGCCCAAGTTAAGGTGGCGTGACGACCTAGACGCGTATTGCAAGGGCTGGATCGAGGAGGCCCTGGAAAAGGATGCCTGGAAGGATATGGGGGAGGCCTTTGCTCAGCAGTGGGACAGTGTAGGCTAAATGAAAAAAAAAAAACACATTAACACTGGTGTACTTGAACCACCCAATGAATGTGAAAGATTAATTATACCCTGAATATGTAAAAGAGTATTGTTAAAATTATAGTTCACACTATAGCATATTTTATCATTATATCTATCTATATATGTCGTAAATGGGTAAGGCCAAAATAATTAATAACTTTGAAGCCAATCCGGCATTCAATGACCCTCAAAAGCCCTGCACTTTTGGTAACGAAAATATAAGAATGAATCCACCAACACCAATATCAAGGCTATTAGAAATGCCTGGTGAACTGCGCTGAAGGTAGTTGCTGTGAACTTGCTAAACCCTTGCACTAGGCCACTTTATGTAACGGAACTTAGGCTACGGTGCAAAAGAATTATTACAGCGATATTTATCCATACTTCAGATATATTGGAGAGTAATTGGAGCGGGCTACGCTCGGAATATCTTTAAAGAAACTAAATTATAGAACCGGCATTACCAAAATAGCTTGCAGAGTAAGAAAGCTAAATTGGCAGTGAGCTGGCCAAGTATTTCGAAACACCGATGGCCAGGAGCAGACGAAGCCTGGAGTAGAGACCGCGTATCGGCAAGTATAGTGAGAGAAACCCCCAGCTATATGGACCGGCGACGACATTGAAAACAGGGACAGGGTGTGCAATAGGTTGAGTTGATTGGATCGTAGTATAATTCAAGTAAAGGTTCTTCTCTCTATTCTTTCTCTACTTATACAGTACATGACTGTGTACTGTCTACTTAAACACGAGTATAGTTAACTATGTGTTGATCACAGGTCTCATATTGCGATAAAAGGCAATGTAATTAAAACGTCGTATTCATGAGGAACGATAAGTTAATTAATGTTTATATCAGCGTGTGCCTCGAACCAATGATTGATCGACTGTTTTGAAAGGTTCATGGTTAGAAGAAAGATTTAATTAAGCTCTCTCTGTTCTATTTAGTAAAAACTTTATCGTATTTACAGAACCTCACTAGAAATCTACCCAATAGTAAACGCCTATTGATAAAAATCATAATGTAATGACAAATGTTTACTAGAAATCGCTCAGCTCGTATTTTACGCCAGTTGCTATCACCTATCACAGCAACCCGCTCGCCACACATCGGCGCCCGCGCAGTAAAGAAACGCAACAGGGGTATGCGCACGCGCAGACGTTATATAAAACGCTAGTTTAAAAAAAACACGCGAAGTATTTTCTGTTAAAATGACGGTTTAGTTCTAGTGAAGTGATATTGAGTTACTTTGATAATATAAAACAGGTTTGTGTTTTTCAATACTAATGAATTCCCCCTTCGTAGTTAATTTTGTTAATCTACAGTCTCTACACATTATTTTATTGATTTCGTGTTTTTCTTTAAATTTCAGGTACTTACTTATTTCGTTTTCTTTTATAGTCTTATTTTTATGTGTGATTATGTTGATAATGGTTGCGACAACCGGTCGGCTTTCTACGTCTAGTTTTCAGGACGGCTTGAATATACATATTATGTTCTTCATATTACTGGACTAGAAATAAAGTGTGTAGAGCTAGGTGAGTTCCAACTTTGTATATTTGTATTACCTAGAAATTTTGATTAAAGATTAATGCAATTCAAGTGGAATGTGAACTTCAATGGAAATTATTATTAAAACAGAATAGATCGCACAGGATTTATAAAAATATTATTGGGTTGAGAGAAAGAACGTCTTAGAACAACAAACAATCGAAGTCAAGCAATTTCCACAAACCAGCAATGGGCCCGCGTGGTGTATTACTAAGACCCACTCCTTTTCACAGAGAAAAAGCCCGTTTTCCAGCAATGGGAACAACATGCGCTGATTAGTATGCTTAAAATCTAAACACACTAGCACAAGAGTGGAGTCGAAAGGACACAAAGGGAGGCCTTTGTCTTGCAGTGGGACCACATAGAGTAATAACAAATAAATTTAGTGATGCTTGATACTGGTTAAGTAGTGTGTGGCTCATAAAGGGGCAATTACAATAGAAAATTAATTATGTCTCATTAGCCGAAATCTGACATCTGATTTTAAATTTCGTCGTTTCGCCATGGACTGTTTTTTTGATTGGATTGGATTGGACTGGATTGGGTCCAATTGTAGAGACTAGGTTGATGACTGTCTGTAAGGAGTCAGTGCCAGATGCTATAGAGTGTCGAAAGCTAGTGTTCAATCGGCGCGGCGTACCGCAGGGGTCCATATTATATCTTTTTCTTTTTGCCTACCTGTGAAATTAAAAATTAATAAATACTTTTTCTTTCTTTCCTTCTTTTCCAATCTTAATAATAGTACGTTTTATTAAAACTTAGATATTAATCAGATTAAATAATGATTCAAATGGACTATTGAGTTATTGTTACAAGTTTACCTCTGTTTGTAATATCTACTAGACTGTTTAATTCACGTGCCATCTTGAATTACTTATGTTCTATTGTAATTCTTGTCAATTCCATCTCTTTCAATAATTTCCTTTGCGTTGGTTTGTCCATATCGTGAATCGTGTTTTGTCAACAATAACATTATATTTATGCTACTATTGTTACTCCCATCCTATATGGATGTATCGTGTTTAGAATCATAGTGTGAGAACTTGAAAATAATAACAATTTGTTGTTCGAAGAAACAATTCGTTACTCGCAATTAAGAATAATGGTCATAGCCTCGAGATTCGAGAATGTGCAGATCCCTTGACATCTTGAACATTCCTAACTACATAAATATGTATAACCAGTCAACATAGAAAATAGCAGATGCGTTGCTACTGTTAATAGTTTCGTTAAAATTCAAGCTGATTTTGACAAAATTTTGTTGACACGCGAGCAGGAGTGTTTGTGTTTCTACAATTTATTGGTTTAATTTATTTTCATCTACATTACGTACATGAGTTGTTATTATACTAAATACTTGCCAAAATACCTGTCCTTGTCGATCTCAGCTGCCATAATCATGGTCCCTTCTCAAAGATTATACAGTTCTCGAAAAAACTAAATGCTCTTCTGCTCTTCAATAAAATAATGATGTTTATTGGTGTCACGCAAAATTTAAAAATTATTATGTGCACTGCTTTGTAAAAATATTTGCATGGAATAAAAGGCTTTTTTATTTTTATTTATTTATTGGTGTCAATCACTTCCAATTCTCAACTATTTCTTTATAAGACAACCTATTGTCACCACACCATCATGCATCCTACTAATATAAATGTGAAAGTATGTTAGGATGTTTGTTTCGCAATCTCGCGAAAACAGCCGAACGGATTTGGATGAAATTTGGCACACTGATAGTTTATAACCTGGATTATTACATAGGATATTTTTGATCCCGGTAGTATATTCCCGTGGGATAATTTACGACCCCCACGCAGGCGAAGCGGCTGGCAAAAGCTAGTGCAAAATATTTTCCTAAATATCTGTCGTCATATTAATATGCAGTCCCTTGCTAGTAATGCACAATTAGGTTCACCCACTCATCATTATCTTGTCTCCTTCTTCCATAGAAGAATTAACATAGCAGCACCAGCAGCAGCAGTGGATAGCAGTCGTTATCTCAGTAGTCCACCCTCTTTCTTGGCATATCATCATTCACACAGTCCATCCATCGTTTCTCTGGTCTTTGAATAAGTGCTCCCACTATTCTCAAGTTCTAATAGAAGGCTATCGGCACTATCTAATACCTTTAAACGAGCAATTCTTGTATATATGTATGTATAAATATAATCTGAATCTCGGAAATGGCTCCAACGATTTTCATGAAACTTTCTATGCAGGGTGTTTCGGGGGCGATAAATGGATCTAGTTAGGGGTTTCATTTTTAGGAAACGTCAAACAATAAAAAGAACCAGATACAGTCATACAGATATTTGTCATAAACGGGGCACAAATCGAATCAGCTCTGATTCGATTTGTACTTATGAGAAGTTTTTAAGGCCCTGGTAATTTTGAATGTACTCTTCGTATTGTCGTTATGAGCTATATTAGTTCTTACTGCAATCCGAAATGGGTTAAAAACTTTTTTTTAAATTTCGATTAATAAATGAGCAAGCATTGTCGTAAAAATGCTTTTTTTTTTTAAATTAGATAATAAATAATCCATCAATTGATGCAGTTTAGCATTTAGAATTGTATGGTATATTTTTAATTATAATATTAATTGTTATTGAAGGGATAAACTGGTGTTGAAGGTAGTTAAGAGTTGACTTTGATAATTTTTTGATGCATTAAAATATGTTTAATTATGTGTTGAGTACCATCACTGTATGCAAAAAAGACTTGAAAATTTCATATATTTTTTTGCTTTCAAAATTATTTACGATTAAAGAGATACCTACACTGGTTGAAAAAAACACAATTTTGAGCGTTTTCAAGAAATCTCCGCCATAATGGAAAGTCCAAATAACATTTAACCGAACCGGGATGCTAACCTAGAACTGCAATTCACAGCTGAACTTGCCAGGTTACCCAGTAACTGGGTTGTGGAGGTCAGATATTAACTTTTAACTTCTTTTTTTTATTTTTGCATTAAATTGCAAATTAATGGTTAATGCTAAGTGGAAGAGCGGAGTCTCCTAACGCAAGCAATTCATGCTTTAAAGGTGATCTCCAAGTAAATGAACTTTTTAATTGCAATAAAGGTTTTTTTTTTTTGCTAGCTCCACGTAAAATACTGATATTCAGACTTAGTTAGACTAGAAGACGACCCCTACATAGTTGAGAAAAGGCTAGACAGAAGACGGTGGTACAAATTAGCTGTTCCATACATTTTGACCGCGTAGGTATTGCACTTTGTCTATGAAACAGCTGCTTTTTTTAAATGACAAAAAGTATATACTCTGTTCTAAAATCATTTGCTAAATCCATGGCTTGTTCGTCGTTGTCTCTGCCACCCTGTACATAACAAATATTGTATTGTCTTATGAACATCTATATCGATACTATACAGGAAAAGTTTTTATCCAGTGCGCAAATTGTAACCATGAATTCAGCATATCATTCTAGACCCCCTAGTGCATTTCATAGAAAAGTGCAATACCTACGCGGTCAAAATGTATGTAACAGCAGATTTTTTTTTTATTTCCGGCGAAATATTTCTGCGCTAGAGGTTCTAGAATGTTATATGCTGAATTCATGGTTACAGTTTGCGCACTGGATTAAAACTTTCCCTGTATAAATTTATACTAATAATCTCCAATAGATTTGATTGTTTGTTTGCATTGAATAGGCTCCGACACTACTAAACCGATTTGAAAATTGTTTTCACTGTTGGGAAGCTACACTATCCCCGGATGACATAGGCTATATTTTATCCCTCTATTCCCACGGGAACGGGAACTACGCGGGTGAAACCGCGGAGCCCTGCTAGTATTGTATAAACTCATTGTTACAGAATATTAATCCAATAACTTAAGTAGGTACATTACGCCACGCCAGTTGTTTGTAACCTCAAGGTTAATGATCTTTATATTGTGCCCATGCCAGATTATTTGCTATTGTTTAACACTAAAATAATGAATACCCATAAATCGTTAGGTATTATGTTATGTACACACGGCTACACATCACGCTATACTTTTCCAGTATAAGCTGATCTCGCATTGTATACGATTTCCGTACAGTGCGAGATCAGCGTAAACTGGAAATTGATGTGTAGCCGTGTGTACCATTACGCATTTGAATACTTTGATTAAACGTATAAATGTAGGTGTGTATATGAATGGCCGCAAAAAGCGATAAATAAAGGGAATTGAATGGAGGAGACTGAAGTGCTTATATTCAATTATTAATATTCAATTCTTAGGATATCTAATTAGGAAATGAAAAGATGTACCTAATCGAAAAGGTCCCGACCGCACTACTTCTGAAATTGGTGCAACCCAAAGTATTTCCACTACATGACTAGTAAGTCTGTCTGATTTTGAATTCAATTTAGTCTAGTGTGTGTTCCTCAGTAGAGTTTCTACAAATTGGATAATGTATTAAGCACTCAACGGGTTCCCTCCCGAGTGGGTTCCCGCATTGTCGTTGCGGAGGGACTCAGTAACTGTGGTCTCCCAGCCACGGTGAAGCGAAGAGGAAACCAAAGGTGGGGCCGCTCGTCAGGGCTTTTGCCTTCAAGCCGATGACGTAGCGGCCAAAAAGTAGGTTGCGGTGAGGTGCACCGCAACTGAGGTGGGCCGCGATGTCGAATGGGAGGCATCGCGGCTGAAGGTTAAAGGCTGCGGCAGAGGAGGAGTGCCGGTGCTTCTGAGCAGCGCTCTTCCCTACCGTGGCCTGGACGGGGCCGCCACCGTTTGATGGCGGGCGCGGTGGGGCCGCAGGGGAAGAGGAGTGTCGGTATAACGTTGGCCGCTCTCCCTATCCCCTGCGGCCGAAGAGTGGCAGGCAGGACGGCGCGTTGTGTTCCACGCGCGCCGTCAGAGATGTGAGCAACAACTGGTGCGGTCCGCAAGGGCCAATGCCTGCCAGGGTGCGGGTTGTTCGAAAGAGACACCGTCGCCCCTGGCACACAGGCAACTGTGGGAACACGAGTGGGTTTTAGTCAATAAAAGTCTAACACGCCCTCCTGCTCCCTACCCAGACCGGGAAAAGCCATTTGCTGATTTCCCACCCTCCAAAAAAAGAAACGGGTGATAGGTTCGATTCCTGGCGACTTCAGTCCGACAGCGGGTAGCTTTAAAAACGTAGATAGATATCCTTTCACTCCATAATTTCAAAATTCATCATCCTTCAAGGAATATATTTATTATAAGCTCCTTTAAAAAAAATGGAGATAAAAATTATGTATCTGAAAATGCTATCATAAAATTTGGTGATCCGTGATATGTACTTTTTAACCGACTTCAAAAAGGAGGAGGTTAATCAATTCAACACGCTTTTTTATAATTATGTTCGGGCATAACTCCGTCATATAGGTATTTGCAAAATTCTTTTGTGCGAAAGGCGTTTATTCCAAAATGGTCCCATTTAAATTTCATATAGATCTGATGACGAGTTTCGGAGACAGACAACGAAACCCTCCAAAAAATGACAGCAAATAAACCGTGATTGCTGCTTTGACATAAATGGGTCATAAACAAAACACACAAAAAAAATGTGTCTTTAAAAAAATAATGTTATTACATACTTCATGCATTTATATTTTTGTTTAATAAATTAACTGTTTATTTATTTTAATAATTTACGATACAATATCCTGATAATATTTAATTAACTTTAAAATATTAAAACTAAAGTGACACTCAGGTCCCCTTCCGTGGACTGTGCCCAACCTAGGTTCATAATTTTGCGTAAACTAAAAAAATACTTGAAAATAAAAGTGTGTATATATTTTCATATATGTTTATTACTAACATCTTAAAGTTCTTATTTTACGTTATTATGAAAAATTAATACACAGTACAAATGTATTATAAGACTTAAACATGTTGTTACCGATTTCGCGACCCCTTCCGTGGTCCAACTAAATTGAATATTCAATATTTGTGAAATGGAACGCAGCCGTAGTTTATTTATTTTGGTTGGTAAAATTGTCGAGCTGTCAGTTTGAGTAAAAACTTTATGTGGTGAAAGTTAACGCTCTGTGAAAATTTATTTGCAAAATTCTATAAACAAGTGTTATTTTGCTTTTGTGTAAAAGATCGTTGCAACTTTTCTGTTCCATTCATATTTAGGTAAGTACTGGCATGAAAAATACATTATCGATTGAATTTGGTGTAATATGGGAGGCTATTTGCAAAAACCAGGTGCGCCATATTGTAACCTCAAAATTTTGTGGTTTGAAAGACAATTTTAGTTTGTTGAACCCTTCCGTGGACAAACTTTTCGGTGGACACTATGTCCACGGAAAAGACTACGTCCACAGAAGTGACCCCTATTCCAACTCATACTTTTTATGACACAAATAAGATTTAAAAACCTGTGTTGCTAGCTTTGGCTTAGCACTTGTGCATCGCCCGCACTCCTTGACGCTGAATAGAAGCTATAATTAATTATGTTCGACAAACATTGTGGTCTGTTAAGATGCATTTTTTTAAATTATCTGTTTTGTTAACGCTTGCTATTGCTCAAATTGGTGTGTACATGTGGGTTATGATTTCTCTTTCAGCTAATAATGCCTAGAACAAGAAATATTAGGCATCTAACTGATGAAGAAAAGAAGATAACGCGACGTGAACAAAAAAAAATGAGTATGCGGCGAGCGAGTGCAAAACTGAGCGATGCTGCTATTGAAGAGATACGCAAGAAAGATAGAGAAAGGTATTATAAGAAGAAAGAAAGAGGTGAAATTAAGACGATTGATCAATGTACTCCGAGAAAGCAGCGTCAAATTAGGAAAATGAGGCGTGAGAAATCAAAAAAAGCGTCGTGAATTATTAAAAATGCGGAAAGCCACCACTGCCCTATTAGAAGAAGATACTCCACCGTCAAGTCCTACTTCGTCATTTTCACGTGCTGAAGTTGGAAGGGCAATTGCTGCTCGTAATAAGAGAAAATTAAAAGCAGAAAATGTAGCTTTAAAAAAGGTCTTAGCAATGAGCAAACAAATAAGAAAATACAAGATGCTAGGAAGGCTAGAAAAAAAGAAAGAAAACAATGGGAAAATGGATAGTTCTAAAAAAACAGTATTAAAAAAGGATATGAGACAAGCTGTGCATGATTTTTTAATACAAGATGAGTGCAGTAGAATAGCTCTTGGTAAAAATGAGACGATAACCCGAAAGAAAAGTAAACGTGAAATTCGATTATTAACTACTACTACTATTACTTTTTTATGTTGTGCCTGGACGATCTTCTGGGATAACATAAATTTCAATTTTATTTCCATATTAAATGATTAGATTTTTGAGTCTCTAATAAAATTTCCACAAGTCCACTCGCGCCGACGATATAATAATTATGTTAACGGAAAAGACGTCATTTCTGTGAACGTAAAAGTTTTATTTTATTTGATTGATTATTTTGGATTGTTTGTTTTATTTTTAATATGAAGAAGTAAAGTACAAAGTAATTGTATTTGTAGTAAAGGTTACGAAATGATAGAGTTTATTTTGTTGATTAAAAGTTCTATTTTAGACTTTCCTGTGGATTATTTGGGATTTTCGGTGGACACATAAAAACTAAAATGTCACATATTTTCATGAAAATAAGGTTTTGATCTCTGATTTTGTGGACGGTTTAATTATTTTGCTATTTCCCATAATAAATGCTGTTTTTTTATAAAAAAGAAGACATTTTTATTTTTTTAAATTTTATATTCCTGTTTTGTTTATGACCCAAATATGCATTGGTGATGAAATTTCGAATTGGTGCGGGGTAGGTACTTTAACTAAAAAGTGAATAATATTTCTTGTTCAAAAAAAAACTTTTTTTTACCTATTTTGTCTCACAAGTGGAAAGGTCCCCAACTCTTCGAGGTCTTCTCAGGGCAATCGGTCAGGAAGAGGTTCCTCATCAAGACATCGTTTCTTAGACTAGTCGCGGGCTCGAACTCACTGGTGGTCCTGGCTAAAAAGCACGCTGTCTCACCAGGCTTCGTGTCCGAGAGAGGTAGTATCAGTGATGAGCAGTTAGACGCTAGTCTACACGCACAACATTATTGAGTGAGCTGCAGGATCAGATAGAGTAAAACAGGCGCGTAAAAAATTAAGAAAAGTCCTCCGGAAGATCGGGTTTTCTGAAAAAAACACTGCATAAATCAATGACCAATTAATTTTATTGAACTTTTCGATAATTGACCTTTGTCGGTACCGACTTAGTTTTGGAGATTTCACACTTCTTTTATTACTTAAACATGTCCAAAGTTACGTTAAATTAGCAAGAAAAACGAATCTTTGTTGGCTCATAACTTTTTAAAGGCTTTTTATTTTAGTATTCTGTTTCCGTACCGACAATATTAATAATGAGATAAAACCATACCATGTTTAATTTTTGATGTACATTGTCAAACAGTGGAGTAAAACCCTCCCGAAGTTTGTATGGAAAAAATGTGGACTTGTTTCACCTTAACTCGGTGACGACGTGCGAACCTCGTTATCAGGCACAAACATAAATATTGTTATAATTAATTAACGATCGATTTAATAGGTAAATGAGGTTTTAATGCTAATAAGGACCGGCCAACTGAATACATTATGAATTTATGATACCAGACCGTTTGTTTTAGTTTCAAAGTTATTAATAATTTAATTAGTTAATGAATTTCGGTAATAAAACCGTTATGGTGACGACTTTTTTGTGAAATAGAGAACAGACTCAATAGGCCGTAGATATAGATATGTGATACTAGCTTTTGCCAGCGGCTTCGCCCGCGTGTTGGTCAAAAATTATCCCACGGGAACGTACTACCGGTATGAAAACTATCATATGTGTTAATCCAGGCTATAAACTACCTGTGTGCCAAATTTCATCCAAATCCATTCAGCCGTTTTTGCGTGATTGATTAGCAAACATCCAAACATCTTCACAATCTTTCACAATTATAATGCAGGACCAACGCCGGTTTAATGTGCTTTCCGAGACACGAAAGCTAAGCTTTTTTACTTTAACTCCCATTCGGCATACAAGACAATAATTATTCGCTGCTTGTGAATTTACAAAAGCAGCAAATAACTAACCTTAAAAGGTTTATATGGTAGTGTTCTGAAAATCACACTTCATAGGCCTTTTAAGCAATTATTTCATTTCAAATTCTACAAAAAACAAAATGAAAGTACCACAAATAAATTAACAATTTTAACATTCATTCGAAAACTGCCTTCAGCTAAAATAAACTTGTGTCCTTAGCCTCGTCCACAACCTACCTATTGAAAAAATAAAAATCATTCCGGTTTTGTAATCTGATCCTGAGCAAACAGTTTTAGTGATTTTAATAATTTTATTAGCGTTAATTAATTAAAACAAATAGATTTTCAAAAACAACAGAGAAAAACTTGTTTTGCTACAAAATCTTGTAAGTTGCGTATCGTTTACCTAAAATAGTTTTAAATTAGCTCAAGTGAATATTTATAAGCCGTCGGGCAGGTTGGCGCCAGAAGTACATGAATAGGCATACTCGTAAGTATCTTAGGAAATAAGTAGCGTATTGCTGATCAATATCTTACATAGGTATTTACTAAACAGCGTTAGCATATCTATAGGTACCCACCTACTTAAGTAATCCATGTACCGTGGATCGTGGTTACTTTAATCAATATTGAACTTTGAAGGTTCATATCCCTTAAATTTGTGGTTATAAAAAAACACAAAAAAAATCCAATAATCGTTTTTTTTTTGTAACTCTCGATTCCTGTAATAATACGTGAATAAGTTTTACTCTATAATGGGAAAAAAATAAAACCGACTGATCAAAGTTAAACGTACGATGTGAACTTTGAAACCCCCTATTTTATTGCGTAGTTACAAAGTACCCCAATTATAGTGCCAATCATAGTGCCAATACAATTTCAAAAATCAAATCTGCCAACACAAAAATAATTAACATTTTTAATTAAAATTGTTAGTGAATTTCCCAGGAAATTATTTAACAGTTCTTCAAGAAAAAAAAAACTACCACGTAAGCGATTTTATATGAAATGGAAGTTTTGATCAAACTCATCCCGCGAATCAGTGTAACCCCGGTCCACCGGTACCTAAATATTCGAATATCAACATAATTATTCAATTCTTAATCACTTGAAAATGTTCTACTGGTGGTCTGGTGGTTTTGGCTACGGCCTACCTACATCCAGAAACGACACTCAAGGGAAAAATCCATAAGATTTCACTTTTTTTTACAATTGCCTCTATAGCTAGGCATGTTTTTTTTTTGTAATATACGGACTGCAATAATTATTAAAAATTAAATCAAATCAAAGTGTGCTGATTTTTGTATTGTCGTTTTTGTATTGCCGGATGTAAAATAACAGCACCATCCCATTCTTCCCGTGGGTGTCGTAGAAGGCGACTAAGGCGCTTACCAGAAAATGGGCAGCAGCGTTCTCTATGCATTTTACCACCATACTGCGATCGCCAACCCACCTGCCAAGCATGGCGATTATGGCAATCCCCTCCCCGTTTGTAGGAGGCCTTTAGCCAGCAGTGGATGTCTTTGAGCTGAAATGATGATGATGATGATGATTGTGATTTTGTTTGAGCTCCAAAAAATTACTTCTATTTTCGGATGATGTGTTCTCTTGATGGCCTCTTAATAGAAACCCTGGCGGACAATGGTCAGTATTCCATCAATTAGTTTCAATAAGTGATATTAAGTACTTATTATTTTGAATAACATTTAGCTCCTATTGCTTTTGAATTTGTTGATGGGCATCTCTATTTTGTAGAGATTTTTGGCGAGATACATATTTTTGTGCACATCCAACATGGAACGAAGACTTGGCGTGTTTTTATAACCGCTTGCCAAGTTTCTTCTAATTATGGTAACCGTTTTTAACCCCCGACGCAAAAAGAGAGGGGTGCTATAAGTTTAACGTGTCTGTGTATCTGTCTGTGGTATCGTAACTCCCAAACAGATGAACCGATTTTCGTTTGTTTTTTTTTTTTTTAGTTTTTTAAAGATAATCATGAATACCTTGTTTTACGAATTGCCTGAATACAAACAGTATAACGACACGGGTGTCGTCTCGTTTCGTTCAGTTGTACTTTTCTGCTTTAACGTATGTGTATGATGCGTGGTAAATCTAGCAGAGGAGAGAGAGCAATGGTGACCTAGTTCTAACGGCCAAGACTTACAGAATTGTAGGTTTTAGGTTCAACCCCAGTAAGGCGCTTTGCTTTGTTAAATTATTTCATTATCACTGCTCCCAAAACGGTGAAGGAAAACGTCGTGATAAAACGGCATGTCCTAGAACCGTAAATTCGAAAATATGTAACATCTACCAAACCGCGGTGGGCCCGCGTCCTGGATTATGGCCGACTCCGTCTCATCGAGAGGAGGACTGTGTCCCAGCAGTGGGAACATTACCTGATCCTTCGGGAAATGCAGGCAATATCTTATCCTACATATCGTGTTAATCTCAAGACGCCGATATCTGTTTAAGTACATAAATGGATCACAAAATCTGAAGATTTGATGCTGCCATCGTCGTCCTAAATCCTATTGATAGATAGGTACGACATTTCTTTGTTCTAAAATTAATTTTTGGCGATTCTGTAGGTAATACAGGTGTAAAATCATGTTGAAATTAAGGCTGCCCTCTCAAAAAATGGTTGAAAACAGCATGCAGATGAAACCACTTTTCGTCGGCATTTACAAAGAATTTCATTTGAAAAAAAATTGTTAGTAATCTACATAATATGATACGTCATTTGGTTTAGGCATAACTTTTCTATGAGTATCAAATAATAAGACTGGGATTCCATCATCAGATCCTGACTTGGTGCCAATGGGACCACCTCAGGAGTATACTCTTTCAAATAAAAAAATAATTTTAGAATCGGTCCACAAATGGGGGAGAAATCGATAAACAAACATTAAAAACAAGTCCTGACTGACTGACTGTCTCATCAACGCCCAGCCCAAACCCTTGGACCTAGAACGCTGAAATTCTGCACAGAGGTTCCCTTTATAATGTAGACAAGGAATAAGGAAGGATTTTTCGAAATTCAACCCCTAAGGGAGTTAAATAGGGGATGAAAGTTCCGCGCGGGCGAAAGCTAGTCCACTAATATGGTAGAGCAGTGGTGGCCTAGTGTTAACGGCCCCAACTTACGAGTTGTAGGTCGTGGGTTCGAACCCAGGCAGGCTCTTTACTTTGTGTAAATGATTTTTCGTAACCACTACTCTCAAAACGGTGAAGGAAAACGTGAGGAAACCGGCATGTTCTAGAACCAAAAATTTCGAAGACATGTGACATATCTACCAAAACACACTGGTCCCGCGTGGTGGATTAGGGCCCGTTCCCTCTCACAGAGAGTGGCGGCCTATGTCCCAGCAGGCCAGCAGTGAGAACATTATAGGCTAATTTAAATAAGTATCTGTTAATATATAATGGCAAATCTAGGTATAATGTGAAAATTTATGGAAGGCATAATACAAGTGGTAGCAGAAATTGGTCAACGAATCACTTAGCTATCATGAGTTTCAACAGGGTGTTAATTAATATAATTTTAGTTGATTAGCAGAAACTGGGTACAAAACTTAGGTAGGTAAGTTACATTCTTGAATCTTTGCGCAATTTTGAAATATCTAGGTACTAGTTCTGACCAAGATACCTACTCTCTAGACTGTTATTGGGGTCGTTGGGTTTGAAAGGTTGTCGTGAAGACTTTCTGAGCATTTTAAAAGTCTGTTCAGTTACATTTTTTTAAATCCCCTCAAGAATTAATGAACTGCCAATAAAAAAAGATTAGAAACTGTTAGGAATTCTGCTCTAATTCGATAGGTAGGTTAGGTACTGTCATCCAGAATTCATGGACGATGGATTAATCGTGGATTCTTAATGAGTGCATGCTAAGAGAAACGGATGCACGATAATCTTTAGCCTCGTTGCGTTAGTCAAGTGGTAACAAGACTTCCAGTTAAACGAGCGGTATAGATCGTAAATTGAACCAAAATCGGAAAAAGCAACCGAAAGTAAGAACGCGTGCACTCGTTACCTCGCACAGAAAAAAATAAGGTCACCTTCTAGCATAGTCATTGATGTAACGTGTACTGAAGTTTTGGAAATACATAAATTAGGTACAGATCGCGTCACGTACGTTGCACCTAATTCCGCCATTTTGGTTCAACTTACGTGCCGCGATCATTACTGGATTTGATCCGCGCGGCAGGAAAGTGTTATTGGATATTTCCGTTGGGTGTTTTTTTATTTTTTTGGGTGGGAAATCATCAAATAAGTTTTCCCACTCTGGGTGGTGCAGGAGGGCGTGTCAGACTTTTACTGACTAAAACCCACCCGTGTTCCATCAGTTGCCTGTGTGCCAGGGGCCACGGTATCTCTTTCGAACAACCCTCAGCCCCGGCAGGCATCGGCCCTTTCGGACCCCACCAGTTGGTGCTGACATCTCTTTGAGGCGCGCGTGGAACACAACGCGCCGTCGACCCGGGCTTGGTCCTTACCGGACAGCGAGCTACCCATTACTCGCCATCCGCAAGTCCGCACCTACGGTGGCCGGGAATGAGCCTGGGTTTCCCGACGCTTCCATTAGGTGTTATTGAAAATGGCCATTCAATAAAAATATGTGCATCAAGTACGGCTGTGCAAATGTCGATAAACACGTAAACACCAGACAAGTATTATACTCGTATATGCAAAACATGTTTTGCTTTTCCCAAAAAAACAAAGGCAGTAATGAATAGGTTGATACTTAATAGTAGTATATCTCACTTCCTCATATTTGTACCTAAATGTAAGGAACCACATCTAATATTTGTCATCACAACAATGATTTTGTAATATGTAGTTGCTATGTAATTACATTTAAGGCGGAAGCTCCAGCGTACCTGGCTCCCAAATTTTTAATTTTCTTGCATTTTTTTGTAATTTCCAGGGCATTGCCAGATTGTATGTTGATTCAAATATGATTCGCGACCATAAAATAAATGTATAACAGAACTAAAATCAAGGGTTCCGCCAAAAAAACTATGATCAATTCTAGCAAGCATTAGTATTTATTGTAAGTCGCGGCCGTTACCACTGGTCCACCACTGCTCCCTCAAACCACAATTTAACCCTATAGGTTCATTTAATTCTATTGAATGACTATTTTATGAACATACAGTTTGACACTGACTTGCAAATTGCGATACACGTAAGACAATTTGAATTACGTAGGCTATCCTGGAGCTTTCACCTTAAGTTCGTGAATCTGTGAAAAATAAAGCAATGAAGGTGCGATAATTTGAGACGGGTAGCAAAATTTTACTCTATCACACTTGGACTTTTTTGTATCGCAATAGATACATGGCAACAAACATTTAGGTAATCCCAGATTAATGGTGGTCCGGTATGAGAGCAGTACTGGTGGTAGTAACGGCTTACAGATTGTGTAGGTCGTGTGTTCGAACCTAAGCATGCGCTTTACTTTGTGTAAATAATTTCATCCCCGCTGCTCTCAAAACGGTGAAGCAAAACATCGCGAGTAAACCGGCCTAAATGTCCTAAAACAAAAGAAACTAAGACATGTGACATCTACCAGCCCGCACTCAGTCCGATTGGGCCAAATTATAGCCCACTCGGCTCTGCTCGTCTCTTCATAATATTTTTTTGTGCAACGTAAAACTTATTATCTTGAACAATCTCACGAAGTTTCCGGTTTAGGAAATAAATACTTTCTGAAATAAAAATCATCAAACTTTGATTAAATAACCTCAACTGCGGCTGCTGAGACCCTCAAGCGGCGTGATTATGGTAATCTTAGGGGTAACTACGGTTTTGAGCCGTTTGGGGTCGAAACGCTCGGGTCATGGGGCCCAAGGGCACGTTTCCTTTTCAAGGAAATTTCTCGCCGGCTGGTCGAGACTTCACGTGAGCAGAGGGCTGGGTCCTTCTTTGGCCAAATAATTAGCATTGCCATTCAACGTGGCAATGCTGCCAGTCTTCTGGGCACGTTTCCTGATTACAGCGATGCGGACGAATACTTCGATGCCCAAGTGTCCTTTTGTTTTTATTTCTATAGTTAATTAGTAATTTTATTTATATTCAGAATAAAATATCTTAGATATATAAAAAAAACCTCAACTTTCGACGTAATTTTGACAGAAGATTGTTGGTGAAGAATTTGGGTTAGGTTAGGTAGTAGGTACGAGTACGTTGGAACAATGACCTTTAACCCTAGCCAGCCAGATCCCCTCTATTGTTGGTGAATCACACACACACATCAGGGTGTGTTAGATGAGGTTTTAACAGTGTGATGTTTCCTGAATATAAAAAATAATGTTAGGTATGCGTATGCATAGTATGGATAAAAGTATGTCATGTTATGTTAATATGTCTTAAAATTGTATGCAAATGGATAGGGAACCAGTAGGTTTGGCAACTACGCCTCAAAGTGGGGTTCTTCCCTCACCCCCATTAAATCATGTCATAATTAAAAAAAAAAACAAATGGAAGGTAGCCTTTAAAAAAAAAAATTATATTATAAACTATGCATTTCCTAAGCTTCCCCCTTGCGGGAAGAGGATCAACCCTCCCTCGCCCTCTCAAATATACATATTTGTACGTCCTTTACATAAAAGTACTTCCGCCCACTCCCTCTCGAAGAGAGGAGGCCTGTCCCAGCATTGGGAACATTATAGGCTGATTATGCAAAAAATAAAAATTTACGTAGCGCCTTCCAAAACGTTCATAGCTACAAGTTGCCAGAATTCATTATGCTTTAAAATATAGCGCA
Organism: Polymixis flavicincta; assembly: GCA_949987655.1. Classification (NCBI taxonomy): domain Eukaryota; kingdom Metazoa; phylum Arthropoda; class Insecta; order Lepidoptera; family Noctuidae; genus Polymixis; species Polymixis flavicincta. Next base: position 12,937,916 of record OX465190.1, on the reverse strand, counting down.
GTGAGAGGCCAACTCTGGCATGTCGACTGTGTCGCCGCGTCGTGCTAAATCAAAATCTATTTCTAAACTGGTCGAACAATTATTCTGGTGATCAACACCAAAATCACTTTTTCAGGGCCCACACGTGCATAGTATAATATGTTATTTTTAACAATTTTATTAGCATAATATAATACGCCAATGCCACAATCTAATTTTTTGTTGATGGTAAACATATCGTAGGCTTTTAAAAATAAAACAATAACCATAGACATAATTCAGATTTTATTTAACAGGTAACAAGAACTATAAATAATAAATAACAGCGTTAATTTACTTACTATTTCAAATTAACAAAAACATATCTAGATTAACATACCACTAACACCAACAAAAAATAAACTTTAGTTTCTTCTAAATGAACCACTATCAAGATTCGCTAGTATACTTTGGAATTGTATATCACAGACTATACAACGTATCTAAAGAAGCGTTTGTACCCACTGTTCTTTTTTTACCGGAATATTTTAAGCACGGGTTTTTTGCCTTAATACTTTATTATTTTGTCATTTATCTATGCCATTTGCACAATGTAAACGTCAAATATATCGAGATTACAAATCCAATAAATTTTCTAATGCTCTCCAAAATATACTTAATTGTAAACCATTTAACTTATTTTAAGGACACTTTACACATCCTTTGTCCGCCATTAATAAAAAAATATTGCAAGGTTTTACTAGTAACCATGGCCATTCCACAATAATTATTAGGGCTAATAATACTGTCAGAACAATTATTATATTATTATATACATCTTTGTAACACTATAAATCTAAAAACAGTTTTGTAAAATTGACCTTTTAAGGTGAATACAATAATTTGCTATATTGTACGTTTTTCCAATTTTATAGGATAAAGATTTCATCAGTGTTGCCATGTAATAGGTAGAATCACTGATGGAAACAATTTCCATTCCTAAATAAAATTTAATTGATGTAATTTTTGGTGGCTTTTAAAGCTATATATCTGACACATAAACATCATAATATAAATTATATTGCATGAACACTTTTCTAATTGAAAACCACTACAACCTTTTGCTTTTTATTCGTGATCCCAAACATACAAAAACTACTGTGCGATAAAATTACTTGACAAGAAGCCATGCACACTTTCTGTTCATCATAATTATTATCATAGAAATTAAGGTGGAAGCTCGAGGGTATATTATTAAAATTATAATTTATGAAAAGCCATATTTTTTATGGTAGCGTATCATGTATTCTACCGTCCTTTAACTAGAAAGGCGTTAACCCTCACTTGGTCAATTTTTACTTTTTAACCGATTTCCAAAAAAGGAGGAGGTTATTAATAGAATCTAAGAGAGTTGAAAATTCTCTATCTTTCTGACTAACAAACATTTTTACAATACAAATAGTTCCCAAAATATGAAAAGTTTGCAGGCCATTAACTGAAAAGGATTATTTAGCATAAACAGAAAGAAATATCAATTGTTGTGTCCGTCAGTCAGGTATCTGTAACGTATATCAGTAACGTAAGTAGGTACCACAGTTTTTAAGAAATGACGATTCGCGCGTTTTTGCCATTGTTTCGGAAACAACTTTTAGGGCTTAACGCCTTTCTAGTTAAAGGACGGCAATATTCTTCAACATAACTACAGCTTGACACAAACCTGCAAATTGCAAATGAAAGTATGAACATTTGAATTTCTCGAGCTTCCCTTGAGCTATAAATAACCTAACACACAACCATATTAATAACGCCCAAAAAGTCTGACGCATAAAATGTTGTAAAAAAAAACTCACTGTAATCATTGACATCGTCTTTTAGACGATATGGCTGGGATCAGACTAATAAGCTATTACACTTTTCTGTGAGACTACACAAACCTGCCTTCGATCATTAACTACCAGATCTTGCTTACAAATTCATATATTAATACGGATATTAGAGTTCGTTATATTACATATATTATTATTTACAGGCCAGCCTCATAATAGACAGCAATCGTCGCTCGAATACGCGATCGTCGCGTTCATATGTCACTTTTTGTTCGGGAAACTGGAAAACGCCCTCTGTCGGCGCGAACACGAGTTCCGGCTCACCGAACAAAAAGTGACATATGACGCGACGATCGCGTATTCGCGCGACGATTTTTATCTATGAGGACGCGGTATTATGCTGGCCACACAATCGCAATTATCGTTTGAGCGATAAAATCGCTCGTATTTTTTATCGGTTGCTAAACTAATTAATTCGACCATACCATCACAAACAGCTTTATAAACGCGAAGGCTATCAAAAACCGTGCAAGTAATTAGGGGTCCGGATGCCGAAAACGTTTAGATGCAATCACCACTGCGTTCACGGGTGGAAAGAATGCAATTTCGAGCAAAGAGTCCTTCAAGTTAGCCAATGTGCGTCCAGCCTTAAACAAATAGGGCCTGAATTCACTATGACCACATAACGATTCCTTACTCGTAACCACGTCAATCACACACAAAATCTGCAAAAATATCGTATTAATAATATCGACAAATTGTCTTGGAACATATAGAATATGACATTCCGATTCCTTACCGTTACATAGGTTACTTTTTTTTTGGGTGGAAATCATCAAATAACTTCTCCCGCTCTGGGTGGAGTAGGAAGGCGTGTCAGACTTTTACTGACTAAAACCCACCCGTGTTCCTTCAGTAGCCCGTATGCCAGGGGCTGTGGTGTCTCTTTCGAACAAACCCGCACCCCTGGCAGGCATCGACCCTTGCGGGCCCCATCACTTTTTGTGCTGACTTCTCTTTGAGGCGCGCGTGGAACACAACGCGCCGTCGACTTGGGCTTGGTCCTTACCGGACAGCGAGCGACCCATTACTCGCCGTCCGCAAGCCCATGCCTACGGTGGCCGGAAATCGGCCTGGGATTCCCGACGCCCAAGGTGTCTCCGTATCCTGCGGCGGCGAGGGTCGCGAGGGCGCATATGCTGCCTCTCCCTCACGTGCGCCGCCTCCCTCTTCGCGAGCATTACTGCTTCGCTGAAGGAGGTGACGGCTCCCCATGCCCTCTTGCTCCGTACCATGGCCTGGACCAGGGCCGGACGCGAGAGATCGCCGCCGCCGATCGCCTCCACGAGGACACGGCGGTGCTCCGCCCAAGCCGGGCAGACCGCCACCGTGTGCTCCACCGTGTCTACATAGGTTACTTAAAAACACGATTTTGATGTAGTTTGAACGTAGTAAGATTCCGCGGGGAATCATTACAACCATGCGGAATTGGGGGCCCAGGTAATCGTTAATTTACAAAGTTTGCAGGCGTTCTGTGGCGTTCTCATTCTATAAAACATCATTATCTGCCTAGCCATTCCCCAACCATGTTGGAGTCGGCTTCCAGTTTACCAGTATTTTACATGAAGCAACTGCCATCTGACCTCCACAAACCAGCCAATGGGTAACACGATACCTCTTGGTAAGACTGGTCGTTAAACTTTCGGGTTTCTGACTACCCGTAACGACTGTCAAAGATCTACGATTGACAGCCGGGACCAAAGACTTGTCGTGCTTTCCGAGGCACGGAGTGGTCTTGGTATTCAATTAATTATCTACCTTCATCGATTGACGTGGCTACTTACTACGTACTTACCAGCAACGGATTGGTAAGTAGCCTAAGTTAGCCCCTCTAAACTCATTCTGTAAAACATTACATAAATATAGGATGTTATGTACAGACGCCAGCACATCAGCTTCCCCAATCTGTCAAATTTCTTTGATAGATTTTCATCTTTATTCCATAACCATGAGGTTTATTTTCAATTGGGAATATTTGACAGTTTGGAGTAGCTTGATGTGCTGGCGTCTGTACAGTAATTGGTTAATAGGTTACATTAAATATCTGGCAGTATTTGGTAACGACGCATTGGCAATAATTATTATAAATATTTTTTGCTGTTAAACGTTATTTATACACTTGCGTAAATGGAAGAATATGTAAAATAAATAATACTTCATATAGAAGCCACGCAGTTTGGTAAGAACAACTTTGAGAAGGAAGCTAACAGAAGAATTCAGCTGGGCTTTGGGAAGCTCGTCTTCTCGTCGCGTATTCCGCAGAACCTAAAGACTAAAGTCTTCAATCAGTGCGTCCTGCCTGCATGACTTACGGAGTCGAAACGTGAACACTCACGGTACGGCTGGTCCATAAATTTAAGGTCGCTCAGCGAGCTAAGTTAATACTATGTTGCTATGCCCTAACAGGGTCCGTGACTGTACTTTAGCTTTAAGCTTTATGTAACATCTATTATACACATTATGGTATGCAAATAAATGAAATGTACCGATGACCGTTGGGGTATAGACTTGTTCTTGAGTGGAGGCCGCGAATCGGCAAACGTAAGGTAGGACGCCCTCAGGCGCTAGGTGGAGCGACGATCTTCGCCGGGTAGCTGGTAACAACTGGATGAGAGTTGCCGAAAATCGAGCTGAATGGCATGCAATTGGAGAGGCCTATGTCCAGCAGTGGACTGCTGTAGGCTGATGATGATGATGATAGAAGCCCAGTGGTAACGGCCGCGACTTACGAGTTGTTAGTTGTAAGTCCGAACCCTGACTTAGTTTGTGTAACTTATTTCTTCAGCACCGATCTCTAAACGGTGAAGGAAAACGGCATGTCCTAGAACCAAAAATTCGAAGACGATGTGGCATCAACCAAACCGTATCGGGTTCGCGTGGTGGATTACGGCCCATTCCCTCTCACCGATAGGAGGCCTGTATAGGAATCAGCTTCAGCAGTAAGAACAATATAGGCTGATTTTGATGGTAGAAGCCAAACTGGGCATTAAATTCACTGTCAGGATTATATCCGGTACAATGCTGCCCCGAAAGGGTAGGGAAACTAAAGCGCGAAATTAAACGCTTTCGGAGGAGCCTACCTTCTATGCGCTGTATCATTTATTGCTTATGGAATAGGTTATATTCCTGCAGAAAAGGAAAGATGGATAAACTGATAGAAATATCACTTTATTCTTACTTATTATATTTCCGTCACTTAGTCCAAGCCCTTCTTTCCGTATTTGTTGTTGCTGGGGGCAAGATTTACAGACCACTTCGCGTGCTTATACAAATATGAACATTATTTGTGTAAGAATAACGTTAATATTCGTATGAATCGGTTACGTGTGTGTGCGTGCGAGTATCGAGTAAAGGAACTTCGTTCCTGACGGGTTCCGGACACTTTTTTTTTAGGGTTCCGTACCTCTAAAGGAAAAAACGGAACCCTTATAAGATCACTTTGTTGTCCGTCCGTCCGTCCGTCCGTCCGTCCGTCCGTCTGTCAAGACCGTTTTTCTCAGGAACGCGTGGAGGTATCAAACTGAAATTTCTATATGATACTTAGTTCTACTGTCCCTGGAAGCTGTAGAAAAATCAACCTTCTAAATCAACGCAATCAAAAGATACAGCCATTTAGGCCGCAAAATTCCGCAAATTTTCGAAACTCGCACGGGAATCAAAACCTACAGGGTACTTCCCGTGAACATAGAATCTTGAAATTTTGTACGAAGTCACGTCTTATAGTACAGATATAGGAAAAATTACGAAAACCGAAAATTTTTAGTTTCGTCATATAAAAAAAAATATTTTTGACAATTTTGAACTTTTACTTATATACCCACAGGTTTGTACGGAACCCTCGGTGCGCGAGTCCAACTCGCACTTGACCGGTTTTTTTCATATGGCACAAAAGTATTAAAATATCTTTATGGCAACAAACTTATTAGCCCTTAACCTTAAAACTAAGGCCCAAAACACAACACGACATTGCATAGTGACACGACGTCGCAACGTGCCACGATGAGATGTCGTGTCGTGGAAATCTACGACGTGCTTCGTAAAAATTCACGAGTCGACGTCGCGTCATGGTACGATGCACGGCACGTCATCTTGTCGTGAACTACATATATGTACGTTCTATAGGATCAAAACACATACGATACGACGTCGCATCGTAACACGTTGCGACGTCGTGCCGTGAATTTTTACGATGCACGTCGTAGATTTCCAAGACATGGTCGTGTCATGTGTATGTGTTTTGGCAATAAGACCCACTTGCACCACAAATTACTAAATGCATTTAGCGCTACTTACTTCTATCAATCGTATAAAGATGACAGAGATAGAATTATAATTTAAATTTGTTTACCGTTAGTGATCTATGGTGCAAAAGTTGAAAAATAATAAAGCTTTAAATAAAGAGGTTTAACTATTCACAATCCCCTGAAAACTCGTCGGTACGTGTTATTCATGAACCACGTGGTGCTGTTGTCGATCGGCTTAACTATGAAGGGAATAGAAGCCAGGCCCACGCCCACAGCGACCCAGTTCCGTGTTTTCCGAGGCACCTTGGTGTACTTTCTTAAAACTTCAGTGGAGTAGAAGCACAACCTGTAATGTATGTAAAGAAAGGATTTAATACAATACATAGTTTCTGCGCTTAAGGTTGCATTTGTTTATAGATATGTAGATAGAAAAAAGCTGTTTCATAGTGAGATCTACTTGTTCATTAAATTCATAATTATCATTCCGCCAATCTTATATGTATAACTCATAGGTTTAGATAGTTAAATAAAGGTAAACAATCGTAAAAAAAAGGTTTTATAGTTGACACTTGGTGTAACAAAATTAAACCGCCGAAAAACTGTAAAGCAAAAAATAATAAACCTTTTTTGTTTAACCTTAATAACGAAGTTCGGAAGGCGGTGACATAAAATTAAAATACATACCAAAAGTCCCCGACTTCCGAACTTCGTTATTAAGGTTAAACAAAAAAGGTTTATTATTTCTTGCTTTTCAGTTTTTCGGCGGTTTAATTTTTTGTTAAAAAGTTTTTATTTTAGAATTTTTTGTGGCTCTAATCTACTAATTACATCCTTAATTTTTCATTACTTTTTGTAATGCACAACTCAGCATAAAAAAATCTGTGGGTGAACAATCAATCATCCCCTGTTTTCCTACCCTTAGGGTTGGTTTTTTTTTCGAAATTTATATGGGACTAACTTCGGGGTAAACCCTTTCCAATAAAAAAAGAACTATCAAAATCGGACTACTCTGAAAAAGCTATGCGTGGTCATACATAAAAAAATATATACATAGGTATATATATCTACGCGTCGACTTGAGAACCTCCTCCGTTTTTCCGTCGGTTAAAAATCATTATTATTTTTCGATTTATAGGACAGTTTTCTATTTTATTAATGTATATTAAACTTTATCATTTATTCTTAAACTACTCTTCCTAGATGTAACTACTTGAATACAATTGTTTAGTTAGATTTATTATAATAATATAATATTTTGTAATCTGCCTATAGTAAACAGCCCAAAAAGACAGGTTCCCTAAACCTTTTAGAAAATAAAACGAATAAATAGAATTGCTAAACTGAAAAGTACAACTGTGATATAGTATGGCAGCAATGACTATACATGGTAAGTTTTTATCCAGTGCGCAAATTGTAACCATGAATTCATGGTTACAATTTGCGCACTGGATAAAAACTTTTCCTGTATAGCCTCTAACGTCTATTTTCTATTTGTATGGCAGTATTACGTTTAGTCGGTTAACCAGACGCAGGGGGTATCAACTCTCTATTGGCCAATGTAGACAAGGTACCCGGGGCAGAAATATGACATTGCCAACATTAAAACTATTTTGAAGGACCCAAAAAATTAGGTCTTTCATAATTCTTTATTTTTAAGTTGTAACACAGGTGCATTGTATTTGTCTCGTTTGTTTTTCTTTCTAAATAGTAGTTTATAGACTGCAAATTTCCCAAGAAAATATAAATATTTATTAGATAATAAAAAAGCGAATGACCGTTTGAAGTAATGCAAATTTTTTGTTAGTCTAATTTAGGTAATTTCATAGTAATCTTATCCTGAATAAATAAAAACCGAAACTATACTTAGTAGTTTTTTTGATCATTCACAGTGGCAACTCAATGTCATGAGATGTCTTTGAAATTGTTTTTGTTATGGTTAAACAAAAAATTCTTAGTAAAATCTAATCTACCATGTATGTTCAGGACTCGTTATATGTATAATAAACCTACTTTTTTACTGTACGTATCATAAATAACTAAATAACTTTGTGACTATTTCCACTGATCTGTGTATTGTGAAGTGCTGTGTACGCCTGTGACGAATTCACCATTACCTACTCAATGCAAATTTAATTTTATTATGTTAATGTTTCTAGTGAATAAGTCGTTGGTGTACCTTTTATTTATATAAATAAATAAAACCTAGGTAGGTACTGTTAATTTTCTGTTAGAGTACATTTTGAAAATTTGTTTTTGTCTAACCTTGTTGTATGATACAAGTAAATGTAAATAAATTTCTGGTTTAGTCTATACTCTGAGGCTACTGCAAACAGATTGTAATTAAAGTATTTGAATGTAATAACAATGAACACAGTAAAAATAAATTGTAATGAAACTGTTGAAATAAAAAGAAACTACGTATTTACACACTATCGTTTTATTTTGTAAAATTCACTCTGTAGGTTTTTGGTAGGTACATTCTCTTGTAAGAAACTCAAATTTGAGTTTTCTTACAAGGGAATGGACCTACCAAAAACCATGATCAGTTCAATAGCCTGGGGATGCCAAGCAATCGTTTAAATTTACCGCCATTCGAGTATTTTTCCTAGGGGCAAATATAGATGGCGCTCGAAACCGGTCTACTAAATATTGTATGGAGTTGGCATTCTTCTCCGTTAGGAGTATATGTGTTCTGTGACCAGACGCCTTTGACAGCGATCTCAACAATCGACATTTACGATTGTTAATTGTGCTAGGTATTAAAGCTAGCAAAATAATTGATGATGATGATACAATGGAACAATTTATTGTTAATGTGATAGATTCTAATTCAGATTCAGAATAGAGCCTATTATTTTAAGACTGATAATATGATTTTAACATTTTAAAATAAAAGGTTTCGCATTTATGAGTCACGTGTTTTTTTTTTTTTTTTTGTTTACCTCTATTTAACTACCTAAACCTATGGAGTTATAGGTGTAATATACATATATACCTTCCGGCACCCTAATCCCTAATTCAACTAATTGCGTCACACACTCAATCAGAATGAGGATAATTTTGAAGCAATGCATTGCTTCATATGTTCGAAAGATTTGTCTTCTCAACAACTTTAATGCAATGTATGCTATGTTGTGGAACTGCCAAAATGAAAGCCACTTTAGATTAATATGTTTATATATACCTGTTAATAACATATCCCGGTATAACAACAGACGCTAGCGTCTGCCATATCAGCGCGTCACCTGCCTCTATCACCATCGTGTGTGGTCGCCCATCTCTCTGAATTCAATAATTTTTATGTATAAAGCTGAAGAATTTATTTGATTCTTTGTTTGATCGCTAATCTCTAGAACTACCAGTTGGGTGTAAAAAATAATCATTTCAGCCGAAAGACGTCCACTGTTGGACATAGGCCTCCCCCAAGCTCCGCCACTTCAACCGGTTCTGTGCTGCCCGCATCCAGCGGACTCCTGCGGCACTCACAAGGTCATCGTTCCACTTTGTTCCGGCCTTACAAATTTTTATTCCGTGCGAAAATCGGACCTGCGCCACGCAGCGCAGCAGTCAATCGCTTAACTGCTACGTTCTAAAAACTATATTGCCAACATTAAAATAATTCCCAGACCCTGACAAAATGACTTAAAAAATATAACCAACTAGCTTTTGCCAGCGGCTCCGCCCACGTGTATGTCGGTTCTCGCGTAAAAAAGTAGCCTATGTCCTTCTTCATGTTCCAGGCTATATCTCTGCCAAATTTCATGACGATCGGTTCAGCGGTTTAGGCGTGAAAGCGTGACATACAGACAGAGATACTTTCGAATTTATAATATTAATAGGGAAGTAGGGATGTACAGACGCCAGCACATCAAGCTATCCCAAACTCAAATTTTCCTAATTGGACATGAACCTTATGATTTTGTAATAAAGTTGAAATCTATCAAAGAAATTTGACAGATTGGTGTAGCTTGATGTGCTAACGTCTGTACAGTTTAAACTTCATAAATAAGTAATTGATTTTGTCTACATACTTTATAAGATTTGTAACTTTTGTCCACAGTATCAGCAATTGTGTAACCAAAAGAGATTCCATAGGAGGCCCGTACAACATTCCTGTGGAAAATCGGGCGGAAGGACTCCCCAACCTCGTTGGCATAACCTGAAACATGGACTTGTTCAGTGACCGATACATAACAAGGGATGAAGGGTGAGTACAAACACTTATTAGCCTATAAGCATGGACAATTTATTGACAATGGGTAAAACCTTTGTGACAAACAGATAAGTGGTCTTATAAAAGTTTTGTTTTTTTAAGTTTGCAATCTTAAATATAATAACTTTAGGAATGGCATTATATCAATAAATTTGCTAGTGATGAAGTTACACGGTGGTATATTACACGGTGGAAAATTTATAGACTTGGATACAAATTTGCCCTTGAAAACTGTTCCCTTTAAGTGCTTCAATTCTGCTGTTATACTGCACCTAGTTTCAATTAACAACTAGGTACGTCATGGAATAGTTTGAAGTACTATTACTTCTTATCTTTTAAAATCTAGTAGGCCACGATATAACACATAAAATAGATCAAAAGTTCTAATAGCATAATTATCAGACTTTAATCTTCAAATTAGAAAGAAATTAAATCACTATATTTACCTAGGTATCTCACCCATGTGTCCCTCCAGATATCAATTTCACCTTTTTCGGGCATAATAAGCGCAATTTACCGACTTTTTGACCCCAAAAAAATTAAGTTACCTATTTTAATCCATCGTAGGAATCAAAACCACAATAAACTAAAGTAGGTACCTTGTAAGGAAATGTATGGGGCTACGCTTTTTTTTACGTTTTATTCACTGGTCGCTAATTGGAAATACGGAAGTAATAATATATAAATAAAACTATTAGGTAACAACGTAGGATAGGACAGATCTTACGGCGACTACATTAAATGGAATGTTTTACGTTGCCATTTGATAAATTAAATGTTTCAACATAACATTCCGTGTCTTCGTCCCATTATATTACCAATAAAAAGAGCAGCTCTGCTTTTAATTTTAAGAAAAACACTGAGTATCACTCACAAACTCACAACACTAGCCCGGAACGACCTATTGATTATTTTGACATTGATAAGTCAATGTCAAAATTTCTTTGGCACATTTCCCCTACAACTGTCACTAGTGACAGTTCTGTTTGGGGCTGCCAGCACTTAACCTGAGTATCCCCATGTTTCTTATAATAAACGTTTCCCACTCGTGAAGATTTTGGCATAATGATCGCTTTACAAAAACTTTGTTCTATGGTGTGGTGTACTAAAAAAATCAAAAGCTACAAACAAATGTGATTATTCTATTCTTACATAATATAATTATGTATAAAAAAATGTGGATGTTTGTTGCCCAATCATGCCAAAACGGCGGAACGGGCACACAAATCGTTTGTAACCTGGATTTACGCATATCTTTTACTCTGATTATTGGTTCCCATGGGATAATTTCCGACCTTCTCGCAGGTGAAGCCGCATTTTTATTCATTTTATGGATCTGGATTGACACGATAGGGTATACCAAAACAAACAAGAATTAATCCTAACATATCTAACGGTCCTTATTAAAATTCCCTGATTTCTGGGTTGATTAAAATTAGTAACGTTGTAACACAAAAGTGGTGCAAAGTTGCCATATGAGAAAACATAACTCTTACTTTGTCATCAATGATCAAAACCTTTTTTATCAGCTGTTTCGATAAAAATAATCTTACAGGAGACTATCTAAGGTGATAACGCTTCAAAGACAAGTCATTTTGCTGTTTAAACTCTCCGTGATCAAATAGTGTGAGTTATTCACACTAAAATAGGATTATTGGCAATAAAGTAATCCAATTGGTACTTTACAATAACTACCGTAGAAATAAAAGTACTTTACATAAATCATGAAAAGCTTTGAGAGGTCTCATGGAGGCTACCTACTCTCAATATATTTTTTTAAAGCACTGGTGTGCCTAACAGCTAGGTAGATAGGTGCGTCGTAAGTTCGTCCCTACAGTAATAATGAGTACTTAATACCTAAAAGCGAGCTTTCTCAAGGATTTAACTAATAACTGGTTCCTTTTCCTTCCCTATTCGGTTTCCCTTAATGATTATTCGCTCGAGTAGCTAGATTCTACAAACATGTTTAAGAATGTTAAGTTGGATAGATCAATTAAAAAGCCTATTTAAATTGTTTTTATACTTTCAATGTCGAGACGGATGGCTATATTGGCAAACAAAGTACTGTAGTTATCAAAGTACAGTCGTGCAGAAATGTAGACAAAGTGACGTGAGGCTCTGGCTTACTTACTTCAAAAACTTCATAATCAGCTGTTCACTCACTCTGAGTGAAGTAGGACGTGTATTAGGTTATATTTAGCTTTGTCAATAGCAACAAACAATTTGTGTGTTAGACGCATTATTCTGTGGTGAAGTGTACTAAATTTGGAGAAAGTTAAAAGTGGACAAGGACAATATTAGTGTCGTATTCCTTATCTTGTGCATTCACGTAATTTTACCACCAACATTTTCCAATTTGAAGTGCTGTGTTTGCTGTCGCTAACAAGACATTGGTAGGTAATAAATAACTCTGTTGTTTTGTGTCTGAAAATTAAAAATGCAAAAATACAATTGCCAAAATTAACCTTCAGTAGTGATGTGACATTGACGACTTATTAGATAGATTTGTAATAATTTGTACTCGATATTTTTGTTTTAGGATAATTTCAGTCTGATTTAGGTGCTTAGGTCATTTTACTTGCCCAAATAGATAGCAATTTTTATCCAAGCGCAAAGTATAAGCCAATAAGCCAAAAATAATACCTATCCAATAAAACGAAGAACTTATGTAGATCTGCAAAAAAAAAAACTAGTTATTTTCGAATTAAAAAGTAACATTCTGTAAACCTGTGGAGTATTATTTAATTTACCATTGAACATGGTGAATTGGTGACGCAACAGTACGATTTATTTATAAATCCCATAGTTATTTCGCACGTGAGTACAAAACTACCTTAAAAAACCGCGTCCTCGAAACCGCACCAAAACTGGTAGATAATTATTTTCCTACTTATTTAACAAATTGCGTTGGTACTAAGAGATCTAAAAGTATGTTACTAGAGTAAGTACTAATGCTCAACTCGACAAGCGATTAGGTTTATCACAATACCTAATATGCTTGTGCACGACTTGGTCTAGTCACGCACGCAAATCTTCATCATCATCAGCCATTCACCGCCTTACTTCGCCCACTGCTGGGGAAAAGGCCTCTTTTTGGTTGTGCCAATTTCTATGCTTCAGTACCACCCTCATGCTACCAATTTCGGCCCGTGATCTGCCTACCCATCTTGCCGCCGGACAACGGTCCATGGTCATCTTGCCCCGCCTAAAATCAATCGCCTTGCCTGATACTTTCTTCTGCCCAACTCCATTTTACTTCCATTACTCGTTTCTCAACGTTTAAGATGTTTAAGATCTTCAGATCTCGATGCTTGCTGCTCCGTCACCTAGTTTCTTATGAATTCCTAGCTTTTGCCAGCGGCTTCGCCCGCGTACAGGTCGCAATTTATCCCACGAGAATGTATTACCGGGATAATAAGTACCCTATGTATCAATCCAACTTATAAACTATCTGTGTGCCAAATTTCATCCAAATCCGTTCAGCCGTTTTAGCGTGATTGAGTAACAAACATCCAAATATCCAAACATACAAATTTTCACATTTATATTATTAGTAGAAAGTAGCATACCTAGTAGGATAGTCTGTGCAATAGAATAAAACAGTCCTTGTTCTGTCCAGTCTCTCCTGTTGTGACTCATAATCCTCATTTTTCATCAACATGCCTTGGCCAGATGGAGGAGAGCCTCACTTTAGCCATATATTACATGATTTGATCAACGATAGACGGTACACGGTCGCTTATAAAACATGAAGAGAAGCATGTTCATTTGAAACATGTACTCACTCGGAAATTTCAAATATTTTGATTCAAATTAGCTAGGCTTATCAGCATATTTTGAACGTCAAACGTTACAAAAGAACGCCTCCAAAACGCGACTTCAGCACTTCGTAGTGTTTTTAAGCTAGGAAGCATTAGTGGCGTTACAAACTCCATAGTCAGTTGGATATATCGGGAAACTCGGACTCCGCCAAGGAGTTCCACTACTAATGTAAGGAAAATGCAGCACAATATTCGTTAGAAGCCGCAAGACTAGGTCGAACTAACCATATGTATATTTGCATAACAAAAACTACAAGTGTACTGAAAAGTTTTTGGTAGCTCCTACTAAACACCACCCTCAGTTGCGTAGCATACTATCAATCAGAATCTGATTCATTTTGAAAGATAAATATTACTAATCCATTTCTTCATATGTTCGAAAAAATTATTTGCTCGCAATCCTTTCCTATCCTAAGGGCACGTCTACCCGACCATTACAGCGCCCCCCGGTGTACTTCTTGATATGCAATAGCCTCTGTAGTACCATGAAGCATGAGACTCCAGGGGCTAGTGCAAATCTTGGGGTTCATTCGATTAATCGAGTCTCAACATGCTGAGATCGGTGCATTTCATTCATTCAACAACGCAAAATAATAACGCAATAAATTTTATTGAACTGCCAAAGTGAAAACCATTCGTACTGCTATTTGGGGTGTCACGTAATAACCCAACAGATATCTACTCTGCGCTCCTGGCAAATCATCCTCTTGCTGCTGTTATCCTAATTTTATTGGTATATCATCATCATTTCAGCCGAAAGAAGTCCACTTCTGGACATAGGCCTCCCCCAAAACGGGTGTTTTGCCATAATCGCCACGCTTGGCAGGCAGATTGGCGATCGCAGTATTGTGGTAAAATGCATAGAGAACGCTGCTGCCCATTCTCTGGTGAGTCCCTTAGTCGCCTTCTACGACACCCACGTCAAGAAATGGGATGGTGCTATTCTTTACGTCTGGCACCACACGGAATGTATGCTTACCTTTCCAATATTCTTCCTTCTTCCTTTCATAGCCAATCATCGCTCACACAATCTATCCATCTTTTATTCCGCCTCTTTTCTTTTAACCATCTACATCCCATTCAAGCCACAGTATTCTGTATTATTCAGCTGGTGTCAAATTCCAAACATTATTCTTCTTGTCATGTAAATTATAATTGACAATACCGAATACAGTGTACCAGTAATTCATGCATAGCGTGCTAAATAATAATGTTTATGAATAACAAAGTGTACTTATGTTTCCTGGATCTGGTTGGTCGGCATTGTGTCCGTTTGTATGTTGTTTTGTCTTCACATACGGAAAGACAATAGGCAATGTATGCATGTTCTGGGGATGGAATTTGAGTTCAGAATAATTCCTATAGCAAAAACTGTGACTGGAGTTTCGGTGTATCGACACGCTATGGCACGTCCCTAGCTTTAATCAAAAGTTTATTTATATAGATTCTTTGAAATTTTGAGAATGTGAGAACGTTGTAGGCCTTGCAGACTGTAGATTTTTAGACTATTTTCTAGTCTTCATTTTCAAATTACCTAATAAGTACCTGTTCTTATTGACAGGCCTGCTATGTGGCGAACATACCTTCACTGTAATTTGAAAACATTGTAAACGCCAATCATTTCTATAAGAGTAACCGTGGAGTTTCTTGCCGGCTCTTCTCCATAGGAAGCGACAAATTGGAACCGTGTACCTAGCTTCTGACATTTCATAAGTGCCCATGTAGGTTTATGTAGATTAAAATATATATTGATTTTGATGAGTAAAAAGTTAAATTATATTATGATTTTATCGAGAAAGTGCATTATTGCATACATACGGAAATAATATTAGATGATGAAACTACTCCTATCATGTGACATTCAGTCATAGTTAGCACAAATGTTAACAATGTGATACAACTAGGTTAAAACCATACAGGTTATATACACATAGGTTAAACAACCTATATGTGGGAAAAGTAAACACTTTCCTCATAATTATGTACCTATTTTAGGCAGCTACGTAGCATATTTCTACATTCCATAAACTCGAAATCCTGATCTGCATTTTCCCACTTCATAGTGCAATCTTCGCTTGTGACAGCATTCTCTCCATCGGTTATATCAGATCCCGTGGTGAACGGATCCGTCAGTCAATTCAGCAAGCATTATAGCGTACCACGTTCAACATTAATAAATATAGCTTTACATAATAGATTATGTAGATACCCCAGTCCCCAAGCAAGGTCAACGAGTAGGTAATGCAAAAATCGAGCATAAAAGCAATAAAAAGTTTTAACCAAGATGAACATTTATTTATTCTATGGAGGGGCAAAAAGAAGCAATTGAATTAGGTATGATTGCATTATATTTTTCCTTGTGTAATTATGGAACACATTTAAATTTAATATGCGCACGAGTAGAGTGTGGAATTCTCTACCAGCGTCTGTATTTTCTACGTATAACCCGACAACCTTTAAAGCAAGAGAGACCAGGCATTTTTTGGGCTTGCTCCTTCCATCGTAGACTTCCTCCATTGCTTTCCACCAGGCGAGATCGTGATCAAGAGCAGCAACCATTTCACAATTTTTTTAAATGTAGGTGTAGCACGGATCATAATTATGAGAACTAGGCGCTAAGAAAACTATTTAGCATCATGATCACATCGGAGACTATGTAAAAATGCCATAGGCTAACATTTACCTAGTTATCTATTCGCGTAACAAATGCCGTTGGGGTTTTTTGAGCCATCAATAAGTCATCGAGTAATGATCAAAGTTCAGATTATGAGCGTTTTATTGAAGCGCGTTTGTATTAATTCTAAAAAATTATAGCTGACTGGCCAAATACTACCTAACCTATCTAACTTTATAGGGATCTGGTTTTTGTCCAAAAATCAAGTGTGTTTGTAAAAAATCTGTACCTATTCGTAAACATGGTCCCTAACGTCAACTCCTGTTGATAATTTTTTATTTAAAAGGAAAGTAATCAATAAAAGCAGCATGATAAATATTTCGTTCACCTTTTTGTCTTGTTCTATCACATGAATTTCATAACATTGACCCCGTTTCAAGTGTAACATAACCTCAAATACAAGGAAACTGTCGATAAGATTTCAATTTTTATGTGTCACAACACTATCAACCTCACTCAAGGGCTTTCAAAAAATTACGTTGAGTCATTTTGCCTTTTGTTCATTTATCTTGTCAAATCATTCCCCAATTTCATTTTAATTAAATTCTGGGATTTCGTTTCTTCACTCATTTAATTTGGGTCGGCGCATACCGCATACCGTCTCTTATTCTTTACAGTAGATAACAGACACAGAACAGACATTTCCTTCCTGAGAATATATTTTTTCACACACACAATCTATCTCTGTCAGCATTTTCTTGCTCTATCTCAATTTAATTGGGGTCGACGAAGATTTCTTCTTCCATACTTTTCAATTATTCGCCATCTCAGTAGGCACTTCCTTTCTAGCCTTAACATCTTCCACACAGTCCGTCCATCGTTTCTTTGGTCATCCCCTACTCTTATTATAGCCATCCAAATTCACATTCAAAACTTTATATACATTTATAATGACTTAAGAGAGCAGTGGTGGCCAAGTGGTAACGGCCGCGACTTACGAGTTGTAGGTCGTGAGTTCGAACCCAGACAGGCGCTTTACTTTGTGTAAATTCTTTCATCACCACTGCTCTCGGTGAAGGAAAATTATCGTGAGGAAACCGGCATGTCCTAGATTCTAGAACCAAAAATTCGAAGACATGTGACATCTACCAACCCGCCCTGGGCTCGCGTAGTGGATTACATCCCAATCCCTCTCACCAAGAGGCCTGTGTCCCAGCAGTGGGAACAGTCATTATAGGCTGATGATGATGATGATGATGAATGACGTAAGTAATAGTAATGTTACGCCAATCGATTTTCCTTGATAAATATTTAAGAATGGCAGAAACTGTTTATTACACACGCAAAGATTGACCATGAAAGCTTTTCCTTAAATTGTCACGTTAATCAGGGTCTAGAAATTGAAATAAATGGCAATTAAATCTTGTAGTACTTAAGGTACTACCTACTTTTACGATATTTTTTTCAATCCCAATAGATTGGGTCAGCAGGGTAATTGCGTTACAAAATATCAGTCAGTAAAAGACAATTAGCGTTGATATTTACAAAAAAAATTCAACCTTACGCGCATACAAAGCAATGTCCAAAGAGACTGACTGAAAGATGACATTGCGCCCTATTTATGCGGACGTTTTTGTGACGATGTTTGTGTATCTTGGGTTTTTTTGTATACAGGATAAGTTTTTTAACCAGTGCATACAAAAAAAAATCTGTGCTAGAGGATCTAGAATGATATGCTAAATTCATGGTCACAGTTTGCGCACTGGTTAAAAACTTATACTGTATATCTCAGTCAGTATTAGTTATTTCATTTTGACGGTTCAATACCTGACATTAATTGCGCTTTATCAGAAAAATGCTTAAACTTTATGCTTGCGATACATACCCACTAGACTAGCATTCATATTTGAATAGTACTCTGCTAACAAACAATTCAAATAAGTAAGTACAACTAACGTTATTCGACGTATTTCCCCGTGCGAAGATCTTGCACCTCGTCGCTTACCAAAAATAAGATAAGGATAACTCAGTATATTTTATGATACCAAAACGTACATCGTGTATTTAATATGAACGTAGCCGCCGAGTCAGCAATAAATTGAAACTGCCGGTCATTGAACTGACTGCAAAAGTTAAATACTTATAATTACTATTTATTCCATGTTAGTAAGGTATAGGTACCCACCTTTTGAGTTAATTGTAATATATTTAGGGTTGGAGCTAACTTTTATATATAATTATAAATATGTATTTGCATAATTTAAAAACAAAAGGCCATAAAGTAATAATATGTAAGTACAAGTATATTTTGTAACAAAAAGAGGATAATCACAGGAATTTTAAAAAAAATCGTCGGCATCGTTGTCACCGGGAATTAAATGGTCCTCAAAAGGATTGCGGCATTGCCACGCCATTGCCACAATGTATGGCAATGCTGATGCTATGGCCAAAAATTAGGCCAGCCCTCTGACGGGAAGCAATAAGCAATCTTATTTTTGAGAGTTCCACAACATCCATTCCATTTTCATCTCTGAAATGAAATGATGATTTAAAATTAGAATTTCGGGTTTAGCAGAATAATGAAATAATAGCATCCAATTTTTAAGTGGCACTTTCTACCGACAAATTGACATTGACAGGTACACACTGCTACACATCAAGTTATAAATTACCAGTATAAGCTGATCTCGCATTGTATAGGATTTCCGTACAGTGTGAGATCAACGTAAAGTGGAAATGATGTGTAGCCGTGCGTACGTTTGAACCATTTGAATACATTTTCAACGGATTCATAAATGGTACAGAGGCCAGCACATCAAGCTACCCTAATCTGTCAAATTTATTTGATAGTTTTTCAACTTTACCTATGACAAAGGAATAAGGTTTATGTTCAATTGGGAAAATTTGACAGTTTGGGATAGCTTGACCTGCTGGCGACTGTACACAGAAATATGTCCACGGCATATTAAAAGGAACTCTTTTTATACTATGTCCACATTCGCACGGACGTAATACCACAGATACCGCGGCAAGATTGTCTCGCGCACTGGATTTTCAACGCTTTGTTTAGCGCCGAGAGTAGAAAATCGAAGTGTGTTTTATCGACGCGCTAGGATGCACTCCCGACACCGAGAGGAACTAAATGAAAATTACCTACATTCTGTGTACCTAGTATCTTTCCACAAAGGTCAGGGCTGTCGCGAGATCTGCGCACGGGCAACCCGCTGCGCTGTAAGTAGGTAGGTACTGTAATAATCATTACGATTGCTCTCAACCACGCGTGTTTTGCGCAATGTCACATACGATTTTACACGTGACAACGAGAAGTTACTCGTATCAATACCTACATAATTATCTAGCTTCCGTAAGTATAAGAAAAAATATTGTCTGGCCAAGAAAATACTTAAGAGGGCTTTTGTTACTGCATTAATTAGAAAATTATGAAAAGTATACCTACCACACTACTTTGTTTTTACTACCTTATTATTATTACACTAGCTTTTGCCCGCGACTTCGTCTGCGTGACATTTTTTGTTATATCATACAGAATCGCATCGCCCGCCCGCGATATTACTTCGTTTTCTCTTAGCTTTCCTTCTGACTTAATTTTTGACTCCTTACGGCCGTAGCGTGATATTAAATAACCTTCCTAAAGAATTTGGCTATCAATTTCAAAAATATTTTTTCTGAAATCCATCTGGTAGTTCCAGAGATTGCCGCTTAAGGTGAAACAAGTCCACATTTTTTCCATACAAACTTCGGGAGAGTTTTACTCCACTGTTTGACAATCTACATCAAAACTTAAACATGGTATGGTTTTGTCTCATTAATATTGTCGGTACGGAAACAGAATACTAAAATGAAAAGCCATTAAAAAGTAATGAGCCAACAAAGATTCGTTTTTCTTGCTAATTTAACCTAACTTTGGGCGTGTTTAAGTAATAAAAGAAGTGTAAAATCTCCAAAACCAAGTCGGTACCGACAGAGTTCAATAAACTTTATTGGTCATTGACTTATGCAGTGGTTTTTTCATAAAACCCGATCTTCCGAAGAACTTTTCTTCATTTTTACGCTCCTGTTTTACTATAGATGATCCTGCATCTCACTCAATAACGTTGTGCGTGTAGATTAACGTCTAACTGCTTATCACTGATACTACCTCTGTCGGACGCGAAGCCTGGTGAGACAACGTGCTTTTTAGCCAGGCTCACCAGT
The DNA here is from genome assembly GCA_949987655.1 of Polymixis flavicincta. Classification (NCBI taxonomy): domain Eukaryota; kingdom Metazoa; phylum Arthropoda; class Insecta; order Lepidoptera; family Noctuidae; genus Polymixis; species Polymixis flavicincta. The sequence continues at coordinate 12,916,965 of OX465190.1, read as the reverse complement.
GAGTTCGAGCCAGCGACTAGATTCTCCTTAAATACTACTTACAAATAAATATTAAGTACTTCTTCACAATATAATTATAGACTACCGGGTTATAAGTATAACCATATAATCATTTCAAGATTATTGATATGATAACTTATCTACCTACATTATCAAAACACTTTTTCGCAAAGATAAGATTTAGTCAAGTGTCAAAGATAAGAAGAAGACACGAAGACACGTGCCTATACGTGTGTGACAGTTATCGACACGTTGGACATCTAAATCATAACAAGAAACAAGTTACGACCTTTTCAAGTAATAATAATCGATTGTAAAGTCAGAAAAACAATTGTTAAGTAAATTTACTATCAACTTATAAATTATTGTTGTTGTTAAATTGTTCGTTACTAGCTTTTGCTAGCGGCTTCGCCCGCGCGGAACTTTCATCCCCTATTTAACTCCCTTAGGGGTTGAATTTCGAAAAATCCTTCCTTATTCCTTGTCTACATTATAAAGGGAACCTCTGTGCAAAATTTCAGCTTTCGACGTCCAAGTGTTTGGGCTGGGCGTTGATAAGACAGTCAGTCAGTCAGGACTTTTCTTTTTATTTAGATAGAAGATCTGGGCCCCAATTCTGTATCATCATCATAATTTCAGCCGAAAGACGTCCACTGCTGGACATAGGCCTCCCCCAGGCTCCTCCACTTCAACCGGTCTTGTGCTTCCCACATCCAACGGATACCAATTCTGAATGGTTATAATGATTTCCCGCGGAATCTGAACTACGTTCAAACTACATCAATATCGTGTTTTTTAGAAACCAATGTAAGGAATCAAAAAGTCATATTCTGTATGTTCCAAGACAATTTGTCGATATTATTAATACGATAGAAGCAGATTTCGTGTAGGATTGACGTGGTTACGACTTACGAATAAGGTTTAGTGGTCATAGTGTGCACATCTACAAAAAGAAAACATAGAAAAAGCGTCATAAAAGGTGGCACGTTGCACGTTTCAACCAAATTGGTTAACCAAATTGAAAGATGTGGTGTGTGAGTAAAATAAATTGAATTTGGTTGATTCATCCAAACTGAAAAGCTTTATTTAGGAAAGGCAATTGCATAGGCTACTACAGTAAAGTTTTCTTAAAAAATGGTTTGTTTTTAAAAACTGCTACGACAATGGGCAACAATAATATTTTTAGTTTTTCATACTATTTTGGTAAAATGCACAGAGAACGCTGCTGCCCATTCTCTAGTAAGTCCCTTAGTCGCCTTCTACGACACCCAAGGAAGGAAATGGGATGGTGCTATTCTTTTACGCCCGGCGACACATACGGAACTGCCTTACTGCGATCGCCAACCCGCCTGCCAAGCGTGGCGATTATGGCACAACCCCCTACTGGGGGAGGCCTGTGTCCAGCAGTGGACGTCTTTCGGCTGAAATGATGATGATGATGATACTATTTTACCTATTTCGTAATTGTTATAACTAGGGATTTCCTTCTCGATTCTCAAAATCACGAGCAATACATAAGCAGTTATCCGGCTGAATGCCCATTTTTTTAGGAACATGAAAATGTAATGACAGCACCCTAATCACCTAACTCACGATTCATCATAATCTGTTTCGTTTTGAAACAGATTGTTAAACCATTGCTTCATATGTTCGAAAAATGTGTCTGTTCAACAACGTAAATAACGCAATGAATGTTGAACTGTCAAAATGAAACCGATTATGATTAATCGTGAGTTACGCAATTAGGGTGCTGGTGTTCGTCAAGTTTTTTACCCGTCCTTCTCCATAGGAACCTACTATAACTTTGGAATGAACAACAAGCTTCATTTTTAACCGACGAAAAAACGGAGGAGGTTCTCAAGTCGACGCGTATATTTCTTTATTTATGTATGACCACGCTAGGGTTCATGATTTCTCGAGCTTTTCAGTTTCTCGGGTCTCGAGAATTCTCGAGGCTAATTTCTCGGGTCTTCTCGGGTTGTCGAGAAATTTACATTTACGTATGTTTTTGCCTACCTTTTCGGTTAAAATAATGAAAAAAGACGTCACAAACAAAAAAAAATGTTTCATAGAAAAATATCTTATTTTAAATCAATAAATTAAGTGATTTCCCGCCAAATAAAAGTATCTTAATAATCGTAAAACTTTTATTAACAGTTTTCAACAATAGCTCCTCTCAAACAAAATATAACATTAATACTACATCATCATCATCATTTCAGCCAAAAGACGTCCATTGCTGGACATAGGCCTCCCCCAGGCTCCTCCATTTCGACTGGTCTTGTGCTTTCCACATCCAGCGGATGCCCACCGCCTTCACAAGGTCATTGAGTCATTAATACTACGCTGACTCATAATTAACTACAATCACAACACCATTTTTGGCAGGTTAATTAGGAAAAAAATCAACTTAAAAAATTCTGCATTATCATAAAACAATATCTGGACATATGTACAGTCGCCAGCAGGTCAAGCTATCCCAAACTGTCAAATTTTCCCAATTGAACATAAACCTTATTCCTTTTATAAAGTTGAAAAACTATTAAAAGAAATTTGACAGATTGGGGTAGCTTGATGTGCTGGCCTCTGTACATACAAAACAATTAGATCTGCTTACTCTGTGTGATAAAATATGCCTTTAGAAAAAGTAAAGCATTTATAGCTTTTTACAATATTGTACAATAGAGTCACATTAAAGGGTAAACTGATGCCTCCTAAACTAGGCCAAAAGCCTGTGTTTTAGGAGTCAAGGTTCCTCCAGATATAGTGGCATACAAATGGTATTAAATATCGTGCAACGACTTATAATTATAAAAACATAAATTAAACAAATATGATTTTGAGCACGTCACGATTGCGGCGGTAAGTCCCCTCTTTGAGGAGTGGTTGGAGAGGCGGCATGGCGTCCTCACCTTCCGCCTGACGCAGGTCTTCACGCTTCGCTGCTTCGGGGGTTCCTGTTTCGGATAAGGCGGGAGGAAACGCCCAGGTGTTTCCATTGTGTATATCGCCCTGAAGACACGGTGGAGCGTACGATGGAGGTCTGCCCGGCTTGGGCGGAGCACCGCCGTGTCCATGCAGCGATCACTCGCGTTCGGCCCTGGTCCAGGCCATGGTTCGGAGCGAGAGGGCATAGATACTATAGCCGTCACCTCCTTCAGCGAAGCAGTAATGCT